>OX422183.1:10700542-13100542 GCA_949130485.1 Agelas oroides | reverse complement strand
AGTGTTTTTCACCCACAGCGCAGCTGACCTCCAGTGGCCAGAGGTTGCACGACTCATCTGTCCTGACAACCCCGATTCCAGCTCCAGCCGCAGCAAGGCCCTCCAGGAGAACCCTGCCATTGCTGACTGGTTCTTCCACCATCGCATCCAGAAGTTCATCAATGCTTTCTACATTGGTGTTCTTGGTGCCACTGACTTCTGGCTTCGCTTTGAGTGGCAGCATCGTGGCAGCCCTCATGTCCACGGCCTTGCCTGGCTTCCTGATGCTCCAAACGTGGAGCAGGTCCTGGCCTCCTCTGCTACTGGCACTGATGCAGCAAAGGAAGCCCTCATCCAGCATGTGGACAGGATTGTGAGCACCACCAACCCAGCTGTTCTTCCTGATGGCAGCAATCTAGATGATGCTCCGTCACCCAAGACCAATCCTCACATCTGCAACCTGCCCTATGCTGAGGTTGAGGACTTCAACCAGGACCTGGCTGACCTCATCGCCACATGCCAGCGACACACCCGCTGCTCAGCAGCCTACTGCCTACGCACTTGCAATGGCCAGCAAAAGTGTCGATTCGGCTATGAACCAGCTCAGGCTCGCCCCATGATGCCCTGCATCTACCTAGTTATAACGTCATGTACTAACGCTGAAAGAAGTCATCTAGCTACTTCCATGCTGCAAGAGTCTAGCGTAGGTCCACAGCGAGACTGACGTAGGCAACTGACGAGCACTAGTGACTCGCCCGACTTCACTGTACTGCAGGCCGTTTAAGTTGCACCGGAAGTCACATGACCAATTAGGGTGGTACCACATGGGATTGGGTGAAAAGACAGCCTCCCGATCGGAAAGCCGAAACCATGCAGTGCTATATGGCGCAACTGGCAGAAAGGGTAGATGTTCATGCATGTAAAAGTCTGTCGTCTGGCCTCCGAGAAGCATCGTTTTGGCCCAAAAATGGTCTCAGAAGCAACCTCATAGCCTCTAAATTTCAAAAATTTTCTGGGGGAACATGCCCCCAGACCCCCCTAGCTGTTGCGTGCTTACGCACGCACCAATAACCTCACCACTCCAAATTTGATGGCTACGGCCCTGCTGGATCGGCGATTCAAGGTTTACTTATGTGCAGGCCCATCGAGAGGGGGGGGGAGCAGGGGATACTTCCCCGGGGCCACCAAACTTCTTTCGAGAAAAGGGGCCCCACGAGGTTTTTAAATTAATTCACGCTATTTCTTTTTCTTTCGCTTTTTATTGCATTGTCTGGACTCAATGAGTAAACGCTTGGGTAGAATAATCAGTAACGCTTCAGTAAAGGATGGTTAAAATACTTCGCCACGCGCGTGTAAACACGCGGAACCAACACTGTTAATTAATTGCCACGCCCACTACGAATAATTAATTAGTTGCAAAATTTTGGGCGCGCTTCGCGCGTGAAATCTTTCCCCCGGGCCCCCCTGATCTCTCGGCGGCCCTGCTGATGTGATAAATCTCGCGATTGGCGAAAACCCGAAAGCTGCAGCACGTACTTTTTTTGGGGGCCCCATCCGTGTTCTTGTGGACCTATCTAGTCCAGGGTGGTGCCAATTCCTGTACCCATCTTGCAGCTGGATTCTGAATGGTCTGCATGTGTGCAGGTAAAGCACCTGATGAGAAATTAAAATCAACGAATTGGGGCCTACACTGTAAAAATGGTTTAAGATACTTCAACCATCTTTTGGTCACCTCAAGGAGTGCTTTAATACCAGAGTGTAGTTGAGAAGCTTCCCTCTTTTAGTATTCTCCTTTCAGAAAGCCTATATAAATTAGCATTTCTGGTGAGTTGGGTGACAAACAACCAGTCAACCATTTTGGGTGAAATTTTAGATCAACAGCATGAGTGAATTGGCTATTATTAGAAAGTAGCCAATTTTTGGGAATTCAGATACCCTCACCAAAATATGTTGAACACCATATCATACAACATTTGCACTAACAATGTGGAAAACTTCTATATATACCAGGCATTGTGATAGAATCCGAAAGATATTTATTCAGGAAAAAGAAAATCTCACTATTGAAGCTTCCTAAGATGTTCCTTGTTTTACTATATTGATTATAAGTAAATAAAATGCAGAACTGTCATGCTAGGTTATTCTGAAGTGCACTATTTGTGATGCATGTAATAGCTATCACAGTATATTGTAAACATTACTATAGTGACTGTTTGCATTCTTTGTCACCTGATATGCCATGACTACCTTGTTTCTGTTTAGCTTATACATGGAATCTGGAGACAATATTATATACTGGTTCACTATTACCTTTGAACAAACGAAATTATTATGGTTTATAAACTTGTCAAATTATCTTAAAATATTTCTGGAGGTGCAATGTGATTGAGAATAGGGTAGTGCATTAGTGCTGTACAGGTCCATATGCCACATTCTCCCTCAGTCCAATCCTCTCCTCCCCACTGCATGGTGGCAGGCACCACATCATACTCCGGACCCGCCTGCTGTTGGTGGATGACTTAGGTTTAGGATTCTGTGGACAATGCTTTCTGGTACAGTGGTACACTAGAACTCCAACCACAACTACTATAATGATGCCAGTGACCCCTTCTGCGATCCCCACAGCAGCACCTATACTGAAAGTGGTCTGTGTGATACCTGGTGGAATGATGATGCATTCGGTGGTTGAAGCAAATGGATAAGTGGTCATTTGTTACATATGTAAGCTCACAGAGGTGACTGAAAGGAGTGCAAGGCATCTCCTTCTAGGGAGATTCGAGGAAATCAGCTTTGAAGGCCTAACAACTTTACTGATAACCATCAATAAAGAATCAGTTGAAGAATCTCAACTGGTTTTCATTTCAAAACAACATGAGAATGATGTAATCCTTCACCTTCACCTTGCAATAGAGACTGTCAATGAACAGCAGAAGATAGTGCATAAATGTCATTCCTTTTGATGACCTACTGCAAAGAGTTTCTGCAGATCTAAAAAACAAATATATAATCAGATTTGTAATTGTAGGAACAATTATACTGTGTCTTGGATTAAAACCACACCTGGGTTTGTGGGGGTCATGGCTGCCGTCAGTTGTGTCCGCAGAAACAGAAAAGAAAACAATATGATGTAATAACCGTTTAAAACAGGCTAATTTATAAGATGGGGCTAGCTGGCTTGGGAACAGTGTACCCAACTCAAGCCACTAACAGGTATGTCACTGTACTCCTCACATACATGGGTGAGCAAAGTTTAGTTACAATGTGGAAATAATTATTTTGCTCAGTTATGTGGTTCGCCCACCACCAGAACTCACAAATTTCCTTCTCACTTTCTGCAGTATCTTAGGCCTTTACTTTGTTCCTTCTTAACTCAACTCAACTCCAATCAACTCATTTGTACCATACACCAGGTTTATCTACAAAACTGAGGGAAGTCCAACAAGATACATAATACAATGACTGACTGGGTACAGGATGCAGAAGATAGACAATTTACAGGTGACAACTTAAAACAGGATTATTGACTAGACTGAATGACATAACCTCACAGATCGAGCCTAAAAGTCTATATATTCACAATGAAGCAACTCAAAAGTGCTCAAGTAGGTTGGAAGTTGATTTTAATTTCAAAGCTGATTCCCCTATAGAAGGAAGCGTTTCCTTTGGAAGGGAGAATCCTGAGATGCCTTGCCTACCTTTTAGCCACCTCGTGAGCTTTTCCTATGTACACTATAAATGATAAAGCATGTTATCACATAAGATGTGACGTATTTGTGCATTCTTGTGTTCATACCACATACGATTGTACACGTGGTATGATTTACATTAAAGTAGGGGATGATGGAGCACTTGTATCCAAAGCTATACCATCCCAACTATGACAATGTAAGGACATGAGTTTTAGGTCATTAATCACATTCTTAACCAATTAATCACACTAAAACTGCTTGATCAGCTTATTGTTATACCACATTTTAACAACCATATAGGGGGCGATTCCTTTGTTAGTCTCTGGTACATTTGCCACATGTATGTGCATTCAAATCGGGGGGTATTAGAACACCTAGTACCCTAAGCTGCATGACAGAGCTACAAACAAATTTTGCCTTTGTGATGTGGAACACTTACACACTGTGTGTGGACACATTGACTGTACTAATCACCAAATGTTCACTTGGATACAGCCACATTAAATAGCCAATTAATAAACACCAATTTTTTCATGATACTGCATGAATACAACTTACATAACTGAATCCTTATTAATAGACCCTGAGTTCAATGCATTCATTACAAGATGGTAGCTACTTTCTATATGGACATGTAGTGATTCATAATACCACTTCGTGATAATCAGCCTTGTTTGAATCGCTGATCAGGCCGATTCTGATTATGAATAATTAATGATTGGGTGACCATGATGGCGCTATTGTAATTTATTGACATTTATCCATGGCGGCAACCAGAATCAACAAGAGGGTGTGTCCAAAGTTGGCTGTCACAATGATGTTCTTACTATCTGGAGCTAGTAGTACTACAACAATTCGTAATAATAACACAATGTTAGGTACATATCCTAAAGCAGGTATACATGAAACTGTCAGGTACTGATCTTAATTTCAAAGCTGATTCCCCTATAGAAGGAAGTATTTCCTTTGGAAGTGGGAATCCTGAGATGCCTTGCCCACCTTTTAGCCACCTCATGAGCTTTTCATATGAAATGAGCACTTATTTTTTGCTTCAACCACTGAAGGTATCTTCATTCCACCAGGTATCACAGACAACTTTCAGTATAGTTGCTGCTGTGGGGATAGCAGAAGGGGTCACTGGCATCATTACAATAGTTGTGGCTGGAGTTTAGTGTACCACTGTACCAGAAAGCTTTGTCCACAGAATCCTTGACAGCAGGCTGGTCCGGAGTATGATGAGGTGCCTGTGGGAAGGAGAGGATTGAACAGAGGGAGAACAAGGCCCTTGAACCGGTACTCAGTGTACTGAGGATTTAACTGAGAGAGAATGTGGCATATGAATCTGTACAGCACTGTTGCACCACCCTATTCTCAATCACAGTGCTCCTTTTTTTACATGCAACACCAGAGACAATTATATGTGTAAAACCATCTTGTCTCCAGATCCCATATTTATAGATATACAATGTCAATAGTTCTTATAGAAACAAGGTTGTGATATAATATATCAGGTGACAGAGAATGCAAGCAGTTACTCTAATAATATACTGTGATAGCTAGCTACTACATGCATCACAAACAGTGCACTTGAGAATAACCAAGCATGATAGTTCTGCATTTTAATCAATTATAATCAATTAAAACAAGCCACATTTCAGAGAACTTCAATACTAAAAATTCATTTTTCCTGAATCATTATAATTATACTTTTGGATGGTATCACAATGCTTTGTATTATAGAAGTTATCCACTTTGTTAGAACAAATGTTACATGATATGGTGTTCAACATATTTTGGTGAGGGTGTCTCAATCCCAGAATATTGGCTACTTTCTAATAATAGCATGCTGTTTAAAACTTTCACGCAAAATGGTTGACTGGTTGTTCGTCACCAAACTGGGTTATATTTACTGTTTGTGGTGCTTTTCAACTACCATCTAATCAACCACCATCTAATCAACTTGTCAATCATGTGTCCTCAGGTGAAGTGAAACGTTTTGCGGTCCTGAGCAAAATCAACCTCTGCTTTCTCATATTCTATTGTGGATAGATATTTGTCACCCAGTAATATGTAGCTGAAACACTTTGGAATGGGGATATTAGTGTCAAAGTATAGCTTTCTCATCTTTAGGTCCTTTTGTTTTTCTTATTTTGTGTGACAGCTTTGTAAATATTGTGCACTCCCCACAAGCACTCATTGTTTAGTCACATACCATGCATAGCATCAGATGTGGCAAGTTACAATGGACTTAGTTATTCTGATGCCTGTAGCACGGTTGAATAACAATGGTTGGCTCAGCAGTCGGACTGTGTGTTGCACTATAACTATTGGTCTTCGTTCAAGGAAGACAAACAGATATTGTGTATACATACAACCATACAGTAGTACTTTACTTTTACAAGAGCCATTCAGATTCTGGGTGATGACAGAAAGAACAGTAAGGAATTACTTAAGGTCTACGTACCCTCTTACTTCCCACTCCCGAAATTATATTCTAGGCAACTTACCTCTTTTTTTTTTTTTTTTCAATTTCAGTACAGCAAGGTTAAAATCTGTCACACCAGATGTCAGGATGCGAAGCTGTTTAGACCCTTAATTGTTCATGTACTGATATAACATGCATGCAACAGTTTACACTGGTCGTTTAGTTGTCAGCATGTTCTGCCTGTACATAGAGGATAATCCTTAAGCTGCAAATTTGTGTTGAAGTTAGTTAAACTGTCCCGTTAAATAATCAGTTATAGCTTTTAACACTCAGTGTTATGCTTGACCACGTGGTGTATACACATATACAGTATGTGAGGTGATAGCCTCATACCTAGGCCGTTCGTAGGAGAAACGTTTATTCAATGAACGGCCTGGGTATGAGGCTAGTGAGGTGATGGCTTCTGATAGTGGTGCTGACGATGCTATTATGGAGCTGACTCAGCTGACTGAGCCACTGTGTTCCATTCAGGAAAAACTAAAGCCTCCAACAAAATCAAATTTAGCATGTAAAAAAGGAAGATCAAAAACTCTAAATCTACGTGGGCTGACAAGAAAGGCTTCCCAAACCATTACCAAGACTGTATTAGGCCTACTATGCCAGCATATGCTCCTATGCTAGAGGGCACCTATTATGCTTGAAATTAGAGGAAACGATCAATATTCGGACACCAGCCATAATCGGACGCTCGTACACGGAGACTAAGCCGCGCAGATACTCGTTTATGCCGCGGAAATGAAGGCGGAGTCCACCGTATCCGGCGACTGAAAAATGGAGCTCGAGCGTCAATCCCCACCTGCGCTAGGGGCGATTAGCGTAACAGTCCGAAGCATTTGATAATCGGCAAAATAAAAAGTATTTTCGGACGCCGCTTCCTGTTCCCTTCCTGAAGCAACTCTCATCAAGATTTCTGCACTGTTGGAAAGCTGCAAGACCCTGCACAATGTGGAAATATTGCATCGCGCACAAATAGGGCAGAATGTATATACGGAATATGCACGTACCATACATATATATATAGATAGATAGATAGATAGATATAGACAATTTTCCGTTTTCACCACAAGTGTGGGGCTCGCTGCGCTCGCCCCAATAATACTAGGGGGAATGTAGAAAATTGTGGGGCGAGCGTGAGCAAGCGATGCACTACAGCATTGACTATTACGTAGCAGCACGCCTAGCCCTGTCAGCTTCCCTGCGCCTTGACAAGCGAAGTTCTTTCTGTTCTGCTGTTTCTGCAGAGCGTCGATCTCTCTCATATTCTCTTCTTCGCCTCAATCTCTCTTTCTCTATCCATTATTTTACAGTTTAGTGGCGCAACAAGAAATATGCTCTTGACCTCTTACCCATGCCAGTTGATCTCGTGCCCAGACCTGGGGCAGGGCACCGCTTAAATAGATCACAGAGATATACGGAATCACGTACATACCATACGTACATATCGAGAATCCCCCAGCCAACTCGCTAGTGTGGGGCTCGCTCACGCTCGCCCCAATAACTAGGGGAATGCAGTGCATTGTGGGGCGAGCGTGAGGGAGTTATATGGTGCAGTAGCGTTCCATATACACTACCTTTTCCCACTTGCATATATGTCTCATTCCCAGGACTTCCCCACCTCCAACTGTAGCCTGTAAAACTACAGGAGGAGAACACCTGGGGAACAGGCTATATAGGATATCAAATGTATCCCGGTGTTTGTGGAGCAATATAACTTGTGTTGTGCTAATCTTGGGTTCGTTGTACACTCTCTGTGTCATTACTGTGAAATGCTGCATGCAACAAGGTCTCAAAACATTTGGAGGTGGCTTGAAGAGTTGCAAGGATGAGGGTTCAACATCTTGATACGAACAAGTATATTCCGTTGTTTTCCTGTGTCTCCAACTTATTCACATCTTGGCATGCACTGTCTCCTCAATTCATGGTGTATAGTGCACGGATATTTGCTGAGACCATACAGCTGTGCATGGGATCAGAATTCTCTCAGGTATGGGTATAGAGTCAGGGTGGTGTAGACTATTGCCAGCCCTTTTCCAGAGCACAATTACTGGAGTTGTGGTATGGGGTTTTAGAAGCTCTTCTGTAGCTGTTGCTAATGAGGGTTGTTCGGTCTGTCACGCCGAGGATGGTCCCCCCTCAAAAACGGTCCCCCTGGACTGTCCGTAGCAGAATAATTGGTCCCCCCGGACCGAATATCGCAGCCATACCTGCCGCGGATGGTCCCACCCTTGGCATGGTGTTCAGCAAGAGTGTCGAGGCTGACAAGTGGACCAGGAAGGATGAAGCTGTCTATGCAGTCAATCTTAGGCTGGGTTTTCAAGGCCAGCTAAACATCGACACTTAGTGCATCAGTGTATGTTCGAAGCTATGGACTCCAGTGGCAGTGCCCTTCACTACTCACGAGTATCCCTCGGCAGGTAGTAGAGTCTAGAGTAGAGTCTGTACTATGCCAGGAGGATGGTGTGTAGCACTGGTGGAGAAGGCATATTATTATCTCGCTGAAAAGGGGTAACCAGCTAACTATACATGAAAAACGACAAGCACAGCATTCGATCGAGAAACTGTGCGGCATCTATGGACCATTGTCGTAGGCCCTCTGCGATGGTTTTTTGACATGGAGACTAAGTTTGAACTACTTGAGTAAGCTATCTCGCTCCATAGTTGACTGTGCAGTTCACATTTGACTTGGAATAGTGTAGTAGTGGGGGGGACCAATTATGGTGATGGAGGACGGCTTACAGCACCATAGATGGTCCTAGTGGGGGGACCATTACAGTGCCATGGATGGTCCGGGGGGACCAAGTATTCTGCTATGGATGGTCCGGGGGGACCACTTTTGGGGGGGACCACTTATAGTATGACAGGTCAAGTCACACAGACCTCTCTGGTTCGGGTCCTCAAGCTAATCACTCTGTCTTACACAGAACACTCCCGGTTGGCGGCAGTGTCACGCAGCACGTTAATAATCAGCTTCCGTCTTGCTAGTCGTGCCTCCTTTCCTCGCCTTTTTCAAGTCCCTGTTACGTTGGTTCCCACTGTTCAGCCTTTCTGTCCTGCTAGTACTGTCCCTTGAGCAACAGTGGTTACATGAACTAACTTGCAATGTGGAAATATTGCATCGCGCACAAATGGGGCAGGATGTATATATACGGAATACGCACGTACCATATAAACATATATATAAACTAGGAGAATGTAGAACATTGTGGGGCGAGCGTGAGCAAGCAATACACAGCTTTAACTTATATCAAAGGCTGAATCAGTAAAGTGTCACATCACAGCACACAGGTGGCGTGGCATGTAGCTGAACAAAGCTTGTCACTCTACTCTCTACAAAAGTGCTTAACAGCTTAGAGAAGATGGTTGCAGAGACTAGCTTGTCATGGGGTGGTACCATACAATGCAGCCATTAGTGCAACCTAAGCATCTACTCTGGCTAACTGTAGGCTAAGTCTAAACACAGCCTGGCTTGTCGCGCATAGTCCTTACTTGAGGCATCTAAGAGATACAGCAGATGGGGTTCGCCATCCATCAGCCATGGATAGAAGGAGGGTCTCTGCCGCTTTCTGCTTTCAGCCTCTCTACACAACTGTTTAATAGCCCTTGTATACATACATATAGTAGACAGAGGAGGTCGGACATGGTTGAACTTTACTAATTAAAATGAGGTCACACTAATTGATTTTTCGTATCTCAACAGACTAGCTCTCTCGATTTTCACTGAGGTGGGCCCCAGTTTTCAAATCAGGATTCAAGGCTGGATCCAGTCATCTTGCAATATCCAAGATCAATTAGTAGATGTTTCAATTAGCAAAGGTCAACCATGTCCGACCTAGTAGATACTCACGCTCCAGCCATCTATCCTGGATGTCGCTGCAAACACAACTTCTATAGGCTATCCTTTGTTCAATATGTGCGCACGCTCCGGCTGCAATTCCTGGCTGCCTTTCATAAGTGCCATCTTTCAAAGTCACCTTGGAGCTAGCTGGCTGCCAAGTTGTACGAAAATCTTACTTAAGGTCCGCACGCGGATCCTTTCCGAAGTGCATTTCAAAACTGAGCTGTGATTCGTCAAATGGTCCAAAACCTGGTCATATGACCACGTTTCAAAACAAGGATTTCATTGGTTGGATCACGTGATCTGTTTGACCGTACGTACGGGTTCATGCAGGCGCGCCAGTACCCGTCAACAGTGACAACTCTGTCAACTCCGTCAACAGTGACAACTCTGTCAACTCCGTCAACAGCGACAACTCCGTCAACAGTGACAACTCTGTCAACTCCGTCAACAGTGACAACTCTGTCAACAGTGACAACTCTGTCAACTCCGTCAACAGCGACAACTCCGTCAACAGTGACAACTCTGTCAACTCCGTCAACAGCGACAACTCCGTCAACAGTGACAACTCTGTCAACTCCGTCAACAGTGACAACTCCGTCAACAGCGACAACTCCGTCAACAGTGACAACTCTGTCAACAGCGACAACTCCGTCAACAGCGACAACTCCGTCAACAGTGACAACTCTGTCAACTCCGTCAACAGTGACAACTCTGTCAACTCCGTCAACAGTGACAACTCCGTCAACAGCGACAACTCCGTCAACAGTGACAACTCTGTCAACAGCGACAACTCCGTCAACAGCGACAACTCCGTCAACAGTGACAACTCTGTCAACTCCGTCAACAGTGACAACTCTGTCAACTCCGTCAACAGCGACAACTCCGTCAACAGTGACAACTCTGTCAACTCCATCAACAGCGACAACTCCGTCAACAGTGACAACTCTGTCAACTCCGTCAACAGTGACAACTCCGTCAACAGCGACAACTCCGTCAACAGTGACAACTCTGTCAACAGCGACAACTCCGTCAACAGCGACAACTCCGTCAACAGTGACAACTCTGTCAACTCCGTCAACAGTGACAACTCTGTCAACTCCGTCAACAGTGACAACTCCGTCAACAGCGACAACTCCGTCAACAGTGACAACTCTGTCAACAGCGACAACTCCGTCAACAGCGACAACTCCGTCAACAGTGACAACTCTGTCAACTCCGTCAACAGTGACAACTCTGTCAACAGCGACAACTCCGTCAACAGTGACAACTCTGTCAACTCCGTCAACAGTGACAACTCTGTCAACAGCGACAACAGCGACAACTCTGTCAACAGCGACAACTCTGTCAACATTGACAACTCTGTCAACTCTGTCAACAGCGACAACTCTGTCAACAGTGACAACTCTCAGACGGTCAACAGTGACAACTCTGTCAACTCCGTCAACAGTGACAACTCCGTCAACAGCGACAACTAGAAGGATCACCTCAAAAGCAATCCCGTTTATGCCATCAAAGATGATGTGGCTGGCTCACTCCAGCTTTGTGCTGGACAGATAGCAGACACCGAAGCTGCAATCCATTTCATGAGAGAGAGCTTCCACGCTGAGAGCACAGAAGCTGTGTTGCTGGTGGATGCAAGCAAAGCCTTCAATTCCCTCAAATTATAGGGAGGCTGCCTTACACAATACCATGCAGGCATGTGTGCCGGCTTTGGTGATTTATGCCTAGTTTGTCTACTCCTGTTTCGTCTACTGTCATTTCGTCTACTCAACATTTTTACTTCTACTCTGTACTTATTCAGTCCCACCCACCACCCTTGTATCTCTCTATTTATTCAGTCCCACCCACCACCCTTGTATCTCTCTATTTATTCAGTCCCACCCATCCTGACCCTTGTATCTCTGTACTTATTCAGTCCCACCCACCCTGACCCTTTTAGTTCAGTACTTATTCAGCCCCACCCACCACCCTTGTATCTCTCTATTTATTCAGTCCCACCCATCCTGACCCTTGTAGCTCTGTACTTATTCATTCCCACCCACCCTGACCCTTGCATCTACTTATTCAGTCCCACCCACCTCCCTGGTATCTCTCTATTCAGCCCTAATGAATTATTGGTACACCCAGTTCTATATATGGACTTCAATTCTTGTTCTGTCTACTATCAGCCCTAACCCTAACCCTATAACCCTAACCTAACCCTAACCTAACCCTAACCCTAACCACACAACTAATTCCACCAGCAGCCCCACCCTCCTCCCTATACTTGCTACAATCAATCAATCAATCAATCTTTATTTTCACCTGCAGGAACGCAGCCAGCCCATGAGGGCTTATGAGACACTGTAGCTACTAAGTATTGATACATAAAAGTATACAGAAATGAAAAACGGAGTTCACTAAGGAGTGTTCATTATACATGGAGTGAGAGGGGAGAGAGGATTGTTTTTTGTTTTTTTTTGTGTTTGTTTGGATGACTGCAGTAGGCACATGAGCCCGGGGATCCAACCACACACGATAAAAGGTACACAAATGTAAATTATAGCAGGATGCTGTTTTGATTGTTCGTAGTTCGGAAGTACAGCCAGCCATCTTATTGGTCAGTTACATCGAAATGCATCAGAGGGTTGGTACTTTTCAGCTTGTAGTAGTCAAGTCAAGATCAATGTTCTCTACATCGCCATGAGGACTGGTGTATAGTGGTTGCTGTCCAGAGTAAAGAGACCCTTGGAGCCATACATGAAAATCAATGCCTCAAGGTGAGCAAAATAATTAATGTTGACTATTTGCTGTTTGCAGAGGTGGTGAGCATTGTGCATCTAATACGAGTGTCTGCAAGTCAAGTTTATGTATACTGTAACAGCATATAGTATATAATGGCCTTCAGTTTGCCGACTTTGTGTTTGTGGCTATATAAACGATTTGTTGTGCTTATTTTAAACACTGTATTTCTTGTCTCATTTACAGGCTGAAAGAGCATCCTACATAAATCTAACATTTATTTCAGTTTTGGTTTGAATTTCGTGGCTGCGTGTTTGGTTTCGCTGAGTTGACACTGCTGACCGAGTTGACAGAACTCGGACAGCGTCGCGTCGCCGTCACTGTGTGGACTGAGTTACCGTCAGTTGACGGAGTTGAGTTTACCGTCATATTGACGGAGTTGTCGCTGTTGACTGAGTTATACCGTCAGTTGTCGCTGTTGACGGAGTTGTCACTGTTGACGGAGTTGACGCTGTTGACAGAGTTGTCACTGTTGACGGAGTTGTCACTGTTGACGGAGTTGACGCTGTTGACGGAGTTCTCACTGTTGACAGAGTTGTCACTGTTGACAGATGTGTCCTTGTTATTGACATCGTTGACCGAGTTGAGGAGTTGATGATGTCATATGATGTAACCATTGACCAATCAAATTGACTCTTTGAAACCCACTTCGGAACTGTAGCGCACGCGGCCCGCGGCTATCGCGTTAAATTACAGCATCAAGAATATACGGAACGACGTACGACAGATAATAATATTCTCGATTCAACTCACTAGTGTGGGGCTCGCTCACGCTCGCCCAATAACTAGGTGAATGCACAGCATTGTGGGGGCGAGCGTGAGCTCGAATGCGATGGATGCGCAAGTGCGTGCAGTAGAGTGTGAGCGAAGCTGAAGGCCTGGGAACCGCTCCGAGCATGTAGTACATTTCTGCATTTCCAATGCAGCAATCTCTGCATGAAACTTCCGCATCTTAGCCTGAACAGAGGGCTGTTCAAACAAAGGCAGCTGTGACTGTTGTCCTCTTTGCCCTTCCCTGTTACGCTGTAGTCTGGCCTCTCTCTCACTGCCAGTCTCAGCAGCCAACCTGTGATGTTGGTTGGCACTCATCTGCTGTAGCCTGGCTGCTCTCTCTTCTTCAGTCTCAGAGGCCATCCTGTGACATTGGTTGGCACTCATCTGCTGTAGCTTGGCTGCTCTCTCCTCTTCAGTCTCAGAGGCCAGCCTGTCCCTCGTCTGCTGTAGCCTGGCTGCTCTCTCTTCTTCAGTCTCAGAGGCCAACCTGTGACGTTGGTTGGCACTCATCCGCTGTAGCCTGGCTGCTCTCTCCTCTTCAGTCTCAGAGGCCAGCCTGTCCCTCATCCGCTGAAGCCTAACTGCTCTCTCCTCTTCGCTTTCAGTTGCCAGACTCTGACGTCGGTTATCGCGTATTTGCCGCAATCTGGCGTCTCTCTCTTCGGCAGTCTGTACGGCGCGTCTAGCCCTATCTCTTGCTCTCCGCACTCTCAGCCGTTCCTCTCTCTGTTCCGCGGTTTCAGAGGCACGACGAGCTCTCTCTCGCTCTCTTCTACGCTGCAGTCTGTCTTCTCTGTTCCGTGATGACTCGGGGACTCTTGCTGAAGAATTGCTGTACGACTCCATTGTAGAACACGTGGCGTCTGCACTATACGTATTTTACTGACGTTACGTGCGTTAAATTGGATAAGTTTAGGATATGCAGCTCGACGTACGACACATAATATATAATTGGGGCGAGCCTGAGCGAGCCCCACATAGACGGTACAACTGGACGAAATCATATATGTATTATTACTAGGGGAATGCAGTGCATTGTGGGGCGAGCGTGAGGGAGTTGTATGGTGCATTGCGTTCCATATACACTACCTTTTACCACTTGCATGCATCTCACGTAACAATAGTCTCATTCCCAGGTCTTCCACACCACCGACTGTAGCCTGTAAAAATACAAAGACAGAGCAAGAAGCTTGTGAGGACCCGAACCAAAGAGCTCTGCATGACTCCATCAAATAAACCTTGCTGAGCAACAACCAGAGAAGACCTTCTGAAACCCCATAGCTACCACAACTTCAGTAATTGTGCTCAGGGAAATGGCTGACAATATAGTCTACACCCAAAAAGGCCTGACTCCATGCATAGCTGAGAGAACCCTGGTTCCACAGCTGTATGTGCTCAGCAAATATCCACTATACACCATGACTTCAGGAGACAGAGCCAAGATGTGAATAACTTAGAGTCACAGGAAAGCAATGTGTTCATACCAAGATGTTGAACCCTCTTCATCAACTTGCAATTCTCCAAGCCGCCTCCAAATACTTTAAGACCTTGTTGCCTAGCCGCAGCAGTAGCTACCATTTCACAGTAATGACACACAGTGTATACAATGAATCCAAGATTAGCACATACCCAAGTTATATTGCTCCACAAACACTGGCGATATCCTAGCGTCTTCCCCAGGCGTTCTCTATACATGTTAATACAATGAGCACTCCCGGTTGGCGGCAGTGTCACGTATACTGTATACTTGTGGAATGACAGCATCAGTGTGAATGCTCACGGTAAACTGGCCATAGTGTCCAGATGTATTTATCCCTCCCTCACTCCTCCCACCGTAAATAAATACAAATACAGCTGGTTCGCAAGACTAAGCTTGTACGGCTATAGACTCTTTTTCATGAGACTAGTTCATCTAATAGTCTTACAAGGTGAATGTGTATGCCTATAGTTATGTAATTGGTTGTAATAATGTAAGCACCGTAAATTGATGTGATGACATTGAGGATAACTTCTTCAATGATGATGTTGGAGAAGCTGCAACAGGGAGTTCAACTGTTGCAACAAGTTAGGAGCTGGAGTCACAAGAACTATGTTAATGTTGTAATAGACTCCTGGTACACTTGTTGCAGTTTCTTATATGGGATAAAAATTACAGAACACATTTAAAAAGTTATAAATGGAAGGCTACCATGCAACAAAAGGAGGGCTTTAAGTGTCTACATGCAAAGCTCGAAGGAACCCACATACATGGTATTTGACCATTTAAGACACACTAACCTGAAGTTCAGGAGGTACAGGACCAGGGTCCATGTTGTTCAACGATGAGTATAGCTTGGGGATACGCTTGTCTCGACTACATCGTACACACTCAGTGTCACTACTGTCAGGTGGTAATGTTCAAACATTCAGGCCAGGGAACTTCTCTAAGCATGTAATACATTTGGAGACATGTAGAGCTGCCAGGCGAGAATGGAAGTTCACCATCTTAGTACGAACAGACTGTTGCTCTCTTTGTCGCCTGTGACTCTCTCTGTCTTGTTCACATCTTGCTGCTGTCTCTTCAGGAGTCTCATAGGTCAGTCTTCTTTGTTGAGTGATGCTCATTTGCTCCAGCCGGGCCTCTCTCTGATCCGGGGTCTCATCCGTCAGTCTCCTTTGCTGCGTGGTGCTCATTTGCTCCACCCGGGCCTCTCTCTGGTCCGGGGTCTCATGGGTCAGTCGCCTTTGCTGTGTGACGCTCATTTGCTCCAGCCGGGCCTCTCTCTGGTCCGGGGTCTCATGGGTCAGTCGCCTTTGCTGCGTGACGCTCGTTTGCTCCAGCCGGGCCTCTCTCTGATCCGGGGTCTCATGCGTCAGTCTCCTTTGCTTCGTGACGCTCATTTGCTAGCGCTCCAGCCGGGCCTCTCTCTGGTCTGGGAGTCTCTGACGCTAATCGCTCTCTCCTCTGGTCCAAGATCCTCTCCCGCTCAGCAGCAGACCGCGAAGCACGACGAGCTCTATCCCTTACTCTCCGTCTCACTAACCGTGTCTCCCTTTGTTGAGCGCTTTCAGCAGCGCGACGATCCCTATCGCGTTGGTTTCTACGCCTCAGCCTTTCTCTTCTTTCTTCGCGTTCCATAATTGAGTCGTACCTAAAGCTTTTTTCTGACTTTAAAATGTAGCTAGCTAGCTGTGCATGCAAACATGTGGGAATATTGCATCACGCACAAATAGGGCAGAATGCATATACGGAATACGCACGTACCAAACATACCTACACATAAACATATATATAGACAATTTTCCGTTTTCACCACAAGTGTGGGGCTCGCTGCGCTCGCCCCAATTACTAGGGGAATGCAGTGCATTGTGGGGCGAGCGTGAGTGAGTTGTATGGTGCATTAGCGTTCCATACACACTAACTTTTCCCACTTGCATACATGTCATGTAAGAATAGTCTCATTCCCAGGTCCGACTGTAAAACTATAGGCGGAGAATGCCTGGGGAAGAGGCTATATATCAAATGTATGACGGTATTTGTGGAGCAATTTAACTTGGGTATGTGCTAATCTTGGGTTCATTGTACGCACCCTGTGTGTCATTTCTGTGAAATGGTAGCTACTGCAGCAGAAATAAGGTCTCAAAGCAGTTGGAGGCGGCTTGAACAGTTGTAAGTTAAGGATGAGGGTTCAACACCTTGGTACGAACAAGTACATTCTGTTGGTTTCTTGTGTCTCCAACGTATTCACATCTTGACACTGTCTCCTCAAGTCACGGTCCATAGTGCATGGATAGTTGCTGAGCACATACAGCAGTGGAATCAGGATTCTCTCAGCTATGGGATATGGAGTCAGGGTGGTGTAGACTACATTTAATATCAGCCCCTTTCCAGAGCACAATTACTGGAGTTGTGGTATGGGGTTTTAGAAGCTCTTCTGCAGCTGTTGCTCATGAGGGATATTTGGTCGAGTCACGCAAACCTCACTGGTTCTGGTCATCACAAGCTAATCACTGTCTTTAATACGCTGAGCACTCTCCGTTGGCGTCAGTGTCACGCAGCACGTTAATAATCAGTCTCCGTCTTGCTAGTCGAGCCTCCCTTTCCTCACCGTTTTCAAGTCCCTGTTACGTTGGTTCTCACTGTTCAGCCTTTCTATCCTGCTAGTCTTGTCTCTTGAGCAACAGTGGTCAACATGAATCAACATGCAATGAGGAAATATTGCATCGCGCACAAATGGGGCAGGATGTATATATACGGAATACGCACGTACCAAACATACATATATACATATATATATACATATATATATATATATAGACAATTTTCCGTTTACACCACAAGTGTGGGGCGAGCGCAGCGAGCCCCAATTATTATTACTAGGGGAATGCAGTGCATTGTGGGGCGAGCGTGAGGGACTTACATGGTGCATTAGCGTTTCATAGCACTACCTTTTCCCACATGCAGACATCCCACATAACAATAGTCTCATTCCCAGGTCTTCCCCACCTCCATTATTTGCCTATGGAAATGGAGGCGGGAAATGCCTGGGGAAGAGGCTAGGGTATCAAATGTATGCCAGTGTTCATTGAGCAATGTAGCTGGGTATGTGCTCATATTGGGTTGGCTGGTGTTCAACATCTTAGTACGAACAAGTATATTCTGTTGGTTTCCTGTGACTCCAACTTATTCACATCTTGGCACTGTCTTCTGTGTCAATGTGGATATTTGCTGAGCACGTACAGCTGTAGTCTACATTGTCAGCCCTTTTCCTGAGCACAATTACTGAACTTGTGGTATGGAGTTTCAGAAGCTCTTCTCTGGCTCCATATGTTGCTCAACAAGCTAGGGCTATTTGATCGAGTCACGCAAGCCTCTCTGGTTCTCACAAGCTAATCGCTCTGTACGCTTATCGATGGCCCACTCCCTGTTGGCGGCAGGGTCACGAAGCACACCATTAAATAAACAGTCACCGTCTCGCCTCTCTTTTCCTCACTGTTTTCAAGTCCCTGTTGCGTTGGTTCTCCCGACTGTTCAGCCTTTCTGTCTTGCTAGTCTTGTCACGATGAGATTGATCAGCACCTTCCTTTCTGACAACCACAACATCAAGGTCTGAGGGTAGTCGTGGCAGCCTGTGAGCAAATGACATGACATCCTGCGGTAAGTTTATCACATGTCCTGTGTAACCATACTGGCCATGTGGTAGTCGGTAGATTGACATGATGGGCATAACAGCTGCAACAAGCATCTCTTCAACTTGTGTCAAGCCCTGCAGTAACATGATCAACAGAACAGAAGATAGTTGTGTATGTTGTGTGGAATGTTGCAGTGTAGCCTGTTACAGTAAGAGTGTGCAACTCCCATAATGGTTTCTATACCAGCCATCAGCAGACAGTAGGCAGAGGCAGGCGTTTGCTAGTGTTCACATAGCTAATATTCGCCTAAAATGGCTTCATGTTAAGTACCTGCTAAGCATATTCACTGGTGGTTGCCTACACCACACTAGTTGCACACTCTTACTGTAATATACTCCTGGTACACTTGTTGCAGTTTCTTATATGGGATAAGTCCTAAAAATTACAGAACACATTTAAAAGTTATAAATGGAAGGCTACCATGCAACAAAAGGAGGGCTTTAAGTGTCTACAAAGCTCGAAGGAACCCACATACATGGTATTTGACCATTCAAGACACACTAACCTGAAGTTCAGGAGGTACAGGACCAGGGTCCATGTTGTTCATCGATGAGTATAGCTTGGGGATACGCTTGTCTCGACTACATCGTACACACTCAGTGTCACTACTGTCAGGTGGTAATGTTCTGACATTCAGGCCAGGGAACTTCTCTAAGCATGTAATACATTTGGAGACATGTAGAGCTGCCAGGCGAGAATGGAAGTTCACCATCTTAGTACGAACAGACTGTTGCTCTCTTTGTCTCCTGTGACTCTCTCTGTCTTGTTCACAT
The DNA here is from genome assembly GCA_949130485.1 of Agelas oroides. Taxonomy (NCBI): domain Eukaryota; kingdom Metazoa; phylum Porifera; class Demospongiae; order Agelasida; family Agelasidae; genus Agelas; species Agelas oroides. Next base: position 13,081,051 of record OX422183.1, on the reverse strand, counting down.
CTTGCTGCTGTCTCTTCAGGAGTCTCATAGGTCAGTCTTCTTTGTTGAGTGATGCTCATTTGCTCCAGCCGGGCCTCTCTCTGATCCGGGGTCTCATCCGTCAGTCTCCTTTGCTGCGTGGCGCTCATTTGCTCCAGCCGGGCCTCTCTCTGGTCCGGGGTCTCATGCGTCAGTCTCCTTTGCTTCGTGACCCTCGTTTGCTCCAGCCGGACCTCTCTCTGATCCGGGGTCTCATGGGTCAGTCTCCTTTGCTGTGTGACGCTCATTTGCTCCAGCCGGGCCTCTCTCTGGTCCGGGGTCTCATGGGTCAGTCTCATTTGCTGCGTGACGCTCGTTTGCTCCAGCCTGGCCTCTCTCTGATCCGGGGTTTCATGCGTCAGTCTCCTTTGCTTCGTGACGCTCATTTGCTCCAGCCGGGCCTCTCTCTGGTCCGGGGTCTCATGCGACAGTCTCATATGCCTCGCGAGGCTCACTTGCTCCAGCCGGGCCTCTCTCTGGTCTGGAGTCTCTGACGCTAATCGCTCTCTCCTCTGATCCAAGATCCTCTCCCGCTCAGCAGCAGACCGCGAAGCACGACGAGCTCTATCCCTTACTCTCCGTCTCACTAACCGTGTCTCCCTATGTTGAGCGCTTTCAGCAGCGCGACGATCCCTATCGCGTTGGTTTCTACGCCTCAGCCTTTCTCTTCTTTCTTCGCGTTCCATAATTGAGTTCTACCTAAAGCTTTTTTCTGACTTTAAAATGTAGCTACATATAGCTAGCTGTGCATGCAAACATGTGGGAATATTGCATCACGCACAAATAGGGCAGAATGCATATACGGAATACGCACGTACCAAACATACCTACATATAAACATATATATAGACAATTTTCCGTTTTCACCACAAGTGTGGGGCTCGCTGCGCTCGCCCCAATTACTAGGGGAATGCAGTGCATTGTGGGGCGAGCGTGAGGGAGTTGTATGGTACATTAGTGTTCCGTTACCAAAAGGTAGTGCTATGGAATCCATAGCACTACCTTTTCCCACCTCTCACATAACAATAGTCTCGTTCCCAGGTCTTCCCCACCTCCAACTGTAGCCTGTAAAACTAATGGCAACGAACGCCTGGGGAAGAGGCTATGTAGGACATCCAATGTATGTCGGTGTTTGTGGAGCAATATACCGTGGGTATATGTGTGCTAATCTTGGGTTCATTGTACACACTCTGTGTCATTACCGTGAAATGGTAGCTACTGCTGCAGGCAACAAGGGCTCAAAGCATTATATTTGGAGGCGGCTTGAACTGTTGCAAGTTGAGGATGAGGGTTCAACATCTTTGTACGAACAAATATATTTCGTTGGTTTCTAGTGTCTCCAAATCTTGGCACTGTCTCCTCAGTCACGGTCTATAGTGCATTGATAGTTGCTGAGCACACACAGCTGTGGAATCAGGATTTTCTCAGCTCAGAGGTATGGAGTCAGGGTGGTGCAGACTACACTGTCAGCCCTTTTCCAGAGCACAATTATTGGAGTTGTGGTATGGGGTTTTAGAAGCTCTTCTGTAGCTGTTGCTCACGACGGTTACGTATTTCGTCGAGTCACGCAGACCTCTCTGGTTCGGGTCCTCACAAGCTAATCGCTCTGTCGTTAATACATGCACATGGAGCACTCCCCGTTGGCAGCAGTGTCACGCATCACGTTAGTAATCAGTCTCCGTCTTGCTAGTCGCGCCTCCCTTTCCTAACCATTTTCAAGTCCCTGTTACGTTGGTTCCCACTATTCAGCCTTTCTGTCTTCATTGTGTCTTGCTAGTCTTGTCTCTTGAGCAACAGTGGTGGTCAACATACAATGTAGAAATATTGCATCGCGCACAAATGGGGCAGGATGTATATATACGGAATACGCACGTACCAAACATACCTACATACATATAGACAATTTTCCGTTTTCACCACAAGTGTGGGGCTCGCTGCGCTCGCCCCAATTACTAGAGGAATGCAGGGCATTGTGGGGCGAGCCTGAGCAAGCAGTATGCCAAGGACTACAATTGCGCATGCGCAGTTCGTACACACGCGCGCGTACCCCTTCGCACTTGTGTCGAAGTTGGCGTGGCGTTTAGTAAGAAGTAAAGTTGCTGTTTGCTTACTGTGCCTCATCCAAGTGTAGAAATGACAAAGGCAGCGTTGTACATTATTCACACAGGAATGACCTCGTAATTGAAAGTCTTCAATTCTTGGCCAACCCACATCTAGTTTTCTGCTTAGGGGTGAGAAACAATGAATTGGTTTGGAAGAGGCTAACATGCAATTTTTTGTGTACACAATCACTGTTATGGTTTATCAATTTTTGTTGTAAACAACATGACATTACACTAATAACGATATAAAAGTGATGACATAATATTTCCTGTTTGCATGAGAGCTTACATTGGAGTTTCTATCGACCAAATGAGCTTCAAATGGTAGTTTTTTACACATTGCCAGTGAGTTAGTGGATGTTGGTTGGTTCAGTTTTTCCATTAGGGCTGTGTCATTGCTATCTCAACACCATTGTTGGTAGCCACAAAAGTTTTCCATTTTTTCTATGACATTTTCTCTGAGAGTTTCTACTCCAGGTTGCTGAACGTCGTGCTGGCTAGAAAAGTCTATATTTGCATCATCATTGTCTCTGGCAGATTGTGTAGTGGAGACAATTGTGGCAAATGCTTCCCATTCTTGCTTACCTGGGTAGCCTCGTTCCCAGGCTCTCCCCGCTAAGAAGGGCCCTCCCCCCTCTTAGTGGGGAGAGCCTGGGAATTAAAGATCACCTGACGGATGGTGTCCTTTTCCTCCTTGACGTCGGCTTCTTCTCTTGCGGTCACGGAAGCCATGTATGCGAATGCGAAGCCCTACATACTTCGTGCGACCAAGCGCGGCGTGCGGGTGACGGTCGTACGATAATGATAATTGGGGCGAGCCTGAGCGAGCCCCACATAGACGGTACAGCTGGGAGATTTCATATATGTATTATTACTAGGGGAATGCAGTGCATTGTGGGGCGAGCATGAATGAGTTACATGATGCATTAGAGTTTCATAGCACTACATTTACCCACTTGCATACACTAAGTCTCACATAACAATAGGTTCGTTCCCAGGTCTTCTCCACCTCCAGCTGTAGCCTGTAACAGTAGAGGCGGGAAATGCCCAAGGGTGAGGCTAGGGTATCAAATGTATGCCGGTGTTCATGGAGCCATATAGCTTGGGTATAGCTATGTGCTCATCTGGATAGCTATGTGGTTGGGTTCATTGTACACACTCTGTGTCGTTACAGTGGGGTAGTAGCTACAGCTGTAGGCAACAAATTTAGTCTCCAAGCAATTGGCCTGAAGAGTTGCAAGTCAAGGGTGAGGGTTCAACAGCTTAGTACGAACAAGTATATTCCATTGGTTTCCTGTGACTCCACATTTCAGCACTGTCTCCTCAAGTGCATGTCTATATAGTGGATATTTGCTGAGCCCATAGAGCTGTGGAATCAGGGTTCTTCAACAGCTTAGTACGAACAAGTATATTCCATTGGTTTCCTGTGACTCCACATTTCGGCACTGTCTCCTCAAGTGCATGTCTATATAGTGGGTATTTGCTGAGCCCATAGAGCTGTGGAATCAGGATTCTCTCAGCTATGCATGGAGTATGGAGCCAGGTCTTTTTTGATGTAGTCTATATTGTCAGCTCATTTCCTGAGCACAATTACTGGAGTTGTGGTATGGAAGTTTCACAAGCTCTTCTCTAGCTGTTGCTCGTATTTGATCGAGTCACGCAGGCCTCCGTGATTCGAATTCTCACAAGCTGATCGCTCTGAACACTGAGCACTCCCCGTTGGTGGCAGAGTCACGAAGTACGCCGTCAATAATCAGTCTCGGTCTCGCTAGTAGTGCCTCCCTTTCCTCACCGTTTTCAAGTCCCTGTTGCGTTGATTCCCACTGTTCAGCCTTTCTAGTCTTGTCTCTTGAGCAAGCAGTAATACATGAACCCAATATGCAATGCGGAAATATTGCATCGCGCACAAATAGGGCAGAATGCATATACGGAATACGCACGTACCATATATATATATATAAATAAGTAAATATATAGACAATTTTCCGTTTTCACCAAAAGTGTGGGGCTCGCTGCGCTCGCCCCAATTATTACTAGATGAATGCAGGGCATTGTGGGGCGAGCCTGAGCAAGCAGCATGCCAAGGACTAAAATTGTGCATACGCAGTTCGTATACACGCGTGCCCTTTCGCACTTCTTGTCGAGGTGTCGAAGTTGGCGTGGCATTTAGTAAGAAGTGAAGTTGCTGTTTGTCTACTGTGCCTCATCCGAGTGTATAAATGACAAAGGCAGTGTTGTACATTATTCACACAGGAATGACCTCGTAATTGAAAGTCTTCAATTCCGTTGGCCAACCCACATCTAGTTTTCTGCTTAGGGATGAGAAACAATGAACTGATTTGGAAGAGGCTAACATGCAATTTTTTGTGTACACAATCACCGTTATGGTTTTATCAATTTTTGTTGTAAACAACATGACATTAGTGTGATATAAAAGTGATGACATAATATTTCCTGTTTACATGAGAGCTTACATTGGAGTTTCTATTGACCAAATGAGCTTCAAATGGTGTATGGTGGTAGTTTTTATACACATTGCCAGTGAGTTAGTGGATGTTGGTTGGTTCAGTTTTTCCATTAGGGCTGTGTCATTGCTATCTCAACACCATTGTTGGTAGCCACAAAAGTTTTCCATATTTTCTATGACATCATATGGTTTGAAGTTGCAAGGCCTATTAAAGATCACATGAATCATTCCATTTTCTCTGAGAGTTTCAACTCAAGGTTGCTGAACGTCGTGCTGGCTAGAAGAGTCTACATTTTGCATCATGATTGTGTCTGGCAGATTGTGTAGTGGAGACAACTGTGGCAAATGCTTCTCATTCTTGCTTACCTGGGTAGCCTCGTTCCCAGGCTCTCCCCGCTAAGAAAGGCCCTCCCCCCTCTTAGTGGGGAGAGCCTGGGAACGAGGCTACACCTGGGTACAGTTCACTGAAATCACACAGCTATTGCTTGAATTCTTTGTTGTTAAAGATCACCTGACGGATGGCGTCCTTTTCCTCCTTGACGTCGTCTTCTCTAGCGATCACGGAAGCCATGTACGCTAATGCGATATTGGAAGCCCTACATCTTCGTGCGACCAAGCGCGGCGCGCGGGTGATTCTCTTGCGGTTACGGAAGCCATGTATGCGAATGCGATATTGGAAGCCCTACATACTTCGTGTGACCAAGCGCGGCGCGCGGGTGACGGTCTTACGATAATGATAATTGGGGCGAGCCTGAGCGAGCCCCACATAGACGATACAACTGGGCGAAATCATATATGTACTAGATGAATGCAGGGCATTGTGGGGCAAGCCTGAGCAAGCAGTATGCCAAGGACTACAATTGCGCATGCGCAGTTCATACACACGCGCGCGTACCCCTTCGCACTTGTCGAGGTGTCGAAGTTGGCGTGGCGTTTAGTGAGAAGTAAAGTTGCTGTTTGCTTACTGTGCCTCATCCAAGTTTAGAAATGACAAAGGCAGCGTTGTACATTATTCACACAGGAATGACCTCGTAATTGAAAGTCTTCAATTCTTGGCCAACCCACATCTAGTTTTCTGCTTAGGGGTGAGAAACAATGAATTGGTTTGGAAGAGGCTAACATGCAATTTTTGTGTACACAATCACCGTTATGGTTTATCAATTTTTGTTGTAAACAACATGACATTACACTAATAACGATATAAAAGTGATGACATAATATTTCCTGTTTGCATGAGAGTTTACATTGGAGTTTCTATCGACCAAATGAGCTTCAAATGGTAGTTTTTTACACATTGCCAGTGAGTTAGTGGATGTTGGTTGGTTCAGTTTTTCCATTAGGGCTGTGTCATTGCTATCTCAACACCATTGTTGGTAGCCACAAAAGTTTTCCATTTTTTCTATGACATTTTCTCTGAGAGTTTCTACTCCAGGTTGCTGAACGTTGTGCTGGCTAGAAAAGTCTATATTTGCATCATCATTGTCTCTGGCAGATTGTGTAGTGGAGACAATTGTGGCAAATGCTTCCCATTCTTGCTTACCTGGGTAGCCTCGTTCCCAGGCTCTCCTCGCTAAGAAGGGCCCTCCCCCCTCTTAGTGGGGAGAGCCTGGGAACGAGGCTACACCTGGGTACAGTTCACTGAAATCACACAGCTATTGCTTGAATTCTTTGTTGTTAAAGATCACCTGACGGATGGTGTCCTTTTCCTCCTTGACGTCGGCTTCTTCTCTTGCGGTCACGGAAGCCATGTACGCTAATGCGCTATTGGAAGCCCTACATACTTCATGCGACCAAGCGCGGCGCGCGGGTGATTCTCTTGCGGTCACGGAAGCCATGTATGCGAATGCGAAGCCCTACATACTTCGTGCGACCAAGCGCGGCGCGCGGGTGACGGTCGTACGATAATGATAATTGGGGCGAGCCTGAGCGAGCCCCACATAGACGGTACAACTGGGAGATTTCATATATGTACTAGATGAATGCAGGGCATTGTGGGGCGAGCCTGAGCAAGCAGCATGCCAAGGACTAAAATTGTGCATACGCAGTTCGTATACACGCGTGCCCTTTCGCACTTCTTGTCGAGGTGTCGAAGTTGGCGTGGCGTTTAGTAAGAAGTGAAGTCGCTGTTTGTCTACTGTGCCTCATCCGAGTGTATAAATGACAAAGGCAGTGTTGTACATTATTCACACAGGAATGACCTCGTAATTGAAAGTCTTCAATTCCGTTGGCCAACCCACATCTAGTTTTCTGCTTAGGGATGAGAAACAATGAACTGATTTGGAAGAGGCTAACATGCAATTTTTTGTGTACACAATCACCGTTATGGTTTTATCAATTTTTGTTGTAAACAACATGACATTAGTGTGATATAAAAGTGATGACATAATATTTCCTGTTTACATGAGAGCTTACATTGGAGTTTCTATTGACCAAATGAGCTTCAAATGGTGTATGGTGGTAGTTTTTATACACATTGCCAGTGAGTTAGTGGATGTTGGTTGGTTCAGTTTTTCCATTAGGGCTGTGTCATTGCTATCTCAACACCATTGTTGGTAGCCACAAAAGTTTTCCATATTTTCTATGACATCATATGGTTTGAAGTTGCAAGGCCTATTAAAGATCACATGAATCATTCCATTTTCTCAGAGAGTTTCAACTCAAGGTTGCTGAACGTCGTGCTGGCTAGAAGAGTCTACATTTTGCATCATGATTGTGTCTGGCAGATTGTGTAGTGGAGACAACTGTGGCAAATGCTTCTCATTCTTGCTTACCTGGGTAGCCTCGTTCCCAGGCTCTCCCCGCTAAGAAGGGCCCTCCCCCCTCTTAGTGGGGAGAGCCTGGGAACGAGGCTACACCTGGGTACAGTTCACTGAAATCACACAGCTATTGCTTGAATTCTTTGTTGTTAAAGATCACCTGACGGATGGCGTCCTTTTCCTCCTTGACGTCGTCTTCTCTAGCGATCACGGAAGCCATGTACGCTAATGCGATATTGGAAGCCCTACATCTTCGTGCGACCAAGCGCGGCGCGCGGGTGATTCTCTTGCGGTTACGGAAGCCATGTATGCGAATGCGATATTGGAAGCCCTACATACTTCGTGCGACCAAGCGCGGCGCGCGGGTGACGGTCGTACGATAATGATAATAATAATAATAATAATAATAATGATGATAATACATATATGATTTCGTCCAGTTGTACCGTCTATGTGGGGCTCGCTCAGGCTCGCCCCAATTATTACTAGACGAATGCAGGGCATTGTGGGGCGAGCCTGAGCAAGAAGCATGCCAAGGACTAAAATTGTGCATACGCAGTTCGTATACACGCGTGCCCTTTCGCACTTCTTGTCGAGGTGTCGAAGTTGGCGTGGCGTTTAGTAAGAAGTGAAGTTCCTGTTTGTCTACTGTGCCTCATCCGAGTGTATAAATGACAAAGGCAGTGTTGTACATTATTCACACAGGAATGACCTCGTAATTGAAAGTCTTCAATTCCGTTGGCCAACCCACATCTAGTTTTCTGCTTAGGGATGAGAAACAATGAACTGATTTGGAAGAGGCTAACATGCAATTTTTTGTGTACACAATCACCGTTATGGTTTTATCAATTTTTGTTGTAAACAACATGACATTAGTGTGATATAAAAGTGATGACATAATATTTCCTGTTTACATGAGAGCTTACATTGTACTTTCTATTGACCAAATGAGCTTCAAATGGTGTATGGTGGTAGTTTTTATACACATTGCCAGTGAGTTAGTGGATGTTGGTTGGTTCAGTTTTTCCATTAGGGCTGTGTCATTGCTATCTCAACACCATTGTTGGTAGCCACAAAAGTTTTCCATATTTTCTACGACATCATGGTTTGAAGTTGCAAGGCCTATTAAAGATCACATGAATCATTCCATTTTCTCTGAGAGTTTCAACTCAAGGTTGCTGAACGTCGTGCTGGCTAGAAGAGTCTATATTTTGCATCATGATTGTGTCTGGCAGATTGTGTAGTGGAGACAACTGTGGCAAATGCTTCTCATTCTTGCTTACCTGGGTAGCCTCGTTCCCAGGCTCTCCCCGCTAAGAAGGGCTCTCCCCCTTCTTAGCGGGGAGAGCCTGGGAACGAGGCTACACCTGGGTACAGTTCACTGAAATCACACAGCTATTGCTTGAACTCTTTGTTGTTAAAGATCACCTGACGGATGGCGTCCTTTTCCTCCTTGACGTCGGCTTCTCTAGCGATCACGGAAGCCATGTACGCTAATGCGATATTGGAAGCCCTACATCTTCGTGCGACCAAGCGCGGCGCACGGGTGATTCTCTTGCGGTTACAGAAGCCATGTATGCGAATGCGATATTGGAAGCCCTATACATACTTCGTGCGACCAAGCGCGGCGCGCGGGTGACGGTCGTACGATAATGATAATAATAATAATAATGATAATACATATATGATTTCGCCCAGTTGTACCGTCTATGTGGGGCTCGCTCAGGCTCGCCCCAATTACTAGATGAATGCAGGGCATTGTGGGGCGAGCCTGAGCAAGCAGTATGCCAAGGACTACAATTGCGCATGCGCAGTTCGTACACACGCGCGCGTACCCCTTCGCACTTGTCGAGGTGTCGAAGTTGTCGTAGCGTTTAGTAAGAAGTAAAGTTGCTGTTTGCTTACTGTGCCTCATCCAAGTGTAGAAATGACAAAGGCAGCGTTGTACATTATTCACACAGGAATGACCTCGTAATTGAAAGTCTTCAATTCTTGGCCAACCCACATCTAGTTTTCTGCTTAGGGGTGAGAAACAATGAATTGGTTTGGAAGAGGCTAACATGCAATTTTTTGTGTACACAATCACCCTTATGGTTTATCAATTTTTGTTGTAAACAACATGACATTACACTAATAACGATATAAAAGTGATGACATAATATTTCCTGTTTGCATGAGAGCTTACATTGGAGTTTCTATCGACCAAATGAGCTTCAAATGGTAGTTTTTTACACATTGCCAGTGAGTTAGTGGATGTTGGTTGGTTCAGTTTTTCCATTAGGGCTGTGTCATTGCTATCTCAACACCATTGTTGGTAGCCACAAAAGTTTTCCATTTTTTCTATGACATTTTCTCTGAGAGTTTCTACTCCAGGTTGCTGAACGTCGTGCTGGCTAGAAAAGTCTATATTTGCATCATCATTGTCTCTGGCAGATTGTGTAGTGGAGACAATTGTGGCAAATGCTTCCCATTCTTGCTTACCTGGGTAGCCTCGTTCCCAGGCTCTTCCCGCTAAGAAGGGCCTTCCCCCCTCTTAGTGGGGAGAGCCTGGGAACGAGGCTACACCTGGGTACAGTTCACTGAAATCACACAGCTATTGCTTGAATTCTTTGTTGTTAAAGATCACCTGACGGATGGTGTCCTTTTCCTTGACGTCGGCTTCTTCTCTTGCGGTCACGGAAGCCATGTACGCTAATGCGCTATTGGAAGCCCTACATACTTCATGCGACCAAGCGCGGCGCGCGGGTGATTCTCTTGCGGTCACGGAAGCCATGTATGCGAATGCGAAGCCCTACATACTTCGTGCGACCAAGCGCGGCGCGCGGGTGACGGTCGTACGATAATGATGATAATAATAATTGGGGCGAGCCTGAGCGAGCCCCACATAGACGGTACAACTGGGAGATTTCATATATGTATTATCATTATTATCATTATTATCATTATTATCATTATCGTACGACCGTCACCCGCGCGCCGCGCTTGGTCGCACGAAGTATGTAGGGCTTCGCATTCGCATACATGGCTTCCGTGACCGCAAGAGAATCACCCGCGCGCCGCGCTTGGTCGCATGAAGTATGTAGGGCTTCCAATAGCGCATTAGCATACATGGCTTCCGTGACCGCAAGAGAAGAAGCCGACGTCAGGGAGGAAAAGGACACCATCCGTCAGGTGATCTTTAATTCCCAGGCTCTCCCCACTAAGAGGGGGGAGGGCCCTTCTTAGCGGGGAGAGCCTGGGAACGAGGCTACCCAGGTAAGCAAGAATGGGAAGCATTTGCCACAATTGTCTCCACTACACAATCTGCCAGAGACAATGATGATGCAAATATAGACTTTTCTAGCCAGCACGACGTTCAGCAACCTGGAGTAGAAACTCTCAGAGAAAATGTCATAGAAAAAATGGAAAACTTTTGTGGCTACCAACAATGGTGTTGAGATAGCAATGACACAGCCCTAATGGAAAAACTGAACCAACCAACATCCACTAACGCACTGGCAATGTGTAAAAAAACTACCATCATTTGAAGCTCATTTGGTTGATAGAAACTCCAATGTAAGCTCTCATGCAAACAGGAAATATTATGTCATCACTTTTATATTGTTATTAGTGTAATGTCATGTTGTTTACAACAAAAATTGATAAACCATAACGGTGATTGTGTACACAAAAAATTGCATGTTAGCCTCTTCCAAACCAATTCATTGTTTCTCACCCCTAAGCAGAAAACTAGATGTGGGTTGGCCAAGAATTGAAGACTTTCAATTACGAGGTCATTCCTGTGTGAATAATGTACAACGCTGCCTTTGTCATTTCTACACTTGGATGAGGCACAGTAAGCAAACAGCACTTTACTTCTTACTAAACGCCACGCCAACTTCGACACAAGTGCGATGGGGTACGCGCGCGTGTGTACGAACTGCGCATGCGCAATTGTAGTCCTTGGCATACTGCTTGCTCAGGCTCGCCCCACAATGCCCTGCATTCCTCTAGTAATAATACATATATGAAATCTCCCAGCTGTACCGTCTATGTGGGGCTCGCTCAGGCTCGCCCCAATTATCATTATCGTACGACCGTCACCCGCGCGCCGCGCTTGGTCGCACGAAGTATGTAGGGCTTCGCATTCGCATACATGGCTTCCGTGACCGCAAGAGAATCACCCGCGCGCCGCGCTTGGTCGCATGAAGTATGTAGGGCTTCCAATAGCGCATTAGCATACATGGCTTCCGTGACCGCAAGAGAAGAAGCCGACGTCAAGGAGGAAAAGGACACCATCCGTCAGGTGATCTTTAATTCCAAGGCTCTCCCCACTAAGAGGGGGGAGGGCCCTTCTTAGCGGGGAGAGCCTGGGAACGAGGCTACCCAGGTAAGCAAGAATGGGAAGCATTTGCCACAATTGTCTCCACTACACAATCTGCCAGAGACAATGATGATGCAAATATAGACTTTTCTAGCCAGCACGACGTTCAGCAACCTGGAGTAGAAACTCTCAGAGAAAATGTCATAGAAAAAATGGAAAACTTTTGTGGCTACCAACAATGGTGTTGAGATAGCAATGACACAGCCCTAATGGAAAAACTGAACCAACCAACATCCACTAACTCACTGGCAATGTGTAAAAAACTACCATTTGAAGCTCATTTGGTTGATAGAAACTCCAATGTAAGCTCTCATGCAAACAGGAAATATTATGTCATCACTTTTATATCGTTATTAGTGTAATGTCATGTTGTTTACAACAAAAATTGATAAACCATAACGGTGATTGTGTACACAAAAAATTGCATGTTAGCCTCTTCCAAACCAATTCATTGTTTCTCACCCCTAAGCAGAAAACTAGATGTGGGTTGGCCAAGAATTGAAGACTTTCAATTACGAGGTCATTCCTGTGTGAATAATGTACAACGCTGCCTTTGTCATTTCTACACTTGGATGAGGCACAGTAAGCAAACAGCAACTTTACTTCTTACTAAACGCCACGCCAACTTCGACACAAGTGCGAAGGGGTACGCGCGCGTGTGTACGAACTGCGCATGCGCAATTGTAGTCCTTGGCATACTGCTTGCTCAGGCTCGCCCCACAATGCCCTGCATTCCTCTAGTAATACATATATGAAATCTCCCAGCTGTACCGTCTATGTGGGGCTCGCTCAGGCTCGCCCCAATTATCGTACGACCGTCACCCGCGCGCCGCGCTTGGTCGCACGAAGTATGTAGGGCTTCGCATTCGCATACATGGCTTCCGTGACCGCAAGAGAATCACCCGCGCGCCGCGCTTGGTCGCATGAAGTATGTAGGGCTTCCAATAGCACATTAGCGTACATGGCTTCCGTGACCGCAAGAGAAGAAGCCGACGTCAAGGAGGAAAAGGATACCATCCGTCAGGTGATCTTTAACAACAAAGAATTCAAGCAATAGCTGTGTGATTTCAGTGAACTGTACCCAGGTGTAGCCTCGTTCCCAGGCTCTCCCCACTAAGAGGGGGGAGGGCCCTTCTTAGCGGGGAGAGCCTGGGAACGAGGCTACCCAGGTAAGCAAGAATGGGAAGCATTTGCCACAATTGTCTCCACTACACAATCTGCCAGAGACAATGATGATGCAAATATAGACTTTTCTAGCCAGCACGACGTTCAGCAACCTGGAGTAGAAACTCTCAGAGAAAATGTCATAGAAAAAATGGAAAACTTTTGTGGCTACCAACAATGGTGTTGAGATAGCAATGACACAGCCCTAATGGAAAAACTGAACCAACCAACATCCACTAACTCACTGGCAATGTGTAAAAAAAACTACCATTTGAAGCTCATTTGGTCGATAGAAACTCCAATGTAAGCTCTCATGCAAACAGGAAATATTATGTCATCACTTTTATATCGTTATTACTGTAATGTCATGTTGTTTACAACAAAAATTGATAAACCATAACGGTGATTGTGTACACCAAAAATTGCATGTTAGCCTCTTCCAAACCAATTCATTGTTTCTCACCCCTAAGCAGAAAACTAGATGTGGGTTGGCCAAGAATTGAAGACTTTCAATTACGAGGTCATTCCTGTGTGAATAATGTACAACGCTGCCTTTGTCATTTCTACACTTGGATGAGGCACAGTAAGCAAACAGCAACTTTCCTTCTTACTAAACGCCACGCCAACTTCGACACCTCGACAAGTGCGAAGGGGTACGCGCGCGTGTGTACGAACTGCGCATGTGCAATTGTAGTCCTTGGCATACTGCTTGCTCAGGCTCGCCCCACAATGCCCTGCATTCGTCTAGTTATTATTGGGGCGAGCCTGAGCGAGCCCCACATAGACGGTACAGCTGGGAGATTTCATATATGTATTACTAGATGAATGCAGGGCATTGTGGGGCGAGCCTGAGCAAGCAGTATGCCAAGGACTACAATTGCGCATGCGCAGTTCATACACACGCGCGCGTACCCCTTCGCACCTGTCGAGGTGTCGAAGTTGGCGTGGCGTTTAGTAAGAAGTAAAGTTGCTGTTTGCTTACTGTGCCTCATCCAAGTGTAGAAATGACAAAGGCAGCGTTGTACGTTATTCACACAGGAATGACCTCGTAATTGAAAGTCTTCAATTCTTGGCCAACCCACATCTAGTTTTCTGCTTAGGGGTGAGAAACAATGAATTGGTTTGGAAGAGGCTAACATGCAATTTTTTGTGTACACAATCACCGTTATGGTTTATCAATTTTTGTTGTAAACAACATGACATTACACTAATAACGATATAAAAGTGATGACATAATATTTCCTGTTTGCATGAGAGCTTACATTGGAGTTTCCATCGACCAAATGAGCTTCAAATGGTAGCTTTTTACACATTGCCAGTGAGTTAGTGGATGTTGGTTGGTTCAGTTTTTCCATTAGGGCTGTGTCATTGCTATCTCAACACCATTGTTGGTAGCCACAAAAGTTTTCCATTTTTTCTATGACATTTTCTCTGAGAGTTTCTACTCCAGGTTGCTGAACGTTGTGCTGGCTAGAAAAGTCTATATTTGCATCATCATTGTCTCTGGCAGATTGTGTAGTGGAGACAATTGTGGCAAATGCTTCCCATTCTTGCTTACCTAGGTAGCCTCGTTGCCAGGCTCTCCCCGATAAGAAGGGCCCTCCCCCCTCTTAGTGGGGAGAGCCTGGGAACGAGGCTACACCTGGGTACAGTTCACTGAAATCACACAGCTATTGCTTGAATTCTTTGTTGTTAAAGATCACCTGACGGATGGTGTCCTTTTCCTCCTTGACGTCGGCTTCTTCTCTTGCGGTCACGGAAGCCATGTACGCTAATGCGCTATTGGAAGCCCTACATACTTCATGCGACCAAGCGCGGCGCGCGAGTGATTCTCTTGCGGTCACGGAAGCCATGTACGCGAATGCGAAGCCCTACATACTTCGTGCGACCAAGCGCGGCGCGCGGGTGACGGTCGTACGATAATAATAATAATTGGGGCGAGCCTGAGCGAGCCCCACATAGACGGTACAGCTGGGAGATTTCATATATGTATTATAATTATTATTATTATTATTATCATTATCGTACGACCGTCACCCGCGCGCCGCGCTTGGTCGCACGAAGTATGTAGGGCTTCGCATTCGCGTACATGGCTTCCGTGACCGCAAGAGAATCACCCGCGCGCCGCGCTTGGTCGCATGAAGTATGTAGGGCTTCCAATAGCGCATTAGCGTACATGGCTTCCGTGACCGCAAGAGAAGAAGCCGACGTCAAGGAGGAAAAGGACACCATCCGTCAGGTGATCTTTAACAACAAAGAATTCAAGCAATAGCTGTGTGATTTCAGTGAACTGTACCCAGGTGTAGCCTCGTTCCCAGGCTCTCCCAACTAAGAGGGGGGAGGGCCCTTCTTAGTGGGGAGAGCCTGGGAACGAGGCTACCCAGGTAAGCAAGAATGGGAAGCATTTGCCACAATTGTCTCCACTACACAATCTGCCAGAGACAATGATGATGCAAAATATAGACTCTTCTAGCCAGCACGACGTTCAGCAACCTGGAGTAGAAACTCTCAGAGAAAATGTCATAGAAAAAATGGAAAACTTTTGTGGCTACCAACAATGGTGTTGAGATAGCAATGACACAGCCCTAATGGAAAAACTGAACCAACCAACATCCACTAACTCACTGGCAATGTGTAAAAAACTACCATTTGAAGCTCATTTGGTCGATAGAAACTCCAATGTAAGCTCTCATGCAAACAGGAAATATTATGTCATCACTTTTATATCATTATTAGTGTAATGTCATGTTGTTTACAACAAAAATTGATAAACCATAACGGTGATTGTGTACACAAAAAATTGCATGTTAGCCTCTTCCAAACCAATTCATTGTTTCTCACCCCTAGGCAGAAAACTAGATGTGGGTTGGCCAAGAATTGAAGACTTTCAATTACGAGGTCATTCCTGTGTGAATAATGTACAACGCTGCCTTTGTCATTTCTACACTTGGATGAGGCACAGTAAGCAAACAGCAACTTTACTTCTTACTAAACACCACGCCAACTTCGACACCTCGACAAGTGCGAAAGGGTACGCGCGCGTGTGTACGAACTGCGCATGCGCAATTGTAGTCCTTGGCATACTGCTTGCTCAGGCTCGCCCCACAATGCCCTGCATTCATCTAGTACATATATGAAATCTCCCAGCTGTACCGTCTATGTGGGGCTCGCTCAGGCTCGCCCCAATTATCATTATCGTACGACCGTCACCCGCGCGCCGCGCTTGGTCGCATGAAGTATGTAGGGCTTCGCATTCGCGTACATGGCTTCCGTGACCGCAAGAGAATCACCCGCGCGCCGCGCTTGGTCGCATGAAGTATGTAGGGCTTCCAATAGCGCATTAGCGTACATGGCTTCCGTGACCGCAAGAGAAGAAGCCGACGTCAAGGAGGAAAAGGACACCATCCGTCAGGTGATCTTTAACAACAAAGAATTCAAGCAATAGCTGTGTGATTTCAGTGAACTGTACCCAGGTGTAGCCTCGTTCCCAGGCTCTCCCCACTAAGAGGGGGGAGGGCCCTTCTTAGCGGGGAGAGCCTGGGAACGAGGCTACCCAGGTAAGCAAGAATGGGAAGCATTTGCCACAATTGTCTCCACTACACAATCTGCCAGAGACAATGATGATGCAAATATAGACTTTTCTAGCCAGCACAACGTTCAGCAACCTGGAGTAGAAACTCTCAGAGAAAATGTCATAGAAAAAATGGAAAACTTTTGTGGCTACCAACAATGGTGTTGAGATAGCAATGACACAGCCCTAATGGAAAAACTGAACCAACCAACATCCACTAACTCACTGGCAATGTGTAAAAAACTACCATTTGAAGCTCATTTGGTCGATAGAAACTCCAATGTAAGCTCTCATGCAAACAGGAAATATTATGTCATCACTTTTATATCGTTATTAGTGTAATGTCATGTTGTTTACAACAAAAATTGATAAACCATAACGGTGATTGTGTACACAAAAAATTGCATGTTAGCCTCTTCCAAACCAATTCATTGTTTCTCATCCCTAAGCAGAAAACTAGATGTGGGTTGGCCAAGAATTGAAGACTTTCAATTACGAGGTCATTCCTGTGTGAATAATGTACAACGCTGCCTTTGTCATTTCTACACTTGGATGAGGCACAGTAAGCAAACAGCAACTTTACTTCTTACTAAACGCCACGCCAACTTCGACACCTCGACAAGTGCGAAGGGGTACGCGCGCGTGTGTATGAACTGCGCATGCGCAATTGTCCTTGGCATACTGCTTGCTCAGGCTCGCCCCACAATGCCCTGCATTCATCTAGTAATGATAATACATATATGAAATCTCCCAGTTGTACCGTCTATGTGGGGCTCGCTCAGGCTCGCCCCAATTATCGTACGACCGTCACCCGCGCGCCGCGCTTGGTCGCACGAAGTATGTAAGGCTTCCAATATCGCATTCGCATACATGGCTTCCGTAACCGCAAGAGAATCACCCGCGCGCCGCGCTTGGTCGCACGAAGATGTAGGGCTTCCAATATCGCATTAGCGTACATGGCTTCCGTGATCGCTAGAGAAGACGACATCAAGGAGGAAAAGGACGCCATCCGTCAGGTGATCTTTAACAACAAAGAATTCAAGCAATAGCTGTGTGATTTCAGTGAACTGTACCCAGGTGTAGCCTCGTTCCCAGGCTCTCCCCACTAAGAGGGGGGAGGGCCCTTCTTAGCGGGGAGAGCCTGGGAACGAGGCTACCCAGGTAAGCAAGAATGAGAAGCATTTGCCACAGTTGTCTCCACTACACAATCTGCCAGACACAATCATGATGCAAAATATAGACTCTTCTAGCCAGCACGACGTTCAGCAACCTTGAGTTGAAACTCTCAGAGAAAATGGAATGATTCGTGTGATCTTTAATAGGCCTTGCAACTTCAAACCATGATGTCATAGAAAATATGGAAAACTTTTGTGGCTACCAACAATGGTGTTGAGATAGCAATGACACAGCCCTAATGGAAAAACTGAACCAACCAACATCCACTAACTCACTGGCAATGTGTATAAAAACTACCACCATACACCATTTGAAGCTCATTTGGTCAATAGAAAGTACAATGTAAGCTCTCATGTAAACAGGAAATATTATGTCATCACTTTTATATCACACTAATGTCATGTTTACAACAAAAATTGATAAAACCATAACGGTGATTGTGTACACAAAAAATTGCATGTTAGCCTCTTCCAAATCAGTTCATTGTTTCTCATCCCTAAGCAGAAAACTAGATGTGGGTTGGCCAACGGAATTGAAGACTTTCAATTACGAGGTCATTCCTGTGTGAATAATGTACAACACTGCCTTTGTCATTTATACACTCGGATGAGGCACAGTAGACAAACAGCAACTTCACTTCTTACTAAACGCCACGCCAACTTCGACACCTCGACAAGAAGTGCGAAAGGGCACGCGTGTACACGAACTGCGTATGCACAATTTTAGTCCTTGGCATGCTGCTTGCTCAGGCTCGCCCCACAATGCCCTGCATTCGTCTAGTATATACTAGGGGAATGCAGTGCATTGTGGGGCGAGCGTGAGGGAGTTATATGGTGCAGTAGCGTTCCATATACACTACCTTTTCCCACTTGCATATTGTCTCATTCCCAGGTCTTCCCCACCTCCAACTGTAGCCTGTAAAACTACAGGAGGAGAACACCTGGGGAACAGGCTATATAGGATATCAAATGTATGCCGGTGTTTGTGGAGCAATATAACTTGTGTTGTGCTAATCTTGGGTTCGTTGTACACTCTCTGTGTCATTACTGTGAAATGGTAGCTACTGCTGCAGGCAACAAGGTCTCAAAACATTTGGAGGTGGCTTGAAGAGTTGCAAGGATGAGGGTTCAACATCTTGGTACGACCAAGTATATTCTGTTGTTTTCCTGTGTCTCCAACTTATTCACATCTTGGCACTGTCTCCTCAAGTCACGGTGTATAGTGCACGGATGTTTGCTGAGTCCATACAGCTGTGCATGGGATCAGAATTCTCTCAGGTATGGGTATAGAGTCAGGGTTGTGTAGACTATTGCCAGCCCTTTTCCAGAGCACAATTACAGGAGTTGTGGTATGGGGTTTCAGAAGCTCTTCTGTAGCTGTTGCTAACGAGGGTTGTTCGGTCGAGTTACGCAGACCTTTCTGGTTCGGGTCCTCACAAGTTAATCGCTCTGTCCTACACTGAGCACTCCCGGTTGGCGGCAGTGTCACGCAGCACGTTAATAATCAGCCTCCGTCTTGCTAGTCGTACCTCCTTTCCTCGCCTTTTTCAAGTCCCTGTTACGTTGGTTCCCACTGTTCAGCCTTTCTGTCCTGCTAGTCTTGTCCCTTGAGCAACAGTGGTTACATGAACTAACTTGCAATGTCAAGTCACGGTGTATAGTAACTTGCATGTGGAAATATTGCATCGCGCACAAATGGGGCAGGATGTATATATACGGAAGACGCACGTATCATACAATTTTCCGTTTTCACCACAAGTGTGGGGCTCGCTGCGCTCGCCCCAATAAATGAAAGTCGCCGTTAGCATCGCTAGAAGGGGGCTCGCTCACGCTCACCCCGATAATATTCGATGAAAAATCTCGATTCAACTCACTAGTGTGGGGCTCGCTCACGCTCGCCGAATAAATAGACAATTTTCCGTTTTCACCACAAGAGTGGGGCTCGCTGCGCTCGCCCCAAATAATACGCAGGCCAGAGGAAGCGTTGGACATCCAATCTGAGTTGATATTCGTTAATGGCATGGTGTACTTACCCCATGAATGAAACTTTGGTACACCAACAACTCTCCCTTTACCAGCTACACCACTGTCACCCTAGCCTCGTTCCCAGGCCCGCGCCCAGCTTCCCGTCGCTTGCACTTCAAGCGACGGGAAGCTGGGCGCGGGCCTGGGAACGAGGCTACTGTCACCCCTCACAGCGACTTTGTAAACACATTTGATGTGTGTGTCAAGCATTACAGTTAAAAGTTTCCAAAATTGAAAAATTTGCTCTCTTGCTTTGGAGCACTATAATTATGAATCTTACTGATCATAAAGGCACTCAAAGAGGAAGAGTGGGCGCTTAAATAAGCTTTTAGCGTATTTGTGGTGAAGTTATACGGCTTTTGCTTAAGTATTGCATATATCGCGCGTCGGCGCCATCCCTACATAGAGAGTCTACCGACTCTCTGATAAAAAGAGGGAAGCTTCTCAACTACACTCTGGTTCAAATTGTAAGCACTCCTTGAACTTTAAGTCTCACACAAACAGAAGAAATGCAACTGAGGTGACCAAAATATGGTTAAAGTAAGGGGGCGTCTCCAAACCATTTTTGGCGCAGATAATGTCATTGTGACATTAAGTATTGCCCCCCTCCCCCCCCCATAACGTCACACAATAAAATCAGTTCAAAACCAACATGAAAGGATAACTACAATACATGAAGCTGTGGCCTTTGCAAACATCGTGGACAATTAAAATCCAAGTCAGCTGTTCATACTTATGTAACAGCACGGTGCGCAACTCGCCGGAGCGGTGTTGCCGGACAGCGTGATGGGGTTGCAGTTGCAGGAATAACTCTTAGAGTCAGTGCAATCAATGAATGAAAATGAGTACAAGCAGAGCTACTTAAATACAGACGCAGGAACCGATGTACAAAACTCAAAGTAAACCACTGTCTCCAGTAGCATAGATGATTCACAGGTGACAGGCACAACATGAGGGACCTAGGCCATTCAGCCAAAGAACACATGACACACACTCAGCAGGACAGGAGGAAATAGCTGAATACAGCAAGCATAATACATATGAAGGGTTGAGAACCAGAGTGGCCTAACCCACAAACGTTGAGTTAGCCCCCCCTAACATGGGAATACTCTTAAAATGCATTTCAGAAGCTGCTGAACATTTAAGAATTTCAAATTTCTGACCATATGTTCATATGGTATGTATGTTTTTTATTGCATTTTTGTGCAATTCATGCAATTTCCAGTACTTGATTTTGGGTTAGGCCACTCTGGTTCTCAACCCTTCATATATAGGTGTTAGGTACAAGCACTAGGAAAACCAAAACCAATCTAAAACCACATGTACAAATAAGGTCACCTAACACTAACACGATCTACATTACGCAACATGCATTAGCTACTAATTACCCTACACTGTCCAAATAACTTCGCTACACTTATCCTTCGGATTTGTGTAAATGCAGCCCCCTGCCTCACGTAGCTACAACAGTGCCAAACAAGGTACAGTGGAACCCCTCTTAACGACCACCTCTGATAAGCAGCCACCCTGTCTATGGCGGACACTCACTGCATCGCTATTCAGAATAGTACTTAATTTTCCCCCAAATGATGCCCATCACTACAAAATGACCTCATGCTATGGTCAACTCCACCCACTTTTTTGCAAAAAAATATGAATCATTTCCACAAAAATTATCCACACATCTAGCTACATTAGTTACAACAGCCTATCTGAGCGTTGCTCATCATAAGTTAGATCCAAAAAATGATACTTGACTTTATTTCCAGTCACCTCGGCAAGTCCTTTGTGTGAAGATCTCTTCAAAAAGGCTGACACAACAGGAGCTAGGTTGAATGGGACATATCCAACAGTTCCGCCACATTTTTTGATAGCCACAGCACACTTGTCTTCTGGATTAGTGGGGTCTCTCTCTAGGGGCAAAACTTCTCCAATCCATGGCTCCCACTGCTCCATATATACATGATAGCCTCTAACAAAGGAGTCAAAACTGAAACTGTTGATCTCAGTGCTTGCAACAGGCTGGCTAGCCATTCTCATTCGGAGGAAGGATTCAGCTGTTGCCCCTATTTCTGGACAAGAAAAGAAGGATGGTGTATTGTTGAGGTAAGGTTCTTGTGAACTATTTGTAAGACCCATGCATGTTAGACTGAACAGTTACTAAAGTGTGGTTCACCAACATTTCAGTGGTGTATATAGAGGTATATATCCTGTGTCAATAGGCTGCACACTTTAAGGTGGCGGGGAAGTCTTTCGGCGGAGGTTAACGAAAACATAAACTTGGGTTACGGTCAGGACCAGGGTTACTCCTAGTTTCAGGGTTAGGGTTTGCTTTAGGGGAATCTTGCTTTGCCTAATTTTAAAAAGGGTTTTAGTGGCTCATTAATATATTCATGAACCCAAAATTGCCACTCGATGGACGCATCTACACACTCACTCTAGGTAGCGTCCTAACCACCAATGTATCTCAAATCAATCTGTGCCAGCTTTTGTTCAGAGCTACTCTCAAAGTCAGGCTAGACTCATGCTTGTCACTACTCTTGGAATGGCCTGCCCAATGAGTACAGTCTTGGCCACTGTGGCCTTTCTGCTGCTTCTAGACACAAGCTTGCTTTCACAAGCAGGCACTACGTACTACTCACAGCTACTGACACTACAGCACTCTACTAAACTCCTTCTTTTTTTTAATTTATTTATTTATTTATTTTTTTAAGTCGATCTAAGCTTATCTTCAAAGTTCCGACCACCACATGAAGGGTACCGCCAGGCCACATCTTAACTAACTTAATTATAAACTGATTATTGGATGCCAATGCCGACAGGAAATGGGGAAAATCCCCAATTTTACGGACAGTGAACGGTTTGAGATTCCCAAAACTGATTACGTGCTAAAAGTTTAGCAAGACAAAGAAATCTATCAGCTTGGATTCCAGGTTTGTCAACCTTCAAAGTAACAGGGTTACCTGCCACCTTAAGGTGGCACGGTCGTCACTCGGCGGAGGTTAACGAAAACATAAACCTGGGTTACTGTTAGGACCAGGGTTACTCCTAGTTCCAGGATTAGGGTTTGCTTTAGGGCAATCTTGCTTTGCCTAATTTTAAAAAGGGTTTTAGTAGCTCATTAATATATTCATGAACCCCAAATTGCCACTCGATGGACGCATCTACACGCTCACTGTAGGTAGCGTCCCAACCACCAATGTATCTCAAAACAATCTATGCCAGCTTTTGTTCAAAGCTACTCTCAAAGTCAGGCTAGACTCATGTTTGTCACTACTCTTGGAATGGACAACTTTGACTGCACCAAAATGAATGCACATTTCAAAAAATTCACAGCTTGTCTACAGGAGGGGCTCATTCACGAGTGGAAGCAAGCATTACTAGCCCCACCTCTCTCCCTTATGTCGCTAAACAACTCACGGCTCTGTTCCACACACAGCCACCGTTCAGCTCCCTTGGCTGTCAGACTGTAGCACCAACGATAAATTGCGTATTCTAGTTAAAGCCCAGCCCAGCACTTGAAGCACCTGGCCACGGTCACCAACTAGGCTAGGCATACGGCCGCGAGACCTGGGCCTACTCAACAAACACAGTCTTGGCCACTGTGGCCTTTCTGCTTCTTCTAGACGCAAGCTTGCTTTCACAAGCAGGCATTACGCACTACTACAGCTACTGACACTACAGCACTCTACTAAACTCCTTCTCTTTTTTTTTTTTTTTTTTTTTTTTTTAAGTCGATCTAAGCTTATCTTCAAAGTTCCGAGCACCACATGAAGGGTGCCGCCAGGCCACATCTTAACTAACTTAATTATAAACTGATTATTGGATGGCAATGCCGACAGGAAATGGGGAAAATCCCCAATTTTACGGACCGTGAACGGTTTGAGACTCCCAAAACGGACTGTGCGCTAAAAATTTTAACAAGACAAAGAAGACTATCAACTTGGATTCCAGGTTTGTTGACCTTGAAAATACAGGGTACTGTGCCACCTTAAGGTGGCACGGTCGTCCCTTGGCGGAGGTTAACGAAAACATAAACTTGGGTTACAGTCAGGACCAGGGTTACTCCTAGTTTCAGGGTTAGGGTTTGGTTTAGGGCAATCTTGCTTTGCCTAATTTTAAAAAGGGTTTTAGTAGCTCATTAATATATTCATAAACCCAAAATTGCCACTCGATGGACGCATCTACACGCTCACTGTAGGTAGCGTCCCAACCACCAATGTATCTCAAATCAATCTATGCCAGCTTTTGTTCAAAGCTACTCTCAAAGTCAGGCCAGACTCATGTTTGTCACTACTCTTGGAATGGACAACTTTGACTGCACCAAAATGAATGCACATTTCGAAAAATTCACAGCTTGTCTACGGGAGGGGCTCATTCACGAGTGGAAGCAAGCATTACTAGCCCCACCTCTCCCCCTTATGTCGCTAAACAACTCACGGCTCTGTTCCACACACAGCCACCGTTCAGCTCCCTTGTCTGTCAGACTGTAGCACAAACGATAAATTGCGTATTCTAGTTAAAGCCCAGCCCAGCACTCGAAGCACCTGGCCACGGTCACCAACTAGACTAGGCATACGGCCGCGAGACCTGGGCCTACTCAACAAATACAGTCTTGGCCACTGTGGCCTTTCTGCTGCTTCTAGACACAAGCTTGCTTTCACAAGCAGGCATCACGCACTACTCACAGCTACTGACACTACAGCACTCTACTAAACTCCTTCTCTTTTTTTTTTTTTTTTTTTTTTTTTTTTAAGTCGATCTAAGCTTATTTTCAAAGTTCCGACCACCACATGAAGGGTGCCGCCAGGCCACATCTTAACTAACTTAATTATAAACTGATTATTGGATGGCAATGCCGACAGGAAACGGGGAAAATCCCCAATTTTACGGACCGTGAACGGTTTGAGACTCTCAAAACGGACTGTGCGCTAAAGTTTTAACAAGACAAAGAAGTCTATCAGCTTGGATTCCAGGTTTGTTGACCTTAAAAATCCAGGGTACTGTGCCACCTTAAGATGCTGCACATAACTGAACTATGAATATTCCACATGTTACATTTGTCAAGTCAACCCAATCCAGTGCTACCACAGAACAAACATGACACCACTAATCATATTCTGGAGGACCAATGAATGGAATGTTGCCTAGGGGTGCCACACAGAGCTAGCTAAATTCAACTTATTAATATGCATGAGGGGAGAGATTGCCTGAATTCCAGCCGGAATTACATGCCTTTAATGAGATTCATTGGTGTCAATTTGGACATTAACAACATTCACGAGTATCCAAGGAGGGATAATGAGATTCGTAGCCCTGTTCTGTTCGGGTTTGAGTCCATGAAAGGCTTAGGGCATACTCATAAATATTCAACATCATTTACCCATTCCTTTCAACCCCAAGCCAAGCTGCCAATGCTTCAACAGAAGGTCAATAATGAGGTTCGTGAGAGTCAACATACTCTAACCCTCCCATTGGACAGCTGACTGAACCCAGGGTTGCTCATGGGTAATGCTGAGGTCTAGTTAAAGCCAACTTATTAATATTCATGAGGTGGACAGAAACATTCCAGGCTTTAGACCTCGGTCGGGCTTTAATTAGATTCATAGGCTCAATTAGGGTTAGGGAGATTAGGGTTAATGAGATTAGGGTTAGGGATTTTAGGGTTAAGGCAAACCAGGGTTAGGGCTATAGGGCCAGACTTAGGGTTTAAGGTGGCACGGTCGTCACTCGGCAGAGGTTAACGAAAACATAAACCTGGGTTACAGTCAGGACCAGGGTTACTCCTAGTTCCAGGATTAGGGTTTGCTTTAGGGCAATCTTGCTTTGCCTAATTTTAAAAAGGGTTTTAGTAGCTCATTAATATATTCATGAACCCCAAATTGCCACTCGATGGACGCATCTACACGCTCACTGTAGGTAGCGTCCCAACCACCAATGTATCTCAAAACAATCTATGCCAGCTTTTGTTCAAAGCTACTCTCAAAGTCAGGCTAGACTCATGTTTGTCACTACTCTTGGAATGGACAACTTTGACTGCACCAAAATGAATGCACATTTTAAAAAATTCATAGCTTGTCTACAGGAGGGGCTCATTCACGAGTGGAAGCAAGCATTACTAGCCCCACCTCTCTCCCTTATGTCGCTAAACAACTCACGGCTCTGTTCCACACACAGCCACCGTTCAGCTCCCTTGGCTGTCAGACTGTAGCACCAACGATAAATTGCGTATTCTAGTTAAAGCCCATCCCAGCACTTGAAGCACCTGGCCACGGTCACCAACTAGGCTAGGCATACGGCCGCGAGACCTGGGCCTACTCAACAAACACAGTCTTGGCCACTGTGGCCTTTCTGCTTCTTCTAGACGCAAGCTTGCTTTCACAAGCAGACATTACGCACTACTCACAGCTACTGACACTACAGCACTCTACTAAACTCCTTTTTTTTTTTTTTAAGTCGATCTAAGCTTATTTTCAAAGTTCCGAGCACCACATGAAGGGTGCCGCCAGGCCACATCTTAACTAACTTAATTATAAACTGATTATTGGATGGCAATGCCGACAGGAAACGGGGAAAATCCCCAATTTTACGGACCGTGAACGGTTTGAGACTCTCAAAACGGACTGTGCGCTAAAATTTTAACAAGACAAAGAAGTCTATCAGCTTGGATTCCAGGTTTGTTGACCTTAAAAATCCAGGGTACTGTGCCACCTTAAGGTGGCGGGGAAGTCTTTCGGCGGAGGTTAACGAAAACATAAACTTGCGTTACGGTCAGGACCAGGGTTACTCCTAGTTTCAGGGTTAGGGTTTGCTTTAGGGCAATCTTGCTTTGCCTAATTTTAAAAAGGGTTTTAGTGGCTCATTATATTCATGAACCCAAAATTGCCACTCGATGGACGCATCTACACACTCACTCTAGGTAGCGTCCTAACCACCAATGTATCTCAAATCAATCTGTGCCAGCTTTTGTTCAGAGCTACTCTCAAAGTCAGGCTAGACTCATGCTTGTCACTACTCTTGGAATGGACAACTTTGACTGCACCAAAATGAATGCACATTTCAAAAAACTCACAGCTTGTCTACGGGAGGGGCTCATTCACGAGTGGAAGCAAGCATTACTAGCCCCACCTCTCCCCCTTATGTCGCTAAACAACTCACGGTTCTGTTCCACACACAAGTCCTCTGCAGCTTGC
Source organism: Agelas oroides (assembly GCA_949130485.1). Classification (NCBI taxonomy): domain Eukaryota; kingdom Metazoa; phylum Porifera; class Demospongiae; order Agelasida; family Agelasidae; genus Agelas; species Agelas oroides. The sequence continues at coordinate 13,054,217 of OX422183.1, read as the reverse complement.
TTGTCTACGGCAGGTTAGTACCAACGATATATTGCGCATTCTAGTTAAAGCCCAGCCCAGCACTCGGAGCACCGGGCCACGGCCACCTACTAGGCTAGGCATACGATCGCAAGACCTGGGCCTACCCAGTGAGTACAGTCTTGGACACTGTGGTCTTTCTGCTGCTTCTAGACACAAGCTAGCTTTCACAAGCAGGCATTACACACTACTCACATGCACTGACACTACAGCACTCTACTAAAACTCCTCTGTTTTGTTTTTTTTTAATGTTTTTTTTTAAGTCGATCTAAGCTTATCTTCAAAGTTCCGACCACCACGAGGGGTTCCGCCAGGCCACATCTTAACAAACTTAATTATAAACTGATTATTGGATGTCAATGCTGACAGGAAATGGGGAAAATCCCCAATTTTACGGACAGTGAACGGATGAAGATTCCCAAAACGGACTGTGTGCTATATGTTTACAAAGACAAAGAATTCTATCAGCTTGGATTCCAGGTTTGTTGACCTTGAAAACGCAGGGTTCCCTGCCACCTTAAACAGTTTTTATGCACTTCTGACATCTTGTCTAAGGACTGGACACTGGAACACTTAAAAAGCAGTCATGGTCAACACAGCTTGTTGTTTGATAGACCTTAGGCTTATCCATGCAATGTAAATTATAACAATAGGGCACTTTTATATGGCATACAGCAATAAGCACTCAATTTTCTTACCCGCACAACCAGTGGAATTGTGACATGCGCAATGCAGTCTAGTGGGCACTATATAGAGAACCACGTGGCCTATCTCTGCTGCGAAGAACACAATGTCCACCAAGAAGAAGGCTAGGAACACTCTCACTCTGAAGAAGAAATGTGAATTGATTGATGTGGCCAAGAAGACCCCCCACTTAAGTAGCAGGGCTCTAGGAAGTTCGGATGTGGTAAGACGCAAGTCAACAAAATACTATCCAAAAGAGAAAGCATAATTGAACAGTATGAATCGAACGTTTCAAATGATTGTGTTCTGTTGAGCAAAAGGTCTCGTCCATGTGAGTTTTCTGAATCAATGAATCCCTTTACAAGTGGTATTCGCTAGCAACTACCCGTAATATCTATCCCACTGGACCACAGTTATGTGAGAAAGCTAGGCAAATTGCTGAACAACTGGGTGTTGATCATTTTAAAGCATTCAATGGGTGGTTGGGCCAGTGGAAAACGCGACATGACATTCACAAGACGAAAATTAATGGAGAGTCAGGTGATATATCTGGAGAAACTATAGCTTCATGGAAAGAGAGGATTCCTTAGCTTCTTAGAGGATATTCAGCCGAAAATATTTGGAATCTGGATGAAACCGAATGTTTTTGGCGTGCTCTCCCAGAGCATGGTTTTGGAAAGAAAGGATCTCATGCAATGCAAGGGAGGAAAAAAGGCTAAGCAAAGATTTACAATCACTTTAATTGCTAATACTGCCGGATCTGCGATCGTTGTTTTGAAAGCAGAAAAACCTAGAATCATGTTTTAAAGGTATAGATCTAGATGTATCTAAGCTACCGTTAAAATATTTCAGCTAGACTAATACGTGGATGAGTGGAGAAATATTGGATGAGGTCCTTACGAAATTGAATTGTTGCCTTTCATTATGTTCTCGATCAATGGTGCTGCTAATGGATAATGCTAGATGCCACCCTCATGAGCTAAAGGGAAAATACTCAAACATTAAAATCATATTCCTCTCCCCGAATACAACATCACATATACAACCTCTTGACTTAGGCATAATTCAAAATTTCAAGGTTCACTATAGAAAGCTCCTTCTGCGCTCTGTTCTCTCGAAGATCGACGAAACCAATGACTCTGCTTCACAAATTGTCAAGTCTGTAAGTGTACTCAAAGCCATAAGGTGGGTAGCTGAAGCTTGGGATTCTGTAAAGGAAGAGACAATCATGAAATGCTTTAGAAAGTCAGGAATTACTGGGACCACTTTCTCTGTTGTTAGCCGTTCATATGAAGATGAAGATCCCTTTGATGATGTGGAAGCTCAGGAAGAATTGCACAACCTTGTTGACCAAATCTCTCTCAGGAACTAATTGCCCGGTGTAAGAGTATATCAATGGAGAGGATGATGTACCTATTTGTATGCAGTATGACGATGACTGGGAAGATCGCTTCTTTGCTGAACTGGGTTCATCACAAGCAGACTCCGACTCCTTTGTCCAAGAGGATCCTGATGAAGAAGGACAGTTTGACCTAGAACCACTTCCACCAAAGATCACAAGGTTTCAAGATGCCATATTTTCACTTGAAGCTGTTCAAACATTCCTGGATAGCAGAGGATACTCAGAAGAGGCAACAAGGATTGCATCATCCATGAACGCGCTGACCTACCTTCACTGTGGAAGCCTTGACTCTGCTAGGCAGAGCACACTTGAAGAATTTTTTTCACCCTGCTTAATTTTGTTAATGTAATCTTTTTTCTTTTGCTTGGACTGATTTTGTGCATAATTTCAAGTTGTATTGTTCTTATAACGCTTGATAATTTAGATGGCAATTATCTTGATTTATGAAAAAAAAACTGAGATAGGTCTATTAAGGCCAAAACTTTATTCCGCAATGGTGTCCGCTATAGAGGGGTTCCACTGTACTTTGCACGCTACGTTTAGCCATGGCCAACTGCTAGAAGCACGTGGCGTAAATTAACGTCACGGCCTCCCCCCTAACGTCACAATGACGTTATCTGTGCCAAAAATGGTTTGGAGACGCCCCCTAACATAAACCTTTTTACAGTGGGCCAAAAGGCTGCAGCACGTCCCTACGCAAAGTTATCAAACATTTTTTTTGGCCCCATCCAGACCTATCTAGTCCAGGATGGTGCCAATTCCTGTACCCATCTTGCAGCTGGATTCTGAATGGTCAGCATGTGTGCGGCAGGTAAAGCACCTGATGAGAAACTAAAAATTTACGAATTGGGGCGTATATGTACTAAAAATTAACGAATTGGGGCCAATATATAGGCTCCAATTCGTTTAATTTTCTTATCAGGTGTTTTACCTGCACACATGCAGACCATTCAGAATCCAGCTGCAAGATGGGTGGCAGGAATTGCCACCACCCTTGGACTAGATAGGTCAGGGCCGGACGGGGCCAAAAAAAAAGTTTGATAACTTTGCGTAGGGACGTGCTGCAGCTTTCGGGTTTTCGCCAATCGCGAGATTTATCACATAAGAATCGCCGACAGTCGATCACAAACGCACATGTACCGGAAGTCCATACTTACACGTTTAATGAGCTTATGACTCGTACACTGCGGAAATAGGCGTGGCTTAACTATTATCCCGTGATCACCGGCACTGGTGACTTTCAGTGAAAAAGTTTATGGAACTAAAAGATGAACCGATGGCGACCAGAAATGTCAGCCTCGAGCTCCTGAGAAGTTTGCTTGGAATCTTCCTGTGGAGTACTTTTGCGGCAAGCGGTACGCTCAGCCACACTGAGATTCAATATAGGCTTAGCTATGCACCGTTTGTAGCTAAAAGTAATCGTGGAGTGTTGATAGCTAAACAAAAGTCGTCACACATTAATTGATTAGATGTTCTAGTTATAGCTTGTTATTGTCAGTGCCATTGAGTGTGTTCAATTAGGACCAGCAAACTACTATGTAACGTGCATGGTTCCCAAACCAATTTTATATTTTTGCTGTACGTATGAAAAATTGACAAAGCTCAATGGGTACATGTAATTAGCCGCAGCATTACGTTTTCATTTGATTAGTGCCATTGAGTGTGTTCAATCTGGACCAGTGAACTGCTAACGTGGTTCCCAAATGAAAAATTGACAAAGCTCAATGGGAACAGCTTGGGTTATAGAGCAGTTTGACCTGAAAAACAATGACAAATCATGTGGCATACATGTAATTATCTACGTTTTTCATTTGTGATTTAGCTAGTAATGAATTGTTCTTCTGTCTCACATCAAGCAAGTGTAACAACCGTCAGAATTGCATACTATCATGTGGCACAATCCTGATTATTTTGTCCATTATCAATCTGTAGGTATTGCAGCACAGATTGTGAAACCTCCGTGCAATCAAATTGTTCCTGTGAACTCAGTTGCAAGATTTACTTGTATAACTACAGGTTTAGTAGCTTGGAAGATTGATGGTATTAGTTCTGAGCTCTCATTACAAGATGCAGCTGAAACAATCAACCTCTTCCATACAAAAGGCTTTACTGTTATAAATAACAACAAGTCAGTTCTACTGGTGAATACCACCATAAGAAACTACACAGCAAGTATTCGTTGCCACACTGGACCGAATCGTATTACTCTGAATGAGACAAGTGAAGTAGCAGTTTTGACAGTGTTTGGTGAGTAATCAACACATTGATGATATTGACTTGTGAGGTTAACTTTGTTTCCTGTTTTCTCTATGTTCAAAAACAGGTCCCCCAAGTCTCCCATCAAATCTTACACTGTTAATGTTGTCGGTAGAACAGTCTGCTATCTCCTGGGCTCCTCCATTCTCTCTACCTGGAGTGACCCTCAGCTACTTTGTTAATGTGACCAACCTGAACACCAGCAGTGTCTTCAGGTCTGGTGAACTGAGGGCACCAACCTTCAACTTCACTGGCACAGAGGACGGCTCTCCCTGTGATGTCTACCAGTTCACTGTCACTGCCAGGAATGCAGCAGGGTGCAGTGACCCCAGTGATATCTTCATTGCTAGTTTTCCATCAGGTACGTAAGTTATTAGAAATACCTACTACAATGTCACTAACCTACACATACTCACTAACCTACCTACTTTAAGTTCTGCTTGGAAACACAGAAATCGTTGATATGCACAACATAGCACATTAGCACAGTAGCTCACCAGGTTTTTACAGGCTGCTCTGAGTGACCAACAACTCTTATGCTAACATACTTAATCTTGACGTTGGTAGAACAGATTTAATGTCATCTTGTGCTTTGTCTTGATCTAGTGCCTGGCAATGTGAGTGATGTGAACCACAGTGTGGTGATATCAGGAGAAGACACACTTGTCAAAATTACATTTCATGTGAGTCCCTTTGTTTCTCACCATATGCATGGCTACACATGTGAAACTGTACAGGCTAATGATAGTACTGTGTGAGCTTGTTTGTAGCAGTACACATGTGACAGATTTCATGAAGGAAGCTCTTCAGTTGAACATGTTTGGACCTTTCTTTGACCACTAATCATGTTTATTTGTTGTTGTTGTTGTTGTTGTTGTTGTTAGTGTTATGAAGTTGTTTATTCCAGTGTTGTCTACAGTATCGAATTTGTTGCTTCTCTTTATTGAATGGGCATATTATATCCCCCAGGCTGCTGATGCATGTGCTGGATATCCAGTGACCCACTATAACCTGAGCTTTGGAAGTAGTGATGTAAACCAGTCAATGCTGGGACCATGTACTAAAAATGGTGCCTCAAGAGTCAAGATAACACTGAATTCAACTGATGGCATACTGCAGAATGTTCGATACCACTTTCAGATTTTAGCAGTCAATATCATTGGGAGTAACACCTCAAGTGGAATGGAGTTCTGTAAGAGCTAAATAGTTCTAAAATGCACTTGTTACCAGGAGCACATCATAATTCACTAAAGAATGCTCATGCATTCTTTCTTCTTACACAAGCCTTGCCTTCAGATATCAGTTCATAAAGTTCACATATGACACAGAGAAACATATGTCAAGAGCAAGAAACAATCATGATAACAAAAACAATATACAAGAGAGACAACAAAAGTACTTCAACTACATCAATGTCATGCTGACCATCACTACCGATAACTAATCCATTAAACTATTATTGTTAGTGAAGCCAATACAATTGCAATAGCATATTAATCTAATGTTGCTACATAAAAACCATACATTGGCAAATGCTATGCTTAATATTTTTACTGTGTGTGCACATATTGATACTTTACACATAATGTTTAATTAATACTCGGATAAAGCTTGATACCAACAGCCAGTGCAATATGTCAGTGCAGCACTATTATTTGTGTGGAGGGTATACACATGTATGCATATCAATACTAGATACAATTTCATTGTGTGTGTGTTATGAGTTATGGTTTAATGCTATACATATCTAATACAGCTTTCAACAGTAATCCTGAAATTTTTTCCATGCAATACATAGACAATATGACTTTGAACATGTGATTGATTATGTACATCCTTCCTACTTCCCACCTCTCTGCAGACACAACTGACGTTCAGTCAGCAAAAGTTCTATATGATAACAATCAAACTGTAGCTGTGACCTGTCATTTTGCTGAGGGATCCCAGGCACTCGGCTGCCACATGCAACTGAACTTCTCCAATGATTTCCAAACTTGGAACATTTCCAGAGAGGACAAGTCACTGACATCATGTGTTGTAGTGCAAGTGAATACAACTTGCTACCCATCTGACTGCAATTTATCCCAGGCTTACGTGTACGACTGGGAAGCTGACAATACAGTGGGAACACTGTCCGTACCTGTGGAAACGGTAATTTCAGAAGAAGCCTCAAAAGCTTGTAGGGCAGCTCCTGGCACTCCTACATTCGGTCACATAAACCCAGGTGTGTATTAAACAAATGTATGGAAGTATAATCCAGATCCTCTTTATGGTTGTAGGTTGTGTGTTTTAGTAATTGCTTACATTCGCTTTTGTGTACGCATATGCACCCTCACATCTCAGTGCAGCAAAATAGAACAGACCTTATTATCACCCGGCCGTGACCTTATGTAGAATATCTCCCTCTATCTTTCTTCTTCCCCTCCACTTCAACAATTCAACTTTCCAATATTCACATACTATCACACTCAGCCTCATTCAATTTGTCACTTGCAATATGGAAAAAGCAATTAGAAGTCTAGGGATAAAGAGCTGTGCTGTGAGGCCTACTATCACTGTGTTCATTTCACTAAAATCATGTGCCTTGTTTATCATGTACTTGATAGTTGCTACTTGTTACAAACTGTCAACAACAGTTACACAGTGGCAACAATAACCATTGTGGCTCCCTATTGTGGCTCCCCAGCCTCAGGCCCATTGTTGCAACTAGCTTCAGGCCATTCATTGACCGCTCTTGCTGCTATATAATTATGTGCAGAATATCTCATATTTTACATCATTAACACATTCCTGAGCAAATTAAGCACTGGATTCAGCTGTTACTTGTGGATTATCACCCAGTCCAGGATCAACGTCTCTCTATTTGCAACCTTCCATTGACCAATTTCTGAATAATATTTTCACACATGAGCTATGAGTGTGTGTGCATAGTTTTAGTGGCTTGGTAATGATGCTGGAAATTTTTTTTCTTCAAATATAAAGCAATTCAAAAGACTTCCTACTATGGCTTAATTTCAATAATGTATGATGCAATCAGCATTGTTGTGTAGATCGTGTGGATCTTCAATGAAATTTAGTCTCCAGGTGTCCAGTGTTGGTGAATATTAAACTCACAATAATAAAGGCTACTATTTGGTCATGTGCCACATTCCACATGTTTTCACCTCCAGTCTCTCGTATGTTTCAGAAGCCTCAGTCTCACATATCAACTGTACGTACATGTTGGCCCCAAATTTTAGCTCTGACAGCACATCAAGTTTTCCACCTCCATCCTAGCTCTTATATATAAAATACCACAATGTTTCTTGGTGTAAATTCTGCATAAATTTGTGCTATGCTGTGCCATGATTGTGTTAAAAATGTATCAACAAACAGTATGGTAATGAGACATATGTCAAGATTCCATTTCTATAATTAAAGGCTTTTTTCATGTGTATATTAGGAGTAACATGTGACCATACATGGAACGACACATCTGTATTCTCTTATCCGTACATCACATGTATGTGCATTGGATTAGAAGATGTATAATAAGAGCACTAAATTGTACCCCACACTACCATCACATGACAGAGGTTTACATAAGCCAAAAAAAAAACTATCTTTCTGATGTGGAACACTTACACACTGTGGACACACCAGTTGTACCAACCACCACACGTGCACTTGCATAGAGCCACATTAAATAGCCAGCAGCTAACCTTATACCTGACACCGGCCATTACCACATCCTGTAGATCATTATTAGTAGACATCAGAGTTCAAATACATGGAAGTAGATTCCAGCCTGTATTTGATGTGGGTAGTGTTTACTTTCTATATGAAAAGGTAGTGATTCATACTGGAAAGTGACATCAACTTAAATAGAGCCTTTGTGATTGGTCTAAACATATGTGTACCTTGACCTTCTCTACTATTTACATACTGTACTGTCTCAATCCAACCAAGCGAGGCCAGTGCAAGCAGTATATGGTTGTGTCACTTTTTGGCAGGAATAATGGACCCTCCTTAGTTTGACTAGCCTCATACCCCGTCTCCTCTCCATGCAGAAAATGGGGGAGGAGCCTCGGTACGACGCTAAGTTTGACCCCAAAATAGCCTCAGAGAACATGTAAATTTTCCCTGGGGGCCATGACCCCAAGGCAATTCTAAACCAAGTGTTGTGTGCTTGCGCACTCACACACATGCTTCACACATGCAGTTTTCTTTACCATTGAAAGAGGTACGTATGCTAACCATCTGTTACATTAGTGGTTAACTAGGCATCACATGGTAAGATGCCTGATGCTGTATTTAGGTAGGCATATCCCACTAAACAAATTAATCGCTTAAAATAGGTGGAAAACATTTCGTAGGAGTCAATTAGGCATCACTAAACTACCTGTGGGAATTCTAACACATAATTAGCATTTTTTCAAAATTAGATTCTATTAAAAGAGATTTATATAAGGATCTCACATCAAAATTATTCATTACAGGTGAACTATATAGCTAACTATGAGCCATGTTTTTGCTACTTCACATAAATGCACTTAAATAAAGACCCCATTAAGCTCTACTGATAAGATACCACCACATTCACTAGTACATTCACTGTTACATTCACTATCCCACTGCACTCCATTTATGGGTATCAGTTTGAATGTACTTTACTCTGAACTCTGAACTCTGTTCCCTCTCCAGCCACAATGTCCAACACTGCTGTTATTGCTACCGTTTTGGTGAGTGTACTAGGGGGCGTGGCACTGATGATTGTGCTGTGTCTGATTGTTGGAGTGGTGGTGATACTTAAGAAGGCACAATCAAAAAGAGGTGGGTTAAGTGGTTGAAGTGGACATGCATTCATGAAATAGTGAGGTTTGCCAAATAGCCAAATGTAAGCACAATCGTGTAACTGAATGTCAACATCAATATTAGTACACTCAGGAGGTGCATAACATCAAACATTTCTTTGTTTGGCAACAGACAAAACACACTTTCCACTTCAAACGACATAATGATTTGCAATGAAATACTTTAAGGCTCATTTGAGGCCACTCCATTCTACACCTCTTTGAAGGTCAAGTCTCTTACACAGGTGTTCCATCTGCCTGCTGGGTGTGCAACTGAAGCATTCAGCACCACCTGTGCAGTTATATAGAGGGGTGAGAGGGCTGGTCTTGTGATTGTCTGGTGATTATACCCCATAACTCAGTGATAGAGCACTGGCAGCTCAAGCCAGAAACTCTGGGTTTTGATTCCTGGCAACTGGCAACTGGCAACTTTTCTCTTTCCTCTAATTTACGTCATGCCATATTTTCAGCTAGAGGAAAGTGAAAAGTTGACAATCACTGGGAATCGTACCCAGGGTTTCTCGCTTGAGCCGCCACTGCTCTACCACTAAACTATGACCACCAGACAACCACCAGCCCTCTTATTTCACTTCGTCACATCCAAATACAAGATGTCTTTACTTCTGGCTGAGGTTAGATGTTTACATCAGAGATTTTTTTTAAATGAGCCTTTCCTTTTTTTCCTACTGTGCGATAATCAATGAACACACCTGTTCATAAGATAATGTTTACCTTTAACTTAACTCCCATTAATGGAAGTATACATCTACTTAGTCAGTTTTTTTATTGGGCAATCAAAATAAGGTTTGTTGAGAATTCACTAATTGAACATTGGCTTATCCGATCCATTGGAGTAAAAGCTCTCTACTTACGGAGATGAATTGGGATGGATTGCTTTCTAGTTTACGTAGGTTGGATGTGTTTGCTTCACGATCAGTTTTGACTATTTACCTAGTGATTCGTCATCTTATCTCGTTTACAAACCAATCTGTCTCCATGACCTGCGATATTATACTCCCACAGCACACCCCCTCTCTCCATTCCCCCACCCCCATCCTTTTCCTCTCTTCCCCCCTTTTTCATCCCCCTTGCTGACCCCCTCTCTCTGGATCCATCCCCCCTTCTTCCCACCCCCTTCCTCTCCGTCTCAATGCAATGACCTTGTGGTGTATGCATAACTAAGGGCTAACTATATAAACATATGTACCATTGCTTTTGCATTGAATAGTTTGATTTGGTGAATGTCTTGAACTTTAAAAATGTGGCTTACTAATGCGTACGTAGGAGTCGGATTGTGATACCCATGCAAATTCATTGATTACATGCTCAACAAAATTTCGCCAACTGCCATTTTTGTCCACAAGCTAATTATTGCTGAGTATAATAGACCCTCAATGACTCATAACATACCATACATATTTGACAATCATGGTCAAATGTGAAGTGCATATACAATCTCAATGAAAGTGTATGTGTATGTCAATGCCCTTGAAAGTCATCAAACATGCACTGTATAGTAACATACAGGAAGCTACATGACCACAACTGGCAATCTGCATTTCCTGTCACTCTTCTAGGTTGTGACAACTCTTCCACTTCACTTATATGGGAATATTTGAAACCCATGTTTTAGTAAGAAGTGGTTGGTTAGGGACCACGAACTGCCAGGGAGAAGGCTTCATTTTAGGAATTAGGCAGTGGTAGAAAATACATGTAATAGGAACTAGCTTACACAGGTAACCTATGGGTGTCGAGAAACCTACATTTGATATGAAACCTTAATACATTTGATATGAAACCTTAATACTATCTAGGTGGTATGTTTTTTCTCTCTTACATAACATAGTGGCAATAATTGAAATTATAGTGTGTTTCTGTTTTTCCATTCTGCACAGTAGCCCCAAAACAAAGTGTGGAGAATAGGTGAGTTAATTAGTGTGACTTGTTAACTACCATAGAGTATGTATATAAATCAAGAGATGTGTGATGTCATGATTTGAGGCTGGGAGTGGTGGTCATACCTTAGAACTACAATACAGTACGTATACAGAAAGTATTGTGTGATTTTGTGATTGACAAACCAATTCATTGCCGATAAAAAAATTGCCGTATATTTGAGACGTCTTCAGAGATAATCAAATTTCCAACTACAGGGGAAGCCTCTTTCGATCAGACCCCCTATAATGCTCATTGTTTGCACATACGGGGTAACATTAATATAGGCACCTTAACCAAACGTACAAAATTATTGGTACGCCCTGTAGGAACATACCTATGTCAAAATACACCAATTGTTTGCAGTGAAAGTCATACAAGAATCCATATCAGTAGTACGAGTAATGTGTATTACAGTGCACAATGAAATTGTAAGTATAATCAGTACCCGGAAAAGTATGACTTGTTTGTTGGTGTTGTTTACGCACTTGTAACAATACAGACAGTAACAATCTGGTGATGTTTTTCAGAATATGCTGATCATTGTTCGCATGATATTGTACGAGAGTTTGTTAAACAATCAGTTTTCTTCCCAAAGCTAGACAGCAATTTCTTGTCCTGGTACACCATGACACTGCCATAATGTGTGAATTTCTCCCTGGTTCAACAATCACGAACCCTATCTGTAGTTTTACAGTTCTGTTTTGTTGTCTTATCAGTCAGTATTATTGTTCTCATACCAAATTTGAAAAGCTGCCTTTTATAGTTGTCCTGATTATCTTCCAACTTGTAAACTGTTGGCAGTTGTATTTTCATTTTCCACAACCTAATTAACCTCTTCCATGTATGTATTCTCTTGAGTGCTTATGTAGCATAGTCATCACCCCACCCCCCCTCCCCCTCCACCCTTCCACACATGTGCTTCTACCTAGCTAACTTTTATTACGTGATACTGTACATGTTATTTCGCCCTGCAGCACTCATCCTGAGAGATACTCTATGAACAATGGTGGTCTGGTACCCTCCTCCAGCCCATCACGACAGACTCAAGAAACCATGTTTTACGACACACCGATAACAAAGAAACAACCTGTAAGTACCATGTATGACAGTTCTGGAAATCAGCCATTATGTCATTGCCATATATAGCCGTAGCCATCAGGTGTGAAGTGGTCGGGTTACTATGGTATGTGCTTAAGTATGCAACAGCTAGGGGTGTCTGGGGGTGTGCCCTCCCCTGAAAATTTTGGATGCTCTGAGATCGTTTCCGAGACCATTTTTGGACCAAAACGGTGGTCCGACAGCAGACGTCTGCATGCATGAGTATCCTGGCTTTTCTGCCTGCTGCGCCATATACAGCACTAGTTTCAGCTTCCCAATTCCTTGTAGCTTGCATCCATGATGAATGTCATGTAATGTTGCTGCAACGTGAAGTGTTGTCCTCCCTTCTCTGGGAGCTGTAAAGAAAATTGTTATGAAGTAAGATAATCAGCTTATGATATGATAGACTTGTTTAATCAGATAATCAGTCTAGTGTGCTTATGATATCATAGCCTTAGGGTGGACACTAGTGAAGTGGTTTCCATGGATACTACCCTAGTACATCTTGTGGTTAGTGAGGTGTGTGTCACCACTCACAAAACAAGGGTGAGGTGGAGCATACCTATTTGGACCTCTTGCCATCCGTTGGCAGGAACATAACCTGATCCAATCATATAATTGAAAGTAATTTGGCTCTCACATAGCACTGAGTTATTTGGCCACCCAAGTTCACAATGGTGTGTGTTTATACGCCACCTATCAACATTGTCTGCGTGAGAGAAAATCAGTCATTCTATAGTATAGGGTCTACAGTATCAGCACCTTAAACATGTAAATGATGTCAACTTTTAAATCATCCATTAACTTAGTGAGTGTTGGCTGATGTGTCATTGCCTATTGCCTGAATGAAAGCTGTAGTTTAGTGACACTGTGCAAACAAGCCAGCCAATTGTATGTTGGCTGATTTATAATTTGTAAACATACTCCTATTGACTGAATGAATGGTGTATTTACAGCCTTGTCATAGTGTGTAACCAAGCCTATGATTGTGCTATGCATGCGCTAGTGTATTGACTATGAGAATTATTCCTTGACTAGCCGATTGTATATCGGCTGATGTGTCATATGTACACATACTCCTATTGACTAAATGCATGGTGTATTCATAGCCTTGTCATTGTGTGCAACCATGCAAGCCTACATTTGTACTATGCATAAACATATGTTCACACTTGTCAACATAAATAGCACACAGCTACATACATGTGTCTGGTACACAGAGTCTGTGTAACGCTTTCATACGTGAACTACTTTGATCCTGCCATACAATGTCTGTCTCTGTCATCCGCTGTGTACCCCAATGCCTAGACATGGGAACTACAGCTAGGTCACAAATGCCATGTTTTTCTGTCAGGCTGATAAGTACCCATCAGGAGTGGAATCAACTGATTGAAACTTTGTAATCAAATTTCACCAGCTTCAATACTATTTGCCAGATGTGGGAAAATAACTAGAAATTTCACTGATGCAAGCAAACTGAAAGCATGAGTGTTCACCAGTAAGGTTCACACATTTGTAGGGGCTACAGCCAATGTCATCCATCACGTATGACTGTGCCGCCAGTGGCAGCTAGAGCACATTTATCTTAGTATTTATCAAGGAGTAGTTACTTACAGATCACATTTGTAGAAGCGTTTGTAACTGACATCAAAATGAAATCAAACAATCAATGCACTTTTTGAAGAGCGGATGGAGGGATCAAAATGAACTCCAAAATGCAAAAAATAAAACTATGTTTGCTCTGGTGAGGTGTCCCTGCCATTTTGTCCTTTGAACCACTATTATTCAAGAGCTTGGGATGTAAACAATGAAGGGCCAATCAAGGTTGTTGATCCCATGCAGTCGCAAACACTTCCACAGCTGAGATGTGACAATGCCTTGACTCATTGCATACAGTCTATGTTCACCCATCACTTAACCCTTTAACTACTGATGATAGTCGTCATCGAATTTTGGCCGCATGCTATCAGTTGGTGCAATCCGTATTGAAGATAGGTTCTGTGCTGGCAGAAAGGGTGTAACAGGGGGAGGTGGGTGGGTGTCACCCTCTGGGTGACAGTGCATGGCGGCTGTTGCATCTGGCTGTAGAAAAGCCCTGGTCAGTGCCGGGTGGGCCATTTGTCTGCAGGAAAACAGCCTGGTGAACGAAGTCAAAGTTGTTGATCTAGCATGTGTTCTTTTGACTAGTGTAACCTAGCAACATTAATAAACATGAGGTGAGACACCCTCTCAATATCTGTAGGGATGCCTAAGTAGAGAGGCAAAACTTTACTTTGTTAAGGGAAATGCTACGTACTTACTTATTAATGATTTTGTAATGGGCCCCAAAATTCAACTTGGTTCACCAGACTGTTTCTCGCCGGGAGGCACACGTGGGCTGGGCACGAGACTAGGAATCACATTGGAGCCTTAATGACTGTGTCTCCCTTTGTTTGTGTAGGGTGAAGATGCTAAGTGTGAGCGGGAGTACAACACCCTTCTTCACAGCACCGAGTCTCACAAACTTTCTTTGACCCCCTCAGCAGAGCAAAGTGGTCTCTACGCTCAGCTACATGCAGTAAGTGTCAAATGATAATGTATTGCTTCGGTCCCACTCTCTTGACATGACCTGGGAATGAAGCTATTTTATAACATTTTGTCTCATTTTCCATACTAGAACAGCATCACATTATGTCTACTACTTGTATGCTTCCTTGACAACAAGCATTCGCATACAAAGCACTACATAATTATATAGACCCAACCCCATGCTTGCTTGGATTGATACATTGCCTCCCTCAGACATGTGTCGCCCTCTAATAGACACCATTGCAAGGTCCAAAACTATCAAACACCATGACTATAGAAGCATCAAATCTCAACAATAATCCTGCCTCAAATGAATGTACATATAGCTTTCCCAACAGTTACAATAGGCTTGGAAACCGTCAGATAACTCAGATGTTACAATAGGACTTGTTCATTTTGTAGCATGGCAAACCTCATTCATTCAGTACTGCAGGGAAAACTGCATATGGTATCGCTTCATCACCAATGCTCCTCCAGAAAGGAGGAGTGGTATGGAGCATAGATAGGATTTAAAATGGGCAATCTGATTGGTTCATTGTAGTATGCAGGGCTGTAGCAAGCACCTTGGAACTGGTCTGGCCATATTAGTGTGGTTAAGCCACACCTCTAATTAATTAAGTGACATCACGTCCTGTGCTTTTTTGTTGTGTAGCAATTGCCAGTGGCTAAATCTGGCAAGCAGGTTGGAAGGCACAGGAAACTGCTTTCTTTTGCCCAAATGTGCTCTTGAGTTATAAGTTATAGTCACTGGCTAATGTGGCTTTTCGGGGATATAGTATCCTGTGGTCATGGAATCGGTGATACTGCCAGTTGCTCTGGCCATGATGAGGTATGAGCATGAATTATAGCTCGGTGCAGCTGTGCAAGTGCGAAAATAAATGCGGGAATTGTTATGTGAAATTTCATAGGGTGGTATATTCATTATTCATTATTTGCACATGCACAGTTCCAAAATGACTGTGAAAACTGGTCTGGCCAAAACCAGACAAGCCAGACCGCTTGCTACAGCCATGGTATGATGTCATCAGTTTGGTATTGCTCATGCAGTGATGTTGATGTTGACTGAAAGTCTAATGTATGTATAGTTTTGCATTCTGACAGCTCTTTGGGTTTCAATGTTTCGGTCTAGTTGTTTGCATTCGACCAGCCTGTTTGTCACTCATGATCACTGGATGAGACTGTACACAAAAACACACCCGGGTACATGTTGGTACAATGGGAATATTCATTTTATCATACAAACCTTCATTTTCCTTGCACATTGAAGCTTGGTGTGTGTGACTCAATACAGATTCTGATACAAACTCTCTCATGTGACTTGTAGTCAGTGGCGTAGCCAAACCAGGGCCCACCCGGGCCTGGGCCTGGGCGTCAGCGTCCGGAAAACAGTTGAACATCGTACTTTGTAATGATGCCGTTTCCTACGCTCTCTTAACCTCACTGTTCGCACGTTTGGCGTTTAATACTGATGAAGACCTGTACTGCGCGCGCACGTATGCCGAAGTCATGGGTCAGAACTACTCCCGATTCAAGACCGACAGCATTTCAAATATAGTCTCAAGAACAATCTCAGTTAGCTACCTCTAAGATGCAAAAATTGACTAGGGGAGCATGGCCCCAGCCCCCCCCCCCCCCCCCCCCCCCCCGACCAAAAAAAAACAAACGCGTGCAGTGCCCGGGTGTTGTCTGTGACCTGGCTACGCCACTGCTTGTAGTGCATGGGACATGCTCTTTTTCCATGCTAGATACACAGCACAAATGGGGCAGCATGATTCCAACTACATTTTACCATGCAGAGTTTTACTGAGAGTGTAACAAGTTCAGTTCATGGTGCTGAGTTTATCAACAAATTCTGTTGCATAGCACAAACCTATACAGAAAATATTGACAAATGCAGCAAATGAGTACTTCCGGGTACATCTTGGTACTATAGTGATATTGATTTTATCATACAAACCTTCAATTTCCTTGTACACTCAAACTTAGTGTGCATGAGTTGTAGTACCTGATATAACTTCATAGCCGGGTACCAAGCTATACCTGATACAGATTCTCATAGCCTCATTCTCAGGCCTCTGCTGCCTCCAGTACTTTACAGAGGTGAATGACTGGGAAATTTTGTCACATGTGATGGTGTCAGGTAGACAGGGAATAGATACACGAGGGGGGCAGTGCCTGATTGTTATACTGGTAATTCACAAAATACTAATTTGCATCAGTTAGTCCGAAGTGTACCAATAACAAGCTGTAGTGACGTTCTCGTAAAAACTTTCCAACCTCCAGTAATTGGAAAGCCATTTTACATGAAGCACCTCAAGATTCTTTGTCAGGCACCGCCCCCTGTCCACTATCTGTCTACCTGACATCATGAAATTTCCCACATACTGCAAGTAGTCAAATACCCTGGGAATGAGGTTAGATTTTCACTAGACTAGTACTACTGGTACGGATTCTATCACATGACTTGTTGAGACAGTATGGGTTTTCGTAAACATACCTGCAAAGTGACCAATATACACTCACGAAAGTAAGACTTACAGTAGCTTCCCATATCACCCCATATAATAAGAAAACAAGTCCAGGGCAATGCAAACAAAAGTAGCTGCCTCAGGTCTACTTTGCAGTGTTGTGCAACACAAGATAAGCAGAGGTGGGTGTAAAATAATTACCCATTGGTATCTCTTGGATAAAGCTATGTACTAATGGGTACTATAGATGTCTGCCAGTTATGATAGTTGATGTAAGGGCTAAAATAAACATGCGTGGGTGCTTAAAATCAGTAGCCCATGGCATGAACATGGCAGTTATAAGCTCCTGTTAAAATCAATGGCTATATTTGTCCATTGAGTACTAGTACATTAAGATCTAGATACGTCCTGAATTGCAAAAAGAATCAATGAGTTCCACCAGTCTTCACTATAGTCTCATGCCCAGACTACTTTTTGCCAAGTGCATGGAATGTGGTCTGGGAATGCGGCTATTTTCACCAAGCCTAAAGTAGGTGTGGTCACTCTAGTACATTCCTAAAACTGTTTGCTCAGCTCTGCACATCCCCACATGTGTTATGTCACAACTTTTAGGGAAGTAGTATATATAAGATATGGAAATCAATGTCTTTCCACTGTCCATGCCTACCACAGGTTCCAGAGTATGCAGTGCTAGAGAAGGACTCAGCACCCATGCCCATCTCCACCTCATTACGATCCTCAGCATCCCCTACTCCTCCCCCACTACCGCCTCCGCTGTCCACCTCCCCTCCCTCATCCTCACCACCCCTACCTCCATGCTTCCCCCCTCCCTCATCCTCACCACCCTCACCTCCATCCTTTCTCCTTCCTTCATCCTCACAGCCACCACCAGTGTACAGCGAGATCCAGAGCCTACCTCAATGTCAGTCTACAATAGTGAACCAGTATATGGAAATCCCAACTGCTGGAACAACAATTTATTAGACTGTTATGTAATCACTTATTCAGTTGTACATGCAGTGCTGCCACAATCACTAACAGTTTTGTATGTTTATTATATACACAATTTAGTATGAACAGTTTTGTCACAATAAGAATGCTTCTCATCCATGACTGACTCAACCATTGTGTTTGCTGGTGTAAAACTATTATAATGAATCTCACCCATCGAGGTGTAAAACATCATCATTGCTGTAATTTATATTAGTGCTGCTCATGTATTACATCATTGTGTGCACGACTTTGTAATAGTGTATTATGTATGCTGAATCTACTGTACTGATCATAATTATGGTAATAGAAGCCACCAATTAAGTACATTGTTAACATGCACATAGCTTGGCACAGGCCTGGGAACAACACTATATAGCCATATTACATGAGTAATACTGCAGCAATCATAAATTAACACATTCATGCACAAAGAAATGGTGTCTGCCCTTCACTTCAAGTTTGGCAACTTTGCAATTGAGTAACAGTACTGCATAGGGTGCGGGTGTTTTGGGGGTGTACATTCCATTGATGCACTTGCAGTATATATGCAGAACTGCAAGCCACAGAAAACCAGACTATAATTATATATCACAGCAGTACTGAGTATTATGTGCACAACACTATTTACCATAATACTTTTCTTTCTTGTGAGGTGTAAACTTAGTCTTGTGCATGCTCAGCCCGTGCACACTTCCCAGTGAGAGGGTGGAGTCTGGAGCATGAGACTAGTGTAAAACATCACTACAGTTTCATGTACAAAGACAATGTATTGCAGCAGTACTGTTATACAAACTCTTTTTCAGCTTTATATAGGCACAACACGATGATTTGTTGACAATAAAGCATATTACAATGTCATGCAGCAACCTAAACTACATAACATGACTTTGTATAAACAGTACATACACAAAAAAATAAAAGGTATCTCTACTAGTTACTGTCATCTAAACAGTGGAAAGACGTTTCTATGTGGTCTTCTTCGAGTGTCGCAGAGGGGTTGCTTGCGATATACTCCAGACTCATACTGTCAACATCCTTCAAAGTGCTACCATCCACCTTGCAAATTTGGGCAACTGTGTGTCCATCATCAGATTAGACATAGGGAATAAGTAATAATTCATTAAATAATTAAACCCATTAACACCTCATTTAAGACTACTTTTAGCATGTACATGCCTTTAACGCAGCATATCTTCAAGTCAGTCTGAGCTCTGTATTATTCCAAAACTGAACCTAAGTGCACTTTCAGGTTAAATAAGCAGACTCGTGACCAGCAATAGTCATTCATGCCTACTCTTTAACGAGTATGCAGTAGTCAGCATTCTCAGTTGGCAAGTGCCTGCTCAGAACCCAAGCAGCCTTCCCTGCCAGAAACGAGCCCCCTACAAGATGAGGGTAGTGTTTTTCTAAGCCTGTTTATGCTGCCAGGGTGAGAATTGGCCTACCTGGTGCCAACCACGGCCTTTTTACAGCCAAGCCTACTAGCTGCCATGTGCCAACCACCTTCCCTTGTCTCACCCTTTCTGTTGATGCAGAACCCACGCACAAGCACGCAGAGATTATCTTTTTTGAGCAGTGTGCAGTATGATGTAACCAAAAGTGCACTATAGAGTTTAAAGTTTAATTAACTTAACTAAGAGCCATCACAATTGACAGATCAACCTATTATGGCTGGGAGCTCTTTGTTAAATGAATTAAATTCATGTCCATACTAATACCCAGTATTAAGGGCTGAGAATCAATGATTACATATGACTTGCAACAAATATCTAACAAATCAGTTAACTATACACATGTAAGCAAAAAAAAATTCAGCTCAAATTACAAGGCAAGATGGAGGAAGCAACAAATATCTCTTCTAGCTGAGTGTATATATTGACTGCCAGTGTTCCTGCGGTAACAGTGCTGTTTGAATATTATACAAACTTGATATATAGCTCTTCAATATACTCTGTATGCTTCCACTCTACTATTGTACTCAAGCATAATTTGCCAAGGCCTCATGATCAGCATCTTGGAGTATGGTGCAAGTTCTAAACACCAAAATCATGTATGCAGAAGACTAAGGCAAGAATGACATTGTTGCTTTCTATGCAGGCTTGCTTAGGTACCACAGTTAGCTGCTTAGTAGATCATGACATTGTGCTGTTTGTCAGTAGCTATGTATTGTCTTAGTGAGCATCTTTAGAATGTTTTTGTGTCACTTATGAAATCTTACCAGACTCTCATACTTACCATTCTCAGCACCATTGCTATGGTATATAGTAGCTTGAGTTTCACCATTCACATTGAAACTTTGGGCATCTGTTTTGAAATTTCCTGAATGTAGTAAAAAACTACTGCTAAGTTTTAAGCTTATATGTTGCTAAGTAACAGGTTATACCCGGTACATCAATTTCAGCCGAGTTGGAAATGAGTGTGATAAAGTACATGCATAACCAGCTTCCGATTGGCTTGCTACCAATAAAAGCTAGCTATGTAGAAAGCTAAGGCAAGAATGACAGTGTTTATTGGTGCATTCTGTGCATTCTGTGCAACCTTAGGTACAGTTTGCTGCTCAGTAGATGGTGTGATGTTTGTCAATGGGTATGGTCATATCAAGCAGCCTTGGAATGTATCTGTGTCACTTGTGACTCTTATTAGTAGCTTACCATCCTCAGCATCCTTGTTATAGAATGTGGTAGCTGGAGGTTCACCATTCGCATTGAGATGTTGGGCATCTGTTTTGACATTTCCTGAATGTAGTGAAAAACTACTGCTTAAAAACCGTCAGTTCCAATAGTAGAATGGTGTATATAGATTGAGACACGTATTATGTATTAGTTATACATATCCCTACCTGGAGGGAAGAGTATGGGGGAGAGGAGTCATTTTACACATTGGTATCAATAAACAAATAAATAAAGAAATAATAATGCAAAAAAACTAAACAAACAAACAAACAAACTAACCAACAAATAACAAACAAATAAATACATGAATGAATGAATGAATGAATGAATGAAATTTAAGCAGCTATAGGCCATGCTGCTATTAGTACTCTGAACTGCCTCACTTTGTTTCCTCCCACACACAACATAAGTTCTGGATTGGTATGCTAGAGAAATTATTATTATCCAACCCCATCTCAGCAAGGTTTGTAGAACCTATACTTTTGTCAATCCTAAAAGTATTTTGAACATTTTATGCACTTTACTTTGTATATGAGACACTACATACCTACAATGGAGACATATGCATGCAGCTGATATCTTACATATATTCCTATGAAATAATGTCACTAAACACTATTACGAACTTACTTGGCATCCTACAACCATTTGAATTTGCCTCCCTTTTGGTGCATTGTTTCTGTATGTAATGTTTAACCAATGGGATACTGAATCGCACTATAATCGCTACTATAATAGGCACTACGAGTCCAAGAATGCCAAAACTGATGCCAATTATATGACCCTTGCTCAGTCCTTCGTCACTTGTGCTCAGCTCTCCAACATTTGCTACAGTAGCTGCATGTGTGTGTATGTAGAAGATAAAATTTCATAGTGTTCTAGAACAATATTCCCTTTTACCGTAATCTCCCGAAAGTAAGCCCACCTCGAAAATACTCCCACCCCCCTTTTTGGAATGAAGTTGTTGCGAAGGGTGCTTTTCTCTCGAAAACCCATTTATGCCGCAGTACACGCTGTTATGTTAAAAATCACTGCAAAGGAAATAACAAGGGTGCGTGTGAAGTGGGCGTATTTTCGAGAGCAGTATCACAACTCTCGAAAATATGTCCACCCCCCTCTTTTAGGAGACACTTAAGTTCATCACCCATGGGCGTATTTTTGAGATATTACGGTACTTCTGTGGCTGTCTGCTCTGACTAGAGGAGTGTGAGAACCCCTTAGATGTTGGGGTGGGCTTTTCCATTGACCTTCTCCATGACACCTTCACAACATTGGTGATACAATTTTCCAAGGGTATCGACAAAGCACATGAACTTGTTATCTTCTTTGTAGAGTTGCTGTATCCATGATTCTGCATGTTTAATCAATAGCTTGTGCCTAGTGGAAGAAGTACCCTACCTTAGCCTGGGTACGAGGCTAACAGTCAATGCTATTTAGTAGTGGAGGTCATAAGAAAGTCAAATGCATTTAGTAAAACAGTCAAAGTACCAACTATCACAGTCACATATCATGAAATGGGCCATGTGTTGATTTTGTTGGACAAAATTATCTACTTGTCATCTGGACTATATACAGTGGCTACAGCTATGGCTCCACTTGCTCATTCTAGCAAATACTGTAAGCACTAGACTTGAAATAATTACCGTAGTGTCCCGCAAATACGCCCCCCCCCCCCCCCCCCCCTCCCCCCTGCATTTTAGCGCACCCCCCAAACAATATATGGCTGTTACCAAAATTTACTGACAACTATGTGTGGCAGTCCCGTGTAGAAATTGTGAAGGTTATTCCGTAGCGTATTTCGATCGCATCGCTGTGTTTGTATCGCTGAACTTCCGTTAAGGGCGGGGTCATATGCGCTTCGTAGATATTCATACCTATGAAGCACGTATGAGCCCCGCCCTTAACGGAAGTTTAGCGATATGGCGCTTCAAACACAGCAAATATGCGATCGAAATACACGACGGAATAGCGGTGTTGGTGCTCCCCCACTCGACACACAACTTCTGAACATGCAGGTACAGATAAAGTCTGTCGGCCTTGCCAAATGGGGAACCCGCAGCATCCTTCAATGGATCCACCCGAAGACGCACGTGTTCTAACAACCATAACACCTTAGGCACACCCGAGACCTAAACAGCATAACATTAAGCACCAGGCTAGACCTTCTCACTGTGCATGTAGGAAAATCTCTCCAATAATAATTTCTTGTCCCAGCCCCATTCCCATTTTCCATAGGATAGCCCCTCAGTTCGAGATAGTTGAGCCGGAGGCTGAGGTGGTGGATAGTGAGAGTATCCACTCAGGCAACGTGCTTGTACAGTCAACCCACGCAGGCCCACAACCCCGTCCGCAGGGGATCTCCACTTAGCTACCACAGTGTATTCAATTGCGAGAGGAAGGACAGCTGTAGTCAAAAGACCCCGTCTTTATCCATCTCCACATATATACACGTGTATAAAGCATAAAGCCCTTATCCTAACACAGCCCCTGACTCAGCCCGTAGCGAAACCTGCAGCATGCACATAGAGTGGTTCCAGCATCTGAGCTTACTGTTGCAACTTAGTCACAAGTGAGCCTTCTAAAACTCAAAAACATCTTTACGACCACTAATGTCTTATAATGTAATGCAACCGGCTGTGAGTGAGCCTCACAGCAGTAAGTCAAGTGTGAGAGAGCCTCACACTCGTAATGTTAATCTCAGACCCATACCGTAACTATGAGTGTGCCTCACAGCAGTAAGTCAAGTGTGAGAGAGCCTCACACTCGTAATGTTAATCTCAGACCCATACCATAACTGTGAGTGTGCCTCACAGCAGTAAGTCAAGTGTGAGAGAGCCTCACACTCGTAATGTTAATTTGAGTGAGCCTCAGACCCATACCGTAACTGTGAGTGTGCCTCACAGCAGTAAGTCAAGTGTGAGGAGCCTCACACTCGTAATGTTAATCTCAGACCCATACCGTAACTGTGAGTGTGCCTCACAGCAGTAAGTCAAGTGTGAGAGAGCCTCACACTCATAATGTTGATTTGAGTGAGCCTCAGACCCATACCGTAACTGTGAGTGTGCCTCACAGCAGTAAGTCAAGTGTGAGAGAGCCTCACACTCGTAATGTTAATCTCAGACCCATACCGTAACTGTGAGTGTGCCTCACAGCAGTAAGTCAAGTGTGAGAGAGCCTCACACTCATAATGTTGATTTGAGTGAGCCTCAGACCCATACCGTAACTGTGAGTGTGCCTCACAGCAGTAAGTCAAGTGTGAGAGAGCCTCACACTCATAATGTTAATTTGAGTGATAAACACCGAACAAGACCCAGCCCAACCCTAGCCATAGCTCAGCCTTACGGAACCGACTATACCCTAGGCGTACCGTTACTATAGCAAAGCACACGCCATAACTAGCGTAAAGATGCCGTTACTAGGATAAGTACGCCGTTACTAAGAGAAGCACGCTCCCATTTAAAGCCCGCCGACCGCGCTCACACGCAAACTGCTAAATATACTCACCGCGAGCAGCACAGACCCGAATGTCCAGCGAAAGAATCTTCGCAACAGAAACGCCTACTGCCGAACAAGCCTCCCAGATGCCCCACCAAGACGAGACGACCAGTCTACAACAATCAGTGCGTTGGTTCGCTAGTTAATGTCGTGATAACTAACTCCACCCATTGAGCCCCACCCCCAATTAGCTTAGTAATTAGAATATTCATCGCTCTGTGAATGCCAACCGAGAGCTGGGCTCCTCACTCAAAGCAAGCCTTAGGCGGGGAGTGGTCCCGCCCTTTCTGTAGTAGGCCACGGGTCGGGAGTTCAAAGGGACCGAAACCCATGGTCATGGGAGGACCGGAAAGGGTACTCCCCTGAAGACCAGTGTTTTCCAAAAAACAATAACATACTTTGCCATAACTGCCCCACCCATTTGAGCCATATATGCCCCACCCATTTAAGTCATAAATGCCCCGCCCATTTAAGTCATAAATGTCCCGCCCATTTAAGTCATAAATGCCCCACCCATTTAAGTCGTAAATGCCCCGCCCATTTAAGTCATAAATGCCCCATCCCCATATCCCATCATGTTTTAAACATCACACTTTAGATATGTGTGGAAATTTTCACATCATGAACATCGATGTGCCAGCGGTGTTGGTGCTCCCCCACTCGACACACAACTTCGATTTCTACATGGGACTGCCATCCTTCCAGATAGCAACTGCAAAGTCGTCAAATACGTTGTCTTCTTCTATCTGGACACGAAGTTGTGGGCGGGGGACCAGAGGGGAGGGCGTAATCGCGAGAGAAAATGTCGCATCCCGCGTATAAGCCCCCCCCCCTGCGCTTTGTACTAAGGCTAAGGTTGCAAAAGGGGGGGGGGGCGTATTTGCGGGACACTACGGTATATGTGTAATATGAAATGTACTCTTTGTGTATATGCACATAAGCGAAAAAATGGGTTAGGGTTTAACAAATACTTATCTCTACTGTGCAAAAGTATACATGTGTTGTTGTGTAGTAGTAACAACATACTGTGACAGGTGGGTGCACTCCCAGACCACACTCCTGTAGCTTGACAAGTGCGAGTGTTGTCTCCAACCAAACTATAGCCTGCGTCACAACTGTAGGTAGCTGTCTGTCTGAATGTTGTTCCAGCAAAGTGACTAACATGACCACTGGCTGGATTAGTCAGAGTGCCACAGTCCACAGCTGTCAGATGGAGGAAGACATCTCTTCTAATTTATGGACAGAACTAAACGCTTGCCCCTGCTGTGCATCTGAATACTGTGGGGTAATAACAACATACCTTCACAGGTAGGTACACTCCCAGACCACTCTCCAGTAGCTTGACAAGTGTGAGTGTTGTCTCCCACCAGGTTGTAGCCTGTGTTACAACTGTAGGTGGCTGTCTGTCCAAATGTTGTTCCACCAGTGTGACTAACTTGGCCATTGGTTGGGTCATTCAGAGTGCCACAGTCCACAACTGGCATAAAAAGTATTATGTTACTTGAGACTTCAACTTGAGTATATGCACCCTACATGTGTGCTGCACTGGAATCGGTGGTTCTTATTTTAAACCACAGCTACCAATTCCATTACATTTATGACATACCAGATACTACAATGTGTACTCTGTTCTGGAGGCAAGGGGGTGGCTATGCACAGCAAAGGAGAGGAGCAACATATCCTAGGATGGGCCATAATTTTCCTAAGGTTGAAATCATGCTTTCCTGGGGGACATCTAGCTTTCCAGATACTTGTGTGCACTCAATGCACAAGGCTCAAAGGTATTAAGTATTGTGTTTCTGTGCATATACATATATGCAAAGTGGGATCTGCTACAAATGCTTGTCCCCACTGTTATATAACAACACACTTTGACATGTAGGTCCACTCCCGGACCATACTCCTGCAGCCTGACAAGTGCGAGTGTTGTCTCCCACCAGATTGTACCCTGTAGTACAAGTGTAGGTGACTGTCTGTCCAAATGTTGTTCCAGCAGTGTGACTAACGTGGCCATTGACTGGATCATTCAGAGTACCACAATCTACAACTGTTAAAAATATGAATGCATTATATATGACATGTAAACTGTGCAGTTTCATTGAGAAAAAACAAGTTTAACAACTCCTACTATAGTTTTTGACATGTATTATGCTTTATGGTATATACAGGAGAAGAACAGCACATCCGATGATGGCACTGTCTACAGGCCTTTATGGCCAGAATCATTCACACGGTTCAATGTGCACTATCGTTAATACACTTCTAGATTTTATCTTAATTCAGTGCACAAGGTGCAAATGCATTAGCTGTGCACGTGCATGCATTCTTTTGCACAAGAATTATGGAACCTTCACAAGTGTGTCCATCAGTGGTAAGTTGGTAAACATCATTACGGGAACATGTGTAACTTCCATCTGAGTCATTCAGTAACTGACAGTTATTATTTTCTTTTCATGGACTTAACCTACCTTCACAAGTGTGCCCATCACTGTTAAGTCGATAGCCATCACTGCAGGAACAAGTGTAACTTCCATCTGAGTTATCGCAGTTGTGGTAGCAACCTCCGTTGTTAGTGAAGCACTCATTGGTGTCTGTACAGATAGAGGTAGCTATTTCCTGACTACAATTCTGTCTACTCACTGTACATGGCTAACATCCATTAACTAATAATTGCTCAGAAATTGATTAATTGGATCGCTTTCTAATCTACACAATCAAATGTTTGCCCACAACTATGCACATGCAGAACCATGGGATAACTACAGGATACATGCATGAATTGATAGACTGAGATGAGCCTGCATGAATATTATGTGTACGTATGCATGCACACATTTGAGTACAGTAGCTAGGCAGAGGGTTACAGATTAGTACTGTAGCCAAAAGTACATTTATAGCAATTTGTCCTCCATAGGCAGCTAAAACCAAGTTTGGCTTAAAACATTAGGTGTTCTACACACAGACTAACTCTATAGGTATCTGCTGGACACTGCTGTCTGTGAGTACACAGCCTGGCCTAGTGCTTTACTTGATAGCTTGGAGAAAGCAGTGGGGAGTTGATGACCACTATTTAGCTTGCATATGCAAACGATATTTACTGGATTACAGATGTATGGATAAAGTTTTCCATTCTACACATAGTGTGGAGCTCACCCAAGTTTGCCCCAATGACAACCTACCTTGACAGGCAGGTGCACTCCCAGACCACAGTCCTGTAGCTTGACATGTGCGATTACCACCTCCCACCAGGTTGTAGCCAGTATTACAACTGTAGGTGGCTGTCTGTCTAAATGTTGTTCCACCAGTATGACTGACTTGGCCATTGGTTGGGTCAGCCAGAGTGTCACAGTCCACAGCTGTCAAATGAAAGATATTTATATTATACATTTCAAACAACATACACCATGCATGTGTGCCACATCAAGAAGGTACAAAAAGTCAACAATCTCATTGCAGTCAACATGTACATTATGTCTTGGTGGAGGGGAAAGTTGAGGGTGGGGAGAGTGGCTATGCATGCCACAGTTGAAGAGCAGTGAATCTGAGGAGGCAGTACTATGGTAGAACTACACATAGGGTCCAGTTTGCACTGTCACATCCTTTCCAGATGTTTGTGTGCCTACTCAGTGTATAAGGTTAATCCCATATATATTATGTTGTGTTTATAAGCCATGTGGAAAGAATGGAATCTCTTCTAATTTGTTCTGATAGATAGAAAGAGCCAGACATTTGCCCCCACTGTGTACAGGCATGTACAAACAACCCACCTTGACAGATAGGTGCACTCCCAGACCACAGTCCTGTAGCTTGACAATTGCGAGTACTGTTTCCCACCAGGTTGTAGCCTGTATTACAACTGTAGGTGGCTGTCTGTCCATATGTTGTTCCACCAGACTGAGTGTGAATAACTTTGCCATTGGCTGGGTTAGTCAGAGCACCACAGTCCACAACTGTCAAAATTAAAGAAAAAAGTTTGTACATGTACATTTCCGTACACTTTCATCTATAGCACTCTACTAAAACTCCTCTGTTTTTTTTCTTTTTCTAAGCTTAACTTCAAAGTTCCAACCACCACATGAGGGGTTCCGCCAGGCCACATCTTAACTAACTCAATCATTACTTGTCCATTACTTGATATTGTACACAGCATGCACCTGAAATTGTAAACCCCTACACTGTAAAATTGTATTCTTAGTCTCATGCAGCTGCAATTCTGTTCCAACTGTTTAGTCTGCTTCAGAAGTGAATATCTCTACACTATATAGTGCAGATGTTGCAGGACCTCTGAAATCTCAGAATTATGCTACAATACCTTGACAGGTAGGTGAATTCCCAGACCAATCTCCTGTAGCTTGACATGTGCGAGTACTACTCCCCACCAGGTTGTAACCCGTGTTGCAGCTGTAAGTGGCTGTCTGTCCATATGTTGTTCCAGCAGTGTGACTAACTTGGCCATTGGTTGGGTCAGCCAGAGCACCACAGTTAACAACTATCAAAATAAGATAATTGTATAATTATGTTTATATGTATATAATGAGGTGTATATTATTTTAGACTTCAACTAGAGTTTAATTCCTTGTTGCTTTGAGGCAGCTATGTATAGTACAGAAGAGAAACAGACAGCACATTCCAGGATGGCAGTAAACAAGGCCAAATTATTGTGTTTCTCATACATCCCATCCTATTTTACACAGACAGACTGTTTCCCTCCACTGTGCACATGCATAAATGTGAGATACCAATAGCAACATACCTTGACAGGTAGGTTCACTTCCAGACCACATTCCTGTAGCTTGACAAGTGCGAGTACTGTTTCCCACCAGGTTGTAGCCTGTATTACAACTGTAGGTGGCTGTCTGTCCATATGTTGTTCCACCAGTGTGACTAACTTGGCCATTGGTTGGGTTAGTCAGAGCACCACAGTTAACAACTATCAACATGTGTGCAGTTTCAAGATAAGTCAACAATCCCATTACAGCATATAACATGTACTATGTTGTTTTAGGGAAACATAAAAGTCTGAGGAGGTGTATATATAGCTAGTACTAGTAACACAGCAAAACCCAAGTCAGGCATCAGCATTAATGTAGCTAAAAATACCTTTAGTAATTAAAAACTTATGCAGCAGAAGGGGGTGGGGGGAGGGAGAGTTGCATGTCAAAGACTGCCATCACACTTGGGTCCTGACATCACTAAAATCCTAGCTATGCAACTAGGCAGTACTAGCCCATGCTGTGTCAAGAAAGCCTATTGTAGTTATAGCATGAACCATTCTGTCTAAGGTAAAAGATGGGGAGTGGCTATGCATGGAACAGGAGAGGAGCAGAAGAGGAGTATTAGCTATCCAATATACTACTGTTCCCTATGGACAGAATCATGCTTAGGATTAACCTTACACTATCATACTCTAACAGATGTTTGATTCTACTCAGTCTGCAAGGCCTAAATGCATTTTGGTGTGTTTCTTGGTGCATATGCACATGCAGAAAGAACAGAGTCCCTTCTAATTTTATGCAGACAGATGGACAGAGCCACATGCTTGCCCCCACTACATATGCACAAGCACACAGTCATGTGGGTTAAACAACATCAACACACCTTGACAGGTAGGTGCACTCCCAGACCATACTCCTGTAGCTTGACAAGTGCGAGTACTGTCTCCCACCAGCCTGTAGCCTGTATTACAAGTGTAATTGGCTGTCTGTCCGAATGTTGTTCCAGCAGTGTGACTAACGTTGCCATTGGCTGGATCATTCAGAGTGCCACAATCTACAACTGTTAAAAAGAGGAATA
This sequence comes from Agelas oroides, assembly GCA_949130485.1. NCBI lineage: Eukaryota > Metazoa > Porifera > Demospongiae > Agelasida > Agelasidae > Agelas > Agelas oroides. The sequence continues at coordinate 13,024,000 of OX422183.1, read as the reverse complement.
ACATGTAAACTGTGCAGCTTCATTGAGAAAAGACAAGAGTAACAACTCCCGTTATAGCTGTGACATGTACTGCTTTATGGCACAGGAAAACAACAGCAACCTTCACAAGTGTGCCCATCACTGTTAAGTTGGTAGCCACAAAACATGTGTAATTTCCATCTGAGTTATGGCTGTTGTGGTGGCAACCTCCATTGTTACTGAGACACTCATTGGTGTCTGTACGGATAGGAAAGTATTTCCTATAGCTGTGACTACAATTCTGTCTACTCACTGTACATGGCTAACATCCATTAACTAATAATTGCTCAGAAATTGATGAATTGGATCGCTTTCTAATCTACACAATCAAATGTTTGCTCATGACTATACACATGCAGAAACATGGGATAACTACAGGATACATACATGAATTGATAGACTGAGGTGAGCCTGCATGAATATTATGTGTACGTATGCATGCGCACATTTGAGTACAGTAGCTAGGCAGAGGGTTACAGATTAGTACTGTAGCCAAAAGTACATTTATAGCAATTTGTCCTCCATAGGCAGCTAAAACCAAGTTTGGCTTAAAACATTAGGTGTTCTACACACAGACTAACTCTATAGGTATCTGCTGGACACTGCTGTCTGTGAGTACACAGCCTGGCCTAGTGCTTTACTTGATAGCTTGGAGAAAGCAGTGGGGAGTTGATGACCACTATTTAGCTTGCATATGCAAACAATATTTACTGGATTATACAGATGTATGGATAAAGTTTTCCATTCTACACATAGTGTGGGGCTCACTCAAGTTTGCCCCAATGACAACCTACCTTGACAGGTAGGTGCACTCCCAGACCACAGTCCTGTGGCTTGACATGTGCGATTACCACCTCCCACCAGGTTGTAGCCTGTATTACAACTGTAGGTGGCTGTCTGTCTAAATGTTGTTCCACCAGTGTGACTAACACTGCCATTGGTTGGGTCAGCCAGAATGTCACAATTCACAGCTGTCAAATATATATATTATACATCTCAAACAACATACATCATGCATGTGTGCCACATCAAGAAGGTACAAAAAGTCAACACTCTCATTGCAGTCAACATGTACCGTACATGTCTTGGTGGAGGAGAAAGTTGGGGGTGGGGAGGGTGGTTATGCATGCCACAATTGAAGAGCAGTGAATCTGAGGAGGCAGTACTATCCCAGTCTATGGTAGAACACTTAGGGTCCAGTTTGCACTGTCACATCTTTTCCAGATGTTTGTGTGTCTACTCAGTGTACAAGGTGAAGCCCATATATATATTATGTTGTGCTTATAAGCCATGTGGAAAGAATGGAATCTCTTCTAATTTGTTCTGATAGATAGACAGAACCAGACATTTGCCCCCACTATGTACAGGCATGTATATGGTGTACAAGTAACCCACCTTGACAGGTAGGTTCACTTCCAGACCACATTCCTGTAGCTTGACAAGTGCGAGTATTGTTTCCCACCAGGTTGTAGCCTGTATTACAACTGTAAGTGGCTGTCTGTCCATATGTTGTTCCACCAGACTGAGTGTGAATAACGAGGCCATTGGCTGGGTTAGTCAGAGCACCACAGTCCACAACTGTCAAAATTGAAAAAAAAAGTTTGTACATGTACATTTCCGTACACTTTCATTTGCAGATGCAATCATTACTTGTCCATTACTTGATATTGTACACAGCATGCACCTGAAATTGTAACCCCCTACACTGTAAAATTGTATTCTTAGTCTCATGCAGCTGCAATTCTGTTCCAACTGTTTAGTCTGCCTCAGAAGTGTATAACTCTACACTATATAGTGCAGATGTTGCAGGACCTCTGAAATCTCAGAATTATGCTACAATACCTTGACAGGTAGGTGAATTCCCAGACCAATCTCCTGTAGCTTGACATGTGCGAGTACTACTCCCCACCAGGTTGTAACCTGTGTTGCAGCTGTAAGTGGCTGTGTGTCCATATGTTGCTCCAGCAGTGTGACTAACTTGGCCATTGGTTGGGTCAGCCAGAGCACCACAGCTAACAACTATCAAAATAAGATAATTGTATAATTATGTTTATATGTATACAATGAGGTATATATTATTTTAGACTTCAACTAGAGTTTAATTCATTGTTGCTTAAACAAGGCCAAATTATTGTGTTTCTCATACATCTCATCCTATTTTACACAGACAGACTGTTTCCCTCCATTGTGCACATGCATAAATGTGAGATACTAATAGCAACATACCTTGACAGGTAGGTGCACTCCCAGACCACACTCCTGTAGCTTGACAAGTGCGAGTACTGTTTCCCACCAGGTTGTAGCCTGTGTTACAACTGTAGGTGGCTGTCTGTCCATATGTTGTTCCACCAGTGTCATTAACTTGGCCATTGGTTAAGTTAGTCAGAGTGCCACAGTTCGCAGCTGTCAAAATGAAGAATGTTTCTTACTTGATACTTCAAGTTTAAATAGCAATTGTGTGCAGTTTCAAGAAAAGTCAACAATCACATCTGGCTTGGGGGAAGTGGTAGCAAACAGAAGAGGAGCAGAATGCTCAGTCTACATGTTACTACTGTATGTGTGGGTTGCAGACAAACCAGGCTGCTCACAGAATGGAGAGGGTGGCAGAGATTAAATTCTTCTGCTAGCTTCATATAGCTTGGATGTGCAAGTTGAATTGGTGCATATTTGGCATGTGTTGTGACTTAGTAACTGCTACTTTCTCCGAGCTGTTTCAAGTAAGCGCTATGCATGACAGGCTAGACATAGTAGACTATTTACTCACAGAGGCTAGACTTAACTTGTGTGTAAAACACTTAGTCAGCCATACTTGCCTGGTGAGGACAGACAGCTACATGCATGGCGAGCTATACTGTGTATTCATAACAATTTATGCAAGTACTTGTGCATGAGGCAGCTTAGGTGCAATAAAGTAGACAGTGACAAAGTTGTTGTGTTTCTTGTGTACAATGCACTGCAAACATTGGGCCCCCTTCTAATTTACACAGACAACACAAAAGTACCAAATGCCTGTACCAGCTGTGCACAAGCATATGTGGTGTAAAAACACACCTTGACAGGTAGGTGCATTCCCAGACCACAGCCCTGTTGCTTGACATGTGCGATTAACACCTCCCACCAGGTTGTATCCTGTGTTACAACTGTAGTTGGCTGTTTGTCCAAATGTTGTTCCAGCAGTGTGACTAACCCGGCCATTGGTTGGGTCAGCCAGAGTGTGACAATTCACAGCTGTCAAATGAAAGATATTTATATTATACATTTCAAACAACGTACACCATGCATGTGTGCCACATCAAGAAGGTACAAAAGTCAACGCTCTCACTGCAGTCAACATGTATCGTACATGTCTTGGTGGAGGAGAAAGTTGGGGGTGGGGAGGGTGGTTATGCATGCCACAATTGAAGAGCAGTGAATCTGAGGAGGCAGTACTATCCCAGTCTATGGTAGAACCACACTTAGGGTCCAGTTTGCACTGTCACATCTTTTCCAGATGTTTGTGTGTCTACTCAGTGTACAAGGTTAATCCCATATATATTATGTTGTGTTTATAAGCCATGTGGAAAGAATGGAATCTCTTCTAATTTGTTCTGATAGATAGACAGAACCAGACATTTGCTCCCAGGCATGTATATGGTGTACAAGTAACCCACCTTGACAGGTAGGTACACTACCGGACCACATTCCTGTAGCTTGACAAGTGCGAGTACTGTTTCCCACCAGGTTGTAGCCTGTATTACAACTGTAGGTGGCTGTCTGTCCATATGTTGTTCCACCAGTGTGACTAACTTGGCCATTGGTTGGGTTAGTCAGAGCACCACAGTTAACAACTATCAACATGTGTGCAGTTTCAAGATAAGTCAACAATCCCATTACAGCATATAACATGTACTATGTTGTTTTAGGGAAACATAAAAGTCTGAGGAGGTGTATATATAGCTAGTACTAGTAACACAGCAAAACCCAAGTCAGGCATCAGCATTAATGTAGCTAAAAATACCTTTAGTAATTAAAAACTTATGCAGCAGAAGGGGGTGGGGGGAGGGAGAGTTGCATGTCAAAGACTGCCATCACACTTGGGTCCTGACATCACTAAAATCCTAGCTATGCAACTAGGCAGTACTAGCCCATGCTGTGTCAAGAAAGCCTATTGTAGTTATAGCATGAACCATTCTGTCTAAGGTAAAAGATGGGAGTGGCTATGCATGGAACAGAAGAGGAGCAGAAGAGGAGTATTAGCTATCCAATATACTGCTGTTCCCTATGGACAGAATCATGCTTAGGATTAAGCTTACACTATCATACTCTACCAGATATTTGTTTCTACTCAGTCTGTCTAAATGCACTTTGTTGTGTTTCTTGGTGCATATGCACATGCAGAAAGAACAGAATCTCTTCTAATTTTATGCAGACAGATAGATAGAGCCAGATGCTTGCCTCCACTATATATGCACCAGCACACATGTGGGTTAACAACAACAACAACAACACACCATGACAGGTAGGTGCACTCCCAGACCATCTTCCTGTAGCTTGACAAGTCTGAGTACTGTCTCCCACCAGCCTGTAGCCTGTATTGCAACTGTAGTTGGCTTTCTGTCCAGATGTTGTCCCAGCAGTGTAATGAACACTGCCATTGACTGGGTTACTCAGAGCACCACAGTCCACAACTGTTAAATAAAAGATTTTATGTTACATACTTGATACTTCATCTAGAGTTTAAACAACATATACCCTGTAGGTATAACATGTACAAAAAGCCAAAAAAAATCATCAGCAGTTCTAACATGTACTGTTTTATCTTAGGAGAAAGAGGGAGCTAGTTGATAGCATGGCACAGGACATTGATTCTGGACTTGAATCATGTCTGTATATGGCTAGAATCATACGTAGGATTTAGCTCGCACCGTCATACCCTTCAAGATGTTTGCGTGTCTAATCAGTGTACAAGCATATATTGTATTCATGTTTCCTTCTAATTAAAAAAATACATTTCTACCCCCCACATGTATGTGAGGCAAGGAACAACATATTTGACAGGTAGGTGCACTCTCAGACCATCCTGCAGCTTGACAAGTCTGAGTATTGTTTCCCACTAGGTTGAAGCCCATATTGCAACTGTTGTCACCATTGTCTGGATTGGTCAGAGTGCCACAGTCCACAACTGTTAAATGGAGAAATTCATTTTGTAGATGTTTGGTACTTGACACTTCGACTAACAAATCATACTGGAGTTCCTATGTGACCATGCACACCCAAGTGATGTGGATTTCAAACAAATAGCTATAGCTAAGCAACCCTTTGGAACAAACTGTAAAATAAATACAGCATTATAAATTCACACAATGTATCCAAAGTTTGAACCGATGATCACCACTTGCCACCCCAAGCTAGTCTCATTTCCAGGCCACAAGGCCATGTATGGGGTAGTGAGGGTCTGGGAATGAGCAGGCCGTGGATGAGGTGAGTTATACATAGGGATGAAGAGGCCTTGCACGGGGTGAGGTAGTGAGGGTCTGGGGATGAGGAGGCCGTGCATGGGGTGAGTTATATATAGTGAGAGTCTGGGGATGAGGAGGCCGTACATGGGGTGAGTTATATGTAGTGAGAGTCTGGGGATGAGGAGGCCGTGCATGGGGTGAGTTATATGTAGTGAGAGTATGGGGATGAGCAGGCCGTGCAGGGGGTGAGTTATATATAGTGAGAGTCTGGGGATGAGGAGGCCATGCATGGGGTGAGTTATATATAGTGAGGGTCTGGGGATGAGGAGGCCATGCATGGGGTGAGTTATATGTAGTGAGAGTCTGGGGATGAGGAGGCCGTACATGGGGTGAGTTATATGTAGTGAGAGTCTGGGGATGAGGAGGCCGCGTGCATGGGGTGAGTTATATATAGTGAGAGTCTGGGGATGAGCAGGCCGTGCAGGGGGTGAGTTGGTGAAGGTTTGAAGCTAGCTTGGTGAGGTCTATAGAAGCCCTCCCCACCTCACCCCATGCACAGTCTCATTGATCTGTGCTGAGACAGTAAACAGCAAGGTATATACACAAGGTTGGGTAGTAAACATGATTGCAAATAGTATGTTTACTACTTTGGCATGGTTAATTAATGTCCATATGCAATAGCATGTTGCCTACTATGGGTGGTGAACATGCTGTTTGCAACCATGTTTACTACCCAAGGTGCTTTCTACCCTCATTCCCTCAGTAATCCCTTACCTACCTCAATCTTTGCTGAAAGGCAAGTAGTTACCAATGAATCCACAACACCATTCAAGTAGTTATCAAACAATCTACACTGCTCACAATATGTATTTAACTAACCAGCACTTGAGCTGCTTAGTTAGAAATGTTAACCAGTGAATCCACAACCAGGAGCTCATGGGTGCCGTGAAGCACAAGTTCTTGCCACAACACACACTATAGCTGGCACAGCAAAGAAAGACCCAATATATTCACCAGTGTGTAGTAGTCTGTGGTACTTACAGAAAAATAATTTACAGAGTCCTGTCATCTATGAAATGAATTGGCCGTGACCCACACACGTTTGTAGTAATTTCATTCACTTACCATACTGAGTGATCACATATGAGAAACTGCTGTACTCACTCCGAGGAGGCATCCTAGTGAAGGCACTACACCTCACTGAGATAGGCTGCCATGAATATTCTTCCCTTGCATCCCTTGTGATGATCAATGTTGACTGGTTGGTACCTTGGTCCACCTTAAACACACCAATGGCTTCAAATTGCTTCACATTATCATTATCCTCAAGTGGAATCATATTGACTTCCCAGATAAGTATTCGGTTTGCATCAACCTTGCAGTTGTAAGTAACATTGTCAAATGAGTTGGATGGAACTGTCTGGTTTGATGTGGGGGTGAAGAAGATCCCGTCTACATGAGATGGAGAGGGAGGACTCATGTCTATTTCGTTCATAAACAGCTATCCAATGCAAAAAGTGCAAATTCAATTATATTATACTTTGCATTGCAGTTTACCTGAACCATATATTTTAGCCCATCTTAGTAGCACCAACATGACACAATACATATCATTCAGAAGTCCAAAAGGTTTCTAGAAAATGTATCTAGACGATTCTTCTGTACTGCAAGTGACAAACACCTGGGCAGTCTTCTGAGAACGATAATGGGGCATCATTTGGTAGCTATCCACAGAAAACAGTAAGTTTGCACATCCTTTGAAAAATAGCTTTAATTTGCTACATTAATGTGCGTAAATTTACAGCCAAGCTAAGCACAATGGAATCTTTCTAAACATTTTTTGCTGTCTCTGTGTAGCACAAAATGGGCTTTACACTTCCAATTAGCTTCCTACCTATGGCCAATGATATCATGCACTCAAGGCTTAGGCAGAGTTATTGCAATGCTATGTGGAATGTGTGAATAGTAAACAGTATTGTGTTTCTTGTATGTAACTAAAAGGCCTTTATCAAATTAGATGATTGTTATGTAATGAATGATTAGCACTTCCTCATGGCTTGTTCACAGCCACTTAACCAGAGGAATGACAAACTTTGTGGGCCGGTGTAAGCATGGCATTATTGTCTGTATGCATCCTGGTTCAGTATATATTATCTGTCATGGGAGATGTGATTCATTGATTCTTTATGCACAGATTTGCACAGTATATAACGTAGGAGTGACATTTTCATTCAGACAGTGCTAGAAGAATCGTCTAGATAGTGAACACTCAATTTTTAGCACTACATTCAGACAGTCATGGAAATTGAATCCATCCCACACATGTTTGTAGTAATTTCATTCACTTACCATACTGAGTGATCACATATGAGAAACTGCTGTAGTCACTCTGAGGAGGCATCCTAGTGAAGGCACTACACCTCACTGAGATAGGCTGCCATGAATATTCTTCCCTTGCATCCCTTGTGATGATCAATGTTGACTGGTTGGTACCTTGGTCCACCTTAAACACACCAATGGCTTCAAATTGCATGACACTATCAATATCCTCAAGTGGAATCATATTGACTTCCCAGATAAGTATTCGGTTTGCATCAACCTTGCAGTTGTAAGTAACATTGTCAAATGAGTTGGATGAAACTGTCTGGTTTGATGTGGGGGTGAAGAAGATCCCGTCTACATGAGATGGAGAGGGAGGACTCATGTCTATTTCGTTCATAAACAGCTATCCAATGCAAAAAGTGCAAATTCAATTATATTATACTTTGCATTGCAGTTTACCTGAACCATATATTTTAGCCCATCTTAGTAGCACCAACATGACACAATACATATCATTCAGAAGTCCAAAAGGTTTCTAGAAAATGTATCTAGACGATTCTTCTGTACTGCAAGTGACAAACACCTGGGCAGTCTTCTGAGAACGATAATGGGGCATCATTTGGTTGCTATCCACAGAAAACAGTAAGTTTGCACATCCTTTGAAAAATAGCTTTAATTTGCTACATTAATGTGCGTAAATTTACAGCCAAGCTAAGCACAATGGAATCTTTCTAAACATTTTTTGCTGTCTCTGTGTAGCACAAAATGGGCTTTACACTTCCAATTAGCTTCCTACCTATGGCCAATGATATCATGCACTCAAGGCTTAGGCAGAGTTATTGCAATGCTATGTGGAATGTGTGAATAGTAAACAGTATTGTGTTTCTTGTATGTAACTAAAAGGCCTTTATCAAATTAGATAATTGTTATGTAATGAATGATTAGCACTTCCTCATGGCTTGTTCACAGCCACTTAACCAGAGGAATGACAAACTTTGTGGGCCGGTGTAAGCATGGCATTATTGTCTGTATGCATCCTGGTTCAGTATATATATCTGTCATGGGAGATGTGATTCATTGATTCTTTATGCACAGATTTGCACAGTATATAACGTAGGAGTGACATTTTCATTCAGACAGTCATGGAAATTGAATCCATCCCACACACGTTTGTAGTAATTTCATTCACTTACCATACTGAGTGATCACATATGAGAAACTGCTGTAGTCACTCTGAGGAGGCATCCTAGTGAAGGCACTACACCTCACTGAGATAGGTTGCCATGAATATTCTTCCCTTGCATCCCTTGTGATGATCAATGTTGACTGGTTGGTACCTTGGTCCACCTTAAACACACCAATGGCTTCAAATTGCATCACATTATCATTATCCTCAAGTGGAATCATATTGACTTCCCAGATAAGTATTCGGTTTGCATCAACCTTGCAGTTGTAAGTAACATTGTCAAATGAGTTGGATGGAACTGTCTGGTTTGATCTGGGCATAAAGAATATTCCAGCTATGTGTATATAGTAGAGTGGAGGAGGAGGTTGGGGAAGGTTAAAGAGATGTGTTGGAAATAATCAAAGGCTGGTAATAATCTTCTACATAGACTACAGGTACAGGTACATCCAACTGAATTACCATGCACAGTTGTGCTAGCTACCACTGTATGACAATGTAATGACAACTACACATCACATGCAACTTCATCTCAAATGCATGCATTTGGGTTGAAGTTGCATGTCACTCCTTGTTGACTTTGCCCTGACACATACATGTGTCCAGGGCAAAGTTGACAAGGAGTGACAGAGACCTCTCAAATTAAAGACTTTAGGTATTGAGCACTCAATTTTCAGCAGTACTGTGATATCGTATTCTATAAAGAAAAGGTTTATGACCAGATTTTGAGTAGCAGGTGAGTGAATATGGTAGCTACATATGTCAATTGTGTAATTAGGTTAATAAAATTCATTACAGCAATTCTCCCAACTCAAGCATGTAATTTATGCAATCATCTGTGTCAGGACCGACAAACATGTTGCCAATCAGAAATACTAGGTTACTTGCTTGTTATTCAATGCAGTTACTGTATGTACCCATAGACATTTTATCCAACCCTATGCGAGAAGATAAGCAGAGTGGGCACTTGGTATATGGTGGGTTCTTTATTTGTAGCTAGCTGCATGGCTATCATGTAGCTATTGGTGTCACAAAAGATCATATCCAACCTGAGATACTATCCACCTGCAGATTGGTGCAGACACTTACTACCATCTGTTAGAGAATGGCATCTACATGCCTGAGACTGCTATAAAAGCTACCATCTACTTGTTCTCCAGCTTGTTGAATAGTATTCTTGTGCTCAGACCCCCACCTTCTCATGAAGAAAAGGATCTGGTGAATCAGTGCATGCACATTCATGTAATGTGGAATGGGGGAAGGGGGTAGCCGTACATACAGTGCAAATGAAGCCAAGACAGGATTGTTGTATCATGCATCAACCACAGCGACACAGAAATGTCCTATCAACTCTCTCACAATAGTGCTAGTGGTCCCATGCAAGTAATGTTACATATCATAACATTGCTCATGGTAGTACTTGTGTTTTTAAATGATCTTGTATATGACACTATCTGTACATAAGACCAGCATGCATGGTGCTGCCTAAATGATAGTCACAACGTTTGTGTCTCCTGTGAGAACTAACAGGACAGCTAAAATGGTTTAGAGCTGTTGTGGAAAATTTTTGGATTAGTTATCAACTCTTTTAGCTACCTTTAATTCTGACCTTACAGCGATTTAATTGGTGTAGCTGCACTATTATAATTATACCACTTGTAGCTACTGTAAATCTCTGGCTTTCTCATGTCTTGTTTTGCTAACTGTTGTTGCTTGTAATAATGTTGTCTTTACTGTCATTGTTCTACTTGGCTTGCCATTTTTGTAACGTTACTGAAGACAAGCTTATCCTGAAGTAGCTAAAAGTTCTGTAAAAGTGTTTATCTGAATCTGAATGATTCTTATTATTAAGACTCTCATTGTTCAAGATAGTATGGTTCGGCTACTACAATTTACCTGAAGACTGTGCAAAGCTGTGTCTGCACAACGTCAGTGTTGTTGCAAGCAGGGATACTAACAGTACTGCCGATGGCATCTTCGTCTTCCCATCAGAAAATATGAAGGAATTTCTCCGGCCCCTCATATCGAAGTTCGAACGTTTGTACGCAAAGTCGATCGTAAGCTAAAGCTTGCATTGTTGCAATAATTTTACTATAGCTAATTAGCCGGAGCGGACCATCACAAATGTAATTATAGACGTGCGATCCCCAAAAAATTGACACACGATCGATCCAAGGTTGGATCTATGAGAAGTTAGCTACTAGCTACAAGTACCGGGATGGCTTGAGCCTCCTACGTACGAGTAAAAAATGTAATAGCAGGAGCGCATCAAAACACGCATGAGGAAGCTATCACTGCATGCATGGTTTGGAAAACTGTGATGTGACATTATTGTCAGCATACCTTGTAAATTTGGCAATGAAGACAGCAACCTGTCTCTCAATACTCCCATTTTGTGTCAGTTTAATGCAGGCGTATTGTTCAGTAAGCCACTAACTCCTTACACTACCAGATCATTCAGTAAGCCACTAACTCCTTACACTATTGGCAATTACCAGATCCACAGGTGGATTCCATAACAAAATCAGTCACAGTCAGTGAGTTACTTCAAGAAGTTGATTTTCAATGTACAGAAACAGTAGCTATGAATAGTGATGTCAGAGTTTCCAAAAGTATGTAAATATTCTTCTACACGGGCCATTTCTCCACAATATCTTAATGTATTCACATCAAATTTGATATAGAGGTTCCTTAGAGGCTTGGGTATATTTCCTTGCACAGCTTTGTTAAAAATATCTGCCTCGATCAAAACTACACACAATTTTTTGTCACATCTCGCTACTTTTCTGCAAATTGTTGAAGTATTAAGACATTTTGTGATGCTGCTCACAGTTACTTCAATATTCAACAAAGCACAACCAGTTCTGTATACTAGAGTAGTTGTCCAATGGGATGGTACAGGTTTTTGATTGGAAAATTGCTCCAACTTCCCCGGAAATGCAACTATTTATGGCCACAAAATGCCGTTTTTTAAGCATTTATCAAGCCTAGTGCAAGGATTATACTAGATATCTAAAATCCACAACCTTCATTGGACTGAATAGGTACAGACTATCCTTCACAGCGAGTTTCGTTCTGATCGGGCTTACAGCGGCTTCCGGAAAAGTAGTGACCGGAATATTGCGCTAAAATGACGTAGAAAAAATTTAGCAAACCAGTTACATTTCGAAGACCGTACCGCTTGCTGTATTCACCCAATCTCATTGATATGGGTACCGTTGGAATCGCCATTTTATGCTCTTTTCAAAAATAAAGGTTGTTGTTGTGATAAACAAATTTTGATTTTCACCCCGACATCGCTACTATGAACTTGAACAGACAGTTGATAGCTAGCTATATAGGAGTGGGCTCATTGTCATCTGCTCGAGATCTATATAGCATTCAATCCAGTCGCTAGCCTAGGAACAACTGTAGCCATACAGGTAGGAACTGGGTGCTACTACCGTCTCCAGCTGAAGTACCAGGCAAAACAACAGCACTTTCCTCAGCCATTGTAGCTACGGGCTTCATAGAAGGATCATTGGCCTGATGTTACAGTTGTTAAGTTGCTACAACCCTCAAGATGTATGAACCCAGGTTACTTGCACATCTTGCCTTGGAGGATTGCCTTGGTTGCATGCCAGTCCGGATACGTATGGGCTGAGACATATATGGTAGAGGCCTAAAATGTAGCCAAATAGGTGTTTAGAAACGACAAACTAATTGTAAGAGTGGAAGCTCCTCCCTCAATGGAATTTCTTATTTTAATAGTAGCATTACTTGGTCGGTCACCACAGAGATGACCCTCATTAAGTAATCCAAAGATTTTACAGTGAGTAATACATGCAAACTTTACTAATCACCCGACTGTGTTAATTGGGGCGAGCGCAGCGAGCCCCACACTTGTTGGGGCGAGCGCAGCGAGCCCCACACTTGTGGTGAAAACGGAAAATTGTCTATATATATGTATATATATATGTATATATATATGTAGGTATGTTTGGTACGTGCGTATTCCGTATATGCATTCTGCCCTATTTGTGCGTGATGCAATATTCCCACATGTTTGGATGCACAGCTACAGCTAGCTAGCTACATTTTAAAGTCAGAAAAAAGCTTTAGGTACGACTCAATTATGGAACGCGAAGAAAGAAGAGAAAGGCTGAGGCGTAGAAACCAACGCGATAGGGATCGTCGCGCTGCTGAAAGCGCTCAACAAAGGGAGACACGGTTAGTGAGACGGAGAGTAAGGGATGGAGCTCGTCGTGCTTCGCGGTCTGCTGCTGAGCGGGAGAGGATCTTGGATCAGAGGAGAGAGCGATTAGCGTCAGAGACTCCAGACCAGAGAGAGGCTCGGCTGGAGCAAGTGAGCCTCGCGAGGCATATGAGACTGTCGCATGAGACCCCGGACCAGAGAGAGGCCCAGCTGGAGCAAATGAGCGTCACGAAGCAAAGGAGACTGACGCATGAGACCCCGGATCAGAGAGAGGCCCGGCTGGAGCAAATGAGCGTCACGCAGCAAAGGAGACTGACCCATGAGACCCCGGATCAGAGAGAGGCCCGGGTGGAGCAAATGAGCGTCACGCAGCAAAGGAGACTGACCCATGAGACCCCGGATCAGAGAGAGGCCCGGGTGGAGCAAATGAGCGTCATGCAGCAAAGGAGACTGACCCATGAGACCCCGGATCAGAGAGAGGCCCGGCTGGAGCAAATGAGCGTCACGCAGCAAAGGAGACTGACCCATGAGACCCCGGATCAGAGAGAGGCCCAGCTGGAGCAAATAAGCGTCACACAGCAAAGGAGACTGACCCATGAGACCCCGGATCAGAGAGAGGCCCGGCTGGAGCAAATGAGCGTCACTCAACAAAGAAGACTGACCCATGAGACTCCTGAAGAGACAGCAGCAAGATGTGAACAAGACAGAGAGAGTCACAGGAGACAAAGAGAGCAACAGTCTGTTCGTACTAAGATGGTGAACTTCCATTCTCGCCTGGCAGCTCTACATGTCTCCAAACGTATTACATGCTTAGAGAAGTTCCCTGGCCTGAATGTCAGAACATTACCACCTGACAGTAGTGACACTGAGTGTGTACGATGTAGTCGAGACAAGCGTATCCCCAAGCTATACTCATCGATGAACAACATGGACCCTGGTCCTGTACCTCCTGAACTTCAGGTTAGTGTGTCTTGAATGGTCAAATACCATGTATCTGGGTTCCTTCGAGCTTTGTAGACACTTAAAGCCCTCCTTTTGTTGCATGGTAGCCTTCCATTTATAACTTTTAAATGTGTTCTGTAATTTTTAGGACTTCTCCCATATAAGAAACTGCAACAGGTGTACCAGGAGTCTATTACAATAAGAGTGTGCAACTCATGTGTGGTTTAGGCAACCACCAGTGAATATGCTTAGCAGGTACTTAACATGAAGCCATTTTAGAAACCATTATGGGAGTTGCACACTCTTACTGTAACAGGCTACACTGCAACATTCCACACAACATACACAACTATTTTCTGTTCTGTTGATCATGTTACTGCAGGGCTTGACACAAGTTGAAGAGATGCTTGTTGCAGCTGTTATGCCCATCATGTCAATCTACCGACTACCACATGGCCAGTATGGTTACACAGGACATGTGATAAACTTACCGCAGGATGTCATGTCGTTTGCTCACAGGCTGCCACGACTACCCTCAGACCTTGATGTTGTGGTTGTCATGAAAAAGAGTCTATAGCCGTACAAGCTTAGTCTTGCGAACCAGCTGTATTTTTATTTATTTACGGTGGGAGGAGTGTGAGGGAGGGAAAAATACATCTGGACACTATGGCCAGTTTACCATGAGCATTCACACTGATGCTGTCATTCCACAAGTATGCAGTATACGTGACACTGCCGCCAACCGGGAGTGCTCATTGTATTAACAGGTATAGAGAACGCCTCGGGAAGAGGCTAGGATATCGCCAGTGTTTGTGGAGCAATATAACTTGGGTATGTGCTAATCTTGGATTGATTGTACACACTGTGTGTCATTACTGTGAAATGGTAGCTACTGCTGCGGCTAGGCAACAAGGTCTTAAAGTATTTGGAGGTGGCTTGGAGAATTGCAAGTTGAGGAAGAGGGTTCAACATCTTAGTATGAACACGTTGCTTTCCTGTGACTCCAAGTTATTCACATCTTGGCTCTGTCTCCTGAAGTCATGGTGTATAGTGGATATTTGCTGAGCACATACAGCTGTGGAACCAGGGTTCTCTCAGCTATGCATGGAGTCAGGCCTTTTTGGGTGTAGACTATATTGTCAGCCCTTCCCCTGAGCACAATTAGTGTAGTTGTGGTAGCTATGGGGTTTCAGAAGGTCTTCTCCAGTTGTTGCTCAGCAAGGTTTATTTGATGGAGTCGTGCAGAGCTCTTTGGTTCGGGTCCTCACAAGCTTCTTGCTCTGTCTTTGTAGTTTTACAGGCTACAGTCGGTGGTGTGGAAGACCTGGGAATGAGACTATTGTTACGTGAGATGCATGCAAGTGGTAAAAGGTAGTGTATATGGAACGCAATGCACCATACAACTCCCTCACGCTCGCCCCACAATGCACTGCATTCCCCTAGTTAATTATATCATAAGATATAACAAGAGCGCATAATGACGTCATTTTTATTTGGGAGGGAGGAGGAAGAGCGTGTAACTTCCTATTCTGGCCGTGGTGCAGTGAAAGCGGAATCTTTCGCGTGTACTATAAATAGCACATCCGGTCGAGTTGTAAGCTAGTGTGCAGATGAAGCGTGAGTAAAAGTAGCTGTCAAACAATCGAGTTAGAGGCTTATCCGTTGGATAAGGACCGCGCGTTACCCAAGGAGATGCTCAAGAGTTTGACTGAAAGGCTACGCGGCCCTCTTCGACTGTCAGGCGTGGATAGCATCGTAACACAAAGTTCCTCGCGTCAGGAAGGGCCGACAACCGTTCCTGCGTAGGTAGAACTTGCCAGGTAAGCTTCGAGCGTTCTCATCTTGTTGACTACGAGGGTAGCACTGCGTTGTGAGGTCGTAGATCGTGGAACTGTGAACTTGTGCGAAGGCGTGTTCTATTTTTAGTACACGCGGGAGATTCTGCCTGTTTCGAAATTTTGCCAGTTACACGCTCTTCCTCCTCCCTCCCAAATAAAAATGACGTCATTATGCGCGCTTGGATATAATAATATACTCAGTCCTCCAATTCATGTAGGGGGTGATATGGTTATAGCTATTACCTCCTGAGTCAGCAATTAAAAATCGCATTTGCACCAGCAACCCTGTTTCTGACAGCTGACTGATTGATGTTTGCTTTACAAGCATATACTGCATGCAGCCTTTCCAACATCAAGAATTCCAATTACTTTTCCAGTGTCGCCTCATGTAGCTGTGTAATCTAGCTATAGGATCTTTGTCACTACTGGTAGCTACTAGCTATATGACACCAGACTTCAGAACACTAGTTTCCACCTCCAAATCAACCACTGCATCCCATGCAGCAATCTTCCCTGTGTTTACAGCTCTAGCAACCTCTCTTTGGGAAGCAAGAGTATGATCACTCCTCATGTTAGCTACTTTGCTGCCAGCTCCTCCACTCTAACTCTGCAAGTAATTCCTCAGGATCTGACACTCTCTCCTGACCAGGTCCCCAAGGACTAAAATTGCTGGTGGATGGTCAATGCAGTGAGAGGTTTGGAGTTGAACAGGGTATTCAACAGGGTCACCTATGTTGTTTTCGTTGGTGATGGTATTGGGCCGGCCTTCAAAACAGCAAAGTTAAGTGCTGATGAGGCTATTAAAGGCTGGTTTCAGGGGATGGGAGCAAGTTAGGGTCCAAGACGAGATTGCTGGCAGATGACATATATAGAAATGATGAAACGGAGTGCAGTGAACTGGAGGAGGTAGTTGGTACCTCACTTACAGAGAGAAATCATAAGGCTAAGGTACATGAGGGTCCTCATCCTCGCAAGATGAGGAAGGAGGTACATAATGGGAAGAGATCAAGACTGGACAATGTTCTTAGGTAGATGGGGTTCCAGTGATGGTGAAATAGTTCAGAGGGTTGGATGGGAGAAGTTGTGGGATGCTGCCTTGGATGAAGTATCTCGCTACATCCTACTTCCTACCTTTTGCCATCATTTAGAGATAACCTAGCTACGAATAGCTACTAGAATATACAAAGTTGTTTCCGTTTGATGAGCTACTATGCCACCAAAGAAGAAGGCAGCTAGCTCATGCGACCTCTGTTGTCGCCCCATTGTTGACAGCAAAGAAGACTGTATTCAGTGCGAGGGCCAGTGTAGACTGACATTTCACCGTTACTGTGCAGGCGTCTCTGCTACTCACTACAAACAATTCAACTCTACCGGCCGCCCCTTTGTGTGTATGGTCTGTAACCAGCAACTTCAAAACGAGCGAGTCTCACAACGGGGTTCACTAAGTTCACCCAACTCCATGTGGTGACGTCATAAACTGTAATGCGCGCATTGCGCGCGCAGAGCGCCACAGAACTGGATGGATCCAGACATGTAGTCTCGTAAGCCACACCTCCCTGCGAAGGGTAAAAGACTTGCAGCACATGCATTAGCAGTTAGCTCCTCAAGTCGAGTTTGAGTTGCTGGAGGGCATCCAGCAACAAAACACCAGTTGGACAAGACATCAGGTAGTCTGTATTGTGTTCAAAGAGATGGTGCAACTTAATTTTATAGCAAGAAAATTTTGTAGCTAATACTGGACTCGTGTAAAACCCCCAACAGGTTCAGTCAGTATATAATACTGTGCTCAGGCTCGTCCCCAGCTTGTGAGCTAACCTGTTACCTAGTAAGATCAAGAGTTGATTACAGTGTAAGGCCAAGGGGTAGCCACATCAAAAAGTCTTTCCTACGCCTATGATACAGTGGTTGCATGTGTTCCTTATTTACCATCATCATCATGGAGTTTGTAACCACCAAGGAGCCAGAGCAATTGTCTATGAAGGTCATAAGTATGTTTTGAATCGACGAGGACGAGATGGTTGTATCTTCTGGAGGTGTGGGAGAAGTCACAGCTGCAGTGGGTCTCTCTGCACTCTTCAAGTGTGTATTCATATTCATAGAACTGTTAGAAAATGTGTTTTTTAACAGTAGGCGAAACGCCACTGTTTTGGTCTAAAGTAGGCAAAATGGGAGTAGGCAAAACGGGAGTAGGCGAACAGGGAATATACACTAGAGTTCAGCATTCTTGTTAAAATGTTGCACAACATCTTTGGACACAATACAGACTATGTGATTTTTTTCTGGTGTTTTGTTTTGCTGCATGCTTTCCAGCACCTGTTTTGCATGACTTGCTGAGGGACAAGTTTCTGGTATCTTAAATAATGCAGTGAAACCGTACCCCAAGATGCTCACACAAAATCTGTACATGGCTCACTAGACGGGTGAAGCTAGACCTGAGCATGAAAGACTAGACTCACACAGCATGTAGATGAACATTTACTCCTATAACCAGCTAGCACTGTAGGTATTAGCTATTCAGCTCACAAGCTAGAAAAAAGGCATGAAAAAAGTAGTGAACCTCTTCAGGTCCAGAAATTATGCTGCATTTAGTTCGCAGAGTTACTATAAGTATAAAACTACGACATGTAGCATGTCTGGATCCAGTTCCATCTTCGATCCGCGCGCGCAATGCGCAAGGAATAAACATTACAAATTATTATGTCACCACATGGAGTTGGGTGAACTTAGTGAACCCCGTCTCACAACTGGCTGCCGAGCTAGAGAGTCTTAAAGCTGAACTTACCGCCACGAAAGAACAGCTAGCAAGAGAGAGGCTACCTTGTGAGAATTGCTCCTTAGCGTCTTCTAACGATGCGGAGACTGAACAGCAGCCCGAAGGCAGTGATATTAAACGCGGCTCTGCAAAGCAACGCTGAGTGGAGCTCAATGGTGAAGATAAAGACAAAGACCAAGACAAAGCCTAGCATCGCTTCCAAGTCTGCCAGCTACCCTGAAAGAGTCAAGTTGGTAAGCCCTGACGAACGTAGATTCAATGTAATAATCTATGGTATCAAAGAGTGTAAGAAGGGTACTCCAAGGCATGTGAGAACGAGCAATGATATGAAGTCTGTAAGTGATATAATTCAGGGCATTTGCCCCGACATTCCAAGCCAAGCAATTCGTGACAGTGTGAGGTTGGGTAGGTACACCGAGGGTCGTAACCGCCCCTTGCTGGCTAAACTCAATCGCTCTTGTGATGTGCTAAGCATTTTGGCCAGTCGGCAGAAATTAGCTCAGTCTGAGACTCCTGGAGTCTTTATTAAACCCCACCAGTCCCCCCTTGAAAGGTCCACTGAAGCTACTTTGTTACGTCAAAGGAAGCTACTTATCGAATCGGGCACAGACAAAAAAGACATTAGAATTCGTGGCAACAGCATTTTCGTCAGGAAGATAAAATATGGCTCAGCTAATGCTTCCGAATTCAAGCTTCATACCCCTGTCATTCCTTCAGACTCAGAGGAATCCAGCGACAATACTTTACTCTCTGAACCCAGTATGGCTTCTGCTATTCAACCTATTGTTTCCTCTGACAATCATGACCCTCCCAACGTGGTTCCGGTCACAGCCTCTGATTGACTATGCAGCCCCAGCCACAATTCTAGAATTGACTCCTTCAATAATCCGATCACATGTTGCTACTACAATGCAAGAAGCCTTGTTAATAAATTGTCCAAATTCCAATCTCTAATTTATTCATCCAATTACGATATTGTCCTTGTATCTGAAACATGGCTATCCGATTCCATCTTTGATCAGGAAATTTTACCCACCAATTACTGTATTTTCCGTAAAGACAGACATTCTCGTGGTGGCGGAGCAATGATAGCTGTCCGAGACACAATTCCTACAATCGCTGTTAAAATATCTACTGCTCTCGTTTCCAATTCAATCGAAGTTGTATCAGTCAACTTAATGCTCAGAAAACCAATTACTCTCTGCTGTATCTACATCCCGCCTTGCACTGACGACTTACAGCTGACTGAAGTCATCCAGTACTTCTCCACACTGATTAACTCTTACCCAAGAAATTCGTTAGTCCTTGTTGGTGATTTTAACCTCCCTGATATTAACTGGGACAACCTATCAGCAAGCTCATCTGCTTCCAGAGCCTTCTGTGACTTCATCTTTGATAACGCACTCTTCCAAGTAGTTGACACTTCTACCCACTCAAAAGGCAACATTCTTGACCTCATCATTACCAATTCAGAGGACTCTGTCAGAGATCTCACAATTCACTCTTGTGGCCATCTGATTATTTCTGACCACTTCACTCTCACCTTCCGTTTGTCAGCCTCGGTACCATCTTCCTCTTTCTCCTCTCCAATATATGTTTATGATTACCCCAAGGCTGACTACAACAGTCTTTGCTCTTTTCTTCTTGATTTCAACTTCACCACATGCCTTTTATCACATGATGTTGATTCGGTATGGAACACAATCAAGTCAGCCATCTATGAAGGAATGAACTTGTTCATCCCCAGGGTCAGATTGCGCCGTCATCAATACCCTCGCTGGTACACACCCGAACTCAGATATCTATCCAAATGCCTCCATACCCTTCGCAAGAAAGTATCCAAAAAACCAACATCCTACTTACAAAACAAACTTGAGCAGCAAACTTCAGCCCTTAGTGATAAAATCCAATCTGCCAAATCACTCTATGAGTCTCAACTTGTTGCAAACTGTGCCGGTAACTGTAATTCAAAAATCTACGATTATATTCGCTCACTTTCTAATAACTGCTCTATTCCATCCACCGTTTTTCTCAACTCGGCTACCTAGAGAAAGCTAATTTGTTCAACTCCTTCCACTCAGTGTATAATCCCAGTCCAACTAGTACCCTGCCCCTACCCTCTTCCAAGCCTATTGTGTCCTACCCTTCTATTGCAAACATTTCTTTCACAGAACTTGAAGTCTTTTCGGCTCTATCTTCATTAGATCCAGCCAAATCAATGGGCGTCGACCGCATTGGTTCTAAACTTCTCAAGCATTGTGCTCCAGCTCTCTATATCCCCCTTCACCACTTGTTCTCTCTAAGCATCCTTAACCATGCTATTCCTTCGGAATGGAAACATCATTCTATAACTCCTATTTTCAAATCTGGAGAAAGAACCTCAGTCAACAACTACCGACCAGTGTCACTTCTATGCATAGCCTCAAAAGTCCTTGAACGCTTAATATATAACTATCTATGCAAATTTACTATCTCTAACGACATAATTTCTCAGTTCCAGTTTGGTTTTCTCAAACATCGGTCCACCACTCAGCAACTTCCAGTATTTTTGGACAGAGTTCATCACATTCTCAACAGCAACGGTGCTTGTGACGTCATTTACTTAGATTTCAAAAAGGCCTTCGATACAGTGCCCCACCAAGAACTACTCTCAAAAATCTGGAATATCGGTATTACTGGAAGTGTTTGGCTGTGGATCCGTGAATACCTGACAAATAGAGTCCAACACGTTTCAATAAATGGCTGCAACTCTGCAATACTGCCAGTCCTCTCC
This sequence comes from Agelas oroides, assembly GCA_949130485.1. Lineage (NCBI taxonomy): Eukaryota > Metazoa > Porifera > Demospongiae > Agelasida > Agelasidae > Agelas > Agelas oroides. The sequence goes on along the minus strand of OX422183.1, from coordinate 13,002,518 downwards.
GGGGTTCCCCAGGGCAGCATACTTGGACCTCTATTATTTTTAATATTTATCAATGATCTACCTCAATATGTTCGTCACTCACTGATATTACTGTTTGCTGATGACACCAAATGTTTGTCTCCCATTTCTTCTATTTTGGACTGCCAACTCCTACAATCTGATCTAGATCAACTATCCACTTGGAGTTCAGATTGGAGTCTTCTCTTCAATGAGTCGAAGTGCTCACTAATATCTTTCACGTCAGGCTCCTCAAGGAATGCCAGCAGTCTCCTCCCCTACTACATCAACAACTGCGAAGTTGTAGCATGTTCTTATCATAAGGATTTAGGCATCACTATGTCTCATCATCTCTCTTGGTCGAAGCACATAACTCAAATCACTTGCAATGCCTATCGAATTCTCGGTCTGCTTCGCAGATCCTTTTCAGCAACCAATAATATTGTAACTAGGAAACGTTTATACATCTCACTGGTTCGTTCACAGCTACTCTATGGCTCCCAGATCTGGAAACCAGCCTTAATCAAAGATATCAAAAGCTTAGAACAAATCCAACGCAGGGCTACTAAATTCATCCTTAACGACAATTCGCTTGATTACAAGAGTCGTCTCATGAAACTACATCTGCTCCCTCTTATGATGACCTTTGAATTACAAGACATATTCTTTTTTGTCAGAAGCTTAAAGCAGTCGAGACTCCAATGCAGTTCTTTCGACATCCTACAATATATTTCTTTTAGTACTAACCCTACAAGATCAGGCAGCCACAGGAAACTCATTCAACCTATTGTAAAAACTACCAGACACAAAAACTTCTATTTCAGTAGGCTTCCTCTCCTGTGGAACTCCCTCCCATCTATAGACTTGGATTCCAGCTATGACACAATAAAGCGCAAGCTCAAAGACATCTTCTGGCTCTCCTTTGTTCATAACTTCGACAGCGAAATTACATGCACATACCATTTCTGCTGCCCATGCAGCAAATGTTCTCTTGTTCCAAAGTCGAACTTTCAAATTGAGTAACAAGCATGTGCAAGTTCTTCAGCCACCACAGAAAAACAACGTGACTAACTTCAACTTTGATTTTAATTTATAAATAGTTTGTAAACTATAATTATTGTTTGTCACCACTAGCTTGTTTGTGTTTTTTGTCCAGGCTGCTATTCTTTATCCATAGTAGTCCTTCAGCACGGTACAATCTCTAACTTTCATCTTCATTCAGCACCAACTTCTGTTCTTCATTCACCCTGTCCAAATCTTCACTGTGCTGTAAAGCAATAATAATAATAATAATAATAATTGAAGCACTAAGTGAAGGCTATGTTCCAACAATTTTACGGAGGTATGCAGGACTGTACATGTAGCATAGTAATGTCATGCAAGAGATCACCGATGCAGAATTTAATTTTCATAATTAATACTATGATTATGTCCTGTACTGTTCTCCCTCCATCCCCCCCCTCCTACCTCCCAAGGCTGTCCAATGATGGTGAATGGATATAACATACTGCTTCCACATGACCTGGAAACAAGGGTAGTTGGAATACAGCAGCATTTTTAGCCTCAGAATGTTATCAGAAGTGAGTCATGTCTCAGAGCATCTATCACTAATTATAATTGGTGACAATTTCCTCAGGGAGGAGGGGGAGTTGTTGTTTTCCCGACTCCCCTTGTCTTGGGTGCTTATGCACACTAATGGGATAGGTAAAACAACTACTGTTCAAAGTTGGTAGGGTAAATAGACAAGTGTATGCACTTGATCAAGTTCATCCCTACAATGTCGTATAGTTTGTCTTCACTTTTATTCCCATCCTATAGTAACCTACTACACTAGAATGTAGGTTTGGTTACAATCAATGTAACATCTGGGTATGGGAACGAGTTACAGAGACACATGCAGGGACTAGTTGAGAGACTAGAGAGAGACTAACGGAGAGACCGATAAAATTGTACAAACCTGGACTTAAATACTCATGAATCACGTGCATACAAAACTAAATATAGAACAGTAACAATAGAACAGTGCCATCACATCGATCCCTACTTTTTTAAAATACATTTTGTCATGCCATCGACACATGATAAAATTGCATGGAATGTGTAGCTACAGCTGTTAAAATGGAATGCTCACTTGTATGAATATAGCACATCTCGCGGACTATATTATGTAAAACAGGCAAAGCCGAGTGCATTAGTGAACTTAGCACACTTACACTATTTATTAGCATGCAATTCTATATTCAGTCACAAATGCAACCATCTCTAGCTGTTGTACAACATTGTTACTGATCAGTAAAATCAAACTAAAACAACTGCAAGTATAGTGTATGTATTCTGAATAATTCTCTTTTTCACACTTCTCCCTCCTGTACCTTCTCCGGTCATACCGTGTCCTCCCTAGCCTCGTTCCCAGGCCTTCCCCGGCTCCAGTTTTTGATCGCTTGCAGTATGCAAAAACGGAGGGAGAAGGCCTGGTGAATCTTACCACGTAATCCGCGGCACACATGACGTCACAAGTTCTAGACACGAAGACATATTCACATTTATATCTCCAGCTACAGAGAAGCTAGAGAAACAAGACAAGTTTCAGCCGAGAGACAAGCCCTACCTCTAGAACACAACTGAGTCTGAAGCAGAACCGCTGAAGGATGGTTCCGCTGCAAGCGTTGCAAATCCAAAAGCGGCTTCTTTTTCGCTACGTTAGCTAAATTTTGTCGCTGCGGATATTTCACGCTTGTCGTCCGGCAACCCTTCGGAGCTATTCCTTCTAGCTTGGATATGCTTTGTACGCTTGATGTTGTTCTCCGTCAGTACTTGTCTCGTCTTCGTAGCTAGTACAGAACGCAAGATCGGTCTTCTCCAAAGCACGGCTATACATACAAGCGTGACGACATGTGACGCCTGTGCCGCGGATCACGTGGTAAGATTCATCAGGCCTTCTCCCTCCGTTTTTGCTAGTCTCGTGCCCAGCCGGAAATAACCTACGGAAAATCCGTCTGGTAACATTGCGCGCCTTTCTTGGGCTTTTGCACACGTCAGCAGGGGTTTGAACGCGGCCATATATGGACGTTCTCACCTCTACATGGCTTCAATTATCACCAATTAGCATCCGCACAAGCGCTAGGGCGCCAGTGGGCCGCCCGAATAATTGGACATACTACAATTTGATTGGCACGTTCAAATAACTCCGTCGTAAGTAGAAAAGCCCCAGAATCGAGCCCAACGTTACCAGACGGATTTTCCGTAGGTTTTTCCGGCTGGTCACGAGACTACGTTTTTGCATACTGCAAGCGATCAAAACCTGGAGCCGGGGAAGGCCTGGGAACGAGGCTAGTCCTCCCCACATTACCCCCCACACCTTACCCTCCCACACCTTAGCCTCTCACACCTTACCCTCTCACACCTTACCCTCCCACACCTTACCCTCCCACACCTTACCCCACCTTAGCCTCTCACACCTTACGCTCCCACACCTTACCTTCCCACACCTTACCCTCTCACACCTATCCCTCCCACAACTTAGCCTCTCACCACCTTACACTCTCACACCTTACCCTCCCACACCTTACCCTTTCACACCTATCCCTCCCACAACTTAGCCTCTCACCACCTTACACTCTCACACCTCTCCCTCCCACACCTTAGCCTCTCACACCTCCCACATTTCTCCTCCAGCATCCCCCAATTTGTGAAGATAGCATTGATGGTAATTGGGCATTTGCTGATTAGAAACATGAATATACTGAAAATGGCTAGCTACATACAAGCTCAAGTAATTCAAATAATTTTTGTTGGCTACTGCAGAAACAACCACTGCAAAACAATATGTTGCAAAGGAGTATTCATTTGCATGGTTTAAACATATGTAGCAATATGCATGCTTTGGACATTGTTATGGGTAACTAGCTAGTTCAGTTTTTACAGTGTACTAAGGTAAACTACTCCAACCACAGCACTGTTGCAGTTGTTACAAGGTCATCAATAGTTTAATAGTGATACAGTTGACAAGCAATTGTACTTAACACCTTTTGCTGTGTACCTGTGGTGTAGGACATAACCTCCGAGTCTTTGTAGCTACAACTAATGAACTCCAAATAATTCTGCATTATTTGTTAGATCACAAACTCGTTTTTGTATGTAGCTACACCCCTTTCAGGTTGTTACCACCGCTTTCACACATAAAGTTTTTGCATGCACATGCATGGCTACAAACACTTTGCCTCGTTCCCAGGCGCTCGAAAAATCGGAGGGAGCTCCCTCCGATTTTTCGAGTGCCTGGGAACGAGGCTATACATACACTTAGATATACTTTCCTATGTTTCCAGAGTCAACATATGCCTGGTTCCTTTGGCTTATCCAAGTTATAGGTCAAAACAACATGGTGGACCAAACCATTATGCTAGTCTATTAAAAGAGTACACTCCCTACTGACGACTACTGACGACCTAGCTATATCACTGTGCAGGTTGTTGTTTTTGACAAGTTCTGTCTGTATTAGCTATGTTATGTACTTGTGCAACAACAATTGTAGTAGACTGCAAGTGGTGTCCCTCAGTCTACTATCAATGAACAGAGTGACTGCACATCATGTGACAGAACTCTTGGTCAAATACAAAACCAGGTTTTATATATAGCTAGCTAGCTAGCAACTTCCCTACCCTGGGGCAGAAATGTTTTCCTTCTACACCATGCTACAAATGCAGAAAATAATTATTCTGTAAAACTTACTAGCTACAGTTTGCAGGAGATAATCTTATAAAGTTGTGACTTCACTAGAATGAACTGTTTGTCAATGGGGACTATTTTCTAATTAAAAAGAGTTCAACATCAGGCCTTAGTTTTGCAAAGTTATTGCCAGGTAAGTGATCATTGTTTAACAGATTTCAAACTTTTGTGCTGGTTGGCCGAAAGACAACGACAATTGCTTAACTCTTCTATACACATGCACACATGGGGTACAACTAACAAGTAACAAGTTGCTTGTCTTGACCAGCCCTGGTTACAGATAAGCTGAAGAGACAGTGGTTAGCTACGTGTGGTTTATCTTGGTATCAGGTTGTAATTGCATAAGATAAAATTGGTTTAGATTGTTACAATCATAAACCACTGAACACCTGATTGTTACAATCATAAACCACCCAACATTCTCACAGATGTTCACAATTGTCAGTGTATCCATGTGGTTGATCTGGACCAGTAGGGACCTTTGCAATAAACCTCTCAAACTTTTAGCTTGTCTGACAGCTCAGATATAAAATTGTTGTAAATTTCTTCCTTGCACCGCTAATGAATTATAGCACACCTAGATAGCTACTAGCCTCGTTACAAGGCTCTTCAAGGTAATCCAAGTATATATAATTTGCTCAATACTGAGTCTAGGTGGAAATCTACTTCAATTGGAAGGGAGTGTGTGTGTTTGTGAGGAGGGTAATCCGGCATGAGCTACTATAGCATCAAACTTATACAGTGCTCGATCACAGCTCAGAATCAGCTTTGCTCATTAATATTTATGTTCACTTAGATAACTGTAGGTAGCTGCTTGATATTGTATGGATCATTTAAACAGCTAACGAATGTACCAATGTCTCATGTGACCCCCTCTCCCAACACACACACACACACACACACACACACACAACACAGCTCATTGTACCTTTTGATTGGTTGAAAAATAGCTGTATATAGCAGCTGATTGTGATGAGGGGTGCACTAAACCACTGGACCAACAAGCTGTGTTGTACTGTTGTTGCAGTGTGCCAGGTGTACTTAAATGATGCACACGTGAAGCCATAAAATGGCTCTGTAAAGCCCACTATACTTACAATGCATTCAGCCAGCATGCTACAATTTTCTCAGTGGCAGTCTCGCTCACCACTTCCCCTGCAGGTGGACGACTAGTCGTTGACCTGATGCTATGAACTAATCAGTCGATTAATGCTCTGTCCTGGTTTCACTGTCTTGCGGATAAGAGTATATCAGCGCACATAATTTCACCAAGGCTACGCCTCTCCAGATCCCGTTAATTTTGCTCGGGCACAGTGATGCTTAAAATTTATGACGTCATAGTATCGGACCTCCAGTGTTACAACCACCTCGAAAGCAGGTCGGTAGAAGAGAAATGGCTTTCGTTCGCCCCAAACTGGCCAAGATTTTATTGACGATAACAGCTTTTCTAGTCATCGTTTCGTGTGGTAAGTTGGATTGTGTGCCGCGTGTAATGGGTGCAGTAGCATGACCGTCTGCAGTCGCGTTTAGTCGATTATATCTCGACATAGATAGTTGCGTAGCTAACTCAGTTACACAATGTCTAGTCATTTTTTTACCTCCTATACAGTAAACCTCCATTGTGAAGAAATGCCAATTAATGCTGCAACATGTTGTAAACAAAGCACAGTATAATTGGTGCCTGATTGTGGAGCTAGTGCATAAGGTCATGTACTCACGAGTCATTCCCAGAATGTCTAATCCCAAAATGTCTAATGCCAAAATGTCTAACGGGGTGCTAACACAGCTGGTACAGTTCTAATTGACAGGTATTGAAACAGGTCAGTCAATCTGACAGGTATTGAGCAGTGTGGACAGTATTTAAGGGGTACAGCTTACAACCACACATATGAGTATCATCAGTAGCTATGGAGATTATCACAACACAGAAAGGAGGAGAAGCTCTCATCTGGCAGGGGTGCAAGTTCACCCTTAACTGCAAGATGGTAAATGGGAAGAAGTACTGGAGGTGTGCTAAGAGGATTTGCCCAGCTAGAATCACAACAGAGGGAAACGAAGTCCTACAGCAAACTAACGGTCACAATCATCCTGTGGATGGGGTTGAAGCTGAAGTGGAGAGGGTAAAGCATGGGCTAAGGAAGCGAGCACGAGAGGAGGTCACCCCTATTCCTGCCATCTACAATGATGCATTGGTGGACATAGCCACTCAAGTAGAAGATGAGGCAGTTGCTGCACGACTTCCAACCTTTCCAAGCCTAAAGTCTTCTATGTATCGTTCTCGAAGGAGCAGACTACCCCCTCTTCCCATGAGCCAAGAAGATATTCGAATTGAAGGCAGATGGCAGACAACATTATCGGGAGAACAGTTCTTTTTACGGAAGGAAGGTGAAGTTCTGATCTTTGCCACGCACACAAACATGCGTCTCTTAGCAGAAGCTACAACAATTTATGTGGATGGCACATTTGAAATTTGCCCGAGGCTGTTTTATCAAGTGTTCACCATCAATGCCTTCATCCATGGCCAACAGTTCCCACTTGTGTATGGGTTACTACCTGGCAAATCAAGAGATATATACCACCAGTTCTTCATGGGTGTAAAAGAAGAAGCCATGAACAATGGTCAACACATCTCTCCAGAAGAAATCATGACCGACTTTGAGCTCGCCCTTGTACAGTCACTTGAGCTTGAGTTTCCAGGTGCTCGTATTCATGGCTGCTACTTTCAAGTGCAGAGACTTGGCCTGGTGGAGGAGTACAAAGAGGATGAATTTATCAGGCGCTTCATACAGAAAAGTGCAGCCATTGCTTTTGTTCCCCCCAGTTTTGTTCGTGTCTCATGGAATGGACTTAAAGCTGACATGCCAGATAATAGTAAGGTGCAGAGTTATGCAGATTATTTCGATGAAACCTGGATGAATGGACAGTTTAGACCACGTATGTGGAACTACTATGCCCACAGTGGACCCCGAACAAACAATCACCTGGAAGGTTGGCACAACAGAATGAAGAGAATTGCTAGAAAGGCACATCCAAATCTGTATGAAGTATTGGAGCTTTTTCAGAGAGAGCAATCTGCAACAGAAGTCACCATACAACAGTTGGAGGCAGGTGGGATACGTAAAGCTAAGAGGAGGAAGGTGGTTCAACGGGAGGAGAAAATCAAATCACTTCAAGACGAACTAGCTGCTGGAGAGAGAAACATTGACTCTTATATCTCTGCTATTAGACACTGTGTTGTTGCTTTTGATTTTTGATTAAACAGATAGATCCTCCTGGTACAGTTCTAATTAGTTCTAATTAGCACTCCTTTAGACATTTTGGCATTAGACATTTTGGCATTAGACATTTTGGGATTAGACATTCTGGGATTAGACATTTTGGGATTAGACATTCTGGGACGTTTCCGTACTCACATGTAAATACGACTTGTATACCAAACGTGCGACAATTATTCATACAAACCGATAAGATTGAACTGTATTGCACTCTGTGGAAGTACATTGGTAACTGGACACAGCTCATGAATGCTCCAATAAAGATGCTTTTATGATGAAGCTGTGTGGCTACAGTGTTCAGTGCAACCATGCACACTGCAAAAACTAATTGGTTGTTTTAACCACAGAGTGGTTACCCTGGTTGCAGACAGGCCAAAGAGACAGTGGTTATATTTTGCTGATTACATGCATAAGACAACTGGAAGACTATCTTACAACCAGCATCTTGCAATTAGTAACCACTGAACATCTGTGGTTACAACTGCTTGTATGCAACAACATCAACAGCCTCGCCAACAGATGTAGCTCTTCATTTGCACCTGGCCTTGTGAAACTTGCATTTCCAAAACACTTTACCCCCTTTGCGAACTTATATGGCTGTTGATGTCATGTGCACTGAACACAATCATCCACTAGATCAGGCATCAAATAAGGCTGAGAAGCTGGTGTCCTCCACGAGGAAGGGACAATACAGCTTTATTGTAGATGTCATAAAATATCAAAGTAAAGTTTACGTTTTAAGTAAAGGTTTCATGTAATGGAGTATCTCATGGCAACTTGATCTCACAAGTTGATCTTGTGGCAAGTTGAGTTAATCTGGTGGCAGACATGATTGATCTTGTGACACCGAGTAATTTTTAACACTTCAGCAAAAGTATTTAGTAAAATAGCTTGAGGAATTTAACAGGTCAGAGGACAAATCTGATTAGTCAAAATCTACTGCTCTATGAAAATTAAAATGCAACTGGTCCAGTCTGCTAAAGTTAAGATCTATGAGGCTAAGTGTTTTCAAACAGCTACCTTCTTGCTTATGAACAAAATGAATTGTAGTGCGTGCATGCAGATTTTTTTGATGGCAGAAGCACTGGAAATGCTACATGCTGAATGTAGTATACTTTTTACTTTGATAAGGACATACAAAGTCAATATTTGAGTATTTCTCGCCTTTTTTTTAATTGGGTAGGTCTGCTTGTACTTCTGGTAATGTGATACCAAGTGGCCTTTGTATTCAAGTGGGCCTGAGAAACCACTAATTTACTTTGTATTCGAGTGGTTCAGCTGTCACTATACTAATATAAACAACTGCCCGCCCCGCATGTACTAATCAAGTAATTTGGGGTGTCTCTAATCGCTGGAATGGAATATGGAATGGAACAATGGAATGGACTATGGAATGGACATAGAAAATGGTGTTTCGTAGGCTAGCTAGCCCTGCCCTACCTGGGATAAGCTACCTATTAGGTTACAAGAGTGCATAAGAATGGGTGGCCATTCTTATGTGCCCTGCTGGTATAGCTAGGGTCCTTACCTCACCACAAAAAGTAAGCTTTAAATCCCAATGCTGCCACTAGTCTAGTACAAGTTCAAGCATCTGGTGAGCGTTCCCAGCCCCCACCAAGCTTTTCATGGTTGTGTGGAGCTGAGTGGGAACTAGGCTGAGTTAGTGTTACACACAGCAGTTAGTTCGTCACAGGTTCACAAGCCTCAGACTGGCCTGTTACTGTGAGAGGGTGAACATTGGAGGCAATTTATCTTCAACCCTGGATCAAGTTGTTAATTTCAAACATGCACGCTAGCTAACTAGTTTGGAAGCCAGATATAACCAACCACAATATCACTTGCAGCTAAGCAAGATGAGGCAGTAATAAAAATATGTCAGCAACGACTTGCTCATAAAGCCTCTGCAGTGAGGTAAGAGCCCAAGCTGTAGTAGGTATAGCTCAGCCTAGACTGAGCAGTGCATCAGTTAAATGATTTAGCTGTTCTGTGTACATTCACCGTCCATTCCATATTTCATTCCACTGTTCCATTCCATATTCCATTCTAGAGACACCCAGTAATTTGGCCTGAGAAACTATGAACTTACTTTGCATGGCCTAAGATAATAATGATTTCAAGTTATTGCTAGGCAATGCAGTTAGTTTTATTATGAAATGCTTAGTAACGTTCTGTGTATTGCAGATAAGACTTGTGTATTCTGAAAAGCATACAAAATTGTGATAACTCTACCAGGCTAAATATGGATATTGGCATTGCAGCAGTCACTAATGACATTTTTATGTATCCTGTACTTCTGCACTTGAGACAGTATCATCAGATACTGTATGTTCGCACCTACTTTGTTAAGAAGCCAGTTATTGTTAGTAGTCACAGTATATAGTAACTTAAAGCTTAGTAAGTTGATATCCATATAAGGCGCGAATGGTTACGTTTCTGTAAGTACTTTTAAAATGTGTGTGTATCCTAGTTCCACTTTTCTACTGCATGGTGAACCATGTGTAAACCCACATTTGTATCCTGCTATTACATATAAGCATGTTGCTATGCCTCAGGCTAGCTACAAGTCAGTTGAAGAACTTGATATATACAGCGTTCGTATACACTGTATTGATCTCCACCTTTGCGTGGTTTTAATTTTACAAGAAGTATTTTTATGTGTGTAGAAATCTGTTATACAAAATGTACAAAAATTAGTAAAATTAATAATTCTAATAATAATAGTAAACTAGCATATGGAGTTGTTGTTTGCAGTTTGCTCTGTTCAATATTTTGAAGGCAATTAGACTACTTTAATTCCTGGAACCTCAGTGCAGCAGCCACCCACACATGAACAAATTTGACTGCCTCCTGTGTCAAGAAAGCAGCATGAGTGGCCTGATTGGTTGGTTGGATTATTAACTTCAGTAAATCAGAACAAATGAGCAACATCTACCAGCTCTATAGTACCTTCTGTTCAAGACACTCAACTCTTGTGGTGAATAGAACTTCTGATTGGGAAGGCTATAGATTACATGAATGAGTAATTAGCAATGGAGAGATCCACTTTATACATCATGCAGCAAACAGCAAAGGGTTTGTAAAGTTTAATCTTAATGGGGACATAGATAATATTAAGCAGGGACCCCTACCCATTTTGTGGACCAGTTACACTATATATATATAGTAGCTAACTCATTGATTTAATTGTGTTTTCTTCTCTTCAAAGATCAAACAGTGCGGATTGTCTCTCACCAATCTCCGATCACGGTTCGGGAGGGGACCAATGTCACTTTGCAGTGTGAGGCAAATGGGTCCATGAACATTCGCTGGAAAGTCAATAGCACAATCCTGAGTGGACCCTTCACCATATCGGCTATTGAAGCACGAGGAATATTTCCAGGACCCACACATTTAAAGAATGGGAACACCATCTCCTTTTTGCAGACCCTTGCTTCCATTGAGAACAACCAGACAGTGTTTACATGCAAGGCATACCAAAATGTGCTTAGTCCATCCATTTATAGTAACCCTGTGACTCTCATGGTGTTTGGTGAGTGCTTAGAGTAACCAAGTGATTCTGATAGTGCTAGTGAGTGCTTCTAATAATGTGGAAATGTTTGGCTTGCTTGACCACCTGTTGCCTCTCTCTAGCCACTGGTTATCACATTTCTGTTATCACTGCTGGCCATAAGTGAGACCATTAATTTTGTGAGAAAAAAATAAACAGCTTCAATAAGTAGCCATCATCACCTAGGCAACAACACTGTACAAGACAGATATTGTGGTACTCTCAAGTTTGTCCATTTGATCATGCAACCAAAGTGCTCTGAACAATGGCCAAAAATTTGTGCATGGAGCAACTAATCCAGTGGTGGCAGAAAGCATTCTGGATTAGGAATTGGGTCTGAATTGTGGGTGGTGAATACCAGGTAGAGGGGTATGGTGGTATGGTGTTTCTCGAGAAATAAAAAATACGCTAAAATTATATGTAATGGGGCCATCTTGTCAAACATCCGGCTGCATACATTCCAGTTTAGTAGCTTTTTTCACTCAATAGTGCAAGTGTTTTGACTCTGCTGGTTTTGTTGGCCAAGAATTACAATAAACTTTCATCATTTGTAACTAACCATTATGTAGCTAGGTATGACTAACCCATTGGACGCTATTAGATAACCTACAGTTTTAGGCCCTGCTCTGAACACAAACAGTGGTCTAACCCCTAGCTTTGTACCTATAAGCCATGTTGTTTGTTAGCCTCTTCCCAGGCAGCCTGGGAACGAGGCTAGTTGTTTGTATCCATCTGCTTTGCCATAAAATGTAAGCATCACAGTTGCTTAAACTAAAATCACATAACAAGCCATGATGGCAGAATATGTGTAGGGTAGTATATTATAGTGGCATCGCATTCATAACTTGGTTGATGCTTTAGGGAAAGAGTCCATAATAATGTCATCTTTATCACTCTGCAATTCACATCATCATGTGCTCTCATTGCCCAGGTGTTTTCATTGTACTACTGATCTGCTCTCATTATCTCCAAATTATGCTCCAAAATCAAGCCATGCTACTTTATTAATTTATATCCCTCCCTCTCTTGCTTAGGCCGTCTCACTCCTCCCTTGCGACTTAGTTCCTCTCCAGAAACTGCTGCCACTCTCCAGCTCAGATGGGAACCTCCCTTCTCTCTGCAGGGAGAGAAAATCAGCTACCTTCTTCGTGCTAGAAACTTGAGAACTAATAGGATGATTGAAAAGGTGGCTATTGGTACATGGACCACATTTAAAAGACCACGAGGGGATCACGTTTGTGACAGATACGAGTTTGCCGTCTGTTCAAACAATGCAGTCGGGCTGAGTGATTCTTGTACTGCTGTAAATGCAAGTATTCCATATGGTAAGCAGTTGTTTGTAGGCAACGCTCTAGTGACATCACTTATTAACAAACAGTGGACTTTCTGTAGTACATTGTCCATCCTCAAAAACCTCACCTTAGAGTGAGGGGGCTGAATGATGATTACATGTGTAAACATACAGCTAATAGTATGATAAACATTTATGTAACGGCTTGCCAAGTTGACAGATGAATGATAAACAGCTGTCATGCCGATATTTTTCACAATGACATGTGTGGATAAAGGGATTTCAATGGCATTACATAGCCTCGTTCCCAGGTCTCCCCCATTTTTTGCTCTTCAATCTGTGTTCAGTGTAATTATTACACGGAAGCCTATTTTGGCCACTTTCCTACTTCCGTATATTATAATTATTATTGAATGCCAAATAAAGAACAATAAACATGGGAGGCCTGGGGATGAGGCTAGGCATCACGTGCAAACTTCTTGCTAACCATGCTGTTCAGACTTTACCTACATACCATCTCTAAATATCCCACGCACAAGGAACTACAAGTGAGGTCAAGCAATAATACTGTGGCTGTACCCATAAGGACCAAGCGCAAATAGCTCCTTAAAGTTTTAGCTGTGGTGTCATCCATCAATAATTGCTTCTGTAGTTAACATTGCTCAAAGGAGATGGGTCGGTTGTTACAGCCATGCCCAAGGAACTAGAAGTGAGGTCCAACCTGTAGTACTGTGGCTGTATCATAAGGGTCAATCAAATGCAAATAGCTATAAGCACCTTAAGCCTAAGCTGTGACATTGATCACTTCTGTACGTAGCTGATCCTGCTCAAATAAGATGGGTCAGTTAATTGTTGACTAGTACGCCAAACTTGCTGAATAGACAAGTTGCTGAATAGACAAGTTGCTCTCCAGACATTACTACAGGCATCATTTAAGACGTGTACAGGCTTGGACCAATACATACATGCCTGGAGCCAATATTCACATGTCCACTTGCTTGTCTTGTACGCTTAAGTCACTAACCTTACCACTATGTGTCTTAGAATTTCATGTCGACTGAACATCACTTCCTAAACTTCAGCTTAGATTAAAGTTTGATACGTATCACTCTCAACCTCATGTTATATGACTTGTGCTAGCACCATGCAACAATGCCCAGTTTGCAAACTAGATTGTCCTTGCACATGCAGAGACTATTCCTCTGACTTCAATGTTCGAATAATCAGTATGTTAGTTAACAATAAACAAACGAAATGTACTCATCTGTGGATAGTGTGGGATGATCGATCAATCATACAGGGTGTGAAGAAGCATGCTCTATCGTAATGCACCTTGTACTTTACATGACTTTATTAACTGAACACTTGCAGGTCCCCAGAGTGTGAAGTGGGTGAGTGTCTCCACGACAGTGCTTGAACGTGTTACTGTCACACTGTCATTCAACGTGAGTATTGATTGTTCAGTGCTAACATTGAGTGTCTTAGCACAATTAAGGAAACAAAGCTTAAATCATGGTCACAAGACATCACTGATGATATCACCTTTAAGTCTAGCTGGGCAAGCCTTTAGAAACTTCAATGGAAAGCTAGAATTTAGCTTGCATTACCTGCTATGACACTTTCATGGTTACATATAGGAAAGAGGCTACACCAGCTCACATCTAATTTCACACTTCACAGGTTTCAGGCTGTCCTGACTATCCGATGACCAGCTACAGCATTTCCCTGAGTACCCCTGACCATCCTCTCCTCACTGTTGGACCATTTCTACCCTCCGGTAATAACCCTGAAACAATCACCATCACTGGTGCAGACGGACTGTTGGAGGACAGGATGTATACTGCCTCTGTTGAGGCGAGGAACCAGTTTGGCAGAAGCTTTTCTAAAGAAAGGGCGTTTTGTAAGTGCAATGCGTCCTGTCCCACTGTCCCTGAAAACCAAGCTTACAGTAGCTAGTAATTGCACAATGGACTCAATACATAACCAAAATTAATGGTAATAATACAGACAGCCTTAAAAATGAACACCACTCATTGAAGTCAGTACACATTGAAGTCAGTACACATACTTGGTACTGTACAGTATCTACAGGACTGTTTTACCACACACTCTACCTACCACATTCAGAGTATGTGAAGTATATGCGAAAGTAGGCTGATTTTCATTCTTACATTCCCCCATTATGTATCCAATGCTGCTAAGAGGTGCAGCTTAGTGGACTAGCAACAATTGTGACGTGTAAGAGTGGGTACCTTTTTTGCTAATTTTAAACAAGAATTACATTGATCAAGTGAGATTCAAACTGAATGGACACAACTTGGCTTATATAGACCTACTTGTTTCAGCATACTGTAGTGAGTTTTACAACCACTTCAGAATATAAAGGATCCAGATGACATGGTACAATATAGGTATTGCACTTTCTGAAAGAATATCGTAATCTGATCAGCAACGTTATTGTATGTGAACACATCCAGTCTGTAATCCAAAAATATTATGTGCCCATACAGATATGCAGTCCAATATTTCTGTTTCCAGTCTTATGTGCTATATCTCCATGATAAGTATCATGATCAAGTGAAACTGAATGTAAGCTAGTGACACGATAGTTGTTTCTGCCTCTGTTTCATGTTGTGTCCACCACCATTTGCAGCCACACCTACAACACACGTCTCTTCGCTACCACCAGCAGCAACCACAGATTCTGAATCCAATGTAACAGTCACAACAGGGACCATGAAACCAGAACTTTCCTCAAGTACGTAAGTGGGCTTCACAAGTCTTGAGCTGCAAATCAGCTCATATGGTAGCTACCTAGCTAATTACGCTGCACAGTAGACACCTTCTTGATGGGGCTATTCTTCCCTTGAGGTGATGTCACCTCACTAATTAGGCCAAGTTTAACAGGGCAATTTTAGCAAACCTAACAAGGGTTCGATAAATGCCACTCTGCAATTTTATTGGTTGCTACAAGTTTCATGGATCCGAGATTGTTTCACCAGACCCTTTTTTTTCGTATAAGAGGGTGGGGGTGTGGGCACGAGACTAATCCCCATTATACATTTGGGCTAAAATTTGTTCTTCTTTCTTGGTTACATTCTTAGATTTAGGAGAACATGATTATTTGTCATCACTGAAGTGACTGAATAATGTTACAGATTCAGTCACAGCTACGTAGCTTGAATTGAGAAGCCAATAACTTAAGACTCATTTAATGTCATTTGTTTATAGCAACTGGTTGTATAATACCTACTCAGGATATATTGTAGCACACAAGTATCAGGTGCTGCAATGAATATATTTTAATGGCTGATCTAGAGTAGAATAAGAACTCAGAGTAAATCCTCAGCTAGCCAGAATACATTAACTCCTTAATAATGAAAGGCACGGAAGTGCCAAACCCTCGGCGCAGCAGTGCATGTGATTGTACTTGTGTGTTAGCTAGAATCGATCACTGTCTCGTGAACAACAGTATCATGACGTTTTCTCTCGAGTTGATATGGCACGCCTTTCGATATAAATTCATTCCTAACTGTCTGTCCTGGAATCTGTTCTGACAGCTAGCGGCACTTGGGCCTAATATTAACACAGTGCAGTACATTGTGGTTATTTGACATCATGCATATGCAAAGTTCGCTCACGAGTTTCTGACGCTCTTTCACAGGCCTTGTGCACCTTATCTTTCCTAGCTGATTTAACACTATCTGATTCTACTGATCTCATACGTTTCATAGCTTTCTCTCGCAAATTACACTCTGCTTTTCGTTTGGATCGAAAGATTAATGGCTAAAATGGCGCACGTGAAATGGTTCCTGTGGCTCTGTGCTTTTATCCGAGTTTTGAGTGTGTACAGGGGATAAGACTGGGAAACGGATGTCTGTTATAGACAAGAAAGGGTTTGTAGTGAGACGAACTGGCTCCAGCTTTTCCCGGGACTTTTGCGGCAGAGACAAATGTGCTCCAAATGGAGTCGCCAAGTCTCCTGGCTAACAGCAGCCCTACTACTCTGCTATGGAGATGTTCAACCCAACCCAGGTCCTCCTGCAAAGTATCCCTGTGGAAGGTGCAGCAGGGCAGTGAAGCGGAGTGACGAGGGAATCGTCTGTGACGGGTGCGAACTTTGGTATCATTGTAGTTGTGTGTATTTGGATATGGCCGAGTATCGACGCCTAGGAAGCTCAGATGACCCATGGCACTGTCCAAGGTGTGTGTTTCCTCCCTTATCTGACTCCTTCTTTGACAGTTCATGTTCCAGCATAGGCCTACACAGTGACTGTGTACTTGATAATGACAATGAAATGGAAAATGTATCTGTACCTTTCCTGGAACATGTAAATCGACTGGTGTTCTGCCATCAGAACATTTGGAGCCTGCTTCCCAAGATACACCAATTGCAGTTGTTCCTCGACCAATGCAAGCACCAGAGCCTAGTTCTTGAGATTAGTGAGACTTGGCTTGACAGCACCATTACAGACTCAGCAGTGGCTCTACCTGGATATGACGTTCATCGTCGAGACAGAAACAGAAAAGGAGGAGGTGTAATGGTGTATGTCAGCTGTCATGTGTGTGGCAAGCGAAGGTTGGACCTTGAAAATGATGAACTTGAAGCATTATGGCTTGAAATTAAGGTCAGTAAATGCTCAATTCTAGTATGTAATTTGTACCGTCCCGAGCACAGTTGCGTATTGGTCTGTCCTGAGAGATATGCTTGAGTCAGCAGCCAGTGAAGGCAAAGAACTCATTCTATTAGGCGACTTCAATTGTGACGTCAGTGGGAGACACCCTCTGCAAGCTGGCCTTGCAGATCTTGCTATTGAACTAAATATGACACAATTGATAGCTGAACCTACCAGAGTGACAGAAACATCTGGTACCACAATTGACTTGCTGTTTGCTACAAATGCAAGACAGTTTGTTCAAAGTGGCTGTGTGCATACCTCCCTCAGTGACCATCATATGATATATGGGGTGTTGAAAGCGAAGGTCACAAGAAATCGGAGTGTGTACAAAGAACTGCGATGTTTAGCCAAATGCAATACTGATGACCTACTGACAGATCTTGCCACAGCACCTTGGAGCCTGGTTGACTCCTGCGAGGGTGTGGACGACATGTGGGAATGCTGGAAACAACTCTTCTTCCATGTACTGGACTCACATGCACCCAAGAAATCAGTACGAGTTAGAGGACACAATCTTCCGTGGATCAGTGCTGAAATCCGTGTACTGCTCAGAACAAGAAACTACTTCCATACCAAAGCACAGAAGACAAAAAAAACCTGGTGATTGGCTGAAGTACAGGAAACTGAGAAACAAAGTAAACATAGCTCTTCGTAAAGCTGAGAAAGAGTACTATGATGATCTTGCTCAAAATCAGTGCAACCCACAGGCAGTTTGGAAGGAACTTAACAAAATCATTGGGAAAGGAAGCAAGGAACGTATTGGAACCATCCAAGTAAATGGTCACGACATAACACAAAATCAGGATAAGGCTGAGGAATTCAACAAGTACTTTGTAAACTGTATTCCTCCACCACCATCTAACAGTAGTAGTCCAGTTGGTCTCGAAGCATTGGAACAGTCTTTCTCTTTTCATAGAGTGGAACCTGAAGAAGTGCAGAGGATTCTCAGAGGCCTGAAGGTCAATAAGGCAACAGGTCCAGATGGGTTAAGCAATAGATTACTGAAGCTGGCAGCTCCAGCAATCGCCAAAAGTCCTGCAACTATCTATAATGCAAGTCTGGAAAGTGGAGTGGTTCCTGGTGAATGGAAGGCAGCCAATGTCTCTCCAATCTTTAAATCTGGAGACAAAACGTCAGTAAACAACTACAGACCAATATCTATTTTGCCAGTGGTAGCAAAAGTTTTTGAGAAGCTGGTGCATCAGCAATTACATGTGTACCTCCGGAAGCACAAAATTCTGCACCAAGCTCAATCTGGTTTCAGACCAGGCCACACCACCCAGGATGTGATTGTTGCCAGTGTTGATGACTGGAGAAGAGGTCTGGATAATAACCACCTTGTGGGTGTGGTATTGGTGGATCTCAGCAAGGCCTTTGACTCTGTCAATCATGATCTGCTGCTCTGTAAGATGGATCGATATGGGATACGAGGTAAAGAACAGTGCTGGTTCCATAGCTATCTCAGTGGGAGGAAACGAGTAGTGATTGATGGTGAGCTCTCTTCTTGGAGAACTGTTGAAATGGGGGTTCCACAGGGATCAATTCTCGGCCCACTTCTTTTTACATTGTTTGTAAATGATCTCCCCACAGTGGTACAGAGTTGTAAGGTCATGCTGTACGCTGATGACACTACCATTTATCATTCATGCCAGGATTCACAACAGCTCCAGGATACTCTGGTTAATGACCATTCGAGCATTGCTAACTGGCTGAAAACAAACCACCTCCAAATGAATGCCACCAAGACAAAACTGCTGTTGTTAGCAAGGAGAAGTAGGATCCAAGAGCTTAATTGATAAGGTGAAGCTGTCAGTCAATGATGTTGAAGTTGAACGACGAGATGATGTGAAGTTCTTAGGAGTGGTCATTGATAGTGAGCTAAACTGGGAGAAACATGTGGCTGCAGTAAGAAAGAAATGTTTTGGTGGCCTGGCAACTTTGAGGCGTTTGAGAAACACCCTTCCAGTAAGCCTAAAATCAGGACTTTTCAACGCGCTGATAAGACCCCACCTTGATTACTGCTCAGTAGTCTGGCAGGAGTGCAGTAAAGTTCAACAGGGAAAGATCGAACAGATACAAAACTATAGTATGCAACAAATCCTGTCGATGCCACCATGAACCCCTAGTGAACTTCTCCGAGGAATACTGGGATGGGACCAGCTTGCTAAATGCAGATCAATGTTACGACTACAGCTAATGCACCGTTGCATGCATGGACTAGCACCAGGGTACCTCTGCTCTTGCTTCCAACTGAACTCTTCTCTTCCTAACTATGCCAGAACTAGAGGATGGAATAACATCCACCTTCATCGTCCTAACACAAACTGGTATAAAAAATCATTTGAGTTTATGGGAGCAAAGGACTGGAACTCCCTTCCAAGCGATTTTAAGGGCATTACTTCCAAATATACCTTTAGAACTTGTGTTAAGTCAATTTTGTAGTATACCCACATTTGTTTTTTGTTCTTTATTTTTTATTTTTTGTTTTAGTTTTTGTGGATACTGTAAATGCTATCTAACTCGATATGTGTTCAGTACTGTTTATATGTCAACTTTAAAGTTTTGTGTAATTACCTATTCCTTGTATCACTCGTAGTGTCTTTGTTGTTGTTGTTTACTTTGTGCATATATAGATGCAGGACTCCCTGGCAGATCAGCCCCGGGTTGAAGGGACTACCTGCTAAAAATTAAATTCTACTACTACTACTACTACTAAAGACATGATCACAGCGTTCACATGTCTTCCGTCTTACAGGTACAGCAGCTTTACATTGCGGGCATACCTTTGTTGGAGGCATACTTACTGCCAATGGCCAATAATCGAACTCGTCTCTCCCAAGAACAAAATGGCCGCTAGCCACATGGTCCAGATTCATACGCATGCGCGTTTTCCGGGGTGGCCGACTTATCATGTAGCCGTACCAACAGGAAACGCTCTAGCTTCGCAACGAAGCATTTTCAGAATAAATCGCTTAAAACTTTCGACCTTCATCCGCCGCTGAGAAGGTTAGTATCGTTTGTGGCACGAATAATCGCGTGAAAAGTGAGATGTTGAGTAACAGACACACAGACACACAGACCAAGTACCGTAACCCTCGCTGCGCATGCGCGCCGGGGTTAATTAATGTTTAGATCAATATATCTCTAACCTCAGACTTGAATTGAGTTTCATTGTAGGATTACTGTAACTGAGACCCATTTGTTATGTTCGTACCTCATTCATTTATTCAGGCATCACATATGCTATCATTGGAGCCCTGGTGGGTGTGGTTGTGGTGCTGTTGGTAGTTCTCTTTGTCCTCTCCATGTGGATATGCAGCATAAAAAGTGTAAGCTTATCACACATAGCTAGCTACAGTGTATGTCTTGATATTAGTAGTACTGTCATGAGTTTAGGACAATTTGCTTTAAAGCTGACTCTTGCATACGTAAGTGGAAAGAATTACCATGTCATGCAGGGGAAAGGAGTTATGTGCTGCATGGTAAAGGATTCTGTGCACATCCACAAACGTATTGACCTATGACTTCCAATGGCATGTATCTTTACTAGTGCATGGCTATGAATATTGTCGTTCATACTTCTTCACTTTCACCCTGATGACAACTGAAACCATTCAATTCAAATACAGGCAAAAAATGTTTCCAATTTTAAGTTGGTAACAGAGAACTTCTTTTCAAACCTTCAGTGTTTACCTTTTCAGTCTGGGACACAGTTCCTGGATAATCATGCTGTGTGTAGCTAACACCTAACTGGAGCCATTTGCAGACTTTTTAGTAACGTGCTAGTCAGACTGATGCTAGTGATGGTATTTGTGAGGTTTACTTTTTGTGTGCAGAAACCCTAGCTGTAGTAACCAGGTACAGCACTAACTAGCTACATGCTTTTTAAGTGTACCTATAATCCAGCTGTACGTATTTTAGTAAGAATTACTAAAAACTAAAAGCAACAAGCCAAAAGATGGTACACACAAGATGCAGCAGGTAAACACCCTCTGTAAACAGTTACATATTACTTCAGAAAAACACACCTAGTCTACAAATAACCTTGTAGAGCCTTACGTTGTGCCTTCTTTCACTCTGTAGAGCTTCATTTGACTAACACTTCAACCTTATAGGCAAAAAGCTTTATTCAAGTTGCCATTATGCAGGTTAATTTAGTTCCATGTTTGAGGTTGATTGCATTCGATTCAAATTTGCTTTTGTTATGTAAGCCTAATACTTAGCTAACAGTTTTTCATACTAGAAACTGGTATATCAACTTAATTTATTAGTTAGTAAAACTAGAAGTGGTGTTTGCTAAAATGAATTAAACTAGAGAAAGGATGTCTAAATAAACTAAAATTTAATGTTCCATATTTTAAAACTATGTACAATAGTGATAAGCAGTGGTGGATGTAGAAATTTAGAAAGGGGGGTTCAGTCACCGGCGCGCTTTGCGCGCCGGAAATTTTTGGGTTGCCACGCCCACTTTCGGTCACGTGAACGCATTCATACATAACTGGAAGGCCGAACCGAGGGGTCCGTCACAAAAGAAATCTCGTACACTGTCCGACAGTGTTGTTTTAGTTAACTATAACTTTAACTAAATACATTTTAGTATGGCCTTTAAATCCAGAAATCCAAACTGAAATCCAGAAATCCACTGTGAAATCCAGAAATCCACTCTCAAATCCGAAATCCACGTGAAATCCAGTGGATTTCAAAATCTCGTACGCCGAGGCGCGCCGTGGCGGACCCCTCGGGCCGAACTGAATATCCCGAAGCAACTCTAGGCCTAGTCAAACGTCTGGATATCAGTAAGGAACTGATACGTGAGGGTGTAACTGTGCCTGGTTGTTGTTGCTGCATGCCACTGCTGCACAATCATTTGATGGACTCGTGCAGTTATGTACGCAAAATACATTACTAGCCGCCAAAGGGGGGTGCATTTGCACCCCCCTTACCCCCCCTAAATCCGCCACTGATAAGGAGCGAGAAAATGGGGTTGCAACCACAGAGTTGAATATGAGACAGTGTACTAGCTAGTATGCTCCGCAATTCTGGAGCTATACACCAGTTGCCTCATGTGGGAGCCATATAGTTGGTTCTTGGTGGTAATTACACTGCACAGTAGAAACCCTCCTATGGTTAATCACAGCACTTGCATGGCAGTCTCAACTTCCCTTGTTCCCAGGCACTAATATAGGAGAGCTTAAGAATGAGGCTACCTCTGTTTGTGCTATTCCTCCATTGACACCTTGCTAATTTAAAATTAGCATAAGTACCAGTCGCTGAAATGCTGAATGACTACTAGTGGCTAGCCATTTGCCAGGTTGTGGGTTTAAGCCAACATGCATAATTATTTTTCTCCATCTCTCCCTAACCCTGACTAGGTTAAGGTCTGCATGACTGTCAGGTCTGGAGCGTCTTAACTAACTGAGCCTGTGCCTCATGATATGTGCTCTAGTGTTAATCATTTTAGTTAGTAATTACAATTTGTTAAAGAATAAGTATGTAGGTAAAAACAGTATAGGCCTGTTTAGCACGTACATCCAGTTCAAACACTTGCTAGCACAGTTTTAGATTGTGATGACGTCACAGAGGATGATTTTATCATTACTTTATCTTTTTCCTTTTGGCCCACAATCATACGAAGTACCCGTCATCAGAAAAGAGTTGAAGATCCAAGTGGAGTGTATTCCGTGCTTTGCTGCTATCCATAAACAATCTGTTCTTCCTTTGTTCTTCACATTGTATGATTAATTGGAATGACCATGTCCTCAGTGAATAAATACCCATTTGAGTAAAACATAATATATTCATGATTAGAGCAAGTATTACCAGCAAGTATGGCATTGTTATCAGCCCTCAATCCCAAGATGCTCTGTGAAAAAAACACACACAAAAAAAACAGTAGATCAATGATCATTACAATCTCATACTCATGCAATTGGAACAGTACACCCTCAGCTCTCCTGTAATGATGATCACAAGAACACCCACACTTGCAATAAATAAAACCCTTATAGTGCACTTTTGGTTACATCATACTGCGTAGAAAAGGTACATGTAGACTCTGCATGCAGGGTGCTGTGCACATGGTACTGGCTGCTAGGCTTGGTTGTAAAGGGCCGGCACTGGGTGGGGCAATTCTCGCCCTGGCTGCATAAACAGGCTTAGAAAACACTACTCTCACCCTGCAAGGGGCTCATTTCTGGCAGGGAAGGCTGCATGCATGCTTGGGTTCTAAGTAAGTGGTTGCCAACCAAGAATGCTGACCATTGCATGCTTGTGAGTGGGGGTCATGATTCTGCTTATTTTGGCTGAAAGTGAACTTGGGTTCAGTTTTGGAGTCAGAGCTCAGACAGAAATGAAGATATGGTGCATTAAAGGCATGTACCAGTATATATGCAAAAAGTAGTCTCAAGCAAAAAAAAAATTCAGGTGTTGAAGACTTGAAGTTAAAAGAGGAGGTACATGAATTGAAACTATAGCATACAAGACGCATGACATTGTTGGAAAGGAAGTAGTTAACACTTCCTATGGATGCTCCAGATATATCCCCATACTTTAAGTGTGTGGAGGAGCTGAGAACAAGGTGAACATGCAACATGCGCAGACAACAAGGCTATAATTGATATAAAAGTAACAGTTACTGCAGCTATGTTAGCTATAATATATGTACTTGTTAATTGGGCTTGCAAGCCCTGCAGTTAGCATCTTATCACAGTATCACACTATCTCATCAAATGTAGCTATAATATACGAGTCAGTTAGCTCTAACATACAGCTGCTGCATCTAGGAAAGGTATTTGTTAGCCTTGATTGTTCCCAGGTTTTCTGCTGCACCAGCATAATGGATCATCTTTGTCTTGTCTTTTAGTACACAATAATATTATCACAATCACTTCAGTGTCAGACATAATGACTATTTGTGTGAAGTATCCATCAGACATGTGCCTGTTCAGACTCTGCCTCAGTCTACACTTGGTACCAAAGTTTGATGCAGTTACATACATGTCATGGTTGCTGGTGTGAGAGAAACATGTTGTGTACTTGCATGAAAATCAGTATTAGTTAAGCAAACACAATAAAGACATGTAGTCACTGCCCATATTCTGGACTTGCAACCACAGATATTGAGTGAATTATATACAAACAATGGTGGAGATTGACAGCAGAGTTACAACCACACAAGTCATGGTAATAAATAAGAATATTCACAGTCAATGTTCAGGTAGCAGACCGTAGGAAATGTTCTTTTCCACATTCAATCCAACTGTCCCCGATTTCAGAGTCACTTCTTCATAAAGTTGGGGAGCACCTTGCGGAACAGGCTGGGAAGGAGCATTAGTGTACCGAGACTCATCATCATGGACAGGACTAGGCGTGGCGTACATGGGGTTTGCAGCTGTCCCAGTACCGTTTGTACTTGTTACGCCACCATACATTGGGTTTGCAGCAGTGTTGCTACTGTTACCATTAGTCATGCCACCATACATGGGATTTGCAGCAGTTGCACTGACTGGAACATCGCAAGCACGGCTTGGAATAGCGTAGGCATGCTCTTGGTCCTCGTTTTCATTAGCCTTGGCGGCATTCAGGAGACGAGGATTACACTGTTCATATGCCCTGCAGTAGATCATGGAATCTGGGTTTTCCTTCTCCTCATTAACAAGCTCTGCAACTGAAAGCCAAGAAGAAAAAGTACCAGAGTTCAGGATTAATGTATTGGGTTTCCAGTTAGCTTTGGGAGACTGTATGGCTGATACATAATCATTTAGTTAAGGATCTGTATAGTGATTTGAGTACTGTATTTCGTCAATCAGACCATGCGGGTACTATTTTTTGCTGCACATTTTTGTTCGGCTACTATTCAAGGGTGGCTACTACTTGAGGGCGGCGTTTACTTCTTTGGAAAGCCCACAGACACCAATGACGGCTGGATAAGGTACGTATGAGCGATACAGTGACGATTTTTAGATGCTGTCAATAGTAAACGCAGACTCTCAGTCCTGCTGTCAGCTGTGGAAACGAGCTGTACAACATGAACAGTCCTAGCGCTAGTCTGGTGATTGTCGTTAGAAATTATTTGCATATGTGTGCGTGTGCCACGTATAGTAGCCGCGGCTACTATTTAAGGATGGTGTTTATCTCGCTCAGAACTCCCAATTATGTGGTACTATTCCAGAGCGGTGACTATTCGAGGGCAGTGTCTATTTGAAGAAATACAGTATTATTACTGGACCACAGCAATGAACATCTAATCTGAGTGCATACTCTGTAGTGAATCTACCCCAGGAATAAGATTTTCATTTACGAATAAGCCTCCCTTCATCAGTTACATCACCCTCACTCCTCACAGTGACTCCAGATTTCCCTGCTTACATGATGTACTATATTTCATATGCAAAAGTATACCATGTGACATGCATGCATTGAGTGGACTGTGGTGCTTTCTAATGATGCTGGCTGAATGTAAAGCAGGTAAATTTCTATTCATGATGAAAGTAGCATGTCTGGCTCATGTGGAGCTGTTTGTTTGGAACAAATGTTTGCTAAGTAGCACTAAACCAATAAATCTGCATCACTATACTCTTCCTTGAGCATTATGGGGTGCAACTTGAAGGTAAATGAAAACACATGCAATAAATGTGTACCTCTTAACTTATTTCTTGTAATGCAGCGCCTGATGAAAAAGATGGCAAGGATGATGGAAAGAAAAAGCATTGCAATCACACCCACCAGGCCTCCAATGATTGCATACAGGGTGCCTGAATGAACAAAACAATGAACAGTGGTCAACAGGCAAAAATATATATACATACATTAACAATCAATGAACTGCATCTCCCTGAATATAAAAAAAGCAGGCACCTCGCTGACAAGCTTCTATTGGAGTTAGATAGTTTGAAGTAGCACTGGATTAAAACATGATCCACTTGATATGAACAACGAAACATTTTGCAGTTGAAAGTTTTGCGAATGGCTCTCTACTTGCAAAATAAAACAAAATAACAACTAAAATAAATCCCTTGTATAAACTAAATACGAACCATATATTTAAGATCAAGACTATTGTTGTATGCAATCCAGATTTTAGATCCTTTACTGTTTTATTCCCTACTATTTCCCTACTAAATATAATGTAACATTTTGCTTGTGCAGGACACTTACTGGAAATGTCTGGGTTTGGTGATACTGTTGAGAATGTCACATTGAAACCAGAAGTTGTGGAATTAGAATCTGTGGTTGTTCCTGGTGGTAGTGAAGTTGTAGGTGTGCCTGCAAATGGCGACAGTGTCACACATCACATAAAAACAGATGTGGTCACGTGATAGTGATTATCAACTGCCATTTCAAGGTCAAGAATTGTGGATACAAGTGACAAAAAAATGGTTCTATAGATGAAGTCATGTTGGGCATGTTAGGTGTGATGAACATTATGGGCACAATGGGTGTGATGGGCATGATAGGTTTCTGAAAATGTCTAGCTGTCAAAATGGCCTCTCATGACTCACCTAGGGTTGAACTGGCAACTAACAAGCTTAGCCTGTGAAGTGAGTCATAATAACCAATTTTGACTAGCTAGATGGCTTCAGCTTAGTCAAAAACCGTATGTACCCTTTGTGACATCATATCCTGCCTCCTCTGGGTACTTAGCCTCGTACCCAGGCCGTTCATAAAAAAAATGGGCTGGCAACTTATCTGAGTTCAAAATGTTGACTTCCGCTGCACTGGAGTTGGCAGTACCAATCAGATTTCAGAACGCTTCACGTGACAGTTGTAGAATTTTAATTGGTACCGCTAGCGCTTAGAACGACACTTTTGTTCGAACTCCTCCTGCTGACTTGTGTGCAACAACTACAGTACCTGCGGACAAGACAGATTCTGTATAAAAAAGGACCTGTTCGAGAGTAGCAGTGTCAGGTACTAGTTAGTACTTACTGTCAGTCGGGCACATTGACATCGGTGAGCGAGAGCGACTCTACTGCAAGCGGTGCGTCTACAGACAGGGCCAGAGCCAGCTATTTTAAACTGGTATGGCCATTGGTTACGAATGAGGGTATGCATAAGTGTGAAGAAGCTAGGGGGGTCTGGGGGTATGCCCCCCCAGGAAAATTTTGTTAAATTAGGCACTCTGAGATCGCTTCTGAGACCATGTTTGGGCAAAAATGCTACTAGAATCTGCCCACCTGTAGTTTCTGCAGCCAGTGAAGCCATTTGAAGCGATTGAACCGTGCTGGCTGAAATGACTGCCTCACACAGGCATTTCGCGCATGTTAGCCCCTCCCCAATTTCGTCTCGCGCTCAAATATTGCCGTAAAAAATAGAGAAAGCCTCAATCCTCTCGTCACTACTTTGGATGCTTGAAGACTCGAAAACGTCCAAAGAAGGCCTCGTCATATTTAGACGTCCCAAGCTACGACGAACCGCTGTGAGAGGGTATTCCATAACGCACATGTGAGTTAGAATCCAAGCGACGCCATTTTTTCTCCCTCAAAAACCGGTACGGCCATGGCCGTACCGGCCGTACCGGCCGTACCATTGCCGCCGGCCCTGACAGATGACAAGAAAGACAGTAACCATCCAATATAAGCCTGTAACGAGTCTACTGGCAACAACAATGCACTTGAACATTACAAACAGTCACGTGGCTACGATCAAATATCACATGCATTATCCAATATT
Organism: Agelas oroides; assembly: GCA_949130485.1. NCBI lineage: Eukaryota > Metazoa > Porifera > Demospongiae > Agelasida > Agelasidae > Agelas > Agelas oroides. Next base: position 12,974,333 of record OX422183.1, on the reverse strand, counting down.
CATGGCTTGTATGGGTGCAGCTGTAATCTTTTTGACGTCATATCCGTATACAGTTTGAACCCGGGTAAGTTACCAGGCTGTTTCTCCTACGAACGGCCTGGGTACGAGGCTACTGGGTACTAAGCTAACTAATATACATGTAAGTCTCTGTCTATTTGTTGCTGCATACATAATATTATAGAAATACGGCTCTTCTATAATCAATTCATTGATCCTCATCTCCCATACACAAAAAACTACATGGGAGTGGATGGGTTGGAAAATAACTACGATGTCACTTCCTGTTGTTAATGCCATGGAAATTTCACCCGTAAAAATATTTGTCTATAAAATTTTCGTGTTGAATAATTTTCGTCACTTCAGTGCACCATCGAAGATTACACACGAAAAATTTTAGCCTTGTACCAGATCTGGGCACAAGAAAGAGATGTGTGAGCTGAGCTGTTTACAAATGGTAGAGACTTTTACGGGAAAGTGTTGTGGGAGAGAGGGTACCATAGCAGTGGAATACAGCCAATGTAGAGAAGCTAGAGTGTCAGCTTGAGCGTGTGACGTTGAAAAGATTTCGTATTTTTAATTTGTGTCATAGAAGGTTACCAGCATAAAATTTTCAACACTGAAAATTTTCCAATCTATGGTACCATACTGTCAGTATATGCACCACAGTCACACTGTGCATACAAATAAAATTTCCTTTTTTGGCTGAGTTTGAGGCTCATTAAAGAAGAAAAGCAGCACTACTTCTTGATCTTTTCCTTGTATATATACTCAGGTCATGGCAGGAAAAGAAAAACCGTGCATGTGTAGGTCACCGCTTCAGGGGGTCAAGGGTCAATTAAGTAGCCATGCTGGGTAAGTGCTGAATATTGAATATAAATAGAAAGTTTGGTAAAGAAAGTTTTTATATTTTTTTTTGCTTACATGTTTGCTTAGTCTGTACTTAGAACACAAATTTTCTGTAGTTCTTACGTCAGGCTACATTACTATAAGCACATAATATGACTTCTCTTTTTCTCAAGACACACTATCACACAATCTTTGCATTACTTACACAATTGACTACTGCAGCAAACCACTTACTTGTACCTTGTGAAGGTGTAGTGGCGATGGTTGGAATGACAGTTACTGTTGCTGACAAAGCTGTTTGGCCAACACTCCCATCAGCTTCTATGTCACGTACAGACACAAGATAGTTGTTTTCATCTGGTAGCTCTATTGTCTGTACATGTTCTACTGTGTTGGAGCTACTATCCCGTGAAATGTTCCCTGTCCATAGTGGGGTCGGACTTGAAGATGCTGTAAATTCAACATGGCATCCTCGTGCATTGCTTCCAGAGAGAAAGGTGCACGTTATGGTGACATTATCTCCCTCCACTTCCACTGATGCTGACTGTACATCAGTTGTGTCTGCATGTGGAGAGTAAATGGTGTTGTTATGAGTTAGTCAAATTCAAAGGTCATTGCATTATCCAAACAGCCAGGACCAAGGGACGAGATGTTTGGATAAGTGAAACAATACTATTTGTATACAAAGCGGAGTACTTCCATAGTAAAACATCTATGAATATCATTATTTGGGGATTTGGATAAGTGACTTCAACTGTGTATTGTTTGAGCACAATAGGTAGGCTGCATGAGAAAACCATAATACCAACATACTAGGATTAATTCTATGTAGCATGATATTGCTGTTCATGTAAGTAGCAGACTGCTCGTGTATGTCCCAGCCAGTCTGGTCCCCAGAGCCTCACTGGCATTCTTGCATGCTGAAAAGTCCTGGAATGAGACTAGGCTGAGCACACTCCCGGGGAGACTGAATTGAAAGTGAAACAGCCATGCACACAGGCAGTGCTGTTGTATCTCTACTAGATTGATCAAAGCACCACTCTTCTTTGGGTTTACAATTGAAGTCGGGCATGCATGGTGCATTAATAATTAACCACCGCAAACTGAGAGTAATTGTACAAGCACAGACTCTAATCCATGTCTACATTCGTAATGTACACACACAAGACTGGCTTCAGTCTGTATTGCTCTTGCTGTAGAAATAATAGTCAGAGAGGCAAGGCAGGAGACGATGCAGGAAGGCTTACTAATGCATGATGCAGCTCTACAGTTAGTCTCATGCCCAGACCCCACCCTCTCACAAGGAAAAGGGTCTGGTGACCATTGAGCGATTTCTTGGTTGTGCCGAGTCAGCAGTCTCGATACTGAACAACCCAATGAAATAGCGCCACGTCATGCAACCATGTGCTTGATCGACCGACCGACGTATTCATAGTCTCGTGCCCAGACCCCACCCTCGCCTCTGTTGCGCTACTCAAGTCACATGACTAATGGCATTTTGCTGACTCGGCACAACCAAGAAATCGTTCAGTGGTCACCAGACCCTTTTCCTCGTGAGAGGGTGGGGTCTGGGCACAAGACTACTCTACAGTAGCCTCATCCCCGGGCCCTGCCCCAAAAATTGGGAAATGGGCCTGGTCACACTTGCAAACTTTCTCATATGTGCTGAAAACCAAGAATGACTGTATAAGCAAAGACTGTACAAGAAAAGACTCTAATCCACGTCTACATTTATAATGTACATACAGACTGGCTCCTGTCTGTATTGCATTGCTTTGCTGTAGTAATACACTGTGTAACTAGTCAAGACAGAAATAAACTAAAGACAGCAAGATTAAAAATGAAAAGAGATGTAGGGATGGTATGTCAAAAATTAAAACTAACAAGGAAGGAAGGATATAAAAGCGAAGGTAAATATACAAAGCCCCATCCCTGCATCCTTCTTATAATTATATAATCACTAAAGTGCAACTGTAGTGAAAAAAATGTAGGGATGAATAAGGCTTTGTATAGGCACTTTCGCTACTGCAGACTTTTGTGTTTAGCTGTCTTCCACAAGGCTTTTGGGCAAGTATACCAGTATTGCTGATCATAGAAGCCCTGAAAAAAGAAGGCTGGGTGCTTAGTAGCCTCGTACCCAGGCCACGTGGGAGGAGGAAAAGTGGCCTGGTATCCACTGTTTGCGCATGCACGAAAACCCCCACGATTTCATGGGGTATTGTATACCATCGTTTACGAACCGTTAATCTTTACCGTATAGCTCCAAAGCACGTCCGTCTCGAGCTTATCCCGATGGCAGGTAAAAGCGAGGTAAAGCGCTCAAGTTCGCCCTTTGTTGTATTGGAAAGGGAGATTTCGCGTTGAAAGCAGACCAGCTGGATGCGATCAAATGTATCTACAATGGTAAAGACGTATTCCTGTGGCTACCCACGGGATTTGGGATTACTGTCCATCTGCTACGAGACTCTGCCGTTTGTTTTCAACTACAAGCACAGTGACGGTGGAGCCGGCGGTGGTTGTAGCGTAGTGCTTGTCATGTCACCCCTTGTGTCTCTGATAATGGAAGCCATTGCCGCGTAAACACAGATGCCACACTGCAAGCCGTATATCTAGTTTGGTTATTTCTCCACATAACAACCACGTGTAACTTGTCCATAATTGGACTCGTTCGCGGAAGATTTCCGGAATTGTTCGCGCATGCGCAAACAGTGGATACCAGGCCACTTTTCCCTCCTCCCACGTGGCCTGGGTACGAGGCTAGGTACTTAGATAAGCTTTTAGCATATTTGTGGCCAAATGATCCCAACATAGACAGTCTACGGATTCTCTGATATTGTAATATTGTACGTAATGCTCACATGTGATGTGGTATTGTGAGTGATACACACTACAAGGCATGTGACTATGGTTCCAAGGTCGTCAGTCCCAAAGTGTTCCCAATAACACCGAACAAAGCCACAGTCAACTTTGCATAGCCTCTAGGCCTTTTTATAGGGAGATGTGGTTCATTTAAAATGGCATGACAGCTAGGGAGACAACAGGCAGAGCAGAGAAACCCTAGTTTCATTCCATAGCTTTTGTGAAGAAGACTAGGAAAATCCACAACATTTGGCCAGGGAATAAGATATTATTTATGGCAGTCTGAGATTGTACATAACAGCAGCCTCGTTCCCACTCTCGTTCTTCTCTCCCCTGTTTTTTACATTCCGTCTGCACTCACAATATCCACTCCTGTATATTGTTGCGAATGCAAACGGAAGGTAAAAAACGGGGGAGGCTTGGGAATGAGACTACATAACAGCACATGTGATGTGGTATTGTGAGTGATACTACATTGCATATAACAAGGCATGTGACTCTATGGTTCCAAGATCAGCACAACTGTGGTCAGTCCCAAAGGTTCCCAATAACACCAAACAAAGCCACAGTCGACTACAACATGCACACACTACCTACCACTACAAAGCTGTCTAATATTTACTACCAAAACAGCTGACTACTCATAATTAGATAAACTTTATCCTCTTGTCGCATCTTGTGGTAAGTTCACCTGTTGCTACGTGACCAGAGGAAGTAGGGAAGGTCATGTGAACAAAAACACTATTTTGTACAGTTGGTCAAAAGAAGCTTGCAAAAAGAACTATCACAACAAATAGAAGCTGATCCTGGCCCGAGCCCTGAGTGAAAGTCAGTAAGCAAGCCAAGGGTTTCCAGGATGGGTTAATTTGATTGGCACAGGAGTGCAACTAATGACTTCCCTCCATGCTGATTTTCTAAGGACAGCTGCACAAAGAGACGCTATGCGAATATGTTTGAGGAGCTTCTACCTGTCGTATGGATAATGCCAGCCGCCTGATTGCATTTTGTACATGAGATAGCAGTTCCCATCTTTCAGTCACCCCAGCGCAGGCTTGGTATTGGTCGAGATTATTCATGTACTTCCTTTTTTGGCTGCTACCCATTTTGACCTTGTATCTAGGGATGTGAAAAGAATTCCTTCTACCATCCACCTCTTTGTTGCCCAGGTGTGAGGCTAATTATACATTGAGAAACACTTTACCTGTTTAGCAACAGGTGGGTCAATTGGACATAGCTTGGGATGAGGCCAGACCAATATATAGAATTTAGAAGAAAGTGAACCACCTGTTGTTTCACAACGCTATAGGTAAAAACTTCTTTACAATTCTCCCTTTCTACCTACTAAAAGTGTTTGGAGGTTGACTATAGACCTCCCTTATTGCTTCACAGGTAAAGTGTTTCTCCCCTTCTCCCCAAGCTGAAAGAGCTTTGAGGTTAAACCAACCTCCCTGAACACCTTTATTTCTCTTTTCACTCCAAGCCTCTCACACCCCCAGCTTTAATATACAAAGGGTGATGAAAGCTGGAGGTGTGAGAGGCTGGGGATGAAACTACGTTTCACTTACAAATTGTTCTAGCTTCAGAAAAGGTCGTGCCAAACTGGTTCCTCGCCTCAACAGAGGCATTATACATCCTGTCCTCCAACAGTCCGTCTGCACCAGTGATGGTGATTGTTTCAGGGTTAATACCAGAGGGTAGAAATGGTCCCAACCTTTGAGGGATACCCTCTGGGAGAATCAGTATGGCACTGTAGTTGGTCACTGGATAGTCTGGGCAGCTCAGGGCCTGTGAATGTAACAATGGGTGCGAGTGAGCTACATGTACGTAGTATAGTCTTGGCAGATTTCATCATGATAAGCAGAGCTTCCAAACAATGATGACCGCGTGCCATGAATGAGAGATTGTAAATGGGTGTGAGTGAATTGGTGTAGTCTAGCCTCGTACTCAGGCTACGTACATGTAGGAGAGGAAAAGTGCCTCCCATGTGGCCTGAGTATGTACACATAGGTGTAACTTTGCCAAGTTGCTACATGTAAAAATCATTTCTTTCTAAAAATTTCCAAAGGGCACAAATGTGGAGGCCAGAGAACAAACACTGACAGTGATAGTTGGCCTGAGTGAACTGGTGCAGTCTTGTTACGTTACCACACGGATGTACCCTTGTTATCATGAGGCACAATATTATTCATGTTGTTGCAATTGAATGTGGAGGCCTCAAACATTTGTACAGTAATTTTCATACGTAGACAAATGTAAAAGAGTCTAAATCCCTCAGACATACTCTGTACCTAGATTTAGGGTCCATACACGCTCTAGATGTACTCATCAAAAATGTTAAACTCAGTGAATTAGTATCATTGGTCTCAGTTTCACTTAGCCGGCAAGAAACGTCATAATCCCTAGAGAATAATTATTTCTCCTCCCAAGCAGAACTCTTAGCCTGTATGATTACGTACAATGTAGCTGAACTTTATTCTCAACTTACACTGAACGACATTGTGACAGCAAGACCACCTTCCATCGTCAGGGAGACATTCAACCCCTCCAGCCTCTGGGGAGCTGTAATGCGATTGGTCAGTTCATGAGGTATAAACATGCACAGAGCTAGAGCATGTGTGGTTATGGCATTAAACATTCAGCACAAAATTCTGTCACGCCTTCAATGTGATTGGGTACGGTTGTTGCAAACCAAGTACACACAGAACTGGTTCAGCCTCATTCCCAGGCCCTCATCACCCCCAGTCTTTGATCAATTGCAGTATGCAAATATGGGAAGGGGAAGGCCCGGGAGATGTAACTGGTTCATTGATTGATGTTAGGTAGACAGAGGGTATTAGATACACAGGGGTGATGCAGGATGAAGGATTGACACGAAATGTGGTATATACCGGTAGTACATTACCCACATATGTCTATCTTGTCTTAGTAACCAAACATGACCAGATTTTCTGAGCTGCTTTTTTCTCTGTATTTGCATACTGCAAGGCCTGGGAATAAGTTCGCCAATGAACATGGAAGCCAGAACAAATAGTAGACCTTCAGTTTCATACTTAGATGGAGACAACTTGCGATTGGAAAAATTCTTGTGCTGTGCACTTGCACAGATGGATACAATGGCTTATCTTGTCTGGATATGAGACTATTGGAGATTAATGTTAGATTCTATACATGTGGGTACTAGCCTCGTGCCCAGGCCCCGCCCAGCTTTCCATCGCTTGCAGTACGGCAAGCAACAGAAAGTTGGGCGGGGCCTGGGAACGAGGCTATGTGGGTAGAGAGTTAGATCTATACAGTGGAACCCCTCTAAAGTGGGTACCGTTGGGACCACCACTGTGTGTGCGTAATATGGAGGTATGTGTATTTCAAGGCCTTCCGGCATACTATCAGTAAGCATGTTAATGTGTTCTCAAGCTGTTGAGCACAAAGAGGCCGCATTTTCGGACCTCGGCCATATGATGTTAAAAGGCCAGTACGATGACTGACAATGTTACTATAATGCCCAGTCTTTGAATCCACCGGAGGTGATGCACAATGTTACAAAAGTGGTAGACGAGCATCCGCATTATCGAGTGAATCTTGTACAGTCAAGGTACCAGTGGGACTGAAAACCTGTCTGTTTTAAGAAATACAGGGATTTCCACTTTTCAGGGGTTTAGATTGTACGCAAGCACATGTAAAATATTAATGCATTTGGGACCAAACAAATTGCCTGCAATATCGTAGTTGGCCGCTTTTCAGGAGTGTCTGTAGGGCGGGGTTCCACTGTATAAGTTACGTGCCTTAAAAATTGACGCCATCGTTCGGAATGTTTTTCTATTGGTATTTACTGTTACAGTAACATTTGCAATGCATGCAGCTTTGGAACAAACCAAAGGGCTTCTTATGTGAATGAGAATTGTATGAAAATCCAAAAAGTTGGGGAGGAACTCAGAAACATGGCTATCTAGGGTAGGAATCAGCTGACAACCTATAGTAAGCTTTGTGTGGTTTGCTTACATATGTTTCTTATCATGCACACAGCTGTCTGGTAGTAGTTGTTGGCACTGTGTGTTTTGAGAGGAACATTCGTCATGGTGCCTAATCCACTCCTGACAGTCATACCTTGGTCAAAAGATAATTGCCTGTGGCAGTATCAGATAGCATTCGTGCCCAGACTCTCTTTGGCAGTATCAGATAGCATTCGTGCCCAGACTCTCTTTGGCAGTATCAGATAGCATTCGTGCCCAGACTCTCTTTGAAAGGAAGTTTTCAGCCACTTTTCTCAGCACATTGGGTAAGCCTCGTTCCCAGGCCTCCCCTGTTTTCGTTTTTCGGTTTGCGTTCAGTATAATACACGGAAGAGTACGAAAAACCGGGAAGGCCTGGGAACACCTATCACGCGAATGACGTCAGGTGGACGTGAGGTGGACGTAGGGGGGGAACGTCTGGGGTCTTGCCTGGCAATAGAGCACTTGATGATGAAGTCTAGTACATTATTTCATGTGTATTTGAATGCGGACCCCTCCCCCCTACGACCACCTCGCGTGCACCTACGTCATTCACGTGTGTTCCCAGGCCTTCTACGCTTTTCACGCTCTTCCGCTTCCGTGTATTATACTGAATGCAAATCGAAGAACGAAAACAGGGGAGGCCTGGGAACGAGGCTAACATTGGGTACGGTCGCTCTCTGATCTGACAGATTGCAGAATGCATAATTATATGCGTGTACGACATAATGTTTGTGCTTTGAAGCGAACTGAACATGATCCCAAGACACTATGTGGCTTTCTTGAACTTTTTAAACCACACTGTGCCACAGTCTAAGCCACATCAGAAGACTCAAATTGCTTTTATGTTTTACAAACATGTCTTGTTCAGAGGCAATGTAACAAGACAGTACAGACAGTAGTGCTTCTTGAAGTTCGACCTCTTTCAGAAAACAGCCCATTCTCTAGAATGACTTCAAGTAGTTGCTGGAATATCACACCACAGTTTGCCCTGTCTTCACACAGATATCCGTACTTTACAAATTGGCGCAGTACACTTATAGACTACATATACATGTAGCACAGCAGATGTACAGTACTGGTAGTGGTGTGCTAGTAACTTGTGTGCTACATTTCACCTAGGAGTTTCCTTATCATTCGTAGGCCAGGTGGGATTGGATTGAGATTGCTTATTGATTGGTAGTGCGTCAGGCGGTCTTACGTACAATTACATCATACATGTAGGGCAGCTAGATAAGCCCTTGATGTAAACAAAACTGTTTGGGAATTAACACAACTAGTTGAAAATGACTGGTACAACCAGATGAGAAATGAAAAGGTTTGCGGTAAGACATGTTGACATCACCGCAGGGGTTAAATGTGTGTGGAATGTAATTACTGCAGACAAGTATAGTCTTAGAGGCATTTTACTTCCACCTGGGGTGCTCTCGAAGTGCAAAGTTCAAACTCGAATACAAAAGTAAGCAGAGCACAAGTACACTCACTAAGTGAGGGGCCGACCAGGGGCCTTGGTGTTCACTTGACTTGTTGGTCGATGCACTTTCATTCCTCAACATATCAAAACAATAGCCCGCTTTAACAGTACTCAAACAGGTTGACGATTTTATTATTGCAGTTTGTATTTGAAAGAGGAGGACCACTCTAGTATCACGTGATGCTGTCGTACCTCCTCTGGGTTTGTTACACAAGTGATTTTTTTCTAGATAGTTTTCATTGCTAATGTACTCACCTTCAGGAGGCAACAATTAAGTGCAGTCTGCATGCAGTGTAGCTACCAGGAAAATGTTGGCAAACAATTCAAGTATGGAGCTTTTTCATGTGACGTCATCACCTTCGAGAATACCAAAAGGAAAACTGCCACCATGCTGGTTTACAAGGAGATACATGTAGTAGCTTATTTGGCGATCTTCGTGACTGGAGCAATATGCTTATAATGCTTTTATTATGTGCTGAATCAGGCAAAATACCACTGCTATGTAAGTAAAAAAACAGCTGTATAAACACTTACCTGTGGAGCTCCATGTGGGTATACATTGTATACTGCCAATGTGCTGAATCAGGCAAAATACCACTGCATATAGCTCCAGTGGCGAAGATCGCCAAATAAGCTGTACATTAAGATGGCGGTTTGATTGAGTTTGTGTAGTACGGCATTATGATCATGTCTAGCCCGTTACTATGTGGTTACTATGTAATAGAGTGCATTATATTTCAGATAAAGCCTTGTAGTTTGTATCCCGTGGGCATCAAGTACAGGTAACTTTATTTGCCTGGAGTTACGCAGAAATATACATATTTTATGTGCATTCTCAACCGCTCAGCAGTGTGATAACACAGAATGGGTCGACGACAGCGATAGCCAGTCCGAGAACAAGCCGCGCGGACAAGCCCCAATGAGCCCAAGGAGACGAAAATCAAACCGGTAACGCTGTGTGCTCACGGTTGCTACGAAGCTAGCTTTGAGGCTTGTTTCGTGGACATAGGATGCCTTGAGAAACATAATTTGTCAACAGCGCTGTTGGAAAACAGCAGAAAGCATCACGGCATAGCCGTCAATTCTCATAAGGCTTCGCCACTCAGGCCCGTTTCCGGACTGGCTGTCGTCGCCCATCGCAGTGTTGAACGGTTTCAAAGTCGCAGCTACGACAAAACTGGTTGTTACTACAAGTAACTGAGTACTACCGTACCTGTAAGCTAGCTAGACTACTAGTGCAACCTTCGAAAAACAGCTGTGTTCACAAATAAACACACCGCTGACATAGCAACACATTGAAGCGCATGCGCAAACGGGCTAGAAGCCAGTTATTAACCGCACCCTCGGGCTTTAGTTGATATATAATCAACACCGCCCTCGGGCTGCGCCCTCGGGTGGTGTGCTTATATATCTACTAAAGCCCTCGTGAGCGGTTAATAACATAATGAAAAGGCTTTACTACAATTATTGAGTAGGTGAGAGATAGGTATGGGCAATGGATTGGTGAAAGGTACTGCTGCCTCCTGATCGCGCAGCTGCCTCCTGAAGTACTTGGCTCCACCCATTTTGAAAACTGTCTATAGTATTACTAAAAGCTCTGCTTACCACTTGGATTGCTTGCTTCAACAGCAGTACAGTTCTCACCGACAGCATTGTTTGAGCAGACAGTAAACTCATATCTATCACAGACTTGATCCTCCTGTGGCCTTTCAAATGTTGTCGACGTCCCAGTAACTGTGACTCCACTCATTGTAGCATCAGTTCTCAAGTTCCTAGTGCGAAGGATATAGCTGATGTTCTCTCCTGGCAGGGAGAAGGGAGCTTCCCATTGGAGTCGGAGTGTATTGGCAGCTTGTGGAAAGGAACTGAGTCCTGTGGGAGGATTGGGAAGCCCTGAGAAAGAAAGAGAGGGAGGGAGATTGCATAGTAAAATAGCATAGTTTGAGAAGGAGGAGTTGAAAGCCTGGTGTGTGCATGTGTTTGTGGAATGGGGGAGTGAGGTTATGAGAAATTCCACTGTATCTTGAGCTTTGTACTATCAGTATGCCATGATTGCCATCCACGCACACACAGAGTATAAACACAGATAAGCTTTGGTTTACCTGAGGCAGTGTTCCACATGAGACAGTAAACTAAAACTCAGTTTGATGTAAGCTATTGTGTACAGCATACAAAGCTTGTGTAAACTCTTATCTTACAGTTTCTACATGTGACCCATTATACTCTTCTATTCATCCAATGAAATGCTTACAAAGTGACGCAATATGATATAAATATAGCACAACAGTAGCCCCTCTGTTATCTGTGGATGATTTGCAGATACTGCACTATGCAGTGATCTTGAAGAGCCTAGTTCACTCTACAGGCAAAAATGAAACTTCACCTCAAGTCAGTAATGGTGTTTAACTTACTGCCAGTAAGTCTTTAGCATGCATGTATACATGGAGCTTTCTGTCTATACTTTGTTTTTGTACTAAACTTGGACCAAATAAGGATAACGGGAAACCATGGAAAAATCATGGTAATTCTGAAAAATTACTGTGGTATGCATTCTAAATATCATGACATTATTGTTGAGGACATTTCTTTTGATATAATTTATGTATAGACTACAATTCAATATTCATTCATTACAGCAGAATCTCTCTTAGAGGACATCCTGAATTAGCCTCAAACTCAGGCTTTTCATTCCGGATTTTGTCTTGCGGCTTTAGAAGATTTTTCTCCAAAGCTGCAAGACAAAATCCAGAATGGAAGGCCTAGGTTCAAGGATAATCTTAAATACTGAGGTCACATCATTAAATCAGAATTGTTTGGATGGAAAGGTGTCTATATCACAGAGAAATTATACTGTTACAGTACTTGCTCGTGGGTCAGTACCAGCTGCCCACTTTCCGTTGTCCAAACGCCTTTGGTCCAGATGCTAAGGCACAACTGCTCTCTGGAGACAACTAAGTTATTTTAATCATCTTTCAGATGCCTAAAGTCAAATGGACTATGAATGAGGTATGAAAACATTTCTTTACCAGACAGTGAGGGAAATGTAGTCTTGTAGCTACACTGACAAGCAATGAGATACAGTAGCCTCAACATGAGGCTACGTGCAAATGGCAAGGGACCAACTGACATCTGTGACTGTAATAATTTGACATTAACCTACACAACAGTGGCTTTCTTTGATTGAAGTTTTGTCAGAGTAGCCTCGTGCAAGCGACAAATGTAGTTGCGTTCCCAAACAAAATAAATTTTGATGTTCAGAGTCACATTTCACATGGGGTGGGGTCACTGTGTTTAATAGCTGCACTTTTAAAAATCAATTTTTGGCCATCAACAGGCCCCAGACTGGACTCTGCTCATTTGAGGTTGGACCTGATAGTTCACTGCAATTTGGAGGGCAGGCTTGATGGTTTGCTGTTGGCAAACTTCTAAAGAATTGGTCTGGCCATGGCCTGAGTATCTAGAGCACTTCCCCTGGTCCTGTACCGGTTAGCTCACTCTAAGCCCTTCAATTTGTAACATGACTTGCTTCATATCCATATTTGAACAAGGCAATTCAGTGCTACACAGTGTACATCTTCCTGTTACATCATACCAACATAACTGTTACTATGGCAACCATTACATAATATGTTTCTGGTAAAATACATGCAGCTGCACTGACAATATTGAGATGATGTCATAAAGACAGTCAGCACATTTTAGTGGTACATTGCCATGAAGAGAAGGACAAGGGTCAGTTTGCATTATCTCTTGTATGTATGGGAAAAACATGCAACATATATAGGTATTGGGAAATATATATTGTATGTACGTATGTATTGGGAAGTATATATAGAATACAGTAATATCTATAGGTATGAAGTGAAAGGGGGGAAGGGCTGCAGTGTACAGTAAAATCTCTGGCTGCTTGTATACTTGAACAACATACAGAAAATGTTACCATTTGGTCCTAGGAGTTTATACAAATGGGCCAGATATTTAATACAACAATCTTTAGAGCAAAAGAATGGTAATTTCTGCTGATGGTAAACATAGTCTCATGTGAAATATATAGACGGTGTGGATTTGAGGTTGAAAATTATAAATTTCTGCACATACGTACAGCATGTGGCTTTTACAATTCTCTTATGTGGGAGAATCTTCAAAGTACTACTGGTAACAAACGTGTCCTGGTCATGCCCCATGGTGAAGCCCATTTCAGTTACATCATCAAAACCGTACACATCCGTACTGAAACTTGCGCCACCATCTTTACATGGCAGTATTGCGGTATCGATTGAAAACGAACTGGCTTCACAGATAAACATAATTTAGCTCTTTTAGTGATGGTACTTTGCCTGATTCAACACATACTAGAAACATTTTAAGTGTCTCTTTGCGTTTGCTGAGAATTCTCCCATGCAAAAATTGAGCTGGTAAGGTTTGATTGAAACACATTAGAAGCACTCACCAAACACTAGTAGAGTCACATCGTCACTAGAAACAAAAGGAAGTATCACACTCGTGGATGCCTGGCACCTAATCACTGTTCTGTTGTTCTCAAAGGAAGCAAGGGCATACAGTGTGTACGAGATGGTCCCAATGTCTTGAAGCGAGGGCCCTGGATCTGTTATTATCCCTCGTACTGCAAAAGCTGTTCGAGTGGTGGGGCCAGCCAGCTGTGTCATATTTACTTCCCAAAGGGCAAGCCTAGACCCTGCTGCCTCACACTGGAAGGTGACGTTGGTCCCTACTGGGAAGCTGATCGGAGGACGGGGGGAGACAATCTGTACAGTCTGACCTGTAAAGTTTAATACAGAAAAACATACATGTACATTTTTCCTTTCTGCTACTAGTATATGATCTAAGGTGCTATGCCCTCCTCCTTAGATCTGTATGAAACCTTCCACTGTGCAGATACAGCATACTTTCATGAAGGAGTCTGTCTGTCTATCTGTCTGTCTGTCTGTCTATCTATCTATCTATCTATCTATCTATCTATCTATCTATCTACCTATCTATCTATCTACCTATTTACCTACCTATCTACCTACCATCTATCTTCCCCTGTCGGCTATGGAAGTAAGCTCATATTTTGTCCTTCTCAGCCTGCGCCTGCAGTTTTTATGTAGCAATGCAGAGTAGTGCCAGGCTTCACTATCATAGTGCTGATAACCATTATCCGTTGCTCTGCAAAAGTTCTTCGAGTGATGGGACCAGCCAGCTGACTTCCCACATTAGCAACGCATATCAACTTTACGCATCCATGCATGGTTGCAATAGTCTCATGGTCGGCTTGCATGTATGCATAGGCAAGACTTTCGCTACTTTCATGCATGGCGATTACCTATGTTACGGCTTCACTATTACACTGACTGTACAACAAAACCCCAAAACTGTATGTTACAAACAAGGAGTATGTGTGTATGTTTTCTCACCGTATGCATCCAGTGCGTATAACAACAGCAGTAGAAGAAAGACTCGTACTGGCTCGCGAAGACAGAGAGACCGCATCTTGGCATCTCCAATGGTATTGCTTTATCAGTTATGAGACACCACTGACAAACAAAGACTCGTGTATGTGCGGAAGTGTGTATACTAATTTGCTTCCGTCTTTAGATTCCGTGACTGGTCTCGTTCCAGGCCAGCGTCGTCTATGCGTAGCATGGGAACGAGACCGATTGCTGACAAAAGGATGACTAGACTGACAGTAGCCCTTCTTGTAACAACGCTGGTCCTGTGGAGACACGGCTTTGCGCAGCTTTCAGGTAATAAATCTCATCACAGTATCCATTTTATAGAAGTATAAGGAGACTTGAAACTCTCCTTGCCACGACAGACTTTGTAGCTACAACCTAGTATTGATAACTATCAGTAGAAAGTGGCGTATAGACAGCTTTGATATGCCAAACAAACCAAACTTGAGGTGTAGTCCCTACCACAAACACTCCATGCCACTTTATGTGTACATAGCTGGTACACAAAGGGCAAATTTAATCAGATCCTTCTGACTGGTGTGGTGAAAAACCTTGCCCAGAAGTATCTTGAGCACTGGAATGGGACATCAGTGTTGATGAGGGAAATAGCACTACACTAACCTGAGGGGTCCGACACATAGGAGAAATCTTGTATGCCATCTCCTGAAATCACAGAAACCACAAATCATGGAAGCCCCCCCAAGAAACCAAGAAATCATGCCTTGACGAATTCAGAAATCACAAACAAAATCATGTGATTTTGAAATCTCGTATGCTTCAGAGCTTTGTGTTGGGCCCCTCCCATCGACTAACCAACATTCGAGCTTTGCTAGTGACAGGAAGTATTTGTTGTGACGTTATCATTCTTTTAATGTGATTGGCTTATGATTGTACGGTAGAACATGGTAACAATGAATTTTGAAGCAGTGCCTGACCTATTGTGTTGAAGATCTGGAAATGAGGTTTACGTACATGTAGTCTTCCAGTGAGACACTTCCGAGCAAGGCACTCTCCAGACCCTCCACTGATCAGTCACAAGGTCATGGGTCTAGATTAGGAAAAATCAATGCGAATTTTTAGCAAAACATATTCTGTGGTCATTGAGCTACAGTATAAACTTTTAGTCTGAAATTATTTTGTAATTGGGTGTACAGATGGTAGTCCCATATTAAACACTGCATGCATACTCACTTTCAGACTGGTCCCATGTAGTGAGGAAATAAAAGTGGCTTGTTGTGTTGCTTTGTTCCCATCTAGTTTTTTCCTTTGCTCGCTGCACGGTCCAACTACGTACAATTGAAAACTGGAGGTCTGGGAACGAGGCTAGTTCACATTCGAAACAGCGTGGGGGTGGGCAGTTATGGTTGAATGGGTACAAATGCCTGATTAGCACTTCGCTTGCAGTGCAGTCACAGTCACAGATTTAGGTGATAAGATTCGTTGGCCCAGCTACCGTATTTGGGAGTGAATTGCTTTTATATATGTGTGCACAATAGACAGTGTGATGAGTCTGTAATGGATCCACTGCATGGTGTTGTTATGATTTGAACGACAAAGTGCCAGCTGCTGTCACACTTGGCACTATGTATATATACCCTCTAAGGTGCTATCATTACCTCCTACACACAAAGCTGAAACCAGTTTGGGAATGAGACAGTTATGGTTATATGGGCGAGAACATAGCCTCGTTCCCAGGCCCCGCCCAGCTTTCCGTCGCTTTCAGTACGGCAAGTGATGCAAAGCTGGGCGGGGCCTGGGAACGAGGCTAGTGAGAACATACGTTTGACTGAGTTATATTGTACTTAGCATGGAGTGCTCTAGTTACCGGTAGGTATTTGGGAGTGATAATTGCTGTGGTGTGTGCAGAATTGACAGTGTGGTAGTCCGTAATGGACCTAGCCTCGTTCCCAGGCCGTTCCCGGCTCCAGTTTTGATCGCTTGCAGTATAAAAACAGAGGGGAAGGCCTGGGAGAAAGAGTCACGTGCGTGACGTCAGGTAGACGTGAGGGTAGACGTGAGGGGGGGCGGTGCCCGACGAAGTAACTCACAAACTTTGCGTTGATCAGCCTCGAGTCTACCAAACAACGAGCTGAATTGACGCTGTATTTCGAATGTTACAGTCTCAAGTTCTTGGACAAGATATTAGAGGAAGGACCTCGAGATTCTTCGTCGGGCACCGCCCCCCCTCACGTCTACCCTCACGTCTACCCTCACGTCTACCTGACGTCACGCACGTGACTCTTTCTCCCAGGCCTTCCCCTCCGTTTTTATACTGCAAGCGATCAAAACTGGAGCCGGGAATGGCCTGGAAACGAGGCTATAATGGACCTACTGCATGGTGATGTTATCATAACAACTTTAGAGGGTGTTGTTATTGAGTGAGGACATTGCTCAAAATTTCCTTCCGCACACAAATTTGTGTGGAGCTAAAAACATATTTGGGGTGGGGCAGTTATGGTTAAGTGAGCCTGGGTATGAGGCTAGAGACCACTGACAGTGTGTTGCTGGGCTATTATTTGATGTGGCTAAAAGTATGGGTGATGGTCCCTTTTTATCACTCTGGGAAGGAAGACCACAAGTGCTGTATAAATTGTTGTGGTTCTTGAGGACCAGGCCTTGTCAGCTGTGCTGTGGTGACTGTGCATGCATGATCACTTGTGCAAGATATCCTACCTATAGTTCCTGTGTACAAACGTTTGAGTGTGTATACATGATTCTTGTACATGATAACCTATCAGCACACGTAGATCAATGGCGGAGCCTTTCTGTTTGTGTTTTCTGTTTTGTTACTTTAGTCTAGTGTATGGAACCACTGTGAGTTATGTAGTAAGTTAACAATGTTCCATTATGTATCCTGTAACCTTAAGTGCAGCTGTTTGTATAGCCTCGTTCCCAGGCCTCCCCCCTTTCTACCTTCCATTTGCGTTCACAATAATACACGGGAGTGGAAGACCAGCGAAAAACGGGGTCTTCCACTCCCGTGTATTATTGTGAACGCAAACGGAAGGTAGAAACGGGGGAGGCCTGGGAACGAGGCTACTGTTTGTATGCAGCAGATTGTAGTGTGGTGTACGTAATTCATTGTACTGGTTCTAGTCTGTGATAAAGAGTAATTTACTATTAGCATCTCTTCTCTTTTCCTCGCTCTTCTCTCCACTTCTGCTCTCCTCCCCCTTGCCCTCTCCCACTCCTTCCCTCTTCCCCTTTCCCTTTCTCTCCTCCTTTCCCTCCCCTTCCCATCCCCTTCTCACCCTTCCTATTCCCTCCCTCTCTTCCTCCCTCTCCCCCTCCCTCTCCTCCTCCCTCCCCCCTCCCTCTTCTTCTCCTCCCCCTCTTCCTCCCTTCCTTTCTTCCCTCCTATAGCTGGGATCTTCTTCACCCCCACGACCAACCAGACAGTTCCATTGAACTCAGATGACAACATCACTTATGAATGTGAAGTTGATCGCAACCGATTGCTCATCTGGGTTGTCAGTGGAGCATCAATTGAGACTGATGGTAATGCAATGCAGTTTCAGGACATTGGTGTATTCAAAGAGGATCAAGGTAGAAACCGCTCAACACTGATCATTACAAGGAGAGCGAGGGAAGCATACGTGGGGGAGCCTATATCAGTGAGGTGTAGTGCCTTCAACAGTAATCCTCCTGGGACTGACTTCAGCAGCTTCTCGTATGTGGTCACCTATGGTAAGTGAATGATAATATGTGCATTATTATCATGGTTGACAGAAGTCTAGCAAACCAGACCCACTTCTGCAACAAAGGGATGAGTCCTGTGAACTGTGTATACCCTACGAGCCACTGTGGTCCAATCATGCTGCAGTATTTTGTCACATGACACATTTCAGTAGCAAAACAGTCTGGAAAACAACCACAGAGAGCCGCAACATCAGCACATGACTATACTTCTCGGGAAGCATGCATGCTTCACAACAGGTGTGAAATCTGTTTACGTCATCCAGCTGATTGCATTCCAGTGGGTAATGGATTGTATACACACAAGTTCACCAGACTCTTTCCTTTTCACGGAAGTGGGTCTGGCTTGTGAGACTACGTAGGTCGATGGGACCATGATAAATTGAAATTACCACTATTGTACACAGAAATTTGGTAGTGTATGTGTACATGTCATTCTTTGCCATAGCTGTGTAGTGTGTGTTGTGGGTTGTAGCTAACTACATGTACATGACATGTACTTTAATTTGTGGTGAGTGAATAAGTATTGCTTGGCATGTGTGACTTGTATGTTAATTGTGTAGTCACTTAGGATGAGTGCATGAAGTGTGACTGTGTGTGTGTGTGTGTGTGTGTGCGTGCGTGTGTGTGTGTGTGTGTGTGTGTGCGTGCGTGCGTGCGTGTGTGCGTGCGTGTGTGTGTGTGTGTGTGTGTGTGCGCATGTGTGTGTGTGTGCGCATGTGTGTGTGTGCGCGCGCATGTGTGTGCATGCATATGTGTGTATGTAGGTGTATGGTGTGTGTGTGAAAGGTAGGTCAGTGGTGGATGAAGGCAGAACTGATATTCACCATTTGCTGAGTATCAGACTGCTAATCACATGTAACCTAACCTGACACCTACTGAAGTAGGTAAATTGCATTCTGTGGTTGACTTGAAAGAGTATACTTGAAACATTCAGTAAGAATGCAGTTGTACATGAGCTTCAACATGTCTTTTGGAAGTAAGTTGGTGTGGGTTCCCCGTCTGGTTCCCCGTCTGGTTCCCGTCTGGTTCCCCGTCTGGTTCCCGTCTGGTTCCCGTCTGGTTCTTATTAGACCATGTACAGCCTCCACCTAGACTGAACAAGCTGTTCATGAACGATCAATGAACCACATCTCCCTGCATAGAAAAGGCAGGCCTGTATGCAAATGTTACCAATGTGCTGGACCTGTTTTTGCCAATACCATGCGTCATCAACTGCACTGAGGTGACTGGGACTGCTATTTTGTTTTAAATAATAGGAAAATTATTTGTCATTGCCAAGCACAGCAAGGGTTGGTAATTGCTTCCATTTTCATCCTCGTATGTGCATACCTGGTCCACCTAATCTATGTGTATGACATCTTTTTGCCCCTCTCCCTCCCGGGGCCCCTGCTAGTTCATAGGCATACCAACATGATCTCCATAGTATACACAGAAGCACTATACTGATAAGGGAGTGAGCTTAGTGTAAGCATCAGCTTGACCTCCATTGTTCAGCAGTTTCTAAACCCCACTCTTGCAGTCTGTCAATGACTCCATTCATGAACCCAATCACTCAGCAGTCTGTCGTAGCCTCCTCCCAGGCATTACAGTGACCGTCTGCCCCATTTGAACTCACTCACTCACACCGTGGTAGGCTCTCAGTGACCGTCTGCCTCACACCCCAGCAGTCTGTTGGTGACTGTCTATCCCATCACTCGGCAGTTCATGACTGCTCTTGCTAAAGAAAAGCAATTTAAAGCACTTGTGTACTATGAAGTTTCTGCATGCATGTACCCAGCGTGTGATCTCAATGCAGGCTGAAATAGTGAGGGAGTACCGTCTGTCCTGCACAAGCCCAGGGACTGCTGTTGTGTTCACTGGGATTACAATACGGTCACTGTTACTGTTGCCAACGGTTACAGAGCCTACACCCAGCACATTCACAGAGTAGTTTGTGACTGGCAATCTTATGTTACATGCTTGTGCTGGCTGTATGTGTGTGTGTGTGTGTATGTGTGTGTGTGTGTACAAGAGTGCATAAGAATGGGCGGCTAGAGTAAGAGTGTGTAACTCCAATAGAAGCTGCGGGGAAAATTATTGAACTGTACTAAAAATAGAACACCTGGTCACGTGCTTAGCAACAATGGCTTATGTCTACGCACAGCTGCACCGTACGTGTTACTATTTTAGTACTGGCAGTAAATTCCGCCCGGTTTCGAATTTTACGTAGTTACACGCTCTTACTCTAGCCGCCCGTTGTTATGCGCTCTTGCTTAGATGATGCTATATGTATAAAGAATCAATGAACCACATCTCTCTTATCAAAGACGGACATACATGTAAATGTAGTTGTTATGCAAATTGCATGTAAGTCACCTACTGCGCAGGATACATTTCCGATAATACCAGCCCTCATTTGCTGTGGTGAGGTGACTGCTAACTTATTCAGGAAATGCAGTCAGGTGGCTGGCCTTATCCGTAGGATAGATAGAAGCTCCTGAGGGGTATAGCATCTCTTTGTGCAGCTGTTCTTTGAAGATTGTGATCCTTATAATCATATGCTGTCAATGCGTGCTGCATGTTTGTAGTCAATGAATTAGTCATTAAACGTTTGTCAAGTCAGACTTGAGTGTAGTCACAACAGCCGCTAAGCCACCCAAAACAGATGTTGTCTATGCATGATCAGTGAGCAACTGGATCACAGCATAATACATTTTTACCACTATTTCAACCCCCTTCTTTTACTGGTTGGGTGATGAATTTGAAGATATTTGTACTCCACATTGGCTATGTTAATTACACAGTAGCCTCGTTCCCAGGGACAAAGAAAATGAGAAAGGGTTAGTAACGAGGCTAGCATGAATGTTGTTTGCTACATATGTAGGTAGTAAACAGAATTCTATGCCATGAACTGACAGCACCAGTACCCTCGTCCTCAGGCCCCTCTCCCCCAAAGTGCTTGGGGACGAGGCTAACAGCTCCAGATGATGCTGGCAATGTCCTCGCTCGGTACCTTCCCTCTCTTTTGTGGGGTTATTGTGGGGTTATAGGCAGAGGAGGGAGGAAATGACGTCACATCATAGCGACAATTAGTGCGCTCTGATGACATTTCAAGGGCAAGAATCGTGGATGCAAGCTACAAGGATCGCTCTATGAGCTAAGTCACAACGAGCGCATAGGGTTTTTGACTAAGCTGAAGCCATCTGGCTAGTTAAAATTGGTTATTATGACTCACCTCATGGGTTAAGCTTGTAAGTTGCTAGTTCAACGGAAGGTGAGTCACAGGAGGCCATTTTATCTGCCAAACATCTTCAGCTTTGCATGCACGCCTATCGCACCCATCGCGATTTTGTCCATAGAGCTGTTGGTTTAGCTTGCATCCACACTTCATGGAATCTCAGATAATTGTTGCTATCACGTGATCACGTCCCCCCTCCTCTGGGTTATAGGAAGACATGTAAGTGGATATCTGTGTGTTATGCTAACTAGTTTACCTTCTCAACCCCAGGTGTCCCAAACAGTCCTGGCAACTTAATGCTGACTCCTTCAGGGACAGACCTCACTCTCAGCTGGTCCCCACCCACTAACGTTCCCCCGGGAGTCCCTGTCACATACTGTGTGAATATCACTGGTGCAGGAGTGAATAACAGGTACGTCTGTACAGGTGCTGGTGGTACATAGATGTATATGTATAGTCGTGGATAGATAGGTAGGTAGATAGATAGAGGTAGGTAGGTAGGTAGATAGAAGGATGGATAGATGGATGGATGGATGGATGGATGGGTGGATGGATGGATGGATGGATGGATGGATGGATGGGTGGATGGATGGATGGATGGATGGATGGATGGATGGATGGATGGATGGATGGATGGATGGATGGATGGATGGATGGATGGATGGATGGATGGATGGATGGATGGAGGGATGGATGGGTGGGTGTGTGTGTATGTGTGTGTGTGGATGGGTGGGTGTGTGGGTGTGTGTTTGTGTGTGTGTGTGTGGGTGGGTGGATGGATGGATGGATAGGTAAATAGATAGATAGATAGATAGATAGATAGATAGATAGATAGATAGATAGATAGATAGAAAGAGTCATGTAGATGAATAAATAGTTTTGTTTAGATGTCGTTACAGTTTATCAGTTATAGAATTAGCACAGCGGTGATTACATAATCACGTGATGCTGTAATGTACCCTTCAATTTGACAGGACGTGTGACATCACCACAACATCGTTCACATTTCCCGAAGACAACCAGGCAATGTGTGAGATGTTTCAGTTCTCTGTGACAGCGTCTAATCCTGCGGGTTACAGCATCCCCATCATCATCCAGGATACTATCCCAATCTGTGAGTTTGTAAGACCAGGAGCATATTGAGAGGGACTGGAGGCTGTAATTCCCAGTACAGATGGTTTCCTTGGGGCATGGAAAGTTAGGTGGACGTAGGGGGGGGGGCTCAACCGCAAAACAATGCACTAGATCATTCGTTCGAGTACTCTACTGCAATCCTGGACATCAGACGTTAGCGTGGTCGAAACTACTCATCTAGACTGGTAAGAAACTCGCTCTCGAGCTTGGTGCGATAGATAGATCGTGCATATTTGAATATCAGCCCCTCCTCTCCTATGTCCACCTCGCGTCCACTCATGTGGTGAATGAGTCCAAGCCTTCTTTGTTTTTTACCACTCTTCCTTCTGTGTTACTATACTGAATGTAAACCGAAGAACATATAATGGTGGAGGCATGGGAACAAGGCTATGTTTATGGACCTGCACCTACTACTTGTTCCCAGGTGCTTGGGTGGAGGCTAATGCTGAAATCATGACCTACCGTGGACAATGAGTACCCTACCATCCCATAATACATAGTACACCTGCATTGTTTTACTTAAAAATTCCCAGATTAAAATGATAGTAACTCATTGTCTACAGTATAAGACATTCAGCCAATTATTCTGTGTTCAGTAGCTTCAAATAGACGCTGCCCTTGAATAGTAGCCATGGGTAGCATACGCGGCACACGCACATGTATGCGAATAATTTGAGATGACAGTCAACAGGCTAGCGCTAGGGCTGTTTGTGTTGTACAACTCCTTTCCAAGGCTGACAGCAGGACTGAGTGGCTGTGCGTACTACTGACAGAGCTTAACGTATCCAGCCGTCATTGATATCTGCGTCTTCATAAGCTCCTGCTGCGTGTTTGCCAAAGAAATAAACGCCGCCCTCGAATAGTAGCTGGACAATAACAAGCAGTGAAAAAAATAGCCGCAGCGTGTGATCGAAGAAGTATGGTACATTACCTTTGCACCTCAGGTGTCTACACAGAACAATTGCATATAGATAGCCTCGTTCCTACGTAGTCCTCCTGTTTTTGTTTTTTTTTGTTCTTCAGTTTGTGTTCAGTATAAATACATGGAAGCAGAACAGTGATGAAAACAGGGAAGGCACCTATCACGTGAAGTGGACATTCTGCTCCCAGGCCTTCCCCATTTTTCGCAGCTCTTCCACTTTCGCATGAACACAAACTGATCAACAAAAGCGGGGAGGCCTTGGAACAAGATGCATGCAAGGGACTTCCCCAGCCCATATGATAAGGTGCCAATTTGTTGTTTCTCAGCAGGTGCTTTACCAGCACACAATGCGGGCAGGTGGGTATTACCATTATATTTCTCAACAAAGAACTCGACAAACATGATGCCAGGAGGATCAGCGCTTGTTTTATGCCATTATAGAAGGGCTCGTTTGGATGCTGTGCAGTAGACAGCCACTTTTATTAGTGCTATGTTCATCGCTGTGCTTATCTGGTTCATTCATATGTCGGTAGTATGCAAAGATGGAAATAATGGTGATAAATTCTATCGCAGAAATCCATGCGAGCGGCCGATGGGAAACTAATAATCAATGAATTGGGACCTAACAGTATTCTTGACTGTGCTATCTTCTCTCAAGCACAGGCCACACTAGCCTCGTACCCAGGCCGTTTGGTACGAGGCTAAGACCACACAGAAAAAGTCAACTTTTTAATACCCCTTTTTGTGTGTTCTACAGCCGCAGATCTTCGTAATGCCAGCCGTGAGCTGACCATCGACTATATCGACCTAACACGTGGAGAGGGAGTTTTCATTCAAGTCTCTTTCCCAGTAAGTACAAGCTCATTCTTAATCTGTCCCAGACTCATTCCCACTCCAGTTTATGGGATATAGATACCACAGGTTGCAATTCCATTTCAACATCGCGTATTTTGTGGGTTTTACAAAAAGCTGGGTCTGCAAGGAAGAACTCAAGCAAGCGTGTTCTACATAATCACATGGATTCAGGTGCGATTTGAAAATAGTTGCACAAGCAATGGGTAAAATATTGGCAGATAGGGAGTGCAATGATTCCCAAATGGCACTCGAACCCAAATAAGCACATGTATATGATTAGCATAGCTACCAAATCGTGTATACCATGTCAATGACATGCAGTTTGTGTGAGTCCTCCTTTGCAGAGCATGGTTGCTGTGAAAACATGTGGACATTCAAATGGAACTGCAATTTGTGGTATATCATACTGTAGATTCATGCTACTATGCCCCTTGAGAAAACACCCTCCCTCTACCTAGGTCTTACATATTAAGTAATTCTAAATTGTTTTTCTAGAAGATTGTTAGTGTTTTGGCTTTACGAAAGTCACAGCACCATTTGATTTGTTTTCTTTCTGAACATGAGATACACAGAACCAATTGTCTCCTGTCACCAAGCGTTGATACATGTCATGTACAGTGGAACCCTGCTTAACGGACACCCCTCAACAGTGGACACCCCTGATATAACTTTGAAAGTCCCAACTGTCCCTCCGTTCACTTCAGCAACCCCGCTACTCCGTATAATGGAGAGTTTTTGCAGTCCCAATTGTACGCAAACAATACTTAATGACCTCGATTTAGTGGACACTCATCCTTTTCAGCAAGATTGTCCACCATCACTGCTAGTGACATTAGATTAGCTTTGTTACTCATCGTACTAGCCTCTGCTTACCCTTCCCCACCAGCGTACAGCTAGGAAAAGCTCTGAAACACAGCCACATTGTCCACAACAGCCCGATTACACAGCACCACACCTACCGAAAGTATACCGTAAGCCCTGAGTTAGGAACAGCTCGCTATAAGGGACAAGAAGTTGGTTCCCAATGTTGTCCGCTATAGAAGGGCTCCACTGTACATAGATCACTGAAGAGGGGTTCCACTGTACATAGATCACTGAAGTACATTTCTCATATGGTATATGGCCAACAATGTTGCTGTTTTTCAAAGTTGTTATGAATACCATTAACCTTGCATTGAACCAGTAGCTCTGTGGAGGCGTACTGAATATTCAGCTTTACTTCAAAGCAGTGTGGAAGGTGGTATTTGCACAATCAGCTGTACACCTGTTAACCTGCATGTAATAACATAAACCTTGGCTCCACTGTGTGCATGTGTACACATGTTTCCATGGCTACATATCCATATTTGGTGGTAAACAAAGTGTAACCCTACTCATGCAAAGGAAGCTAGCAAACTGGTGTACCAACATGACTAGAGGCATATTGATAAAATCCTTCCGGAAATTTAATATGAAATGTGAACATGTATTGTGAGTGGCAGCACGTACCGTATTCTACTATGGGCCACTTAAGTGCTAGCTGAAAGAGGGGGGTGGGCGGATAATACGTAGTTTTGGTAAACGTCATGTATAGTATCCGCCCACCCAGGAAGTTCAGCTACAATTATGTGATTATGTCTTTGTGGTGTGGCTATAAAAAGGTCACGCATGCGTGCTCTATCAAATCTATATAGCCTCAGTAACGGCCGCCATCTTTTGCAAGGAGAGTGTTGTGCGTGGACATCATGTATAGCTACAAGGCTGTCTGGACACCGTTTGTAGGCGAAATTCTCAACACTAGGTGAGAGGATGAAAATACCCATGACAGACATGCAGTTGCAGTAGACTTTTACAGCTGCATAGTTGGACACTTACCTCGAGAGTATTCGAGAATAGCATGGCATTTTCTGCAGCATGGGGGAAAGATCTCATGCGAGATTACTGGCAGAAGATGGTCTGGTAGATGTGTCTACAAATTTCAAGGAAAAGAGAAGACTGCGAGAAGTGATTGACAAACGTAACTGACGGTCTAAGCTGGAATGCCGAAATCGGCTTTTCTCAAAGCCATCTATATGTGAAAACTTTGTACCTACTTGCCTGCTGTTGTTGTCGTTCCCAGTACAGGGAGCAGTCCCGCGGTAAAGGGTGGGTGGATACTATATATAAAGAAATAAAAAAACATTAAAAATGTAAAAAAGATGTAGGGATGGCATGCCAAAAAGTATACAAACAAGGTAGGGATGATAGCATAAAAGCAAAGGTCAACATAAAGGCAATGCCCCATCCCTACATCTTTTTCACACTCAAAGAGGAAGCCTGGGCGTTTAAATAAGTTTTTAGCGTGTTTGTGGTGAAGTTATACGGCTATTGCATATATTGCGTGTCGGCGCCATCTCTACATAGAGAGTCTACCGACTCTCTGATAAATACCCTTCCACATAACTTTTGTTTGAAGAAGGGGGTGGGCAGATAATACATCATGGGCGGATAATACGTAGAATACGGTATATTTTAGTTTGTTCCCAGGCCCTGCCCAGCTTTCCGTCGCTTGTAGTACAGTAAAGCGTGGCTGTACTGCAAGGGACGGAAAGCTGGGTAGGGCCTGGGAACGAGGCTATATTTTAGCCTGGATAATGCTATAAGTACAGTGGACCCTCACTTATCCTGCTGCAACAGATGAATCATCTTGCAGATTGTGTCTGTAATAATAGGGGAATCATTATTAGCTAAGACTTTCTCTTGTGTATGTATGTATATTACGCCTGGATACATGACCACTGTGGACGCGCACCGCATCCTTTACTTTACTGATTTTACTGGAAGAGAGAAGGTGGGGAGGGGGGAGTGAGGAGGGGAGGAGGAGGGGGAGGGGGAGGGGGAGGGGGAGGGGGAGGGGAGGGGGAGGGGGAGGGGGAGGGGGAGGGGGAGGGGGAGGGGGAGGGGGAGGGGGAGGGGGAGGGGGAGGGGGAGGGGGAGGGAGTGAGGAAGGTAAGGGGAGGGAGGAAGGAGGCAAGAAAGGGGAAGGAAGAGAGGGAAGGAAGGGAGGGAGGAGAGAGGAAGAAGAAAAAAGGAGAGAGAATGGGGGAGGAGTATGGAGGTGAACAGTGTTGAGGAGGGCCAGTGCCATGTTTTAGGTGTTACTTAGTTGCTGAACCCGACTCTTAGAAGTTAATATATAGAGATGTATATTATTATACATTATGCTATTATAGCTAGTACAGTGTTGTACACTATCCTCCAGAGAAGTAACAATAGCCTTGTTACATCACATTGTGTTGCAATAGACTAAAGTTAAAGCACGCGTGGCAACTTAATTCTGGTTTGTGCTTCTATCGACGATGGCAGCCCGGCAACTCCATCAGCTGGTTGGGCGTGGTCAAACCATATATGGCAACTGCACTTTCTGTGGTCAAGTGAGAATTCATAGCATGCTGTAGGTTTTTAGTTGCCATGGATGCAGGAAGTGGTTAGAACATATTTTCATTTGAAGCCATCTCACTTGGTTGTACTTGTAAATACAGCATGTATGCCTTAATTACCATTCTTCCCTTTCCCCCCTCCCCCCTCCTTCTCCACTCCTTCTATTCCCTTCCCTTCCCTTCCCTTCCCTTCCCTTCCCTTCCCTTCCCTTCCCTTCCCTTCCCTTCCCTTCCCTTCCCTTCCCTTCCCTTCCCTTCCCTTCCCTTCCCTTCCCTTCCCTTCCCTTCCCTTCCCTTCCCTTCCCTTCCCTTCCCTTCCCTTCCCTTCCCTTCCCTTCCCTTCCCTTCCCTTCCCTTCCTCCATTTTCTCCCTCCCTTCTTCCTTCCTTCCTCCATTTGCTCCCTCCCTTCTTCCTTCCTTCCTCCATTTTCTCCCTCCATTCTTCCTTCCTTTGGTCCTCCCTTCCCAGACACCACCTCTGTTCAGAGTGCCTCACTCATCTTCTATGAAACCAATGTTCTCATGACATGTACATTTGCTACTCGGACACCAGCACTGGGATGTGTCATTACTCTTGCTCTTAGCAATGCCTCCACTCCAGAACAGTTTTTCATATCACAGAATGAAACTGGATCACGACAGTGCAATATGACACTGAACCGTGAAAATGCATACACCATAACAGAAGCAGTGGACTGGGAATCAGACGGGACCATAGGAAGCTTTCCAATTCCAATTGAACCACTTGACTTAGAGGATCCAAACAACTTTACAGCTCTCACTCAGTGTCCCCTACCTGCAGGTATTTCATTAACTCCATGTCAAAATCCAACCCACAAAGGAAAGGGTCTTTGATGTGACACAAACCCAAATCATTTGCCTTGTGGAAGTGCTGAAACTTGGTGATATAGGCACAAGCTTGTTTACAAGATGGTTTGAATGACATAACATCACTTTGGGTAGCACATACAGTTGAAATACTCTTTCTTGCTACCACATTATTAGGTCTGTTGCTGTACACTATTGTTGGATCACTCTCAAGTTCTGGGGCATTTGATTTGTTTACGTCACCAGACCCTTTTCTCCTGTGGGTCAGGCAGAAAACTAAATTGCAAGTTGGCGTAGCCTCATTCCCAGGCCTGTTAACATTTTTCTCCAGTTTTTCAAGTGTGCCTGGGAACGAGTCTAAAGTGGGGAAAGACCTGGTGAACTGAAGGTTGCAACAACATACATGTACGTACATTTATGTAGTGTATAACAAGGTACGTAAGCGGGAATTGTTTCACTAAGTCCTACATACCAGAGAAGGCCTCTTTTACATCATGTGTGCCTATTACCTGGAGTTGTGTGTCTAGTTGGGGAGCACCAACACCGGCTGGCACATGGATGTCCTTATGCGAAAATATTCTGCACACTAAAGTGTGAAGTTAAACATAATGGGATATGGGCATTCATGGCTTAAATGGGTGGGGCATTTGTAGCTCAAATGGGTGGGGCAGTTATGGCAAAGTGGGTTATTGTTTTTGGGAGATACGCTTGAAACAACTGGTCTTCATGGGAGTACCCTTTCTGGTCATCGCATGACCACGGGTTCGATCCCTTTGAACTCCAGACCTGTGACCCACTACAGAAAGGGCGGAACCACTCCCCGCCTAAGGCTTGCTTTGAGGAGCCCAGCTCTTGCTTGGCATTCACAGTTCTATGAATGTTCAAATCTATAGTTTTGACAGCATGTAGTCTCATTTCTATGTCTGCCCACCATCCAGTTTTGAGTGCTTCTGTTATTGCAACCCATCAAAATCAGATAATGGTAAAACCTGGGAATGGCAAAGTTAAAGTACCTGCTTGTCTTAGGCATGGACATAACTAGCATTGAGGCATATGGGGCAGCTGCCTTTTTACCGTGCATGATGCATGAAAGCAAGTTGATCTCTTTGATGACTATGAAACAACAAGGGACACTACCAGCAACTGTAAAAGGTCTTTTCTTACAATGCAGAGTTGACGTCAAGTTAAAATAGTGCAAAAATATTAGATGGTCAGTATATTTACTACAGGGAAACTTTGACACGTGCTTTGTGCACAAATATCATGCCTCCTCATTTTCAGAATCCTAGTTATGCCTGTGCATTTGAGATTCAGGTGGTACGTTATGAGTTTTATTGCTTCACTGCAAGTGAAAGAAGAGGAACACAGGAATGCAGAGATATTGCATACTAGCTACACTGTACTAAATTTATTGTTTGATGCTAATACAATTATTTCGTGATCTTTATTTTCCTCTACATGTAGCTCCAGGAGGAGGCTTAACTGGTGGTAAGAATATTTACCTTTGCCTTTCCTCTTGTTCCTCTCCCTTCTCCTCTCTTTTTCTCCCCTCCCCTCCCCTCCCCTCCCCTCCCCTCCCCTCCCCTCCCCTCCCCTCCCCTCCCCTCCCCTCCCCTCCCCTCCCCTCCCCTCCCCTCCCCTCCCCTCCCCTCCCCTCCCCTCCCCTCCCCTCCCCTCCCCTCCCCTCCCCTCCCCTCCCCTCCCCTCCCCTCCCTTTCCCTTTTCACCCCTTCCCTCACTCCCAAACTCATGTTAGAATCACAGCTACACCTTTCACACTTTTACATGTAACTACATGAGTTTGAGTGTGTGGTAGACCTGGATAGAAGCCGAACATGTGTAGGATTAGGCTGCATTATTGCATTCAAAGCATGCACTGTATCGCTGAACTTTCAATAAAGGTGAGACTCACAAGTGCTTCATAGAAGCATTAGATATTGATACATACACACAATATGACCAGTTTGAACACGATTGGAATTGAACTATGCAATGGAATATTGTTCAATTGCTACCAGGGTGTTTTCTGTTATTTTCATTGTACATTGACACTGAACCACGTGTAATTGTCCCCTTCTATCCAGGCCAGATAGCTGGTATTATGATACAATAAAATCGGGATAATAGGCACCCATAGAAAATAAGCACCCCATGAATATAGGCACCCATTTTGATTACAACACCCACATCGCATTTATAAGCACCCATACAAAAATAGGTACCCCACATGAAAAGGCACCCATTAGTCATTACCTCACAAATGGAAGTGAATTTGCTGAATTGGCTTTTTTTGAACGTAGTGGCTAATTTTCGCCAGTGTCTATCTCTGATTGTAAGCAAGCTATCGACACGGGGTACAAACCAAAATTTAGGCAAGGCCTCTTGATAAAACATATCCAGGAATTAGCAAAAACCTCAAACGGATTCATTGGTGGGCAGGGGTTGGCAACGATCGGTCGATTGCTGTCTGTGTCTCTGGTTTTAAAAACGCTATAAACATTGGACAGAAATTAGTAAAAGAACCTCTAGGCCTAAAATATATCACAGCCAATCCGTTCCCACACAAATGCATGCTACCAGAAAATTACATGCGGTTATTAGCACCCCATGAAAATAAGCACCCCTTGGAAATAAGCACTCATTCTGGCTGCTAATTTTGAAAATAGGCACCGGTGCTTAATATCCTGATTTTTACAGTATACCGTATAGAGGGAAAATTTGGCAGGCATTAAATTTGGTGAAATGGCCCAAAATGTCGGTTTTTTGATATTGGCGATTTTTTTAATGGTTCTCGTAAAGTGCAGACAGAATGTCGCTAATAAATTATTCATAAGTCGTTATTTTAACCCTGTACATCCTTGTATACTTGCAACAAACTGACAGCGCTAACGGCTAAGTGTTCTACTGAACGCTCTCATATATCCAAAAGAGGCCGAGGCAAGCTCTTTCTCTCTGTGGAGGTACAGAATCTACATACGTACAATATTGTTGTAGTGGATGATGGTCCAGTTGGAAGTGTTAGTGGCATGAGTTCCAAGTATGGCCCGCCTTTGGATAGTTCAGTCCTCAACTAACCAACTAGCCTTGTCCACAGGCTCTCCTGAACGACCATCAAATTCTTTTGACGAGGTTAGATTTGTCTTGCATGGGAGTAGTTTTGCCTGATAGACTCTTGAGTGCTACAGTGTTGTGTGTGCAGAAGCAAAAGCAGTTTCAGATACGACAAGTCTGCATGTAAGCATATCGTTGCTGGGAGAAGCCATGGTCTGGCAGGCAAGACAAGTTTTAGGATTTAAGTAATGGTAAGGCTACATTGAGTTGACAAACATGACATAACCATTACCAAGAATGCATCAAGTGAATGGCAGCTTGATGTGCCCTTAGTAATGGGTATGTGATTGATACGTCATGGGATATTCTGGTGTAGTCTTGTGCCCAGCCCATGCGCGCCTCCCAGCGAGAAAGTCTGGTGAATGAAGTCGAATTTCTTGGGCTTATTCCCCAAAAGTGGAAGGACCAATGAGGTTGTGAGATGGGTAATCATTATCTAGCACTTTCCTTACAACAGCGGAATAACTGAATAACTTTCATTGCCCGGAAATGAAAATTGCCGACGTTACATGTGGAACTCAGCCATCCAGTGAGGTAGATCTGCTGCTCTGCCACCACTATTTGTATCTGAAGTTGTAGAGGAGCTACCAGAGGAGGTTGTAAGCTAGTAATTAGTGATAAGCGCGAGGTACCAATTAATGCTACATAAATTACGTAATCATACTGACTGCCATAGAGCCCCGTAGTGAAAGGTTAACTTCATTTATACGAACAGCTTTCGTTTGTTTGGGGCGAAACTCACTCAGTGGATACTCCTAGGTGAGCTCTAGATCGACCTCTATGGCAGTTTATGATACGCAGAATTTTCCGTGGGGAAACACTCAAATGCTTCGCGCGTAAGGAAGAGCTATAGCGGTCGATCTAGAGCGCACCCTGGCAGTATCCACTGAGTGAGTTTCGTTCCAAACAAACGAAAGCTGTTTGTGTAAATTGAGTTGACCTTTCACCATGGCCTCTATGGCAGTCAGTATGATTACGTCATTTATGTTGCTACCTCGTGCGTATTACTAATTACTACAGCTTAGGCATTTTGTCACTCTCTATATTTGTGCACCTAGCGTGCATGGGCATGTGAGTTGAAGAGAGCCTCACCACCAGCTAGCTCAACCGGCGTGATAGCGCTGGTTACATGCAGCGGTTTCTCAGGCTGCGCGTTTACTGGCTTAGCCGTCTTGCTATCCTCTTGTCCTTTCCATCAGTGCCTAGCTTTCGTATCAACAACTATGAGCTACTTTCTGCTCTGTCCTCTTCTTACTGGATAGGGCTCACGGCGCTAAATTATAGCGGCAGACGTAGCTTTAGGGCAACAATTGAGGTCTTCAACAAAGTTTTTAGCATTTGTAATCCCTCTACAACTCCAGAATACAGACAGTAGTGCCAGCATTGGCCGGGCTACCTCACCAGATGGCAGTTCCACACGTGCGATGCAATGTCGGCAATTACAAAGCAATTTCATTCCAGTCAATCAAAGTTATTCCGTTATTCCGCTATTCTGTTTTACAGCGTCCCATTGAGTAGTTTTTGCTTATAGCAATGTCCAATACTCAGAAAGTGTGCTTTATATATGTAGTTGATGCACAGCATTAGGCCATTTCAAATGGTACTTTTGGTCTGCTTAAAGTGATACGTATGCAGGTGGGCGAATAATGATATTTAGCAAGGTAGTAACCAAGCACTTAGCAACCCTCCACCTAAAGATTGTACAGCAAGAATATACCAAAGGAAGATCAGATCAAGTAGTTGTCTATTCAACACAGCATTAACCTGTTTCCATTATTGTGTGTGCTGCTCAGATGTCAAGTTGCTGAAATTTGATTAGGGAGGAGGATAGAAATAAGAAAAACAGTTGGAATGGTCTCATGCAAACAGACTGTCAATTGGTTTGCTAAACTCCTGATTGGCTAAAAGTTATGTGATAAGCTCTTTTCTTCAAGTTTTCTGATTGAGACTGATGTTTGTCCACAATGTCCAGCTACTAGTGGTTGTACATGGTTAAGTACCGTTCCCAGTAGTTTTGCATATTCAACTTATTTTATAAGCTTTATGCAGCTAATTGAGGAGTCAGCAAGTTCACCTTCATCAAAGAGTCTCCCTACAACAATGCTGGCCTGCTTTAGTCTTGTGTAGCCAGACCTTTGTTTGGGTCTGGTCACACAAGACTAGGGCTACCATCAGATCATAGACAAGGCAGTTGCGAGAAGTGTATCAAAAGCTAGACATGGTAACAATGTTTATGAGAAGCGTAGCAATTACCAACAAGAAGTATATCACTTAGCTGCTAGCACACGTCTCCTGTCATCTCACATATTTTCTCTTCCATACAGTAAGTTAACTGTCTTGGTTAATGGATCTCTTGGCTTTTTGTCATCCATATAGTCTTTGTTGCAAAGAACACCCGCAAGGCAGTGGGGTACGTAACCAACATAAAACATGTATACTTCAACCATAAACCCGCTATGGACAGACATGCATACATACATACAAGCGCAACCTCAGACTAAGTCCACACCAGGCATATGGAAAAGCAGGAAATGGCAATGGAAATGAAGTGGAAATGAAAAAAAAAAGAAATGGAAACTGGAAACGGAAACTGGAAATGGAAACTGGAAATGGAAATTGGAACAAAAATAGGAACAATTAATGCACCGATCACATGGTGTAGTGTTTTTTTTCACAGACACCATGGAGTAGCTTTAAACTCTTGTATTCTAGTTAGCAGTGATTATATGACTGGCTTTATGAGTCATGTGCTTTCCTTTACTCTTGTAATGTGCTCTATGATTAGTATGATTATCTAGTGCTCATGTGGCAAGAAATGTTGGAATCTAGTCTGGTTCACGTGCGAGAGGGTCTGGGCACGAAACTATAGTTTTCACTTGACGATGCAGGCACGGTGCTACTCATTCCCAGACCTTTCTGCACGTGCAGTATGCAAAGCAAATACGTATTGTGGGCAGCAAAGGCCTGGGAACGAGGCTAGGCTAGCAAAGCAAGTGATCATGAACTGGAGGCTGGGAGAGCACCGGGATGCATATTAACGACAAGCCAGCAACACGCAAATCTTGCTAGGACTAGGGCAGCTAAGAGACCGGTCACTTTTCTATAATTCTGTTTCCATTTCCGTTTCAAATTTCCATTTCCAGTTTCCATTCCACTTCCATTTCCTGCTGTTCCATATGCCCGTCCACACCACGCCTGCACATGTATGTGCTTTATTCTAAGGCGTTTGGCAATAACAGGCAGCAATATTAGAAAGACAGTAGGATCACCAGATAATAGTACTCATTGATTGATTGATTGATTGATTGATTGATTGATTGATTTTTTATTTAATTAATTGTTTGTCTACTCTCGGCATAGGTACTGCTGTGGAGATTGCGGTAGTAGTCACTGGCACCATTGCACTTGTTATTGGGTTCTTGGCTGGAGTTCTGCTGTTCTACTGCATCAGCAAGCTGCGATCACAGAGCCCCAAGCCCGAGTCATTCTCCCAACAACAGCGGCAAGCAGGCCCAGTGTATGAGCAGGTACTTGCCACCAGTTGGGAGGGGAAAATGGAACTAAGGGAGAACGTGGCATATGGACCTGTGCAAAGTTGAACTGAGAGAGAATGTGACATAAATTATGGACCTGTACAGCACTAATTCCCCCCCTCCTTTCTCCCTTCCATGTCGTTTTTTCAGCAATTATTTATGTAACACTGCATAATAGTTCTTCATGGTACCAGGTAGTATCCTGTATTACATACAGTCATACAAGTGAGAGGCATAATTTTTATGTACTTCAGAAAACTTGACGAAAATACGGCTCTCTGAAATTATTGCTTGTATAATCACCCACATCCACCTCTTCTTAATTATGCTGAAGTACACAGTCTGCCATCATGCACCAGTGAAGGCTTTACTTGACAATTTATCAGCATGTCAGCTACATACGTAACAATTCAATTGTGGGAAGTAAAGAGTTCAATACTGTCATAATTATAGTAGTTGGCTATGACCTTTATCGTGCATCAACAGTAATAGTGTACTAGCTATTGCTTCAAACCTTTCACTCTATGTAGCAACACTGCAAGCAGCATCACTCAACATAGCAACAAAAACATGTAGAAGTACTTTTTGAAAACATTCACAATACATAATTAGCCCCAGGTAAGCAAGAAACTAGTGGAGAAGCAGGTGGGGTCAACATGCAGGAAAACTTCCTTGCCCACTAGCTAAATTAATCTCATCATGATGATGCCCTTGCTATCTGGAGCTTGGAGTACTACAACCATATAAGGGTTGGGAAATTTACATACTGTAGGCCACAGCAATAGTTACACTTCCTCAGATGGAGCAGCATGAGCCTGAAGAGCGAATTAATGCTGTTTTGTCTGGGAAATGTAAACTTGTTTGTTGGGTGTTACCCTAGCAACTGCTGCCACATTCATTATCACTTCCACCCATTCCATTTTGTATTATTCAAGTGTAAAGATTTTGTTAGCAAGCAACATCCAACAATAGTTCACATGCATGACAAGGCGGAAGGAACAATGCCTTTTTGTTGTGTAGTGCTCACCATGCATTAAGGCCTGACTCCAGGAAATGAATCAGAATTTCACACCGAATTTGTGCCACATTCATTTTCTTATAACTACTAAAGTACTGATGATAATAACTTGAAACCTTCAAGGACGATGCTGGTTTCCCAGCTTAATCGAGGTGTTGCCATGCCACACCCACCAATTACGTAACCAGGTAAACAAAATTCGCGGCTGAACAGCGCTTCCTATTTCGAGTTGGGATCGTATAAATTCACATAGCTCCATGAGGTTACGTCATAAAACATCACATGGGAGTTCCCCGTGCCCGGGCCCACCGAATAATCGCGATAACCCTCTTTCTACGTAACCAAAAATTGTTCTGAACTAGCATGCATCCAGAGAGTATGCAGCATATCAAGGAAAAAGAGAACAAGTAAGGATAATATCAGTAAGATAAAGTAGTCAGGATGAAGGTATATATTCGTGGCAGTTGTTGAGGGAGGAAATCGACTGTACAGGACAGAGCTAGCCTCCATAGTTAGGCGGCCGATTTAGAGGTAGCGTAGCGAGTTATGCATCTGACACACAAAAGTTCTGACCTGGTTTGTCACAAAAAGCTCATGGCCGGGTGCCGCTAGGACTTCGTTCGAAGACTATAACCGTGACGAAATGTGCAAATTTTCACTTTAATATAAATCGAAATGGCGCTATGAAATTGAGCAGTAAGGCCATACCAAATTGATTTTATGTTTCACGGATTGCTTAGGTCAGAAACATGACCCGGTAGGCAGGCAAAAAAATAAAAATAAAAATGACCGAACTTCTCATGAATTTAATTAGATACCACTCAGTCACACAAAACTGCTCGCCATCCTCCATTCTTGCCACGTGGTGAGTACTTAGCCTTGTTCCCAGGCCTTCGCACGTTCGTTGCTTGCTGCACGATAATTTGTAGTGCTATCGACGAATGCGCGAAGGCCTGGGAACGAGGCTAGAGAGTACTGGATTACGTGTGCATATTAATTGCATTTTTACTTTTTTTTTTCAATTTTCCAAAAAAAGACCCGGCCGGATCCGTGAAACATAAGATCAATTTGGTATGGCCTAACTAATTCTGCATGAACTTTGGCCAAAATACCAAGAGACCGAACCTTAGTGGAGCCTTTGCTGATCCCGTTCAGCACGCAAACACCTTGAAAAGACGCCGTCTAATCGGCCGCCTAATGTGAACAAGTTTGTTCCTTCGTTTCATGCGGCCATTATGCCTCTACTACACTCTACCATGGCTCTACCTGGCTCTACATGGCTTTACTACATTCTACCATGGCTCTACTTGACTACTTTACTCTACTACACTCTACCATGGCTCTATTCGACTGTACTGCAGCCACAACTGTATTCTAGTTACGTCATAGTATATTTAGTGCACGTGGTTGCTGCCAACTTGCGGGAAACTCAAACTGCACACAATAGAAAATTACACCAACAGGTATGGGGTGCCGTTTGTGTCAAACTAACAATTCAGTCGACGTACGTTTTACAAGTTGATGTGCAGTTTCATGGTGACGATCCCGTCAACTAGCGTTAGTTTCGAGGCGACGAATTTTAGTTGGAATTTTAGTTGAAGCGGCGAATTTTATGAAGCGACAAGTTTCAAACCGAATTCGTTAGCCTTGCCTCGTTCCCAGGCCTCGTTCCCTCGCCTCGTTATTTTTATTTTTTATTTTTACTCTAGATCACCTGGACATCCAATGTTGGAAGTTTCTTTTGAGGAGATTGAATATCTTCATGGTTTACGATTTACATGGACCAAAATAGCGGAAATTTTGGGGATCAGCAGGTCTACCTTATATCATTGTTTGGAACAAGAAGGTGTTGATCTTATCTGCACTTACTCAGATATTTCTATAATACTGAACTTGACTGGATAGTTAAAACTATCAAGCTAGCACAACCAAATGATGGAGAGAGACTGATGATTGGCCACCTTCATTGTCTCGGCTACAAAGTTCCTAGATCTAGGGTGAGAGCATCTACTGCCACCGTGTAGACCCAATCAACACTGCAATTAAGAGAGGTGTTACAATTCGTAGGCGTGTGTACTATGTGGAGGGTCCCAATTCATTGTGGCATATAGATGGCAATCACAAGTTGATTAAATGGCGGCTGGTTATACATGGAGATGTTGTTCTACTAATAAGTATGTACAGCTTACCCGATCAGGTTAAGTCAGACCAAGGTGGAGAGAACATCGAGGTGTGGCGGTTCATGTTGGAGCATCATCAGTCAGAATCTGCAATGTTAGTGGGATCCTGGAGGGATGTGTATAGGTGTGTTGGTGTACTATATGCTGATCTTTTCAGGGAAATGGTGGCTGATGGCAGATCTAAATGAAGTTGATCTCTTCTGTTTACATTCTGTATTCTTACCGAGAATCAATGATGTAGAATGCTGGAACAATCATCTGCTATCAACATCAGAAAACCTTACACCCAACCAGTTGATCATTGAAGGGGCATTGAGGCAGAATATGACTCCAACATTGCACATTGCAACCCATGCCACTAGCACTATACCCCGTATACCCCACCATAATGATGCAGTTGCTGTCCCTAGATCTACATTTATTCCTTGTGACAATCTACAAGAAGAACTTGATCAGCAAGATATGCTACAGGTGATAGATGACTTTGGTTATTTAGTTTATCGACAAGTGTGTCATCTAGTTGGCGGTCATCTACAGCAGTGCAATGAATGCAGTTAGCTTGAATTCTTACCGTTAAGATTCAAGATTTACTCTTATGACTGTACCTGTGTTATTCCCACCAAAATGGACCAGGCCTTCCCCCTCCGTTTTTGCATACTGCAAGTGATCAAAAACTGGACGGTGGGAAGGCCTGGGAACCAGGCTACCTTATAGTCACATGTGTCAATGCATGCATGTTTCTAGTGAATGAGTCATTAAACATTTGTCAAGTCTGAACTGAGTATAGCCACAATATTAACCATAACAGATGTTGTCTATGCATGATCAGTGAACAACTGGATCACAGCATGATGGGTTTTCTACCACTATTTCAACCTCCTTCTTTTACTGGTTGGGCGATGAATTTCATGATAATTTGTACTCCACATTGGCAATGTTAATTACACAGTAGCCTCGTTCCAAAGCACAAAGAAAAGGAGAAAGGGTTAGTAACGAGGCTAGCATGAATGTTGTTTGCTATATATGTAGGTAGCAAACAGAATTCTATGCGGTGAACTGACAGCACCAGTACCCTCATCCTCAAGCCCCTCTCTCCCAAAGTGCTTGGGGACGAGGCTATCAGCTCCAGATGATGCTGGCAATGTCCTCTCTCGGTATCTTCCCTCTCTTTTGTGGGGTTATTGTGGGGCTATATAGGAAGGCATATAAGTAGATATCCGGGTGTTATGCTAACTATATAGTTTACCTTCTCAACCCCATATGTCCCAAACAGTCCTATAACAACTTAGTGCTGACTCCTTCAGGGACAGATCTCACTCTCAGCTGGTCCCCACCCACTAATGTTCCCCCAGGAGTTCCTGTCACATACTGTGTGAATATCACTGGTGCAGGAGTGAATAACAGGTACGTCTGTACAGGTGCTGGTGGTACATAGATGTATATGTACAGTCGTGGATAGATAGATAGATAGAGGTAGGTAGGTAGGTAGGTAGATAGATAGATAGATAGAAAGATAGAGGTAGGTAGGTAGGTAGGTAGGTAGGTAGGTGGATGGATGGTTGAATGGATGGTTGGGTGTGTGTGTGTGTGTGTGTGTGTGTGTGTGTGTGTGTGTGTGTGTGTGTGTGTGTGTGTGTGTGTGTGTGTGTGTGTGTGTGTGTGTGTGTGTGTGTGCACGGGTGGCTAAGGTGTGTGGGTGTGTGTGTGTGTATGTGGGTGGATGGATGGATGGATGGATAGGTAGATAGATAGATAGATAGGTAGATTGATACGGTCTGTTCTCTCTAATAGTCCACCTCCCTAATAGTCCCTTCTCTATAATAGTCCACCATGACTGGCCTGACCCACTTTTTACTCCACTTTTTGCATGCATGCTTTGATGTGCATGGATGGATGGATGGATGGTTGAATGGATGGTTGGGTGGGTGGTTGTGTGTGTGTGTGTGTGTGTGTGTGTATGTGTGTGTGTGTGTGTGCAGGTGTGTGTGTGTGTGTGTGCAGGTGTGTGTGTGTGTATGTGGGTGGATGGATGGATGGATGGATGGATGGATAGATAGGTAGGTAGATGGATACATGTAGATAGATTACAGTTTATCAGTTATAGAATTAGCACAGCGGTGATTACATAACCACGTGATGCTGTAATGTACCCTTCAATTTGACAGGACGTGTGACATCACCACAACATCGTTCACATTTCCTGAGGATGACCAGGCAACGTGTGAGATGTTTCAGTTTTCTGTGACAGCGTCTAATCCTGTGGGTGACAGCACAGGGGTATGCAAATACAGTAACCATGCATTGTACGAGAGTAAACCAACTGTGTGTTTCTTTGCAAGAGGCTGACATTGACTACACGTGACTCTATTGCAATTGACAAAGCTGTGTGTAATAGGACTGATCTCAAGAAATAAACAAGCTATTGAGATGTAAAAGGCTACATGTAGTCTCTAACATTAGCATCGTTCCCAATGGGTTTTTTATTTTCCCTTTTTATATTTGTGCAGCCATGGGCAAAGATCAAATACGTGGATGATGACAATGTGGTGATGCATTTGGATGCCAGCAAACTTGTTGGTGAGAGAAGGGTAAAAAAGCATCTCTATTCTGACAGAAGAAAACCTCGCTTATGTATGTAGGACCAAAATTAGTAGGAATATATACAGAGCAAATGCTAATGGATCTGGGGGCTTTTTCCTGTCCCCAAATTTATTGAGAAGACTAGATGCTATAAGATGGTGATTGAAACCATCTAGTCATTAATGGTCAGTGTCTTTCATTAGAGAGGTGATCTCATTCCTAAGCTGCAGGCTTCAAATTTTTCTGGCCCTACATTTCACTGCTTGTGCATTGAAGCCTAAATGGCCATCAAATATTGGAGTCATGGAATGCTATGCTACCCTCATTTTGAGGGGGAAATTTATTTGTCAACAAATCTAATTTGGACGAGGGCTAGAAAACTATAAATTTCATTATGCCCCCTCCGCACCCTTCTAATTTCTGGCGAGAACACTGTGCAATGTTACCACTTCACTTTACTCAAGGCTCCACAGGCATCCAGACCAAAAAAGGAGCCATTGCTAGGTAGTTCGCCTACTCCCAAGACCCATGCAGGTAGGATAATCAGGACCACAAACACACCTGCAGCTAGCCTTGTTCTCATAATCCCCCCAGCTACTACTGCACAATCTCCAGTGCCATACAGGAAGAGGTTTGGCAATGACACTCTGCATGAACAGTTACTAGAAAGTATGGGTGAAATTCACTACCACAGCATGGTAACACAAAGTGCAACCACTATTTGTGTGTGTACGTTAACTATCAGGTTTGCTGCTTTGAGTGTCTTTACTCAAACCATGCATTAACTACATTCCACATTTGTGTACACACATTTAAAATGAAAAGCTAACCCCAATGAGTCTGAAAGCCAGGAATATTAGTCAACATTGCAGAATTAGCCAAACAG
The DNA here is from genome assembly GCA_949130485.1 of Agelas oroides. Taxonomy (NCBI): domain Eukaryota; kingdom Metazoa; phylum Porifera; class Demospongiae; order Agelasida; family Agelasidae; genus Agelas; species Agelas oroides. The sequence continues at coordinate 12,932,350 of OX422183.1, read as the reverse complement.
GATAGAAAATGTGCAGGTTTCTGGATGTGTACAAACATTATCATCAATTGATGATTCAATTAAAGTGCAATAATGGCATTTTTCGTGTCAATTTTAATAACCATTGGGAGTGTCTCTGATCTCGTAAGTCGAATTTGAGTGGACAGGAATTTCGTACTCACATGGGACATCACTGTCAGTCAGGTGAACTGATGAGGGCAAAAGTCCTGGCATCCTGTTCCCTGAGTCACATTGTGATGAGGAGGGTTGTCCCTTACCCAATGCTGATGTCCCTTGGTTAACATAATCTTCATTCTGATAGTCACCAGAATCATGGGCAGAGGAGGCCACAGGTTCTGGAGTCTTGGTACCTTGGTCAAAGTTCTCGTATTGTACTGATGTATTTTGATTAACAACATCATACTCATGAAACTCTTCATCATGGTGGTTGCTAAATGCAGTTGAGTCATAGCAAATGTTTGCTTCAATGGCAATAGATCTACTATCATTGTTAGTCCCTTTCACTCTTGATTGTTTTCTTCTTCCTGCTCTCGGCCACATTCTGGTTCTATTCAAGTTGCTGTTTTGTCTCAAATACATGCACGTCACCAGCACTGTTATAATCACCACTATAAATGCTGCAAGTATTGCAAAGAAGATGGAGAGACCAATTGCTAGACCTACTGAGGTGGATGCTGTGGCAGTTGTAGAAGGTGGCTTAGCGCTGAATGCTGTGTGTGTGTGTGTGTGTGGGGGGGGGGGGGGGGGGGACAGATGTGAGAGGATATTGGAGAACATACATAGCAAATGCTAGGTGGGGTTCTACTGCACATGCAGTAGACCAGATCCCATATGTGGTATTCAAGCTCTCTCACCCCTGCCCTGCTAGACCTCTTCAACCGTTGCTGGCATGACAGAACCATTCCATGTGGATGGAAGCAAGGGGTAATTCATCTAATCCCCTAAGCCTCAGCAGTTGAAAACCCACAAAACCCCTCCAACTTCCGACCCATCGCCCTAACCTCATGTGTTGGGAAACTCTTCACTACCATCTTGAAGAACCGATGGCTCACATTCATGACCACCAATGGATACTTAGACACTGCAGTGCAGAAGGCATTTTTACCAGGTACACTCTGCTGTCTGGAGCAGTATGAGAAATGGTCTGCAGTTATACATGAAGCTCACAAGCGACACCGGTCCCTAACTGTATGTTGGCTTGACTTGGCCAATGCATAGGACAGTGTACACCACCAGCTAATTCAGTTTGCACTCAAGCACTACCATGCACCCCAGTCTTTCACAGCTGTGGTCTCGAGTCTCTGCTCTGGCCTCAGGTCTACCATCTCCTCCAGATCCTGGTCCCACTCAATGTGGGGGTCTATCAAGGAGATCCACTCTCAGTAGTGATTTTCAATTCCGTAATGATGACCCTTGCAGATTCTCTCAAAGCAGACCAGCACTTGGGATACACCTTCGCTCAGAGTCACAGATCGTTGAATGTGTTACAGTATGCCGATGATACCTGCCTCATTGCAAGTGGTCCAGCCTGCTGTCAACAACTGTTGGTGAAGGTGGAGAAGTGACTCCAGTGGTCTGGGATGAAGGCGAAAGTCCCTAAATGCCACAGCCTAGCCATCCAGGCATCATCTGACCCCAAGCTACAACTCAATGGAGAAATTCATTGCCAGTAAAAACCCTCAAGTTTTTGGGAGGTCCAATCAGAGTGCTCCAGTCCAGCAAAGAACACAAACGATACCTCTCCAACAAGCTTTCTCAACTCCTTGACAAGGTGGACAAGACCCCAGTGACCAGAAAACAGAAACTCCTTTTGTACAAAGCGGGAATCAACCCTCGATTGAATTGGGATCTATCCATTCCGGAACTGCCAATTTAATGGGTGAGCTCCACCCTAGAAGCCAAGGCTACTCGCTATCTCAAGAGTTGGTCCGGTCTAGCCAGATCAATCAATCCATCACGCCTTTACCTCCCGAAGAACAATGGAGGACTGCAGCTTCCGCCTATCTCACTGCTGTACAAAAAGTTGAGAAGCTCCCAGGCTGCCCTACTGCTCACTTCCAGAGACCCAGTGACTCAGCATGTTACCACAATGGAGATCCAGAGGGAACAGGCTCTACAAAGGCCAAAGTTCCAACCCATGCGATTGACACGTGATGTGATGGTGGAAGACCCAGGTGTGAGCAGAAGAGGCCTGGTAGTCAGGACCAAGGCAAAGGGTTGCAAGAGACGATGCTAACAGTAGACGTGAGCATGTGGAGAACTTTCCTCAGCAAGGGCAGCTCATGAGAGAGACTGATGAAGAAGCAGCTGAAGTATGGTCTGCTACAGTGAACAGCCTCCCATCAGAAAGCCTGAAGTTTGCTCTTAATGCTGCCTCAGACACTCTCCCCCACAACTTGAACTCATCTATCTGGCGAAGGAGAGAGGGCCTTATTGATGGCTGTAAGCTGTGTGGAAGGAAGCAGACACTCCTCCACATTCTCAATGATTGCCCGGTTGCCCTAGAGTTGAGACGATATAACAAATGCCACGATTCAGTCCTCAATGAAATTGTGGACTTCATCAACCCACATCTGCCTCCAGGAGCAAACATCATGGCCGATCTCCCAGGAGTGATGTACCAATACCCACTCCAGCTTGCTACAACTGACCTCTGACCAGATATTGTCCTTTGGCATGAAAATCCAAAGGAAGTCACCCTCATAGAGCTGATAGTATGTTTTGAGACTGCCTTTGAAGCAGCCATTCAGAGAAAGACTGACAAGTATCTAGAATTGAGAGAGGAGGCTCGAAATAGAGGGTACAGAGCAGAGATTATGACGATTGAGGTTGGGAATCGAGGTGTTGTCCCAGTAAAGGGTTTAAAATCCCTTTTAGAGGCTCTCACACCCGTTAGCAAGCGTGAGTTCCGAACCTTCCTGATTACACTTGCCCGAACAGCCATTCTAGAATCACACAAGATATGTACTAGGAACTGGAGAGACCAGCAGTAATCATTCTATATGTTTATCTGTTTGTATGAGCAGTCAATGTATCATGTCATAGTTATTTATTATGTCCTCACTTATGTAATAGCCTTGACCTTACAATCATCTGTGCTGTGTCTTAGTGGGGCACATTGTATAACAGTGTATAGGTTTATCAAGGCTCCCTTCTGTTTGTAAACATGGTATGTGCTCTAATATGATGGTTTTATCCCAAGAGAAAGAAAGAAAGAAAGAAAGAAAGAAAGAAAGAAAGAAAGAAAGAAAGAAAGAAAGAAAGAAAGAAAGAAAGAAAGAAAGAAAGAAAGAAAGAAAGAAAGAAAGAAAGAAAGAAAGAAAGAAAGAAAGAAAGAAAGAAAGAAAGAAAAACAAAAATGGCACTTTCGCTATAGCACACTTTTGCGTTGGGCTGTTTTCCGCGAGGCTTTTGGGCAACTCTATGAGTCTTGCTGATCATAAAAGCACTCAAAGAGAAAGGCTGTGTGCTTAAATAAGCTTTTAGCGTATTTGTGGTTGAGTTATATGGCTTTTGCTTAAGTATTGCATATATTGCTCGTCCACACCAATCCTACATAGAAAGTCTACCGACTCTCTGATAGGTTGCTGATAATCGGTGGTGGTGGACAATAATAGAGGAGCCGCGAACTCGACTGTGGCTTCATCACATTATTGCAGTGTGTCCAAGCCTACTTTCAAGCTTCTCACATTGCAGGAGAGCCGATGACTGTCAATAGAAACTTTTAACTAAGTTAAGCATTCCAAAGGCAAGTTATGAGCCAAGGCACAAACCTCGGCCGATAAATAACGTCTATGCTACTACGTAGGCAAGCCATAGAGATAATGAATAGGACTACATGTTTTTTTAATGTTGATTTTTTGCTTACACATTTAGACATACAGATAGTGGTGTGCTTAGACAGAACACACATTTTCTGTGATTCTTCTGTCAGGATATGCTACTATATGACTTTCTTCATAAATTTGTTATAAGACATATCTTCATCTACTGCACAATACTTACACTGATTGACTACTGTAGCACACAATCACTTCACTTACTTGTGCTTTGTGAAGTAGTAGTGGTAATGGTTGGAATGACATTTACTATTGCTGACAGAGCTGTTTGGCCAACACTCCCATCAGCTTCTAAGTCACGTACGGATACAAGATAGTTGTTTTCAGCTGGTAGTTCTATTGTCTCTACACGTTTTACTGTGTTGGAGTTGTTATCCCGTGAAATGTTCCCTGTCCATAGTGGGGTTGGACTTGAAGATACTGTAAATTCAACATGGCATCCTCGTGCATTGCTTCCAGAGAGAAAGGTGCAGGTGATGGTGACATTATCTCCCTCCACTTCCACTGATGCTGACTGTACATTAGTTGTGTCTGCATATGGTAGAGTAAATGGTACAGTAGGAAGTCAGGTATTCAAACGTCAGTTATCCGAATCTTCACCCCCCAAACAATGATATTCATAGATATTTGCTGTGCATTAAATGGAAAGTAAAGTGTAGGACAGCTGCTACATTTGAGGAGCTTCTACCTGTTGCATGAATAAAGTCAGCTGCCTGACTGCATTTTGCGCATGAGATAGCAGTCCCAATCTCCAAGTCACCCCAGAACAGCTGGTATTGGCTGAAATGCATCCTGTGCAGTGGGTGACTGTAATCTAGGCCTACCTTTTTTATTCAGGTACTTTGCAATTCTATTCAGGGAGGTGCAGTTCATTGATTGTTCATGCACGTACCATCTTTTCTGGGTGGCTACACATCTTTGGTTGGAAGAGCTTAGAAAGCACAATGACCCAAGCACCTCATGTCTAGGCCATGCACATGTGAAAAGAGGTCCTTTTCTACAGTCTTCCTCTACGTGGCCTGGGTGTGAGGCTACTTTTGACAAACAGGTAAAGTGTTTCTCAATCTAAATGAATACCTGTCCTCAGTTTGGAAGATGTCTTTGGTCAAAAGTACATGTAGCCTTTTTTTCCAGGCTCTCCCTTACATGCTCGAATATGACAGAAAGCTGGGCACAGGGAATGAGACCACTCAGACCAGGCCAATAGAAAAGTGAACCACCTGTTGTTCCATATAACTCTATATGTAGGTACTTTACAGTCCGTCCTTTCTACCTCCTAAAAGTGCTTGGAGGTACGTAAATTGGTTGACTATAGACCAGTTTCACTCCCCTATTGCTCCACAGGTAAAGTTTTTCTCTCCTTCCCCCCAAGCTGAAAAAGCTTTGAGGTTAAACCAACTTCCCTGCACTTTATTTCCCTTTTCTGTCCAAGCCTCTCACATCTCCAACTTATGCAAAGGGAGTGATGAAAGCTGGGGGCGTGAGAGGCTGGGAATGAGACTATGTTTCACTTACAAATTGTTCTAGCTTCAGAAAAGGTCGTGCCAAACTGGTTCCTCGCCTCAACAGAGGCATTATACATCCTGTCCTCCATCAGCCCATCTGCTCCAGTGATGGTGATTGTTTCAGGGTTATTACCAGAGGGTAGAAATGGTCCCAACCTTTGAGGGATACCCTCTGGGAGAATCAGTACGGCACTGTAGTTGGTCACTGGATAGTCTGGGCAGCTCAGGGCCTGTGAACGTAACAATGAGTGTGAGTGAGCTGGTACAGTCTTGTCAATACCATCTTTAAGTTAAGTTAACCCTTTAACCACTGAAAGCTTCACTTGAAGTTGGCAGTTTTCATCATAATAAGCAGAGCTTCCAAACAATGATGACTACATGGGGATGGTAGAAAATTACACTATTTTAGAATTCTTCCTATTATTATTATTAAAGTCACAAAAAAGTTTTCTGAATGAAAACAAGTGCATGTAGGGATGGAACCCTCAAAAACCAACCAAACTAGATGGGAATGACACCACAACAATTTCACACCATCCCTACATCTTGTGCCATTTTGCCAACTATGCTTTGTGTTTGTTAGTTGTGTTCATAGGAGGGTTGTGGAAGGCAGTGGGATGGGTAGTGCTGGGTGTGGAGTGCATGTTGATGTGCATGGGGGGTGAGTTATGTTGTGGGTGGCTGTGATGTGGTTGCTATGCTGAGAATGGCAGGTATGGTCTGTCTTGAATTAGTCTTGCAAGCCAGACCCTTTCTGCGCAGCACCGATCGCTTTCAGTATGCGGCACACAGAGGGAAGAAGTTTGATGTTTGGATTTACAATTTCACTTCAAAGCATTTATGACGATTCTTAGTGCCTTCCTCTGCGTGCCGATACTGAAAGCGATCTGCACTGTGGAACGGAAAGGGTCTAGCTTGTGAGACTAGTCTTGAATGCAGAAACTGTCGAGTGCATGAGCTGGGTCTGTTGGAGTAAGTTATGTTGTGAAATTTTATTGCTGCTGAACATGGCAGATATGGATTGTCTTTATGTAAAAGGCTGTGGAATGAGCAGCGCTAACTACAGCTAGTATTCATTTAGTGGGTGTGAGTAGGCTAGAGAGTTTACTGGTGTGCACAGTTGGCAAAATGGCACAAGATGTAGGGATGGTGTGAAATTGTTGTGGTGTCATTCCCATCTAGTTTGGTTGGTTTTTGAGGGTTCCATCCCTACATGCACTTGTTTTCATTCAGAAAACTTTTTTGTGACTTGTTCCTGCTCTTTTTTTTTTTTTGTATTGCTTTTTAGGAATGGTAAGAGAGAAGTGACATGGGAAGGTAGGCCGAGAGGAAGATGCATGGTGTGTACAGTATGATAGTAGAAAGAGCTAAGAATTGTCATAAATTCAAACGCTTTGAAGTGAAATCGTCAATCCAAACATCAAACTTTGGGGGGTTTAGAAGTACAGTCCAAGCAAAGCCTCATAAAAACCAAGTGAAAAGCAGATGAGTTTAATAAGGCTTTGCATGCAAGCTTATAAATCCTGTGCTCATTTCACGTGGACTACTAATGGGTTCACCGAAAAACCCTCCATAGACTGTCACCAGAGTATTGAGTCGTAAGACCCCATTACAGAACTGTTTGATGCATGGTGAGTAGCTATAGTCTAAATCGGTTTGAAACGAACGCATAGGGGTCTGTGGAGCTGAACAACTGCCAGTTCTGTGGCCACCTCTAGTGCAGAAGTTTGGAATGAAGCCATGCACTGTTGACTCGGTGCTACTAGAGTTTGAGTATACCAAGCTACCAATAGGCTGCCACTTGCTTCGTTGGAGGAATATATGAAGACTCAGGCACAACACAAAAGGAGGATGTTAAGAAGACACCAGCCAAAGTGCTACCATCAACTCGCAGTAAACATTGTATGTGTACTATAAGCATGTAAATGACTATAACAAGCAAATTTGAAATGTGAAAGTTGACAATAAAACTTGAAATTGAATATCAGTGGCTAGTGTTCTAAGTCATATGAAGTACTTGATGGTTAAAACACTAGCTGGCATAGTACCGTCTATACCACTTGAGCTTGGCTTTTGCAGCCTTCAAATTAGTCATACGAGCTGCTGCCCTTTTTTTGTCAGGGTTCCTCCAATAACTACTATGGGAGGATACGCGGGAAGCTGCCCTTCCTTTCTCAGGGTCCTCCCAATAGCGGGTATGGGAGGATATGCGGGAAGCTGCCCTTCCTTTCTCAGGATCCTTCCAATAACGGGTATGGGAGGATGCCCTGGAAGACGCCCTTTTCGTCTCAGGGTCCTTCCAATAACAGGCATAGGAGGACGCCCCGGAAGATGCCCTGTGTTTCTCCGGGTCCTTCCAGTACTTGTTACGGGACGCTTGCCTTTTTTTCCCCTTTGTTTCGCAGGTAGTTCTGCTTGTCCTGCGCTCGTTTCTTGCGGACATTATGCATATTGCGTTCGATGTAAAGTGCAGCACAACCACGTCAACTGATCCACGAAATCAGATTTGCAAACTGCAACGCTCAACTCACCTTCTCTATACTACGAAGTACTGAACCACGTGCTCAGTTGAACCCTGGTGACGTAATTATGAGTAATATTTAATTCGAGCAAAATGGCGTGTAGCAGCTAGCGTAAGTGTGAGATTACCTGAGAATCGCCGACAAGTTTGAGTTCTTTCTTTTAGACCGATAAGTGGCAGGTGCAATACCTAGTGATTTATCCTGTTGTTTTGCGTTTGAATCGTTGTAAAAGCTCCAGCCGTTATCGTGCTATCGCGGTGAAAGGCAGAAGAAGAAGAAGAAGAAGAAGAAATTATAGTCAGAAGATAGACGATTTGTCCGTTTTGGCGACTTGCCGGTCTGGTGCTTAGCGATACTTTCCAGCAAACTTAACAGTCTTTTTGCCCATGAAAACACTCGATAATGCCTGATATGGCTCATACAGGCCTTTGACTAATCTAACGAAGACATTTCGAGCGTGTTATTTGTGCACTTTTAATGTGGCAGCCATTTTTTTCGGGGTCATCCCTACATATGGCGTACTACCGTACGCCATGATATATCACACATACTGGTGCAGTACATTAAATTAGAGGAATACTATTGAAACGATACATCCTAGTTGAGTCTGACCTAGACACTTTTACTTCAGCCTTAGCAGTTGCAAAGAAGTAACAGCAGTCAAAAGAAAGTTTTGAAATAAAGTGTGCCCTCTCAACAGCATCAACAAATTTATCCATTATTTTAACTTTGACTCTTGTTTGCATACTTTATGGCATGCCATCCCTACATTTGCAGTGTTTTTATTTTCTTGCTTCTGTACTTTTATGATGTTAATCTCGGGTACAGTTAGATATAAGCCTAAGAAGAATATTTAGTCAAGTGCACATGTAACCACAGCCCCAGAACTTGAAACAGCATTGACAGTTTAGTAGTGGTTCCAAGCATGTATGTGTAACATTGCCGGTTAGAATCTGATGAAGGGCCAACCACTCTCCATACCACCCTTTGTGAAGCTCATTTCCGGATTTTCAATCACATGACAACTGACTAGCACAATAAACTGTACTCACAATTGAACGTTACAGTCTCAAGTTCTTGGACAAGATATTACAAGAAGTACCTCAAGATTCTTCGTCGGGCACATTTTATGTGTAATAAGCCCCCTCACGTCTACCTGACGTCACGCACGTGACTCTTTCTCCCAGGCCTTCCCCCTCCGTTTTCGCATACTGCAAGCTATCAAAAACTGGAGGAGGGGACGGCCTGGGAATGAGGCTATGCCAGCTGTGTGCTAGTCTAGCTCCCAGACCAGTGACCGTGGTGTTTGGTCTGGGAATGAGACTCCATGTGCATGTGTGTACACAATTAGAAAATGGCATCCTATGCAACGGACAGCAGTTGGGGAGTGCCGTGAACAGCTTTATTGACCAGGATGAATTTGAAGCTATGGAGACGCTGAGTGGTCGTAAAGCTTTGCACTGTGATAAGCATCAGTTCTGTGATAAAATGATGGTGAATACTTGAACCATTCTCGAGATATCATAGTTCAACTAGTGGTTGTAACAAGAAAGAAAGAAAGAATGAGAAAAATCACACTTTTGCTACTGCACATTTTTGCGTTTAACTGTCTTCTGCGAGGCTTTTGGGCAACTATATGAGTCTTGCTGATCATAAAGGGGTTTAAAAAGAAAAGTGAATAATGTCAATGTCTACCTAGGTAGACAGAGGGGGGAGGAGAGCTAATCGAACTCAAGACCTTTTTTGTAGTTTCTGTGCAAGTTTTGAACGTTTGTGAAGCAAAAAACGTAACACTCCTTGTTCAGGATGAAGAATGCATGTGCGAAATGCCCTCTTTCGTTTGAGGGCCCTTGTCTACCTAGGTAGACACTGACATCATTCAGATGATAAAATGGACCAGGCCTTCCCCACCATCCTAGCTTTGCTAAAGCTGTGAGTAGGCTATCTTTTAGTTATAAGTAAGCAGCTGAATACAGCACCTTACCTAGGTGGTGTGCATGGCATAAGCCTTGCCCACTATATACTACGGGAAGAGACTGTGCCAGCTGTAGCCTCGTTCCCAGGCCGTTCCCGCCTCCACTTTTTGATCGCTTGCAGTATGCAAAAACGGAGAGGGAAGGCTAGTCTCGTGCCTGCCCGCGCGCGCCTCCCGGCGAGAAACAGTCTGGTGAACGAAATCGAATTTCTTGGGCTTATTGCACAAAAGTGGTAATGACCAATCAGATTGCGAGATCGGTAATTATTACGTAGCACTTCCCTTACAACAGTAGAATTTGTTCATCTCCATTTGAGTATCCATACCTTTTTTCAGCGGGTTGGCCGGAAAATGTTTTGATGGTTGCTAGGTTACGTTGTTGCAAAAGCGTGTGCTAGCCCAAGAAATTCAACTTGGTTCACCAGACCGTTTCTCCTCGTGAGAGGGTGGAGTCCGGGGACGAGACTAGGGGAAGCCCTGGGAGAAAGAGTCACGTGCGTGACGTCAGCTAGACATAGGGGAGCGGTGCCCGATCGTTGTAACTCACAAACTTTGCGTTGATCAGCCTCGAGTCTACCGAACAACAAGCTGTATTGACGCTGTCTTTGTACTCTGTTTTGGCATACTGTAAGCAATCCTAAACTGGACAGTGGGAAGGCCTGGGAACAAGGCTAGTGTACATGTACATATGAGCTGAAAGCTGCTTGGATATAGGTGGCCATATATATAGTGGTATTTTCACTGACGAGCCAAGGCGAGTGAAAATGCAGTCCACGAGTGCAATAACCGCGATATGCACGCTAACGAGTGTAATAAAATGTTTATTATCCATTACCACAACAGCGTCGTGTCTCTACTCACACAAAGAACCAAGTAACTCGCTGTTGGAACGCACTGGTTCTAATTAAAGCACATCATGGTTGCTAGGATACCACGTAGTTCCAGCCCGTGCAATAACACCCGTGCAATATCGTGTGATATTGCACGGCACGGGAATAGGAAAATACTGTTGTAGAAATACGAGCTGGATAATAAATAGCTCTTATCTGTTCCTTGACCCCAACTGGTATGAATCTAGTCTAGTGACTGTCAAATATTTGGACCCTTTGACCGCTAAAACTTGATGTCAACCAATGCTTTCTGTCTTCATCAAAGTGTATTCGGTTACATATGTCCTCCACCATCAGACTGTCCCTATTGTTCAATCTGCAGCATGTAGCTGGCTATGCTTCCATCTGACTGTACACTGCCTAGTAATGCCTTGTATCAATTCCAATGGTAAACTAAGTTTCAACAATCTTCACACCATGTCATACTGACATCCTGTGATGATTCAGATGTGGTGCTGCAGGTTATCACAAATGAATCATTACAATTTAATACACCCTACACTTATGACACAATGCTGACATTACGTACCTGCAATGTGTCCATGTGTATAAACATACACTATTCATCCCTGTATCGCTACAGGGAAGTTTAGTGTACCCTACACTACTCTAAGTAGTTCAAAGCAAGCTAGGCACAATATTATTTATGCTCGTTGCAATTGAATGTGGAGGCCTGGGAACAAACGCTGACAGAGTCTAAATATATATACAAGAAAATAGAAACATTAAAGATGCAGGGATGGCATGCCAAACAGTATGCGAACAAGTTAGGGATGATACAAAAGTGTAGGTACTGAATATACAAAGTCCCATCCCTGCATCTTCATCACACTAGAGTATAACTGTAGTTTTGGATGTTAACCTCAGTTACAGTTAGACCTAAGCCTAAGAAGACTGTGTCTTTCAAGTGTAACCACAACCCCAGGACATTGAGAGTATAGTAGTGGTTCTAAGTTATAGTTAATTTACCCCTACCAGGTGTTTACCTGAAATAGTTATCAATAAACCACACCTGGTAGGGGTAAGTTGAGTGGCTTGTAGCATTTATCCGACTTCTATCCCATGCTGTGATTGGTAGCCACGTGGTGTCATGGAACGGGTGACGTAAATCGTCTGTATTATTAGGCGGCAACTACTAGCTACCTATGGCCGTTGTTTCAGCAGTTGAGGGAGATGAACCCGTTTCGGCTAGCATTTTGCGTCGTATTGACCCAAGCAAGTGTCTAGACGAACCATACCTTGGAATGAGTGAGTGGACAGACTCAGGCAGTGATAAAGAAAACTGTCGAGCTTTGTCCTTGTTCATGATAGAAGCCAGAAAGAGTGACAGCGAACTGTTCCAGCGAAAGCAATCTACCAAATGTTGCGAGGTACACTGCAATATATGCGTGATAGAGACGCATACACTCCTAACTTCATGAACCCCAAGGATCCAGGGCACAGGCGATGGACATGCATTTGCAGAAACTGAAGGGTGTAGGCGTCGGTGCAGGGGTGAACACGCCGCTATGATCTCCATGGATAAAGAAAGATGCTCAGGGAACGTGGTGTTCTTGGTATTGGCTCCCCTCGTGCTCTGATGCATAGTGCTTTTTACTGTAATGGGCACATAGTTTATGTTCTCACAGCTAAAACACACAGACAATGCCAGTTTGGAACATTCGCCGAGATATTCTAGGGCATGAACATTTCTGTGAACACTTTGCTGAGCATTGATAGTCTTGTCGACTCTGCTATACTGTATCAAAAAAACTTTGCACATTATGTATTGTGTTGCTGTCTGTCGGCATTGTACTTTGATTTTGTGTATTGACTGCATTGTAAAGGTGTTCTAACTTCTATTTGTAAAAGTGTTCTAATCCCATGTTCTAACTTCCCTATTTTCATTGACCGGGGTCTGTCTTGTATAAACCATTGGCAGTGCCTTTGTAATGTATGGCTTCAATGCTACAAGCATGTAATAATTATATGTAACATTGCCACCTAGAATCTGATGAAGGCCAACCACTCTCCGTACTGGACATCGAGCCCTTTGTGAAGCTGATTTCCTGACTTCAATCACATGCCAACTGACCAGCACAGAAAACTGTACTGACAGAGCTTAAAAACTAATCATCCAAGCTTTGTTAAAACTGTGAGTAATTTTTAGTGTAACCTATATAAGGGATCATCCAACTCCTCACGTAGAAGAAAGGAGACATGTTCTAAAGGCACGTGATGACACACCCACCTTGCACCGAGTCGTGTGGTGCACCCCACCTACCGCACCCACTATCAGTGACTTTCACCAGAATTAGTGTGACAGAATAGCCATGCCCACCATGCACGATGGCTAGGTTAGGCTGAAGTCCAATACTGAGCAAAAGAGGCTTGCTTATAGCCTATATAGTCTTGCCTGACCTGCACAACAAGTATAAAGTAGCCTCTTTCCAGGTAGTCTAGTGATTCAGCCGTACGCATTTTTGGGGGAAAATATAGCTGGCTCGTACAACTACTTCCCACAAAACTTATTGACTCTTACAGTATTGCACTGTAAAACAAAGCATAACTGTGCTGGAGGCTGGCAACGAGGTTGCTATGGTGACTTCCGAGAGCTCCAACTTCCACTCATCCAAGAAATGTTAATTTGCTACTCTGTAGCATAGATCAACAGGGTACTCCGCTGTCAGATTATGAGCAGGTTACAACTTAAGCCATACCTGTCTGCAGTCTGTGAGCACGCTATCTTTTCTGTTGTGTGTTTACGTCATGCACCATGCATAACACCGTACCTGGCATGTGCAATGCAGTCCTGCTAGTGTGGGACTTACACACCAATGCCATTAATTAAATGAATGTCAGTTTTGTAGTTGAGACAACCTAGTCTTCATTTGGCATCACATGGCTAGTATCAGAGGTTGGAAACTTAATTGCTGCAGTTAACTGTACTATCAGCCTAACCTAGCCATCATGTGTGGCGGGCATGGCAATTCTGTTGCACTTAGTCTGGTAAAAGTTGCTGGTAGCCAGTGCAGTAGGTGGGCATAGCACTACATGACTTGGCGCAAGATGGGCGTGTTGTCGTGTGCCTTTAGACCATGCCTCCTTTCTTCAATGTGAGGGAGTCGGATAATCTACTTGATCGCCTATAAGGAATGCAGCGCCTTATGTACATGAGCCTTGCCACTACATTTGGAAAAGACTGTGCCAGCAGTGCATACTGGATTTCCCGTGTGCACTAGTCTCGCTCCCAGACCAATGACCATGGTCTTTGGTATGGGAACGAGACTACGTGTGCACATGCATACAAATTTTGAACATAGCGCCCCACACAACATGGATAGCAGCCACAGAGTGTTGTGAATGGCTTTTATTGACTTGAAGCTATGGATGGCAGAAACCAGCATCGCTAGTCTCTACGTTCATTCTGTAATCGTGCCTGTGATACATAAAATTATTGAGTCATGATTAATGCACCTGAGTAGATTTAGGACCCATACACCTTCTGTGAAACTACATGTTCTCTAATTTCACTGCATAAAATTCAGTAAAACAGCATCTCAAAACAATGTTTAGGGATTGTCATGTTTCTTATCTACAGCTAGACCAAGTAAATCGAATGATTATCCTCCCAAGCAGAACTCTTAGCCTGTATAAGGTACATGAACTTTATTCTCAACTTACACTGAACGACATTGTGACAGTAAGACCTCCTTCCATCGTCAGGGAGACATTCAACCCATCCAGCTTCTGGGGAGCTGTAATGCGATTGGTCAATTCATGAGGTATAAACATGCACAGAGCTAGTGCATGTATGGTTATGTTATAAAACATCAAGCATGATCAAAATTCCATCACGCCTCTCACTAACTTTAGCTGCTGACTACGATTGGGCATGGATGTTGTTGCAAACATAGCACACACTATTGGCTTAGCCTCATTCCCAGGCCGTCACTACCTCCAGTCTTTTTGATCCATTGCAGTATGTAACTATGGAGTGGGAAGGCCTGGGAGATCTATAGCCTCGTTAACAGGCTGAGGGAAAAGCCTGGGAACGAGGCTAGGAGATCTAGCTGGTCATTCACACACAGCTATCAGTTGAAGTCAGGTAGAGTAAGGGTACATAGATACACAAGAGCTAATGCACGATGTAGGATCTCAAAGCCCTTTCTTGCAATACAATTTGTAAGGCAGTGTCATGGAGAAAACTCGTGTCTGGTAAAAAATTCTTGTGTTGCGTACATAATTACACAAATGGATAATGGCTTATCCTGTTCGGACATATGAGACTATAGGACTAATGTTAGATACTAACTGAAATGATGTGTGTAGAGAGTGAGATTAACATTGATACTGTATGTATGTTCAAAAAGTTTTCTAACGAGAAAAAGTGCATTAGGGATGGAACCCTCAGAAACCAACCAAACTAGATGGGAATGACACCACAATACTTTTCACACCATCCCAACATCTTGTGCCATTTTGCCAACTATGCTTTGTGTTTGTTAGTTATGTGCACAGGAGGATTATCTTGCATGGAGATGTTGTGGGTGGCTGCAACTACATTGCTATACTGATCATGGCAGATATGGTCTGCCTTGTATGCAGAAGCTGTGGAGTACATAAGCAGTGCTGGGTCTGTTGGCATGTTAGAGTGTGAGTTATGTTATGGATTGACTGTTATGAATTGTGGCTGAACATGGGAGATATGGGTTGTCTTGTAGAGGGAGGCTGTGGAGTGCCATGTTGATGTGTGTGTGAAATAAGTTATGCACTGGGTGTGAATGAGCAAATATGCAGTAGAGAGTTTTGTGGTGGCAAATGGCACAAGATGTAGGGATGGTGTGAAAGTATTGTGGTGTCATTCCCATCTAGTTGGTCAGTTTTTGAGCATTTTATCCCTACATGCACTCGTTTTCATTCAGAAAACTTTCTGTGACTTGTTCCTGTTGTTGTTTTTTCTGTGTTTGTTTTTTTTTTTGGAGGCTAACCACATCCGAAGTGGATTGGATTGTTTGTATGTTCTCTAATCTCCAACATGGCAGCTAGCATGCACATCTGCTTCTGCATGTGCACATGCTACCACGTAGAGTCAACTCTTATTTTGTCCACTGCATCATGTTCATAAACAATATTATACTCTGAAAAATGCACACCATAGTATTGCGCAAAGCAGGTTTGCTAAGTATGCACCAAACACAAGAGTATTGATCAGTCATGGACAGAAATAGAAAATACAATACAAGCTTGTTTGCTGCCCATGAGAACAGAAAACTTAGGCCTCCATACTGATCATCAATTAATACGCTGTGAGGGCTGCTCTGAAATGTCAGTTTGTTTCCTCCTACGTAGCTACACAGCTGCCAGAAATGCATCCCTCTCCGCTATTCAATACTGACTTAGTCTAGTGTTAATACTATACTGATACCATGCTTACTTGTTCTCTTTTCCCTTGATGTGGTGCATATTCTCTAAATGCATGCTTGTATACAGAAATTCGGTGAAGTTAAATCTTGTAAAGAGAGGATTAAAATCTAAACTTGGGGTAAGCCTTAATATTTTTTCCCATGAGCAAGTCTATACATAGCGAGATTCTGAGTAAGAGATCAAACTAGCTCTAGTTTAATACGGCACTACAAAGCAGCGAGTGAGTTTGGCGTGAATCTTGACTTTCACCTGGATAGCACTTTTGAACAAGCAAGCTCGGCGTGAGCTTCAAGCTTGACTTTTATCTGAACAAGCGAGCCGTACATACCCAGCTCAATTTTCTTACGTACATTGCTCAGCAGGTTCTACATTCTTCTTAGGAGAGTGTATTGCCGTTCGTCTGCCCTAACCAAGTTCCCTCGCTCACCAGTTCTGGACTGACTGAAGAAAAGCTGACCACTGGCTTTCCACGAAATAGCAATGTCAGGATGAAATTAAAATTTGTTTATCACAACAACAACTTTTATTTTTGAAAAGAGCATGAAACAATGATTCTAATGGTACCCATATCAATGAGATTGAAGGAATGTACAGCAAGGGGTGCAGGCTTCGAAATGTAACTGGTTTGCTGAAGATTTTCTATGTCATTTTAGCGCATAATTGCAGCCACTACTTTTCCGCAAGCGACTGTAAGCCCGATCAGAATGAAACTCGCTGCGAAGGATAGTTTGTACCAATTCAGTCCAATGAAGGCTGTTCTTTGATATCCCAGTACTAGGCTTGACAAATCCTTAAAAAAACAGCACTTATAGCTGTCTAATCGGACAGTACATGTTTTTCATTGGAACCTTGCTCCAGCATCTGCGCAACTATTTATGGTCACAAATTTGTGACCATAAATAGTTGCGTTTCTGCAGATGCTGGAGCAAGGTTCCAATGAAAAACATGTACTGTCCGATTAGACAGCTAATCTAGTATACAGAAGTGGTTGTAGAAGTAACTGTGAGCAGCATCACAAAAAGTCTTAATACTTCAACAATTTGCAGAATAGTAATGAAGAAATGTGACGTGGTCCTGAGAAGTTTTCTCATCTTTAGCCAATGTAAGTACCTTCATGTTAAAATAGTTTTGCCACTATAAAAATCCTTTGTCAACGTAGGTCTAATTCATTGATGGCAAATATTTAGCCCCATCCAATTGCCATGGATTAGCTCTTAACCTGAGTATAATACTTCAATGGTAACTGCTTCAAGCTGTGGAATCAAATTTCAGCAAGTCCTCTAACGCTGGGAAAGAAACGCTAAAACGTTGGGCATGCTCATGCACTTTCGTGGCTTTGCATTCATTCATTACCTTTTTCCTTTCCACTTGGGGTGTAATGTTAGACACCTTCAGGAATAGCCTCAATCCCAGGCTCTCGTGCGTGGGCAGAGAAAAAAGAGCCTGGTACACACTGTTTGTGCATGCTCAGTTGCTCTAGGATTTCTGGGAATTTTGGAAATGCTCCGTTACACTAGCTTCTGCGAGACATGCTTACTTCTTCCGTGTGAAAGATGCCTGCCACTGACCATGCTCTACGTGGACGATGACGAAGGAGCAATGAAGGTAATAAGCTCTTCACTTACAGGAATTATCCATGCATCCGTCTGTTCCAGCTAGATGGTACGGCACATGACTGATGCAATCTTTCCCTTTGAAGTCTACCGATCGTCTCGAACAAAGCAATGGAGACAGTTACCATCAAAGCGATATTGTTTCTGACTTCAAAAGCATCCGAATGTGTCTCACAGGCAGTATAACTCTGCTGTGTGGCCTTTCAGCAGGTAAACAGAAATTTCTTAGTGTAGCATAGTATGCTGGTTACCAAGGGAACTTGGGTCATGCGCAAACAGTGTGTACCAGGCTCTCTCTTCTCCTCTCCCGCACAAGAGCCTGGGAACGAGGCTACTTTAGGAAGTACAAGTGCATGCTGATGGTTTATCTGAATTATGCTCTTGTAACTACAGTTTCTGGATGGTTCAGAGAAAGCCTTGAAGTACCTTTTCCAGTGACATGTGTTTATTCAATAGCAAGAGGTTGTACACTTGGGCGTCACATTCTGAAATATGGTCTAAAATAGATAATCTTGTAGAGGTGGGTGCACTTCACGTGTGAGTTCAGTCTAGCAAGAAGAAGAACCAAGAGCGTGAAGGAAGAGCTGTACCAATCGCCACGTTGATTCCATTACCAGTTGAAGTAAAGTTCATGCTTCTGAGATATTTTGTTGAGGAGGGGGAGGGGACTTGCTTTTACGGGGGTTGGAACATATACAGTGTTGCTCAGAACATCTTGCCTCACGCTGGAAATAAAGGAATTTATATGTTATGGGGCGAAAATAGAGGAAAGTGAAAAGGCTGGCAGTCACCGGGAGTCGAACCCAGGACAGCTCAGGCTTGAGCCTAGGCCAGCAGTCGCCGGGAGACGAATCCAGGACAGCTCTGGCTTGAGTCTCCAGTGCTCTACCACTGAGGCAGTGACAGAGCACTGGTGGCTCAAGCCAGAGGTATCCTGGGTTCGACTCCCGGCGAAGGTCGGCCTTTTCACTTTCCTCTACTTTTACTTTATAACATGAAATTCCTTTATTTCCAGCGTGAGGCAAGATGTTCTGAGCATTTAGAGTGAGAAAACCACTCAGCATGGGTTCTTTCCTGACGGAGAAATTTTTTGGTCGACCCCTAACGGAGTTCTGACAGCACATACTGAGTGGCTGTCAGGTGTGCGACTGAGGCATTCAGTACCACCTGTGCAGTACACATAGAGGATCGTGAGGGTTGGTGGTTGTCTGGCTGTCGTGGCTCAGTGGCAGAGCACTGGCGGCTCAAGCCAGAGGTATATATCCTGGGTTCGACTCCCAGCAACTGCCGGCTTCACTTTCCTCTATTTTCGCCTCATAACATCTAAATTCCTTTATATATGGTGTTCTTTTTGTATATTTTGCAACAGCTAGTGCTTGGCATCATGCCTGAGTGCATAGTTCTTTTTTGTTTGTCGCAGTTACCTCTATGCTTGTTGTTAGACATTATACAGGCCTCCCCAAACTAACACCATACTCCAGTTCTGCTGTGGTACCAACAGGTAAAACCCCCACTGGTACCAAAACCATACATAAACACAAGCAGATCTCATTCGTAGACTCGGTTCCTAGGAGTCTGGCAGCGAGGCTATAAATGCGCTACAACAGTGGAGAAACGTAAGTCTCCACAACTCTTTACAGACCTACCGACTTTAACGGTCCTGTTGCTCATGAAAGTACTCGAGAATGACTGCAAAAGAAAATGATTGTTTTAACCACAGAGTAGTTACCCTGCATGGCCACAGGCAAAATGGTTATGATCTGTATCAGAGGCTAAATGCATAAGACAACCAGAGAAGAAGCTGGCCAGACAAGAAGCGGGCTAGACAAGCTTACAACCATCTAGCCTCATTCCCAGGCTCTCTGGGGACGAGGGTAACAACCATCATCCTGCAGATAGTAACCACTGAACATCTGTGAGGAAGTTACCTGCTTGGATGAACTTAGACGAATAGTTGTAGCGTTTTGCGTGCGTACGCTTGAACATAGCGTTCAGCGCACATACGCCAAACTTATTGTGCATTCGTGTCAGGACACTATCTTTCCTTGTATAAAAGTAGCCATCTATTTATCTGTGCATTGCTAGTCTTATTGTGTGCTCAAGAATTGTATAATTGCCCGAAGAAGGTCCCTCGGGACCGAAACGTTGCGAAGTGTATTGAAGTTTGATGCACTCAAGGATTGCATGATGACTATTCGCGAGCGAATTCTCATTTGTTAACATAACCGCTCAATCCTTGGCATTCAGACTACCATAACCAAAGTGATGTTTTCATAGATAGTTTTCATGGCTAATATACTGAGCATTCAATTTTAGAAGGCAACAAGTAGCCTGGATGCAGTGTAGCTGCCTGGAAAATTAGGCAAAGAAGTATTACATTGATCCCTGCAATTGGTGAAAAGTGAGGGATACATACAAGCGCAGCTTTTATCAAGGGAAAGGATCAGTGAAGTCAGCTGCCTCCTGAAGTAATTGGCTCCACCCATTTGAAATCAATTTATGGTGTTAGTGTTGAGTGAGTGAGTGAGTGAGTGAGTGAGTGAGTGAGTGAGTGAGTGAGTGAGTGAGTGAGTGAATGAATGAATGAATGAATGAATGAATGAATGAATGAATGAGTGAGTGAGTGGGAGGGTGGGTGGGTGAGTGGGTGGGTGAGTGAGTGGGTGAGTGAGTGAGTGAGTTGGTGGGTGGGTGAGTGGGTGGGTGAGTGAGTGGGTGGGTAGGTGAGTGGGTGGATGGGTGAGTGAGTGAGTGTTACTAAAAGCTCAGCTTACCACTTGGATTGCTTGCTTCAACAGCAGTACAGTTCTCACTGGGACCGACAGCATTGTTTGAGCAGACAGTAAACTCGTATCTATCACAGGCTTGATCCTCCTGTGGCCTTTCAAATGTAGTCGACGTCCCAGTAACTGTGACTCCACTCATTGTAGCATCAGTTCTCAAGTTCCTAGTGTGAAGGATATAGCTGATGTTCTCTCCAGGCAGGGAGAAGGGAGCTTCCCATTGGAGTCGGAGGGTGTTAGCACCTTGTGGAAAGGAACTGAGTCCTGTGGGAAGATTGGGAAGCCCTGAGAAAGAAAGAGAGGGAGGGAGATTGCATAGTAAAACAGCATAGTTTGAGAATGAGTTGAAAGTCTGGTGTGTGCAGGGTGAAATTGCACTGTATCTTGAACTCTGTATAGTATACATGTACCAATTAGATACAGTAAGTCCAGGGAGGTAGGAAGCTAGTAATTAGCGACGCGCGCAAACATGCGAAGGTAGCAATTAGTGCTGCGTGAATGACGTAATCATACAAGCTGCCATTGAGGCCCATAGTAAAAGGTGAAATCGATTTACACTACGGCGCCCTCGTTTGTTTGAAACAAAACTCGCTCAGTGGATACTGCTAGGTGAGCTCTATGTCGACCGCTATGGCATTATATGATGCGCAAAATCTTTCACGAGGATTCCCAAGGAAACACTCAAATGCTTCGCGTATAAGGAAGAGCTATAGTGGTCGATCTAGAGCTCACCTGGCAGTATCCACTGGGCGAGTTTTGTTTCAAACAAGCGAGGGCGCCGTAGTGTAAATCGATTTCACCTTTTACTATGGGCCTCAATGGCAGCCTGTATGATTACGTCATTCACGTAGTACTAATTGGTTACCTTCACATGATCGCGCGCGTCGCTAATTACTAGCTTCCAACCTCCTCTGCAGTAAGTCATATCCATACACACAGAGTATAAACACAGACTGATATACTTTGCTAGATGGTTTACCTGAGGCACAGTTAACATACCACATTGAGACATTTGATGTAAGCTATTGTGTGTACAGCATACAAAGCTTGTGTAAACTCTTATTTTATGATAGGCTACATTTTAGCATTCGGATGCAAAGGTGTCTATATTACAGAGAAATTATACTATTACAGTATTTGCTTGTGGGACAGTACCAGCTGCCCACTTTCCGTTGTCCAGACACCATGGCAAAACTCTAGGGAAAGCTGAGAAGGGTATATCTGCTCTCTGGAGACAACCAGGTGGGGTTATTTTAAGCAGTATTAAAGTGCCTGAGAAGTATGAAAAACACCTCTCAGGTATTGAGACATAGCTATATGTATGTAGCCTCATGGCCACATGTCAAGCAATGAGATATGGGAGCCTCACTCAAGGGTATTAAGGACTGGGTCCATGCCTTTTGAGGCTATATTATGGCAAAATTTAAATCAACTTTATGACAAGTGAAGAAGCTTGAAGTAACTGTTTACTGTTGTTACATGTAGCCCCACCCTTATTGTTTACTGTGACATTATTTCTGGCCACGCCTACAAACAGCTTAGCTGTACCAAGCCCCTCCCTGGGGGTATATCAGTGCAATAAACATGATATGCGGAATTTGCACGAGCAATATTTCACAATTGTTTCTGCACCATTACGTTCTATTCAAGCTGACCCAACTTTTTATCTGTGGGAATAGTTGATATCGCTTTCCAAAGCACTGGAACTAGCAAATATGGCACGCCCACTGGACATTTAAACTTCCATTTCGCACCCTTAGCGATAAGCTACAAACTTTTCCCACGGTGAAATGAAAGACAATTGGATTTCTTCTTGATCGAACCCAACAGTACACTTCAGTTCTCTTCGGAAAAATTCTGGGTGAGTTACTTCCGGAAAACGAGCTGCTTAGCGTAGCTGGCACATGCTACCCTACACGATGCACGTGACTCTACTTATGTGGGCTTTGAAAATTGCTAGAAGAGCTTGGCAGAACGACTTCTGGTGTTACAGATGTGCATATTAGACGAGCAAGGTAAGGACAAGACTGAGTGTTGATGTTAGGAACAGTACAAGCCTAAAATTCTATATCGGTACCATGATAGCGAAGGTCCCGCATACATACAACCGGCTTCCTGTTTATGGTGTGATAACGCCCACCCCAGGGTTAATTTAGGCAGTGTGCGCAAAACAGCTGGACCCAGTCCTTAATGCGCCTGAGCATGTAGTCCCGTTCCCAAACAGGGAAATTAAGTTCTGGTGTTCAGAGCAACCTTTCACATGGGGTGAGGTGCACTTTTAAATCACGTTCTGGCCATCTACAGACACTGGACTGACAATGTAGATGTTGCTTGGAAGGTACAAGTCTCACTGATATCTCATACAGTAAGTACACTTTAAATGAAATGAGTGTATGCTTCATATTCTCCAGCAAAAATAAAAATACTACAGCAGGGCTGGGGGAAGCAAATTTTCATTGCTGTGGCCATATCACACATGCAGCTTGCTAACTACTTGATCAGATCTCAGAAAGCCAGGTGGTAGATAAAAATCTATTGTGGACCCGCCCATTTGTGAGTTGGCCTGATCAGGGTGGATCTAGCCAAGATGAAGGGGTGGGCCAGGAAGGAATAAAGTTGAGAGTTTTGCATGCTTGTTGCGCTGAGCACGGAAAGATGTTAGTCTAGGAATGGCCCTTGGGGCAATTTACTGTGCTTCAAACTTCACTCTGAGTAACCTAGACATCTATATCCATTGAGTGGAGTCTTATTTGGACCATCGCTGTCCGATTTTGAGTGCATGGGGGGGGGGGGGGGGGGGCTACACCAAACACAAACGAGCTGCAGAAGGGAGGGGGTGGCCCCCCTAGGCTCTATCCTAAATCTACCACTGGGCCTGATAGTTTCCTACAATTTTGAGGGCATGCAGGCTTGATACTTTACTGTTGGCAAACTTCTAAAGCATTGGTCTGGCCATGGTCTGAGTGTCTGGAGCACTTCCCCTGGTCCTGTACGAGTTAGCTCACTCCAAACCCTTTAATTTGTAACATATGAAGGAAGAACAGATATCCGTATTTGTTCAGGCAACTCAGTGTTACATCTTCCTGTTACATCATACTAACCTAACAATATTGTTACTATGGCAACCATTACATCATACGGATCCAGTAAGTACAGCTGCACTGATACTGGCACGGCATAAAGACAGTCAGCATGAAGAGAAGAAGGACAAAGATCAGCTTGCAATATATATGTATGTATATATGTACATACATACATATGTATATATGTTTCCTGATATTTCCATACAAAATATAATTGGGGCGAGCCTGAGCGAGCCCCACACTAGCGTGACTGCATTGCGCACGTGCGTGTATATGTTTGTTTGCTTGCTTACTTGGACCGACCACTTACCGAAAATTTTAAATGAGCGCATTCAAATATTTCACGAAGATCGATATCGTGAAGCAAGTGAAGGCCAGTGGAGGTCTGACTGTCAGAGTGCAGCGTCGGCAACCCGGAGCGAAGACGACTGAAGTTGAAGCACGCGTGGCAACTTAATTCTGATTTGTGTTTGTACCGACGACGGCAGGCCGCTCACAGGCAGTACAAAAATATGGACGGTAGTTGACCGTGACTGCCGGGGTCGCTTCAGGTAGGGCCATGCATAGATGGTACTCCCGGCATAAACGCCAGAAATTTAGCTCATAATTCCGGTGTAAAGCTTAGTCCATGCATGTGTAGCCACGTTAGCTGCCCTGGCTGGAGAAAGGCTGGCATATGCTTAGTGAGGACTTACTACTTACTTATGCGTTATCAAATTTGGCTTTAAGCAGTCGACAGTGACACATCCTGCGACAAAGTAGTAAATCAGCAGTTTGCTGCTTGCTCAGGCTCACCCCATGATGATAATCATCTCACTAGTAATCTATGATGTCTGTAGATAGTTGTCATGGAGAATGGCTTAGACTAAGTATGCTAGGTATCCACTTCTGGGGGGCAATAGGCTGGGGCTGTGTGCAGTGCAGCTGCATGGCAGAGTATAAATTGACCTATACAATTATTGAAAGGAGAGTGATACAAAATATATATATATATATATAAAAGTAGAAAATTCTGTTGTACTATTGTTGATTGATTGTGCGATTGCCCTCTGGAATGATTGTCCTGCCCATTTGGAAACTATCGATAAGAGGGGACTGCTATTCAGGTAATAGGTATGAAGAGAAAGGAGGGAAAGGGCTGCAGTGCCATATACAGAATACAGTAATATCTCTGGCTGCTTGTATACTTGAACAACATACAGAAAATGTTACCATTTGGTCCTAGGAGTTTATACAAATGTGACAGATATTTAATACAACATCTTTAGAGCAAAAGGAATGGTACTTTCTGCTGATGGTAAACATAGTCCCATGTAGCCTCGCACCCAGGCCGTTAATTAGGAAAAATGGCCTGGCAACTTATCCGAGTTCAAACTGTTGACTTCCGCTGCACTGGAGTTGACAGTACCAATCAGATTTCAGAACGCTTCATGTGACAGTTGTAGCCTGAGAATTTTAATTGCGTCATAAATGCATCACAGTATTATACCCGTCCCGTGGTACCGCTAGCGCTTGGAACGACGCTTTTGTTCGAACTCCTTCTGCTGACTTGTGTGCAACAACTACAGTACCTGCGGACAAAACGGATTCTTTATAAAAAGGACCTGTTCGAGAGTAGCAGTGTCAGGTACTAGTTAGTACTTACTGTCAGTCGGGCACATCGACATCGGTGAGTGAGAGCGAGTCTACTGCAAGCGGTTCGTCTACAGATGACAAGTAAGACAGTAACCATCCAATATAAGCCTGTAACGAGTCTACTGGCAACAACAACGCGCTTGCACATTACGAATTAACAGTCACGTGGCTACGATTAAATATCACATGCATTATCCATTATTCATGGCTTGTATGGGTGCAGCGGTAATCTTTTAGACATCACATCCGTATACAGTTTGAACCCGGGTAAGTTGCCAGGCCGTTTTTCCTAATTAACGGCCTGGGTAGGAGGCTGAGTCCCATGTGAAGACGGTGTGGATTTGAGGTTAAAAATGATAAATTTCTGCACATATATACGTACAACATGTGGCTTTTAATTCTCTTACGTTGAAGAATCTTTCACTTACGTCATCAAAATATACATCTGTATACTAAAACTTGCACTGTCATCTTGGAGGACAGCTTTATACATGGCAGTATATGTGGTATTGATTGAAAATGAACTGGCCTCACAGATAAGCTTAATTTAGCTCTTTTAACTCACAGAGTGGTGGTATCTCACCCGATTCAACACATCTAGAAGCATTCTAAGTGTCTCTTTGCATTAATTCTCCAAGATCACAATAGAAGCTACCATCTCCTTGCAATCCAACTTGATGGATGTGTTCCTTTTTTTTTGGCCGTCTACAATCACTGGACTGGACTAGTGGACTGGACTGGTGGACTGGACTGGTGGACTGACACTAAAATCATTTTTATGGTTTCTAACAAGACTCACTAGCCTGTAGGGCTGCATGATGCATTATGTTAATCCCAAAACCTTTTATGCACAGAGTGATTTGATGCCAAGTAATATTTTTTCAATGACAATACCCAATGCATAAACTGGGCTTCAAAATTGTCAGGGGGAGGGGGGGAAGCAGAAGTTGCATGTCAAAAATTTGATGGAGCAGCACCCTATGTTGTTTTGCACTTTACGTACCTCCTGGGAACAGAGATTAGCAGTGTAGATGAGGCTTGGGCTTGTAAAACGAAAGGAACAAATGTTGTATTGGGTATTGAATGAATTGCTCACTAATATACACTTCAGCATTACATAGCCTCGTTAAAATCGGATTTTTCGAGTCAGGAGTGCCTGGGAACGAGGCTAGAGCATTACAGTGTAGTATGCTAATGTGGTGTAATGATGACTGAAGTCAGTTCGTTTAGCGCTATAACATATGGGATGAGAAACCCATTACGTGCTGGGTACACCTTCACTCATACTGAAGCCTAGTAAATTATTTGCTCCAGGACCACAGTATAGCTACAGAGAAGGCTGCAGGGTTCCACACAACTCCATAGGCGAGTCAGTCTTGTTAGAAAGCATACAAAAAAAAAAAATTTTGTGTCAGTCCACCAGTCCAGTCCACTAGTCCAGTCCAGTGACTGTAGACGGCCCCTTTTTGGGGGGGTATATTTTTGTATTCTTAAAAGTGACTATGTCATGTGAACACTCTCTATACATGTATGAGGGGCTGTTACAGAAATCAAGGAGGTAGTACAGAAAGTTCTCTCCACTGGCTATTAATGTACAGCATCTTTGGCATATGGTAGTAACTTCCCCTGGCATGATACAATCCAGGTCTTCCTATGGGTTCTGAAATACATTTGTTTTTCACCAAGGAGAGTGATCAGAACTTCGTGTAAAATCGCTTCAAAATATCAAATTTTCCCATGCAAATTGTGTAGCTGGTAAGGTTTGATTGAAACACATTAGAAGCACTCACCAAACACTAGTAGAGTCACACTGTCACTAGAAACATAAGGAAGTGTCACAATCGTGGATGCTTGGCACCTGATCACTGTTCTGTTGTTCTCAAAGGAAGCAAGGGCATACAGTGTGTATGAGATGGTCCCAATGTCTTGAAGCGAGGGCCCTGGATCTGTTATTATCCCTCGTACTGCAAAAGCTGTTCGAGTGGTGGGGCCAGCCAGCTGTGTCATATTTACTTCCCACAGTGCAACTCTAGACCCTGCTGCCTCACACTGGAAGGTGACGTTGGTCCCTACTGGGAAGCTGATTGGAGGACGGGGGGAGACAATCTGTACAGTCTGACCTGTAAAGTAATAGATAAAAACATACATGTACATCTCCTTTCTGCTACTATCTATCTACCCACCTATCTATCTATCTACCCACCTATCTATCTGTCTATCTAGCTATCTATCTACCTACCTACTTACCTACCTATCTACCTTGTATCTATCTTCCCCTGTCAGCTATGGAAGTGTACTTTGTCCTTCTCAGCCTGTGCCTGCAGTTTCCATGTAGCAATGCAGAGCAGTGCCAGGCTTCACTATCATAGTGCTGATAACTATTGTTGTTCTTGTTCTGCAAAAGTTCTTCGAGTGATGGGACCAGCCAGCTGACTTCCCACAGTAGCAACGCATATCAATTTTGCGCATCCATGCATGCATGGTTCCATGGTCTGTGCTGGGTCGGCTTGCATGTATGCATATAGTCTGGCGAAGCCAGACCCGAGCGCGCAGCGCGGTCAGTGTAAAATATAGTGAAGCCGTAACATAGCTTCACTATTACACTGACTGTACAACAAAACCGCGCATGCTACAAACGAGGAGTATATGTGTATGTTTTCTCACCGTATGCATCCAGTGCGTATAACAACAGCAGTGGAAGAAAGACTCGTACTGGCTCGCGAAGACAGAGAGACCGCATCTTGGCATCTCCAATGGTATTGCTTTATGAGACACTGCACCAGAGGTGACAAACAAAGACAAAACTCATGTATGTGCGGAAGTGTGTACTAATTTGCTTCCGTGTTGGTCTCGTTCCAGGCCAGCGTCGTCTATGCGTAGCCTGGGAACGAGACCGATTGCTGACAAAAGGATGACTCGACTGACAGTAGCCCTTCTTGTAACAACGCTGGTCCTGTGGAGACACGGCTTTGCGCAGCTTTCAGGTAATAAGTCTCATCACAGTATCCATTTCATATAAGTATAAGGAGACTTGAAACTCTCCTTGGCACGACAGACTATTGTACCTACAACCTAGTATTGATAACTATCAGTAGAAAGTGCCGTATAGACAGCTTTGATATGCCAAACAAACCAAACTTGAGGTGTAGTCCCTACCACAAACACTCCATGCCACTTTATGTGTACATAGCTGGTACACAAAGGGCAAATTTAATCAGATCCTTCTGAGTGGTGTGGTGAAAAACCTTGCCAAGGAGTATCTTGAGCACTGGAATGGGACATCAGTGTTGATGAGGGAAAGAACACTACACCAACCTGAGGGGTCCGACACATAGGAGAAATCTTGTATGCCATCTCCTGAAATCACAGAAATCACCAAGAAATCATTGCAGAAACCAAGAAATCATGCCTTGACGAATTCAGAAATCACAAACAAAATCATGTGATTTTGAAATCTCGTACGCTTCAGAGCTTTGTGTTGGGCCCCTCCCATCGACTAACCAACATTCGAGCTTTGCTAGTGACAGGAAGTATTTGTTGTGACGTTATCATTCTTTTAATGTGATTGGCTTATGATTGTACGGTAGAACATGGTAACAATGAATTTTGAAGCAGTGCCTGACCTATTGTGTTGAAGATCTGGAAATGAGGTTTACGTACATGTAGTCTTCCAGTGAGACACTTCCGAGCAAGGCACTCTCCAGACCCTCCACTGATCAGTCACAAGGTCATGGGTCTAGATTAGGCCACAATCAATGCGAATTTTTAGCAAAACATATTCTGTGGTCATTGAGCTACAGTATAAACTTTTAGTCTGAAATTATTTTGTAATTGGGTGTACAGATGGTAGTCCCATATTAAACACTGCATGCATACTCACTTTCAGACTGGTCCCATGTAGTGAGGAAATAAAAGTGGCTTGAAGTGTTGCTTCGAATAGCCATGCTCCCAACTTTACATCTAGTTCAAGGGGTAGTCACTTATATGTCGCCTGTAGAAGCGTTTGCGACCGCGATCAAATTTTTTGATCGGCAAAAAGTGTGCTTGATCGCTTGATCGTACCCTCCAGAGAGGCTCTTGATCGCTTGATTTTCAAGGGTCAAAGGTCAAATTGCAGCCGTGCGCTCTTGATTGTTGATTTTTAGCAGTTCGGAGGTCACCTTGATCCCTTGATCGGCCCCCCGAAAGGGCTTTGATCACTTGATTCAGTTTTGATCCCGGTTGCAAACGCTTCTACACGGGACATATAAGTGACTACCCCTTGTAGTTTTTTTCTTTTGCTCGCTGCGCAGTCCAACTACATACAATGGAAAGCTGGAGGTCTGGGAACAAGGCTAGTTCACATTTGAAACAGTGTGGGGGTGGGGCAGTTATGGTTGAATGGGTGGGGTACATATGGCTGAGTTATATTACACTTAGCATGCAGTGCAGTCACAGAGTCACAGTCAAGTTTAGGTGATAAGATTCGTTGCCCCAGCTACCATATTGGGAGTGAATTGCTTTTATATATGTGTGCACAATTGACAATGTGATGAGTCTGTAATGGATTACTGCATGGTGTTGTTATGATTTGAACAACAAAGTGCCAGCTGCTGTCACACTTGGCACTATGTATACCCTCTAAGGTGCTATCATTACCTCCTACACACAAAGCTGAAACCAGTTTGGGAGTGGGACAGTTATGGTTAAATGGGCGGGAACATAGCCTCGTTCCCAGGCCCCACCCAGCTTTCCATCGCTTTCAGTACGGCAAGCGATGCAAAGCTGGGCAGGGCCTGGGAATGAGGCTAGCGAGAACATATGTTTGACTGAGTTATATTGTACTTATCATGGAGTAAGTCACAGTCAAATTTAGGAGATAGTGAGTTAGTGCTCCAGTTACCATATTTGGGAGTGATAATTGCTGTCGTGTGTGCAGAATTGACAGTGTGATAGTCCGTAATGGACCTACTGCATGGTGATGTTATCATAACACTTTAGAGGGTGTTGTTATTGAGTGAGGACATTGTTCAAAATTCCTTCGGCACACAAATTTGTGTGGAGCTAAAAACATTTTTGGGGTGGGGCAGTTATGGTTAAGTGAGCCTGGGTATGAGGCTAGAGACCACTGACAGTGTGTTGCTGGGCTATTATTTGATGTGGCTAAAAGTATGCATTTGATGTGATGGTCCCTTTTTATCACTCTGGGAAGGAAGACCACAAGTGCTGTATAGTTCTGATAACTTGTTGTGGTTCTTGAGGACCAGGCCTTGTCAGCTGTGCTGTGGTGACTGTGCATGCATGATCACTTGTGCAAGATATCTATAGTTCCTGTGTACAAACGTTTGACTGTGTATACATGATTCTTGTACATGATAACCTATCAGCACACGTAGATCAATGGCGGAACCTTTCTGTTTGTGTTTTCTGTTTTGTTACTTTAGTCTAGTGTGTGAAACCACTGTGAGTTATGTAGTAAGTTAACAATACTTCATTATGTATCCTGTAACCTTAAGTGCAGCTGTTTGTATTGTAGTGTGGTGTACGTAATTCATTGTACTGGTTTTAGTCTGTGAAGAAGCACATAAAGAGTGATTTCTCTTTTCCTCGCTCTTTCTCTCCACTTCTGCTCTCCTCCCCCTTGCCCTCCCCCACTCTTTCCCTCTTCCCCTTTCCCTTTCTCTCCTCCTCCTGCTCCTCCTTTCCCTCCCCTTCCCATCCCCTTCTCACCCTTCCTTTCCCCTCCCTCTCTTCCTCCCTCTCCCCCTCCCTCTCCTCCTCCCTCTCTCCCTCCCTCCTCTTCTCCTCCCCCTCTCCCTCCCTTTCTTTCTTTCCTCCTATAGCTGGGATCTTCTTCACCCCCACGACCAACCAGACAGTTCCATTGAACTCAGATGACAACATCACTTATGAATGTGAAGTTGATCGCAACCGATTGCTCATCTGGGTTGTCAGTGGAGCGTCAATTGAGACTGATGGTAATGCAATGCAGTTTCAGGACATTGGTGTATTCAAAGAGGATCAAGGTAGAAACCGCTCAACACTGATCATTACAAGGAGAGCGAGGGAAGCATACGTGGGGGAGCCTATATCAGTTCGGTGTAGTGCCTTCAACAGTAATCCTCCTGGGACTGACTTCAGCAGCTTCTCGTATGTAGTCACCTATGGTGAGTGAATGATAATATGTGTATTAGTATCATGGTCGACGGAAGTCTAGCAAGCCAGACCCACTTCTGCAACAAAGGGATGGGTCCGGTGAACTGTGTATACCTTACAAGCCACTGTGGTCCAATCATGCTGCAGTATTTTGTCACATGACACATTTCAGTAGCAAAACAGTCTGGAAAACAACCACAGAGAGCCACAACATCAGCACATTGACTACACTTCTCGGGAAGCATGCACGCTTCACAACAGGTGTGCACTATTTGAAATCTGTTTACGTCATCCAGCTGATTGCATTCCAGTGGGTAATGGATTGTATACACACAAGTTCACCAGACTCGTTCCTTTTCACGGAAGTGGGTCTGGCTTGCGAGACTACATAGGTCGATGGGACCATGATAAATTGAAATTACCACTATTGTACACAGAACTTTGGTAGTGATGTGTACATGTCATTCTCTGCCATAGCTGTGTAGTGTGTGTTGTGGGTTCTAGCTAACTACATGTACATGACATGTACTTTAATTTGTGGGCACTTGTGGTGAGTGAATAAAGTATTGCTTGGCATGTGTGACTTGTATGTTAATTGTGTAGTCACTTAGGATGAGTGCATGAAGTGTGACTGTGTGTGTGTGTGTGTGTGTGTGTGTGTATGTTGGATGTTGCTTAGCAACCAAATCTTTGAACTTGAATAACACGAAGTGGAAGGGGTGGAGGTGATAATGGGTGTGGCAGTGGGTTGCTAGGGGTACCATCCAATAAATTAGTTACGTTCCCCAGACAGAACAGCATTCGCCCTTCGGGCTCATGCTGCTCCGTCTGGGGAATGTAACTATTATGTGTGTGTGTGTGTGTGTGTGTGTGTGTGCGTGTGTGCAAAACGTGGTGTGTGTGCGTGTGTGCAAAACGTGGTGTGTGTGTGCGTGTGTGCAAAACGTGGTGTGTGTGTGCGTGTGTGCAAAACGTGGGTCAGTGGTGGATGAAGGCAGTTGCTTTGGAGTTTGCTGAGTATCAGACTACTAATCACATGTAACCTAACCTGACACCTACTGAAGTAGGTAAATTGCATTCTGTGGTTGACTTGAAAGAGTACACTTGAAACATTCAGTTGTACATGAGCTTCAACATGTCTTATGGAAGTAAGTTGGTGTGGGTTCCCGTCTGGTTCCCGTCTGGTTCTTATTAGACCATGTACAACCTCCTTCTAGACAGAACAAGCTGTTCATGAGCGATCAATGAACCACCTCTCCCAGCATAGAAAAGGCAGGCCTGTATGCAAATGTTACCAATGCTGGACCTGTTTCAGCCAATACCATGCGTCATCAACTGCACTGAGGTGACCGAGACTGCTATTTTGTTTTAAATGATAGGAAAATTATTATATCATTGCCAAGCACAGCAAGGGTTGGTAATTGCTTCCATTTTCATCCTCGTATGTGCATACCTGGTCCACCTAATCTATGTGTATGACACATTTTTGCCCCTCTCCCTCCCGGGGCCCCTGCAAGTTCATAGGCATACCAACATGGTCTCCATAGTATACACAGAAGCACTATACTGATAAGGGAGTGAGCTTAGTGTAAGCATCAGCTTGACCTCCATTGTTCGCAGTCTTGCAGTCTGTCAATGACTCCATTCATGAACCCAATCACTCAGCAGTCTGTCGTAGCCTCCTCCCAGGCATTACAGTGACCGTCTGCCCCATTTGAACTCACTCACTCACACCGTGGTAGGCTCTCAGTGACCGTCTGCCCCATTTGAACTCACTCACTCACACCGTGGTAGGCTCTCAGTGACCGTCTGCCTCGCACCCCAGCAGTCTGTTGGTGACTGTCTATCCCATCACTCGGCATTTCATGACTGCTCTTGCTAAAGAAAAGCAATTTAAAGCACTTGTGTACTATGAAGTTTCTGCATGCATGTACCCAGCATTGTGTGTGTGTGTGTGTGTGTGTGTGTGTGTGTGTGTGTGTGTGTGTGTGTGTGTGTGTGTGTGTGTGTGTGTGTGTGTGTGTGTGTGTGTGTGTGTGTGTGTGTGTGTATGTGTGTGTATGTGTGTGTGTGTGTATGTGTGTGTGTGTGTGTGTGTGTGTGTGTGTATGTGTGTGTGTGTACAAGAGCGCATAAGAATCGGCGGCTAGAGTAAGAGTGTGTAACTCCAATAGAAGCCAGTAGTCCGGGGAAAATTATTGAACTATAGAACACCCGGTCACGTGCTTAGCAACAATGGCTTATGTCTATGCACAGCTGTGCCGTACGTGTTACTATTTTTAGTACTCACGGTAAATTCCACCCGGTTTCGAATTTTACGTAGTTACATGCTCTTACTCTAGCCGCCCGTTGTTATGCGCTCTTGCTTAGATGATGCTATATGTATAAAGAATCAATGAACCACATCTCTCTTATCAAAGACAGACATACATGTAAATGTAGTTGTTATGCAAATTGCATGTAAGTCACCTACTGCGCAGGATACATTTCCGATAATACCAGCCCTCATTTGCTGTGGTGAGGTGACTGCTAACTTATTCAGGAAATGCAGTCAGGTGGCTGGCCTTATCCGTAGGATAGATAGAAGCTCCTGAGGGGTATAACATCTCTTTGTGCAGCTGTTCTTTGAAGATTGTTGCTTGAGTGATCCATATGCTGTCAATGCATGCTGCATGTTTGTAGTCAATGAATTAGTCATTAAACGTTTGTCAAGTCAGACTTGAGTGTAGTCACAACAGCCGCTAAGCCACCCAAAACAGATGTTGTCTATGCATGATCAGTGAGCAACTGGATCACAGCATAATACATTTTTACTACTATTTCAACCCCCTTCTTTTACTGGTTGGGTGATGAATTTGTACTCCACATTGGCTATGTTAATTACACAGTAGCCTCGTTCCCAGGCACGAGGAAAATGAGAAAGGGTTAGTAATGAGGCTAGCATGTTGTTTGCTATGTATGTATGAAGGTAGTAAACAGAATTCTATGCGGTGAACTGACAGCACCAGTACCCTCGTCCTCAGGCCCCTCTCCCCCAAAGTGCTTGGGGACGAGGCTAACAGCTCCAGATGATGCTGGCAATGTCCTTGCTTGGTACCTTCCCTCTCTTTTGTGGGGTTATTGTGGGGTTATAGGCAGAGGAGGGAGGACATGACGTCACATCGTAGCGACAATTAGTGCGCTCTGATGACATTTCAAGGGCAAGAATCGTGGATGCAAGCTACAAGGATCGCTCTATGAGCTAAGTCACAACGGGCGCATAGGTTTTATGACTAAGCTGAAGCCATCTGGCTAGTTAAAATTGGTTATTATGACTCACCTTGCGGGTTAAGCTTGTAAGTTGCTAGTTCGATGGAAGGTGAGTCACAGGAGGCCATTTTATCTGCCAAACATCTTCAGCTTTGCATGCATGCCTATTGCGCCCATCGCGATTTTGTTCATGGTTTAGCTTGCATCCACACTTCTTGGCCTTGGAATCTCAGATAATTGTCGCTATCACGCGATCGCGTCCTCCCTCCTCTGGGTTATAGGAAGACATATAAGTGGATATCCGTGTGTTATGCTAACTAGTTTACCTTCTCAACCCCAGGCGTCCCAAACAGTCCTACCAACTTAATGCTGACTCCTTCAGGGACAGACCTCACTCTCAGCTGGTCCCCACCCACTAACATTCCCCCGGGAGTTCCGGTCACATACTGTGTGAATATCACTGGTGCAGGAGTGAATAACAGGTACGTCTGTACAGGTGCTGGTGGTACATTTATAGATGTGTATGTACAGTCGTGGACAGATAGATAGATAGGTAGGTAGGTAGGTAGGTGGATGGATGGATGGATGGATGGATGGATGGATGGATGGATGGATGGATGGATGGATGGATGGATGGGTGGGTGGGTGTGTGTGTGTGTGTGTGTGTGTGTGTGTGTGTGTGTGTGTGTGTGGGTGGGTGGATGGATGGATGGATGGATGGATAGGTAGATAGATAGAGTCGTGTAGATGAATTAATAGATGTCGTTACAGTTTATCAGTTATAGAATTAGCACAGCGGTGATTACATAACCACGTGATGCTGTAATGTACCCTTCAATTTGACAGGACGTGTGACATTACCACAACATCGTTCACATTTCCCGAAGACAACCAGGCAATGTGTGAGATGTTTCAGTTCTCCGTGACAGCGTCTAATCCTGCGGGTGACAGCATCCCCACCATCATCCAGGACACCATCCCAATCTGTGAGTTTGTAAGACCAGGAGTTGATTGATAGTGACTGGAGGCTGTAATCCCCTGGTTTCCTTGGGGCATGGCAAGTTAGGTGGATGTAGTACTCTACCGCAATTCTGGACATCAGACATTAGCGTGGTCGAAACTACTCATCTAGACGTGTAAGAAACTCGCTTTCGAGCTTGGTGCGATAGATAGATCGTGCGTATTTGAATATCAGCCCCTCCTCTCCTATGTCCACCTCGCATTCATTCATGTGGTGAATGAGTCCAGGCCTTCTTTGTTTTTAACCACTCTTCCGCTTCATACTGAATGCAAACCAAAGAACGTAAAATGGTGGAGGCCTGGGAACGAGGCTATCTTTATGGACCTGCACCTACTAATTTAGCCTTGTTCCCAGGTGCTTGAGCATCTGGGTCGAGGCTAATACTAATCGTTGAAATCATGACCTACTGTAGACAATGAGTTCCTTACCATCCCATAATACATACTACATTGTTTACTTAAAATTCCCAGATTGAAATGACGATAACTCATTGTCTACAGTATTATGACATTCAGCCAATTATTCTGTGTTCAGTAGCTGTGTAAATACTGTATTTCTTTGAATAGACGCCACCATCTAATAGTAGCCGTGGCTAGTATACGCGGCACACACACACGCATGTGAATAATTTTGAGGTGACAGTCAACGGGCTAGCGCTAGGGCTGTTCGTGTTGTACAACTCCTTTCCAAGACTGACAGCAGGACTGAGTGGCTGTGCGTACTAATGACAGAGTTTAACAGTCATTGCTCGTATGTACCTTATGCAGCCGTCGTTGATGTCTGCGTCTTCATAAGCTCGGGTTTCCCAAAGAAATAAACGCCGCCCTCGAATAGTGGCTGCACAATAACAAGCAGCGAAAAAAACAGTAGCCGCAGCATCAGATTGAAGAAGTATGGTACATTACCTTTGCACTTGTGTCTACACAGAACAGTTGCATATAGATAGCCTCGTTCCTAGTTCTCCTGTTTTTTTTTATGTTCTTCAGTTTGTGTTCAGTATAAATACATGGAAGCAGAACAGTGATGAAAACAGGGAAGGCACCTATTATGTGAAGTGGACACCAGGCATGACATAGGGGGGCTGTACCCAATAT
This sequence comes from Agelas oroides, assembly GCA_949130485.1. Taxonomy (NCBI): domain Eukaryota; kingdom Metazoa; phylum Porifera; class Demospongiae; order Agelasida; family Agelasidae; genus Agelas; species Agelas oroides. Next base: position 12,895,600 of record OX422183.1, on the reverse strand, counting down.
GTATACACTAAGCATGCGAGTGGGTTTCTAAAAGCTGAGCATTCTAAATCTTGTGAATGTCTGAGGCCTTGCCAACTCCTGATGATGATGTCCAGTGCATTGTTTGATGTGAACCCCTACGTTCATCTTGTGTCCACCTTACACCATTCTGCTCCAAGGCCTTCCCCATTTTTGCTCCTCTTCCACTTTTGCATAACAAACAAAAGCGGGGAGGCCATGGAACAAGATGCATGCAAGGGACTTCCCCAGCCCATATGAAGGTGCCAATTTGTTTAGATTTTTTAGTTTCTTATCAGGTGCTTTACCAGCACACAATGCAGGCTGGTGGGTATTACCGTTATGTATTTATCCATAGCTGCAGATATTTCTCAACAAAGAACTTGACAAACATGATGCCAGGAGGATCAGCACTTGTTTTATGCCATTATAGAAGGGCTCTTTTGGATACTGTGCAGTGGACAGCCACTTTTATTAGTGCTATGTTCATCGCTGTGCTTATCTGGTTCATTCATATGTCGGTAGTATGCAAAGATGGAAATAATGGCGATAAATTCTATCGCAGAAATCCATGCGAGCGGCCGATGAGAAACTAATAATCAATGAATTGGGACCTAACAGTACTCTTGACTGTGCTATCTTCTTTCAAGCACAGGCCACACTAGCCTCGTACCCAGGCCATTTGGTACGAGGCTAAGACCACACAGAAAAAGTCAACTTTTTAATACCCCTTTTTGTGTGTTCTACAGCCGCAGATCTTCGTAATGCCAGCCGTGAGCTGACCATCGACTATATCGACCTAACACGTGGAGAGGGAGTTTTCATTCAAGTCTCTTTCCCAGTAAGTACAACCTCATTCTTAATCTGTCCCAGACTCATTCCCACTCCAGTTTATGGGATATACATGTAGATACCACAGGTTGCAATTCCATTTCAACGTGTATTTTGTGTACAAAAAGCTGCTCTGCAAGGAAGAACTCAAGCAAGCGTGTTCTATACGTGGATTCAGGTGCGATTTGAAAATAGTTGCACAAGCAATGGGTAAAATATTTGCAGATAGGGAGTGCAACGATTCCCAAATGGCACTCGAACCCATGCAATTGCGGGCATAAGAACAGAAGCAAGATAGTGAAATGTCGCCCAGGTTTGGAGTAACACGCCAGGGGAGCACAGTGGCCAAGTCTGTTCAAGTCATGAGTAAGTTTGCTAGCTGTGCCCAACAGCATTGACTGTAAGTTTCAACGTTTCCAATACACCACCGCTCCCATGTCGTATTTTGGAGCTTTTTCATTTCATTCTTACAGCGTTCAGGTACCTTTACAGCGACTACAAGCAATGACAACTGTGACACAATAGCATTTGTTGCTAGGGTGAATCGCACAGGATATTTATAAGCGATAATGTAATTTGTCAGATTTGAAACGTGTGTGCGCTTCTGACTGGTTGAATAAGTGTGCAATTACCACCTAAAAAGTGTGCAATTTGGAAATAATTGCACACTTTTCTATAAGGGTAAGTATATGAACGCACATGTATATGATTAGCATAGCTACCAAATCGTGTATACCATGTCAATGACATGCAGTTTGTTTGAGTCCTCCTTTGCAGAGCATGGTTGCTGTGAAAACATGTAGACATTCAAATGGAACTGCAACTTGTGGTATATCGTACTGTAGATTCTTGCTACTATGCCCCTTGAGAAAACACCCTCCCTCTACCTAGGTCTTATATATTAAATAATTCTAAATGGTAAGCATTTTCTAGATGTGGAAAAGATTGTTTTGGCTTTACAAAAGTCAAGCACCATTTTGATTTGTTTTCTTTCTGAACATGAGATACACAGAACCAATTGTCTCCTTTCACCAAGCGTTGATACATGTCATGTACAGTGGAACCCTGCTTAACGGACACCCCTCAACAGTGGACACCCCTGATATAACTTTGAAAGTCCCAACTGTCCCTCCGTTCACTTCAGCAACCCCGCTACTCCGTATAACGGAGAGTTTTTGCGGTCCCAATTGTACGCAAACAATACTTAATGACCTCGATTTAGTGGACACTCGTCCTTTTCAGCAAGATTGTCCACCATCACTGCTAGTGACATTAGATTAGCTTTGTTACTCATAGTACTAGCCTCTGCTTACCCTTCCCCACCAGCGTACAGCTAGGAAAAGCTCTGAAACACAGCCACATTGTCCACAACAGCCCGATTACATAGCACCACACCTACCGAAAGTATACCGTAAGCCCTGAGTTAGGAAAAGCTCGCTATAAGGGACAAGAAGTTGGCTCCACCATACATAGATCACTGAAGTACATTTCTCATATGGTACATGTATATGGCCAACAATGTTGCTGTTTATCAAAGTTGTTATGAATACCATTAACCTTGCATTGAACCAGTAGCTCTGTGGGGGTGTACTGTTGAGTTGAATATTCACGCTTTAGCTTCAATGCAGGTGGTATTTGCACAATCAGCTCTACACCTGTTAACCTGCATGTAATAACATAAACCTTGGCTCCACTGTGTGCATGTGTACACATGTTTCCATGGCTACACATCCATATTTGGTGGTAAACAAAGTGTATCCCTACTCATGCAAAGGAAGCTAGCAAACTGGTGTACCAACATGACTAGAGGCATATTGGTAAAATCCTTCCGGGAATTTAATGTGAAATGTGACCATGTATTGTGAGTGGCAGCACGTATATTTTAGTTAGCCTCGTTCCCAGGCCCTGCCCAACTTTCCGTCGCTTGTAGTACAGAAAAGTAGGGCGGTACTGCAAGCGACGGAAAGTTGGGCGGGGCCTGGGAACGAGGCTATATTTTAGCGTGGATAATGCTATAAGTACAGTGGACCCTCGCTTATCCTGCACACCCACCCACACACACACACACACACACACACACACACACACACACACACACACACACACACACACACGTACACACACATGTACACCATACAGCCAGCACGAGCATGTAACACACGATTCCCAGTCACAAACTACTCTGTGAATGTGCTGGGTATAGGCTCTGTAACCGTTGGCAACAGTAACAGTGACCGTATTGTAATCCCAGTGAACACAACAGCAGTCCCTGGACTTGTGCAGGACAGACGGTACTCCCTCACCATCTCAGCCTGCATTGAGATCACCTGCCGGGAGTCGCGAGAAGCAAAAACCCTAAGTGAGCTCCCTCTTCATCCCTGTTCCCATCTCTCCTCTTTTCTTTTCTGCTTCTGTGTACTCTTGTTTCTGTCTCTTCCATCCTTGTAGTCTACTTTACTAATTGGGGCGAGCCTGAGCGAGCCCCACACTAGCGGGACTGCATTGCGCACGTGTGTGTGTATGCTTGTTTGTATGTTTGCCCGCGGCCATATACCGTAAATTTTAAATGAGCGCATTCCAATATTTCACGAAGATCGTCGTGCGTCTCGTGCATGAAGCATGTGAAAGCCCCGCACAATGGAGGGCTACTGCCGTAGTGCAGCGTTGGCAACCCGGAGCGAAGACGACTGAAGTTGAAGCACGCGTGGCAACTTCTGGTTTGTGCTTCTACCGACCATAAACGGCCAGCCGTTCACAACCGGTACAAATAATTTGACGGTAGTTGAGGGCGCTTCAGGTAAGGACCATGTACAAACGGGACTCATAAAGGCCAGAAATTCAGCTCACGATTTCAGTGTAAAGCTTAGTCCATGAATGTGTAGCCACATTAGCTGCTCTGGCTGGAGAAATGACTGGCATGTGACATCTTTGTAAAGTCCTTGGCTACTTATGCGTTATCAAGTTTGACTTAACGGTAGTGACAAACCCTGCGCTGTGTGCAACGACAAATTAGTAAACCAGCAGTGTGCTACTCCCTCAGGCTCGCCCCAAGATGATGAATCATCTCACTAGTTTAATAGAGGAGAGGAGGTGGGGGAGCGGGGGGGGAGTGAGGAGGGGAGGGGGAGGGGGAGGGAGTGAGGAGGAGAGGGCGAGGGAGTGAGGAGGAGGAGGGGGAGTGAGTGAAGAGGAGGAGGGGAGTGAGTGAGGAGGGGGAGAGGAAAGGAGAGGAGGGGAAAGGGAGGGAGGAAGGAGGCAAGAATCGTTATCCTCCAGATAAGTAACATTTGCCTTGTTACATCACATTGTGTTGCAATACTGTAAACCATATGACAACTGCACTTTCCTGTGGTTAAGTGAGAATTCATAGCATGCTGGGTTTTTTAGTTGCCATAGATACAGGAAGTGGTTATAAAAATGCAAACCATTTGAAGCCCTCTTACATCATTGCACCTGTAAATACAGCATGTATGCCTTATCACCATTGTTCCCTTTTCTCCCTCCCTCCACCCCTCCTTCTCCTCCACTCCCTCTCTTCCTTTCCTCCATTTTCTCCCTCCCTCCCTCCCTCCCTCCCTCCCTCCCTCCCTCCCTCCCTCCCCAGACACCACCTCTGTTCAAAGTGCCTCACTCATTTTCTACGAAACCAATGTTCTCATGACATGTACATTCGCTACTCGGACACCAGCACTGGGATGTGTCATTACTCTTGCTCTTAGCAATGCCTCCACTCCAGAACAGTTTTTCATATCACAGAATGAAACTGGATCACGACAGTGCAATATGACACTGAACCGTGAAAATGCATACACCATAACAGAAGCAGTGGACTGGGAATCAGACGGGACCGAAGGAAGCTTTCCAATTCCAATTGAACCACTTGATTTAGAGGATTCAAGCAACTTTACAGCTCTCACTCAGTGTCCCTTACCTACAGGTATTTCATGTCAAAATCCAACGCACAGAGGAAAGGGTCAAATCTTTTGCCTTGCGGAAGTGCTGAAACTTTGTGATTATAGGCTACAAGATGGTTTGTGTTGAAGAATGACATATATAACATCACTTTGGGTAGCACAGTTGAAATACTCTTTCTTGCTACCACATTATTAGGTCTGTTGCTCTACACTATTGTTGGGTCACTCTCAAGTTCTGGGGCATTTGATTTGTTTACGTCACCAGACCCTTTTCTCCTGTGGGTCAGGCAGAAAACTAAATTGCAAGTTGGCGTAGCCTCATTTCAAGGCCTGTTAACGTTTTTCTCTGGTTTTTCAAATGTGTCTGGGAGTGAGTCTAAAGTGTGGAAAGACCTGGTAAACTAAAGGTTGCAGCAGCATACGTATGTATGTAGTGTATGACAAAGTAAGCAGGAATTTTTTCACTCAGTCCTAGATACTGGAGAAGGCCTCTTTTACATGAGTCATCTGAGGAGTGGCTAGTGGTCAGAGTATCTGCAACGTCATGTGTGTCTTTTACCTGGAGTTGTGTGGCGAGTTGGGGAGCACCAACACCAGCTGGCACATGGATGTTCCTTATGCGAAAATATTTTGCACACACAAAGCTTGAAGTTAAACATAATGGGATATGGGGATGGGGCATTCATGGCTTAAATGGGTGGGGAATTTATGGCTCAAACGGGTGGAGCAGTTATGGCAAAGTGGATTATTGTTTTTGAGAGATACGCTTGAAAAACACTGGTCTTCAGGGGAGTACCCTTTCTGGTCATCACATGACCACGGGTTTCGGTTCCTTTGAACTCCCGACCTGTGGCCTACTGCAGAAAGGGTGGGACCACTCCCCACCTAAGGCTTGCTTTGAGGAGCCCAGCTCTTGTTTGGCATTCACAGTTCTATGAATGTTCAGATTGACAGCATGTAGTCTCATTTCTATGTCTGCCCACCATCCAGTTTTTGAGCGCTTCTAGTGTTTTGAATACTGTAATCATTAAATTGGCTAGTGGTAAGGCATGGGAATGGCATTAGATGGAATGGTTGAAGTACACTGCTTGACTTAGGCATGGGTGTAGCTAGCATCTAGGCATACGTAGGAGGCAGCCAGAAGAGGTCCGACATGATTACGTGCGCTATGCGTTAATGAACATTCCAAGGACTAAAAACCATCAATACAACAATCGGAAACGCTGTGCGGCAAGGGTTTTCGTGATGCTGAAAGTGTCTCGCCGGTCAGAATAGTAACATTGCATGCCTGTGTGACCTCCAAATGTGGCTGTTGGAAGCTATAGATCAACAGCAGTGATCGATCTCGACCTAATAGACAGCTTCAGTATGGTTGAAAATACCTCCCAACCTGAGTGAACCCAGCACGCTAGAAGCTTCTGATGTTCAGAAATCGTTCTTGAAGCAATGGAATGCAGGAGGTTAGCAATTAACTTGACAATCAGGATCACGTGTTGATGTATATGACATCACTAGTGTCGGACCTACTCAGCTGTCTCCTCACTTTTATGATGCACACGCTTGGTCCATATAAATACCTTGTGCGTTATAGGCAAGTGTATAGTTTGATCTGTTTGATGACTATGAAACAACGAGGGACACTACCAGCAACTGTAAAAGGTCTTTTCTTACAATGCAGAGTTGACGTCAAGTTAAAATAGTGCAAAAATATTAGATGGTGAGTATATTTACTTTGACATGTGCTTTGTGCACGAATATCATGCCTCCTCATTCTCAAAATCCCCCTTTTAGGGCTCTTTCACACAGCCACAAACATAGTAATAGGAATGCACTAACTAACTGTACTAAAGTTATTGTTTGATGCTAAAATACATTATTTCATCATCTTTATTTCCCTCCAGTACCAGTTGCTTCAGGAGGCTTGACTGGTGGTAAGAATATTTACGTGTACCTTTCCCTTTTTCGTGTTCCTCTCCCTTCTCTCTTTTCTCCACTTCCATAACTTTTCTTCTCCTTCTTCCTGTCTTTTGCCTCTATCTCCTCCCCTCCCCTCCCCTCCCTTCATCCCCTTCCCCTCCCCTCACCCCCCTCTCCCTCCTGTCCCCTCCCCTCACCCCCCTCTCCCTCCTGTCCCCTCCCCTCACCCCCCTCCCCCTCCCCTCTCCTCCCCCTCTTCCTCACTTCCCTCTCCCTCTCCGTCCCTCCCCTCCCCCTCCCCCTCCCCTCCCCCTCCCCTCTCCCTCCCCTCCCCCTCCCCCTCCCCTCCCCCTCCCCCTCCCCTCCCCTCCCCCTCCTCCCACCCCTTCCCTCACTCCCAAACTCATGTTAGAATCATAGTTACACCTTTCATACTTTCACATGTATCTACATGAGTTTGAGCATGTGATAGACCTGGATAGAAGCCAAACATATATAGGATTAGGCTGTGTTATTACTGTATCTGTGAACTTTCAATAAGGGTGAGACTCACATGTCCTTCATTTAAGCATTAGATATTGATACATGCACACAATACCTTTGACTCCTGCCATTAACAGAAGTTCAGTGATGAACCAGTTACTGTTGAATTACTATATGTGATACCCGTGTTTAGAAATCAAATATTATTCCGTATTACGTAAACTGAGATATTTTAGTTCAAAGTCTGTACAAATTTATTCTGGTTGCTGTGCAAAAATAGAGCATAGTAACCGGTCAAAATTGAGCTCAAAATAATTAGAAGCTCCTGAACTTTCATTTGCACGTTGCTGCATCGACATAGCACTTACCGTTCCCAAGATACTATGGCTGAAAGTTCGATAGCTACTTCCACCCCGACCAGTGAATCAACTTACCATCGAAGAAAGGAGGAGAGAGCTCAGCGATATCTAAGCGGGTCCAGTAGAGCTGCCTATCGCCTCGATCCCCTGCTCGAGCGGAGTTTGTCTATGTCGGACATCAGTCAGGGATCTGAGTCAGGGTCGGAAGGAGATGAAGAAGAGACGCTTAGAATGAGAAGGCAGGTCAAGAGACGACTAGAATGCAAGCGTGGATGCCCTGCTGTGCTCGAAAGGATAGCCAAGACATATGAAAGCTTTGGAAAGCACACTGGCAAGACAGCCCAGTACAGGAGGAGCAGTTACCCGAATCCGAAGAATCCTGAAAGATCACCGAGAAACCTCACTGGTAAGCGCGCTACTTAGACACCGCTCTGTGTTACATGGACTCCAAATGAACTCTCTCTCTCTCCCTCCCCTCCCCTCCCCCCCTCGCTCCCTCGCTCGCTCGCTCCCTCCCTCCCTCCCTCCCTCCCTCCCTCCCTCCCTCCCTCCCTCCCTCCCTCCCTCCCTCCCTCCCTCCCTCCCTCCCTCCCTCCCTCCCTCCCTCTCTCTCTCCCTCTCTCCTTCTCTCTCTCTCTCTCTCTCTCTAGCTCAGAACCAGTGGATTAGAGAAAGTCTATTAGATGGCCACGGTAACTACTTGTACTGCCATGAATGTATCATGGCCTACATCAACATAGGATCACAACGACTCACACACCAACGCAAGATTAAGCAGGAACTCTCTCAGCATACTGTGATCACCAAGTCCAAAGGCGAAGTTTCCCAATTAAAACTAGAGGAATATGTCGTACTCCCTTCAACAGACATCAGTTTTAAGGAGTGGTGGCAAGAACTGGGTGATGATGACGATGTTGAGGTGCGGTACCCTCATGAACAACACGGACTGCGGGGTAAGACATCAAATCGCGCCAAAACTGATGTCATGAATGACTTCCTGAAATTTGTTGACAACAATTCCACTCCCAATGGTCGTCGGGCAGATAGCCGATGCCCAACATTCTACTTTTTACCCAAATTTCGAAGAATTGAACCACCAAAACCAGACGAAAAGGATTTTGATGAAAAGGTGTCTTGCTGCTTGGTGAATGAGTTCAATCGCGCTCAAGAAAGTGAAGGGAGATCTACTGCTGGGGCCTATGCAATTCGACAATGGTTGAAACAACATCGACCGAAAGTAGCACTCCACCCCCACAAACTGGACTATTGTGATTCGTGTAAACGTATGGAAACAGAACTTTCACGATTACGCCAGATAATCAAGCGTTTCCGTCAGTCTGGAAGTTCTAGTGCCGAGGACATTCAGTCAAACGAGCAGGCAGTTGCTGAGATAGAACAGGAACTAAGAGGCCACAAATCCCGTGCTACTGAAGCTCAGACTTTCTATCGAGAAACTACAACGAAGTGTTTAGAAATGTGGAAGGACCTTGAAGCTCTGATGGCAAAAACTTCACTTAGCAGTGAAGAAGTGGAGGAGCTAGCATCCAAGAAGCACACGTTTACATTAATCATAAGTGCCGATTATCAGCAATCTAAACTCATTCCTTACTGGGGGAGTTCGGCACAACCAGGCTCCACTTACTACCTTCAAAAGGTGTCACATGATGTATTCGGTCTTGTGGACCATAGGGATGGCCAGCAACACATCACTTTGTTTGATGAAAGGATTGGACCAAAAAATACAGATCACACTATCTCTATCATCCAAAGCTATATCGAGAAGGTCACTGAGCTTCACCCGTGGATTCGACGGGTTCTTTTGTTCCTCGACAATGCTGCCAATACCAATAAAAACCGTTATTTGTTTAGCTGGGGAATGGAATTGGTCGATCGAAGGACACTAGACTATGTGCGTTTTTGTTTTATGGTCCCAGGGCATACAAAATTTGCTCCTGATCGATTGTTTGCACAAGTATCTAACAGCTATAATCGCCACAATGTCTTCACAATTAGTGAGCTGAAAGACATTTGTGATCTCCATGCACACACAACTATTGAAGATGGTGCGTCAGTACTACAGTGGTGTGAAGCTCTTCGCGTCAAGTATTCAGACCTTCCTGGGACTCGAAAGTATCATGATTTCCTTATTGCTCGCTCATACGACCAGTCTGTTCTGATGAAAGTTAGAGAGAGTTGCTGCAGTGGTTCATTCAGTAGATCTCCTTTAAAGGTTATGGACCCAAGTGCAGCTGGTGTTCCAACGGACAACTACAAAGAGACACAGTTTCGTGATCTCTCGACAGAAAAATACGAGAATATGAAACTTATGTACAATCAGTTTGTTTCACCAGAGAGACGTCCTGATTATCTCCCACCTTTTGTTTCCGTGATCAACGCAACTAGGCGGTCTTCAAATACATCATCTAGCAACTCTGTCCGTCCTCCAGCAAAGCGACCATGTAAGCGGTCGAATTGCGCTAAGAAATAATCTACCCCAGACTGCCACAATAATAATGTCTTAATACATCTGTGAACAATCATGCATACATACAAAATAACTTCTATTGTACTAGCTCCAGCTCTAGTCGTGTGACCTCTATCCCAGTGTGCTGGGTTCTTATGACCAGTCCCATCACAGCCAGGAGTTGAACATGAACTCTGTGTTACCGCGTTCGAAGCGGGGGGGGGGCTCATACGCGCAGCGAAGATGCATGAATACCTGATAAGTCTACGTAGCGTGTACAAGCTCCGCCCTTAACTGAAGTTCTGCCCTTCGGCGCTTTGAACGCGGTAACGCGGTCGAAATATGCAAGAATAATTCGATTTCTACCACATATTACATACCGGAAGTGGCGGATGCTTAGCGCCTGTGTAAACGGTGCATGGCATACATTAGATATTCATTGTAGGGCTTGCCAAGGGTTGTTTGAAGATGCCACTGCCAAAAAGTGAATTTTGACCCGGGCGGAATAATCTTTGATTTCTAAACACGGGTATCACATATACCAGGGTGGTTTCTGTTACTCGCATTGTACATATTTCACACTGAACCACATGTGTAATTGTCCCCTTCTATCCAGGCCAGATAGCTGGTATTGTGATAGGTGTGTTGGCGGCAGTAGCCATTATTGGTGCAGTAATTGTGGTATTGGGAGTGGCCTTCTACAAGATGAGGACAGGGGTATGCAAATACAGTAACTATGCATTGTACAAGAGTAAGCTAACCGTGTATGTTTCTTTACAAGAGCCAGACATTGACTGCATGTGACTCTACTTCAATTGACAAAGCTGTGTGTATTAGGCCACATAAATTTATTTTCCTGTTTCTGGTCGTACAAGTCAGTTCAAAATGGCCAGGCCACCAGACTTTTTATTAAAAAAAACAAAGTGGAAACAAAATGGTGTGCAAAATTCATCACGGAGGGTGAGGTCTGGGCACAAGACTACAAAATGCAGACACTTGTGCATCTGAACAGGCAACATACAGAAGCAAGCCTTGTTTCCATGTGGGCCACTCACATGCAGGCCACATATTGCGTGGGCACATTGCCATCATTACAAAACCGAGTCCACCATTTGCGGTCCGTGATGTAGTAATGGTACAAGGTCTTCTAACGATTTTTCTCCACAGCTGAGAGATAGAATCTGGGAGTGGCCTAATGGGTTTACAGTATTTTGTTATTCTTTTATTTGTACAGCCATGGGCAAAGATAAAAGACATGGATGATAACAATGTGGAGTTGAAGTTGGACACCAGCAGACTTGTTGGTGAAAGAAAGCCTAAGAAGCTATCTGTATTCAGACGCAAGGAAACCTCCACACAAGCTGATGTACGTAGGACCAAGGATATAATAATGATGGATCTGGGTGTTTGTTCCTGCCCCAAATTTATTGAAAACACTAGATGCTATAAGATGGTGTTTGAAACCCTTGAGTCCTTTTCACTGAATTGGTCAGTTTCTTTCATTAGAGAGTTGGGATCTCAAGTCATGAGCTGCTGCTGCCTCAACATGCCCTTTCCCTGCTTGTGCAGTAACCCTTTTGGTGAAAAATTGCTAAGCAACAGCATGATTTCCTTTCAAATAATTAGAGAATATCCCCCTTTATCTCTATTTTGAAGAGAAATTATCTATACTGTTTAGTTATTTTGGCAACAAGCTCCCTAGTTAACTTAGAAGCAGGCTAGCAAGCTATGCGGAATTCTTTATGCTCCCCCTCCCTTTCATCCCTCCTTCCATCCTCTTCTTAAGTAATTTCTGGCAAGAACACTGTGCAATGTTACCTCTTCACTTTACTCCAGGGTCCACAGGCATCCACATCAAAAAAGAAGGAGCCATTGCTGGGTAGTTCGCCCCCTCCCAAGAGTCCAGTATCCCCTAGTAGTGCTCTACCCCAACAATCAGGGCAACAAGCTGGTCCAACCTCCCCTGAGAAGACAATAACTGCTGGTGGGCCACCCTCACCCTCACGCTCAGGAGAGCAAAAATCACTGGGCAGTCCAACCTCTCTAGAGAAGGGACTACACCTTACGGGTCCTCTACCTCCACCGTCAGCCTCAATAGTACCAAGACCACTAGACAGCCCAACCTCCCTAGAGAAAGGACTACACCTTAGTGGTCCCCTACCTCCACCATCGGCTTCAATAGTTGAGGGACAGGTGGGTGATTGGGTGGAATTAGTCCAATGCTAGTTGCATTATTTTTATTGGCACTGTAGCCTCATTCCTAGTAACAAGAATCTTCACTAGAGGACTACATACAGCTTTCAGTAATGCTAGAACACAACCACTGAGAAAGGCGAGAATCCTAATTGTAACCACTTTATATGCTTATGTGTGAAATCCAATTAGCATAATTGAGAATAATATATAGGTGCATTGAAAAGAATAACAGGTGAAGTTTATGGGAACAAAAGAATAGAATAATGGGTAGAAATGTGAGCATAATCTACCAAGGCCTAGACCTGGTTAATAGCACAAGTACTATGGAAAAAGATACAGCCTTAGACCAAAGTGCTTCCACCTTCATCCACCTGCCATTGCAGTTGTTTGCATGTTTGCAATATTTAGCGCATACCACTGAAGGTAAGCTGGGAATTGCTCTTGACGGTCATAATAGCCTAAAATGGCTTCAGAACAAACTTGAGGGACTCTAAAATACATACATGTACTTGCACATTTCACAGAAAAATTGGCATACCCATATGCAGAATCCTGCATGGTGACTGGCACTTTGCCCTTTAAGATCAACCTTTCAGGGATGGATACCCTTATCTTTCTCCAGGACTCTAATGAGGAAGAAAATGCCTTTTTACTTCACATTTACGACGATAAGAAAGCCAGGTTGCAGGTAAACAAGGAGGCACTACGCAGAGCCATCCGCAGGCATTCAGAGAAAGCCATGTCCAGTATTACACAGTCAAAAGCTAAGGTTAAGAGGTCACTTTCGAAGCAAGCAAAACCGAAACAGCCTCGTGGTAAGTACTTGCTACCCCTGCGCTCCATTGTACGTGTTGACACTTATGACAGTGATGATCAGGGTGATGGAGATGGCCAAGAGTTGACCTTGATTTGATATACATCATGTAGGCTTTACTTAACCACATGAGCATTCTAGAACATCCTGATAAGCAAGCAATTTTTTTTCTTTATGATTTTGTAGTCAAGTGGACAAGACAGCTACCTGCTGGCCATTGTAGCGGTATAGTTTTAGGGTGGTCACTATACTGTCCTACATGTATACAGTGTATACTTCTCTGCTGTTGTATTAGGCAGGTCTTTTATTCACTATAATTATGTTAATGACTGCTGTATAAATTTTCTTGAGCTATCACTAAGTCTTTGTACCAACCCTAACGTCCTCTTCCTCCTCCTTGTGCAAGGGTCTCATTCCAAGGCTATTTGGTGTTTATTGCATAAAAGAGTTCTATTGAGGTTTTTAGGTTGGTTGTCTGTTAAAATTTGAAATCTGCTGATGCATGCGCATAAATACCGGCCTTCCGTTGTTCATGCGTTAATGGTCAAGAACATCATCCAAACCAGAGAGGTTGAATTTGCTCGATGATTGCCCTATGTACGTGCATCGGGGGTAAAGGGTTATAACAAGGGAAGGAAAACTTGTTACCATGGTGATGGCTAGCCTCGTTCCCAGACCTTCCCCGGCTCCAGTTTTTGATTGCTCCGTTTTTGCATACTGCAAGTGATCAAAAACTGGAGCCGGGGAAGGCCTGGGAATGAGGCTAGGTGATGGCTGCTAAAAAATTTATATAATATAGTGATTGTACACCATAGTAGTCAAACAAATTGTCTCTTTATGTCAGTAGTAGGTATAAACTTTCATAATCAAAGAGAATGGGCTAACCCATAATAATGTAAAGTGTGTGCTGCTTTTTGGTCTGCACATACAAAAGTTGTAAATTCAAATTAATGAGTGCATATGGCACTCCATAATCAGAGGAAGGTACTGACTGGTACGTATCAACAATTTCTGAAATATGCAACACTTTCAGTTTCACTACATAATCCAATCGGAATTGAATTTGTACCAGTCTCACAATGACTCTGAGTTAGTACATGAGGTTTTGTTATATAACTGCTCTGTAATGTGAGGGAACTAATGTACCAGTCTCCCAGTGGCATCCAATTCTGAATTATAACGTACACGCAAGTATTGTACTTTCATTGTAGGTAATCTCTGAAACTATCACTAAAATGTAAATTTGTAACCATTATCAGTATGGCTTCTGACTTTGTACCAATGGCTTCTAAATTAGTGTATAATTGTTTTCACTGTCCCCATTATCCCAAAAACATTAGCAACACTATATATGGTGGTGGAGAATAGACTCCTGTTGTTATCACAAAATTTCCATTCACTTTTCCCTTTAAAAGTTAACTCTCAGATACTATCACTTACACTTCTCAGTAAAGACTCCATTGATGAAAAACTCCAGCCTTTGTACTTCACCTTTTAGACAATAAGCCTCCAGCAGAGTAATGTGCAAGCCATCCACCAGATCTCAGAGAAGACCATGCAGTCTCCAGTCAAAGGCCAAGGTGGAGGTCACTAGTAAAACTAAGTACACACTAGCACACATTAGTGACACTACCCCTGCTCTCCATTGTGAATGTTGTTACCACAGACTGACGTGGATGACCAAGGAAAAACCTTGTTTTGATGTACACTGTCAAGAACAATTATCATACCTAGTGACACTCAAAAACTACCTGGGAACATTCCCATGCGTTGTAAAATGGTTAGTTGTTATGGTTTTGCAATCACAACATTGCTACCTGCTGCCTGGTAATACACTGTAGTTGTGGTCCTCTCAATTAATACATACCCGTGGTCAGAAGTGCAAGAGGTGTTTCGTAATAAAATTGTACTTTCAACAAATTAAGTGAAATTGATCCTTTAGTCTCTCCTTTAGAAGACTTGTACACCAGCATTTCAGGCATTGCTATGACCTGCACATCTGGCCCTAGAAGAATGTTTTGGTTACAAGGTTATATAGTAAGAATGTAGCTATATACAAATAGCCTAGCCTCGTTCCCAGGCCTTCCCCGGCTCCAGTTTTTGATCGCTTGCAGTATGCAAAAACTGCAAGCGATCAAAAACTGGAGCCGGGGAAGGCCTGGGAACGAGGCTACAAATAGCCTAGGTCTTCTAAAAGAATTGGATCAAAATTCATAGGGTGGTCAAACCATCATGCCATGTTAAGTTAGAGGGACCACTAGTACTCCTGCTCTGTCATCAGAGACTTGCACTACTACGAGTAAAAATGGTTGTTGTTTGTTGATGATGCATGATGATGATGTTTAGAGTTAATGTGCCAAGTAGACAACTAGCATTGTCTCAGCAACTTCCTAATATTACAATTACCCCTTCCACATTAATACTCAAGGCAAAGACAAGTGGAGGTGTTGGCGGATGGTGTGCACATTTTTGTTAATTAGGTCAGTTTTGCAAGTTGTGAATATAGAGACAATCAGTATTGTGCATGCAACAACAACAACAAAAAATACTATTTACTGCCAACTGAGACTAGTGTTATTGCTGTGGGAGTGACTATTGTATCAACTCTCTGTGTCTGCATAATAACTAATAATTATAACTGTGTGATGGCAATGATGCTTTGTATTACACATGTATATTCCCATTTATTAACACAAATACAAGGATGTAACCAATTGTGGGACGTCAGAGCTAAATTAATAATTACCACCCTGCAACAATGGCAGTCATGCACATATAGCTAGCCTATATATAGCAGTAGGGTTTGTCTGTGGTCAACCCAAGCTGTTTCATATACAAGCCCTTGCTACATTTGTCATCTTTCATCATCAAGTATGTAGGTTTTGTCCCTGCCTACTGTCTGGTCAATCCAAGCTGCTTCATGTACATACCTACATGAGTAGGGTTTGTCCCTGCCTGTTGTCTGTGGTCAATCCAAGCTGCTTCATGTACATACCTACATGAGTAGGGTTTGTCCCTGCCTGTTGTCTGCGGTCAATACAAGCTGCTTCATGTACAGCCCTACATGTGGATAGTTTGATAATCAACTTTCTAAAGATTACGTTCTTAAAATTCCATGATAGTGCAGCAGAGGTCTTCCACTAAAGGAAGCCTGCTCAAGATACTCCCTGGTGATATGAGAGGTATGTATAACTACTTTCATTGTTTGTAGTTTTGTGCATAGCTAACGTCTATGCTCATGCAGTGTGGCTGTGCTTGATCAATAACAGTATCCATACATTTGTATGCAAAAGACTTGTCTCATTTCCAGGCCTCCCTTGTTTTTGCTTTGTGCTTGCATCCACAATAAATCGTGGAAGCAGAAGAGCCAGATTTTAATTCTTCCATGTATTATTGTGAATGAAAATGGAAGGTAAAAATGGGGAAAGCCTAGGAACAAGGCTAAAAAAGAGAACTCAGTAAAGTAATCCTTGAATAGTTGATTCAGTTTCAGAGAATTAACCAGTTCAATGAACCTTGAAACTATGCACTCAGAGGTTATTATAAAGGGTTATGAGGCAAAAATAGAGGAAAGTGAAAAGGCCGGGAGTCAAACCCAGGACACCTCTGGCCTGAGCCACGACAGCTGGACAACCACCAACCCTCCAACTATGTGTTCCCGGGAATACCTCCTTTCTGCACGTTTACAGTTACATATATATATATATATATATATATACACACTGTGATTTGGGTATAATACCGAACAATGATTGCACATTTGCATCCTTCACTATAATATGGGTGGTGGGTAATTATTGGCCACTATCAATACATGGTAGTTCAGCATTACGTATAGCTGCTAGCTCACACATATACCACTAAATCCCTTCAACCGCCTCTGAACATGCAACAGCCCTCCACTCCCTGGCTTTAGCACCCAACAGCCAGAACTGAGGGCGCAGTGTGCTCTGGTCCGAGATTAGTGTGCACAGCTCTCAATCCATTGACCCTGAGTGGCCTGGTTTGTGCGTCTTTTACTGTCATAGAAGAAGCTTCCAATGAAGCTTAGCTCGCATTTCAGCGTGTGGACCCGAGAGCCACTGCTCGACTTGAACATGCTAGAATTTCATATCAGTAGGCAAAGACAGTTTTCACTAGAGGTAGGTAGCTACGGCCTACGCTAGCCCGCGCATGCACGAGCCTGGGAACGAGGCTAGTTGCTACACATGCAAAGAAATAATTACATTTATGCATCAATCTGTTATGTTTAATAGGGCAGCTACTACGGTTTATAGTCTCGCGTAGCCAGACTCTCGTGGTGTCTGGCTACTCGAGAGTACGATCGCGTTGTGGGTGAGCAGCTCATCAAAAAAATTACTTACGTTTTAGGCGTTCTTTTCCGTTCCCGTTTCCGTTCCGCGTTTCCGTGTTTTCCAGTTGCCACCGTCAGCGCATGTATAGCCTCGTTCTAGGCGGCACGGAGTATTCGTCTCTGTGTAAGTTTTTTTACGCACACATGCACGCGCATTTCGCATCGGGTACAAACGCCAAGTGAGGTTGCGGGAGGTTGCGGAAATTTGCTACGTCGAAGGGTGCGACTTGCGAGTCTAAGTACATTTTTCGCTTTGCAGAAAAACAAGAAACAATGTTGCGGAAGCCAACACTAGTTAACGTGTCACTTCCTGCTTAGAAACAGGGAGGGCGAATACAGGTCTGTTCGAGTATGAGTCATTATTTGACAATTTTTTCGAGTATAGCGGTTGAAGCCATTTGCTGTACCAATGAAGAGCTCTGATATTATATATAAATTCGAAGCGTCATCGTCAATAAAGGTGGTATGTAGAAGCACTATACGTGTTGTTTTCTGTTTCACGTGCCAGTCTGCGGTTGTGCCCTGGTACTATTTAGCTATATACCCATTTTTTTTAGCAAGCAGCAGTCACAAGTGGGGACAGCTATGACAGCTCTTTGCA
Source organism: Agelas oroides (assembly GCA_949130485.1). Lineage (NCBI taxonomy): Eukaryota > Metazoa > Porifera > Demospongiae > Agelasida > Agelasidae > Agelas > Agelas oroides. The sequence continues at coordinate 12,877,670 of OX422183.1, read as the reverse complement.
ATTTCTGTGCGGTGGCAGCTGTGGTTCTGTTCGCCATTCTCTTGGCATCGCAGGAAGTAGATGCGCAGGAAGTAGATGCCCAGCAGTGAGTTTGCATACATGCATGCATGCATCGCGGCAGTTAGCTATATGTACTGAAGAATACGCTCTAAGTGTTTAATAGGCAAGCCCAAAATCTTAGTAAGCATTGAGAGAATTTGAGCACAACTACATTACCAGATAATATACGCGAGCGCACTAGAAGACTCGCTGCATGCTGCCTTGCGCAACAGCAGGTATACATTATTGCATGCGTCAAATTACTCAGGGGCTGAAAGCCGCACCTCAAAACTTTTCAATATAAGCCCGTACTAGGTATAAGCATGTGCAGAATATGTGTAAAACAATCCAGTGTGCTTTTTTTTTGTTTTGGACAGCATGTGGCAGAAGCATACCAACGATCAAGCGTCCGGAGACTGGCAAATTCGAGGAGTTCATCTTTGTTGATGAGTCTCCCACTACAACGATTATGAGGTGCCTTTTGCTTTTCCTGCTCATGGACGTGGTTACACAGTACACTCTGCCAACGAATGCACAAGCCTCAGTTGTTCTGTGTCGCAATTTCTCTGCCAGTAAGTTAACCGTCTGCTACATCGCTCAAGCTTATTGTCATCTTTGTGAAGAGCGCACGTGGCAGTGAACTCACTATCGTAAACCCGTTGCGGACAGACAAGTCATACATGCGTACAAGCACAACCTCGGACTGATTGCGCCCGCGCCGCCCACTCGATTTTATGCCTCACGCTGTAGCCTGTTACAGGCTACTCACCTTGAAGAAAACGTTGCATAGTTCAGCCAATTCCGAGAAAGTAATCTGTAGAAACAGTTCTGGGATCCCGGTAGGATTGGAACCCAAGACCTTCTTAGCACAAGCCACTTGGACCCCTGGTGGAGGAATGTCTCCATGGTTTTATTATTTTTCACTCTCCCAGCATCACATCAGTAATGTATCTTTGTATGTTTATATGACAGAGAGTCGGTAGATTCTCTATGTAGGGATGGCGCGGACGCGCAGTACAGTAAAACCTCTAATAACGGACCCTCCGAAAAGCGGACAACCTCTGTACAGCGGACAGATCACTTGCCTCCGATTGATTTTACCATAGAACTCGAACCTCCGTGAAGCGGACACCTCTCAACTCCGAACAACGGACACGTACTGATAAGCCCCAGACGTACCTTAGCCAATACAAAATTACCTCCGAAAACGGACAGTGATCAACGGCTTTCGCAAAAGCCATATAACTTGACCACTAACACGCTAAAAGCATATTTAAGCACCCAGCCTTCCTCTTTGAGTGCTTTTATGATCAGCAAGACCCACAGAATTGGCCAAAAGCCTCGCGGAAGACAGCTAAAAGCAAAAGTGTGCGGTAGCAAAAGTGCCTGTTTGGTTATTCTTTCTTTCTTCTTCGTTCAACAACAATAACTCAAGTTTAGTTCAAGTACTCACCGTAGTTTTAGACTGCCTCTTATCGTAGCGCGCAGGTCCACGAACACTCAGCGTCTTCATAACTTCAACTGCCAAGCACACCGCAGCTGCTGCCCCGTTGCGTAGGACGCCATTTTCTAATTTTGTGCGCATGCGTACACGTAGTCTCGTTCCGAGACCACAAACCACTGCATTTGGACCGGGAACAAGACTAGCGTACGAGTACGTTCTCTGCCTGTAGCCTCGTTCCCAGGCTCTCCCGGAACGCGAGTTGTACACGCGTGGAGAGCCTGGTATCTATTCTACGTAGGCATGACGTAATCGAAATAGGACTAAAACGGAAAGGCAACGTTTTGCGCGTTTTTCAACCAACTGTGCGTTCAACGCTCGGTGTGTATGATATTCAACCCCCGATAACTAGATACATGTAGTAAGTTGGCCGCTACCTTCACTCTTTTTCCTGTTCTGAGTCTCGGGTACGCCCACGCTCAATTAAGGTCTCTCTACCCCCCTCTCTACCTTTGAGGGTTCTCACGTGAGAATAAATACCAGGCTCTCTCCGCGTGTACAACTTCAATATCGCGTTCCGGAGCGGAGGAGCCTGGGAACGAGGCTACTCTGCCTGGCCCAGGCGGCAGGCCAGAGCACGATCACACAACGCTATTCACAATACGTAGGTAAGACGCTGCTAACTATTATATCATGCACGGTCCGCTGTTAGTTTCACTATAAAGCTTCATGTCCAGCTCATGTCCACACTAGTCCATTGCCTTGACAGCTTACACGAAAAAATTTACTTCAAGCTTTCAAAAGCTAGAATGGAAGTCTAGAGGATAAAAACAAGGTGGATTAAAGCCTGTATTGTAAGCAACAAGAGATATGGAGTCCAGACTACCCGTATGTGGTTGCATGCTTGGACCTTAGTCCTACCTACTAAACTTGCGGGCAGCGACCAGAAACATAACTGTTGGAGTGGCCTAATATGATGGTGATTGAAGAGTTGAAATTTCTCTGACCTATCAAATGGATTGGAAACTTCTATTTTTTCTGTCGTATTAAAAGGGGTGACTGTGTTGCAAGTTTGTGTAGTTAAAAGCTAGATACTCATCATCCACTGTATATTATTGTTCAAATTAATAACACAGCCTGCCACAGTGACTTTTGACTTTTGTCCTACTATGCACAGGTATTGCACCAGGACTGCCTACCGATCTCAATCCTACACTGCATATCGCTCTCGTTCCAGTAGCTATAGCTACAGATGTAGTTGGTGGAGAAGATGCAGAGGAACCAGATACCAGTAAGAGATCCTGAATGTTGTTTATAAGCGTAAATATAGCATACCGGTAGCTATATAGCAATGGCTATCATAATGCTTGTTACTCAATGACATTCAGCTATATAACTATATTTGTAGCTAGGTGCATGGTACCTACATGCACCTCACAAGATTTTAGTTGATTGAGAGAGTGCCTACGCACAAGCACTTGAGGTAGCTACCTCCATGTGCAGTATGTAGACAGGATTGTGAAGGCTGGTGGTTTTCTGGCAGTTGTAACTTAATCAGTGGTCAGAGCAGTGGCATCTCAAACCAAGGACTCTGGTTTCAATTCCCATCAATTGTTAGTTTTGTATTTCACCTTGCTCATAATTCAGCTGAAGCAAGATTGCCTGAAATATTTAGTTAGAGAAACCACTTGGCACAGCTTCTCTCCAGATTGGAGTTGGTGAAGGGTTTCTAGTAATACAGTGTGATGGCACATAGCTACTGAATGGTTACACACTCAAGCATTCAATATGTACCACCTGTACAAAATACCAAGATTCACCCACTGCTGATATATACTTGCTCCATATCTGTTGTAGCCTCATTCCCAGGCCCCGCCCAGCTTTGCATCGCTTGCAGTACAGAAATGGGGTGGCATGTGTGGAGAGCCTGGGAGTAAGTCTATATCTCTAGTACTATCGTGACACTAGCTCAACCAATGAAAGTAGCACTTTGTAATTAAATCAGTTGCAAATCCTGTGATGCGAGAACTCTTATATCAATCATCTACTGCCCATCTTCTATTTGCAGCCACGAGGCATACACTGCTTATCGTACTGAGTCCTACAGTATCTGCTGCTCAGGATATGGACCATCACTTCCCTGTCATGGTAGCTACAGATGTATCTAACAATAATGCAACACCTAATTGAGTTTATATTGAACATTTGTTTCAGCACTGTGTTGGGGATCTAACTCCTGTCCAAATGAAGGGATCTGTACAGCACCAAACACTTGTAATTGCACAGACGGATGGAATGGCACCAGGTGTACAATAGGTACTACAATATTGTCACTCAGAAATATTGCCAACATTTAATTGGTCAACATACAGCTTTTCACAGTTTTTTCTCGTTTTAGACTAGTACATGAAGCCACTGGTGTGGCCAGATTTTCTTTTTTGTGTAGCTAGTTACTTAAGGCAATGGAGTATAACTTTCCATACAAAGTGTGGTCAAATTGCTCTTGTTGCATCTTGGCTAATCACATAGAGGCCAGGTAATTCTGTCAGCTTTTCCCACAAGGACCATGATTTTTGCAAATAGCAGTCTACGCATATATATATTATATATAATAATACCCTCCTGAAATGGTGACAGTTGCAACTTTACAGTTTGGTAAACATTATTGCAGTGTACAGGCCGGTGATGACAGTAGCTGTAGAAATCCCTGGAGAAAGTTAAAACATTACATAACATCTATATAAGAAATAATTTATACTTTGAAAATTTATAACAAGAAGTTACTGATTTGTACAGTGATCTTTACAAACTGGCATAAACCACTGGTAGTGGTAAGTAGCTTTTGCATTTTCTACTCTAGCTATAGAGTTCCAAACTGACAGTAGTGTTTTGAATCACCCAAAATGGGGGTGCATAAATTTGTGGTGAGACTGTAGCACTACACCTACAATACTCAGTTGGAAGTTAGTTCATCAGCTTTTGCTCAAACACTGTGTATTGCTTGATTCCATGACCTAGTTTACTGTTGCTAGAGTCTTCAGTGTTCTGTAATAGCTACTCGCATTTCCCTTATAGCTACATAAGCAACTGCTTCAGTTTGCTGTAATCTAACTACACCTCTAGTAGCAAATGAAATTTAGATGCTTTTGAGGTAAAATAGAGGAAAGTGAAAAAGCCGACAATCACAGGGAATTGAACCCAGCACACCCTGGCTTGCTTGAGCTGCCAGAGCTCTGCCACTGAGCTACGACAACCAGACAACCACCAGCCCTCACAATCCTCTTCATGTATATACTGCACAGGTGGTACTGAAATGGCTCAGCCACTCTGCATTTGTCATCAGAAATCTATTACGGGTTGACCAGAAAATTCTCTCCATTAGCAGATAGCCTCATGCAGAGTGCTTTCCTTGTTCTAAATGTTTAGAAAATCTTACCTCATATTGGAAATAAAGAAATTTGAAGACATAAAGAGGATCGACAGAGCTGGTGGTTGTCTGGTTGTTGTAGCTCAGTGGCTGTGCACTGGCAGCTTAAGTTAAGCCAGTGTTTCCTGGGTTCGATTCTCGATGACTAGCTACCGGCCGGCTTTTTTCACTTTCTTCTACAAATGTATTTTACCTCATGAATTTTCTTATATCTACTCCTGTCTACAGTGTTCTATCAAAGTAATAATAGTAGTGACTGGGTATTAAGTTTAAGTCCTACACTAGTTGCAGTGGCAGTGAGGATATATTTTAAGTGATAGTTCAGCTTTGCCCAATGTGCAGACCACAGATGTTTGTAGATGATGTATGTATGACCACCCTCCTCAGGTGCATTACCTACAATTTGGTGCAGTTCTTAGAGCTTTATGTATTTGACATTTACTTTGTTAATCTGATACATTACAGCATATATCTCATCACCTTTCGCCCATTGTTCATTATCCTTCCTTGAGTACAGTTGAATGAAGATCACAATTATTTTCATGACTCGTTAACTACAGATGTGGATGAATGTACTGAAGGCACTGATAGCTGTCACGACAATGCAACTTGCTACAACACTGAAGGGAGTCACAACTGCTCTTGCAACACTGGATACACAGGCAATGGGTCTTCATGCTTGAGTAAGTTTTTCCCATTTCAAACTAATCATAACATACTCACTCTTTAGTTTTGCATATCCAGACACCAATGAGTGCCTCAGTAACAATGGAGGTTGCAACCGCAACTGTCATGACTCAGACGGAAGTTACACATGTTCCTGCAATAATGGCTACCAACTTAACAGTGATGGACACACATGTGAAGGTGAGTAGGTAAAAGAATGTTGCCAAAAAACTAATTTACAGATATGCAAGACCTAGATCCTGGGATTGAGAATTGGACAGTGGACTGCAGCTTGATCATCAAACAAATCTGTGTACATTCTGGATGTAAGAAATTATCACTTTGCGAACCACACTTCAGCATCCTACCACCAAGTGTTAATTATAAGCAGATATATTAATGTTGACCTACATCAAAACCACCTTTTACTTTCTAGCAGCAGTAGCAGGGGAAGCAGCTGATTATGTATATGTTAATTAAATCCAGCAATGTGTACCCATGTGTATGCATTGAGAAGTCCAATCCTATTATAACCTAAAGTATTGCAGCTGAAAGTTATGACTTCCATACTGTACTGACAAACAGAGAGATTCGATCAAGTGCTTGATCCTACTCTGCACTTGCATTCATCTAATAGCAACTAGCTATTCTACTATTGATGTGGTTTTACAGCTAGCTCTTTGTAGTCATTTGTGTGTCATCTGAAGTATTGCCACAAATAGTAGGATGTCTATATTATAGCAGTAATGTCCTTAATTGACTTTAAAAATGTACGTGGTTCTCACAGTTCCACCACTGCCACCAACAAACCTGCAAGTCTCTGGCATTGGCAGCAGGACAGCTATACTCACCTGGCAGGCACCTAACGTAACATTCCTGAACTCACTGACTGCTGTGTCCTCCTACCAAGTGATGGCTACACAGGAACAGTTTGCTAATGTGTCAGACATATATGTTGATATTGATGCCAATACTACCACCTACACTTTTCCTCAAACATTGGAGGAGGACACAGTGTATACATGCACTGTCAAGGCAAGGAATGTATTTGGACTAGGATCTGCAACTCATCCAGTTACACTTAGAACATTGCAATCAGGTAATATGACTGCTTATTGAGATACCTGTAGTGCACAATTTATATAAGATTTTACTTCTGTCCTTATCTTGCAGTACCATCATCACCACCAGAGTCGGTAAATGGTGTTTCCCAGAGCCCAACCGCTCTTTTCTTCACCTGGTTACCCCCACCACCAGTAGACATCAATGGCATCATTCTGTACTATGTAGTAACTCTGAAAGAGATAGAAACAGGACAAAGATGGACCTTCTTTGCACCTAGAGAGGACATTATGTTGGGATCCCTCCATCCATATTATACTTACCAGTGTGAAGTAGCGGCCCATACTGTTGGACGTGGACCTTTCAGTGATCCTTTTCAGATCAAGACCCTTCAAACATGTGAGAATTTGTTTGCATTTGGTTAGTGCATAAGATGCCTGTGAACTACACTGTAGACGACACTATGTGAACTATTTATGATATCATGAATACAGTAATAATGGTATACGTATGTAGTAAGCATACCTGACAGTGCAAGGGCGTTTTTGATTGGATAGTGAGAGTATCCACTCAGGCGATGTGCCTGCACAGTGTTTTCACCCCAAGCCAGTAACCCTATCCACAGGGGATATCTATGCACAATAGGCAGTGTGTGAGAAAGAAAAAAAGCAGCTTAAATCAGCCAAAGCCTCTAGCCTGGCTGTTATAAACAGACTTACTTCTTCTCCTCTACCGTGGGTCCAATGGCACAGTGGTAAAGAGCATCCAACTAGTATTTGGAAGGTCCTGGGTTTGATTTCCACAATAAGATAGATGGTGGTTGTAATGTGAACACACATACAGACAATTAAAGTATATAGATGGATACAAAATGGAATAGGCAGCTATTCATGTATAGGGTTTCTCTCATACTATGCACTGAATATTGAACTATTGCTTTTCCTTCAGTCCCCACTGCTCCACCTAGCAACTTTTCCATCATTTCCATGAACTCAACAACCATCACACTCTCCTGGGATCCACCACCCTTCAACCAGATAAATGGATACATTCGACACTATGTTGTTGCAGTGACTGAACAGAAGAATGCTTCAGAATTCCAAGAGCAGTCCAACTACACTCAAGTCACACTACAATCCCTTCACCCCTACTACACATACACATGTCGGGTGGCTGCTGTTACTACAGGCCCTGGACCATATACTGGAAATCTCACTATTCAGTTGCTGGAAGATGGTAAGAATTTTCTGAATTGACTATATTTGTAAAGTGCTACCTCAGTGAGCTAGAGCATTAGAAAGAATGGATTGGTAACAGTACTGCCAGAACTATCCTGCATCATTTTGCAACTTCGCACCTTCCATATTTCGTACCAGTTTATTGTGTCAGCTGTTATTATTGGTCCTGGACCATTCAAATATACATTGTAAAAACCCTTAAACAGTCATGCCTTTTTTCTTTCTTATTTTCATCTACTCTAAATGTTCGAAAGCTTACTTGTAAAATGTCATCAATTTTCTCTGCAGCTCCCAGTACTCCAGCTCAGAACTTCTCAGTAGAGGTCCTAAGTTCCACTGTTGTTTTTCTGAGGTGGGCTCCTCCAAAACCTGACCAGCAGAATGGAGTGATCAGAAATTACCATATTCGGCAATATGAGACCAACACAGGGATACTGACCAACTATACTCAGGAAGAAAATCATATTGAAATGGTCATTCGTTCCCTTCGTGCACACTACCAGTACCAATTCACCATTGCTGCTGAAACTGTCAAGCTGGGACCATTCAGTAGTCCAGTGACAGTGACAACACTAGAGTCTGGTCAGTTTGTTTATTTCTTTATAGCAAGCAGGGAATGTAGTATCAAACAGTGCAGAGTTTAGCACAGACATATTTCAGCTATACTTCTGTAATGATTAAAGTTGGATACTTTAATGACCATAGGATTCATCATTTGGTAGTTCTCAAAACCAGATCTCTACCCCAAAAGCACAATGTCTTGCTATGGTTTAAAATTAAGTTGGACACACTCAAGCACAAGTTTGTGGAGTGAAATCTCTATGATGGTAACAGTTTGTAGCAGAAAGATGATAGCTAGACAAGCTTTTTGCTCACCAAGTCTTATACCTAGTTCAACACTGTTAACTGATTAGCAATTGATATTGCTTGGCTTCGCTGCACTTTAGCTCCTTCTGATGCTCCATCTAATGTGACTGCCACAGTACTCAACCCAACCAGTGTTCACCTGAGTTGGTTACCACCAGAGAAAGACCAGCACAATGGAAACATCAGGCACTACAACATTCGGATTGTAGAAGTTCACAATGGCAGAGAGTTTCAGCTAAACTCAGCAAACATTACTACAATTTACACTGGCTTGCATCCGACCTATATCTACAGCTTGACTGTAGCCGCAGTAACAGTGGAGATAGGCCCCCACAGTGATCCCGCAATAGCTGTAATGCCAGAAGATGGTAAGCACACTTCTGAACATCATTTATTAACCAAATATGGCCCACAGCATGATACTGCATTTGCTATGTTCTTTTCAGTTCCTACAGCTTCACCACAGATGATTCAATCAGGGACTGTGAACTCTACTGCTGTACTAATAACTTGCCACCGCCTGAGCATAGAAATGGAATCATCACCACGTACATTGTCAATGTATTTCTTGAAGACAGTCACACTATATTTCAACAATATACCACTTCATCTTTGAGTGTGACTCTAGCTGGACTGCATCCATTCTCCACTTATGTGGTGGTTGTGGCAGCAGAAACTGGTGTTGGAAGAGGGCCATTTTCTCATGGTCTTAGAATTCACACTCCAGGAGATGGTAAGGCATAAATTGTGAGGATATCTTTTACAGCACTTAGCTGTGGACTAGTTCTCATCTATAACTCTGAGAATGGATATCATTTACGTTCACTAAGCTTGTGAAGATTATGTTATGCTCTTTACTGATCATGTAGTGATTAAGTGCACACCAGTAATGTGAATGCAACATGTTGATCCATTTGAAGGCAAAATGGGGAGACTAGCCTACCCTTTTGTTTAACTAAAATGTACCATATATACTTACATAATGTACTTACAGACAGTTTACGCAATACATTTTGCATACTCTAAACATACAGAGCAATTGGGATGGAGATAAGCCGATAACGCCATTTGGTATCAGCACCACTAGTGCAACTGTAATTATAGTTAAACACTTGCACCTTTGCTACTTATGAGCAATCCTAAGGCCTTGAATTACATCTAGTTGCACCATCCAAAGCATCTAAAATAAACCATCTTTGCAGTACAACATTGAGTAAATCTGCTTTCAGCATGCTCACATGTTTTATAGTATTGCAGTGTGACATCTGATTGATAGTGTGTAGTATGGATTTCTAATTAATTTATGCAATTTTGGCTTGGACCATTCTAATTTTGCAGAGTCAATGCAAAATGCTGTAAGCTGAGAGAACAGCAAACTAGCTAGGCTAATATGTAATCCATAGTATAAAAAGTAGTATACGACCAACTTGTGGCAATGTCCTGTGCGTTCTCAGGTACATAATGTAATAACAAGTACGTACAGTGAAGTGCTATCAATCGTGACACATACAAAATATATAAATTTGAGGCATGATAGGATGGCATATTGTTAGAAGCTCTGTGGTATTGAGTTAAACAATAACAGGAAAGTCAGAAACTATGTGTACTTATTCTTCTTCTGGTAATTCAGAAACTATGTGTACTTATTCATTTTCTTCTTCTGGTAATTCAGAAACTATGTGTACTTATTCTGCATTTTCTTCTTTTGGTAATAAGCATGCATACTATTCAAAAAATGACAGTATAGCTACATAGAGTGAAAGAGCAGAGATTAATGGTAAAAGTATTGGAAACTTAAATTTTATCATGTGAATGATGTAAGGTGGACATAATATATATATAGAGTTAAAATACAACTAAGGCTGAGTGATGTAAAACAACCACATGAAAGGAAACTTTTGTGGACATGCATGGAAAACCATGGTTGCAAATTTTCACATACGTACATTCCAGTTTTAATTTACCAATATATTAAGAACAGGACTACGTAAATTCTTCAATAACTGCAGTAATCTTATTCTCAGCTGCAGATTAATGTTTGTGGTTTGAGCATGCCTATCCAAAATAATACAGTGAAGATTTTCAGTGCTGTATTAGCTATCTATCGAAATTTGTTGGAAGAGTTATAACACAATATTATGTTCTGTAATCTGTACGATGCTATTTAGGGCTCCCAACTGAAGTTAGTGGCAATGCAACTGATGGGCAGCCAGTTGAGGGCTCTCCTGGAATGCAAATTCAAATTGCAACCTCTGCAGTTATTGGATGTTTGATTGTATTAGCGATAATACTGATTGTGGCAGTGGTCTGTTACTGCCACAAGAAGAGGAAGAGAAACTTCAAAGTGTGAGATATTGTTTTTGCATTGTTGTTGTTGAGAGTCTACAATGTGATGACTTTGGATAAATTTATTATCTGAGCACAGGAAGGCTTACTCACATTTTCAATGCTAAACAAATACCTGTGATACTTCCAAAAGTATACTGCATGTATGGGTAAAGTTGTTTGCAGTTGTAGGCTAACTTTTGAATCCTTCTGTTTCTCACTCAGTCAAGGAACAGGGGTACATGTGCTAAATAATGCATATGATGCTACTAATGCACCTGGGTATGTTACCATCATTATTCTGATAGTTAAAGTGTTGCTTTTGTATGTGTGAGTACTGTGAAATATTTTCTCTGAGGTATTATTGTAGAAACAAAATGTTGTACTCACAATTTGGTTGCATACTCTCTTTTTATTATTCCATAAGTATTATACAGTCACACAGAATATACTATTATGAAAGCTAACAACATTGTACAGAATCACTCATCATGATCATTGCATGATAGGGTTTTAATTTTTTTAATAACTGCAAGTTCAAATTTTATATCTTGTCCCCACCCAGTAAAGAAACACAGCTACCTATATCCAACACTACCTCTGATGCTGGGTATGTTAATGTTACTTTGATTATTTAAAAAATCCTTTTTTTAAAGTGGGATTAATGATAGAAATATCTTACCGCCAGCTTTAAACATAAATGTGGCAGTCCCAGATAGATATTATTCTGTCGCGTATTTCGAGCGCATCACCGAGTTTGACGCGCTATAGCGCTGAGCTTCCACTAAGGGCGGGGCTCATACGCGACATGTAAACGCATGAATTCCCTATCTGATACGTCTATGAAGCGCATATGAGCATCGCCCTTAGCGGAAGCTCAGCACTATAGCGCGTCAAACTTGATGACGCGCTCGAAATACGCGACGGAATAATATTCAATTTCTATTCGAGACTGCCACAAATGAGATTGATGAGTGGCAGGCTATAAGACTAGAATTGGACATCCAACCTGAGTGCATGTTGAGTTTAGTGTCATGGTGTGCCTACCCAACAAGTAAAAGCCTTATTCACCAACAAGCATTTCTTCTCCAGCTACACTGACCTCACCCCGGCCTTTACAGTAACTTCTGAATGGATTTTTCTGCTTACGTACATATACCCCTGCATTCAGTACTACATACAAATGGATACCTCACATTTGTGCACACTGCACTGTAATAAAGGCTTTCACCTAAACTCTTAGTGTAAGCCTTCAAGTAAACTCTTATCTGGCTTCAGCAGAGTGAAGCTCTTTGCTAAGATAGGTAGCAAAAGTAATGTAGCACCAAACCCCACACTGTAAAAAAGGAAATGTTGTTTTGACTCAATTTGGTTATCTCAGTTTCTTCTTACTTGTATGCATTGTTAAACACAGTGATGTCCCACTGCCTGCTTTAGATTCCAAACAGATTAAGAACTTGATTAGGCTTTCCAGAACATTAGCAAATGTCATGGGAGAATACTTTGCTAATGAAATTGTCCAATCATGTGGAAAATGGTATGAAACTGAGGTAACTGCAATGGGTTAAAACTACCAACTTTTTCTTACAGTGCACTGTCTCTGGTTCTGTGAGCATCTTGGGATGTAGATTAAACTTATTAATAATAATCCAGATACTATGCACTGTGCATCAAACATGCATTATGTAACACTTGGGTGACATACAAGCATGCTATGAACTGTGGTTTGCCTAGCTACATTACTGAAACAATCTTCTGGCTTATATTTCCAGAGATGTCAAGCATGCACTTCATGCCATTCTCCCCATCATACATACAGGATTGTGTATGAGAATTTTGACAAATTCGAGCCTTCCATGGTCAGTTGAACAACTATACGCATATATATATGTACCAGTAAACCTCAAGATCGGTATTATTATTTTGTATAGGCCCAAAACAAAGGAGAACTTGAATAGACAGAACTAAAAATAAGTGAATGTCCACATAATTATATGCTGAGCCTATTATACCATCATTTAGATTTTACTTCGCTATAAATTCCTGTCTTTTCAATATCACAAACTAGGATGAACTTTCCACTGATGCCACTCTCAAAATGACCACAGCTGATGAAGGTACATAGAATTTATACCCTACTACTGTGCCCTTATTGGTTATGTAATAGAATCTAGCTAGCTATGTGAAGCCTTCAGGAGTACATTCAATGTGAAAATAATATGGCATGCTATAGAAACCTTCCTGATATAATTAATTGCGCAGAAGAAATTTACCTACCTTTGGCCTTTAGCAGTACAATATCACTCTCCATATTATTCTCAACTGCTTGTGACTGTTGGTACATAATAAAATGTTTTTGTCTGTTAATAATTTTTTGAAGGTCTTGCAATATCTGGATTGCATAATTTCTCTTGATTATGGTCACTTCATACTGCAGGAAATCCTAGCATCACTGTGTCTGATCCTGAATGTAAGGATGCTACTGACTGATCTTGAGCTGTGTGAATACATACAATTCTTTGCACTTAGAATGTTAGTAATAGTTATGTTGCTGAAACTACTTATTGGTGAAGACATTAGTCTAGACAAGTTTGTAATACTTGCGTAGGTAGATCTAGACTGCTGGTGTAGTACAGACTAGTTGCTTAGTTTAGTCATGCAGTTTACTTTTGCACTATACTGTTTGTTTGCCCCCGAATTTATTTGAATGTCAACCTCATGTCTGATCTTACATGAGACAAAAATAGAGAAAGGTATAAGAAACTGGCAGTTGTCACAAATAAAACCCATGCAAGGCTCCTTGCTTGAGTTGCCAGTTCTCTACCATGTACTGAGCTACAAACAATGGACAGCAACATGTACTGTACAGTTGGTACAGAATCTCTGAATGCTTCAGTTGCATACATGGCAGCACTCAGCATGTTCCACTGAAACTCTATTATCGGTCCACTAAAAAATTCTCTCCATGAGGAAAAAACCCTTGTTGGGTGGTTTCTCTTATTTTAAACATCTTTCCTCAGCTGAATACAAAGAAATGTTTGATATTGTGGCAAAAATGGAGCACTGAGCGTGCATGATATGTCTCATGGCACCACATGGTGTCACGTGATGCAAAACCATGTGAAACCATGAGACAAACTCTGCCAGTTTAACTCTACAGGGTACAGTACATGAATATAACCATTCATCATGAATATAGCCTGAGTGCCACCCCTTGCATGCATCATCACAAAACATGCAACTAAACTGGAGTATTGAGCAGAATAGGAATGTAACACCATTGAACATGGGTAATGGTTCAGGCCAAATTAACTAGAACAGACATACATGATCTGTGAAAACATGCCACAGTTTGCATTATGTGTTGTAGCTGATCACACCCAATGACGATTGTACTTATAAAAGAATTTTCATCATCAGCAGACTTAGCTGGGGAAGGCTGTTAGTTTCTGGTCAACATAACATTGAGGATTGGTGAGAGTTTGCTTTTTCTAGGCAAAGAGCTTGACTTGTAATAGCAAAGTGAAACCCTTGCTGTCAATCGTTGTAGTTGTTTAGTGATATTATGGAATGATGAGCTAAACTGACACTGGAATACGTGCGAACATTAGGGTTAGGGTTAGCAGTAATTTTTGGCGTGTTGCCAATAAAAGGCAGAAGTTGAGATTTGGAAAAGTTGTTGATAGCCATCTATGGCAGACACCTTTGTCTTGGTCTTCTCTTGTCAATAGCCTTGGTGTCACTCACAAGCTGCCTACCGTGCCATTACACATGGGAGTGGTAATTACACCCATTTAGAACTGGAATGCTACAAACTTGCAGAAACAGCCCTCCCTGTCACTTTCAGCTTACAAACAGGGAGGGTCTATACAATATGCAGAACAATTTTTATGTATTTTTTGAGCAGTGGCTGAAGTCGTACATTTCCTGTACCACTGGAGACAATTATGAATCAGCTATGATTTCTCTAATGCAAAGCATCACAATAATGTATTATTATTGCGTGAGAAGTACCATACTTGTCATTTCCTGCTTTTTGCTGTGGTGCCCTGGCACTATTTAGCTACAAAATATTGCAACACCAAAGGTTTCCCAAACTACGATATTCAATTTTTTTTGGCAAGCAGCAGTTTGCTGCAGCACTGGGTACAGCTATGACAGCTCCTTGCATATACTGTGCGATGTTATCTGTGGGTCTGTGCATCATTTTCTTGGCATTGCAAGAACTGGTACCCAGCAGTGAGTTGTGCATGCAGTCAGCTTACCTGCTGAAGGAGTCAATTTCATAATCGCACTAGAAGCCTTGCTGCTGCCGCTTGCACAACAGCAATGAGTTGCTATAATTATGGCACTAGTTGTTGCTATTATTATGCTCTTTACATACTCATGAAAAGCTTATTGAACTATATATATTCCGAGCTATAGGTACCGATGTGTGCTGCAGCAGAGAGTCTTCTTGTGTAATTTAAATTTGGTTCTCAACAAGATCCTTCACTTCAGCAATGGCATAGCCACATAGCCAGGAGAATTTGACACACACACACACACTCACACACACACACACACACACACACACACACACACACACACACACACACACACACACACACACACACACACACACACACACACACACACACACACACACAATATCGCATGAATTCTACTATTATTTGTGGTAGTACTGTGTATACATTTAGACTTGAAATTTTAATAGCTACAAATGTTTGAATGGCAATCAAGTACACCCACACTGCAGGAGCACAGACATTATGCACAAAGCTACAGACAAGTCACTTCACTAATGATGTAAGATGACAAACCCATCTAAGCTGCCTCATATATGGCTTGTGCATGAAGCACCTTGGGTTGATCACAGACAGTAAGCAGAACACACCCTACATACTTGAGACGACAAAATAGCTTTGGGTGACAATAGACAGTAGGCAGGGACGAACCCAAAATGTTTGAAGCAACATTAACCTATCTAAGCAGCCTCATGTATAGGGCTTGTACATGAAGAAGCTTGTGTTGAAGACAGATAGTAGGCAGGGATAACCCCACTATGTGGATGACTGTCAGTGCTGAATGTCTAGCAGAAGGTGCATTAAGGCAAGACTTAATAATTCACGTATCGCGGACAAGATTATGGAGGTGTACTATTGATCTGCAGAAACTAGCGGTGTTAGCTACGTAGTAGTGCCGGTTTCTGCCATCAAAAGTATCAACCTTCCAGTATGTTAGTCGCTATATAGCTACAGACCTTTGCAAGTTACTTGTCCAGAGACTACTATAGCAATAGGCGTTGACATAATATTAGTGAGCGCGCAATATATAGTTAGTTTCAGCCAAGGCACTTTGCAAACTACTAATTGAGTATATCAATTGCTAGTAGTCATTGGACAAACAACTTGAAGTTCTGTAATACCTTACGTTTGAATCGTGCATGTATCAGCGCTATAAAATGTCCAATTTGACGGTGCCTGCTGCTGTTCGTGAAAGTGAAGCTTACTCAGCAATTCTCCATCCAAAAAATCCATGCATGTTTACCACATCAGTTAGCTTCACCCTCTCATGTTCTTACTGAAATGTCACGAGGATCAAAGATTTGAGACTGAGAGCTATGGTGTGATTTTGTTATTGAAAACGGCTAATTTCCTGAATGGGTAAGACACAAATTCCTTTTTTTTCTGCATAGAGGTAGTAATATCCGCATCCCCCGTGAGATCTAGTTAATACTACTGTTCTTGGCTGTAGCAGAAGTAGAGACCCTACCACTAGGGGGAACAGCTCCAGGTTTTGCAATCTCTTCGACAGCAATTTTTCTCTTCACTTAAAAGGAGGATGTTGGCATGACCAAAGATGACGTCACAATTAGGCCCTGATGGCAGGTAACCAAGTATCATGATGATAGTATGAATCCTGTGTGGTTAATACTGCCTCAAAGTTGTACACAATGCACCTAGCTAGCTAGCTAGGTGCTCACTCAGGCTCATTCCCACAATTACCTGCATCCTTCCAGCTATAAGTAGTAGAATCCAAAATGTCTGCTGCATGAGTGTGCATGCAACAAGCATTCTAAAACTAGGAAGCGAAAATCAAAACGACCCAGTCGCAAGAATACAAAAAACCCCACTAACCCTCGTGATTGGCTTAAAAACAAACTTGGTGATTACAAATCCATGTGTTTTCTACATAAATACATTAGTGCAATTTTTGGGCTTAGAAATACCTCTCTTAGGGATACCAGGACACTCGTTGAGGAACAACTCCATCTCCATACCTTTCCTACTCATCTCCTTCTGATTTTGAAGGATTTGATCAAATTTAGACTAGGTTCATCTCAGCCTCAGCCTCAGCCTCCGAAACAGCATACCAAAGAGAATAACCGTAAGCATTTCTTGAAAGTAAAATTCCATAACAAAGGCATCGAAATGATCAACTTAAGCGGGATACTCCGTTCCAGGCAAGTTAAGGACACAATCCCAGTGTTTTTTGAGCATAACGAACCCCCAACGGTTTCTTACAAATATACCAAGACTATAGGACCCTCAGTCTTCAACTTTAAAAAAGTTACAGAGAGCATTAACCTATCCAGCAACGACTGCACAACCTGCAAATGCAGTTCATCTGCCTTTCTTTACCAGCCTTTAGGCCATGTGGTCACCGGTGACCTCAGCATCATAACCAATAGGAAACTTAGACACCTCATTAAAAAAGGCCCTAATTTTAGAGAGCAAAATAATATCAACTGGGATCTGTGTCTGAAACTGTGCATGGAGGGAGTACACGATTATAGAAATACGTGGGCTTCTAGAGAGGGAGTAGACCCGTGCACACTCAATGAGTGGGCGGGCATGGTGAAACTCCTTATTGAAAAGAACATCAAATGTCTCAAGTCTCGGGGACATAAAACAAGAAAAAGACAAGTTTTGAAAGACACTAGGTGTAGGACAGCCCTCCGGGAACTCCACAACGAATATGTCCTGGTACCTGCAGATAAAGCTAGCAATAACATAATCATAGTCTGTAAGAAATACTACACTGAGGTGATTAGAAACGAACTAGCTGGAAAGAGTGGGAAAGCATCTACATATGTCCACTGTAGGGATTCTGTAGACCAGATTGTACAAAAACATTTAGCATACATGCATAGCACGAAGGTTAAAGTAGCAGAAGACATGAAGAGACTGCCTGGTTTTTACTGGATGCCTAAACTACACAAAAATCCCTATGGACATCGCTTTATAGCAGCTTCTGCCTCCTGCACAACCAAACCTTTATCTAAGCTGCTTACCCACTGTCTCCAGCTGATACTTAAACATTACAAGGAATATTGCAATGGTATAGAAAGAAGAACCGGGGTAAACTGCTTTTGGGTCATTAACAACTCCACTGAAGTGACTAACACCCTAGAAAAGTTGAGACACGCAAGAGCATTGGATAGCTTTGATTTCAGTACACTCTATACTAACATCCCCCATAGTCAGCTCAAAACACGCATGGAAGAGTTAATTAGAAATGCATACAATACCAGAGATGCCTCCCACATGGCCTTAGGAAAAGATTATGCTTACTGGACTTCCAGACCTGTAGCTAATACCCGTAACTTAACGGTGAACCAGTTGGTTGAGATGTTCAATTTCTTGATAGATAACATATACATCCAGATAGGATCAGCTGTCTACCAACAAACAATTGGCATCCCTATGGGTACTGATTGTGCTCCATTAGTTGCGGATCTATTTCTTTTCTCCTATGAATTTGAGTTTATGAAATCCCTAATCCGGACTGACCTCTCTGTAGCAGCTAAATTTAGTAATACTTGCAGATATATTGATGACTTGCTTACACTTAACAACCCTGATTTTCAAGCATGCATAGGCCAAATTTACCCCCCAGAATTAGAGCTTAAGAAAACTACAGAGAGCCATGACAGCTGTTCCTACCTGGATCTTAACATTAATGTCCTGAATGGTAAGTTTTGCACAGACTTGTATGATAAGAGGGATGCCTTCAACTTTTCAATAGTCAATTTTCCACACATGGATAGCAACATACCCTCAAAACCAGCATACGGAGTAGTAATTTCACAGTTAGTTCGATATTTGAGGATATGTTGTAATTACCAAGATTTTGTTTACAGATCTAAACTACTCACAACCAGATTACTTAGACAGGGATACGTATACCAAAAACTCTGTAGCACCTACAAGACCTTTGTGCATCGCTACCCCAGGACTTTACAGAAGTACGGGAGGTGCCTGAAAAACATTATTACTGAATGCATTGCCATAGCTACTGTTTAACGCAGCCTGAACATGCAGTTTACTTGGCTTGGCACATTTATGCACACACAGCCTTTAAACACGCACTGTTTGCCTTACACTGTTTGCCTTGTGCCTTATTAACAATACTTCCGGTACCTCCAGTGCCTCTGTATGCGCGCGCGCGCACGCACGCGTCGATAACACGTGACGATCAATCGCTACGTAAGACCTTCGAACGAAAGACAGCTGCACGAAGAACAGCTGCACGAAGAGACGGTGCTTTCGAGGAGTCTCTACCGACTTTTGAATAAGGCCAGCCACCTGACTGCATTCTGTGCATGAGATAGCAGTCCCCATCTCCCGGTCACCCCAGCGCAGCTGATGAGGCCTGGTATTGGCCGAAACGCGTCCTGCGCAGTGGGTGACTTTGCATAACATCTAGGCCTGTTTTATAAGGGAGATGTGGTTCGTTGATTGTTCATGCATTGGTAATGCTAAACTGGATTAGCATGATAGCATCATTGCTATCATACAATAGTTATTGTTGTTATGAGGACATATCAATATGCAATGTCATGGTGTGCAAATCTTGTTAAAGCCGCCACAATACATTCCTGGGGAATTTAGGATGCACTTTGTGACAAACAGACGTCAATCTCATATCTCACGATGTCACCATGAGATAACGATTTCAGCCTTGATCTCACGGTCTCCTACGACAGAGTTTTAACCGAGCATGTAGCCTTCACAATTGGGCATCTAAATCGCAGAATGAAGCTCTGAGAATGCCGAATCACAACGCCGCTTACGGATAGTCTTAGGTAGTTTGGTCTTGCTTGCGAGACTACATGGGCAATTCATCAGGTTGTAGTCATGTAAAATTGCCATTGTGGCGCATGAGGCAAAATATACTGAGGTACCCGTACAACACACTAGAACATCGAAAAAACGCTTTCCTAGCTCCATATTTGTCGCAAGGATAAGCAATCTACCTTCAGGCAAAATACGGCTATATGCCTCGAGCACCGTTTGGTGAGTTTGGGGACGCGCGCGTTCACGTAGCCTCCGCAATGAGCTCAAGCTCGACCCACAATGTTCTACATTCGCCTAGTTATTGTTATTACATCAACTAATAATTGTTTACATAAACAACTGGCGACTGAACGAATTTCACAGGTTTCCAATTAGTTTATCGTAACCTTAAAATACTTATTACTTGCATTAGAGCTAGAATATTACCTGGGGGGAAGCACCTGCCGCATTTCATTAGTGTGCACTTATACTTGTAGATTCCCACTACCCATATTCAGTTAGGAAAGCAGCGATTAAGACTCTTTGCTGTATACGACACGTAGCAGTTGAAAAGCTATGACGGCTGTTCGGAAATGCTGTGTGCTGGTAGCAGTGGCCGTGGGCATTTTCTTGTTATCCGCGCAGGAAGCAGATGCCCAACAGTGAGTTCTGCTACATGTATTCAGCACTCCAGCTAAAATTGTAGGAAGGATGGCATCTTCTGAAGTGTGCGGCTGTGCGCCAGTCTCGTTCCCAGTCTCCCTCCCAGCTTTGGATCGTAAGCGGGGACCTGGGAACAATGCTAGCGCAGTGTGGCAAGCATGCCTTAGCTATACATCTGTCGCACAGCCTCACAATATGGATAGTTTACATCAGCACTTAAAGATAACTGCCCTAGAAGAAGACATCTTGAATGGTGTTAAAAAAATCCGTGAATCACGGATGCACACATGATGTTTAAAGCATAATGTGATGTGATACTATAGTATGTTATTAGAACCTTACTACAAAATAGCTAGCTTCCAAAAGTAATAATTATGTCTGCTGAACACCTTGAATTCAAAATTCTCCTTCATTATTAACTAGTATCTGGTTCACTAGGCTCACTTCAGTAGTATCTAGATGTTATCTTAATGCACAAATAATTTGGTTCCCATTACAGATAAGTGGACAAACATACCAGCATTCTTAATCATCTCCCTTAATCATAATAATAATAAATTAATTAAAAATAGAGAAATAAACAAACAATAATAATAATAATCCAAATAGTCTCAGAAAACCTTAAGTTTCAAGGGAAACTTAATAATTATGTCTTGTGAACATCTTGAATTTAGAATTCAAAGTTGTGAAGCTTCTTTAATTAAACAGGTGTCTCTTTTCAGAAGACCCTAAAGTTCAAGGGATGTTTCCAAAAGTAATAATTATGTCTGCTGAACACCTTGAATTCAAAATTCAGAGTTGTGAAGCTTCTGTTCTAGGCTACATAGTCTCTACTTTCAGAAGACCTTTAAGGGGTGCTTTGAAATATGTCCAAGCGAGACACTTTCAACACTGGACCTGAGGACCCAAGGAATGAGCACAGCAGACCTAAGGACTGCATGGGGACCCAATTAAGGACCCAGAGCTCTGAGGGCTGTGTTGCACTGTACCCTTTGTGACAGAAATACATTTAAAACAGTTTTCAAACTCACGGCTCTGTTGTTGTAAGTATACAATATACAT
The DNA here is from genome assembly GCA_949130485.1 of Agelas oroides. Lineage (NCBI taxonomy): Eukaryota > Metazoa > Porifera > Demospongiae > Agelasida > Agelasidae > Agelas > Agelas oroides. The sequence continues at coordinate 12,855,818 of OX422183.1, read as the reverse complement.
TGCTATACACACAAATATAAATGAAAATCAATTTGGTAGGATTCCTTGGATTGGACATGGTTAATATGTCACATTAATGCAACCGAGATAACCATATGGAGTATGCAACTTGTTGGTTTTAACCGGACTGTTATAGCTGATTACAAGAGCGCATGATGACGTCATTTTATTTGGGAGGGAGGAGGAAGAGCGTGTAACTTCCTATTCTGGCCGTGGTGAAAGCAGAATCTCCAGCGTGTACTATAAATAGCACATCCGGTCGAGTTGTAGCTAGTGTGCGGGTGAAGCGTGAGTAAAAGTAGCTGCAAAGCAATCGAGTTGGAGGCTTATCGGTTGGATAAGGACCGCGCGTTACCCAAAGAGAAGCTCAAGAGTTTGACAGAAAGGCTACGCGGCCCTTTCACAAAGTTCCTCGCGTCAGGAAGGGCCGACAACCGTTCCTGTGTGGGTAAAACTTGCCAGGTAAGCTTGGAGCGTTCACATCTTGTTGACTACGAGGGTAACACCGCGTTGTGAGGTCGTAATCGTGAAACTGCAAACTTGTGCGAAGGTGTGTTCTATTTTTAGTACACGCAGGAGATTCTGCCTGTTTCGAATTTTTGCCAGTTACACGCTCTTCCTCCTTAGCCTCGTACCCAGTCCTCCACCACAGCTATCCTCGCTTGCAGTACGAATAACGCGTTATTCGTACTGCAAGCGACAATAGCTGTGGTGGAGGACTGGGAACGAGGCTACTTACTTCCTCCTCCCTCCGCAATAAAAAATGACGTCATCATGCGCTCTTGCTGATTAGCAATAGAGTGTGTCTACAATTTGATAGTGTTCAAGCATCCACACGTCACTGGAGGTCAAAGTTTGCTGAAGATTGCTCTTTCCTTTCCTGCTTCCTCATAACTGCGGTCCAGCAGTCAAGCATTCCTTGTATGGAAATGGAAGTATGGAAAGTGGTGCCTTGTCATGTAGGTTATGATAGTAGTGTAATTTCCAAAAGTTAAATATTTGGAAATTCACTACTCAAAGTTTTCAAATTTTATTTCATATATATGAACATGTAAGGTGATGATTGTACAAACAACACAGTGCAATGTTATAGTTCCAGACCATTCCCAACGCTCCTGATGCCAACCCTTGGTCCTTGATATGGAGAGTATGTTCAACTCTGCATTGGATGTATTTATCTTCTGATGCTGCTGGGGTCCCAGCCCATACAGTGGTTGTGTTGTCACGTTCAAGACCAGAATGACCATGAGATCCCTTCTCATAAGAGTTAGACTGCAAGGTTGCGGGTTGATGCCGATAGTGGTGCAATTTGGTCAAAAATGAATCCAGTTTCCAATACAACTGATATATGCCCATTCCGTACCAAGGAGTGTGGCTGAAATACTACCTTTGTTTGACACAAAAAGCTCAGACTGTTTGTTTGTTAGAAGTTCTATATGGACATTTTTGCCAAGCTATATATAGACAGCATTTGCTGTTCCAGTAGGTCTGTTAAGGAATATTATTGGAATGGGTTCCAGTAGGTCTGTTAAGAAATATTATTGGAATGGGTATAAGCCTACTTGGCCTCTAAGCTAACAGGCTATTATTATGTTGTACACTCAATAATTTATTACTTCATGACAATAACTGCAATCTACACTTTGCATTGGTCAGGTATTGCAACAGGACTGCCTACCGAGCTCAATCCTACACTGCATATCACAGTCAAGGGATTACCTACGGTTACAGCTGTGGTTTGTTTGGATGGTTTAGATGCAGTGGTACAAGATACCAGTAAGTGAAGTCTGGTTATTATGTTTTACCTTGCAATGAAATGAAACGGTATGGCCATGGCAGTAGTTGACACAAAATGTGGTTGTTATCTACTGAGTTAAATAGGTGGTTTACCACAGCTCTATTTCCTCTGGGTGTGGAAAATGTGGTCTGGAGATAAGATGCCTTAGCATGCAGTATTTGTCAGGACATAGCAGCTATATATGTAGTGGGGCATGATGCATACATTTTATATAAAGAGTCAACTTTTGTACAGCCTCCTCTCATGCAATGGCTAGAATAGGTTAGTCTACATGAGGTAGTATAGTGATTGCATGATCATTGTCAATGCTGCTAATAAATATTTGCATGTAATCTTCAGTGATGTCAAGCATTAAGTCACCACAGTGCGAGCATTCCACGGCATCTTGGTTTCTACGCCTTTGCATGTAACTTACATTCAAATACTACCTATCTAACTTATTACATAGCAGCTATTAGTGAGCTATGTGGATAAATGTTACGTAAGTACATTTTTAAGGGTTTCAAATAGGGGTGTCTCTAATCGCTGGACTGGAATATGGAATGGAATGGTGAATGTACATAGTTACAGCTAACTTGTGTAGCTGGCGCTGTTTTTCAAGGTTGAGCTAACTACTATGTGTCTAGGGCTCTTATCTCACCGCAGAGACTGTATGAGCAAGTCCAGTGCATGTTGCCAGCATTCTTCCATGTTGGCTATCATGATGTCACGGTCAGAACTCGGGTCCCCGGAGACTAGCTACAGTACCGTGCATAGGAGCCACACTTACTACTGTTAAGGAAGGCTGCTACTAAGGTTGTGAGACCTAGGAGTGACCTAGGATCGAGGTGCACGGATGAAGACCGAAGCAAAGAGACTGAGGATCGAGCAGCACTATAATTTCTGCCATCACATTTTGTCCACGAAGACTATGACTGTAGTCTTGAAAGCCAGACCCTTAGCTACTGCTTACATTGTTGTTACAGAGGTAGTTGTTTTCAGCACTGTGATCAAGGGGTTGCCAAATCCCTCTGTACAAAATAATTACTCTTGCAAGATACAGTTGAGGGGATTTTGTATTATTAACAAAGTTAATGTACATGAATTTTGTCATCTGCAGGCACAATGTGCGCACTACCTATCGTGTTCAGTTATACAGTATCTGCTGCTCAGGATATGGAGGATCAAGCTGTCATGGTATGATGTATGCAGCAGTGCTCAATTGAACAATCATTGATTTTACTACAACTTTGTTGCAGCTTTATGTTCGGGAGTTACATCCTGTCCAAATGGAGGTACCTGTATAGCACCAAACACTTGTGCATGCCCAGCTGGATGGAGTGGTGCCAGGTGTACAACAGGTATACTTTCACCTACTGGGGGTAACTGTCATTGAATATTAGAACAACACACAAAACACTGCCTTAAAAGTTTTTGCCATGAAAAACACCTTGTTTCTTCATATTGAAATCTCACTATGTACAAGGCATACCCATGAGATATCAAGACTGTCTACCTAGCCATAATGAATGCATAGATGCAGTCTTTCATTATTGCTACAATCACGAAATAAAAAACATTGGCCAATTTAGATGTTAACCCTCTATGTATGTCATTTAACTTTACTGAATTTCTGCATTTCGTGCAGTACTGGCAATCACAGTGCATTCTCACTATTATCCTTATTTCGCCATTACTGCTGTCTATCATGGTACAATGTATCCAACAGTGCTCAATTGAACAATCATTGATTTTACTACAACTTTGTTGCAGCACTGTGTTCGGGAGTTACATCCTGTCCAAATGGAGGTACCTGTATAGCACCAAACACCTGTGCATGCCCAGCTGGATTGAGTGGTTCCAGGTGTACAACAGGTACTTTTACCTATTGGGGTAATTGTCATACACAGAATATTAGTTGGTAGCTAGAACAGCAGACAATTGTCATACACACCAAGTATTGAATGTTAGTTGGTAGAATAATACTGCCTTAAAACTTTTGCGATTTTCTCAGAAAAAGTCTCTATTTCATTTGGAATCTCACTATGTACGGACGTACTCATGAGAAAAAATAAATAAACCAAAAAAACAAACAACATATGAACAAAAAACATGGGTTTCATTTAGATGTTAACCCTCTCTGTGTGTCATAAAACTTGATCCACTGAATTTCTGCAGTTAGTGCAGTACTGGGATTGACAGAGTATTCTCACTATTTTCATTTAACCATTACTGCTGTACATCAACCTGTCATGCTCATTTGGACAATCATTGATTTTACTTCAACTTTGTTTCAGCCTTATGTTCTGGACAAACATCCTGTCCAAATGGAGGCACTTGTGTAGCACCAAACACCTGTGCGTGCCCAGCTGGATGGACTGGTGCCAGGTGTACAACAGGTACTTTCACTATTGGGAGTCACTGTCACTGACTGTTAGTTGGTAGAACAACACACAAAACATTTCTACAAACCTAAAACCTAGCTTTTTGCCATCATCATTCTCATTATGTCACAAGAAATGCCAGACTCTTGTCTATTTTTCATATTGGAATCTCACTATGTACAAACTTTCTCATGTGAAAAGTAAATAAATAAATTTAAAATATGGGTTTATTTCCAATTTAGACATTAACCCTCTCTGTATGTCGTTTTCCTGCAGTACTGGCATTCACAGAGAATTCTCACTTTACATTACTGCTATAATATTGCACTCTAATGCATACACTCCATCGATCCGACTTGCAACTGTTTCCAACATGGCCAGGAATGCATTTATGCAAAGTGTATACACCACTTTGCCTCGAACCTAGAAATGCAATTATGCAATCAAACCTGGTTTCAGTATTTCAACAATAGGGAGAATTTCAGCTGAAATGTAACACTATTCTGCCAGTTTACAATTATGTATACTGCATGTTGTATATGCAGGATTCCCTACTGAAGCTAATGGCAATAAAGCTGAGTCTGATGCACAATCAACTGTGGGTACCATTGTTGCAGCTGGTATTGGAACTGTGTTAGGAGTAATGTTAGTGGCGTTAGGAGTGGTGCTGGTTGTAGTACTCTTGTGCCTGTGGAAGAGCTAGGAGACACACATAGTGAGCTTATCACATAATTGTCTTTATTATTGCTGTTGAAAATAACTTCATTTGAAATATTATCTCTGATTACACCACAACACGAAAGAGGATATCCTATTATCAACAAGACTTAAAAAACATTTGTAAAAAGATGTAGGGATGGCATGCCAAAAAGTGTGCGAACAAGGTAGGGATGATGCATGAAAGCAAAGGTCTACATATTGGCAAAGCCCCATCCCTACATCTTTTTCACACTGCAGTTAGACAGTGCATGGGTAGTCTTTAATAGCAGTTCATGGCTGTAGCCTCATTCTCCAGGCCATGCACTTTCTAGCTCCTCCCACATGGCCTGGGAACGAGGCCAATATGAGTGTGCCTTGTAGGTGGCTACCAAGGTTAGTAGTTTTATTAACATACTACTTGTAGTGACAGTGGTACCCTTGTTATATGCCTCTAGACAGTGCATGAGCTCAAGTGGGCTGCAGACTGGTCATATAGTAATCAGTGTGTAAAACTCAAGCACTCATGCACAGGGTTAATAACTGCATGGATGGGTGCAGATTCAGCTCTCAAGCACGCTGTCTAACTGCAGTGTGAAAAATATGTAGGGATGGGGCTTTGCCAATATGTAGACCTTTGCTTTCATGCATCATCCCTACCTTGTTCGCACACTTTTTGGCATGCCATTCCTACATCTTTTTACATTTTTAATGTTTCTTTAAGTCTTGTTTCTGTACTTTTTTTGATGTTAATCTCAGTTACAGTTAGACCTAAGCCTAAGAAGAATATTTCAAGTGTAACCACTGTGATGAATGTGATGATTGTGCATGTTTTATCATGTAACTTATTTTTATATAAATTATTTATGCACGCATGCGTAGGAGCCCAATCTACTCTCTGCACGCTCTCCTCTGTATACTGCTCTCATTTCTCTCTCGAATAATCCTCTTGAATCGACCTCTACTCGGTCTCAGAACATTACATTTTTTGGCGTAGTCGGCAGGATCCAGAATGACTGCTACGTTTGGGAGGATCGGTGAGTTCGAACCCGAGAAGGAAGACTGGACTTCCTATGTTGAGAGGCTTGGCCATTTTTTCCATGCGAATGGAGTCGACGATGACGACAAAAAGCGATCGGTGTTCCTGTCGGTCATAGGACCCGGTGCATACAAGCTTCTGCGAAGTCTCCTATCACCCGAGAAACCAGGAGACAAGTCCTTCATGTCCCTGACAGAGACGATGGCAAAGCACTACGACCCTGTCCCCTCAGAAATAGTACAGAGGTATAAATTTCATACTCGATTTCGGCAACCTGGAGAAACAGGGGTTCACTAAGTTCACCCAACTCCATGTGGTGACATCACAATTTGTAATGTTTATTCCTTGCGCATTGCGCGCGCGGATCGAAGATGGAACTGGATCCAGACATGTTAATTGGAAGAAGCTCAGTATAAAGTCCCTTGTGAGGTAAACTTTCACTTACAGCTTGCTCTAGTTTTACGGGTCGTAGTTTTATACTTACAGTAACTCTGTGAACTAAATTCAGCATAATTTCCGGACCTGAAGAGCTTCAGTACTTTTCTCATGCCTTTGTGAGTGCAACAGCTAGCTCAGTAACATGCTGTGTGACTTACTAGCCTAGTCTTTCACGCTCAGGTCTAGCTTCACCAGTCTATACTAGTGATCATGAGCCATGTGCAGATTTTTAATAGTAAGTTCTAGTTTGCATGTGATGACCTAAATGTTTACTACAATCTGAGTACAAGAACAAATTTTGTGTGAGCATCTTGGGGTACGGTTTCACTTGACTGCATTATTTAAGATACTAAAAACTTGTCCCTCAGCAAGTCATGCAAAACAGTTGCTGGAAGGCATGCAGCAAAACAAAACACCAGAAAAATCACAGAGTCTGTATTGTGTCCAAAGATGTGCAACTTTTTAACAAGAATACTGAACTCTAGTGTACATACACTATTTTCAGAGAAAACTGCTCTTGCAAACTGAATCATGCACAGTGCAATCTGTTGAAGTGTACTCCCAAAGTAGTCTCATTGCTATACTCTCACAAATGTCTCATGTTCTGAGGGACATGTCTTGTCATGTGTAATGGTTGCTTACTACACAAAGAATGTCATAATTGCATTTAAAATCTTGATCTCAAAATGCCGACAGTTCAGTGCTGAAGAACATTTACATCTTCTTTAATTTTACCTTGCTCCTCCCTATCACAAAAGCCTCTCTGCCCCCAGTTTCCATGACAATGTTCTCATTTGGGGTACAGTGTGTGTCAAATTGCTCCACAGACGTTTAAACTAGCACAAGCCTTAGCCTCATTCCCAGCCTCCCCCGTTTTTACCTTCCGTTTGCATTCACAATAATACACGGGAGCGGAAGACCAGCTGGTCTTCCGCTCCCGTGTATTATTGTGAACACAAACGGAAGGTAAAAACACTGGTCTTCCGCTCCCGTGTATTATTGTGAACGCAAACGGAAGGTAAAAATGGGGAAGGCCTGGGAACGAGGCTACATAAGCCTGATGCTAAGACACCTATCCTGGTTTCTATCCAACTTTAATATGCTGCTTGCAGTTTCTGCTCTGGAAACAGCAAGCAACCAACGATGGGTACATGACTACATGGCCTAACTCATTTCCGGGCTCCACTAATAAGCTTGCAATAAATCAAGTAAGGATACACTGAGAGTCTGGGAAGGAGGCTACACTTTGTCAGAGCAACCCGCAAAAACTTGAGGAATCCTGTCTAACTGGGACCTTAGTCTTACAAGGGGTAGTCACTTATATGTCCCATGTAGAAGCATTTGCGACCGGGATCAAAATTGAATCAAGTGATCAAAGCCCTTTTTGGGGGCTGATCAAGGTGACCTCTGAACTGCTCAAATCAATGGATCAAGAACACAGAAGGGAACGATCAAGCAATTAAGCACACTTTTTGCCAATCAAAAACCTTGATCCCAGTCGCAAACGCTTGAACACACGGCATATGACTACCCCTTGGTCTTAGTAGGAAAGTCTTAGTTTTAGTAAGTAACAGGTTAGCTCACAAGCTAGGGACGAACATGATCACAGTACTCAATATTAAAATACTGACTGAACCTGTTGGATTTTTTTACACGAGTCCCAGTATTAGCTACATAATTTTCTTGCTATAAAATTAAGTTGCACAATCTCTTTGAATATAATACAGACTACCTGATGTCTTGTTCAACTGGTGTTTTGTTGCTGCATGCCCTCCAGCAACTCAAACTCGACTCGAGGATCTACATGTAGCCCTTCGCAGAGAGGTGTGGCTTGCGAGACTAATGTGCTACATGTCTGGATCCAGTTCCATGGCGCTCTGCGCGCGCAATGCGCACATTACAGTTTATGACGTCACCACATGGAGTTGGGTGAACTTAGTGAACCCCTACATAGAGAGTCTACCGACTCTCTGATAGTAGCTAGAGTGTCACTCTACTATCTATGGTCTTAACGTGGCGGGGGAAGTCACTCGGTGGAGGTTACGAAAACATAAACCTGGGTTACAGTCAGGACCAGTGTTGCTCCTAGTTTCAGGGTTAGGGTTTGGTTTAGGGCAATCTTGCGTTGCCTAATTTTAAAAATGGGTTTTAGTAGCTTATTAATATATTCATGAGCCAAAATTGCCACTGGATGGATGCATCTACATGCTCACTGTAGGTAGCGTCCTAACCACCAATGTATCTCAAATCATTTTGTGCCAGCTTTTGTTCAGAGCTACTCCCAAAGTCAGGCTAGACTCATGTTTGTCACTACTCCTGGAATGGACAACTTTGACTGCACCAAAATGAATGCACATTTCAAAAAATTCACAGCTTGTCTACGGGAGGGGCTCATTCACGAGTGCAAACAAGCATTACTAGCCCCACCTCTCCCCCTTATGTCGCTAAACAACTCACGGCTCTGTTCCACACACAAACACCGTTCAGCTTTCCTGTCAATGGCAACGTAGTACCAACGGTATATTGCGCATTCTAGTTAAAGCCCAGCCCAGCACTCGAAGCACCGGGCCACGATCACCTACTAGGCTTGACATACGATCGCAAGACCTGGACCTGCCCAATGAGTACAGTCTTGGCCACTGTGGCCTTTCTGCTGCTTCCAGACACAAGCTTGCTTTCACAAGCAGGCACTTCACACTACTCACAGCTACTGACACTACAGCACTCTACTAAACTCCTTTTTTTTATTATTATTATTTTTTTAAGTCGATCTAAGCTTATCTTCAAAGTTCCGACCACCACATGAAGGGTACCGCCAGGCCACATCTTAACTAACTTAATTATAAACTGATTATTGGATGCCAATGCCGACAGGAAATGGGGAAAATCCCCATTTTTACGGACAGTGAACGGTTTGAGACTCCTAAAACGGACTGTGCGCTAAAATTTTACCAAGACAAAGAGTTCTATGGGCTTGGATTCCAGGTTTGTCGACCTTGAAAATGCAGGGTTACCTGCCACCTTAACAAGAAAGAATAAGAAAAATGGCACTTTCCCTACCGCACACTTTTGCGTTTAGCTGTCTTCCGCGTGGCTTTTGGCCACTTATATGAGTCTTGCTGATCACAAAGGCACTCAAAGAGGATGTCTGGGCTCTTAAATAAGCTTTTAGCGTGTTTGTGGTGAAGTTATACGGCTTTTGCTTAAAAGGATATTGCACAGCGCTATCCCTACATAGAGAGTCTACCGACTCTCTGATACATGATTGTGTAGTGACACTACTGCAATTAGATGATAAAACAAGACAGAGTGGCTAAGTATACATAACGGTTCCATTATGTTACTGTGGTACATTGTTATTAAAGACTTAAAAAACATTAAAAATGTAAAAAGATGTAGGGATGGCATGCCAAAAAGTAGGCAAACAAGATAGGGATAATGCATGAAAGCAAAGGTCAACATATTGGCAAAGCGCCATCCCTACATCCTTTTCACACTACAGTTACACAGTGCATGGGGGTCTTCCTAAAACGTACCACAAGTTCACAACCTTCACTGGCAGTTCATGGCCGTAGCCTTGTTCTCAGGCCACTTCCTCCTCCCACGTGGTCTGGGAAGGAGGCTAGTATGACCTTGGTAGCATTATGTTATACGGAACCTCTTCAACAACTTAAGCAGTTAGTTGGAGTAGACTGCAGACTAGCCTCGTCCCCAGGCCTGTTCGACCTGGGAACGAGGCTAACTGCAGACTTGTGATAGTGTCTACATGGCATGGTTCTAGCCTCGTCCCCAGGCCCTTTTCTTCTCCCACATGCTGGCTCATAACAAGGCTAATATGATCTAGCAGCATTGCATCAGCTGTAGTGTGAAAAAGATGTAGGGATGTGGCTTTGCCAATATGTTGACCTTTGCTTTCATGCATTATCCCTATCTTGTTTGCCTACTTTTTGGCATGCCATCCCTACATCTTTTTACATTTTTAATGTTTTTTAAGTCTTGTTTCTGTACTTTTTTGATGTTATTCTCAGTTACAGTTAGACCAAGTGTAACCGCAACACCAGAACTTTTGAAACGGCGTTGACAGTTTAGTAGTGGTTCCAGGCATGTAATAATTATGTGTAATACCGGTATAGCAGCTAGAACCTGATGAAGGACCAACCACTCTCCCTACCAAACTTTGTGAAACAAATTTCATGATTCAGTTGTCATGACGACTGACCAGCTGCAGCACAGAAAACTATCATACTGACAACTGACCATCCTAGCTTTACAGTTCACTAAAGCTGTGAGTAGGCTATTTTAGTGTATAGCTACAAGTAGGTAGCGCCTTACCTACGTGGTGTTCATAAGCCTTGCCCAATGCCGCGGGGGGAACCCGGGAAAGACCGTGCCAGCCACGCGTACTGCCCGCTGGCCATTTCGCTTGTGTACTAGTCTCGCTTCCAGACCAATAACCGTGGTCTTTGGTCTGGGAACGAGACTTCGTGTGCGCATGCGTACAAAATTAGAAATGGCATCCTAAGCAACGGACAGCAGCCTCAGAGTGTTGTGAATGGCTTTTGTTGACCAGGGTGAATTTGAAGCTATGAAGTTGCTGAGTGGTTGGGAAGCTGCACGCTGTGATGAGCATCCGTTTCGTACTAAAATCAAGGTGAGTGCTTGAACCGTTTTCGAGTTATCGTCGTTTGACAAGTGGTCTGAACAAAGAAGAAAGAAGAAAGAAAGAAAGAATACGAAAAATGGCACTTTTGCTACCGCACACTTTTGCGTTTAGCTGTCTTCCGCGTGGGTTTTTGGGCAACTATATGAGTCTTGCTGATCACAAAGGCACTCAAAGAGGAAGCCTGGGCGCTTAAATAAGCTTTTAGCGCGTTTGTGGTGAAGTTGTACGGCTTTTGCTTAAGTATTGCATATATTGCGCGTCGGCGCCATCCCTACATAGAGAGTCCACCGACTCTCTGATAATGTTTAGCTAAGCTTGTAATAGTCTCGAAGCCAGAACCCTCCTAGCCCTAATCTCCCACAAACCATGTGCTGTGAAATGTCTGATTAGCACCCAGGCTTAAAAGGCTAGACATTACGTTGCATCTAATTTTCAAGAACGCAAGTGTAGGCTTTTACTGTTTCTGTTTTCTATTACACTGTAAATAGGTACTTCTTTAGTTAAGTTACTGCATTTTCTGAGTTGGCTGTTTGTGTTTAAAATGTGTAGTCTATATATGAGAAGCAAACTTGCTTGGGCTCACCCCACAATGATAAGCATCTCTGCTTAGTTATAATGTGTTACCTCAATTGCCAATGTCTTATCTTTCATCTCAGTACAGTGTCATGGTATCTGTACTTATACAAATGTAGTATTGTGAGTTAGAACACCCCTGATACAGACTAAATCCTATAGCATGTGTCATGTCTGGTTAATACCTATGATCTGTCTAGACAACTCTCAGCCAGAAACATCCTGTCAAACTGCCAAAACTTCAATTGCATGTATGTTTCTTCCTTCATGAAACTCAATGAGTTGGGACTCTAACAAACCGTTTTATGCTCTGCAGTATCTTTTCCTGTTTTCGTCATGGTTTGTTTTTCAGATGGTACACTCTTTTGGTGCCTTGCCAAGCACTTTTTTCAGAAGCCATTGTATGACCTAGGCCCTGTGCTACCTATTTGCATCCCTTGTATCTGTCTCATGGATCTACTCTAGTTGATATGTCTTGTGCCCATTACCATCACAGTTGGAAACTATGCAATGTCCTCTCTCCCATCCAGTCATCCTGAAAATGAGCCAGACCCCCCAAAATATGATGATTGTGTACATGGGTATGTTGTGTTGGAGTAACTGAATTGAGACATCACTATACAACTTGAGAAGCAAATCTTAGTGACTGTTATCAAAGCACTTAAAAATACACCCACCGGAGGAGCCACTAAGTCCATTGCCATTTTCGGAGATTGCTTTGATATGTTTCATACCAACAATGTACACCTACTCACCCACTCACAGCACATGTAAATATTCTATGCTCACACAAGTCATGCATGTAATGCCTCAGCAATGTCAGGTGTAGACTGTTGTTATGCAATAATATACCCCTCACCTCTATTTGTTAGTTATACCCTTTTTTCTATGTACTACCTCTCCAGTGCTTCCATGCTTGAAACAGTTCCATATACTACACAGTAGAATGGTATTTAGTCTCTCTTAATATTGTGTTCATGACATGTACACTTTATATCAATCTTACAATCATACATGCAGGAATGCCAATGAGAAGGCTGATTTTCAGGTCAGTTATATAAAACATTGTGCAATTAGTCTTCCATACCCTCCCATAGCCACTGTCTCTCCAGCTTGTATGCAACCAAGGTAACCACTCTGTGGTTAAAACAACAAACAAGTTTTTGTAGTATCAGAGAGTCGGTAGACTCTCTATGTAGGGATGGCGCCAACGCGCAATATATGCAATACTTAAGCAAAAGCCGTATAACTTCACCACAAACACGCAAAAAGTTTATTTAAGCATCCAGGCTTCCTCTTTGAGTGCCTTTGTGATCAGCAAGACTCATATAAGTGGCCAAAAGCCACGCGGAAGACAGCTAAACACAAAAGTGTGCGATAGCAAAAGTGCCAGTTTTCGTATTCTTCTTTCTTTCTTTCTTGTTACGACTTTTGTTCAAACAACGATAACTCAAAAACGGTTCAAGCACTCACCTTGATTTTAGCACGAAACGGATGCTCATCACAGCGCGCAGCTTCCCAACCACTCAGCGTCTTCATAGTCTCAAATTCACCCTGGTCGATAAAAGCCATTCACAACACTCTGTGGTTGCTGTCCGTTGCGAAGGACGCCATTTTCTAATGTTGTACGCATGCGCACATGTAGTCTCGTTCCCAGGCCAAATACCACGATCACATTGTTTGGGAACGAGGCTAGTGCACGAGCGAAATCGCGAGTGGACCACGCGCACGGCCGGCACGGTCTCTTCCCGTAGTGGGCAAGGTTTACGAACGCCACACAGGTAAGGCGCTGCATTCAGCTGCTAACTTATAGCTACACTAAAAAAAGTAGCTACTCACAGCTTTAGTAAACTGTGCTGCAGCTGGTCAGTCGTCAGGCCACACATTCAGGAGATCGGTTTATCGTGCGAAGCTCCGGAGAGTGGTTGGCCCTCATCAGATTCTAGCTGGCAAAGTTATTATATATGCTTGGAACCACTACTAAATTGTCAATCCCGTTTCAAGTTTTGAAAGAAAAATTTCTTCATAGGCTTAGGTCTAACTGTAACTGAGATTAACATCAAAAAAGTACAGAAACAAGACTTGAAAAAACATTAAAAATGTAAATGGATGTAGGGATGGCATGCCAAAAAGCATGCAAACAAGGTAGGGATGATATAATAGTGAAGGTAAATTAACAAAGCCTCATCCCTACATCTTTTTACATTACAGTTGCAAACTAATGTGAAAAAGATGCAGGGATGAGGCTTTGTTAATTTACCTTCACTATTATATCATCCCTACCTTGTTTGCATGCTTTTTGGCATGCCATCCCTACATCCATTTACATTTTTAATGTTTTTTCAACTCTTGTAAATATTATACCGATATCATATTCTCCACTCTGATTGGTCCTTGTTGTTATTAGTAAACACACATGGTAGTTTTCACTGTAAACAAGGTATGCTATTAGTAAACATGTAAACTTATTTATAACTTCCTGGGTATATGGAACAGAATCTACAGAATCTACAACTTCCTGTCAGTATATGGAAAATAATACCCACCTGTTGCCACAGAAACAAGGGTCAAGTGGAGTATATGTATACTGTATAGCGCTAAATTTTCGCGGGTCTTTAATTTTTGCGAATTTTGTGAATTTTCAACCATTCGCAAAAATATTTCAACGAAAATTTTTGACACGCGGCGTGCAGTGTGCACGTGCAGCGAATTCGTGAAATTATTTCAACGAAATCTTCAAAAATTGCTATTCGCGAAAATTTAGACCCTCGAAAATTTAGCGCTATACGGTATAGCTGCCTTAAACTCCTGAGTTAAGATCTCAGAACTAGAGTGTGATAGTTCACTCAGTGTAAACATATATATTACTTACCAGACTTGCTGTAGGTAGCTATGTAACTGTTATCCAAGCCTGTTTGAAGTGGTGCGTATAGCCATACCACTTTATATGAGACATTGAAGAAAGTCGACTTGCATCTATCTGAGTTGTTCACAGACTGCATTACAACTGCACTGATCTTATGATTGGTTGTGGTTATAAAAGAGAGCCCAGAAGCCTTCAGGTTAGAAGTATAGCCACTTCTGTTGCATAAAATTTTGCCAGACTGTTATTTTTGTAAATTGAGTATTGCCAAAACCCGCCCACGAAATTTTTGCACCAAGAACCAAGGTATTTATGTGAAGATTTTGCTCATTCCTGGATAGTTTTTACTGAGAAGTCTTAGCTAAACACTTACTTTGTGTACTTTTTTAGGCGAAGGTCAGTCTAGGTTGGAAGAATGTATACATAAAATGACTGCCAAAATTGGTGAAAATTACCTTAAATATAAATTATATTGCTGTATCTGTTTGAAGCTGAAGTGTAACAAGAGCGCCTCCTGAGTACAAAAAAACTTCTATGCACTTTGTGCACAAATAGCCTGACTACTCTAATTTTGCTTCTCACAGTCTTGTTATCAGTAAAGTTAAAGTCACTTAACTTTTTCTCTGTGTATAGCTTTGGAAGCTTCTAGCATGTTTGTTGCTGTAAGGTAACCTGAGACATTTGGTCATCCAAGGCATGAGGCCTGCATGATTTTGGCTGAAATGTGTCTTATGCAATTAATGGTGATTATATATAACATATAGACATGCCTCGTAACAACATAAATTATGCACAGTGAGTGTGAGGAGTGAAAATGAAAGCATCATTCCTTCTTATATAATTACATACCAGGGTGATGGTGCCACTCGCAAACTGGATGCAGCTGATGAAGGTACGCAGCCACTGTACATTATCACTGTTGCTTCTTTTCTCAGGTTGTAAAAGCAAACTGTCCCATGGACAATAAACCTTATTGATTTTGCACCATAGAAAACTCTAACATCACTGTGTTTGCTGAATGTAAGGATGGTGCTACAGTCCTTAGCCTATTAAGTAAATAATTATATCTTCAACTTTCTCATACTCTAGGAAAATCCTAACATCACTGGTGTCAGATCCTGAATCTGCAGAGGTCGATGTCTCTGACTGATTATTATTTTTTCTCTTTTTGAGCAAAGTTCCATTGTGTGACTACTTACGTATTGCATTGTAAACATCTGTAGCTAACTGTTTTACACATTGGTAACTGCAGAGTTGGTACATACTTCTTAGACTTTTATTAGTGTAACAGCAACCTGTGTGGTAGCTAATACCAGTTAGCTAGTACTTGTGGGAAAGTTGTGTTATTCATTTCTCCTATATAGGCTAACTGTACCCCAAGTGGGAAGAAAACGGTGACTTGAATGCAGGTGGACACATCAGGTTGTCCTGTCATAAGGAAGTTATTAAGCTAACCCCTCAGCTACACATAGTGTGGAGGCCTAGCTAGATTAGGGCAAAGTGGAATGGGAACAGGGAATCAGAGTTAGGTGCACAATTCAACTAGCAGAATGCACTGCATTGTGAGGTGAGCCTGAGCAAGCAGTGGCATGAAGGGGAGAAGAGCAACCATCTGCTTTTGCACTTACGTAACCAGGGTAGACGGAGCAGGTGCACGTGATGTGCATTTGCACTCATCTGCCGTAGTCTGGTACATGGTGCCTCAGCAGTATAGTCTCACATGGCCACACCCCCTTCAATGGGGTGTGGCTATGCAAGACTACCTCAGCAGCTGCATGAGCATCACGCATTTATCTCTTGTCCTGGGCTTACTCAGTCTGTGTTCTTTTTGCTCTGCTGTTTCAGCAGTGCGGCACGCTCTGTCACATTTCAATTCTATGTTTCCTGTTCTCCTCTGTTGTTAGCGGGGTCATTCGCGGGTCACTTCGAGAATACGATGGTACCATATCGACAACCCCCAAGCTTCACTTT
The DNA here is from genome assembly GCA_949130485.1 of Agelas oroides. Classification (NCBI taxonomy): domain Eukaryota; kingdom Metazoa; phylum Porifera; class Demospongiae; order Agelasida; family Agelasidae; genus Agelas; species Agelas oroides. The sequence continues at coordinate 12,839,414 of OX422183.1, read as the reverse complement.
GAGAACACGATGGTACCATATCGATGACCCCCGAAGCTTCATTTCGAGAACACGATGGTTCCATATCACCTACCCCTTAGATTTACGTTGAGAACATGACTGTGAGCATATCAAGTAGTTTAGCCACAAAATGGACATTCACTCCAATTAAATCATCAAAGGATGTAATAATTTTCACTTGTTGGCCATCAAACAAGGTGTGACTAACACCTGTCAACTTTCATGGATTCAAAGCAATAAGCCTCCCATTTTCAATGCTAAAATGATGGACTTAAACAGCAGTGTAATTTGATGGAATAGGAATGATTTGTTAGTCTAATTGAACTCCAGGGTACCTTTTTTAAAGTAGTTTTGACAGTGACATACACCTCAAGTTATGAATCTTTGCCATACATTGTTCTATGCAGCTTCTGAGTTGATATATCAGCAAAATGACGGACCTAAATCACCATGTAGCAGCACAAACTATACATGAGTATGTGCATTTCAACATGTAGATTCCAGTTCCAGGGTACCTCTCAAAATCATTTTATGGTCAAAAATATCTTGATGTTTTAATGTGTTGTAAGATTCTAATTGGTGAGAAAGTGGTGTATTAATTGCACGGGCTAATGTCCCCTAACTTTCTGATATGACTGCCGAGAAACACATATGCATTTTTAATTTTTGTTACAACACGACTATTGTAATCTGAGTGTAATTTTACGGTACGATGTACGCCCCTAGGAAAAATTAATTAGGGGGATGCAGTGCATTGTGGGGCAAGCATGAGGGAGCTACATGGTGCATGAGCCCCCACCTCCCACCCCCGTTGTTCAGTCCTAAGATTGATTGACCACCAGTCGTTAGCTGTATCCTATAGGAATCATTGATCTCCCAGGTCAATGAGTCCTATATAGGATACAGTGGCTCCTCTGGGATCCAAGTAAAGGTGGATACAGTGACATCCAGTGACTCCCAAGCCCATACAGTATCATGCTATATGCACTTCAGAAACATTAGTTGGCAAATAACAATTTACCCAGACAGTGCTAATGGTGGCATAAAATAACTACAACAGGAAAAGGAAAAGTTTTAGAACTATTATGATGAAAAAAGAAAGAGCAACACGCATTATTAAGTCAACTACATTATGACTCGGAATGTGATGGGTTTCAAGCATATAATCACTGCGTCTGTCATACCCTATCATATGCTTCAAGTAGGAGGCAGGGAGGAAATATATATAATCCTTGTGGTTCCATGCCGTGGGAAGGGAGTGAGTTTCTGGTTTGATACGTCACAAGATGCCTCCATATCTGGTCTTGATTGAACAGTTAATAATATTTGTCTCCAGCAGCAGCATGGTAGGCAAATGCAATACTAAACAGTCGACGGTCGAACCGACCGTTATACAGTTGGATTAGCATCATGGATTCATGCTCACTAGCAAATCTCCATTAGCTATGAATAGTGAATACCTTGTGACGTTGGCTGATTTGCTGTGGGAGGTCACTAAGTCCTGCAGGAGTCAAGGACTTTTTCATACTAGAGTACAACTGTAATGTGAAATGTGAAAACTGTAGGGATAGAGCTTTGTATATTTACTTTCATTTTTATATTATCCCTACCTTGTTTGCATACTTTTTGGCATGCCATCCCTACATCTTTTTTCTGTTTTCGTACTTTTATGTTAATCATAGTAAGACCTAAGCCTAAGAAGAACATTTCTTTCAAGTGTACGTAACCACAACCCTAGAACTTGAAACAGCATTTGACAGGTAAGTAGTGGTTCCAAGCATGTAATATGCCAGCTGGAATCTGATGAAGAGCCAACCACTCTCCTTACGAGATTTCGAGCTCTTGCATGGTAAAGCTGATTTCCTGATCACATTACAACTGACCAGCGCAGAAACTGTACCGACAGAGCATAAAAACTGACTATCCCACCTACATGGTGTCCATGAGCCTTTCCCACTACCACGGGAAGAGACTGTGCCAGCCGTGCCATGATTACTGCCCGATACCAGTCAATGCGAGATTTCTCGTGTGCATTCGTCTCCCTCCTGAATCAATAACCGTGGTCTTTCGTCTGGAACTTGAACCGTTTTTGAATTATCGTTGGTTAAGGTGGCATGCCAGTCGCCTGGCGGAGATTAACGAAAACATAAACCTGGGTATAGTCAGGACCAGAGTTATACTCATAGTTTCAGGGTTAGGGTTTGCTTTAGGGCAATCTTACTTTATCTAATTTTAAATTGGGTTTTAGTAGCTATTAATATATTCATGAACCCAAAATTGCCACTCAATGGATGCATATACATGCTCACTGCAGGTAGCATACTAACCACCAATGTATCTCAATGCCAGCTTTTGTTGAGAGTCGACGTCACTCTCAAAGTCGGGCTAGGCTCATGTTTGTCACTACTCTTGGAATGGACAACTTTGACTGCACTAAAATGAATGCACATTTCACAACTTGTCTATGGGAGGGGCTCATTCACACGTGGAAGCAAGCATTGCTAGCCCCACCTCTCCCCCTTATGTCGGTAAACAACTCACGGCTCTGTTCCACACACAACCACTATTCAGCTTTCTTGTGTACTGGTGCCGGTGTAGCACCAACGATAAATTGTGTATTCCAGTTAAAGCCCAGCCCAGCACTCGAAGCACCGGGCCACGGTCACGTACTAGGCTTGGCATACGGCGCGAAACCTGGGCCTACTCAACTAATACAGTCTTGGGCCACTGCGACTTTTCTGCTTCCTCTACACAAAAACTTGCTTTCACAAGCAGGCAGTAGCACTACGCCTACTCACAGCTACATGACACTACACCACTCTACTAAACTCAGGCCCTCTTTGTAAATAAATTTAAAAAAATAAGTCGATCTAAGCTTATCTGCAAAGTTCCAATCACCACATCATGGGTTCCGCCAGGGCACATCTTAACTAACTTAATTATAAATGCATTATTGGATGTCAATGCCGACAGGAACTGGCCAATTGTACGTACAGTGAAAGGTTGAAGACTCCCCAAAACGGACTATTTGCTAAAGTTTACGAAGGCAAAGAAGTCTGGTCTATCAGCTTGGAATCCAGGTTTGTCGACCTTGAAAATATGGGGTGGGCAGTAGCTTAACAAAGTGGTGGTAATGCCAAGAAAGAAAGAAACAATAACAAAAATGGCTCTTTCACGAGGCTTTTGGGCAACTATATGAGTCTTGCTGAACATAAAAGCACTCAAAGAGGTAAAAGCACTCAAAGAGGATGGCTGGGTGCTTAGTTAAGCTTTTAGCGTATTTGTGGTGAAGTTTAAGTATTGCATATATTGCACATCTGTGCCATCCCCACATAGAGTGTTTACAGACTTTTTGACATATACATATATACAGACAATTTTTCATTTTCATCACAAGTGTGGGGCGAGTGCAGCTAGCCCCAATCAAACAGCAGAAGTTCCAAGTTATGTAGTCTCATTGACTATGTTTTTACAAACAAGTACATTAGCTGGGAGAGAGTATGTACTACTGTGGCTCAAGCTCACCCCTGTAGCTACTTTATGCAAAACATCAACTCTAACAGCATGTAACAACTGCTGTTCAAAGTTTTACTTGTGGATGGTGTAAAGTCATTAAGGTGGCAGAGAACCCTGTACTTTCAAGGTCGACAAACCTGGAATCCAAGCTGATAGACTTCTTTGTCTTGTTAATCTTTTAGCGCACAGTCAGTTTTGGGAGTCTTCAACCGTTCACTCTCTGTAAAATTGGGGATTCTCCCCATTTCCTGTCGGCATTGCCATCCAATAATCACTTTATAATTAAGTTAGTTAAGATGTGGCCTGGCGGAACCCCTCATGTGGGAAACTTGTAAATAAGCTCCAATTTAGGAGCCCATATCATCTGGTCAGAATATGCTATCATGACAGAACTTTACACCAAAATGAAGCCCTTTCCATGTACTTTGAGGTGATCTCCACATTGTTGGTGACACCCCATATAGATTTGTAGTAATCCAGCTTTGAAGTTGACTATAATTATGAAAGACATAAATCTGGGTAAATTTCAATCACCCGTATCTCCTCAACAAAAGAGGCAGTGGTGATGGAACTCACACCAAAATGATGCACATTCTACATACTTTCTGATGATATCCATATTGTTGGTGACATCCCATACATATTTGGAGTTATAGAGCTTTGAAGTCAACTATGTTTGTGCAATATCACAATATGTGTAAAACTCAATCACCTGTGTCTCCTCAGCAAAGGACAGTAGTGATGGGAGTCTCACCAAAATGATGCACACTCTGTATTATATTCAGATTTTCTGTGACATAACATAGAAAAGAAATTTGATGCCATCTTGCTCAGAAGTTGTGTGTAATTTTGCTGATAAAAGTAGACATCTCTGAGTACAGTGATGGGACTTGCACAAAAGATGCACATTCTATGTACTTTCTGATGATACCTATTCATAGTGGTGATGTCCCATTTATATTTGGAACTTTGATTTTGTCTACTCAAGTATGGCCAACAATGTGAAAGTGATATTATACTTTCTGATATCGATGATTCTACTTTGATGGCGACACGCCTCTCCTTCTCATGCTTTCTCTACATCAAATGATTAGTCATTTCCAGTATGCAAACAAATGGAGAAGGCCTTTGGTTACATGCTGGAGGCAGGGAAGGCCTATGAATGAGGCCATTTCATTAATAGTTTAGAGCATGGTTTGATTGCAGTAATGCACCTATCAGTGGTATGCCCTATACCTCCAATACCTGGGTTTGGTGGGGGAAAGGAGGGGAATTGACATGTCCTATTGGAACAAGCCCCCATACCTCGGGCACAATCCTGCATGCGTACCATCCCCCTGCATATCCCTTACAAATACCCCATATCTCCCTGTTATGCACATTTTTGCAATTTGAGTGGATTGGGACTAAGTACCAACCCCTTGGGGAAGATTCCGATGACATATCCCCCTCCTTTTACCAACATCTACCCCAGGTATGCCAGGTGGGGCACACCATTGATAGGCGCATAAATTTACACATATGTATTCTGGTGCATATCACATCATTAGGTTAAGTCATGCACTGTCCTCAAAGATATTGGCAGTCTCACTTCCTAAGATATTGGTAGTTCAAAGTTTCACGAACATAGTTCACTTCTTAGCCATTTGGTATGAGTCCCCATCACTTCTGTCTCTTTTTCAGAAGATATACGCGTCGGGTGGTTACATATTCAGATATTGCAGATATTGTACTAACATGGTTGACCTCAAAGCTCTAAACCTTCATGGGCTGTCACCAACAATGTTGATATTATCCCATCACTACTGTCCTTTGTTGAGGAGACACAGGTGATTGAGTTTTACACATATTGTGATATTGCACAAACATAGTTGACTTCAAAGCTCTATAGCTCCAAATTTGTATGGGATGTCACCAACAATATGGATATCATCAGAAAGTATGTAGAATGTGCATCATTTTGGTGTGAGTTCCATCACCACTGCCTCTTTTGTTGAGGAGATACGGGTGATTGAAATTTACCCAGATTTACGTCTTTCATAATACATATTATAGTCAACTTCAAAGCTGGATTACTACAAATCTATATGGGGTGTCACCAACAATGTGGCGATCATCTCAAAGTACATGGAAAGGGCTTCATTTTGGTGTACGTTCTGTCACGATAGCATAATCTGTCCGGAAGATATGGGCTCCTAAATTGGAGCCTATTTACAAGTTTCCCAAATCTTGTCAACTTGCAAAGCTCTGTAGCTACAAAACCAATGGGGGTGTCACCCCCACAAATGCACATCACTGGAATCAGCTGTCTTTCTACTTTCATCCAACGCAAGTCCTAGCATCATAGCCCGTTGCGTTGTGGAGCTACAACTGCTCCAAGTACCGTCCTCCAGGTCATGTTTATCACGCTCCGGGTTTAACTCCCTCTTGCTGCGAAGTTATCACTCCTCAGCTCCACAGATACACAGGAGCAGTAGAGTACTTTCTCAACTATCCGCAGACCGAGTATGGTGCTCCTACAAGCTCTAGTTTGCTCGACAGGACAGGTACAAAAACGGACTTCGAGAGCCGTCGCCACGTTGATTTGTAATGTTCACTTACCATACGTGATACGGAGTTCCGTACACGTCCGTAAGCGTGTCGAACCTCCTCTGCCGTACAACACACTAGAACATCGAATAAACGCTTTCCTAGCTCCATAAGTTGTCGCAAGGATAAGCAATCTACCTTCTGGCAAAATACAGCTATATGCCTCGAGCAACGTCTGGTGAGTTTGGGGACGCGCGTTCACGTAGCCTCCGCAATGAGCTCAAGCTCGACCCACAATGTTCTACATTCGCCTAGTTATTGTTATTACATCAACTGATAATTGTTTACATAAACAACTGGGGACTGCACGAATTTCATAGGTTTCCAATTAATTTATCGTAACCTTAAAATACTTATTACTTGCATTAGAGCTAGAATATTGCCTCGGGGGGGGGAAGCACCTGCCGCATTTCATTAGTGTGCACTTATACTTGTAGATTCCCACTACCCATTCAGTTAGCAAGCAGCGATTAATTTAAGACTCTTTGCTGTATACGACACGTAGCAGTTGAAAAGCTATGACGGCTGTTCGGAAATACTGTGTGGTGGTAGCAGTGGCCGTGGGCATTTTCTTGTTATCCGCGCAGGAAGCAGATGCCCAACAGTGAGTTCTGCTGCATGTATTCAGCACTCCAGCTAAAATTGTAGGAAGGATGGCAGCTTCTGAAGTGTGCGGCTGTGCACCAGTCTCGTTCCCAGTCTCCCTCCCAGCATTGGATCGTAAGCGGGGACCTGGGAACAATGCTAGTGCAGTGTGGCAAGCATGCCTTAGCTATACATCTGTCGCACAGCCTCACAATATGGATAGTTTACATCAGCACTTAAAGATAACTGCCCTAGAAGAAGACATCTTGAAAAAATCCATGAATTACGATGCACACATGATGTTTAAAGCATAATGTGATGTGATACTATAGTATCTTACTACAAAATATTATATTTATCACAGTGACTTTGTTAATAAAAAATGCTATCATAGCTACCCATACTCAATTTTTCAACAATTACTAACCACAACGTAACTATTCAGATTCAGATTCAAACAGCTAGCCCAAATGAAACCAAAGACCACATTTTTCCATTTTTACTATATGCTAAGATATTGCAGTAAGTAAACTGACGTTTCTTCTCTGTTCCTTGTTCTTCTTGATTCTTCAGCACTTTTTTTTCATACCTGTTTTTTAGATAAACAGCATTGATATGCACTAATGGAGCAATGGACCCATACTAAGTGAATGACAGGTCCAGGTTTACGCTGGGGATCCCAACTTACTGTTATAGCTACTTACTTACAATAGCTCCAAAATGTTATGACACCATCTTCTGGGCTTCCATGATGCATAGACAAATTTTTCAAACCATTCAATATTCTAAGACTGTACTAACATTGTTCTGAAGAATGCACTTTGGCAAGTTGGCACACCACTGCTTTGTCAATGCAATAGCTCATGCCCTACCTTCTTGGGTGTCAGAAATCATTTAAGGCTAAATTGTTAAGAACACATGTGAGTTAAAATGCTGTTGAAGGTAACACACATTATCAACACTAATTAGCATGTGAAAATTAAGTCATTCCCCGCAAAGTGGGTTAAACAACTGTCAAGGCAAGTACACTGTACTCCAGTGAGCTCTTACTACAGGCTGGTGGAACTTCGATGAAACTGATTGGAAACAATTACCATCTGCCATCCTCCCCCACAGTTCCATCAAATTTTTTGCAAGCCTAGCGTGATTTAGAGTGCAGTCAATTTAGTACTGCATGTATGTGTGTGTGGGAGGGGGATTAAAGAGTTTTACAAGACATGCATGCCACTGTGAAAGTGAAAGAGTTGTTGTGACCAAATTTGGTTTCCTTACCCCTTGTCTGCAATGCAGGAAGTCCCATCAAATTTTATGCACTTAAAGATAACTGCATCACGATGCACACATGATGTGCATGATGTATTATAATTTACATTGTGTGTGTGTGTTTTGTGGGAGGATGGGAGCTGAGAAAGCTGATGAAGAATTGGGTACAGAGAACTGTGAACTCACATAGCATCACGCATGTTGTCTCAACCAGAGTACAAAATTAATTGAAACACAACGGTGGAGACTTCTCTTTCCGTCTCCTTCATTATTAACTAGTATCTGGTTCACTAGGCTCACTTCAGTAGTATCTAGATGTTATAATTTGGTTCCCATTACAGATAAGTGGACAAACATACCAGCATTCTTAATCATCTCCCTTAATCATAATAATAATAATAAATTATTAAAAATAGAGATATAAACAAACAATAATCCAAACATTTTCAGAAAACCTTAAATTTCAAGGGATTTTTCCAAACTTAATAATTATGTCTTGTGAACATCTTGAATTTAGAATTCTAAGTTGTGAAGCTTCTTTAATTAGACAGGTGTCTCTTTTCAGAAGACTCTAAAGTTCAAGGGATGTTTCCAAAAGTAATAATTATGTCTGCTGAACACCTTGAATTCAAAATTCAGAGTTGTGAAGCTTCTGTTCTAGGCTACATAGTCTCTACTTTCAGAAGACCTTTAAGGGGTGCTTCGAAATATGTCCTTAAGCGAGACACTATAAACACTGGACCTGAGGACCCAAGGAATGAGGCCAGCAGACCTATAAGGACTGCATGGGGACCCAATTAAGGACCCAGAGCTCTGACGGCTGTGTTACACTGTACCTTTTGTGACAGAAATGCATTTCAAACAGTTTATCCCCAAACTCACGGCTCTGTTGTTGTAAGTATACAATATGCATTGCTATACACACAAATATAAATGAAAATCAATTTGGTAGGATTCCTTGGATTGGACATGGTTAATATGTCGACACACTGATGCAACTGAGATGACATACAAATATAGAGTAACTTGTCGGTTTTTACCGGACTGTTAGTAATTAGCAATGGAGGTGTCTACAATTTGATAATGTTCAAGCGTCCATGTCATTGGAAGTCAAAGTTTGATGTTTCCCTTTCTGCTTCCTCATCACTGCAGTCCAGTAATTCCTTGTAATAATGATGATTTCACAAACAAAACAGTGCAATGTTATAGTTCAAGATCATTCCAAACGCTGCTGATGCCAACCCTTGGTCCTTATTAAAGATGTATCCTCTTGACTCAGAATGGAGTATGTTTAATTCTGCAAGTTTATAATCTGATGCTGCTGGTGTCCCAGCCAATACAATAGTTGTGTTGTCACATTCAAGAGAATGACCATGCTCTCATAAAAGTTAGACTGCAAAGGAGTGGCTTGATCATTGTAGTGGTGCAATTTGTCCAAAAATGAATCCACTTTCCAATACAACTGATTCCATATCAAGGAGTGTGGCTGAAGTACTACCTACACAAAAAGCTCAGACTGTTTTCTCTTTAGGAGCTCTACACGGAAACGTTTGCCAAGCAGTAGACAGCATTTGCTGTTCAATAGGTATATTATTGGGATGGGTAAGCAAGTAATTCCTACATGGCCTCTAAGCTAAGGGGCTATTATTATGTTGTACACTTAATAATTATTACTTCATGACAGTCACTGCAACCTACACTTCACATTTGTCAGGTATTGCAACAGGACTCCCTACCGAGCTGAACTCTACACTGTATATTACAGTCAAAGGATTCGCTACGGTTACAGCTGTGGTTGGTGGGGATTGATTAGATGCAGTGGTACCAGATACCAGTAAGTGAAATCTGGTTGTTACGTTTTTAACATGCAATGAAATGAAACGGTATGGCCATGACAGTAGTTGACACCAAGTGTAGCTGTTATCTACTCAGTTTAACAAGTGGTTTACTAGAGCCATATTTCCTCTGGGTGTGAAAAATGTGGTCTGGGGATAAGATGCCTTAGCATGCAGTATTCATTCAACATGTCAGAACATAGCAGCTATGTAGTGGGGCATGGTGCATACGTTTTACAAGGGTTGTAAAGAGTCAAACTTTTTTTAAAGTCTCCTCTCAATGTCTAGAATAACTTAGTATACATGAGGTGGCAGTGAGTGTCTGATCGTCGTCCATGTTGCTAGTAAATATTCGCATGTAATTTTCAGTGATGTCAAGCATTAAATTACTATGTTGCTAGCATTCCATAGCATCTTGGTTCCTATGCCTTTGCATGCAACATACATTCAAGTACTACCTATCTAGCTCATTAAATAGCAGCTATTTGTGAGCTGCTTGGGTAAATGGTGCGTAGATACATTTCTAAGGCTTCTAAGTAGTCTCTGTTGCCTTATTGAGTGTTCAGTATCAGCAATGGAACTTGAGCTGTTACAATTATCAGTAGATAATGAGCCAATCCTGCAGCTGATGATCTACTAGCTACTGCTATACATTGTTGCTACAGAGGTATTTGTTTCCATTTAAGGGTTGTCTAATCCCTTTGTGCAAAATTGTATTGCTGTTGCAAGATATAGCTAGTTGACAGGATTCTGTAATATCAACATGTACATGGATTTTGTCATCTGCAGGCACAATGTGCGCACTGCCTATCGCGTTCAGTTAAACGGTACCTGCTGCACAGGATATGGAGGATCAAACTGTCATGGTATGATGTATGCAGCAGTGCTCAATTGAAAAATCATTGATTTTACTACAACTTTGTTGCAGCCTTATGTTCTGGACAAACATCCTGTCCAAATGGAGGTACCTGTATAGTGCCAAACACTTGTGAGTGCCCAGCTGGATGGAGTGGTGCCAGGTGTACGACAGGTACTTTCACCTATTGGGGGTAACTGTCACTGAATATTAGTTGGTATAATAACACACAATACACTGGATTTTTCCATGAAGAGATCTTATCTTTTTTCATTTTGGAATTTCACTACATAGCTAGCCATGAGATATCAACACTGTCTGCCTAGCCATTAAGAATGCATGGATGCAGTCTTCCTTTATTGCTACAATCAATAAAATTTCCACTTTTGGTGTTAGCCCTCTCTTTATGTCTTTAACTTCACTGAATTTCTGCATTTAGTACAGTACTGGCATTTACCGAGTATTCTCACTATTTTCATTTAGCCATTACTGCTGTCCGTCATGGTAAATTTTATCCAGCAGTGCTCAATTCAACAATCATCGATTTGCTAAAACTTTATTTCAGCACTGTGTTTGGGAAATTCATCCTGTCTGAATGGAGGTACTTGTATAGCGCCAAACACTTGTGCATGCCCAGCTGGATGGAGTGGTGCCAGGTGTACAACAGGTACTTTCAACTATTGGGGTAAATGTCATTGAATTTTAGTTGGTATAGAACAACACACAAAACACTTACTTAAAACTTTTTCTCATTTTGTCATGAAAAATACCTTGTCTCTTTTTCATGATGGAATCTCACTGTCTAGCTATCTAACCATTAAGAATGCATGGATGCAGTCTTTCTTTAAATCATTGCTGCAATCACAATATAAACATGGTTATATTTCCAATTTAGATTTTAACTCTCTCTGTATGTCATTTATGCATTTAGTGCAGTACTGGCATTCACAGAGTATTTTAATTTATCCATTACTGCTGTCTGTCATGGTATGATGTATCCAGCAGTGTTTAATTGAACAATCATCGATTTTACTACAACTTTGTTTCAGCACTGTGTTCGGGAGTTACATCCTGTCAAAATGGAGGCACCTGTATAGCATCCAACACTTGTGCATGCCCAGGTGGATGGAGTGGTGCCAGGTGTACAGCAGGTACTTTCACCTACTAGGGGTAACTGTCATATACAGAATATTAGTTGTTAGAACAGCAGACAAAACATTGCCTTAAAACCTTTTTGCCATTTTCTCAGAAAAATACCCTTGTTTCTTTTCAATATGGATGTGCAGACATACTCATGAGGGAAAATATAGTAAATAAATAGACAAAAAGTGTGGAGTGATCTCCAATTGAGATGTTAACCCTCTCTGTATTTCATTTACCTTCACTGAATTCTTGTATTTAGTGCAGTATTGGCATTCACAGAGTATTCTCATTTAGCCATTACTGCTGTACATCAAACTGTCATGGTACAATGTATCCAGCAGTGCCCATTTGAACGATCATTTTACTTTGTTTCAGCACTGTGTTCGGGAGTTACATCCTGTCCAAATGGAGGCACCTGTATAGCACCAAACACTTGTGCGTGCCCAGCTGGATGGAGTGGTGCCAGGTGTACAGCAGGTACTTTCACCTACTAAGGGTAACTGTCATACACAGAATATTAGTTGTTAGAACACCAGACAAAACATTGCCTTAAAACCTTTTTGCATGAATATGCTCATGAGGGAAAAAATAATAAATAAATAGATAAAAAGTGTGGACTGATCTCTGATTTATATATTAACCCTCTCTGTATGTCATTTACTGAATTCTTGCATTTAGCTAGTGCAATATTGGCATTCATGGAGTATTCTTGTTATTTTTTATTTAGCCATTACTGCTGTACATCAAACTGTCATGGTACAATGTATCCAGTAGTGCTCATTTGAATGATCATTTTTACTTTGTTTCAGCACTGTGTTCGGGAGTTACTTCCTGTCCAAATGGAGGCACCTGTATAGCACCAAACACTTGTGCGTGCCCAGGTGGATGGAGTGGTGCCAGGTGTACAACAGGTACTTCTACCTACTAGGGGTAACTGTCATACACACCAAGCACTGAATATTAGTTGGTAGAACAACACATTAAACAATTGCCTTAAACCTTTTTGCGATTTTCTCATTACGTCAAGAAAAGTACATTGTCTCCTTTTCACATTGCATGGAGTCTCATTATGTGCAAACGTACATGTTTTGATGTGAAATAAATATAATTGTAGGTTTATTTTCAATTTATATTTTAACCTTCTCTGTATATGTCATTTAACTTCACTGGTTAGTGGCATTTGCTGAGTATTCTTGTTATCCATTACCGCTCACATAACTATATTCATGTGTTACCTCGAACAACACTCTAATGCATACACTCCACCTCTCTGACTTGCAACTGCTTTCACACACAGACTGTGTGTGGCCAAGAATATGTACATACACCATTTGCCTTCAAACCCGGAAATGCAATGTTGTACCATGCAATCAAACCTGGCCTGCAGTATTTCAGCAATGGGAAGAATTTGATCTGAAATGTATACTGCCAGTTTATAATCATTTACTGCATGTTGTGTATGCAGGATCCGTCACTTCTAATGGAAAAACAACTGAGTCTGATGCGCAACCAGCTGTTGGCACCATTGTTGGAGCTAATGTTGCCGGATGGTTGACTTTGTTAATGGGAGTGGTTCTGGTTGTTATGGTGCTCTTCTACCTGTACAAGAAGAAACAGAAGAAACACACTGAGTGAGCTGATCATGCACATAGTTGTCTCTATTATTATTGTTGGAAATGATGTCAGTGGGCAGAATAACTTCATTTGGAATATTATTTCAATAGCAAACTGAAGTACACCACAACACACAAGTGGACGTGCTATTATCAGTACTTGATTGTGTAATGACACACTACTGCAATTAGATAAATAAAACAAGACAGGGTGGCCAAATAAGCATGTTTCCATTACGTTACAGTGGTATCTACTGTGTAGCTTAGCTTGTAGTAGTCTTCAAGTCAGACCCTCCTAGTCTAACCCCTTACTAACCATGTGGTGTGAAATGTTTGCATGGTTAATACCTATGATATGCATAGACAACTCCTGTCAGACTGCAAAAAACTTCAATTGTATGCTCCTTCCTTGACGAAATTCACTTAGCTGAGACTCCAACAGATTCTTTTTATTCTCTGCAGTATAATTTCCTTTTTTATTCTCTGCAGTATCATTTCCTGTTTCTTTTTTTAGATTGTACACCCTTTTAAGGTAGGACTACCTTGAATCACAAATCTCCGAGTCATGTGGACAAATGGATGCGTAATGTCTAAGTGTACACAAGATTCACAAAAAGTTTGTACCAAACTGCTTTCTCTACTTGCTAATGCCAAAAAACTCAATTTTTAGTCCCTCAGCTAAAATAAAAATTTGCACCCTCTCCAAGGCTCCACCCCCAGTCTGACCACATCATCAACAAACACACAAAACAAGTAAAAACTTTACGTATGGATTTGTCCTGGGACCACTTCAATTCCAGTCTACAGGCCAAAACCCACATTTGACCTCAAAAACAGTAATTTTGGCTATGCTGGCTTTCAACATAAAATTCGACACACCTCCACTCAAACCAACCAAAACTGAGCCCAGTTTCAGAAAGCTCAACTCACTCCCTACAAAACTTTATGCTTTTTCCCGCTCACCTCCAGGCCAGGGAGTTATGCCCACAAACCTACTCCCTGTCATTGCCCCTAGAATGGAGCCAAGTTACACACATTCCCGCTAGCATAAAATCGGGCAGGGCCTACAAGCCCGAAAAGTCAGCTTTCTACAGTACCTTTGCCAGACAACTGTGTGATGATACCCGTCTTCCAGGATGGCTCTCTGCCTTTCCAGCATGCTCACAAACATTCAAGCCCACTCAGGCAAGCTTTGCACATACAAATAGCCAACTATCACATTCAACGAGCTAGAAAATCTTTTTAGTGTGTTTTTTTTTAAGTGTTGGAGGATTTCTTCAAAGTTCCGCCCAGCCATATGAAAGTGCCGCCAGACCACTACAAAGGTCCACAGTCCACATCAAAGGGACACGCCCCCTTGTTGATTCTGGTTGCCGCCATGGGAAAGTGTAAACAAGCCAATGAATTTCAATTGCGCCACTATGGTCACCTGACCTCATTAATTATTCACGAGTAGAATCGGCCCAATTCGCAATTCAAGGTTGTCCTACCTTAATACCTTGCTAATCACTTTTCTCAGAAGCCATCTTATGACTTAAGCCTGTCCTACCTAGCTGTATCATGTCATTGTTGCTCTCGCATAGATCTATATATTCATGAAGCATTTGTACCCCCTGTGCACTAAAACATTGATAATAGTGACCTTGCACTGAACTGATCGATTTCATGGCTTGAGGAGGACAGATGCAAATGCTTGTTGTCTGGTGTAGCTTACTATATGGACCCAGGCCATCATGCTGTCCACTCTACGGGATATATACAGAACATGCAATTGAATGTACACAATCATGCATTGTAATGGAATATTACATCTGTGTGATTTTTCAGGTGGCTGGAATGTTTTGTTAATGGGAAACGGAATGGTGTCAAATACTTTCAATTCTTGTTTACGTATGTTTATGCAGATTACTGACAGTGCCCAGGCTATTTATTACAATGATATATGCAGCTTTTATCTGGTACTTTACATGCCCGTTTCCTTAAGGGGGTCGGGCATGGACTAGGCTTGCAACTGCACTTTCAAAGTTAAACTCCCTATGCAATGTCCTCTCTCCCACCCAGTCATTCCGAAATCGAGCTACGTCGCTCAAACCCTCCCAATTATGCTGAGTGTGTACACAGGTATGTTGTGTTGGAGTAGCTAACTAAATTGAGACATCTCTATACAAGTTGATGAGCCACTAAGTCCATTCTGGGAGATTATGTTTTATACCAACAATTACATTCACCCACTCACTCACAGCAAAAGTAAATATTCTAGCCCACACAAGTCATGCAATGACTCAGCAATGTCAGGTGTAGTCTCTTGTTATGCAATAGCATACCCTCCAATTTTACCCTTCTCTATGTACTACCTCTCCACTGCTTTCCTGCTTGACATATACTACACAACAGCTGCATATACTACACAATAGAATAGTATTTTTGTTCTTGATTAATATTGTGTTCATTACATGTGCACTTTCTGTCAATCTTACAATCATACATGCAGGAATGGATATGGGACTGACTTCCAGGTCAGTTATGTATGTAAAACATTTTTACATATCACAGCATCAAGGCGTCACAAGCATTATCTATTTATTTATAGTTGCATTTTGAAGTCCTGAGTTGAAGATTTACAGAACTAATTCACTAGCTCAGAGTAAATATTGGTTGGTATTTGGTTACCAGACTGTAGGTATGTAACTGTTAGCCAAGGCCATTGGAAGTAGTGCAACCAGTACAGCTATGGCCATACCACTTTTTTTGAGATGTTGAAAAAAATCAACTCGTCTGTATCTGCATTCAGCTAGCCCAGACTGGATTACAACTGCACTGATTGTATGATTGGTTGTGGTTACCTAGTGTAAAAGAGAGTACAGAGGCGTTAAAACTTTGCTAGACTCTCAATGGATATTGCCAAAACACACCCACACAATTATTGCACTCAGAACCAAGGTATTTCTATGAAGATCTTGCTCGTTCCTGGATAAGTTTTACTGAGAGGTCTTAGCCATACACTTACCTCGTGTCTACAGCTTACTTTTAGCTAGATAAATTCTGGCAAAGGTCAGCCTAGGTCAGATAAACGTATACATAAAATGGCTTCCAATATTGGTGAAAAATTACGTTGAATAAAAATTTCATTGCTATATATCTGTTTGAAACTGAAATGCAACAAAAGTGCCTCCTGAGTACTAAAATGGAAAGAATTTTCTACACACTTCATGCATGAATAGTCTCACCACTCATTTTGCTTCTGATGGCCTCGTAAAGTTAAAAATACTGGACACCTTTTGATGATTATAGTTTGTTTTGAATCCATTTTTGCTGCTGTAAGGCAACCTGAGACATTTGGTCATCCCAGTATATCTGATACATGAGGTCTTGTTTAGGCTGAAATGTGTCCTGTACAATGTTTACTCTATATAACATTTGGACATGTCTTGCAAGACGGAGGTGTATATGTGCATGATGAGTGTGAGGAGTGAAAACTAAAATCATCATTTCATCTTCTATAATTACAAACCAGGATGATGGTGCCACCCCCAATCTGGCTGCAGCTGATCAAGGTAGCTATACAGCCATTGTACAATATCACTGGCCTCTTTTCTGGAGTTAAAAGAACAAACTGTTCCCATTTTTCACTCTAGGAATCACTGCATCTGCTGAATGTAGGGATGGTCCCAATGAAATCTTCTGAATCTGCAGAGGTTTCTGCCTGATCCTTTTTTCCCCCTTTTATGAACAAAGTGCCAGTTCATGACTACTACTTACTTATTACATTGTAATCATGCTGTATAACTGTGTTAGGTCAAAACTACTTAGCTACACACTCGTAACTGTAGAGTTGGTGCACACTTCTTGGACTTTTATTATGTGAACAGGTGTAACAGCAACTTCTGTGCTAATACCAGTTAGCTAGTATTTGTGAGAAAGTTGCGTTATTCAATTCTGTTCTTTTTTGTTGTTGTTGTTGTTGTTTATTTCGAGCCTAACTGCACCCCAAGTGGAAACAAAATGGTGAATGGGGTGCAGGTGGTAGCTAGTGAAAGACAGAGGGTTAAAGGAAGACATGGTCGTACTGACAACAGAGGTTGTGCCAACCGGTCAAATCAGCCACTGAGCTGGTACAGTATGTTAGCTGTTATCTAGTAACCAGTGGTTTAGGTGGACTCCACCCTGTATTTTCAAGATCGAAAAACCTGGATATTTTACAAAGAAGGAGTTTGGTGGGGAAAAGACAACACTGTTAAAAGTGGAAAACCAAAAGTGAATCAGCTAATTGCCAAATCTTGTGTGGTTGGAAGATACATCAAGATAAACATCCCGCCTTTTCACCAAGAAGTGCTCAATGGTCACCAGACCATTTTCCTTGTGAGAGGGTGGGGTCTGGGCACGAGACTACTACTGACCTAAGTAGTCAGCATGATGATCCATCCAACTTAGACAGTGAAGCTGCAGGAAGCAAATGAACTAAGGATGACTGAAAAATTATTGCATAATTTAGTTACTGCAGATAGTCTTGCTTATAATTAAATCTGAGGGCCAGTTGACATATAAGGCAGTCAGTAATTATCAATGTACAGTCAGGGGCTTATAGTATATAGTTATAGTGTGAGAAGAAGACACATCAGAGATATGATAATGTACTAGATACAGTACAAAAAATTACCACTGATATGACAGTGCATATACAAAACAAACACTACTGATATGATAGTGTATACAACAAAAGACTATAGATATGACAGTGTACAAAACAGCATACTGGTACAGAGGGGTACTGACTTTGGAAATGTACATGTACAAACATCAGCAACACAAACTAGGCAGATACACTTCATCATTAGAGTGGAGTGACCACTGTCATGATTCTGAAGTAATTTTTGGTCTTTTCTGCTGTAGTATATACAGCTGACACACAAAAAAGAATAATTGACATTCCATTATATTGTTTAGCTAACTTGCTATGGTAGAGCTTGTTCAGGCTTGTCCGGATCATCACCAAACTTCCACCAGGCAATCCCAGAGTATGAGGAGGTCCTATTACATGCAAGTGGGTAGGGAAATTCAACTGAGCGAGAACATGGTACAGTGGCGGATCTAGGATTTTCAAAAGGGGGGTTAGGGGGCATGCCCCCCCCTCCAAGAAAATTTTCGATTTCAGACCTTCTGAGATCGTTTCTGGTGCCGTTTTGAGGTGAAATAGCAAGAGTTGGATGACCTACTGCCAAATCTAGTCATTGTGTTTGAAACCTTTAAACGCTCGCAGAATTTAAAAGGTGTGGCCCCGCATCGCTCCGCAGAGGCTACAAAGGCTTTGTAATATCTTACCAGTGGTTTAGACACTGTATTTAATACTTTGCACATACATACCACAGTGGTGGATTTAGGGGGGGTAAGGGGGGTGCAAATGCACCCCCCCTTTGGCGGCTAGTAGTCTATTTTTGCGTACATAACTGCACGAATCCATCAAATGATTATGCAGCAGTGGCATGCAGCAACAACACTCACGTATCAGTTCCTTACTGATCTCCAGACGTTTGACTAGGCCTAGAGTTGCTTCGAGATATTCAGTTCGGACTGACAGACACAGGATATAATGATAGTGTACATACAGAACTGATAAGACGCTAGAAGTATGACAATGTACAAAACATCAGGTGAGATGCTCCTCAGTTTACCTTTCTGTCAATAGTATATTATCAGCTGTTTTGTATACATATAGGCATAGTGATACTACTCTCATTCAGTCAAATTTTATGTCAGTAGTAGCTAGATATAAAATTACCAATCATGCAAATCTCGTAAACTGAGCTATCACTTGGAAAGAGTAAGGATAGGAAGTGTACCTATACATGGCAGCATGGAAGCACTTAGTCCTGTGACATGTTATTATATATTGTAGAAGCATGCAAACTTTCACTGAAATTGTATTAAAAGTTAGCACAGCTACATGCAATATTCACCTAAAATATGGTAGTATCCAAGAAAGGGCCGGGTACTCCCTTGAAGACCAGTATTTTTTGAGCATATCCCCTGAAAACAGTACCTCACTTTGCCATAATGCCCCACCATTTAATGCATAAATGCCCCATTCCCATATTCTCATTACTTCACACTTCATGTGTGAAGTTAAAAACTTCCACATAATGAAATGAACATTGATGTGCCAGCTGGTGTTGGTGCCTCCCCACTATACATGCACGCAGCTACGAATATGCATCCTTGACCATGAGGAGGGAGTACAGATTTGTGCACCCACACCAGTAGTACACCTGAATTTGTACAAACTTATACATTTGCTTGATTTTGACCAACATTGGTAACCTTCATATGAACCTGTGGTTTTATTACCACTAATTATAAGGTAGCTCCCCAAAATGACAGGTCAGGTAGAATATCAGGTGAAAATGCATCAAATTTAACACAACCATTTCATAATGCATTCTTAGTTTCATAATGAGACTCCACATGCACTCTCAGCTCATGAGAAAGTTGGGTCTGGGCATAGAGACTAAGAAATACTTTTGTGGTGGAAGGTAGAACACTGTCCTTCTCACAGAATTTCCAAGTATTTCATATCACTTGCACCTCTCCCTGGACTTCCATGAGAAAAAAACTCCAGCTTTTGTATTGCAAAAAAAGAAAGCTGATCAGAAACAAGGAATTAAGCAGTAGCTATGCAGCTTGAGCTGGCATTATTCACAGGAAACTAAAGAAGACCACGTCCAGTCTCCAGTCAAAGGCTAAGGTCTTATGAAGCATGCAAAACCAGGTAATGAGTACACATTAGTGACACTGCTTCTGCCCTCCGTTGTGAATCTTGTTTGCAAGGAGGACCAGACTGGAGTGAATGACCAAGAGTTGGCATTTTAGAACAGTTACTGTACCCTTGTGATAACATTCTAGAGCACTTCCACTGTAAGAAGTCAAGTTTGGTATGATTTCGTATCAGGATGATTGACTAACTGCTATACCTAGTCACTGTTATTAAAACTTCCTACCCTTCACTGCAGTGGCAGCACAGCGTGAAGAGCTAAAATAGTGGCTTGGAATTGCCAAAGAGCTAACACTGCATATTCCATGTACTAGCTATAGCCATTGCTGCCAAGTTTCACATTCATGATGGTGGTCGAAAGTTCATGATTTACGTACACAAGTTCTGAAATATTTCACTAACTAAAGCAAAAAGGTATAGCTAGATGATTACTGGCATGTGATCCAGGGCTTATAATTATAGTCAATGGTATAGATATAGACAATACATGGACCAAAGTTTATGATCACTAACTAGATAGGATCCATTTACGCATACTAACATGGGTTAAAATCCAGACACAAGTTCATAAATATTCTTTCACAACTGTAGCGCTTCTGGGGGCTGTAGCTACTATGGATCACTCTAAAGTAGGAATGGGAAATGGGAAATGTTCCAAATCTAGATAGGATGGTCAGACCACTATAGCACCGTTTACACGTATTGACATGGGTTAGAATCCGGACAGCTGCTAAGCCGGTTTAGTTCATGAACATTCCTTCACAACTAGCGCTTCTGGCTTACTACGTACTTGTCATGAATACTGATAACTTCCGAATTCATAGGCAGCCACTTACAAACCGCGCCAGCTGTTTACACGCGCGCGCTGTTCAGATCCTAATCGGGTTCAACCCACATACATGTACATCCAGAGGTGCATGGGTTACGTAACCCGGATTGCAATCCAGATTAGCTTGGACCCGGATTAATCCGGATTGGGATCCGGGTTTAAATGCCTTGTGTAATGATGGAAGGTTTATTACTACCAGTTTTTATTCTATTGATTATAGTATACTGCAGCTGCTGTTGCTGTGATTGTTGTTGGTAGCTTCTGATATCACAGCAGTTATACTAATCATAAAAACTTTCCAAAAACATTCTAATGTGACTCAGTTGGAAACTTATGAAACACAATAAAAGTAGGTGTAGTTATAGCTAATGACTTTAGGCAAAGCAGTATAATTGTATTCATACACTCTTAGTTGAGTGGTGGTTCTCATAACAATTTATAGTAAGGTAGACAGTAAACTTGTTTACTTTCACTCAAATGCACTTGTAATTGAAGAATGACAATGTCAGCACTCTCCTCCCACATTTATCACTTGTCCAAAAGAATATTAAGCAATGATGTGAATAATGGTGCATGAACAATCAACGAACCACATCTCCCTTATGAAACAGGCCTAGATGTTATGCAAAGTCACCCACTGCGCAGGACAGCATGTGCACATTTTTGTATTAAGTTGTTTTGTGCTGCATCTGCAATACTATAATTATCCCTATAAGCTTGTGAAATTGCCAAGTGAGACAACCAGAACGTGTGATAAATTTGAACATGCAGTCTGGCATCAAATTGTCATGATCTGATTATCAGCATAAAGACAGCTTGAAAATATTGGTATAGACATGGGTGATGGAAGTGAGTATGATTATAAACCATACCAGTACATATGTATACAAGAATTATCATTGCTTCACCTCACATAATATGATTAATGTGTTATGAGAAATATTCTGCAAAAACAAGTTGGTCGTAGTTTAACCACAAAGTGGTTATCTTGGTTGCGTACAAGCTGGAGAGACAGTGATCATGAGAGGTTTGCTTTGGTATGGAAGATAAGGCAACCCAAGAAGCAGCCCTACAACCACAATACATTGACTACCCTCAGAACATCTGTGAAGGAGTCATTACAAATGCACTTCAAAGTTGCAGTAAGGGACTTCCATGCTCTTGATGCAAGCAGGTAAATTCCTCACAGATGTTCTGAAGGTTATCAGCATATGTTGTGGTTGTAGGATGAACTCGGGCTGCTGTCTCTCAGGTTGCTTTATGCAATTAGTCTCTAATACCAAAAATAAACCTATCATAGTCTGCATCCAGGGTAACCACTCCAGTGGTTAAAACAACTAATTTGTTTTTGCTGTGATAAGGATGACCTGGATGCTGGGCTTGCAAATTCTTGTCATTTTTATATAATATCTTTTTTAGTTCAGCTATACGTACTGACAGCTGGTCGACTCCGCTGGGTCGCCTCTCAGTCTGAACCCTTCATTCAAGATTTATAGGTGATACTGCAGAATATGCATCATTATGCCATATTATAACTAGCAGCAGGGTTTGTCCCATTCCACCATCTGTGGCATGAGGCAGCTTAATACTGACGGTTTTGTCATGCATATAGATACATATTTAGCAGCTTACCTATGAGCTGCTTCCAGAAGGAACTATATATGAAGTACCAGGCCGCTGAGGAGGTTAGACTATAGTCTAAGGCTGCGTGATACCAAGCCAGCCATAGTAACTTGACGCATTTAAATGGCAAGCTAGTATATGCCCCGGTCTCTGCCCCCATCTACAGTAGGTGATCATACTCCACTAACTCCAGCTGCCCCTCCAAGGACTCGGCTTTTGGCAATAACGCTTCGACCGCGCCTCTTGGTGGGGTATAGTTGAGCTGCTCACATGTGCTAAGGAAGGCTTGAAAAGTATCAGAATAATGATATTTACTACCATACGCTAAGGTACCATACGTTAGCTAGCGGAGAAGTATTCTTACCGACAGCCACTAGCTCCGCTGCAAAACCAACAAAGGGCGTGGCCGGAACTGCCTATCAAAAACTTATTCTGTTGCACGCACGCAGCACGCACGTGTCACTTCAAAGTTCAAAGTTTGAACATTAAAATTTAAATTTCGAAGTTGGGTAAGAGTTCCTGATGTGCATGAATTTTGGTATAACGTCATGGCTCCCTCAGGCTCGGGATTGTCCCACTGATACATGTACAATTACTGCCTTGGACATGTGGCTGCATGGGGGTGTTTGAAGGTGTCAAATGTAGCACAGTTTAGTATGTATCTACTGGGTGTGGTCAAGTATTTTAGGGAAGTTACTTTGTTTATAATAATTTGTATGTTCATGCAATGTACAGTGGAACCCATTTTCCATTCCACCGTTCCATTCCATATTACATTCCAGCAATTAGAGACACCTAGGAGGCTGGGCACAACACTATCTCCCCAACCCACCTTCCCTAGGTGGTAGGGACGGTCCTGTGAAAGAGGCCACAATACTTATGTAACAATTTGTAAACTCTGCCCAGTGTTTAATCCCATGGTATATGAATATTGCCCGAGTCCATTCAGTATTCCATGAATATAGCTAGACTTCCACTTCTTGTATGAGCCATCACAAACACGCAATTTCAAAATTAAGAGCAGGAAAGGCATAAAAGTAATACCCCATGAACCCATGGCAAATGGTGGGATGTGGGTAATTTATGACCTGTGAAAACTGCAACAGTTTGCTAACCCTAACCCGACATGATTTGGGGGTTGCTGGTAGCCTATTGGTTAAAGCACTGGACTGAAGATCGAAGGGTCCAGAGTTCCAATCCCACTTGCAGCAGAGATTTATTTCTCTTCTGGGTGCACTCAGCCCTACCTCAAAAATTGAGTAGAAGGTTTTCTCGTTAACTTGGTCATCCCAGTAAACCATGACAAAAAAAGGAATAATGAACTGAATTTTGCTCTGCAGGTGACAAATGTGAGTTATCCTCTGGAAGGTAGTATATGTACCTGGAGTATTGTACACAGGTAATATATCTCAAGTAGAAGCAGGATTGTAGGTATAGATATGTTAGTAAACTAAAAGCAGTAGTGTGGGTACGTAGCTACGTACATGTTAGCAAAACCTAAACTAAAAGCAAACTCATGCAGTGAGTGTAAGTTGCATGTAGACGTAAGGCAAACATATTTTGTATATGAGGTCCTTGCAGGACATGTTTATTCCTTGTTGATAGACTCAAAGTTGCTTACAGTGCTTTTGGGAAGATACACACGATGATAGCTTTTATTATTAAAAGTGTACCCATTAGACCTGGAATGCTATAAATATTTGCAGAGGCAGCACTATACGTACACTTCGTGCTCCAAAACAGGGGGGCGTGTACTTGCCCGGCAAACGCGCGCGCGAATTGTGGACTATCAACCGAGCAGCTTCCTTCCTGTGTACTGGTGAACGTTATGCATAACTACAGTACTGATTTCTGTAATTCGAAGCGTCACAATGGCATCAGTATGTGATTGCTGTAGAATCAGTATACGCCGTGTAATTTCATACTTCCTGCTGTGATACCCCGGCAGTATTTAGCTACCAATTTTCTCCTAAGCACCAGTAAAAACCATTTGCTGCAGCAATGAGGACAGCTATGGCAGATGTTTGCAAATTCTGTGCGGTGGTAGCTGTGACTGTGTGTGCCATTATCTTGGCATCGCGGGAAGTACATGCTCAGCAGTGAGTTGCGCATGCAGTCAGCATAGCTGCTGAAGATTTTGGTAAACGACTCAACGTGTGTAGTTAATGTAAACAAGATAAAGCGGCTGGGTCTTACCGTGATCATTACAAAGCGTTACAGGTTGAACTCCTGAGTAATTTGACGCAAAGATATTTGAACAGGGAGACTTTTTGGTCAGTCCGCAATTGCGTTTGGGCTGAGCGTTGTTACAGACGTGTAAACGCGCGCGACAGCTTGGGCGTGTCGCATATGGACAAGCCCTGATTACCGGGTGGCTTAGCATGGAATAATGAAAAATGACAGTCGCGTTCGGGAAGGGCAGCCGAGCGTGAGTATTTACAGTGGAACCCCTGCGGACACTGCATGGGCCAGAGAGACTATCGCTACGTGTCTGGAATATAGAGGCGCCCGCATTTCGGAGGCTTCCTTTCTGTAGGCCCGGCGATGCGCACTCGTGTGTTGAGTCCGTTCCAGAGCTCTCCCTTGCTGTACGCTGACAAGAAAGGCGGCGAGTGTCAGTCCTGTGCGTACCAGTGCTATTACAGGTTCAGTTGTTGAATAGATCAGTGGTGGTGGACAATCTTGCATGACCATGAGAGGCATGCGAACGTCCGCACTATCGAGTGAATTTTGTGCATGTGGATTGTGTTTCGCTATTCCATCAAGCGTAAGAAACATCTTCTACGGGATTCTGGAACGCTCAGGAATGGAACCGGAGCTGGAGCACCAGACATGATTGTCAAAATCGGGTTCACCAAGGCACAGAGGAGCTGATCTCGCGCGTTCTGTAACGAGTACAAAGACGGGTCAAGTACCCGCAGAGGGCCACGTCAAGCGTATGAAATATCTGAGCTAGGACAAAGCCAGCTATGGTGTAGCAATGGGGTACATTAGCTTACGAATACATAGCTAGTAGGAAAGGAGACCGATTTCGCGTTCTAACGAGCACCAGTAGAAAGCCAAGTCAAGCGCATGAAACATCCCAGGTAGCGATTCTGGAAGATTGATCTTTTGAAAGAAGCAGCTCGTTCTACTGGAAAGTCATACCACAGCTTGCCCTTTGGAATGGTCTTCACGCAGATATTCGCAATACAAGCGGAGCGCCTTGGCATTTTTTTTTGTAAATTTAAATTGGCGTAACTTCCGCATACATTGAACGCGCAACTGGAAAGTGGTAACACTCGATAGAGCCCGCCGAAAGTATTTTAATATAGAATCTTAATACTTTTGCAAAGACCAAAGCTGGCGCTTTATGGACGCCCGGTGCCTTGGTGAGCCCAATTATGCGCTAAATCGGCATTCAAATTAACAGCCATTGCAACTGCATGCATGTTTATCAGAGTTTCATGGAAATGAATGCTGTCTCTGCTACTTACTGCCATGGTCAGGTACTGCACCAGAACTGCCTACCGGTCTCAAGCCTACACTGCATATCGCACTACTACAAGTTACTACACCTATGGATGTGGTTGGTGGGGGAGAAGATGTAGAGGAACCAGATACTAGTACGTGATTCTGAATGCTGTCTACATTTAAACGTGATAGCTTACAGCTACATGACTGCAGCTTGTCATTATAGCTACTGCCGTAGCTATCTAAGTGAGAGAGTTAAGGTGTAAATATAAAATATAGCAAGCTAGTTTGGCATGTGTAGTTAACTCATTTACAAAAACAAGTTTTTGGGGTACAAATTTTCAAGTGTTGGAATACTGCACACTCTACACACTAGGCACATGAACAATTTGTGTAACATCGTGGGCTTTATGCAGCGACTCAAGATGGAAAAGCTTGTACATCGGGATAGACATTTATTTAGCTGTATTTGCTTGCATGTCATGCTACAGAGGTATGAAGTTAATTAACGGAAGTTTCATGCAACATATGTAGAAATGTTGCACTATACAAACTGATTACCTGCTACATGTGTATGGTACCTCTGCCAGCTAGATATACATAAATTAACTAATCAATACCTATTATGGTCCTTGTTTGTTTATACCTCTAACTCAACTTAGTCTATTTCTGTACACATACAGCCAGTCAAATAATATGTATAGTGAAATTATATGTTAACAACCCAAACTTGCTTTTCTCCTTGCAGTCGACAGTCATACACTGCCTATCGCCGTCAGTCGTACAGTACCTGCTGTTCTGGATATGGGTACTCAAGCTGTCATGGTATGAAGATATCTAGTAATCTTCACATGAACACAATTTATCTTGCTGCTATATAATCTGTTTCAGCTATATGTTTGGGATCCACATCCTGTCCAAATGGAGGTACCTGTAGAGCACCCAACTCCTGCTCATGCACAACTGGATGGAGTGGTTCCAGGTGTACATCAGGTGAGTAAAAACATGTCACATAAATTCATTCAGTTAGCAATCTCTCAGTTGTTGAAGTTTTGTAGACAGCATTTAGCAAACAAAGATTAAATATTGAACCACCTATAGATGTTCTAAATACAGGAATGCATGGACCAGCACCCTGGGAAGTAACCACATATATCATGCAATATATGCATGCATGCAGTGCATGTAGTGACAAGTAACTTCAAGGCATGCAATGACTATATGTAGGAGGATGTTCTTTGCTACTAAACTTAAGTGTGAACACTGAAATGTTGAATTGTTATATTTCAACTGTATTTTGTTGGAGTATAACAAAAGCGGCTTATTTAGTCCTCAGGGTGAACATATTGATTTATGTATGAGTGTCCTTCTCCGGTATATATATCAGAGAGTCGGTAGACTCTCTATGTAGGGATGGAGCCGACGCGCAATATATGCAATACTTAAGCAAAAGCCGTATAACTTCACCACAAACACGCTAAAAGCTTATTTAAGCGCCCAGGCTTCCTCTTTGAGTGCCTTTGTGATCAGCAAGACTCATACAAGTGGCCAAAAGCCACGCGGAAGACAGCTAAACACAAAAGTGTGCGCTAGCAAAAGTGCCATTTTTCTTATTCTTCTTTCTTTCTTTGTTCCGAACTTCCGACCACTTTGTAAATTACGATAACTCGAAAACGGCTCAAGTACTCACCTTGATTTTAACACGAAACGGATGCTCATCACAGCGCTCAGCTTCCCAACCACTCAGCGTCTTCATAGCTTCAAGTTCACCCTGGTCAACAAAAGCCATTCACAACACTCTGAGGCTGCTGTCTGTTGCTTAGGACGCCATTTTATAATTTTGTACGCATGCGCATACGAAGTCTCGTTCCCAGACCAAAGACCACGGTCATTGGTCTGGAAGCGAGACTAGCACACAGGCGAAATGGCCAGCGGGCAGTACGCATGGCTAGCACGGACTTTTCCCCCCGCGGCATTGGGCAAGGCTTATGAACACCACGTAGGTAAGGCGTTACCTACTTGTAGCTACACTAAAAATAGCCGCTAGGATGGTCAGTTGTCAGTATGATAGTTTTCTGTGCTGCAGCTGGTCAGTCGTCATGACAACTGAATCATGAAATTGGTTTCACAAAGTTTGGTAGGGAGAGCGGTTGGCCCTTCATCAGGTTCTAGCTGGCTATATTACACATTATTATTAAGGTAAGGCGGGGTAACTTGGAACGTGGGGTAACTTGGAACACGGCACTTTCTTCAGCTTCTTACTCCGGGACAAAGACTGTTAGACTAGCTTCGTGGGATGGTATTGGAAGGTACACTAGTGCACTTTCTTACCGTGGGTTGCAAGTCTCTGACTCAAGCTTTGTAGGGTCTTTTGAAGGCATTTTGTATTCCCTGCGCGATCAAAATTACGCAAATTAATTTATCAGATGACAATGGCCCCCTGCACATCAAATTACCTTCTACAGATGTCAGGTAGGCCTTCTACACTTGCTCTGAAAGTTTGGTGCTGGTAGTTGAAAGCTACAGGTAATTACATGATATTGTTTGCTACTGTTTGCATGCAAATTTAATAGATAAGAAGTTGCAAACAGAGCATGCCTCCAAGGCATGCATAGAGAGGAACTAGAGGCAGATGAACAGCCTAACATCTAAAAGGAGCTCAATACTTGTATTTCCATGGTTTCTGTGCAGTATAACAGTTGCTATGGGCCCAAACAGGAAGCGTTCCAAGTTACCCCACCTACAGCTGATTTAACTACCTTTGCAACGTGAGAAGCTAGCAGCCCAAACCACAAAGCCACAATAGTGCATACAAATTCAATTAGGCACCCGCGCAAAAACTCAGTACAACTTCAATAATAGCTAATTCATCATGAGCTGTGAGCGGTATTCTTGAATGCTACATTACAGTCCCAGTTTCTTCAAACAATTTCACTGTTCTCTAAACAGTGGAAGGGTCAACATTCAAGTTCCTAGCAACCTCCGCATTTGAAAGGTTCAGTGAGTCGTCTACAATCACTGGACTGGACTAGTGGACTGGACTGGTGGACTGGACTGGTGGACTGCTGCTAATAATCATTTTCGTGATCCCCAACCAAACTCTCTCACCCATAGTGTTGCATGATGAGCTCTAAAACACTTCTTGTGCAGACCAATACCAAACTACTAATTTTTTGATGACAATAGCCAACACATTACCTGGGCTAAATGTCAGGGATTTGTTTGTTGAAGATTTTCTGACTGTTGCACACTCAAGTACAACAGTGCTATTATGGTTGTAATGACACCTGAACAGTTTACCAGACAGCAATGATCATTCTTAGTTCTAGGACCTTCACTGAAGTTAAGTTGTCTACTTTGATGTGGGAGAAGAAAGCTACTATATACATGCTGGATACGAAGACTTTTGTTAGTTATTGTTTAGTAAGTTAATCGCACAGAGACTGACAGAGAGAAGCTACAGGGTTTCCACACAACTCCACAGGTTGTCAGGTCAATTTTTAGTGTCAGTCTCCAGTCCAGTCCACTAGTCCAGTTCAATGATTGTAGACGGCCAGGTCAGCATGCATCTTTGATACACCATTCTCCATCTCAAGTCAGCAGAATATGCTTAATGAGAACTTTCAAACGAGGACATTCAAATTTCGCGCACGCTTGGTTCTGTACCACTGGACACTGGCACAGATGTGTGCAAAGTGCACATAAAGCCATAGTACTTCACAAAGCTAATTAGCTAAACAAACTGACACCCACTACATTGTATTATGTAACTGCGGTTGCAGCACTGTGCTGTATTCGTTGCAAAGGCAGCTGTACCAATTTTTGCACCCGCAGCAATTGATCAGCTGTGCGCCCAAGATACAAAAGCGAAGTCAAGCAACTTTTACTAGCTTTTACTGTAGACAGATGGGCCTCCCACACAAACATTGTTTCGGACTTCGAGCAAAACTTTCTTGAGCAGCAGGTACCAAAATCTGATTTCCGTTCCAAGTTACCCCGTTTTACCTTACATGCCTGGAACTACTACTAAACTGTCAACGCCGTTTCAAGTTCTGGTGTTGTGGTTACACTTGAAATATTCTTCTTAGGCTTAGGTCTAACTGTAACTGAGATTAACATCAAAAAAGTACAGAAACAAGACTTAAAAAACATTAAAAATGTAAAAAGATGTAGGGATGGCATGCCAAAAAGTATGCAAACAAGGTAGGGATAATGCATGAAAGCAAAGGTCAACATATTGGCAAAGCCCCATCCCTACAGCTTTTTCACACTGCAGTTAGACAGCGTGCTTGAGAGCTGAATCTGTACCCATCCATGCAGTTAGCATGAGTACCTGAGTTTACACACTGATTACTATGACTAGTCTGCAGCCCACTCAAGCTCAGTGTCAAGGTTGTATCAGAAAGGGTGCCACTGTCACTACAAGTAGTATGATGGCAGTAAAGCTACTTAGTAGCTATCTGATAGGTACCTATGACAGCTACGAGACATAATGCTGGATCATACTAGCCTCGTTCCCAGTCCATGTGGGAGGAGCTAGGAAGTGGCCTGAGAACAAGGCTATAGCCATGAAAAGTTGGGGTGTACTTGTGGTACGTTTTAGGAAGACCCCCATGCACTGTCTAACTGCAGTGTGAAAAAGATGTAGGGATGGGGCTTTGCCAATATGTTGACCTTTGCTTTCATGCATTATCCCTACATCTTTTTACATTTTTAATGTTTTTTAAGTCTTGTATATATAATAAATACGTGACTGCTAAAAATGTATGACTTATGAAATTATAGTTCTAGTCCAACTAGTACTCTGCAGAATACTTATAATCAACTAAGCTCTTTGTCACCAGAACTAAATGATCAGCAATCTCAATTACTAGAAGAAGAACAAGCGTCAACACTTCCAAAGGAATGCATAATATATAATATTATATATTATGCATTCCTTTGGAAGTGTTGACGCTTGTTCTTCTTCTAGTAATTGAGATTGCTGACAAGCGTCAACACTTCCAAAGGAATGCATAATATATAATATTATATATTATGCATTCCTTTGGAAGTGTTGACGCTTGTTCTTCTTCTAGTAATTGAGATTGCTGATCATTTAGTTCTGGTGACAAAGAGCTTAGTTGATTATAAGTATTCTGCAGAGTACTAGTTGGACTAGAACTATAATTTCGTAAGTCACACATTTTTAGCAGTCACGTATTTATATGATTGCATACATTTTTAGCAGTCACATATTTATATGATTCCAGATGTGAATGAATGTGCTAGAGGCACTGATAGGTGTCATCTCCATGCAACTTGCCACAACACGCAAGGGAGTTACACTTGCTCATGCAACAATGGATACCAAGGCAATGGCTTTTCTTGTACAGGTAAGTCAAACTATTTGCAACCAGATCATATCAGTGACATTTTCCTGTCTGTACACATATTCAGATATTGATGAGTGTCTCAGTAACAATGGAGGTTGCCACCACAATTGCCACGACTCAGATGGAAGTTACACATGCTCCTGTAATGATGGCTACCAGCTTAACAGTGATGGACACACATGCGAAGGTAGGTAAAAGGCGTTAAGTTAACTCTATAGTGCACATTTTGGTTATGTTATACTGCATACCACACACTGCACAGAAAAGATAGCTAGTGTCTGCACGCTGGCTTGTGGGTTCTGCTTCAGCAGAGTGAGTGGGACAGAGGGAGGTGGGTGGGTTCACCTGCAGCCGGGTGATATGTACATGGCAGGCTGCTAGGCTTGGCTGTACATGCAAAGGCCTTGGTTGACTCTGGGTGGACAAATTGTCACATTGGTTGCATAAATGGCTTAGAAAATGCTACTCTCACTTTGTAGGTGGTTAGTTTCTGGCAGGAAAGGCCATTTGGCTTCTAAGTGGGTGTTTGCTGGCCAAAAATGACTATTGCAAACTTGTTAATGAATGGGTGTGGTTAAGTTCATGAGTTGGCTTATTGTGGCTGAAAATACACTTGGGTGCAGTTTGGAGTCATGATTCTGAAAGAAATGACAGTATGGTGTGTTGAAGGCATGTATAATATTAGCTAGTCTGAAGTGGACAAAATTTGGGTGATAATTATACCGTTGTTCCCTACATCTTCTTACATTTTAATGTTTTAGTTGCTTATAGATTTAGAAACCTGATGATGACCCCCTCCAAAAATAGCAGCCCTTTTGATAAAATATGAACATTAGTTATTTTGCCATCGTGTTTACAGTTCCACCACTGCCACCAACAAACCTGCAAGTTTCTAGTATTGGCAACAGGACAGCCACACTCACCTGGCAGGCACCAGTGGTAACTTTCCCGAACTCACTGACTGCTGTGTCCTCCTACCAAGTGATGGCTACACAGGAACAGTTTGCTAATGTGTCTGACATATATGTTGATGTTAGTGTGGGTGTTACCACCTACACTTTTCCTCAAACATTGGAGGAGTACACAGTGTATACTTGCACTGTCAAGGCAAGGAATGCATTTGGACTAGGAAATGCAACTCAGCCTGTCACTCTTAGGACTCTGCAAGCAGGTACGATGCATTAGTGCAAGTGGGATATATGTAACAAATAATTTCACTGCTGTCTTTTTTCTTGCAGGGCCATCATCACCACCACAGTCAGTGAGTGGTGTTGCCCAGAGCCCAACCATCCTTTTCTTTACTTGGTCACCTCCACCACCAGTTGACATCAATGGAATCGTTTTGTACTATGTGGTAGAACTAAGAGAGACAGAAACAGGCCAGAGATTGAGTTTTACTGCACCTGGGGTAAACCTGACAGTGGAATCCCTCCATCCATACTTCACATACCAGTGTGAAGTAGCAGCACACACTGTTGGACGTGGGCCTTTCAGTGACCAGGTTCAGCTAAAGACACTTGAAACATGTGAGACAAAGTAACTTTGTTTGTGTTCATTCACTTCAAACTAAGAGTGTACTCAAACAAGTTATCATGCACATTACCATATAATAGGAAGATGGTTAGAACTACTGCAAATGGTAGCCGCTCTATTGCATTTTGTAATTAGCATCTAAAAAGGTACATCTACTTAAATGTTCACTGATTCTGCATGCAGTCCTTTGCATTCACAGGGTACATAGGTACCTGTACTCATAGGATGTTAATGGATTGTTGTCTTTTCTTCAGTTCCCAGTGCTCCACCTCGCAACTTCTCTCTTATCTCTGTTAACTCAACAACTATCACTCTCTCCTGGGATCCACCACCCTTTGACCAGATAAATGGATACATTCGACACTACACTGTAGTGGTGACTGAACATGAAACCGCCTTAGAATTCCAAGAGCAGTCAACCAACACTCAAGTTGCAATACAATCTCTACACCCCTACTACACATACACATGTCGCGTGGCTGCTGTTACAACAGGCTCTGGTCCATACACTGGAAACCTTACCATCCAGTTGCCAGAAGACGGTAAGATTACTAATTTCAGGTGGTTAACAATGATGATCTTCTGTCTCAGGATCAATACCTAGCTGCTTTGTGCATTCTCCATTTTCCTTTTTTGAGTGAAAATTAAGTATTAAATCATTTGTCATTGCAAGTATTTAATAACTACACATATGGTGACATTTAGCTGTGTGCTGTCACATCTTTCCATCACAGCTCCAAGTGAAGCTCCTCCAAACCTATCTGGCCATGCAATTAACTCAACTACAATTGCACTGATGTGGGATACCATTGCTGTTGAGAACCGCAATGGCATCATTCGTTACTACCTTGTTTCTGTTACAGAAGTTGAGACTGGTGAAGTAGATGTGTACACTGCTGTCACCACTCAGTTAAATATTTCAGGGCTCCACCCTTACTACACTTATACTTGTGTGGTTGCTGTGGTCACCAACAGGGTTGGTCCATTCTCTCATAATGTTTCGGTCATCACTCCTCAAGGAGGTAAGTGATATGCATTAGTAGGTTGTCATAGATTGGTCAAGTAGCTTTTGATTCTGTAATCAACTGAACATTAATTTTACACTAGAAGAGGCAATAGTTATTTGGTAGTTATCATTCTCTGTGTCCATCTGTGAGCATTATCTGAAGACCAATTTACTCACTGTCATAATGTATATAGTCACCAGGGCCGTACTTAAATTTATTTTCTCTGGTGGGAGGGGGTGCGGCGAGAGTGAGCCACAGGCTCAGTTATTTTGACATGCTCCAGACCTGACAGTCAGACTTTAACCTGGTCAAAGGCAGACTGGTGAAGTAGATGTGTACACTGCTGAGTTAAATATTTCAAGGCTCAACCCTTACTACACTTATACTTGTGTGGTTGCTGCGGTCACCAACAGGCTTGGTCCATTCTCTCATAATGTTTCGGTCATCACTCCTCAAGGAGGTAAGTGATATGCATTAGTAGGTTGTCATAGATTGGTCAAGTAGCTTTTGATTCTGTAATCAACTGAACATTAATTTTACACTAGAAGAGGCAATAGTTATTTGGTAGTTATCA
The DNA here is from genome assembly GCA_949130485.1 of Agelas oroides. Lineage (NCBI taxonomy): Eukaryota > Metazoa > Porifera > Demospongiae > Agelasida > Agelasidae > Agelas > Agelas oroides. The sequence goes on along the minus strand of OX422183.1, from coordinate 12,804,854 downwards.
TTCTCTGTGTCCATCTGTGAGCATTATCTGAAGACCAATTTACTCACTGTCATAATGTATATAGTCACCAGGGCCGTACTTAAATTTATTTTCTCTGGTGGGAGGGGGTGCGGCGAGAGTGAGCCACAGGCTCAGTTATTTTGACATGCTCCAGACCTGACAGTCAGACTTTAACCTGGTCAAAGGCAGACTGGTGAAGTAGATGTGTACACTGCTGAGTTAAATATTTCAAGGCTCAACCCTTACTACACTTATACTTGTGTGGTTGCTGCGGTCACCAACAGGCTTGGTCCATTCTCTCATAATGTTTCGGTCATCACTCCTCAAGGAGGTAAGTGATATGCATTAGTAGGTTGTCATAGATTGGTCAAGTAGCTTTTGATTCTGTAATCAACTGAACATTAATTTTACACTAGAAGAGGCAATAGTTATTTGGTAGTTATCATTCTCTGTGTCCATCTGTGAGCATTATCTGAAGACCAATTTACTCACTGTCATAATGTATATAGTCACCAGGGCCGTACTTAAATTTATTTTCTCTGGTGGGAGGGGGTGCGGCGAGAGTGAGCCACAGGCTCAGTTATTTTGACATGCTCCAGACCTGACAGTCAGACTTTAACCTGGTCAAAGGCAGACTGGTGAAGTAGATGTGTACACTGCTGAGTTAAATATTTCAAGGCTCCACCCTTACTACACTTATACTTGTGTGGTTGCTGCGGTCACCAACAGGCTTGGTCCATTCTCTCATAATGTTTCAGTCATCACTCCTCAAGGAGGTAAGTGATATGCATTAGTAGGGATGCACAATTAGGGATTTGAAAGCCACTGCCCAGTCATCACTTGGCAGCCAACAGTCTGGCAAGCTTAGACTCAATGAACCACAGTGCGGATCGCTTTTAGTATTGCGCACGGGGCACGCATACTGGAAGCAACTTATCTCTATTTTATCTGGGGGGGGGGGGGAAGGGGCAAAGTTATTAGCTGAAATAGAGAGCATGACTACCCTGCAGTCCTTCAATGTAGGGGAGTCTGGGGGCATTCTCCAGTTACTGCCCCTATGGTAGGTACGGCCTTGGTCTCCCTATAATTTGCTAACATCTTGTTGACAATCTTTCTAACTTGATTGGTTCCAGTCCCATCTGGTCCTCCTCTGAACTTCTCTATTGAAGCTACTACCTCTCGTACTCTCCACTTCTCATGGAAACCTCCTCTACTGGAGCAACAAAACGGAATCATAATTGGTTATACTGTAAACATTGTTTCAGATGACAACAGCATGATATTCCAACTCTACTCAGATGACCATGCAACCAACCTTTCAGCTACAATTTTCAAGCCATACACTGTGTACAGATCTGCAGTGGCAGCATTCACAACACCAGGAACTGGACCTTACAGTGGTGAAGAGGCAGTCTTAACTCCTGAAGACAGTTAAGTCTGTAATAATTAGCATTAGCTATAGCTGTAGCTGATACTAAGTAGAAAATCCCTATATCTTCATACATAAATCAGCAGATTTACTCCCAATGTAATTGCACAGTCAACCTTCAAGTTAACAACATTTCAGTTTTTTTTTTCTTATTCACAATCTTCAGTTCCTGGGAAACCAGTGAATACCACTGTTGCTAAAGTGGTTGGTTCGCCTACCAAGCTGTATGTTCAGTGGAAACCACCAGAGGAACCAAATGGAATTGTTCTAGCTTATAGCATATACTGCAAGGAAGAAATTGCTGATGATGCAGAAGTCTTGAGTTCAGCTTCAGGAAGCATTCCATTTGCTACCAGTAGTGGATCAGGAACACTGACAGCTATGTCAGGAGAAGAAGATGGGTTAGGTGACATATCTGATTACACCATTCTGGTAGTGTCCAATGGAACACAGTCTGAAGCATTTGTGGAAGATCTCACCCCCTTTACCAACTATGGGTGCTTTATTACAGCAAACACATCTGTAGGAGAAGGAAGCTTTAGTATGATAGATACTGCAACAACAGATGAGTCAAGTGAGTTTATTTTTTTCTGCTACAATGTGCAGATGCTGACAGTATGATTTCAGTATTACATTTGCGTGAAAAATGAATTTAACAATTATGCCATCTCACTCTTTCAGCTCCTCATGATGCTCCCTCACAATTCAGTGCCCTTGTACTGAACTCAACAGCTGTACATTTGAATTGGTCTTCCCCACGTCTTCCCTACGGGGTCATAACATCCTACACTGTCACATACAGTGTGAATCAGAGCGTTCCAAAAGTTGTTTCAATTCCTGGAAATAGAACCACAAACTACACTGTGGAAAGTCTGAATGAAGATACAGTCTACACATTTATGGTACATGCCTCAACTCGAATTGGAGCTGGACCCTCTGCTGCAGTGACTGCAAAAACAGATGAAGACTGTGAGTTGCCGTGTTTCAGCCATATACCTACTGGATAAGTATGAATAATGCATATTTTCCATCCAATGCGTTTACCTACAGATCCAAGCTCCCCACCATCTGAGGCGCAAGTGACATACGTTGGAAGAAGAGAGGCTACAATCACATGGCAACCTCCTATGTTTGAGGATCAAAATGGAGTAATTGTATACTACCAGCTGATAGTTTCCCAATCTCAGTTTGAAATACCAGATATCACTGTGAATGCAAACACCACCAGCCATACTCTAACAAACTTGGAGGAACATGTTCAGTATGCTGTTGTGGTTGCAGCAGCTACACATATTGGGGTTGGGCCTTTCAGTTCAGCAGTGAACTTCACTACACAGCAAGATGGTAAACCACAATCACTATAGAGCATTTATTGAGTTAATGTAAATGCCATATAAAAATTGCTCCTTGCTACTTAGTTTAGTTGCTAGTTTTCACGCTGGATAATCTGGCTACAAAATTGCAAATTAAAAATCTAGTTGGTGCACTCAGCTTTTGATGGCATTGCAAGTGTTCTTTCCATGTTCCCACCTCAGTCCCATCAGCACCACCTCAGTCTGCTGTTAGTATGGCTAACAGTCCAACTCAGGTGACTCTCAACTGGTCTCCTCCACCTCGCATTGATATAAATGGGGATCTGCAGTATTATGCTGTGAGGGTAACTGAGGAGGAAACTGGCAGGCGGTGGACATTTTACACTGTAGACACATTCGTTAATGTTGGTGGACTACATCCATATCGTAACTACCGCTGTCGGGTTGCAGCCCATACTGTCATTGGCAGCGGTCCTTTCACCAATCCATTCTTTGTGCAAACTCAAGGAACAGGTATGTGTACCACTCTGCTACCATGTTCTGTATACCTACAGGAATTCAGCTAGCTAGTGACTGCATGATTTTTTTCTCCAGCTCCCACTGCACCACCATCAATTTCACAGTTGATAACAGTTACTTCTCAGTCATTCACTGTTATGTGGCAACCACCTCCACTTGAAGAAATTAATGGAGACATTCGACGTTACACACTTCTCATAGTGGAATCTGAAACTGGACGGCAGTTTGATGTTACAACAAATGATACCCAGATAACCATCAACTCTCTTCGCCCATACTACCACTATATGTGCAGAGTCCGAGCAGAAACTTCACAACCAGGCCCATACAGTGTGGCCATCTCCGTTCAATTGCTAGAAGAAGGTATGGCAAGTGAATCTCTATTGTAAACATCAGTTAATTACATTTAATTGTACCGGCTGGCAACAGCAACATATCAAGTAAGTACACTCTTTTGCCTTGAGCTGTAGCACAAACACTCATACCGTAAACTCGGGAGTATAAGTACCCATTTCACACAGACATTAGTACACTATGAATATAAGTATCCATCAGCCCGTAATGGGTGTGTGCAGAGTTGCTTTGAAGACATTTATGAACATAGATAGCAGTAGCTAACTTAACTGTCCCAGGAGCAGCAGCAGCAATACTGGAGCTCGGGCAACAATGGGGAGATACTATACTTCATGGAAGCTGGCTATAATCAGGATGCAGATGACATTGTGTGATGAGCTGCGTGTAGTGGTTTGGGGGGGTTGGTGACGTGGCCGTTTTTGGTCAACAGCAATGCCGAAAATTGACAGCAGATGACAGTAGGTCTGTTCGTAAGTGCATACTAGTCAAGCAGTCTACTCTATCGGTAGCTTTGTTGGTACCACGGCATCGCTATGGCTGCATTTGCACAACTCATATACTGCGTCATTACAACCCTTCTCTTAGGGGTGTGGTGAGTAGGATTGATAATTATTGTCTTCTGAATGGCTCTTTTCTTTATAGTTGGGGGTTTCCTTAATGTTCTAGTTTAGTTTCTATACAATCAGAAGAGTACTTGTGTTTGTTAGACACAATTTCAGAGGCTATATAGAGTGTTATGTGGCAAGCGGGCATTGGTTGACTATGAAACATGAATTTACATGAGCAGACTTTTTTTGAGTACTTAATGGCACTTTTGTGTTCACAGATACAGTTTAATAAATAAAGATAACACAAAGTTGAGTCAAAATGTTGGCATTAAGGTGGCAGGGAACCCTGTGTTTTCAAGGTCAACAAACCTGGAATCCAAGCTGATAGAATTCTTTGTCTTTGTAAACTTTAAGCGCACAGTCCGTTTTGGGAGTCTTCATCCGCTCACGGTCCGTAAAATTGGGGATTTTCCCCATTTCCTGTCGGCATTGACATCCAATAATCAGTTTATAATTAAGTTAGTTAAGATGTGGCCTGGCGGTACCCTTCATGTGGTGGTCGGAACTTTGAAGATAAGCTTAGATCGACTTAAAAAAAAAAAAAAAAAAGAAGAAGGACTTTAGTAGAGTGCTGTAGTGTCAGTAGCTGTGAGTAGTACGTAGTGCCTGCTTGTGAAAGCAAGCTTGCGTCTAGAAGCAGCAGAAAGGCCACAGTGGCCAAGACTGTACTCATTGGGCAGGCCCAGGTCTTGCGATCGTATGCCTAGCCTAGTTGGTGACCGTGGCCAGGTGCTTCGAGTGCTGGGCTGGGCTTTAACTAGAATACGCAATTTATCGTTGGTGCTACACTCTGGTACCCAAGGGAGCTGAACGGTGGTTGTGTGTGGAACAGAGCCGTGAGTTGTTTAGCGACATAAGGGGGAGAGGTGGGGCTAGTAATGCTTGCTTGCACTCGTGAATGAGCCCCTCCTGTAGACAAGCTGTGAATTTTTTGAAGCGTGCATTCATTTTGGTGCAGTCAAAGTTGTCCATTCCAAGAGTAGTGACAAACATGAGTCTAGCCTGACTTTGGGAGTAGCTCTGAACAAAAGCTGGCACAGACTGATTTGAGATACATTGGTGGTTAGGACGCTACCTACAGTGAGCGTGTAGATGCGTCCATCGAGTGGCAATTTTGGTTCATGAATATATTAATGAGCTACTAAAACCCTTTTTTAAAATTAGGGAAAGCAAGATTGCCCTAAACCAAACCCTAACCCTGAAACTAGGAGTAACACTGGTCCTGACTGTAACCCAGGTTTATGTTTTCGTTAACCTCCGCCGAGTGACTTCCCCCGCCACCTTAATAATATACCTGAGTTGCTCTGAGCACATAGGCGCCTGCAGGCCCGGGCATACCCATGGATGTCTGATAAGCATGCAAGACTAGAGGGGTCTGGGGGCATGCCCCCCAGGAATTTTTTTGAAATTAGATGCTCTCTGAGATTGCTTCTGAGGCCATTTTGGGACAGGAGCAGAGCTGTAGTAGTCTCATGCCCAGACTCCACCCTCTCACTAGCGGAAAAGGGTCTGGTGACCATTGAGCGATTTCTTGGTTGTGCCGAGTCAGCAGTCTTGATACTGAACAACCCAATGAAATAGCGCTACGTCATGCAACCATGTGCTTGATCGACCGACGACCTATTCATAGTCTCGTGCCCAGACCCCACCCTCGCCTTTGTTGCACTACTCAAGTCACATGACTAATGGCATTTTGCTGACTTGGCACAACAAAGAAATCGCTCAATGGTCACCAGACCCTTTTCCTCGTGAGAGGGTGGGGTCTGGGTACGAGACTAGAGCTGTAGTAGCTATATGGCTCGCGGAGTATAGAGCGTTTTCATCACGTGATCACAATTCCGTAAGCTTATACTGGAAATAAACCGCCATCTTGGAGTACAACTTGTACAGTATCAGAGGAGGTCGGACACAGTTGAACTTCACTAATTAAAAAATAGCTGAGGTCACACTAATTGATTTTTCGTATCTCAACAGACTAGCTCTCTCGACTTTTACTGAGGTGGGACCCCAGTTCAAATCAACATTCGAGGCTGGGGCCAGTCATAGAAAAAGCTAAAAAAGCTTTCTACCTTGCAATATCCAAGATCAATTAGTGTGACCTCAGTCATTTTAATTAGTAAAGTTCAACCGTGTCCGACCTCCTCTGTTATTAGCAGTATATGCAATATCGATTAAGAAAAAACACAGGTAAGCATTTATATAGCTGTTTTAACTTATGTAGCAATGGTATTTTGTCCGATTCAACACTTATTAGAAGCATTATAAGTATATCACTCATTTCGTGAAGATCGCCATAGAAGCTTCTATCTCGTTGTACCCCAACATGGCGGTAATGACGTCACATGATAAAGCTGTATTGCATTCAATTATTGTCTGTCCACGTGCTAAGCCAGCTGACTTCGAATTTCCACGAGAGAAGGTACTAAGGTTGGCAGAACAGCAAGTGGGGTGACATCACTAGAAGGACAACTGGTGAACTCTCGAGCGCCTGAAATAGCGATTTATTTACGCACATATTTACGTGCGCGTCATTTTATCCCAGCGGCATAAACAGCTTACGCACACGTTCCGCGCTGCTCCTCCGTGAACAAACGGCTCGCATAGCTGCAACCAAACTCGTTTGGACAGCGGTGATTCTCAATAGTAGCGAGTCCAAACAAAAAATAAAATTTTGGAATCGAAAAAAGTGAGTAATACAAGCTTAAAGACCAGCCTTAGAGCAATTGAACGATATGTATATTGCCTGGGTTACCTATATTTTACCACAAGATGTGGCTTTCCGAAGTCAAATAGTACCGTACCCACTTTTTACAACAAAATTTAATGGATAGGGTGGCACCGGGCAACATCATTTAAAGATCAAGTGCATACAGCATCTCATCCAGTTTTAAATTTTCTGGGGATCTAAATGAGTCTTGTGCTATGATATGCTATCCTTTTTTTTGATACCACTGCTGTGAGCTGTTGTGCTCAGAAAAGGGTTACGCAATTTTTCACTGCTATGAATATCATTTGGACTCTATCAATAGACCAGTGGACCACTTTCAAATGGTAGGGCACTTAAATGTACAGTTAAGCGGTGTATATAAAATCTTTTGGAGGCCAAAAGGGGGGTTCGAGCGAACCCCCTCGAACTCCCCGTCCCCCCTGCCTACAGGCCTGATTAAACAGTGTTATTTTGAAGTTTGTTTTCTTTTATAGTTCCATCTGGACCACCACGGAATGTTTCAGGTCACTCCATCAATTCAACAGCTATTGTGTTCTCATGGGGTCCTCCTCAGTTTGAAGATCGCAATGGAGCAATACGACATTACATTGTTAATGTGACAGAATCTGAAACAGGGTCTGAATTTGGTGCAGTTACAACACAAATGGTGATGACCTTTTCCTCTCTGCATCCATACTACATGTATGTGTGTACTGTGTATGCTGTGACAATCGGGGCAGGACCTGGAGCTGAGCCTGTTAGTGTTACCACCATGGAAGATAGTAAGTGCTCCTCTGTACTCTGGTGCGCATAAATGCAGACTCTTATCTGCATGCTACGACTAATGTCTAAGTACAGTTATGATCCCATTATTAGCTAGACTGTACTTTGGTGCACACAATACTCACCACATACTATTGTTTCATTCATTTCTTATTTGCCTTCCTATAGTTCCCAGTGGTGTGCCAAGGGATCTTGTTGCAGTAGTCGTTTCATCATCAGCTGTTAATGTTTCTTGGCAGCCACTTCTTCCAGAGCAAAAAAATGGGATAATTATTCAATATGTTGTGAATGTCACCACTGTGGAGACTGGAGAAGGATTCGAGCTTGTGTCTGCATTAAACAAGCTCACAGTAAACTCACTTCATCCTCACTGGACATATATATTCACAGTTTCTGGTGAAACTAGTGTTGGTGTTGGCCCTCCCAGCCTAGCTGTGACAGCATCAACTCTGGAAGATGGTAAAAGTGTACTGTTAATTTATAATGGATTTAGAGGAAAGTAAGCCATACAGACACATGCATTAATTAAGGTTGATACAAAATGTACATTTGTAAAAATAAATGCATCATATTATATAAGTTTTTATTATCCAGTTGATATTTCTACAACAGTATTTTCCTATTCCCGTGCCGTGCAATATCACACGATATTGCACGGGTAGTTATTGCACGGGTAGTTATTGCACGGGCTCGGAGGCTATATATGCGCGATATCCTAGCAACCAGCGTGCGCTTTAATTAGAACCAGTGCGTTCGAACGGCGAGTTACTACGTACTTCGTGTAAGAAGAGACACGACGCTGTTGTGGTAATGGATAATAAATGCTTTATTACACTCGTTAGCGTGCATATCGCGGTTATTGCACTCGTGGGCTGCATTTTCACTCGCCTTCGGCTCGTGAAAATACCACGCCCACTCGTGCAATAACTCGCGATATTGCACGCTAACTCGTGTAATAAGGTATATATATAGCAGTTATGTACTTAAAACCCTCAATTACCAGTTTAGGTATTGAGATGGTAGGTATATTTACCTGCAATTGTCTTGTCTTTAAACATGTTAGGATAAGGATTATGCCTAACCCCTTTGGTTACTGATGTTTGTTGCAGCTCCCACATTAGCCCCTGAAGGTGTGGTATTAACAGCAATTGATTCAAGAACCCTACTGTTATCTTGGATGCCTCCACCATTTGAACACCAAAACGGAATCATAAGAGAGTATCGAGTCAACATCACTGAGAGAGAAACTGGAATGGCATATCATCTAACCACTGCTGCAACATCTCTCACAGTACCCTCTCTGCACCCATTCTACACATATAACTGTACAGTGGCTGCTTTCACCATTGCAGAAGGACCATACAGTTTTGAAGTAAATATCACAATGCCAGAGGATGGTACGTTTTCTTCAGCTTTAATATTAATTACCACCCACATATCCTGTCACTAATTGTGTTCATTATGGCTTATTACAGTTCCTAGCAGTGCTCCAGGAATGTTCAGAGCCATTAATGTGTCCTCTACTTCTGTTGTGTTGATGTGGGAAACACCACCACCTGAAGATCTCAATGGACGTCTCATAGGCTATTCTATCAACGTGACAAAACTGCTGTCTGGAGAGAGACAAGAGCTGTTCTCAAATTCTACAATGTTAACTGTTTACAATCTCCAACCTTACACAGGATACACTTGTATATCTGCAGCTGTCACCGATGCTGGACATGGCCCATTTAGTAATGTATTGCAGGTTGAGACTCTTGAAGCTGGTAAGTAGTAAATTACATATTTGGATCCAATTTTGACAGTGGTGCATGCAAAAAAAGTTCTCATCAATCTCTATTACTTTTGTTTCAAGCCCCTGTGAGTCCTCCTCAAAATCTGACAGTAACCCCTATTAATTCAAGAAACGTCTACCTTTCCTGGTCTCCTCCTCCTCATGAACACCGCAATGGAGTGATCCGACAGTTTTGGATCAACATCACTGAAACCGACACTGGAAGGAGGTTCCAACGGATATCAGTTGGTACTACTTTCACTGTACCATCTCTTCACCCATTCTATACCTACTTGTTTTGTATAGCAGCTTATACAGTGGATCTTGGGCCATTTAGTGAACCATTAATGCTACAAATGCCTCAAGATGGTAAGGATAAGACAGTGTTTCTGCCACTAAGAATGGCTATAATAATATCTATATGTTTTGTCACTTGACATATACACAGTTCCCAGCTCTCCTCCACGCAACTACACTGCAGTAGCCCTCTCCTCTCGTTCTATCCTTCTAACATGGGATACCCCTCCAGTTGAAGGACAAAATGGTATAATTACCGGCTACACTGTCAACATCACTGAACTGGAGACAGGAGAATCATCCACAATGTTCACTGAACCTCACAACCTCACAGTGTACTCTCTTCAACCATTCACCACATATGGCTTCCTTGTATCTGCTCAGACAGTTGCTGGTAGTGGACCAACCACTCGCCTTTTATCAGTGACAACACAGGAGGAAGGTTTGGCTGTTAACACTAGCACAAGTAGAAACATAGTCAAGGAGTATTTTTCTAGATCTTCAGCTTTTAGCAACAGCACCGCAAACATCTTCAGTGACATATTTGTTTGTTTGTCTGTCTGTCTGTTTGTTTGATCGTTTGTTTACTTGTTTATTTGTATTTGCAGCTCCCATTGGAGAGCCAACTAACATAACTATCCTAATTGTTGGACCAACCAGTATCCACATTAGCTGGGACCATCCTCCAGAAGACACTCACTATGGAATAATCAGAGAGTACCGGATTACTTACACTGAACTGGAGACAGGGGCAGTGTTCAACACATCAACTGACTCTGAAACAACTGAAGTTGCTGTTGGTTCACTGCACCCATTCTACACATATATGTTCTTTATTGTTCCTGTCACTGTGAATGTGGGAACTAACCACACAGAAATAACAGTCCGAACAGAGGAAGCAGGTAAAATGTAACTATATCAGTTAATGAGGTAACTTATAGTTTGTACATTATTCATTGACAGATAGCAAAACATGCAGACCCCACAATAGTGACTTTTGGCAGTTGCAGCTGCTACATATTGTGTACTAAGCTTGTAAATAAAGAAATGCATGGACTTTTCATTTTAGAGCTAATTAGAGAAGAGTTTGAGGGTAGTGTAGGTAATGAAGATAGATAGCCTTAAAATAGTTAAACATGGACCAGCATAGTTATTTACCTTCCAGTCAGGCCAGGGAATATAACGTGTTATTGCAGTTTATGTTTTAATTTATCACTCTTCAGCTCCCTCCCAACCACCCTCTAATGTGCAAGTGCCTACAATCAACCCACGAGAAGTTGAACTAGTATGGGTACCTCCTCCAATGGATCAGCAAAATGGCATTATTAGAAGATACATTGTGAACATAACATCTGCGGATAGCAGGGAAGCGCTGATTACTTACTCGCAGACAACCACTACACTTGTACAAAATTTGCATCCTTTCACAACCTATGCTTGCTCTGTTTCTGCTGAGACAGTGGCTCCAGGACCATTCAGTCCACCTGTAGTGGTTCAAACTCCTGAAGATGGTAAGATTTACTGGTAATGCTACAAGAATAAACAACAGCATCTATTTGGACTTAGATCCAGATATTTGTTGTATGAGTATCAAAAATGTAAAATGCAAGTTACTGCATGTAGGCACTGGTTTTTAAGGTGCACATTGGGTGCAAATTATATATCAAGTTCATGATTGGATTAAATATTGCAGTCACTGGATTCTCACAAAATCGTGCAGTTTATTGGTGTGAGATGGCTCTTGTACAACACCTGCGACAGAAAGATAGGCCACTTTTCTTGGATCGAGTGTAACAGTGTGCCACTGCACACCTGACAACAGGGATTCTTGTTTTGCCTTCACACGCAAGTATTTTTGGCAACAGCTGCTTCACAATCTCTTTACAAACATGGTAACTGTGAATGCAGCAAGATCCGTCAACAGTTTTGTACTCCAAAGTTGCCATATTGTTAGTAAATTATTCTAGTTCTTTTGGTCACTAAGCATGAATCATTTTCACAGACCACCAAAACAATTTTGTACATGAAACAATAACATCGAAAATTGCTAGATCTATTGTATTTGTTTACTGATTAACTTGAAGTCCTGATCCATACTAATCCATGAGTCAAGTGATTGTACAGGTAGGCAATAAATTGCAGAGGTTTCGTATATTTGATGCATTGTATCCTTGTGGTTCTGCTGTGATTCTCATGATGCTTACCTAAGTTATCAATTTGGTGGAGTTTACAGCAAAGTAACAATCCTATCTTGGTAAATTATAATGCTAATATGGGTAGCTACATATTGAGCATTTAATGAAAGTGCGCATTGGAAGAGAAGTTCTGTAGATTCTGTAGGTGAATCTTTATAAGGAGACCTACTTGTAAAACCTTTTTAGTAAACTTTAGCACTAAACTCTTGGAGCATTTGAGGCTGAAATTTAGTCGTAATATCAAGTTTGATGGAAATGAGGTTCAGATAAAGTGGAATTAGTTGACTCTTCCGGGACTGGGTAGATAGCTTCTCCTATGGGGACATACTTGGAAAGCCTTTTGATATCTGTAGCACTACACTTTGTGAGCAATTGAGGTTGCACTTTAGACATCATTATATAATATCAAGCTTGATCCATTCTGCAGCTCCAACAGCACCACCCGAGAACCTGATTGCAACCTCTCTTGATTCAAGGACACTTCATATCACTTGGCAGCCACCAGTGGAAGAAGAGAGAAATGGGATCATCAGGAGATATATCATTAACATCACAGAACTGAACAGTGGCAATGAGTACCAATTGGAGAATGCAAGCACTGAAATTACTGTTCTAGATTTGCACCCTTTCTACCGATATTCATACAGTGTAGCAGCTGAGACAGTTGCCTTAGGTCCTTTCACTCCTGCTTCAATTATTGAAATGCCAGAAGATGGTATGTTGATCAAAGCGTATCATATTGAACGTATGCATATTAATTATATTGTCCTCTCTCTCACTCCAGCACCTTCAGCATCACCGGGTAATGTTACCATCACAAACATCACTGCCTTCTCTCTCTTACTGAGGTGGAATCCCCCACCTACTGACTACCAAAATGGTATTATTCGTGAATACCTTATCAATGTAACAGAGGAAACCACTGGGAGAAAATTCCAAATTATGACCAGGTCACCAACTGCAGAACTCCAATTGCAGTTTCTCCATCCACACTACTCTTACACACTGAGATTGGCTGCAATCACTAATACTGTTGGCCCATTTTCATACTCAGTACAAGCAGTTACATCAACTGCTGGTGAGTTGCCAAAAATGGTCTGGTCCCTAATTCGAAACAAGTCTATCTATTCTTTTGTACATGTAACAAGTTTGAGATAATGGTTTCTCTTCCTTCAGCTCCAAGTTCTGCACCAAGGAATGTCGTAGTGGTAAATATAACTTCAACAACCATCCACTTTTTATGGCAGCCTCCACTGACTGAAGATCAAAATGGAGTTATTACTGGCTACATACTGAATGTTACCTCACTGGAGACGGGTGAAACTGAAGAACTATTCACAGAATCAACAGGCTATATCTTAGATCCTGTCAGCCCATACACATTATACAGTGCTGCAGTTGCTGCCCAGACAGATGCTGGGAGAGGGCCTTTCAGTGTTTCAATTTCTGTACAGACATTGGAGGATGGTGTGTTTTTCATTAAGACTGTATTTACTGCCACAGTACCAACTACAGTATTTTACACTTTAATTAAATGCTAAGCATATCCTTTGGTTATCATTTGCCACTATGTCTTTTATTCCACTTCCAGAACCAAGTGACGCACCTCAGTTTGTCAGATATGCTGCAGTTACTTCCACCTCTGTTGACCTCTCCTGGTCCCCTCCACCAATTGATCACCATAATGGCATCATCAGGCAGTATATTGTTAGGGTGGTGGTGCAAGGAGAAATATTTACTCACTCTGCTGTTGGACTAAGCATTACTGTTGGGAGTTTACATCCATATTACACATACAATTTTAGTGTTTCAGCAGTGACTGTTGTTCCTGGCCCATATTCTGTACCACTAATTGTGCAGACACTTCCAGATAGTAAGTTTCCACTAGTAAGTTTCCCAAACTTGTGAAGTAGGAGTTGTCCTATGTTGATGATAGTTCATTGCTTGGATATTGCATTGGTCGATCTTGATCTGCACGCTTTATTTCCAGTTCCTGTTGGTTCTCCTGAGATCACTGCTGCTACAGCCATTGATCCCATGACTGTACAACTCTCATGGAACCCTCCCAGACTTGATGAGCAAAATGGAGCAATCATCTATTACATTGTCAACATTACTGCTACTCACCCACGTAGGGAGGAGAATTTTCAACAGAATTGCACCATGGTACCATGTAACATTACACAACTCTACCCATACCACACTTACCAGTTTATTGTGTCAGCTTATACAATCGGTCCTGGACCATACAGTGAAATACGCACTGTAACAACATTGGAAGCTGGTAAGTTGTAAACATATTCAAGAATACATGACTTATTAATTTGAAACAATTTTCATCATACTTGAGCATCTTATTTTTACTCTCTGTAGCTCCTGACTCACCACCTCAGAACTTTACAGCAGATGTCCTAAATTCCACTGCTGTCTTTTTGCAATGGTCTCTTCTGACACTGGACCAGCAAAACGGAGTGATCAGAAAATACCATATTAGGCAATTTGAGACTGTCACAGGCATTCTGTCCAGCTACATGAGAGGAGGAAATTACACTGAACTGCTTATTGGTTCACTTCATGCATACTACCAGTACCAGTTCACCATTGCTGCTGAAACAGTCGAGCGGGGACCATTCAGCAATCCAGTGACAGTGACAACACTAGAGGCCGGTGAGTAACTGTTTCTAGCTGAACCTTTAGTGTAATCTGAACTTATTGCCTACATTAGTGCCATTAAATTGTCAAGTGTCAAAGAAGGGAAGATATAGGGAAGAAATGGAAGAAAACTATCACAATGACATTGTTTGGCTTCTTTACCTTATAGCTCCATCTGGTGCTCCACCTAACCTAACAGCCCTTGTAATCAACTCTACCAGTGTTCACCTCAGTTGGTTACGACCAGATGAAGACCAGCACAATGGAGATATCAGACATTATTCCATCAGAATTGTACAAGTTCACAGTGGCAGAGAGTTTCAGCTAAACTCAACAAACACCACTTCAATCTACACTGGCTTGCATCCGGCCTACACCTACAGCTTCACTGTAGCTGCAGTGACAGTGGAGATAGGCCCTTACAGTGATCCTGCAATAGCCACTATGCCAGAAGATGGTATGCACACCTCTTTAGTGTTTGGTAAACTTTAATAATGTTATCCTTAATTTAATATAATTGACTCGACAACTTGCAGCTACTGTTTTAATAATGTTAGGATGTTGATCTCCTGCTTAATTAGATGCACAGTTAAATAAAGCGGAAACTCAGCAACTAAGTTTATCTGACTAGAGCACATTATGACATTTTGTTCTGTTTGTTTGTTTGTTTTTTTTTTGTTTTTTTTTGTGCAGTTCCTGCAGCTTCGCCACATATAATTCAATCTACAACTGTGAACTCCACCACTGTGCTGATGACTTGGCAACCTCCACCTCCTGAGCATCAGAATGGGATTATCACTGCCTATGTTGTCAATGTATCTCTTGAAGACAATGACACAATAGTTCAGCACTATACTACTTCATCTCCGAGTCTGACACTGGTGGGACTGCATCCATTCTCCACATACATGGTAGTTGTTGCTGCTGAAACTGGTGTTGGAAGAGGGCCGTTTTCTAGCGGTCTTAGAATTTATACTCCAGAAGACAGTAAGATATTTTATCGCTGCACATAGATATACATAGACAAGATTTTGTAGCTGCTGCTTAAGGTTACTTGGCTTTTGCTGTATAACTACACATAGATGCATTAGGATGCAACAAAATAAATCCTGTTTGTAATATTAAATCTATCTTTCTACAGTCCCAAGTGCTCCTCCTCAATATCTGAGAAGAGATGCTATTACTGCCACTTCAGTCACTCTGAACTGGCAGCCACCACCTGAGGAGGACAGGAATGGTCTAATCAGACTCTACTACGTGTTTGTTACTGAACTGGAGAGTGGAAGATCATTCACACTGAACTCCACCACAACTAACTACCTTGTTCATAATCTCCATCCGTTTTATACCTATAATTTCAGTGTTGCTGCAGTGACTGTAGCAACTGGTTCCATCAGTGACAACATCACTCTTCAAACCTCAGAAGCTGGTGGGTAAATATTTGAGGGAATTTAGCACTACTATTTAATAATCTCTTTTGTTATCTCTCTACGTATAGTTCCTAGTGGTCCACCAAGGAGCCTTGCAACTGCAAATGTGACATCTCGCAGTATCAGCCTAATCTGGGACCCACCCACTGTTGCCAACCAAAATGGAATCATTCGTACATACATCATTAGAGTGACAGTATTGGAGAGTGGAGAGAATATTCATTTGATGTCCAATAGCACAGCAATTAACCTGGAGTTGCTGCATCCATACTATACCTATAGCTTTGTCATCTCAGCTGTAACTATTGGACCTGGACCTCCAAGTAGTGCATACAATGTCATCACAGATGAAGAAGGTAAACCATTCTATTTGTTAGGCAAATTAAGTAAGATGCAGATAGTACATACCATAATCATAGTTAATAACAACTTGATATATCATAGCTGCTTGGAATAGTAAGACTGGCAGGCTGGGCAATCCAATCACACCTCACAACACATGACAATAACGAGTCCTTACTGTTAGTACCTATAGTGCATGGTGAACACATATTCACATCATTCACATACAGGATCCCATTGTACTTTGAGCTTTGTATGATCTTTGTATGTACACACTTTGGCAGTGCCTGGTGGACCTCCTGAAAACTTCACTGTGGATGTTATCAGTTCTACACAGATTCAACTCACATGGCAACCACCACCACGTGAAATCCAAAATGGGCGTGTTCGGTTGTTTACAGTATCTGTGTCTGAAGTACAGACAAACACTACTTATTCATATACACTACGTAGTCAACCTTCGGATGATCTTACACTGCAATTGGAATCTCTTCATCCATTCTATGAGTATGTGTGTTCTGTTGCTGCCGTTACAATCGGACCTGGGCCATACACCTCACCACTCAGAGTCAGGACATTTGAAGATGGTGAGTGCTTACCTTTCTTCAGTTGATAACTAAGAACTTGCATGTCATAGTATTAGTAGTTCTATTGTGTATACATGGTACAGTTTCAAATGGAACGAAGAGTGTTTCTGTAATTCTGTAAAGGCAGAGCTTATACATATGGGAACTATACATTATATCAACATGCATTGCTTTGTTTAGCTCCAAGTGGTCCACCTGAGGGGATTTCAGCTGTTGCACTTGGTCCCAGAATGATCCAGATCAACTGGAGTCAGCCTCTACCAGAGGAGCAAAATGGCATCATACGAAGTTATCTAGTAAACATTACTGTGGCTGATACAGGGCAACACATTCAGCTCACTACAAATAACACTACCATCACAGCAGAGAATCTACATCCTTTTTATAACTACCATTGCTCTGTAGCTGCAGTTACTATTGCATTAGGTCCCTATACTGAGGCCCATGTACTGCAAACTCCACAAGATGGTAAGCAAATGAGAAATGTCTCTGTACCACTTGAATATAGGTTTACATATGCTAGCAGCACTGTATGGTGCCAATGACACTGTTTGATACTGTATACTACTGTAGGATCTTTTCTTTTGCACATGTTCAGTATTTATGCCAGTGTATTTTGTTAGGAATTACATAGTTGAGAGTTATAATCCCTTGTGGCAACAGTTGCTATTTTCATTAACAAAATATTTACGACCACATGTTCGTATGCATGCAGTACCCTCTGGCACACCAACAAATGTACAAGGTGTTGCCATCAGCTCCACTAGCATCAGACTGACATGGGAGCCTCCAGAGCCTGGGGATCGGAATGGAGTTATCCAGGCCTACAACATCACTATCACTGAAGTTGTGACAGGGAGGACGATGTACTTCCAGGAGGGTGGGATGGACTATATTCTCATTGTGAACTCCCTTCATCCATACTACACTTATCAGTGTCGTATATCAGCCGAAACCATTGGGTCTGGACCAGCAGCAGATATCGGTGTTACCACTCTCCAAGGAGGTATACCATAAAATGACCATAGTTTGCTTCCAAGTTTCATGTGCAACAGAAGGACCAAAAAAAAACATCATAAATTTATGTTTATGTCACTGGGTGGCTTAATTTGCCATGATTAACTAGAATGTTCTCCATTCTTTCTTGTAGCACCAAGTAATGCTCCACAAGATATAACCATTGTACTGTTGGATGCAACCTCAGCTGAGATTCACTGGGGTCTGCCTCCTTTCGGAGACCAAAATGGAGTGATTGTGCTATACAGACTCTTTGTTATAGAAGTAGACACTGCTAGAGTTATTGAACAACTTGATACTGAGAATGTTTCAGTACTACTGCGAGAACTCCGACCCTTCCATTTGTATCAGTGTGTTATTGCAGCAAGTACTATAGCTGGACTTGGACCTTTCAGCAACCCTTCCTTTTTTCGAATGCCAGAATCAGGTTAGCTCAGTAGCAACATAGCACCATTCTTCTCATTGTTTACTTCCCAACTACTTTTTCTTTAGCTCCTGGAGCTCCTATTCACAGCTTCACAGTGGAGGTGGTTTCTGCTACACGTGTCAAACTCTCTTGGCTACCACCAGACCCACAGCTCTGGAATGGAATGATTACCAACTACACAGTTGTGCATGAACTACTGGGACCAGTTGGGATGACATCTGATAATTCATCTCAAACAATCATGACAAAAGCAATTCCAACTCAGGGCAACCCACTTGCAAATAATGCAGACCCTAGACTTGCCAGCATCCCACTAGAGCAGGAAGCGGTGGTTGTGGATGGCTTGCAAGAACATCACGTGTACAAGTTTTCAGTTATCATGGCAAATGCAGTTGGAAGAAGCGGGATGAGCATCACTATCATTCAAGCCCTGCCTGGAGCAGGTTTGTTATTATGGCATTGTGTACGGGGAAGTTATAATGTTGTCTAAATAAATGTTTTGTATAACTCTGGTTTCAGATGAAACTAGACCAATTACCTACCAATGTGATTGCCGCCTAAAACACCTATTTTGTACTTCTAATATTAATTCCTCTTATTGTGTTTATTCACCCAGCTCATTCTGGCTTGGGCTTATGTAATTTTAATCATATGCACACACATTAATGGCACAGTAAAATGCTCTGTGCATGTGCCATTCTTTTGTATTACTTTTTGGCTTCTCCAGAGCCATCAGGAACCCCAAATACAATCCAAATCACTATCCTCTCCTCAACATCAATTGAAGTGCGGTGGCTGCCCCTTGACTTCCTTGACCAAAATGGAATCATTACTGGCTACACAGTCATTCTCACCAATATGGAGACTGGTTCTTCCCATGAGTACAATACCTCTGCCAGTGTTACAGTGAGACACATTGAAGGTAAAGCGATGTTCTGGTATTCTTCTTAAATGTGATCATTGGAATCATTTCATGGCATGCAGGTCTGCATAAATACACAAGCTACTCTGCAAGAATTGCTGCATCAACTATACACGGAAGAGGACCATTGTCCAACATAACTCTATTTCAGACCTATGAGGACAGTAAGTAACACCATTCTTTATGCAAGCAACATCATTGACAAAGCATGCATTATTTTGATCTACTTTGTGCTTCAGCTCCTGGCCCTGTGAGGAATGTTACTGTTGAATTAAGGCAAGGTGCTGATAATATTACTGGTGTTCTCACCTGGCAACCACCTGATGAGCCCAATGGAGTGATAACACAGTATCAGGTGTTCTATGCTGGGTACAATGGAACACAGGTATATACCGGTGCTTGTGTTGCTACTTCTCTTTAAAATTATACATATTACCCACATCACATTTGTTGCCATTGTAATGTCATTAAATGATTATTTTTATTCTCTTGCGTGAAGGTATGTGGAGCACTAGTCATGTACCATGGATATATGTCAAGCTGGATTAGGCTCTTGTACAACTAAATTTTCCTACATGTACTTCACTCAATTTGCACAAAATTATTTTTGCCAGTGTGTTGATCAGTGTGTGTATATTAGTTAAGAAACATTCATTGCTGATCATTCAAGGTGTGGCAGTTATGTAACCACATGCAAGTTGCATAAGAATATTCTTTTCTCCGACACATGCAGCTAATAGATGGTCCTTATTCAGTTGAAAGCTTACAGAGTTTGCAGTATGTAATACATGGAATGGTTCATGGACTAACTTATGAGTTTAAGGTAAGCTCTGCATTGGCTTTGTTTTTTTTTTTCGTTGCATTAAAGAGACAGTTGTCTGCTGTATTTGTCAAATAAATATCGATCTGTTCCAATTATTGGTACTCTCTTCATGGAGAGGTTGCAGTTGAGTAGCCCAATTCCCAGGCCCCGCCCAGCTTTTTGTCGCTTGCCGTACAGGAATCGATTTGTTTTGTTCACACGCGGGGAGAGCCATGGAATGAGGCTAGTAATTGAGTATAATGAACAGAATAATTATGCATATGCATGTTGTTACACAGCACAACTGAGAGACTACAAGAAGTAAAGTTGTAGCTAAAGATCTTTGTCATCTGTTTAATGCACTGAGTTGGTTAAGGTTTTAATGGTTTGCAGATGTGCATTCCTGTGTTAGTGTTTTACGCTCAAGCCATTAGTTTTGCATTCACACACTTAAAAACGGTCATAATTAGGTTTCCAAGTGCAAAGTTTGTTTGCTTAATCCATAATTTAAAAGAGCCTTGGAATTACCATAAAAGATAAATGAAAATCATATTTCCACAGGTTCGTACTAGGACAAGTGTTGGATACGGCAACTACTCCAGTAGTGTGTCCATTGTTGTTCCCACTCTCACCACTACTTCTCCTTCAGCAGGTGAACTCCTTTCGATATTAGTCAGCTAAAATAATGAACAAACAAGTCACTCTCAGACTAGAATTCGTGTTAAGGGTACATCCCAGCAGTTAATCAACATTTATACACATTTGGTTTAGAGGTGCAATAGCTGTTTGTGTGCTCACTACAGGTATAATGTATATAGTTAACTAGCTTGGGTGGGAAAAACTTCCAGCACTCTTATGTGCATGTTTGCACAAAACTCAGGGTAGGCACATCCCGGCAATTTCATGACACATCTAAGATTTTGGCAATACGGGCTAGGAGACAGGAAGGTCCGAAATAAGGTCCAGGCATGTGATCTAATCTTTTATCTAGATCATCTATAGGTACATGTACAACCAAAGCATCGCTATGAATAGTCTAATTTGGGATGAAGTGTAACATAATTCTTACTCGATTATTCAACCTACTGTTGTATATGCAGGATTCCCCACTAACAATACAACAAATGCGCAACCAGCTGCCAATGGAATGCAACCTGGAATTACAATCGTTGCAGTTGCTGGATGGTTGATTGTGCTAGGAGTGGTTCTGGTTGTTATAATACTCTTCTACCGGTACAAGAAGAAACAGAAGAAGCACACATAGTGAGCGGATCACATGATGGTCATTAGTTGATGTCCATATCAGAAATAATCTACTTCTAGATGGTTTTCTGAACATATTGAATTGAAATTTTCACATTTGAATGAAATACATTCTACAAAACACAAGATGATAAAAGCCAGCTAAGAATAAATATACACTTGTAACAGATGATAAACAAGATAGAGAGAGGCCATGTTTGCATGCATGGCAATTATGATGTCCTAATGTTACACACATTATATGTTGCTTAGTTTGTGTAGCTGCAGTTTCAAAGCTCAATTTCCAATGCAATGTCTTTTCTTCTACCCAGTCATCCTGGAATTGAGCTGAATTACTCAAACCCAGCCAATGATGTTAACAGTGTACATGGGTATGTTATGTTGGAGCAAATGCGAACAAACCTTAGCTTTGTTGCCATGCCCCCACCCACCTTGCAATACTAGAAGTGACAGAAAGTAATGGAAAGCTTGATGATGACCTGGAAATAAGCCACACAGAGGATAAAAAAACAAATTTTAAAATTTTATATTGAAAATTAGTATTGTGTATGAATAGCAATATGTTAGTAGAAAGCAAGTTGGCAATGAAATCTACTTAGTAATATATTATGTGAACATTATACTATTCATCCAATCACAAATGTAGGAACGTATATGAGGCGATTGAAGACTACCATGTTGAATCAAAGTGCACTATGGTCAGTTAATTTATATGTTATGACCTCCAGATCTACGTGTAATTGTTTTACCATCAAGGTTTTTTTATGAATTTAATTCCGGGGTTCTCACTACATCTTTAAGAATTGCTTTTGTGCAATTTGGATAATTGCCATACTAATTGACCATACCAGTTGCTACCCTAGCTTCCATTAAGATTTCAGTTAAAAAAAAAGTGTGTTCATATCTGCACCAGGGTCTACACTACATGATTAGCCAATATTTCAACATACGCCAATTAGAAGAAAATTTTCGGAAAGAGACCTAGGAACTGAGGTACTGTCTGTTTAACTATACAGATGTCTCATTGTTGGCAAGCCAGAGTTCGCAGCCCTCTGCTGATTTCATAGCTTAACACAGCAACACGATTCTATGCATGTATCTTGAATGATGTAGATGCCATATGAATAGTGAGAAAGGGTCAACATGCTAGAGTCTATACACAGTGCCTTGTCTTTATCCCAGGCAATTACTGTAAGCTGCAGGAACAAACTATAAGACTGCCTGCTGCAGCAGTAAAGCATTGTTGTACTTACTCATTGACTCTTTTAAAATCACATACCAGGATGAACACTCTGCTGTTACTACTTTCAAACTGGCTGAAGCTGATGAAGGTACATACCCATCATACAGTAGGTAATCATAACCAGTGTTGTTTTAAGCTTGGACTAGTAGTTTAATCTCAGGCTACAGATTCAAATTGTTAGCTTAAATTTAGTTTTAATTATCAAGCTCACAAGTTGTTAGCATCACTTATAATCTTTACCTTAAATTTTTGGGGTGATCTCAACAATTTAGATAGCATTAATTGTAATTACTAAAGTGAAGCACTCCTTACTATATACGATGTAACTAAAACAACACCGATCATCAGCGGCCCCTTATGCTTTTACCTTATGCTTGAACTTGTTTTTGTGTTCTCATATTCCAAGAAACATGCATCACAGTGTCCAATCCTGAATGCAAGGATTCTCCTGATGAAGTTGCCACTACGAAACAGGCTGCAGCTGATGAGGGTACGTAGCTATCAGTGTGACCTCTTAAGTGTTCATACACCATCACTATGCCCTATACATATAAAAATAAAAACCATAAATTGTCCAATCTGACCATTTATGCACTCCTTTACCATCAACTAAACCACTTTTTTGTATATATCTTATACTGCAGGAAACCCTAACATCACTGCATCAGATCCTGAAAGTAAAAATGCTTCTGACTGATTTTTTTCTTTTGCAATACAACAAATGTAAAGCAGTACTATTGTAGTGTCCCCAAAACTACTTGCATACTAGTAACAGTCACTGTAGAATTTAGACTCTTATTGTGTGAAGCTAGTGCAACAGGACATTTTATGCTAACAGTAGTTGTGGTATAGTTGAATTTTATGATATCCCTGCATTTTTTTACACCAGTTAAGTTTGTGTACTAAGCCTTCTGATTTCACAAACCAGTAAAATGATGACTCATTTGCTTGCACTCCATGTGGAATTAACAATTTATAACATCACAGAACATTGCAATTATTGGTCAAAGGGCAAAATTTGGTTCCCCTATTAGCTTACGAGTCAATAGATGTAATGGTATTGATGGCTTTAATAATATGCACTGGTTTGATTATAATGCACGTATGGCCATGAACAAGAACAGGGGGGAAATCACCTAGCTATATGATTTGGAGGTCTCCAGTGCATAGAGTTGCTACATAGCAAGAGAATGTTAATAGTGAGAAGTAATATAATATTTATGACGAGAATGAATAGTAATTTTTTACAGCCACCTAGGTCTTAGAGAGTCCAATGAGAAATTATAGGATCTCCCATGGAAAAATGCCTCTGTACACTTGGGGGGATATATGCAAGGTTGCATCCTCCAAGACCTAACCTCTATCATCATCAGGTCTCATGCAAAAAATGTCAGGGAACCTTCTCCAAACAACAAGGCACCAGATGCCTAGTGTGGACCATTGAGATGTCTAGGTTAGTTACTTAATTGCATCATTGTTGACCATACTTATCTTGTGATCCAATTTAGCATGCATGCCAAACTTGGCACTGCCTTAATTGAAAAGCGACCTGCAAACTGTTCCAGCACTGTCTTACAACTACTTGTTTATGCTCAAGGTGTATACCACATACTTGCTGTATCTAGTTAATCATGCATCAGGGAATAAGGGTGGCATGTGGGCTGCATTAGCTACAATTGTTACTTGAAATCGCTTTCTCTGACGTGTACTCATAAGCGAAAATAGGTGTGTAAGTGCTTCAGCCACAAAATTTAATTTGCATGCTGCATTATAACATTTTGGTACCACATGTAGGTACAGTGCTATCATTTAGTGGGCAAAACACAGCAGTGTTGAAAGTGGAAAACCAAAAGTGAATCAGCTGATTGTAAAGTCTTTGATCTGTTGGAAATCCACCACAATAAACTTCCCACCTTTTCACCATTATAGGGCTTTCTCAGCTTTTTGCTTTGCTTGTTGCAAGTTTTACATTAGCATTGAATGACCAGGTTTGACGTCATACCAGTATAACCAAGATCATTTTGAGCTCTACTATTCAAACTTCCACTGCAGAAGGGGATGGGATGAGCTTATTTGTAGTGCTAAGACAGCAAACTACTATCCAGCTGCTCGGAAAATCTTTCCCCAATAAACAAGCAGGAATATCAGCAACATTTACTGTGTAATATTGATCCTAAGATTATATCTACACCACAAAAGAGATAAGTACGCAAGTTTGGAGAGGCTGTTCCTTGTTTTCAATTGTTTCTCATAGGGGTTTTTTTCTCAAGAAACTAAGAACATATGGATACAAAACAAACAAGACCTGGTTAGAACACCGACAGGAGGAGTGGTTGGGAGCTGCATGTATCTGTGCTGGATGAATGGGTAGGAGGAGTGGTGGAGAGGTGTAGCTACTCTGGAGGAATGGGCAGGAGTGATTGGGAGGTGTATCACTGTATCACTGTATGATGGAGGAATGGTACCTTCACTCTTCTTGCTATTCTGAGCCCAGTGCAGCCACACAAGGTGCAAAGATCCTTTCAATTTGTGCAAAGGGGGAGGAAATGTTCCAACCAGCACTGACTAATGCCCAAGCATGAGGCCACCAAGTGCTTTTCACCCATGCCTAACCCACCCACCTCCTGTGCTTAAGATCACCCTTTCTTCTATAGAACACAGAACCTATTTCCCAAGTGCAATGTGCCAAGTGACATTGTATAGCTGAAGTCTGATGACATCAAAAGTGTCAGTAGTACTTAAAGAACAACGGCGGAGGAAGACATTTGAGATTGGGGGGGTGAACGATTTGTGTGCGTGCGTGCGTAAGCACGCACATGCTAGGGGGGTCTGGGGGTATGCTTCCCCAGGAAAATTTTGCAAATTAGATGCAGTTATCATTGTTATCTGTACGTCTTCGCATGTATGACTCTAATTTGTATAGACGTCCACATGCCATGCAGTGGCCGTTGCTTTTAATAAGAGTCCAAACTTCTGAGTTTCCAGTGCTGAGTACTATATAGGCCTACTGAGCTTGGGGCGGGGCCACAACGTAGCGAGACTCGACACTCGTGCGCCGGGATCTCTGCGACATGCTGCGAGACTCGAGACTAGTTGGCCTGGACAATGGTTTAATACGCTATCTAGCTGCAGTGGTGTCAATTTGTGAGTATACGGTATCTAATAAAGGGGGCTTGCCGTGTCACTGTCATGACTGTGGGCGATTGTGGGGGCTATGCCCCCACGCCTTATATTTTGTGGGGGCAACTGCCCCCACTGCCCCACCCCCCCTCCCCCACGGTTCCGCCGCCTATGAAGAATTTTATGTCCGATACACTGATTATGGGATGCAGTGCAGCATACATGCCACACCCTTTTAGTATCAAATTTTAATATATCAATGTAGACTCAGGGGTCTATTTCTATTGTAGCATGATTGCACATGTAGTTTAACATGAGAGGATGACATCCATCTGAAATCAATTAAGGTGAATGTCCTCAGGCGTATTGAGTAGAGACAGATGACAATACCAACCTAACTTAACTGGAGAGCAAACTAGAATTTGTGAAAAAGCAACATTCAACAAATACTGTTTTATCAAAACCACTAGCTAGTCAAGGAAACTTTACAGAAAAACATACATTTGCACTCAAAGATGCAAGTCTAGATAGGCAAAGACATAAAGGAAATATGTGGTATGTGCAATATTTAGATGGAGCAGCATTAGGCTGATGGGTGCATGCTGTCCTTGCTGGGGAATG
Source organism: Agelas oroides (assembly GCA_949130485.1). Lineage (NCBI taxonomy): Eukaryota > Metazoa > Porifera > Demospongiae > Agelasida > Agelasidae > Agelas > Agelas oroides. Next base: position 12,778,449 of record OX422183.1, on the reverse strand, counting down.
CAACTGGTGTATATAGTCAGTGACCAGTTGCCCTCCCCATTATTGTCGCTACCCATTCTACCCAGATACAACATAACAAAACCAGATACAGAGAGTAGACGCAAAATACTACAGTACAAAAAAAACACTAGCTACTGATATGACAGTGTACAAAACAACACAGTATACAGTACAATAAAGAAAAGGCACTACCGATATGACAGTGTATACAAAACAAATACTACCGATATGACAATGTACAACATAACATGCTGGTATAGACAGTACTGACATTAACAATGTACATAATTATAAAACATCAGCAAACACAAACTAGGCAGATATAGCTACTTTATCATTGCATTGGAGTGACCACTGTCAAGATTCTGAAGTTTTTGCTCTTTTCTGCTGTAATAGAGCTGACACACAAATAATAATGAACATACTATTATATTATAGACAAACTGTTTAGCTAACTTGCTAGGGCAGAGCTTGCTCAGGCTTGTCCTGAATGAAACTCCAAGTTGGAGTTGTTCTTCCACCAGGCAGTTCCAGAGTATGAATAGGTCCTACTACAAGTGCAGGCCTGTAGCCAGAAATTTTAGAAGGGGGGTTACATGGATGTCTGATTTGTATGTATGCATGCATAAGCATGCAAGAGTAGGGGGTTCTGGGGGCATGTTCCCCCCAAATTTTTTAGAAAGTAGATGCTCTGAGATTGCTTCTGAGGCCATTTTGGGACAGAAGCAGATCCGTAGTAGCTCGCGGAGTATTGCATCCAATTTTTGGTTGTCGATGTGTGCATTCGCTAAGCCAGCTGACTTCGGATTTCCACGAGAGAAGGTACTAAGTCAAAGGGTGGCAGAACAGCAGGTGGCGTGACATCACTAGAAGGACAATTCTCGAGTGCCTGAACTTGCGATGTATTTACGCACATATTTACGCACGTATTTACGCGCGTCCTTACAGCAGCGGCGTGAACGGCTTACGCGCGCGTTCCGCGCTGGTCCTCCATGAACAGCTGCAACCAGACTGAGTTGCCGGACACTCTGGCCAGCTTCCCGTGGACATCCGGTGGACATGAGGTTCAAATCTGATTGGTCCGTTCTAAATTAAGCACATGACTTCCTGCATGCCAACCCGTATACTACTCGCTTACGATGGCATTCTACGATACTGACTTAGCTTTGGGCTTTATACTCCACAGGTGCATGACGGGGACCTCGCGCGAGTGTAAGAACAGCATCAAGACGACTTACTCTTGAATTCTCAAGTCGCCGGAAGCCGTGTCTGTGGCCGCTCTTCCAGTAGGTGAAATTACAGACCGCGTCCACTCTCGAGACGACTCCTTTTTCAACGTGTGCTAGCGGGATCGTTCTGAATGAGCTCTCTGTCGCGACAGTTTGCCAGCGTGGGCACAAGCTTCACAAAACAGTAACACATAGCTGGATAAATGTTTTGATTTGCATACCATGCGTGACCTGCAGCAATTATTACATTCCTTCGTGGCACGGAAAGCTGGCCAGAGTGTCCAGACGTATTTTTCTCTCCCTCTCGCTCCTCCCACCGGAAATAAAGAAAAATACGGCTGGCTCGCGAGACTACCCCCCCGGCCTACGGGCCTGAAGTGGGAAGGGAAATTCAAGTTTATTTGAGCCACTCGGCTGTCTACTGATAAAGGGGGTTCACAATTTGTAATGTTTCTTCCTTGCGGATTGCGCGCGTGGATCGAAGCCTTTTTCCTAGCTTGTGAGCTGAATAAATTACCTACAGTGCAAGAGCTCGCTAGCTGTAACTCCTGGTTATAGGAGTAAATGTTCATCTACATGCTGTGTGAGTTACTATAGCTAGTCTTTCACGCTTAATAGGTCTAGCTTCACCAGTCTAGTGAGCCATGTGCAGATTTTTAATAGTAAGTTCTAGTTTGCATGTGATGAACTAAATGTTTACCTACAATCTGAGTACAAGAACAAATTTTGTGTGAGCATCTTGGGGTATGGTTTCACTTGACTGCATTATTTAAGATACTAGAAACTTGTCCCTGCAAGTCATGCAAAACAGTTGCTGGAAGGCATGCAGCAAAACAAAACACCAAAAAAAACAACATAGTCTGTATTCTGTCCAAAGATGTTTGTGCAACGTTTTAACAAGAATGCTGAACTCTAGAGTACATAGACTATTTTCAGAGAAAACTACTCTTGCAAACTGAATCATACACAGTGCAATCTGTCTAAGTGTACTGCCAAAGTAGTCTCATTGCCATACTCTCAAAAAGCACAAATGTCTCATGTTCTGAGTGACATTTCTTGTCAAATGGAATGGTGCTTACTACACAAAGAATGTCATTTAAAATCTTACAGTCAAACTGGAAGCATCTTGTTTAAGTTTACCTTGCTCCCTATCACAAAAGCCTCTCTGCCCCCAGTTACCATGACTATGTTCTTGTTTGGGGTATCACTAAGATTTGGCATCACGTTCATGAGCGCTTCAACACCCCAGATATGTTGAAACTAATAAGGATAAACTACTTCCACTGTCTGAACTTGAAGTTGGCTACTTAGAAAAAAAAAACAATGCAAAGCACTGGATTGAAGACCAGGACGACCTAGAAGCTTTGTATCAGGCTTTCTCTTCTGGAGATGAAATCACTCTATGGTGTGATGCACGACATTTACCTGAGGAACAGAAGAAACGAAAGAAGCGAGAAAGTGAGGAGAGTGATGAGACCCCTGTAAAAAAGCGAGCTTCTAAAGAAGAGCAAGTTGATAAAATTATTCTTCTACTTTGAGAAAAACATCAGGGTCGTTTTTCAGGGCCACAGTTAAGGTTGTGGGCAAGGATGAACATTAACGGACAACATGAGTCCCTGGATACACGTCCCAATATGCCTATTTTTACTGGATCCACACCTAACCCTACACTGCAAAAAATACTTGGTTAAAATGACCACAAGTGCATGGTTACTGCAGTTTCAAGGTTCATTGAACAGGTGGATAGTACGGTTAAAGGAATTCCAAACACAGTTATCATCCATCAACCCCCACGTAATTCCATCTGGCTTCAAAGAGCTAGCACAGACAGTTCATGTGCATCCACCTGCTGGCTATTATCTGGTTCTGAACCAGATAATAGCCAGCAGATGGATGGTATGTATTGGCTAGCAGACAAGTGTCTCTGCTAGCTCTTTGAACTTTGATGGAATGTGAGGGTGGTTGATTGATGATAATTGTGTTTTTGGTTCTTTAATCACCTGTTCAGGGAACCCTGAAACTGCAGTAACCTTCACCCGTGGTCATTTTAACCAAGCAGTTTTTGCAGTGTATAAGAGCACCAGAGGTGAATCCTTGAGTGACACACTCACCAGTGCTGCTATGGCAGTTGTGAGTCTCCTCACAGATCGGTCAGGAAAAGATTCCAGTTCTGCTATGTCTCCTGCCAAAAGGGCACATGTATGGGGCCAATACTTAGATCACCTTGAAAAATGATATGAGGCAGATATTTTGACAAAAGAAGAGTTTGAGGAACAGAAACACTTTACTCTAAGAAACATGCGTCAAATAAACTCTTAGTATTGTATTTCGGTATGACAAGCTAAATGTGCTGTGACAGTGTACATCAAAGCTACTTTATACAAGTCACAAAAAAGTTTTCTGAATGAAAACAAGTGCATGTAGGGATGGAACCCTCAAAAACCAGCCAAACAAGATGGGAACAACACCACAACACTTTCACACCATCCCTATATCTTGTGCCATTTTGCCTTGTGTTAGTGGCAACTTAGTGCATAGGAGGGTGATGGAAGGCAGTGGGTTGGGTGGTGCTGGGTGTGTAGTGCATGTTGATGTGCATGCATTGACAGTAAGTTGTGTTGTGGGTTGCTACAACGCAGTTGCTACTGAGCATGGCAGATATGGTCTGTCTTGTATGCAGAAGCTGTGGAGTGCACAAGCAGTGCTGAGTCTGTATGGCATGTTATAGTGTAACTTATGTCGTCAAATTGTATTGCTGCTGAACGTGGCAGATATCTTGTATGCAGGAAGGCTGGTGAGTGAGCAGTAGTGTCTTGTTCATATATTTAGTGGGTTGGAATAGGCTAATGTACATGTTGAGAGTTTTGTGGTGTGAATACTTGGCAAAATGGCACAAGATGTAGGGATGGTGTGAAAGTGTTGTGGTGTCGTTCCCATCTTGTTTGGCTGGTTTTTGAGGGTTCCATCCCTACATGCACTTGTTTTCATTCAGAAAACTTTTTTGTGACTTGTTCCTGTGTTTATTTAGGAATGTAAGAGAGAAGAGAGGTGGGAGGGGAGGCTGAGGGGAAAATGCATGGTCTGTAAAACACAAAAGTATAAGAACTTTGTTATTCACAAGGAACCACGAAAGAATTGTTGTAAATCCTAACCATTTCAAGTGAAAATGTACATCCGAACCAAACTTCTTTATTTAGGTTAGACACCAAAGTGTAGGAATCTATGGGATTTAGAAGCCAAAGAAAAGTCTTATATAAAACCCAAGTGTAAAGTGTGCGGTTTTATGAGGCTTTGTGCAGGCTTTATGAACCCCGTACAACGGTGGCGGAAGACATCTGAGATTGGGGGAGAACGATTTGTGTGCGTGCGTAAGCACGCACATGCTAGGGGGGATCTGGGGGGTATGCTCCCCTAGGAAAATTTTGCAAATTAGATGCTTTGAGATTGCTTCTGAGGCCACTTTTGGCCCAAACCGGCACTACAGTTTTCATTGTTATCTGTACGTCTTCGCATGTATGACTCTAATTCGTATAGACGTCCACATGCCATGCAGTGGCCGTTGCTGAAGAGTCCAAACTTCTGAGTTTCCAGTGCTGAGTACTTATATAGGTCTACCGAGCTTGGGGCGGGGCCACAACGTAGCAAGACTCGACACTCGTGCGCCGGGATCTCTGCGACATGCTGCGAGACTCGAGACTAGTTGGCCTGGACAATGGTTACGCTATCTAGCTTGTGAGTATACGGTATCTAATAAAGGGGGCTTGCCGTGTCACTGTCATGACTGTGGGCGATTGTGGGAGCTATGCCCCCACGCCTTATATTTTGTGGGGGCAACTGCCCCCACTGCCCCCACGGTTCCGCCGCCTATGCCGTAGATCGGTGTCAAACCGATTTAGACCATAGCTACTTACCGCCAAAGTGTTACTGCAATGGTGTCTTACAGCTCAGTACTACATGACCTCTGTGGGGACGAAGTCTACAGAGAGTTTTGGCCACTCCAAATGAGACTTTAGTTTCCCGTCCTGACTTTTTTCATTTTACATGCGGGCGGGCGGTCTATTACCATTAACCATTACTATGAATCTCATTATAAGCACGACGAGTTAAAATTCGCGCGAGAAGCAATGTCCGGATTAAACGCGTCGGAATGTCCGCATCCTGGAGCTGTCGAACACATTCATACTATTAGCGTTCCACTGAATCGGGCGACGTTGGTGCTATGTCTGCTTTTACACGAGTCTAGTACGTTTGCTGCTGTACTACGCACTAGCAGTAAGTTGCACGTTGGATGACAACACGGCACTGCAGATAATTTTGAAATATTTCGGGTATTTGGAATAATAATGGCCACAATGGTCAAATGGCGCGGTAGACTCCAGAGGGGGCGGGCGGAGGACGGGAAACTATAGTCTCATTTGGAGTGGCCTTTCGGTGAACCCAATAGTAGTCCATGTGAACTGGGAGCAGCTGAGCAACCGCCGTTTCAGCAGCTGCCTCCTCTAGCGCAGGAGTTTTGAATGAAGCCAATGTTAACTCACTGCTACTAGCTGCACTAGAGCAGTTCGAGGACCAAGGTACCGATAGGCTGCTACTCTTTGCATTGGAGGGATATGAAGACTCAGGCACAACACAACAGGAGGATACTAAAAAGACACCAGCCAAAATGTCAACTAAACACTGTTTGTAAAGATGTACTAGCTATATACCTTTTTGCTGTAAATGACCATAACAAGCAAATTTGAAATTTGAAAATGAAAAATTGAATGTAAGTGGCTAGTGTTCCAAGTATCAAGTACCTAGTGTCTAGGTGAGTTACAGGTCTAGCCATTGACCAATCAGGTTCCAGAATGACTTTCAGCTATAGTCTGAACGGAAGTAGAAACCGCTGCCCTCGCTAACTAGCTACACGTGCTCAGTGTGTGGAGTCCTCACATACATTTTCATTCACAGCAGCCCCAACAATATACATACCTTACAATACTTCTCCTGGAAGGATGCACACATCCCCTCTCTATGTCAGCTAATCACGGTAAGCTATCTAAACACGTGCTCAGTTGAGCTTCCGAGGCCCGGGGGGGGGGGGGGGGGGGGGGCGTAGCTGCTATGAATATTGTAACAAAATGGCGTATAGCAGCAAGCATAAGCGTGGGAATTGCCGACTAGTTCGAGTTCTTTCTTTGAGAACGATGAGTGGTGAGTACAATACCTGTTGATTTATGCTGTTCCTTCGCGTTTGAATCGTTGTCGTGCTATCGCGGTGGAGAAAAGAAAGAAGAAGAAGAAGAAGTCGGAAGATAGACGATTTGCCCGTTTTAGCGACTTGCCGGTCTGGTACTTTAGCGATGCTTTCCAGCAAAGTTAACGGTCCTGTTGCCCATGGAAGCACTCGATAATGCCTGATATGGCTCACGGAGGCCGTTGACTAATCTAACGCAGACATTTCGAGCGTGTCATTTGTGCACTTTTAATGTGGCCGCCATTTTTTTTCGGGTAGTGATGTCAGAGTTTCCAAAAGTATGTAAATATTCATCTACACAGGCCATTTCTCCACAATGTCTTAATGTATTCACATCAAATTTGATATAGAGGTTCTTTAGAGGCTTGGGTATATTTCCTTGCACAGCTTTGTTAACAATATCTGCCTCGATCAAAACTACACACAATTTTTTGTCACATCTCGCTACTTTTCTGCAAATTGTTGAAGTATTAAGACATTTTGTGATGCTGCTCACAGTTACTTCAATATTCAACAAAGCACAACCAGTTCTGTATACTAGAGTAGTTGTCCAATGGGATGGTACAGGTTTTTGATTGGAACCTTGCTCCAACTTCCCCGGAAATGCAACTATTTATGGCCACAAAATGCCGTTTTTTAAGCATTTATCAAGCCTAGTGCAAGGATTATACTAGATATCTAAAAGCCACAACCTTCATTGGACTGAATAGGTACAGACTATCCTTCACAGCGAGTTTCGTTCTGATCGGGCTTACAGCGGCTTCCGGAAAGGTAGTGACCGGAATATTGCGCTAAAACGACGTAGAAAACATTTGGCAAACCGGTTACATTTCGAAGACCGTACCGCTTGCTGTATTCACCCAATCTCATTGATAAGGGTACCGTTGGAATCGCCATTTTATGCTCTTTTCGAAAATAAAGGTTGTTGTTGTGATAAACGAATTTTGATTTTCACCCCGACATCGCTATTTCGGGGTCACACTACATATGGTGTACTACCGTACGCCATGATATCCACTGTGTTGCATCCATCCGTAACAGTCATTTGGTGTAATACCGTATTTTTTCAAATAAAACGCATGATCCAATCTAGCGCAAGAAATTCAATTCTGGGAATTTATGGGTGGATCCAACTTAGCGCAAGCTGCCACTAATTTTTGGGTTGATCCAATTTAGCGCAATACCATGAATGAAGCCTCTCAGTTGTCCCAGTCAGTTTATTTTGTGGCAACAAAGGGCGGTCAAGAACAATTTCCAGGAAAAAGAGCTATTCCATAAATGTTCTAATTTGTGGCTTGTAACACTTTTTGTTGCTGCAACTGCTACTGTCTACCAAGAATCTCATTTCTGGAGAACTGAAGGCCAGAAACTCTTGCATCTCTGTGTGACCAAAGTTTGAATCCATTGCAATGCATGATCTAATCTAAGCAAGAAATTCAATTCCTGGAATTTATGGGTGGATCTCATTCCCACTCAAATTATTTAATTTGCAAGCATTTTATTCGAATAAATACGGTAGTTGCAAATCCTTGAAGTATTACATCCTTTATATCAGAATCTTCACAAACTTGAAAAACAGGGTCATTGGATCGTAGGAAATGCTTAACTTTTGAAAAGGCTTCCTCAATGGGATCTAGATCCGGGGAGTAAGGGGGTAAGAAATGCAGTATAACACCATGCTCTTCAATCAATCGAACTGCTGGTTCCACATGGTGGATGGATGCATTGTCCATTATTACTACACTTCTTGGATTTTTTCCATTAAAGGGTAGTAATTGTGGCAGTAAACAACACTCTATAAAAGTACAAAATTCCTCTCCATCTATTGTGTGGTCAGTTGTGTATGTATCCAGCAATCAATCAATGCATATAATACCAACAGCAGAGTATCGTTTTCCTCTTACTAGGAGCCTTTCTTCTATAGCCCTCTTTCCTTTGAGGGCATATCAGACCCTGTTTCATCAACAAATACCAGCATACTAGGATCGTAGACCAGTGTTTGCATGGAAGCTTGAGTTGTTTCCAGTCCTTGCAAGAGCATTGTGGCTATTGACAATATGTTTTCCACCAGATGACTTACTGATTTCAAATATGCCTTGCATTGTATCTGTAAGCACAACTTGTGCTTGCAGGAACATTGCCTTGTTGATTCTGGACAAGCAGTGGAGGATCACATTTCGTGGTCTTCCATGAAGGTAGGAGGGTATGAAATCCTTGTATGCTCTGTATGTCCCTGACATCTGATAGTTCTGGAGTAAGTATTTTTCTGGTAAGATTCAGGAAGAAATGTAGTCACCAGCAGGATTGCTAGGTTGGAGACTGTCATGTTTTTGTTTTGGGGTAGATTGTTATACTTAAGCACCTTATTTAGTGCCTCTACCATTTTTGTATTGACATCTGCATATAGAACTTGTCATCACGGTAGCAGCGAGCCCATTTCTATTGGGAAAGAAATGGTAGTAGACTGATAGTCATGTACAAATGTGCAATAACTCCTGAAACAAGGCCTAAGACTAAACAACTGGTACCGGTATCACCTGTATCTAATTATTGTGAAGTACCTGGGTCATTCCATGTCAAATCAACACAAAAAAAATCCTTACCTTCACCGATTTGAACAAAACTTGGTTTTTACACAGTGTCTGTTGAGATATTAACCCACAGTGAATTTCAGCGTTCTGCAATGTATGGCTTCAGAGTTAGAACCAGACGGAAAATTGATTTTTCAGAAATTTTTAGCTTACCTATAGTTACTAAAACAACCATAACTTTGAGTGGGATTAACTTTGACCTACAATTTACATCACTTGTAGCTCACAAAATTTCCTTTCGTTTGATATAATTAACAAGTATATCCCATAAAGTTCGGGTCAAAGGTCGTCATTAGTGCACTTTGACCTTTGCTATCTCAAAAACGAATATTTTAATTCCGATTAATTTTTTTCCAAATGTTGTTTGGGTCATTCTCTCCAAGTGGTATTAAAATGGTTTTGGGACTGACATGGGATTGGGAGATATGTGACAATGTAATGGCAGTTAGGGGAGACGTATTGTAAAGCATCCCTATACTTACCTGATGGTGGTTCATTTTGATTGGTATGGTGGTGGATACCTTTGCAAACATGACACGACAAAATATCCATGATTCCATGGTTGGTATGTAATGTCCAAGTGGTGGTTGCCATGGTTACTAGGTCAGTTATCTCCTCTAGTGAGCAGTTTAGTGTAGTGTGGAGAAGGGTGAACAGGGAATAATCTAACACCAGACATGTCTCAAACACCATGTCAGATGTGTGACCACACCAACAAAATCAATTTTATATATAATATTTCATCATGATTCAATTTGTCATAATTTCATGGGTGTTAGTGGTGGTGTAGTCTTGATACCAGGCCTGTGTTGCCTTAAGTTTCTATTTGCTTGCAATACACAATTACGAAGGGTAGTCATGTGCTTTGAAATCAGGTGGATAGATGGTAAACATGCACAGGATAGTGCCCGACCATAATATTTCATGCCTAGCGGTAAGCAGTATTCATCCTGCTTTGCAAATGCTCCAGCTTCCAATGAACATTAGAGGAAAGGGCCTCGAGATCCTCATCCCCGCTCTCCCTGCCCCCTCCCCCCCCCCCCCCCCCCCCAACTGTGTGTCTACCCTCTGTCTACCTGCTGCCATGCATGTGGTCAGATCTTCCAGACCTTCCCCCTCTGTATCACATTTTTGTATACTACATAGTTATGATGAAAGACTTGTGGGAACATGTGCACTTACTTCACAAGAGTGGTTGCTGTTGACAACAAAGTCCACTTCTCAAAGAATTCAAGCATAAACAGTAAGCAAGCGCCAGCCTTTCTAGAAATGTGAGAAGAACTTCACATCATAGCTAGTGCAGGTACCTTTCCATGCAGGTGCTACGTACTTTGCCAAGCTTTAACTCACACTCGGTGCAAGTTTCAACTCAGACTTGGTGTCCGTGCAATTCAGCAAGGATCTTGCCTTCTGATATAGCTTTCTATCACCAGTAAGAACCCCCTGCAGCAGTAATTGCAATTTTCCTAAGGTTCATGACATTATCACTCAGTAAGCTACCTCCAAATCCACCAAGCTGAATCTTATTTAAAATCACTGTAGCTATCAATCAGCTAAATGTTATCCTCTCAAAATTTCCAGCCCTATTGTATTACTGAAATGCAAACATTGTGGGGAGAGCCTGAGCATGTTGTAACAAAAACAAGAATGGTCATCATTTCCACATGTTGAACAGCACTGAACTGCTCACTACAGGAGACAACTGACCTAGTAACCATGGCAACCACTACTTGGACATTACATACCAACTATGGAATCATGGATATTTTGTTGTGTCATGTTTGCAAAGGTATCCACCACCACACCAATCAAAATGAACCACCATCAGGAATGCTTTACAATACATCTCCCCTAACTGCCATTACATTCTGTCACATATCTCCCAATCCCATGTCAGTCCCAAAACTATTTTAACACCACTTGGAGAGAAGGATCCAAACAACATTTGGAAAAAAATTAATCGGAATTAAAATATTCGTTTTTGAGATAGCAAAGGTTAAAGTGCACTAATGATGGCCTTTGACCTGACCTTTATGGGATATACTTGTTAATTATATCACCCGAAAGGAAATTTTATGAGCTACAAGTGGTGTAAATTGTAGATCATAAAGTTAATCTCACTCAAAGTTATGGTTGATTTAGTAACAATAGGTAAGCTAAAAATTTCCGAAAAATCCATTTTTTGTCTGGTTCTAACTCTGAAACCATACACTACAGAATGCTGAAATTCACTGTGGGTTAATATCTCAACAGACACTGTGTAAAAACTAAGTTTCGTTCAAATCGGTGAGGGTAAGGATTTTTTTGTGTTGATTTGACATGGAATGACCCACCTGAGATATCGGTAGCCATTTAAGTTCTAACCAACTTCTAATTTGCTCATTGGTTCTCCAGACTGATGAACTTTTCAGTGTTTCAACTGCTTTGTCGTAGTAGTATGTACGTGGCATGTGTGTGTCATCTGGAGGGGAGGGCGCATTTGCACATTCACAAAGCAAATGGAGAGGCTGATCTCTTCCTTCGTCATTGAGTCCATGCTTCTCTCGTTTGTCCATCTCTCCCAGGCTTGCTTCCGGTGGAAATCACAGAGACAGACAGTGACCCCAGGGAAGACTGCTTCCAGTGCAGCAAGCTCAGCTTCTGAGTAGTCGCACATGAAATACCGTGGCCTCCACTCAGGATTCCAGGTTTGTAAGATCTGAAGGGCTTCTTGTATTTGCTCTGTTGTTTCTGATTGTGTGATGAACTGTCCGACAACAATGAATCCAACATTAGTCCGTACACGCACAAAAAACAGTGCCAAGTCATAGTTTGTTGTTTTGTATGTGGCATCAATCAGACTAATATTGCCATATCTTGCTAAGATGGACTTTTGCCAATCTGTTTGGTAGATCCAAAGGAAGTCTGGGAACATTCAGTGTGGGTTCGTCACCTCCTGAATTCCCTGAAGAGACGCTTGGTTTTTCCTTTTATCTGTCTGAGACAATTGGGGGCTGTCAACCACAATGTATAGGGACGAAAATAGTGGGTTGCATTAGGTTCTTGTTTCCACTGTTTTAGCTTTAGGCGAAGGTTCTCCTGGTCAATTTTAGAAAGCTCTAGAGCTTTTTTGGCTGTGTACATGGTTCTGGTGATCATGTAGACTTGCACGATCTGAAGGTATAGTGGTTGGCATTGGTACTGTTCTGAAAACTGTGTGTGTATGTACTGCCTGAGTGCCTTTTTCACTCATGTACTTCCGTCATACCTTCAGAGACAAATTCAGATATTTTCTGAGCTATGTGTGGATGTACTTTCTGAGCATATCCACTCACTTCATCGGTTGGATGTTTGGTGTGAGGATCCTGGGTAGGCAAAGACACAAAATATCAGATCTCCTTTGATGGGCTGCCTGATTTTATCTCCTCTTTCAATTGCATTAGCCTCTCTTCTGTTAGTTGTCTAAGCTTCCATGAACCAAGATTTTTTTTTTTCATTTTCTGTAATTTGATATGCAGGGTATAGGGTGTACTGCATTGCAGAAATGTGAGCCAAACAGCCTAATTTCCTTGTACCTTGCAGTCCGAGTCTCAGATTTTTGCACTCTTTCTGCATGTTTAAAGTACTCTTTACCAAACTGACAGTTGTACAGTGTTTCACCATTTGCTGTGAAGGGTTCATCTCCAAACTGAATGTCTTTATCTCCCTCCTTTTTCCTCCTGTAAAGACGACAATCAATGGATGGCTTGGGTGTGTCTGGATTCTATACAAAGTGATTTGTATTTTCGTGTGAATGCTGAACATGCATCTGATTTATATTGCTACTATTGTGTTACTATAATACAAAGTTGATTTACCTGATTCTCACTGTCCAACTCTATTTTAGCTTGCTGCTTTCCTGCAACTGTTTAGCATGACTTGTGAATCAAGAAAGTGCTCACGGTGTCAACACGATGCTTCTGTAGCACTCCCTCCAATTCAGTTATACAAACCCTTCATAGTAGATGCCACATGGTCTCAGACCACCAATCCATGAAGGATGTGTGGCTGAATCCATCAGTAGCAGACCGCTTTCTGTATAGCGACTCCCTAACCTGCACATCTCGCAATCCACGACTTACGCTACAAACACTGGACAGAAATTAGCAGAAAAAGAACCTCTAGGCCTAAAATATATCAGTTCCCACACAACTGCACGCTACCAGGCTACACAACAGTAGGCTGAAAGACCATTCAGACTAGTATTGGCAATTATATACTTGTACCGTAAATTCAGGATATTATAAGCACCAGTGCCTATTTTCGAAATTAGCAGCCAAAATGGGTGCATATTTTTGAGGGGTGCTTATTTTCATGGGGTGCTAGTAAACGCATGTAATTTTCTGGTAGCGTGCAATTGTGTGGGAACTGATATATTTTAGGCCTAGAGGTTCTTTTTCTGCTAATTTCTGTCCAATGTTTATAGCTTTTCTAGAACCAGAGATACAGTCACCAATCGGTCGATCGTAACCAACCCCCGCCCACCAAAGTAAAGCGCATGGAACTAACAAGAGGCTTTTGCTAATTCCTGGATATGTTTTATCAAGGGGCCTTGCCTAAATTTTGGCTTGTATCCCGTGTCGGTATTACAATCGGAGATAGACACTGTCGAACTTGAATTAGCTGCAACGTTCGAAAAGCCGAATCAGCAAATCCACTCGTGCCTTTTCATGTTGGGTGCCTATTTGTGTGGGTGCTTATAAACGCGATGTGGTTGTTGTAATCAAAATGGGTGCCTATATTCATGGGGTGCTTATTTGCTATGGGTGCATGCCTATTATTCTGATTTTACGCTATTTATGGAAGATGGAATATGCACTTGCTAGTTGCATGCGTGTCATTTCCTGCCTCTAAATTGCTGTGGCTGTGTATAAAACTACCTGCATTAGGTTTTATGATACATGATTCCGCGGATGTAAGGTCATCAGTTTCAGTACATAGCCGCAGTGATAGCTATGCCAGCGGCTTGCAGATACCGTGTGATAGTAGCAGTGGCTGTGTGCGCCATTGTCTTGGCATCGCAGCAAGCAGATGCCCAACAGTGAGTTGCGCATACATGTAAAAATCTATAGCCATAATAAGATCGAATGATCGATGTCCGCGCACGCTCGGATAAGCATGTGATACTGGTACATGGTTGCCGTGCACCCAGATTGCGGTGCTACAACTGACGGTCCCATCATTAATAGAGGCTGCACGTTCCGTGTGCAACCGCTTGGCCGCAGCAAGCGGTCGGGCAGGTCGGGTTTTGGCTTGCACGCATGCACATGCGCACTTTGAATTGCGTATATCTACTGCTGGCCAACACGTTTTGGTCTTCTGCGAACCGTATAGTATGCCGCTAATTTTATAGGCAAAATCTTTGCTCACTAAATGTATAACTTATTCCATATGCTCGCCTAGTGAATCAGAATCCTATTTTCCAAAACCACGGGTAAGTAGCGATTCCGAACATGTAATTTTTTTTCCCGCAGGACACCTTTCGTATATAGATTCGGCGTGCGCTAAGTTGCACGCATTCTGCATGCACGCGGTCACTACTTCATGATCAGACCTTGGACGTATAGCAACACTCAAAATTCTGCTTGCCAAGAATTAGAGATTTATATGGCGTTTTAGGTCAATACCTCAGAAGCGATCTCTGAGCGTGCCCCCAGACCCAGCTAAACGCTGCGCACTAATATGCATGCAGTATCCTAGACTTTGACCACACCACCTTTGAATAGCTTGCTACGTCCCTGAGAAGTTTATAAGAAAGTAGCTGCAACAGAAAACAACATTAGCTTTACCTCACTAATGACGCCGATACTGAGCCGGTGAAGCCTAGGAACGAGGCTAGCAATGGCATAGGTCTCCGACGATAGCTTCTTTCCCAGGCCTTCCCCGCTTCCAGTTTTTGATCGCTTACAGTATGCAAAAAAAAAACAGAGAGGGCCTAGGGAAGGCCTGGGAGATTTAGTCACGTGCGTGACGCCAGGTAGGCAGACGGTAAACAGTAGTCTCGTCCCCAGACCCCACCCTCTCATGAGGAGAAACGGTCTGGTGAACCTAGTCGAATTTCTTGGGCTAGGACGCGCTTTTGCGACAGTGTTTTTTTTTGCGGCCAACCCGCTCAAAAAGGTACGGATACTCGAATGGAAATGAACAAATTTTTACTGTTGTAAGGCAAGTGCTATGTAATAATTACCGATTTCGCAATCTCATTGGTCCTTACCACTTTTGTGGAATAAGCCGAAGGAATTCGACTTCGCTCACCAGACCGTTTCTCGCCGGGAGGCGCGCGCGGGCTGGGCACGAGACTAGGTAGACAGATGGGGGGCGGTGCCCGATCGTTGTAACTCACAAACTTCGCGATTTTTTTCTATAACAATTTATGTCACACAGAAGCATGACAAGGGATAGCACCAATAGTCAAGGGCTAATACTGAGGGTGTACCCAACAATCAAACATATACAATCAATAAATCATGATCTAGCTACTTCTTAGGTCCGAGTCTAGGTCTGAGTCTGTTCACAATGGGAGATGGGCTCTTGAGATGATCTGGTGTTGCGACACTAACTGGTGCAGCTGCGTCATCTACTTCGTTCTCACTGGGGCAAGAGGACTCACTGCTGGACATATTCTCCCACACATGACGTGGTGCTCTCAGTTTGAGAAGTGTTTTAGAGACACGGCCAGTATCACGGGGCTTCTTCCTTTTCACAACAGTCCATTCTCCATCATTTGCTACTTTTTCATCATTGTCCTGTTGAAATGATTCAGGTTGGTTCTCTGTAGGCATGCAAGGATGGGTGGCATTATTTGGAACTTCTGCTTTGGGGGTGAGAGCTCTCTTTGGACCTTAGAATCAGGCTTACTTGTAACCTCCTTATGACTGGAGGCACTAACAGCATTAATAAAGGCCTTGGGTTGCTTACTCTTCCTTCTCTTCCTCTTTGTCTTGGACGCCATCACTTGTGCAGGCCAATAGAAGCTGACAGAGAAGCCACTCTTTGAAGACTTGGCAGTCCATAGGGCATCAGCAAGGTTCAAATTACTTTGCTGTAGCTGTATGGTGAGTCCCAGAGGGAACCCCAGCAGGCTAAGGATAGCAAAGTCACCTTCCAACAGAGCGACTTTTTATAGGCTTGTCAGCCATTTTTATCAATTTTTTTTTAGATAATTAATCATTCACTACTACCCTTCATGATGATCAGCCTCTAGTCTACCGAACGAGCTGAATTGACGCTGTCTTTCGAACGTTACAGTATCAAGTTCTTGGACAAGATATTACAAGAAGGACCTCGAGATTCATCGTCGGGCACCGCCCCGGTCTGTCTATATCGTCCATACCGTGCACGTGACTAAGCCTTCCCCCTCCTCGTTTTTGCATACTGCAAGCCATCAAAAACTGGAGGGGGAACGGCGTGGGAACGAGGCCATCCGACGCCATGCTGGCCAAGCGAGATCGTCCACTGGATTAGAGTCACATGCTTGAGATTGTCCAGTAAAGAACAGTCATTCGGTGTTATGGCAATCATCAGCCTTGATCATGGCGAGATAGAGAACAGCATGTCAGGAGTTCAAGAGTATTGGTAAAACCCGGAACGAACGGAACGGCCAGGAAATTTACGCACCGTCGTATATGACTGCTGACGTCTAACTTGTATAATATTGCAAAAAGAAGAGGTCCACAGTAACTTACAACTTACTCGAGGTTTGCTAAATAATAATAATGATAATAAGCCTTCCTACTCGTACCGTTCAATCTGCTTCTGCTCAAAGTCGAACGTCTATTATACAGGTGCGTGCTAGTCCCTTATAGGGAAATACCGTTGCAGAGAGAGAAGCAACAAAATGCCGCTACGTCAAAAGTGCGCCGCTACGACACAAACAAGCTACTGTACAGGGGCATACGGTAAAATACGTGCAGCGCTAGGGGAAGAATCAAACACAACACCTTGGAGAGTGCTTTTGTGGCACTAAAAAGCAGAAAGCGGGGGCGTACCTACGTTCCGTTCGTTCCGCTGGTTCCGTTCTGTTCCATTCCGTTCCGTTCCATTCCGTTCCGGGTTTAACTAATACCAGGAGTTTAGTGCTTGGGGACACCAAAAGTTTAGACTGCTGCAATTCAGTTTTGTAAAGCTAATGTTTCAACACCTATACAGGTGCCATCATCTGTGCAATATGACAAGAAGTACAAACTGAGGTGTGATATAGAACAGCAAGAAAAAACACACACACTAAAACAGACGATCATAGGCTTGTGTCAGGTTACCAATATCTCTGTTCAGTGCGTCTGTTGTAGTGCGGATATGGATTGATTTCAGGGCAAGTCTCAGTGATATGTAGATTCTATATAGGTGTTGAAACGTTTGCTTTACAAATGGCTGGTGTAATCAATTAGTGTCTAGCATGAGCCCTCCTAGCCACACAGGCTTTTTCGCAAGTACTACACCTGCTGAAGTACATCTCCAATCATGTTCTTCAGTTGATCCATGCTACCATAGAGAACAGGGTCAATCGGTCTCCACTTTAGTATGTACACTGGTAAAAGGGAAAACACACTCAAAATGGGAGTCACATTCCAGAAGCGGATCAATTGAACACAGCTTAGCCTCGCCCACTTAATTAACCCAGCTGAGCAACACTGAATACTAAATTAGTTTTTGAGGTGCCAATTCATTAACTGCTGAACTTTGCATAATGATGCAGGATCAGCAGTGGGTTTGTTTGTTATGACTAGTCTTAGACTTTTCACATTAAGGGAGGATAAATAAACAAGTATAGCCTTTTACATTACAATTATTCATAGTTTTTGATGATTCTCATAATAGCAGAGAAGTTGGTCAACAGGTACAGCTTTTATATATACCTGTCAACTATTCATAGTTCTTTTATAATACTCATTGCAGTAACTGCATATTTTTGCCATGCCCCATGGTGGGATAGAACTGCATTCCACTCTATGGAGGAGGTAGCTGAGCACTGCTCAGGAAGGAGGTAGCTGAGCACTGCTCAGCAAAAGATGCTACAGTATCCTAAAGTGCTGTACATTAACTAACAGAGAGAACTTCCTGAGATAGCTATCAAACTTGTCTGTTCCCATAGAGCGCAAAACATTTTATCCCACCAAGGATTTGACCAGAACTGTTAATATTAAAGCTATGAATATTTGCAGCATAAAAGGTCTATAGTAAAAAAGTTTACAAGTAGCTCACTTGTAGCTGTAGTAAGCTGTTGAGTGTCCCAGCAGACCATTAGCTAACCAAACATTTCCAGTATGAAGTTCACTAGCCACTTTATCTTGCTGCTGGTGACTCAAAAGCCTTTTACCACTACACTAAAGGGTACTCCAACCCTGATTGAAGGAGCAGGGAAAAATGGTGCTCTTTGGTTGAAGTAATGTGACATAACCATAACCTTGCAATGAAATTGCTATCACAAAATCTCTTTCGAGTCGCCCTTCACACTATATTGCTGCATAGTTTAACTCCTTTTATGATTTACCAACAAAGAGATTGCAACCAAACTCCTACCTATATGGCTACCGTCTCAGCAACAGACAACTTGGCATAGTCAGACACAACACACTATACAGTTGAACTTTGAACTCATGTAACATAACTTGAATGTTTACCCCAAGTGGTTGCTTTTTGCTGAGAGGGTTATTACTCCTGCAAAGCCCAAACATTGAATAATAAAATAAAACATGAAGTTCCACCCCTTGTACACACAAGAATGTGATGGTATGACACATAAATGTCGTTACTCTGGCATGATGGGTGGTAGGTAAACAAAGGTATACTGATTTCCAGGGTCTTACCATCTAAGTTACTTTTAGCACATACCGTATAGCCAGAAAATTTGACGGGGAATTAAATTTGGCGGTTTGGTGGTCGGGGTTGAAACCGCCAAATTAAAATCCGCCAATAATATTTTCGCCCGAACGCGTAATGACGTAATGCACGCAGTAGCGCTCTTGGCCCCGCCCGGCGCCCCTCTACGCGAGCTGTGCATATAGCTAGCTAGCACGCTGCCAGTTATCATTCTTGTAAATTTGTGAACTCCCGGCATTGTTCAAGTACCTCAAGCGAGAGGACGACAACGCTCCCTGATAAACGCGTGCGCAACTTTTATGATGACGTAATACGATATGGGGCGCCACTAAATTCCGCCAATATTTCTTACGCTTGGTTTGGGGCCAAACCGCCAAATTTAAAGACCGCCAATATTTCCTAAAATACTAAGTGCGTAATTTTATATATATATATATACAACAATGAAGACAAAAAGCTAGTAAACTGGTTTACCAGTAACGCCATAAATTTGATGGGAGTGAACCCACATAAGATGGAGCCTGCCAGAACATAAGAGGGTAAGACACCGTAAGAGGCTGCAAAAGTGTGGGAGGTTGAACTTTGACAGGCATTTATCTTAAACCTTGGACCAAGAATGGGTGACTTCGTTCCAGGTGTACCCTCCCATCCAATCTGCAGTACAGCACTGCACGCTTTTCAACTCTCTTTACTAGTTCTAACTTGGGCTCCGATGTATGTTCCGATTACAAAAACCTTCAATAGCTTGCACTAATGACTTCAAACTTCAAAATATATGTGTGTGTCCCATGACTGTGAAGACACCAGCAGTAGAGTAAGCGATCAGTATTCGGACACCACCAAAAATCGGACAATCGCACATGGAGAAATAAGCCACTCAGGCGCATTAAGGACTGGGTCCAGCTGTGTTGCACGCGCTGCCTAAATTAACCCTGGGGCGGGCGTTATCGCACCATAAACTGGAAGCCGGTTGTATCTATGTACATGTACACAATTCGGGACCTTGGAATGCAATTAAGTACCTTCGCTATCACGGTACCGATAGAGAGATTTAGGCTTGTACTGTTCCTAACAACGCTCAGTCTTGCCCTTACCTCGGTCGACTAAGGCGTGATGCGATACGCACGTCTGTAACACCAGAAGTCGTTCTGCCAAGCGCTTCTAGCAATTTTCAAAGCTCGCATAAGTAGAGTCACGTGCATCGTGTAGGGTAGCACGTGCCAGCTATTCTTGATAAGCCGCATAATGGCCGCTTAGCAGCTCGCTTTCCGGAAGTAACTCAAGCGGAATTTTTCCGAAGAGAACTGAAGTGTACTGTTGGGTTTGATCGAGAAGAAATCCAATTGTCTTTGAATTTTGCTTGCATGAATTCCGCATATCACGTTTATTGCAGATATACCCCGAGGGAGGGGCTTGGTACAGTCAAGCTGTTTGTGGGCGTGGCCGGAAAAGATGTAACAGTAAACAATAAGGGTGGGGCTACATGTAACAACACTAAACAATTACTTCTTCACTTGTCATAAAGTTGATTCAAATATTGCCATAATATAGCCCCAAAAGCCATGGGCCCAGTCCTGAAGGCCCCTGAGCACGCAGATAATCAGTTATACAACGGAAACGAAGGCTGAGACCACTGAATCTGACAACTCAAAAATGCATGGAGGTCGAGTGTCAATTTCCGCTTGCGCTAGATGCGATTTAACGTCGAAACATTCGATAATCGGCTACGAATCATGTATTTTCGGACGTCGTTTCCTGTTGCTTCTCTGAAGCGACTCTCGGCAAGATTTTTGCACCGTCGGGGAGCAGCAAGACCCTGCTGCTGCACGCCTGATATTTGTCGCCGTAGCTGCCTTGGGTGCTGAAGGGTATCGCTGAAATTTTGAGTGGGTCGCTCCTCAATGACAGGAGAGTAAATTTATCGCTCTGGATACCCAAAGCTACACACTAGACCTGCAATATTGGTATCATTGGAATGTGCAGGTCCTCGCCAACCTAACGGTGCAAGTCGTGTTTTTATACGTTGCATGGTTCTCGAGATACTTGATTCATGCATTTCAGAAAGTGGTAGCAGCATGTTTCCGTGAAGTAGACCCGTGAAAAACGGCAGTAGCTCAAGTGACTGTGCTAGCTCTTTGAAGTTGGACCAATCATGAGGGAGTTGATGGATGATAATTGTATTTTGGAATTCCTTTTTTTTATTTCTAATTTAATCATATTACCCGCCTGTCCAATGAACCCTGAAACTGCAGTAACCATGCACTTAACCAAGTATTTTTTCCCCAGTGTGCATGGTGTTTTGCCCCTAGAACAAATTTCAGCCGAACAGGTGATTGACTTGGTGTTTGGCCCCCTTTAGATAAATCAAACCCGTACAATCCCCCTGGACATGTACAGGTGTTGCCCCTCTAGGGTAAAATTATAATTCAATTGCAAATTAACTTTATGATTAATATTTTACTAGTGTTTCTGAAATAATTACACATAGCAATGAATATCTTGAAGGGTAAGGGGTGACAAGAAGGGGACACATGAACAAGCTTGATTGATGGTATTATGCAGTAAGTAGCTAAAGAAGCTATTTCAATGGTATGTGTACATCATGACTCTACAGTACACCAAACAGTCACCATGCCCAGACCCTCCTGCACATGCAAAGAGGTCATAGTGTTCCGAGTGAAATTTCTTGTGACCTGCCATGGGAATCGCTCTCATATTTGAGAGCTTAATTGAATCAGATTGCAGAAGATAATATGTTTGCGTGATGTGAGTGATCATATTTTGAGTCACTGAGAAAAGTTGCTTCTCTCAAGTAAATTTATGGCCTTCTCAAACTATGCTGTGCTGCAATCTATATAAAGTGAGCCATCAGTAACTTTACTTGCAGATTTTAAAATGTCGCTCAGAACACCAGACCCTCATTCTGCTTTTCAGGAGGGTACTATACTCAAATAATTACAGAAAATACTTTTGGTGACCTACAAGCTACATGGAAGGGCCATTCAATGACATTTTGTGATTTGATCTATGAACTTGTAAACTGGATAATGCGTTATACCAAGTGACATTGAAAACCATGGAAGAGTATCCTAGAAGTAGGCAGAGAGCTGGAGCTGCGGTGGTAGGTAACAAGAGAATGATCAAAAAGCAACACCTTCTGCCACAACTCTGCATGTGTAAACACTGTAGAAGAAAGGCAGGCAATTTATAGTTGAGTTGTGTATGGGGCGTCGTTTGTAACTATATTGTGTCTTCAGGGCTACTTTATAAACTATGGTGTTACTTTATAAAGTATGATGCTGCTTTATTAAGTATGATGCTACTCTATAAAGTATGATACTACTTTATAAAGTAGCGTCATACTTTATATAAAGTAGCATCGTACTTTATAAAGTAACATCACAGTTCATAAAGTAGCCCTGAAAACACAATTTAGTTACAGATGGTGCCCCATAGTTAGCCTTGTTCCCAGGCCTCCACCGGTTTTGTTCTTTGGTTTGCATTCAGTATAATACATGGAAGCGAAAGAGCGGCGAAAAACAAAGAACAAAAAATAGGGGAGACCTGGGAATGAGGCTACCCCACAGTAGTGACATAGCTTATGTACACTTGCACCTAGGAATATATGGCTTCATGTTATTGAAAATTATTTGTGTGTATCCTCATCCAAACTTTAACCTTGCTCAGAAATGTCCTGTAACCTCTGATTGAACAATATGGACATTTACATACAGACATGGCTTCACATGCAAAGAAATATTTTAGCTAGGGTAACTGTTTCTTTAACCTGGGAGTTGAGAGCTACAACCATCAAGTGTCATGTTTCTACCATATTGTTCCTTAGTTTCATTGTCCTTGAGAGTAAAGCAGTTTTGGAGGCCAGCCAGAACATATACTTTAGGACAAATCCTTGCCATTCCTGAGATATTGCCATCAAATATTTAATATGATAAAGCCTCTTTGCTTCTAGCACCAACACAACATGGAAAACAATCCACACTGGGGTTGGTTTTGGATCTGGGACCAAGACTGGCATTCTCCCTGTCCTACCAAAAAACAGTGCAGTTTTTTGTGTAGACCCTTGCATCCCCAGGAAGTACCACAAAAGTGCATGCACACAAGCCAGCTGCAATTCAGTAAGTTGACTTTTATGAGAGCCATTATAACCACACAATGAGGTTCATCTGAACAGCTTTTAGGTTGCAGGCTCTACACAAACAGCTGTAGGAAATTAGTAGCCTCATTTTAGCCAATGTCAGAGAACTAGTGTACTCTACCTGCATGCTTTTGTAAATGTTTCAGAAGCACGTTCCCGCCCAATTTAATATTGTACCCCTATAAACAATTTTAATCTGGTTGAAAATTTTTTTTTGGGTTAATTATCAGTCCCACTACTGTGGCCATCTATGCTACTCAAACAGGCAGTCTGAAACTAATAAGGCACCCCTGTTTTTTTCTGGTGAAAATGTCCACACTGTAGTGGGCAGGGCAACCCACAATTCAGTCTATTTAAGAATTGAATTTAGGAACAAACAGATT
Source organism: Agelas oroides (assembly GCA_949130485.1). Taxonomy (NCBI): domain Eukaryota; kingdom Metazoa; phylum Porifera; class Demospongiae; order Agelasida; family Agelasidae; genus Agelas; species Agelas oroides. Next base: position 12,755,017 of record OX422183.1, on the reverse strand, counting down.
ATGTACTAGCCTTGTTCCCAGGCTATTTGTTCCATCCCAGACCCCCTAGGACACATTATCTGTTTCTTTGCAAGACCCCCTGGACACATTATGTGCTTTGGCCCAGACCCCCTAGGACACATTATGTGATTCAGCCCAGACCCCCCTTGGACACATGATGTGATTTGTCCCTGACCCCTATCTGTTTCATCTCTGACCCCCTGAACACATTATGTGATTTGTCCAAGACCCCCTTGGACACAATTTGTGTTTCAGCCCTGATCCCCCTGGACACAATTCAGTGTGATTTGAGCTGGACCCCCCATGGACACATCAATTTCTGTCCATTCCCCCCCCCCCCCCCCCACCCAACGTAGTTAATGATCTTTCGAGGGGGGTGTATGCTTATTAAATGGAATAGCCCCATGCAAAGACTTGATACAATCAAAAGGTTTGTCAAGTGAGACCAACTCCAAGACAAATCGTGAGATAGCTAGACATAGGGACGAGGCTAGGACAGAGCCAGACTAACTTGGAGCTCTGCCACACAGTCCACACTTTGTGACAGTACCATACATATACAGAGCGTTCATCTGCCTCCTTTGAATTGTCAACAGTGAGTATAGTTGAATTATGTAGACAACTTGTGTGCCTCTATATATAACATGCCGAATTATCAATACCCTTTGAACCAAGCATGCTCCACCCACATATGGCACGTGAGGGGGCATCAGATGACGCAACGTGAAAGTATATAGACACCAAAAAATAAATGTACGGCCAAAGTGTGCTCACTTTGGAGCAGAAAAAAGGATTTTCAGCTCCGTGGGGTGCCTTCATTGGAGAGGTGCCTTAATTAAAGGTACTGCACAGCCAATGGCCATCCGTATTTCCTGGAATGGAACAGACTGGAACGGACCGGAACCCTACCCCAAAACACGGAACGGACCAATGGTTAATTAACCCTCGACGCGCATGCGCGACGAGGGTTACAGTAGTTGTCCTGTGTGTCTGTCTGTGTGTCTGTCTGTGTGTCCGTTTTCTCTACTCTGCCTTCTTGCGCTTTTAGGTGTCCAACGAGAGGTATCAGCGGGTACAGCGCGGAAAATGCAGTAAAATTAAAAAGCCGTTTTCTCTAAAACTGCTTAGTTCAAAAGTTAGAAGGGTTATAAACTTACCGCGACTAAGTCAGCCATTTTCTTCACGTGCAATGTTTCCGTATACAGCGGTTTGCGTTGACCTTGCAAAATGTGAACCAAAAAGCTGTGCACATGAATATAATTGTGTGGTAAACTTCTTTACAGGATGAATAGGAAACCTAACCACATAATTATATTCATGTGCAGAGCTTTTTGGTTCACAGTTTGCAAAGTCAACGCAAACAGCAGTAATTGATTTTGTGGTTTGGGCTTCCTGCGTTCCAATTTTGCAAGGTCAACGCAAACCGCTGTACCTCTCCGTAACACGTACGTAAGGGTAATTGTGATCACGTAACTTGGAGCACGCGGTATTGTGGTTTTTCCGTCGAACTTAGACCTGTTAGACGTTTGTGACTTTTTTTACGAGAGGTTCAGAAAGACATGCCAAGAGTGTAATACCGTAGTGCATGCAACGGAGTGCAACAGAGGTTATGCGGTTACGTCATAAAACGTAGCAACCGTTGCTAGGGCGCCATTTTGAGTGGCAAAATATGCGTGTGAAAATCGAGTGGCAAAGTTGCGTGTGCAATTCTCGAGCGACGAACTGATCATTAATGATTTGGATGGATGCTGATCAAAAGAAGAGGTATTCTCTGCACTACCAAACGCTTGAAGAAAATGCAAAGCGAAGATACCGGGAAAAACTCGCTATGCTGGGAGATATCGAAGATCCGTACATCGCGATCAATGCCGCTGCCAGCAGCCGTGGTCCAGGCTTGGACTGGCAGCATTGGCCAGACGTGGAATATCCCGACATATTCAACTATTTTATAGCTACTCCTAGCCCTTACACACAGCAGCAACTTAGAGCATACAAAAGTCTAGAGGCATACAAGTATACACTGTAAAAACATTTGGGTTACTTCAACCATATTTTGGTCGTCTCAGTTGCATGCCTGAACGTTGTGTATGTGATACATTACAAACTTCAAGGAAGGCTACCAATCTCATTCTGAATCAGAGTGTAGTTGAGAAGCTTCTCCCTTTGTTAAATTAGTATCTCCTTTCAGAAGGCTTATAGCATTTCTGGTGAGGTTGGTGTTTCTTTGATCCTACACATCTCTCCCTGGAGGAGTGCCTGAATTGCATGGCTGTGGTAGAAATGCCAGGAGTGTAGCTATAGGCTTTCTGTAAGAAGATCCTAACTGAGGGAGAAGCTTCTCAATTACACATAAGCTTTGATTCAAATAGGAAGCATCCCTTTGAAGTTTGTAATGTGTCACGCACACAACAGGCATGCAACTGAGATGACCAAAATATGGTTGAAGTAACCCAAATGTTTTTACAGTGTAGGTACTGTGTCGATGGCTGGATTAGCAATGTTTCAGTTGCCCCCATATCACCACGTCCTGGTGCGTATATTGTGACTGCTCGTGTTAAACACTCACAGAGATTATCAGCAACTCCTGTAAAGCCATGGGTTGCTGTAGAAGGGGTTGGCACCGTATTGTGCTGCCATTGCACATGTATGGCAGGGCTAGGGGAAGCATGTTCTCATATTGGAGCTATCCTTTTTACACTGGAGGCTAATACTCAGTTAAAGAGGAGAACATCATGCACCTCACCACCTTGTTCATGGCTGCCACCTTCTTTCCAAGATGCCCCTTATGCTCAAATAGCAGATATTGATTTCGAAAATCCGAAGCAGAAAAGACGGAAAATGTTGGAACAATCTTCCAGCACTGCAGATATTTCTGCAGTAGCTACCACATCTAAGCTGAAGAAAGGAAGCAAACCATCTTCAGATGAACTGGAATGTCTTTACAAGAAGCTATCTGAGGCTGGAAAGCCTGCTCTTTTGTCTCTTGTACCAAGATATTGTGAAGCATATACACCACTCTATGATCAGGGCATACTCCCCAAACCACTCACTGACCTTTACCAGGAAGAGTACCTGCACCTGACATATCCCAACCTTCTCATCCAATGTGAAGAGTGCTACAAGAAATAACAATTACTCCAGAGGAAGCTAAAAGCATTGAAGAAAAAACCAGAGATCAAGCAAGTTCCAAGATTTGGTTTCAGCAACGATCTGGCCGCATTACAGCTTCAACGCTTAAAGCAGCAGCCCACACTGATCTTGCACAGCCATCACAGTCATTGATCATGTCCATCGGTTACCCCCATAACCATCAATTCCAGTCACAGGCAACTGCTTGGGGGTGTACACATGAAGAGACTGCACGTAAGGCATATGTGGCACAAATGGTAAAGGAACACCCTGGATTCTCTGTCTGTAAAAGTGGTCTTGTGATACATCCTTTATATCCTCATATGGGTGCCTCTCCAGATGGTCTAATAAAGTGTGGATGCTGTGGCCCTGGCGTACTGGAAGTAAAGTGCCCATTTTCATGCAAGGATAAGTCTTTCATGGAGGCAACCGGTGAGCCTTTTTTTCTTGAGCAGGCAGATGGCAGGTTTACTTTAAAAGAGAAACATGCCTACTATTACCAAGTTCAAGCACAGATAAAATTCTGTAGTGTGAACTACTGCGACGTTATTTGGTGTGAAAATGAGTTGGTAGTTCAGAGAATCGATCCTGATGAAGAATTAATAAGCACCAGTTTGGAGCAAGGTACTTTATTCTTTAAGTTTTGAGTCCTGCCAGAACTACTTGGAAAATAGTACTCCAAGGCACCAGTATCTTTAATCGCTCAATCAGATATTTCAGGGGATTGTGCTACACCTCACTCTTCACATCCTGCTGGCAATGTAGCTAAAGAACTGTGGTGTTTTTGTAGGCAGGAAGAATCAGGCAAATGATTGGCTGTGACAGTGAACAGTGTCCAATTGTATGGTTCCATACTTCATTCCTCAAAATCAACCAAATTCCAATGGGAAAGTGGTTTTGTCCTGAATGTAGAAAGATACGAGCAAAACAACGGAAGTCTCAAAGTAGTTAGAACAATACAATTATTCATGCTTACTTGACTGCATGCTTATACATGCTTATTATAAGTCTTGTATGTTTGTAATTTGTTGTTCTTGTTATGAAGTTGGTGAACCTTTAGGTAAGTCATAAAACTCAATGTATGGATGTATGCTTACACGTTTGAGTCAAATGTACTGACCCATTACCTACTACAAAGCTGCAAGATATAAGTATAATCAATCAAATGGAACAACAGATTCACAGCAATTACAAAGAGCAGAACACACAGTTACAATCTTATCTATCATGCTACAGTCATCTTCATGAGTACACATAATCAGAGAGTCGGTAGACTCTCTATGTAGGGATGGCGCCGACGCGCAATATATGCAATACTTAAGCAAAAGCCGTATAACTTCACCACAAACACGCAAAAAGTTTATTTAAGCATCCAGGCTTCCTCTTTGAGTGCCTTTGTGATCAGTAAGACTCATATAAGTGGCCAAAAGCCACGCGGAAGACAGCTAAACGCAAAAGTATGCGATAGCAAAAGTGCCATTTTTCGTCTTCTTCTTTCTTTCTTTCTTTCTTCGTTACGACTTTTGTTCAAACAACAATAACTCAAAAACGGTTCAAGCACTCACCGTAATTTTAGCACGAAACTGATGCTTATCACAGCGCGGAGCTCTACGACCACTCAGCGTCTTCATAGCTTCAAGTTCACCCTGGTCAACAAAAGCTATTCACAACACTCTGAGGCTGCTGTGCGTTGCTTAGGATGCCATTTTCTAATTTTGTACGCATGCGCACACGAAGTCTCGTTCCCAGACCAAAGACCACCGTCATTGGTCTGGAAACGAGACTAGTACACACGCGAAATCGCCAGCGGGCAGTACGCTTGGCTGTCACGGTCTTTTCCTCCCGCCGGCATTGGGCAAGGCTTATGAACACTACGTAGGTAAGGCGCTGCATTCAGCTGCCTACTTGTAGCTACACTAAAAATAGCCTTTGAACTGTAAAGCTAGAATGGTCAGTTGTCAGTAGGAGTAGTTTCTGTGCTGCAGCTGGTCAGTCGTCATGTGATTGACAACTGAAATTGGTTTCACAAAGTTTGGTAGGAAGAGTGGTTGGCCCTTCATCAGGTTCTAGCTGGCTATATTACACATAGGCCTAATTGAGTGGTTGGCCCTTCATCAGGTTCTAGCTGGCTATATTACACATAGGCCTAATTATTTAATACATGCCTGGAACCACTACTAAACTGTCAACGCCGTTTCAAGTTCTGGTGTTGTGATTACACTTACGTGTAACTGTAACTGAGATTAACATCAAAAAAGTACAGAAACAAGACTTAAAAAACATTAAAAATGTAAAAAGATGTAGGGATGGCATGCCAAAAAGTATGCAAACAAGGTAGGGATAATGCATGAAAGCAAAGGTCAACATATTGGCAAAGCCCCATCCCTACATCTTTTTCACACTACAGTTGATACAATGCTGCTAGATCATATTAGCCTCGTCCCTGAGCCAACATGTGGGAGAAGGAATGTGGCCTGGGGACGAGGTTAAAACCATGCCATGTACTTTAACGACACTATCATAAGTCTGCAGTCTACTCCAACTCACTGCTTAAGTTGTTGAAGAGGTTCTGTATAACATAATGCTACCAAGAGGGTCATACTAGCCTCATTACCAGGCCATGTGGGAGGAGGAGGTGGCCTGAGAACGAGGCTACAGCCATGAACTGCCAGTAATAAAGGTTGTGAACTTGTGGTACGTTTTAGGAAGACCCCCATGCACTAACTGTAGTGTGAAAAAGATGTAGGGATGGGGCTTTGCCAATATGTTGACCTTTGCTTTCATGCATTATCCCAACCTTGTTTGCATACTTTTTGGCATGCCATCCCTACATCTTTTTACATTTTTAATGTTTTTTAAGTCTTGTCATATTAATAGGGAGGGTTGATTCTAATATCGTGAACTTCTGTCGAAGAAGTCCAATCACTCTCTCAACATGTATACGAACTCGAGAAAGTTTACGGGAGGTGTCTACTTCAAACTTAGTTGACTCTTACCCTTTGTAAATGGGGGGATTTTTACCTCTGCACAGTATACACCAGCACTTTCCTGAACATTAAATCCTCTATCTGCTAGAAGCACGTCTCCTGGTAAAAGCTTTTCCAAGAGTCCACACTTTTCTGTGAGGTGCTGGTCAGAAACACGGCCACCCCAACCTTTGGAAATGAATGATATAGTTCCCTGTGGAGTTATTCCTATCAAAAATTTTACAGTATTATGATGTTTGAGCCCTTGCCTTTAGGTCTGTTGCTCTTTCCATGAAGATGTCGAAGCAGTCAATAATAATCACACATTTCCGGAAACTCTGCCTGAATTCCAATGGCATTGTCTTTAGAAGCTGTTCACGTTCTGGCCATAATATAAGAGGATGTAGTCTGCCATAGAGTACATAAATCCACTTCCTAAAGTTCCTTGAAACAGTTGATTGATGAACCCCAAACCGATATGCCAAATCTTGATCTGCAAGGTTTAGCCGTAACTTCATGAGTACCATGAGAAATTGCTGAAACATAGGCAAGACGCAACGACTACTTGGTACATATGGGGCAACCAACTCAAACATTACCATTAATGTAGCGAAGGATGGTAGTCCTGTGTAGAATTTCACCTTAGTCTGGTTATCTCTAAATGAGTGTTCATGCAGTTTGTGTTTAGCAATGACGTCTTTAAGACTATGGTTTTTCCCCCTCAAATGCTGATTTTCTTCCTCTAGCTGGTTAATATAATCCATGGATAAAGCTGTCATTGTTGCTACTGCTGGTACTTCTATTTCGGGCTCAGAGTTGTGATCAGCTTGAGGTTCCTCCCTCAAACTTCCTCTTTCTACTTGCTTTATTTCTTTCGTATCTGATCATGTCGCCTTCAGTCTTTCTCTTTACGGGACTTTCCACATGAAGAAATATAGATGGAATATATGCTGGTGATAACGGATCATTACTTTTTGCACCACCTACAAAATGGGCGCTACATATCCAGGTATGCTCAGTTGCTTGCCAGTTCTTACGACTTACAGCAGCAACCCATTGCGCTCTCTTGGCAGGTTACCCACCGCTTGACTTCTGCCACTCAAAATGGCGACCGGAAGCGGCGTGACGTCAGCCGCATATGCGTCTGAGAAAGGTGTGCCCACAGTGTAATACCGTGGTGCACTTGAAGAGGTCAGTTTGTGACTGTGGCCATGCCTTCGCATCGAAGAAAAGGAAAGCACGGTGTACTGCTGTTGGGGAGCCTGAGAATGCAATGAAACGTAGAAAAGCCTTATTGTCTGATGAAGAGTTATTAGTGAGGAAAGAGAGAGACAAAGTCCGCAAAGGGAGTAAGAGAGCTTCTGAAACACGTGAGCAGACTTAATTGCACAAGCAAGAACAGAACCGAACACATATGGCAAGCATAAACACTTATCATCTAGCTTGCACCGAGGGTTCTGCAGTGCTGTTCATTAACACATAAGCAAGACAGCTCGATCGCCACTTTTGTTTTGATCATAATTGTATCTCCTGAATTTATGGACATGGGACTTGTACCGTTGGGCACAACAAAGGTTAAAGTTTGTAAGGGTGTGTTAAATTAAAGTATGGTGACACCTAGCCTTGTACCCAGGCCGCTCGCAAGGAAGAAAAACGGCTACCGTTTACGCACGTGCGGCGGTCACAGTACACTTCCGTAAAATTGTAGTATACGTAGAGACATAGCTATTTACTGTTGACTTTGCCTTTCAAGCACACTTTGGCCGTACATTTATTTTTTGGTGTCTTTGCCTTTCAAAGGCCGGGTCTACAACGATTAGCGGCTAAGTGACATCCAAGACCAAGATTAGCACAAATTTGTTGATTACTGTTGTGGAACCACTACAGAAGATGGTTATCCCATGGTGCAGTGTTTCAAGTGTGCTCCTCAGGAGCAAATCTCCTGCACTTTCTCCTCCCTTGATGCTGCTGCTAAATCAGTATTCCTCTGCCATCACTGCAAGTGTGATGTAGCAACAAATTCTAACTCTACTCTAACACACCAGTCCTTCCAAAGTGTTTTCTTCTGCTGACACCTGCCCGTGCACTTGTGCAGTTGAATTCTTTCAGCAAAGACAAGAACTTATCGATGTGAATGTGCAGCCAGTTGAAGATCCACACTTGAGTTGACAGCCAACACCACTTCTCCTCCTTGCCCCAACTCTACAGCCACAAATACCAACTGCAAAGAAATAAGCTATGCAAGCACTACCCCCCCCCCCCCCCCCCCCCCCCCCATCACCACAAACAGTACCTCTATACTTGCCTACTCTAGAAGATACTCATAACTCTGATATGACTCTGCTTTTCTACCTTTATTAGTGGTGTATAGCAGCTGTGGACATGACACCCTACTAAAGTTCACCTTGACACCACCAACTTGTGGAATATACACTTATAAAAAAATCCCTTATCTCATTAAATGTAACTGCTAAAGAAATTTCTCTGGTTTAAGTAGTCAAGTCAATAATTGAGAAGCTGGGGTTTTGTTTTCTTAAGTTGCCTAAAGTTAAAAGCTACTCGTTTCCTGTAAACTGTCTATAACCTTTTTATTGCCATGGTCAGGTATTGCACCAGGACTGCCTACCGAGCTCAAGCCTACACTGTATATAGCTCTCGTGCAAGTGGCTACTCTCGTAGATGTGGTTGGAATGGGTGGAGAAGATGTAGAGCAACCAGATACCAGTAAGAGACCCTTTGTACCACGTGTTACTATATAGCTATGGAAGTAGCTATGCTTGTTAATCATTAACATGCAGCCACACTATATGTATAGTTGTAGGTGTGTTAAATATAAATATATACATCTTACAAGTCCATCCTTTAGGCACATCTCCCAAGTGGAGGGGATAGCTATAAACTTCAGCACTGTAAATAGCTAACAAATACCGCAAGATTCATTTACTGATGTGATATTTGGACTCCATATATCTTTCACTAGCTCTGAAAGTAGCACTGTGAGATTGAATTCTTGCCTTTGTCAACTACAGCCTGTATAATTACAATGCCTATTGTACTGAACTACTGAGATTCGAAGACTCATTTGTTTTTCCATCTGCAGCCAGCAGTCACACACTGCCTATCGCTCTCAGTCTTACAGTACCTGCTGCTCAGGATATGGATCGTCAAGCTGTCATGGTACAATGCAGCAATTGGGAATTAAGATTGCGATTAGTCCCCAAAAATTAGCAGTTGTGATTAAAGCTTACAAATTGGAAGATGGGTAAACTACTGTACCATTAACGATGGATATGTTTGACCTTGTTGACACTCTTTCATAGCACAAGTAATTTTCCTTCTGAAGTCTGCATCAAATGATTGTGTAGCAAAGCATTTACATTTTTAAGACACACATTTATTTCCCGATATAATTATGGTATTTAGCTAGTAATATTATGTAGTTGAACACCAGATTGAATTTATACTACACTTTGTTTTCAGCACTGTGTTCAGGAGTTACATCCTGTCCAAATGGAGGGATCTGTACATCACCAAACACCTGTATTTGCACAGCTGGATGGAGTGGTTCCAGATGTACAACAGGTACTACGAAAAAATTGTCATGTGCATGCAATGCTGGCTTTGCACAACTAATAGGAGACTACTCTGAGGATCAAAAAAGTTAGATGATAGTGGGAAACAGAATTGCGTTATAAATGTTGTGCATAGCAACAACATATAATACACAGCAGTGAGTTTGGGATAATAGCATTGGCACATATTGTGTGTAATTGTATTTCTGCCATATAAAGTTACAGTGCAATACAGCACTCAAGACTCTGGGTTCTCAGGTCCCCAGTCCTTGGGTAACTGTTGAAGAAGGTTGTCTTAATCATAAGTACATTAACTCCTTGTAACAATCATCACTCAAGTCATTGAAATCGTCTTTTTTTTCGGCATCCTGTGAAATCAAGACTGTTAGAAAAGTCATTGTTCTGGCTTTGTGATCAATAGACAAGGTTTGATGAACATTCACCAGACAAATTTAATTATTGCAACATTTCGACTGCAATCTTCCAAAAATAAAATTCTGATGAAGATTGCAAGATAGCAGTCAAAACATTGCAATATTAAAACTTGTCTAGTGAAAGTCTGTCAAACTTGTCTGTAAATCAAGAGCACATTATTTCACCTTCCCTACACTCATGCGATGACCAGGCAAAACATTGAGTGTCCCTGCTTCAATAGTCTTGTTCCCAGACCCTCTCGAAACTACTGCTTCAACACCCTACCGAATATAAGTTTAATCAGTATGAATATCTAGGGTTTCCTATCAGGTCAATGTAAGACAGTTCTAATTGCTGCGCATTCATGGGACAACATCCTCTGAGAGTTCCAGGTTGCTGTAATGTCTTACTGGCTATATAGAATAGACTATATGGTGCACCATCATTCGTCACAATTATGACTTCTAGTGGAGACAACAGAAATTTGAACAGTGGGCAGATGCTTTCCATTCTTGTTCACAGTTCACTGGAAGCACATTGTTGCTATAGGTTGAAGCTCTTCGTTGTTAAAAATCACCTGAGGAATAGCTCTCTTTCCAACTGCAGTATTCTAGGCATTGTTTTGCTCAACCATGTTCAACACGGTTAATTTTGAAGGCTGCATGTGATAAATCCAGCCATAGGGCGCATGGGCTTTGCTTAGGCCAGCACACACTATCATTACAATGTCTGTCATCATGTAGCCTTTTATTGTGCATGCTCAGCAGTTCATTACGCTGGCAATGCAGCTGAAGTTGACAAGCATGAAGGCTTCATAAGCAGGCACTTTATTTTTTATCCTCTAATTTGTGAACTGCAGATGTGGATGAATGTACTAGAAGCACTGATAGCTGTCATGACAATGCAACATGCCACAATACTCAAGGGAGTTACACCTGCTCTTGCAATCCTGGATATCAAGGCAATGGGTTTTCCTGCACAAGTATGTGGCACTGCATGTACTAGATAAACTATAATTATTATTCAATCACAAATCAAATCATGCATGTGCTTAATATTACCTGTCTGTACACTGATTCAGACATTAATGAGTGCCTCAGCAACAATGGAGGTTGCCACCACAACTGTCATGACTCAGATGGAAGTTACACATGTTCCTGCAATAATGGCTTCCAAATTAACAGTGATGGACACACATGTGAAGGTAGGTTAATGTTAATCACAACCAATTTTTAGATGCTCTAAATCTGGACATTGGACTGTGGACTGAACTGTGGACTGCAGCTTGAACACATAAAATTTCATCTCAGCATTTATGTTCAGGAGGTAAAGAAATGATATACCCTTGGAAGATTCCAGTTCACACTTTGGCGTTGCATGAGTACCAAATCTCTTAATTTGGGGACAATGGCTACATATTATAGCTAGTGGACAATAGCAACATAGTAGTGTGTTGCAACACTGAGTCTCCTTTCGAGACTCCAGCATCTCATTTCTATGTTAATTGTAATGCTGTGAAAGTCCAACTGCTACTATGCACCTTGTATTTTCCAACAGCACTAGCTTATAAAAATTATTATTTTAATATGTGTACCCCATGTGCTTGTATCAAGAATTCGAATCCTGTGATAGCCAGAGGATGTCAGCTGGTTACTATGATGTGCCAGTCTACTATACTGACAATTACCTTGATTCAGCCAAATGCTTGATCCCACTTCACATTTGTATCTATGTAATAGCAGCTGCACTGCAAAAAATACTTGGTTAAAATGACTACAAATGCATGGTTACTGCAGTTTCAGGGTTCATTGAACAAGTAGGTAGTATGATTAAAGGAATTCCAAAACACAATTATCATCCATCAACCCCTCACAATTCCATCAAGCTTCAAAGAGCTAGTACAGACACTTGTCAGCAGGCCAACCTATATCAGTTCATCGGCATCCATATGCTGGCAATTATCCAGTTCAGAACCGGATAATAGCCAGCAGATGGATGCATATAAACTTATATATTGGCTAGCAAACAAGTGTCTCTGCTAGCTCTTTGAAGCTTGATGGATTGTGAGGGGGTTGATTGATGATAATTGTGTTTTTGATTTCTTTAATCACCTGTTCAATGAACTCTGAAACTGCAGTAACCTTCACTCATGGTCATTTTAACTAAGTAGTTTTTGTAGTGTGGTCTACTATACCTTTGTTACAGACGGCTAGCTTTTTTGTATTCATATTGACACAAACAGATAATAGCAGTAAATGATACCTGTAACTAGTGATATAGTGCTTAATTGTTTTCATGAATATATGCGGTTATTGCAGTTCCACCACTGCCACCAACAAACCTGCAAGTTTCTGGTGTTGGCAACAGGACAGCTACACTCACCTGGCAGGCACCTAACGTAACTTTCTTGAACTCGCTTACTGCTGTGTCCTCCTACCAAGTGATTGCTACACAGGGACAGTTTGCTAATGTGTCAAACATATATGTTGATGTTGATGCCAATACTACCACCTACACTTTTCCTCAAACACTGGAGGAGTACACAGTGTATGCTTGCACTGTCAAGGCAAGGAATGCATTTGGACTAGGAAATGCAACTCAGCCTGTCACTCTTAGGACTCTGCAAGCAGGTACCATGTATTAGTGCAAGTGGGATATATGTAGTGCAATTGTTTCACTGCTGTCTTTTTTTTTGGCAGTTCCATCATCACCACCACAGTCAGTGAGTGGTGTTGCCCAGAGCTCCACTGTCCTTTCCTTCACCTGGTTACCCCCACCACCAGTTGACATCAATGGCATCATCCTGTACTATGAGGCGGATCTAATGGAGATAGAAACAGGACAGAGATGGACCTTCTTTTCACTTGGTGATGGTATTAGGTTGGGATCTCTCCATCCATATTTCACATACCAGTGTGAAGTAGCAGCACATACCATTGGACGTGGACCCTTCAGTGACCCATTTCAACTAAAGACACTTGAAACATGTGAGAGATGTTTAGTACATAATTCTGATGCTGGTGAACTAACCGATACCATAAAGATTATATTTATTAGTATGAAGTATGTGCTCACTTAGTACATAAGATGCCAGTGAACTAAAAGATTGAAACCAGGGAGTGAACTATAGAATTTATGACATGTTTACTTCATTAATAACATTTGAAATCTAAAAAGATGTAAGGATGGCATACCAAAAAATATGCAAACAAGGTAGGGATGATATGAATAAGGATTTGTATATTTATTTACCTTCACTTTTATTTTCTTGTTTTGATGTTGATCTCAGTTACAATACCTAAGCTTAAAGGAATTATATCTTTCAAGTGTAACTATATTCCCATAACTTGAAACAACATTGACAGTTTAGTAGTGGTTCCAAGCATGTAATAATTATGTGCAACATTGCCAGCTGCAATCTGACGAAGGGCCAAGCACTCTCTGCACCAGACTTCGAGCCCTTTGTGAAGCAGATTTCCAGATTTTCAATCACATAACAACTGACCAGCACAGAAAACTGTACTGACAGAGCATAAATATGTACTGACCATCCAAGCTTTACTAAAGCTGAGTACTTTTATAGTGTTGCTATAAGTAAGCAGCTGAATGCAGTGCCTTACCTACTTGGTGTCCATGAGCCTTGCCCACTACTATGAGAAGAGACCGTGCATGCCAGCTGTGCATAATTGCCAACTCAGCGTGTGCACTAGTCTCACTCCCAGACCAATGACCATGGTCTTTGGTCTGGGTTCAAAGTTCATATATCTGAAATCCCAGCATATATAGAGCATACAGAACATCACAACAAACAGAAAACAAACAGCTGACATACAAAGTCCTTGCCTAAGTGTGAAAGCTGCATCTAAGTTGCTTCGTCTTAGGTATAGGAGACAGGTGATCCTTGAAGAGGCAAAACTGTAGCACTGTCACCACAGACAAATGGCATAAAACCTCCTATATTCCCATAACTTGAAACAACATTGACAGTTTAGTAGTGGTTCCAAGCATGTAATAATTATGTGCAACATTGCCAGCTGCAATCTGATGAAGGGCCAAGCACTCTCTGCACCAGACTTCGAGCCCTTTGTGAAGCAGATTTCCAGATTTTCAATCACATAACAACTGACCAGCACAGAAAACTGTACTGAGAGAGCATAAATATGTACTGACCATCCAAGCTTTACTAAAGCTGCCTAAGTGTGAAAGCTGCATCTAAGTTGCTTCGTCTTAAGTATAGGAGACAGGTGATCCTTGAAGAGGCAAAACTGTAGCACTGTCACCACAGACAAATGGCATAAAACCTCCACCATAATTTACCCTGGAAACAGTCTATGTTCCATTGGCCTCTTCTTTGGTCAAATCACACAGGAATACAGCACAAAACAAACAACTTGACAGTAACAACAATAATCCACAACATGGCAGTTGTTTTCCGCTGTCTTTGGTATTTTTTCGTATTCATAAAAGTGATTACATCATGTGAAAAAGCCTCTGTATATAGGGTAGTCTCGCGACCAGCCGGAAAACCTACAGAAAATCCGTCTGGTAAAATAAGGCTGGATTCTTGGGCTTTTCTACTTACGATGGAGTTATTTGAACGTGCCAATCAAATTGTAGCATGTCCAATTACTCCAGCGGCCCACCAGTGCCCTAGCACTTGTGTGGATATGATAATTGAAGCCATTTAGTGGTGAGAACTTCCATATATGGTCTATGGTCAGTGCCAGCCGCATTCAAACCCTGCTGTCGTGTGCAAAAGCCCACCTTATCTTACCAGACGGATTTTCCGTAGGTTATATCCAGCTGGGCACGAGACTACTGTAGGGCAAATGCCCTTGTCGGGCATTTTATTATTTTTTTGGATGTACTTTGGGCTTAGTCTCTGGATGGTAATGCATATGTGCATGCACCTTGCCACACCCTCTGTGTACTTAGACCTTTGAGAATGGCGTGTTGAACATAATCACTGCCTAGAAGACTCCAGTTGGAAGGAGAGCTACTCCTCAGATGATTTTTAGCAACAAAGAACTTCAGCCTATAACTACAATGTGCTTCCAGTGAACTGTGAGCAAAACTGGAAAGTATCTGGCCACTGTTCCATTTCCATTGTCTCCTCAAGAAATAATTTACCAAAGAACAATTATGATAGTGCGCCATATAGTTTATTCTAGCCAGTAAGACATTCCAGCAACCTGGAAACTCTCAGGGAATGTTGTCGCAGGAATGGGCAGCAATTAGAATTATCTTGCGTTTACCTGATGGGTGATGGTCAAAACTTGTCAATAAATCAAGGTTGCATTGTTCAAAGTTCCAATATATCAGTGATTCCCTACACTCATCAACCAGGCAGCCGTTTAGCCTCACTGCTTCAATAGTCTTGTTCCCAGACCCTCTTGAAACTACTGCTTCAACAACCCACAGAATCTCTGGGTCTTTTCTGTTACACTTTCACTGAACAAATTTGAATCTTGCAATGTTTCAACTGCCACTTTACAATCTCCATCAGCAATTTTTTCAAGCCTGATGAAGAGATTGATATAGCAGTTGTAACATTGCAATAATAAACTTGTCTAGTCTTTCAAACCTTGTCCTTTGATCATGCACAATACCAGAACAACACACTGAATAGCCCCATTTATACTAGCACTGTTAAACCAGTCTCAAAATGAGTCAGTTTGAAATTGGTTCAGGGCAGCTGTGTTAAATGGCCCCAATGCACTTTGGAGACCACTCTGTGTAAACCACATAATGACGTGGTTTGGCAAAACCAGTTTAAATCGATCTGAAACAGTCCAAGTGCTAAATGTAAGCAGGGCTATTGACCTTCTCAGATTTTACAGGATGCAAAATAAAACTTCCAAGGACTTCAGTTATGATTGTTACAAGAGTAATCTGTTTATTTGTAGATGTAGCTAATGATTAAGGCCATACCATTTATGTTGCTCAGACCTGACCAACCCAAATATTGGCAAGATGTTACTCAAAAATGATTGTCGACGGCATAATTATGCATGAGTCTGCAAGCAGACTGTCGGAGTAGTGTCATCTTTTGCATCGATAATTAATTAATTACAAGCATACTCACCAAAATAGGGCCTGAAAATTGGCCAAGATCATCAACTGTAGATGGGCTGACTCTTTTAGGGAACTGTTAGTGTATGTTTTATAGCAATCATGCTACTATTTTTAAGCCTACCTCTTTGAAAAGTCATCTAGTCTGAGCAACATAAAATTAGATTAGTATGACCTAAAACAACAGTTACTCTAGTTAGTCTTGTTCCCTTGTGCTGTCTTTCTATGCATGGTCTATAAAGCTGCACAGTGGGAAGGCCTGCATACGAATGAGGATTTTGTGTAACACACACAGTTATAGCTGGGACACCACACTTTTGTATTAAATCGCATTAATTTTTACTGAACAGTACACAACATGAAAGTAATAATATAACATTAACAAAGGAATTTTTCTAACGGTGTCTTGTGCCATGGTTGGAGTATATAGTTCAAGTGTACTAACTGGTTCAGTTTGTTCGTCATCTAGCTGTGTAATGCCAACGATGCCTCATAGCCACGAATTACTTATTAGTCCATGAGTTACAGTTGTATATCATTGAAGAACATGGTATTTCAGTTCTTGCTTCAAATTGTGGTCTTGTTTGTTTCTGCTTAGACTCTTGCTAGCCTTGATCCCTACAAGGTCACTGTTTCAATGTCCGCCACCAGGCAAGTCTCACTACTTTTAACCTCTTGCTTTAAACTTGAGCTCAATAGACAGTTAAGTATGGATCTCTGCATTTTTTTTTTGGCTACCCGTCAGGACAACATAAGCTTGTTCTAATTGCTGCCCATTCCTGGGAGAACTTTCCCTGAGAGTTTCTAAGACAGCGGAATGTTGGGCTGACTATATGGTGCACCAACATTGTCCCTGGCAAATTATGACTTATAGGGAGACAACAGAAATTGAACGGTGGCAGATACTTACCTGTTTTGTTCACAGTTCACTGATAGTGCATTGTAGTAATAGGCTGAAGTTGTTGATGTTAAAGGTTACCTGAATGATAGCCTCCTTTCCAATTGCCATCTTCGTGGTATCGTTTGGCTCGATCACGTTCAATCAACATGATTCTACAGACTCTCACACCATTCCCAGCTACCACACAGAATAGCAGTTCAATAGACGGTTCAGTGTGAATCTCTGGGTTATATACCAATCAGGTAAATGCAAGATAATTCTAACTGCTGCCCATTTTTGGCAAATTATTTCCAGAAGAGACAACAGAAATGGAACAGTTGCCAGATACTTTCCAGTCCTTTTTTTTATGTTGAAACAAATTGAAGAAAAATGAGGCCCAATGGGTCAATAGCTGCAGCTAGTATAAAGGAGTCTCAGGAAAAAGAAACCTAAACAGACAACAATACAGACAAGAAAAAGAACCAAAAAAAAAAAAACTGAATTGTGTTCTGAAAAGAGTTAATGCAACACAGTTGATTTTTTTTTTCAGTCTTGCTCACAGTTCACTGGAAGTACATTGTAGTTATGGGCTGAATTCTTTGTTGCTCTCTTTCCAACGGCAGCCTTCTTAATTGGCAGTCGTTTTGCTTGATCACGTTCAACACGCCCTTTTAAGTACACAGATGGTGTGGCACGGCGCATGCGCATATGCAATGCCATCCAGAGACTAAGTCGAAAGTGTGTCCCCGCAAAAAATACGCCTTTGTCGGTGTCACGTCGTCATTCTAGGTGAAAACCACCCTGTTACAGCTTCTTGTTCAGTTCACAATGCAAAACGCCATCGTCCAAGACTTATCTCACGTCTTCAAATAGCAAACCGGCTAGTTGCTCAGGAGCTGCCACTTCCCTCACAAAAGCCCTTTAGGCAGGCATTCTCAAGCTCCCTGTGCCAGGTACCTCTGGGGAGTACATAGCTCTCTTCCTCTGAAGTCATGGTACGGGCACAGCCTTCCCATCAACTGTTGAATGCGATACGTCAGTGTCTTCTCTTCAGCCGCGAACACTTATACCTCGCTGTCCTGGGAACCAGACTATACGTGTGCGCATGTGTACTAACTTAGAAAATGGCATCCTACAAAGCGGACAGCAGGCCGGGCAGTGCTGTGAACAGCTTTATCGACTAGGGAGAATTTGAAGCTAGAAGACGCTGAGTGGTCGTAGAGCTCCGCGCTGTGATGAGCATCACTTTCGTACTAAATTCACAGTGAGTACTTGAACCATTTTCGAGATATCGTTGTTGAATCATTGAAGGCTGAACGAAGAAAGAGAAATAAGCAAAAATGGCGCTTTTGCTACAGCACACTTTTGAAGAAGGCTCATCCCGAAGTGGAAATATTAAAAGTTTATATAAGTCACTCGGCTGTCTACAGTCAATAGTGTCGACCGACCGCAGCAACGATCGACACGCCAGCTACTTCGCGGAAGCGCCCCGCTTCCTCGCCTCTCACCACTGAAGCTCGCCAGCCTACGGCTAGCGTCGGGAGCATCTCTCCGCCTCGCGTTCTACGCTCGCATCCCCCCCCCTCCCTGGATCCACCCTTGTTCTGATAATAAAAGGCATCAAAGAAGAAGGCTGGGTGCTTAAGGAGGCACGCCACCCTGTATTATCAAAGTCGACAAACCTGGAATCCAAGCTGATAGACTTCTTTGCTTTCTTAAACTGTTAGCAAACAGCCAGTTTTGTGAGTCTTCAACCCTTCACTGTCCATACGATTGGGGATTTTCCCAGTTTCCTGTCGGCATTAGCATCAAATAATGCGCTTATGACTAAGTTATGGCTTGGCGGAACCCCTGATGTGGTGGTCGGAACTTTGAAGATAAGGACATATTTTTCATTTATCAAAGGAGTTTAGTAGACTGCTGTAGTGTCATGAAGCTGTGAGTAGTGCGCAATGCCTGCTTGTGAAAGCAAGTTTGTGTCTAGAAGCAGCAGAAAGGCTGCAGTGGCCAAGACTGATTCGTTGTGTAGGCCCATGGTCATATGCCAAGCCTAGTAGATGACCGTGGTCCGGTGCTTCGAGTGCTGGGCTGGGCTTTAACTAGAATACGCAATGTATCGTTGGTACTAAGCTCAAGTACACAAAAGAGCTGAACAGTAGTTGTGTGTGGAACAGGGCCGCACTACTCACAGCTACGACACTACAGCACTCAACTAAACTAAACGTCTGAGCCTCTGCACCTCGTGCTTTTCGCTCGCCGCAAGTATGCTGAATGATGTTTGGCATCATATCCAATTTACCCATACCCTGGGCTTGCAGTATGAGGCCTTTGTGGATGGAAGTGATTGTAATAGAAATGCTTGTGATATTGAGTGAGAATGCAGCATTAATAACCTAGTAAACAGTACATACGCTGGTTCAATGAACACAGTAAGCGTAATGTCAGAACCATGCTATGGGCTCTCTTTTTCCTACTAGGTAGTGGCAAATTCACTGTGCATAGGGAGCTGTGTACCATAAACTTAAGTGTTCTTTCCAGCATGCGCGAGGCCAGAATCTATAACTCAGGTGCTGACTCTCGGAAGTGCCACAAAATTTTAGCTGAATTTTTAAGTGTTATATTCTTGGTCATATTTACAAAACTGTTCAAGCTTTTTACTTCAAACTTTCAACAGTGATAGTATGGACATTGCTTCATTTGTGTTTTCAACCACACCTACCAATGACGTCACTATGGTAAACGAATTTCCCGGCAAACTCGCGCACTCTTCAACAAACTTTCGTCGAGGCGGCCGACTTCCACTTACCCAAACTGGTCCTGCGTTTCACAGGTACTAGATGTGACAGGGATCATTACAAAAAGCTCTTGGCAAAACCCAGAGTACTCCGCATTCTGAAGTTATGGCTTGCAGAAGTACATTTTCCAGCTTAAAATGCCTTCTAGGCAGCATAACTCGGCCTAAAGCTGCCGTTTCATGCATACCATGCAAAATACCAAGAGGCCAAAAGTAAGACAAACCTTTGGTGGTTCGTTTTAAGTCACAATCACGAGGAGCCTAACGCAAAGTAGTCAGGACCTTCGTTTCGAGCGGCCATTATGCGGCCACGTCAGCAAATATTACATCAAGGTTTACTTAGCGCACATTCCAGCGGTTAGTTAGTGTACCATACAAAGCAGAAGCAGCCGCCCAGGCAACACTAATGCGTGCTATGTAAACTGAAGCATTATAATATCGTTTGCGCTCCAGCGCAATGCGCTAGTGTAAACGTGAATCCTTAGAACGACTGAAGTCAGGCCTTAATGTAGCATTTAGAGTGACCAAACCACTCAACATGTGATCTCTTCTGCTGGAGAGAATTTTCCGGTTGACCCCTAACAGAGTTTCAACGGCACATACTGAAAGGTTGCCAGGTGTGTGACTGAGGCATTTTCAGTATATACCACCTGAACAGTACATATAGAGGATTGTGAGGGCTGGTGATTGTGTGGTTGTGGTAGCTCAGTGGCAGAGCACTGGCTGCACAAGCCAGGTGTCCTGGGTTCAATTCCCGGTGACTGCTGGCCTTAATAATTATCCCATTACACCCGATAGCGGCCAAATGCGCCCGCACTTCGCTTCCGCTATTTATCGTGATCGCTGCGCCTTTTTGGACTTGGAGTTAGTTATAAGTGTAACAGGAAGTCAATCGAAGCATAATTAGCTGCTGTGTCCTATAGGTACTTCCCCTCAAAATCGCGTTCGCAGTTTGCCTGCCGATCGTAGTTGGCTACAGTACAGCTTATATCCACACGCTACATGTTCTATCATCTATATACTATGTAATCGTGTCAACGACAGTTGAAACGTACCTTCGCTGAAACTGTCTGCCAACTTTTGCTGTGTATTATCGGTCATTTTCAGGTACACAGCGGGTACCTACGTTTCCACCGTTGTAGCTTCTTCGGACTTCACTAGCAGGTCTTCTGACTACATTCTGAGTAAAGCAGGCTTGTTTTCAACTAAGCTAAGCCTAACTATCATTGCCTGAACTCAGCTATTTTAAAAGATATGACGGAATGAATCAACACTACACAAAATCGCCATTTTTTATTAGCTTCTCTCGTAACCAGGCAAAGTTCAAAGTTCAAAGTTCATTCATTCTGCAACTCGCCCAATACAGAGCAGACAGCGCAAAAAACAATACACACAGAACATAAACAGGAATTCCCTTTGTGAAATGCTAGTGCTGTCACGTCTTGAAGGAAACAGGTGATCCATGGATATGGCGGCAGAGGCATGGTCACCTCATAGTAGGCATGGTCACCCACACAGGCTAGGTCAATGATTTGTATGACTTGCCAGAAAGTTTTGCCAATCCATCCGTCAACAAATAGGGTTTAGGGGAGACACAAACACAACACGACAGGGTACACAATGAGATAATCCAACCGAGAAGTCTTCATCACCAGGCTTACTGTCTTATGTTGCTCATTCAGACTGAATCATCCTTGTCAAAAAGTCTCTCAACATACTTATAGTCTGTAACAGGAGCTGCCACCTCCATGTCATATCCTCAGGATCTGCCACATCCATCGTCCTCATTAGCGATGACAGCAGCCAGAAACCAAAGAGCTCCAGGCCAGACCCACCAACACCGATCCGCATCATTCAGACAGACAGCAAGGGCAATAAACACTCTTCCACTACTTGCTCGTACACCCAGAGTGCTTGGGATGGAAAACAGCTTCACAGGTCAGAAGGAACACAAGAGAAGTCTACTAGTAAGGACTGTCTGTCTTGTCACAAAGGCGTATCATCGTTTCTCCTTCAGAGATGGCAAACCGCCATTTTCTCGCTCTGGTCCGTCGCTCTCTGACCCGAGACTCGGGTCAGAGGAGTCTGGCAATCGATTTCTGGGCATGCGCGTCGGGCTAAAAGGGTTAACTTAACTTCCTCTCTTCCACCTCATAACATCTAAAAATCTCATTATTAAACAATAATGTCACTGTTACATTAAGTTGTGACCCCCAATCCTCATCACGCATATCCATCATTTTCAGTTACGTTTGCATCTACATACTCACCATAACGCCACGCAGTGTACCCCCCTTAACGTCACAATGATGTTACTGTGGAGCAAAATAGATGGTCAAATTTGGAATAACCTCGCCTTTCGCAAATCTGATTGTCAAAGTTTAGTATAATTTGTAGCCACAAAAACCGACCTGGTACAAGACAATTGCATGCACTATGCACACAAAGTTCAGATATACTTTCAGGCATTGACTCATGCAGGATACATACTGCTTACTTGGGCACCATTCATGAATAGCTACTAGTGAAATGGGGCGAGCTTGAGCGAGTACATTATGTTAAAAATGAACTGATTAACTAATTCTTCCCAGGAATCTAGAGTACTATAGCAGAGACAAGTTTAACCGCTGAAAGCATGACCTACTGCCCTCTACCACACAATGCA
The DNA here is from genome assembly GCA_949130485.1 of Agelas oroides. Taxonomy (NCBI): domain Eukaryota; kingdom Metazoa; phylum Porifera; class Demospongiae; order Agelasida; family Agelasidae; genus Agelas; species Agelas oroides. Next base: position 12,732,525 of record OX422183.1, on the reverse strand, counting down.
AATAGAGATAACTTCGCCTTCGAAAGTAGCTCGCTCTCCGTGCACTGATCTCATGAGTCTCCAGACCACTTACATGATGAGATTAGTAGCATTGCAGCGGTGCAGTGTTTGATGCATGCATGTATACGTCGCCATACAGCAAAACGTGGAAGTTTTCACTTTTTGGTGTGTAAGTAACAGATGACTATTATAGGTAGCTATGTCAACTTTACTCACACCCTGATAGGATACAAGGGCCAAATTAGATTATTCATAGTGAAAGAGAAACTCATTACTCAAAAGATTATAATGCAGCTTGGTAGACTCCCACGTTTATTGAAATCAAAGGTCTTCTTAAAATGCTGACATAATACTGTGAAACATTTGAGTTTAGAAATTCGCAATAGGTTTGCACAAGTGTAGCTCTACCTAAAAAAATGGTAAAATATGGAAATTGTAACTAAATTATTTTCCAAATCCATAAACTAACTACTAAACTAAAGCACAAACTCTATACTAAAACAACACTAAGCTGTACTTTACTGTAACATTAATTCTGTTTATTAGTACTCCATGAATATAAGCACTGCACAATTTAATGTACCCATTCTGGCTGCTAATGTGGAAAATAGGCACCAGTGCTTAATAATATCCCGAGTTTTAAGGTACTGGTAGTTATCATGGTAGGTACCACTGGTGTTTATCTGACTAGTATGTGGGTGGTGTAAGATTCTTGTGTCCGTTAAACCATAGGTGATGTTCCTACAGTGACCACATGGATATGTATGCAAAGTGGTGTAATTAAGCTTGAAATGGTGTATCCACCCATGTATTGTTTTATCCACTGATGTCTTTCTTACAGCCCCCAGTGCTGCACCTAGCAACCTCTCCGTCATTGCCATGAACTCAAAATCTATCACACTCTCCTGGGATCCACCAACATCCGACCAGACAAATGGATACATTCGACACTATGTTGTTGCTGTGACTGAATATGATACCACTTTGGCCTTCCAAGAGCAGTCAAACTACACTCTAGTCACACTACAATCTTTACACCCCTACTACACCTATACATGTCGTGTGGCTGCTGTTACAACAGGTGCAGGTCCATATACTGGAAATATCACCGTTCAGCTGCCAGAAGATGGTAAGACTACTGACATTTTTATAATACTTACAGTATCTTCCTCAGTAAAATAGAGATTTGGATTATACTCAAGTGTATTAAGGCATGGGAGTTCCAACCAAGACCTTACAAAACACTGAATTGCTCCCAAATGCCTAAGGCACAGATTGTCATGTATGAAACTTGGTGAGCATGTTTTGCGCGCCACACTTGGTGTCCTTAATTACTGAAAGCCATACCCACACTAATTGAATGTTGTGTAAACAACAACATATTGGTGGCAAAAGGCAGACGACTTCCAACTCACAGAATGATGCACAGCCCATACACTAAAAACAAAGGAACAATTCTACTTTCATATGACCTAGGTGGATGTTGCTTCTGTACGTCTTCACAATGGCTGCCAGAACTGTTTTTAAGACGAGCTGTGTGATAGACCTTTTGAGCACTTAAATCACAGCATAACTTTTGATCCAAGCTACTGCTATTAGTCCACCTGGGGTAATGGTTGATTCCATGCCTACTTTCATGTTATCAATTAAGTGAGGATACTTTTATGGACCGAGTATAAGTCATCCGATTCGCATGAAGTTGTTTTCTGATGCTTTAAGGTGGTATTCAACCCTGTATTTTCAAAGTCAACAAATCTGGAATTCAAGCTTATAGACTTCTTTGCCTTCTTAGCAAATAGTCAGTTTTGAGAGTCTTCAACCTTTCACTGTCCGTACAATTGGGGATTTTCCCAGTTTCCTGTCAGCGTTGGCATCCACTAATGTGTTTAAAGTTAAGATGTGACCTGGTGAAACCCCTGATGTGGTTGTCGGAACTTTGAAGATAAGCTTATATCGACTTTTTCTTTTTTGAGCGTAACCGCACCCCAAGTGGAAAGAAAACGGTGACTGGGGGCAGGTGGTAACTGCGTCCAAAGTGTAAAGTATCGGGTGTAGGTGGTGGGCCATTTTGTCCTGCGTATAACAGGAGATCCAATAGGGGCACACACTTCCAGGTGGTGAGCAAGCAGCAAGAGCACAAACTTTGACTATAAGAGAAAGGCCATAGGTAGGCCTTGATGGATTATTCTTTTTATTTACCCTATTATTCTATTCTTGTATTCTCAAAATTCTTACCTATTATTCTTCTCATACTACCTATTATTCTTTTCATCACGCCTATTATTCCCAGTCTAAATACAATACATCATGCACCAAATAGAGTCTTGTTATATCAGTGGCGGATTTAGGGGGGGTAAGGGGGGTGCAAATGCACCCCCCTTTGACGGCTAGTAGTGTATTTTTGCGTACATAAACTGCACGAGTCCATCAAATGATTATGCAGCAATGGCATGCAGCAACAACAACCAGGCACAGTTACACACTCCGTATTAGACTTAGTTCCTTACTGATCTCCAGACGTTTGACTAGGCCTAGAGTTCCTTCGAGATATTCAGTTCGGATTTCTAGCTAACTCTGCTACCTCAATTACGTGTGTCATGAATGCATTCACGTGACCAGAAGTGGGCGTGGCAACCCAAAAATTTTCGGGTGTGCTTCGCGCGCCAGTGGCTGAACCCCCCTTTCTAAATTTCTAAATCCGCCACTGTATATAGATAGCCCCACTCAATAACAGGACACAGGGTAAAAATGAGGTGCAGTATTCAGCCGTTAACAGTAAACATAGCCATGCATGTAGAGTGAAGTGAAGCTAACTTCGCGTATGTTCATTGTGTCTGTTGGAGTGGAAAAATGGAGGTTGTGGTAGTTGGGTGTTATAAGAAAGTGTGTCTTAAATGTTGACAGGTAGCTATGTTTTGTGGGGTGTGGACTAAATAGGGTGGTTGGCGTACTTGTATATGACTGGATGTACGAGTTGTAGTATATCTGTGCATGAAGCTCCTTCTTCGCAGAGGAGTGTTGTCATGGGACAAAAGTTTAGGTAGCCAAGATGTTTCCAAGTAAAGCTACTTGACTTGACAGTGTATGTCTAATTGTTATTGTGTCTACACAGAAATTATGACTACTCGGGTACTAATTGGTAGTAATTAACACGTAGAGGTGAGATAGACAAGCCAACTTCTATATATGGCTATAGCGCTGCCTGTGTAATGTTGACTGGCTGGGCAGAAGATGGCCATGCCAATCTACCCTAGTGCTGGATAACTCCTGCTTGGGTGAAATGATTCCCCAGGGAACAAGTGAAACCCAGGATCCAGTGACTTCCTATGCGTTTAATGCTCAATCTGAGCTACCAGCATGCAAAAAAAAAAAACAGTGATTGAATGCTCACGGACAGCCCAGCTTAGCAACAAAAGTGTTCAACACAAACCCAGAAAGTGCTAACTCACTACTGCGGCACACAGTAACATAAATTTACGTTAGCACCACGTAAGCTGCAGTAAGTTTGATGCCATACTTACCAGCTCAGTAAGCGAACAAGTTCACACTGCACGTACACAAGCTACATGAGTGGTCACGTGACAAGTACTACACCCACCAGTGTGAAAGTGAAGTGCCTGTGTCAGTGCAGTGTCGCTATGCTCCGTTGAAATAAATCTGCCACCAGAGATTTGTAGCTTGTGGATGGAGTTGAGATGGCTCGAAAGAATTAAGCACTGTTGTCATCAGAAGGGATGTGAACACACGGGATGTGCCGCATTGCATCAAGCCAGTTGCTACGTGTGCATTTCGCTGAAGTGTCAAAGTCACTTGTAGCTAGCTCAGTGTGGCCGTGCTGTATTGGAAGTCTGCTGCCAGAAAGTTGTAACTAATAGATCTAGCTTATTAACAATGTACCTACTTTAGTTATTCCGAGCGAAGCGAGGCTATACCCGGGTTCAATAATTTGAGATTTTTCGTCATCGTCGTCGTCGTCGTCGTCAATGGTAAACCGGAAGTTGGCCTAAAAACTTAAATACCTCAAGAGTGGTGTACGGGATCACTATCAGACTGGCAGGCACGAAAGCTCTAGCTGTTACTAAACAACAGTGAACACACTGTGTCGGTACCCCAACGGAAACAGATGCAGTGACCCCCCAGGCCCCAATTCGCTAGCGATCTGGGGCTCCCCTTAGGGGTATTATAGGGCTCCCCCTAAGACACAGACTCGTTCGTAAAACATGAGCGCTCCATCTTGACGTCCATTGATTTGAGGACGGCGGGTACGCCATCAGGGTGTTATAAAAGGAAAACCACTAAGTAAGATGTACCTACAGTTGTCAGAATGCCAAAGGAAATCAGAAAGGACATGAACGTCCAAAAAGATGCTGCAATAAAGGAAACGCAGCAAAAATTTTACAGCAGATGATGGGAGACTCAACGAAAGATAATTATGCCATTTGAGTGGATTGGGACAATCCCGACTAAATACCAACCCCTCAGGGAAGATTCCGTCGGCAAACCTTCCTCTATTTAATAGTTGTATTCTTGTGTACTAGTGCATAACTATCTTGGTTGTTACTGTACAATATGATTTCTTTACTACTGTTCTGTACTATTGCCTGTTTTAGTATGTATTGTTATCTGATACTTTAGGTAACTGCATGCCCACCAGCCCCATATCACTAGTAATGTGGGGACCCCCCATGCTCCATATCCAAAGCAAATACTTTTAGCGACCTACAAGACAAATCCTACACATGCAGACATATAGACTACAAGCACATGGAGAATAATAGGTAGCATCTGGGATGCAGAAACAAGAAATTGCTTCCAGAATCATATACTGACTGGTCCAAGATGTACGTTGTTCTCTTGTACTTAGCTTTTAATTTGAGTACAGAGGGGCCCCAAATCACTGAAGGGCTAGAGTTGTGGTGTAATTTACAAAGAAGGAGTTTGTAGAGTGCTGTAGTGTCATGTAGCTGTGAGTAGTGCGTAATGCCTGCTTGTGAAAGCAAGGTTGTGTCTAGAAGCAGCAGAAAGGCTGCAGTGGCCAAGACTGTATTCGTTGGGTAGGCCCAGGTCTCGTGGTCATATGCCAAGCTTAGTAGGTGCTTTGAGTGCTGGGCTGGGCTTTAACTAGAATACAATATAATGTTGGTACTACACTCCAGTACACTGAACAGTGGTTGTGGAACAGAGCCATGAGTTGTTTACCGACATAAGGGGATGAGGTGGGGCTAGCAATGTATGCCTCCCACAGACAAGCTGTGAATTTTTGGAAACATGCATTCATTTTGGTGCAGTCAAAGTTGTCCATTCCGAGAGTAGTGACAAACATGCTGACTTTGAGAGTGGCTCTGAACAAAAGCTGACATAGATCGAGTTGGTGGTTAGGACCCTACCTACAGTGTGCATGTAGATGTGTCCATCCAGTGGCAATTTTGTGTTCATGAATATAATAAGCTAATAAAACCCTTTCTAAAATTACGCAAAGCAAGATTGCCCTAAAGCAAACCCTAACCCTGAAACTATGAGTAACCCTGGTCCTGACTGTAACCCAGGTTTATGTTAACCTCCGCCGAGCGACCTCCATGCCACCTTAAGCATGTGGACTCATTCTCAGACTGCAAATTAGCATCAGAATGGGAATTGGATGTCGTACTGCGGATGCAATTAGCCATTTTTTACACGAAATGGAAGCAGTTAACTACGTATTGGGTGTGGTTTTATGCACACATCGCACTACACGGATGTGCCTTAATACACCAAAGTTATTAATGTGTTGCCAGATCTGCATTCCTAGGCTTGTGTGAACAGAACATGAAGTGGGTGGTCGCTCCAATTTATGGAACGTTCTATTTATTGGGATTAAATTATTTCATTCGCTCTAAATCTAATTCATGGAACATGTTGCTTTTAGATTTTTACAATCATTCTAATCAATGAAATGCTAAGACAAGACTCCAGAGCTACAAGTCAAGATAGCTAGTTTGGGCACTGTAAAATCCGTAGATCCAATTAGTTGATGGCATGCAAATGTATGGCCCTGTGCAATTGCCAATGGATTAGCTCTCAGCCTCAGCAGTCGCACACTAGATCCTTCAATGATAACTGTTTCAAGCTGTGGGGTCAAACTTCCGTAAGTCCTCTCAGGCTGAGAAAGAAATGCTAAAACATTGGACATGTACGTGCACTTTTGTGGCTTTTCATTCATTACTATATTTTTGCTTTTCTTTCCACTTGAGGTGTAATTTTTGTTATGTTTTAGTTCCAACACTAGGTCCCAAAAGTGTGGTAATGACAGCAATTAACTCAACAACACTATTGGTATCTTGGATGCCTCCACCATTTGAGCACCAAAATGGAATCATCAGGGAGTACCGAGTGAACATCACTGAGATAGAGACTGGAGTGGTGTATCGTCTAGTCACTGCTGCAACATCTCTCACAGTACTCTTGCTGCACCCATTCTATACTTATGACTGTATAGTTGCTGCATTCACCATTGCAGAGGGGCCATACAGTGTGGAAGTAAATATCACAATGCCAGAGGATGGTATGTTCTAATTCAGTAATGTTTACAGATTTTATGACTACTTGTGCGCTTATCACAGTTCCCAGGAGTGCTCCAAGGATGCTCAGAACCACCAATATATCTTCTACTTCTGCTGTGTTCACTTGGGAACCCCCACCCCCTGAAGATCTTAATGGTCATGTAATAGGATATTCCATCAACATGACAATATTGCAGACAGGAGAGAGACTAGAGCTGTTCTCAAATTCTACAACACTAACCGTATATGACCTTCAACCTTACACAGTATACACTTGTGTGTCTGCAGCTGTCACCAATGCTGGACATGGCCCATTTAGTGATGCAATACAAATCGAAACCCTTGAAGCTGGTAAGTGTTATGTAAATGATTTGCACCGAATTTGACACACAGTGAACCTGAGTGAGCCTCAAAAAAGTGATGTGAATAGTAAACAAATATTTCCATAACATCATGTAGCACTGCATGTACCTATACCTATTCACATGCATAGCTTTAACTTCATACAGGCTAAGCTTCAAGCAAATGCAGCAACTTATTAATGTGTACAGCAAGCATATGGATGAGATATATAGACAAGCAGTGAGTTGCAAAGAGTTATCTGCTAGTTTTTATGAAGCTTATAGCACTTCAGTCATAGCAGCAACTTGAGCAATATTAATGGATGCATTGCCTATGTCAGACAGAGGGTCTTGCAGATAGTGCAGCTTCTAAGTGGTAAGCAAAGGCTGTATGTAGTAAACAAGCTGTCCTTTAGCTACTTATTGCAGCTTGGACAGATTATAGGTTGCTGGATGACCACATATAGCAGATCCAATAATTTGGCTAAACAAATAGCTGTAATTATTATTCACGCCAAGTAGCTTAATGGTGTTAAACAAAAGTAACTGTTTAATTCTTAAGGCTTGTGGCATGATGCATGCATTTTCTAGTAGAGTGTGTGACCATCACATACTCTGATTTTTGTTTCAAGCCCCTGCAAGTCCTCCTCAAAATCTGACAGTAACACCTATTAATTCAAGGAGTGTCTATCTCTCCTGGTCTCCTCCCCCTCGTGAACACCAAAATGGAATTATCCGACAGTTTGAGATTAACATCAATGAAATGGACACTGGAAGGAGGATCCAAAGGACATCAGTTGATGCTTCCCTCACTGTATCATCTCTTCACCCATTCTATACCTACTGGTTCAGTGTAGCAGCTTATACAGTGGATCTTGGACCATTTACTGAACCCATAGTGCATCAGTTGCCTCAAGATGGTAAGAATAAATTGTTACTATATTGTACAGATTTATTAATATTTTGTTACTCTTGGTACGTATATACACAGCTCCCAGCTATCCTCCAAGCAACTACACAGCAGTTGCACTCTCTTCTCGTTCAATCCTTTTGACATGGAATGCCCCTCCAGCTGAAGGGCAAAACGGGATTATCACTGGCTACACTATAAACATAACTGAACTGGAGACAGGAGACGTATCCACAATGTTCACTGAATCTCACAACCTCACACTGTACTCTCTTCAACCATTCACCACATATGGCTCCCTTGTATCTGCTCAGACAGTTGCTGGTAGAGGACCAGCCACTCACTTTCTATCTGTGACAACACATGAAGAAGGTTAGTATAGCACTGGGATAGAGTACAGCTGTGACAAAGTCTTAGCTTAAAAAGTTCACATCATTGAGTAGCCTTCCATTTTTAAGCTATTTGATTATGTTTCCACATTCAATTACAGCTCCCATTGGAGCACCGGTTAATGTAACTGCTATATTTACTGGACCAACCAGCATCTACATTAGCTGGGATCGTCCTCCAGAGCACACTCACAATGGAATGATCAGAGAATATGAGATTACTTATATTGAACTGGAGACTGGGACAGTGTTCAATACATCAACAGATTCTGAAACAACTCAACTTGCTATTGAGTCACTGCACCCATTCTATACCTACACATTCTTTATTGTTCCTGTCACTGTGGATGTGGGAACTAACCACACAGAAATTACCATCCGAACAGAGGAAGCAGGTAACTTACATTAAGATGTAGCTAGCTGATATATTTTTGTTGTGGACAGAATTTGTAATTTTAATCAAGTGCACCTACTTCCTAAGATAATCAAGACAGCCAACAACAAAGATAGCCAAGAAACTGGATAGTTGCTTTGCTTTGTCTGCAGATACTCTAGCTGACATAGCATGTGTAAGCCTGCCTATCTGTGATTTTAAAATTGTTAATTGGCACTTGCAAGTAAGCACTATTTATATGTATAGGCAATGTTAGGGGTTGATGCACCTGCATATGGACATCAGATAGAGATTTTTCACAGCCACTTTGAGGATGTTCAAGTTTTGTTCCCATTTGTCTCTAGAGTGGAGCAAGGATATGCCTTTATCACTGTACTCTATTTCTTCTGTTGAGAAGTATGTTGATATTTTTTTATCTTTTCAGCTCCTTCCCAACCTCCTGTAAATGTGGTAGCGTCTGCGGTCTACTTACGACAAGTTGAAGTTGTATGGGCACCTCCTCCAATGACTCAACAAAACGGCATTATTAGAAGATACATTGTTAATGTCACATCCGTGGATGGTGGGGAAGAGCTGATTACATACTCACAGGCAACAACTACACTTGTACAAAATTTGGATCCTTTCACAACCTATGCTTGCTCCATTTCTGCTGAGACAGTGTCACAAGGACCATTCAGTCCACCAATAGTGTTTCGAACTGCGGAAGATGGTGAGGTTCTTCATCATTCAGATTATGTGGACAGTGTATCAAGTTCTTGTCAAGTGTTATGGATAACCACTGTTTGTGTTTGTGTATGTCTACTTTCACCCTTAGGACCAAGTGACTCACCTCAGGCTGTCAGACGTACTGCAGTTACTTCTACCTCTGTGAACCTCTCTTGGTTCCCTCCATCAACTGAACACCACAACGGTGTCATCAGAAACTACACTGTTATGGTGGTGGTGCAAGATACAGGAGAAATATTTACTCGCTCGACTGTTCAACTGAGTATTAATTTTGAAAGTTTACATCCATACTACACATATAATTTCAGTGTTTCAGCAGTTACTATTACACATGGTCCCTACTCTGTACCACTCATTGTGCAGACACTTCCAGATAGTAAGTCTTGAAGTAGTGTTTATTAATAATACTTCTGTTGCCATTGCTATTAATCATTGGTCAAGCAGTTACATGTATATATTACTTTTTGCGGTTGCTTCTCCATGGTCATTATTCCCCAGTTCCAGTTGGGTCTCCTGAGATCACTGCTGCAACAGCTGTTGATCCCATGACCGTGCAGCTCTCGTGGAATCCTCCCAGACCTGATGAGCAAAATGGAATTATCAGCTATTACATTGTCAATATCACTGCAACTCATCCACGTATGGAGGAGAGTTTTCAGCAGAATTGCAGCTTGGTATCCTGCAACATTACATATCTACACCCATACCACACTTATCAGTTTAGTGTGTCAGCTGTTACCATTGGTCCTGGACCCTACAGTCAAATATACACTGTAACAACATTGGAAGCTGGTAAGTTGTAAATTTCACATTTTTCTACAGTTTTTGATCCAAATTCTCTTGTTCTGTCTAGCTCCCAGCACACCACCTCAGAACTTTACACTAGAGGTCCTAAGTTCCACTGCTGTCTTCCTAAGATGGTCTCCTCCTACACTTTACCAGCGGAATGGAGTGATCAGGAATTACCATATTAGGCAATATGAGACCAGAACAGGCATACTGACGAACTATACACGAAGAGGAAATTACACTGAGCTGGTTATTGGTTCCCTTCATGCTCACAACCAGTACCAGTTTACCATTGCTGCTGAAACTGTCCAGCATGGACCATTTAGCAATCCTGTGACCGTGACAACACTAGAGGCAGGTCAGTTTATTTGTAGCTAGTAAGGCTTAATTTAAATACATCCACAGGCATAATTATAGTAAATTGCTATACCAAACGTGGAATGTATATCAAAAATAGAATATACAGCATAGAATAGGTATGCAGAGCAAATGTTGTATATGGCAAAAGTTTGTGGCTTAAGAATGCATTTTGACACTTTTACAATATTTTGCCACACAACCATTAGATGAGGAGGACCTTGGTAATGGTACAGCAATACTGTATAACATATAAAACCTGCTTTGGACCTAAGAATGCACCCATCTATCAATCTACTTTTAACTGCAATCTTTCATTTTTTTGGTTGACAAATCACAATCTCAGTGTTGTGCATTTCATTTCTGATATACGGTACATAACAAATAAATTGAAATATTTGCTTCTTGTGATAATTGTATTTCTCAGTGTGTTGATTATCATAATTATCTAGTGATGACATTTTTATGTGCGTGATTCACTCCAAACCGCTGTATGTTTGTTACGTTTATCATGATTTGTGTATGATCTTGGTATGACTAATTTATTGTGATAATATTTAGTAAACAGTAATTGTGGCTGATTAAAACCACCCTACTTTGCAGCATTTTACCACTTTTAAGCTCTCAAAATCCGACCTCTACCGACCAGAAAAAGGACCATGGCTAGTTACTTTTTCATTATGTTCAGCATATTGAGGACAATAAAGATTTTGCTTGAGAATTGCAGTAGGTGTTACCTGCAACATAAGTGTCTAGTCTAGTAGAGTCGAATGTTGACAGATTAGCAATTGACATTGTTTGGCTTCTGTGTACCATAGCTCCATCTGGTGCTCCAGCTAATCTGACTGCCATAGCAATCAACTCTACCAGTGTTCACCTCAGTTGGTTACCACCAGATGAAGAGCAGCACAATGGAGATATCAGGCACTACAGCATTAGGATCTTGGAGCTCCTGAGTCGCATGGAAATTCAACTAAACCTAACAAACACCACTTCAATCTACACTGGCTTGCACCCAGACTACACCTACAGCTTCACTGTAGCTGCAGTGACAGTGGAGTTGGGCCCCTACAGTGACCCTGCAATCGTCACAATGCCAGAAGATGGTACGTATGTACATTTCTGCGACTGATTTAACCTTAAGACTCACGTTATAGCAAAGTTGAAACCTCATCCTAGGAAATATGTAACAATGTAGATAAATACATGCAAAACTGATTGATTGATGAGTATTTATACAGTGCAATTTTGTGTAATTGTATGCATGATTTGTTTTGCGCAGTTCCAGCAGCTTCACCACAGAGTATTCAGTCAGTGACCATAAACTCTTCTTCTGCACTGATGACTTGGCAGCCTCCACCTCCTGAGCATCAGAATGGGATTATCACGGCCTATGTTGTCAGTGTTTTGTTTGAAGACAATGACACAACAGTTCAGCAGTATACTACTTCATCTCTGAGTGTGACACTAGAGGGGCTGCATCCATTCTCCACATATATGGTGGCAGTTGCAGCAGAAACTGGTGTTGGGAGAGGTCCATTTTCTAGTGGTTTTACAATTCATACTCCTGAAGATGGTAAGGCTTAAGTGTGATGATTTTTACTATAGTGCATGTATTGGTCGTTGATTAAGACTATAGCTCTGTACCATATTAAGCTTACTAGGTTGCCAAACTTCCAAGATTATATATAAAGTTTTCTGAAATGTAGTGGTTCAAAAGTGCACAAAAGATGAAACGTAAACTTTTACTTAGTCTACACCTAAATGTTTCTATCTCTTAATGTGGATTGTCTTACTACAGCCCCAAGTGCTCCTCCTCAAAATCTGAGACAAGTTTCCATTGCTGCCACCTCAATCACTCTGAACTGGCAGCCACCACCTGAGGAGAACTGGAATGGTATAATCAGACTCTACTTTGTGTTCATTACTGAACTGGAGAGTGGAAGCTCATTTATACTGAATTCTACCACAACAAACTACCGTGTTGAAAGTCTTCATCCTTTCTATACCTATACGTTCGGTGTTGCTGCAATGACAGTTGCACCTGGTTCCATCAGTGACAACATCACTCTTCAAACTTTGGAAGCTAGTGAGTTAATTAAGAGTTTAGCAAAATAGACATGTATGTTCAATCCTTCTCTTAACTGTAGTTCCCAGTGGTCCACCTAGGAACCTTACAACTGTGAATGTGACATCCCGCAGTATTAGCCTAACCTGGAACCCACCCACTCCTGCCAACCAGAACGGAATCATCCGTTCATATATCATTAACATGACAGTACTCGAGACTCAAGAGACCATTCAGTTCATATCCAACAGTGCAGAAAGAAACTTTGAGATGCTTCATCCATACTACACCTACAGCTTTGCTCTCTCAGCTGTAACTACTGGACCTGGACCTCCAAGTAGTGCATACAATGTCACAACAGATGAAGAAGGTAACCTCACCAATTCATTTGGAAAAAATGAACATGCATGTGTGCAGTTCACACATACTCCCATCGAACACTCTGAACATACAGAGCCACTGGATGTCATAACTATTCCTTGCACTTAACATCATTAGTCTGACTATGAATCTGGCTTTAGTTAAAGCAGATATTTCACATGATTTAGGAGCAATTTTTACCCCAAAGCACCTGTACTAAACCATCTCTGCAGTACAACAGGGAGTAAGTGGCAAGAGTAGATGGACTGTTTTCAGCACTGACATGCATATTTTAGGGTGTTGCAGTGTGAAATTAGATTGTACCATAAGTCATGACATTGTAGAATTCTTTATCAAGAATCTGCATTATAAGCTTCACATGCATCTGCTAACAGGTTTGCATGACACAGTATGTGACTAGAAATGTTTGGACATACACAGTTTACACATTATAGCTAGCTATATAGGATAGCCATGTTTATAGTACCCAGCAAGCAACTATGAAGCTGCATAAACACCAGTCAAACAGGTTGTTGAATATTGCATTGATTTCACACTTCCATGTGCAACTTTATCACATCATTAGTATATGTAAGGATACGTATATACACGGTCACCATGGAATTCCTTGGGCATGATTAAGCACATGTGCAAACAGTGTACCAGGCACTCCTCCTCCTCCTTGCTCAACTGTTCCTGCATTGGGTAAGAGGTTAACTATGATAGTACACAATTTTGGATGCAACAATTTACTGCTGTTGCTCATCTAAGGTTATGATAGCTAAATACTCAAATGTCTCAGGAAATGTGGTCCATGCCTAAAAAATGTGGAATGCTTTGTTTGCTGCACTAAATTAGGCATTGGCAAATTTCAGGTACCTTCTAGCATAGGAGCATATGCTGGCATAATAGGCCAATTAATAATTAATTGAACGTAAATTTCTCGTCAGCCCTCGTAGATTTATGATTCTCAATTCAGTCTTCCTTTTTCGTACTAAATCTGATTTTGTTGGAGGGTTTAGTTTTTCCAGAATAGAACACTGAGGACGGTCAAACCTTGGCTCAGTTGGCTGAGTTGGCTCTACAATTACAATAGCACCATCATTATCAGACGCACATACTGCAGATGCATATATACACAACACAGTCAACCTATAGTTAGCATAATACTGAGCATAATAGAGGGGTTTTACCAGCAATGCTGGCATAGCATAATAGGGCAAAGGCTGAGCATATTTCGCCAATGGCTAGTTACAGTAAAACCTCGGACACATTGGGGACGGGCCATTTGTCCCTTGTAGAGAGGTTGTCTTCTTCCCGGAGGTTTTCTTGCTTAAAATGTATTATTAAAAATTTATGAAAACATTTATGAAAAATTTTGGTTACGAACAAATAACAATCGAGTGTTTATTTTAAATATATGTCATAATTGCAATCATTCTTATGCAAGTAGTATTGCTCTTGCAATCTTGCAATTGAAAAAACCATCAAAATAAAAATATATGCACAGAATATATTATATTTTAAAGATTTAAGCGTTAGTTTTTGTCTGTAAGGACTTTCCAATAGGTTTATAAGAAAACCTCAGAGAAGAGGACAACCTCTCTACAAGGGACAAATGGCCCGTCCCCAATGTGTCCTTTGTTCGGAGGTTTTACTGTAGTTCTATGGTAAAATCAATCAGGGGCAAGTGATCTGTCTGCTGTAGAGAGGTAGTCCGCTTTTCGGAGGGTCCGTTATTAGAGGTTTTACTGTACAGAGCCCTCATTTTCTAAAAACACATAATTCCCTGTAATTACCTTCTTTGCATTATATTGCTCTCTCCTCTCTAGTCTTATTCTCATTTAGTATTACATATTTGTATATGCACTTAACACATGGGAGAACATTCCAAAAACATATTATTGGTTATGGCAAAACACATCTTCACACAGTTTGGATACAGAATTGTAATGTATTTGATTCTTTGTATGTTCACAGTGCCTGGTGGAGCTCCTGAGAATTTCACTGTGGATGTTATCAGTTCTACACAGATTCTACTCATGTGGCAGCCACCAGCAAATGAAATACAAAATGGGCTTGTTCGCTTCTATAGAATATCAGTGATTGAAGTGCAAACAAACACTAGTTATTTCTACACTCAACCATCAGCCTCTCCTGCATGGCAAGTGGAGTTTCGTCATCCATTCTATGACTATGTGTGTTCTGTGGCAGCTGTTACCATTGGACCTGGGCCTTACACCTCTCCACTCACTGTCAGGACATTTGAAGATGGTAAGCTCTTCCACTTCATTTTTGACAGCCCAAAACTATCACTGGTTTACTAATTTCTTTGCAGATGCATGATACAGCTTAACTTGGTTTACCTCAGTAATAGCATTTACATCATGAGGCACATTTCTTTGGTGGACAAAAACATTCTGTCTTTTTTATTCATTCGCATGCAATACTTGGCATATGCAGCTCCAAGTGGTCCACCTCAGGGAATTTCAGCTGTTGCACTTGGTCCCAGAGTGATCCAGATCACCTGGAGTCAACCTCTACATGAGGAGCAGAATGGCTTTATACAAAGTTACATAGTAAACATAACTGTGGCAGAGACAGGACAGCATTTTCAGCTCACAACAAATAACACAACCATCACAGCAGAGAGGCTACATCCTTTTTATAACTACCACATCTTTGTAGCTGCTGTTACTGTTGCAACAGGTCCCTCTACTGAAGTCTATTCACTGCAAACTCCACAAGATTGTAAGCAACTAGACGTAGAAAATTTCACTGTACCATGCCAAGTAAATAGCCACATTACAGGCACCAGGTATGAAGTATAATCAGTTTCACTCTTATATTTGATTTCAATGATGTGTTGATATGTGTGCAGTTCCCTCTGGCCCACCAACAAATGTACAAGGGATTGCCATCAGTTCCACTAGTATCAGGCTGACATGGGAGCCTCCACGACCTGAGGATCAGAATGGTGTTATTCAGGCTTATGAGATCACCATCACTGAAGTTCAGACAGGGAGGATTATGTATTTCCAGGAGGGTGGGATGGACTTCCTTCTCATTGTTAACTCTCTCCATCCATACTACACCTACCAGTGTAGCATATCAGCAGAAACCATAGGGTCTGGACCAGCAGCAAATGTCAGCATCACTACTCACCAAGAAGGTATTTCACCAAGTCTGGGTAATGTATACCAAGATGTGTTAAGACGTATATTTACACCCCAAGATGCAACTTCAAGGGCCCGCGTAAATAATTAATACACAGGCCAGAGGAAGCGTTGGACATCCATTCTGAGTTAATATTCGTTAATGGCATGGTGCACTTACCCCAGGAATCAAACTTTGGTACACCAACAACTCTCCCTTCACCAGCTACACCACCATCACCCCTCACAGCGACTCATGAAGCGATTTTGCCGCTTACGTGACGTCACACGTTCAATAAACCTACGTATAAAATCATTGCTACGTGTATTGAGCGCGCTACCGTGCTTCGGACTAATAATACGCGCGTAACGCGCGCGAGTATAAAGCAGGTGAAGGCGTGCCTCGCTATTCACGATTGAAAAACTGATGTCTGGCTCCTCCCTTGAGGGTAAAGCTTTTATAAGAAGCCACAAAACTCTGAACTCTAAACCTTTCTACTTCAGGTAAATTTGCAGCACAAAATCCTGATCTATAAAGCCTTCTACTTACGGTCTTGTAGCTAAGTAGCAGTAAACTTTGTTTTCCTAAAGCCTACTAACAAAGATTTACCTACGTATAGCACTGAACTCTAAAGTGTTCGAGCCAAGGTAAACCTGCAGCACTAACCTGTTATGAGCATCTTGGGGTGCGGTATATATATATTACATTTTAGGTAGCACAATAGATTACATAAATGTGCTGTTGATCTCCAGAATATAACTTGTGGTATAGCTGTAAGTGTTGTGTCACTCCAGTTTCTACCATACAAAGTATCAGTGTTTAGTTAGTGCCTTGTTTTTGCCTGCAATGGAAGGATTTTTGGTGTATAGGATAGAGCAAGCTTCATCCACGTTTGATATTTGTGCTGTGAGTACTAGTGTGTAGCTTGTGAAGGCTAGGAGGCTATGAAAACTGCCCATTTTGAAAGATTTTGAGTCTGTCTGTGTTTGTCTATGGACATTCAAGGTGACACAGGGTGGAAACAATGTCAAGGATCAACTTGAAGTGTGCAGTTTGTTGATTAATATCCACTAATTAATACCATTACAGCCTCTCAAAGTTTTATTAGCGTTTCCAGTGGATTCATGCTTTTTTGTGTTATGCAGACTCCTTCAATGTCCATTTTGTTGGCATCTGCAAACAGTTTCATAACTGCCTCACCGAAAATAAAGTTAGAGTAATTAAACTTTGACTGCACAAATTTTGTGCTTATTGGTGTGTTGTAATGGTAATGGTTTTTTGCTATATTCAGTTACATTTTGTCCTTTGTTTTTGCAGCACCAATTAATACCCCTCAAAACATAACCATTGCACTGCCGGACGCAACCTCAGCAGAGATACACTGGGGTCCACCCCCTTTTGAGGACCGAAATGGAATCATTGAGTTATACAGACTCTTTATTGTAGAAGTGGACACCGGTAGAGTTATTGAACAGCTTCATACTGAGAATACTTCTGTACGACTACAACAACTCCAACCCTTTCATGTGTATCAGTTTGTTATTTCTGCAAGTACTATAGGTGGACTGGGACCATTCAGTAACCCCTCCTTTTTTCGAATGCCAGAATCAGGTTAGTACAGTGATAACACTGTAACAATCAAACAACCGTACCTTGCACTGTTCATGTGCCTACTGCTCATTCCTTAGCTCCTGGAGCACCTATTCACAGCTTCACAGTGGAGATAGTCTCTGCTACACGTGTTCAGCTCTCTTGGCTACCACCAAACCCACAGCTCTGGAATGGAAGGATTACCAATTACACAGTTGTGTACGAACTACTGGGACCAGTTGGGATGATATCTGCTAATTTATCTCAAACAATCGTGATGAAAACAATTCCAACACAAGGCAATTCCCTGGCCAATAATGCAGACCCCAGACTTGCCAGTCTCCCACTGCAGAGGGAAGTGGCAACAGTGGATGACTTGCAAGAACATCATGTGTACATGTTTTTAGTTTTCATAGCAAATGCAGCTGGGAGAAGTGGAATGAGCATGACTATAATTCAGGCACTCCCTGGAGCAGGTAGAGTGGTAATGATTTAGTGCATGGTTCCTTATGGTGTGATTTGGTCTTAGGCTTTCAACGTGTAGGGGTTAGCATGGAGAAGCTATCAATGGGGGAACTTTTGAAGACTCACAGCTAAGGTTGAAGGTTTTGACCAACTAAGTCCCATCTTATAAGCTGCCTTTACAAACCTGGCTTGCACTGATTAAGGTCAATCTGCTTCAGGGGAATAGTAGCAGAGTGTTCTATATTACTTGTAACCTGATGTAAAAAGGCTCCTACCAATATATTTGCAACCAAGGAGATGAATGTCAAAGTATTGTGCGCTCGGATATTATTGTGTTTGCACATCATTCTTGTGAAACTGTTATCAGTGGTGATTGACTTCACTATTGTTTGGGCCTTCTTCAAAAACTTATTGTCTATATACGTTTTTAACTATAAATATGCTCTATCTTATGAAAAGCAATAAGTGCAATTTGCCAAAATTTATTACCTTCACCTTCTCCAGAACCATCAGGAACCCCCAAAGCAATCCAAGTCAGTATTCTCTCTTCAACATCAATTGAAGTGCGGTGGCTGCCCCCTGACTTTATTGACCAGAATGGAGTCATTACTGGCTACACAGTCATTCTCACCAATATGGAGACTGGTTCTTCTCATGGGTACAATACCTCTGGCAATGTTACAGTACAACACATTGAAGGTAAAGTGATGCTTTTAAACTGGCAATATTTCTAAATTATGTTAAAGCAGTGTTTGTGAAGTTACATAGTCACTATGGTATATCTTGGCATGCAGGTCTACAAAAATACACAAATTACTCCGCAAGAATTGCTGCATCGACAGTATATGGAAGAGGACCACTGTCCAACATGAATGTATTTCAGACTTATGAGGACAGTAAGTATAATGAAGGGCGTGATCGTTACTCAAGCCTCAAGAGGCTTAATGTTATTTATTGTTGACGACAGTAGGTTTCATGAATATTTATATTTTGCTGAGAGGGCAAAAATATCAATATTCATGAGTGCTTACTGTCACCAACAGTAAATAACATCAAGCTTCTGAATTTTCACCACTACACTTTGGTTACGGCCACTAGGACTGCTAAGAGGACACCACAGTGTGTCACCACTGGGCCTGGCAAAGTTCAGTCCAGCTCTGAAAGAGTGAGAATCAATTGGGATTTGGCTGAGACCAATGCTGCTCATGTAGCTTGTCTTCCACTCCTCTGCCAGGGGTCCAGTGGCTTAGTGGTAAGAATGTCTGACTATAGTGTTCAGAAGGTCTTCAGTTCGAATCCCAACTGGATCCTGGAATTTCTTATGGATTTATTTCTTGCTCTCTCAGCATACACATAAATATATATATGAGCCTTATTACTCCCAAAACTTCACCATTTTATAAAAATTTTCAAAGATGTAATCTGTTGTATGCTTCAGATCCTAGTCCTGTGAAGAATGTCACTGTTGAATTAAGGCAAGGTACTGATACTTTTACTGCTGTACTCTCCTGGCAACAACCTGGTGAACCTAATGGAGTGATAACACAGTACCAAGTGTTCTATGCTGGGTACAATGGAACACAGGTATATAATGTTGTTTATGTTGCTGTTTCAAATCAGGTTACTTTATGTGAAGCATTTGGTGTTACAATGTTGTATAATTGTATAATACTTAAAGTATGCCTTATCAATTTGTTAGAAGCACAGAGAATTTGGTAAGGCCATTGTACACAGAGAGCATGTATGCATTACACACATTGGTTAAGGGAAGTCTGGGGGATGGAAATGTAGGCTGATGTTATTAAATTTAAGCCTTCTGAGTTATTCTAAGTCACTGTCTAGCCATGAAGCACAAATCAGAATGCTAAACTACATACAAAATATGTACATAGCAACTTCCACTCTTCAATCCATTGAAGATGATTAAACCATAAGTAGCTAATGGCTTTCTCACCAAATTTATTTCAAAAACTTATGCTTTGGAAACTTGTGAAGGTCAAGGATTGACAAGATCTGCCTGTAACTGAAGGAGTTGGCAGTTTGGTTGTCATACACAGACAGAAACATTTTGCTTGACTGTGCATGTATTCAAGCTACACGTCTCATATAGCCTCCAGTACAGACATGCATGTGGACTGTCCAGAAAAATGTAAAACTGCAATGTGAAGAAGTAACTCTAGGCAATCCTGCTTATGTAGCTTGTCTCGTTTGCCGAGGGGTTCAAGTGACTTAGAGGTAAAAGTATGTGACTAGCATTCACAATCTGATGGTCTTGAATTTCAATCCAAGCTGGATCCCAGGATTTTTTTGATAGATATATTTCTCACTCTCTTGGCACAACATCATTATTCTATTACGTCATATTCATACTCTGCGTAACATCATCTTATTGGAAAGTGCATGAGAGAGTTAATTAAGCAGAAAGTATTTTTACATAGGTTTGTGAATAATTATGTTTGCCATCCTTGTATTAACCAGTGCACATTTTCTCTAACAATCCAGCTGCTGGATGGTCCCTATTCAGTTGCCAACTTACAAGCCTTGCAATTTGAAATACCTGGAATGGTGCATGGACTGACTTATCAGTTCAAGGTAATAATGCATACATAATTATGCATAATATAATGTGAGTGACCAACTAACCATTTAACACAAGCTACCTATGTAACGTTCACAACTTTACTGTGACAGATAAGCACAGCTTCTTTGTGAAGATTCCATGTTACACCCCAAGATGCTCAAAAAAGAATCTATGTAATGAACATGATAGCCAGGCCAGATGAAGTGACCAACATCCAATCTGAGCACATATTTGTTAATGCCATGATGCGCTTACTCCAGAGATAAACTCTCATTCACCAGCAAGCCTCCCTTCACAAGCTAAACACCCTTATTCCTCACAGCAACTTCAGAAGAGGTTCCATATGCCTATCTATTAAAAGTGTCGCATTTGCAATGGGCTAGGCTAATCATGCACGTGATGTAAAGCAGGTAAAAATAATCCTTTCTATTTGTGATAGAAGTGTCATTTGTGCCTCCACACTTGAGGATAAAACATGTTTTAACATAGCCTTATGATAATTTATTTTGGGGTAAAGCAATACAAAATTTTTGAGCATCTTGGGGTGTAGTAGTAGGGTGTGGGATGTAGCTTGCATTTGTCAGTAATTTAACTGGAATACTTATATTTCAATAGGTTCGTGCTAGTACAAGAGTTGGATATGGCAACTACTCCAGCAGTGTGTCCATTATTGTTCCCACTCCTACTACTGCTCCTCCTTCAACAAGTAACACATATGGTGAATTGCTATCAATACATGCTGCACAACTAGTAATTATACTAAATTTGAGACATAATCACATGGCACATTGTTAAAGGCCTTATGTGCTGAGTCAGTTTATAATAGAATGATCAGGAAGTGTGTATTCTTTACCTGTAATACATGGAAGCATGGAAAAGGCCTGAGAACACTCATCATGCAAATAATATTTGATGGACATGAAGTAGACTTGGGGGAGAGGTGTCAAACTCAAAGATTCTTACAGATCAGGCTGAGTACTCTCGATTTTGCAAACATCTCCTAGTGCTAGAACACTAGACGATGAAGTCTAGTACATTGATTAAAGATGGGTCCCCCTGATGCCTTCCATTTGATAAGTGTTTCTATAAACCTTCCCCATTTTTGGCATTTTCACTTTCCACTTTCATGTATTATTATCAACACAAACTGAAGAGTAGAAAAATGGGAGAGGAAACTGTGCTAATTATACTGGCAGTCTGACTGTGTGTACAGTTGATTGATTCAGTGGAAAAAAACAACAAAAAACATCAACTTGAACTACCATAGGAATGGTTATGGTATGGAAGAATGTCATTGACATTTTGCATACTAATACACTGTATGAATTAGGAACCAGACTATAAAGTAATTATTTCATCACTATAGTTTTGCATGTTTTGTGGTTTAGCATGCTTACAAAAATCAAGCTTTCCAGTGCTGTGGTAACTATCATACAAGAAAAGTAACACAATAATTACTTTTCAATCTACACCATGTTATGCAGGATCACCGACTGAAATTACTGGCAATACAACTGATAGGGAACCTGTAGTGGACTCCATTGGACCACAGATTGGCATTCTAATCTTTGCAGTTATTGGGTGGTTGATTGTATTGGGGATAGTACTGATTGTGATAGTGCTCATCTTCCGACAAATGAAGAGGAAGAGGAAATACAAAGTGTGAGCTGTTGTCTCTGCAATATTGTGAATGGGAGTGTACATAGATATTCATTGTGATGATTTCCAGATAAGATAATTTACTGAGAATGGGAAGTCTTACAACATTTGATGCTTCTACATAGCACACTCTAGTTCCTCAAAAACACTTATTGCATGACATGGTGAATTGTTTGCAGCTGCAGCTTCAAGGTCAGTTCCAATATTTTATCTTCCATTCAGTCAAGAAACAGATCTACCAGTCTCAAACCCTACCTTTGATGCTACTGATGCACCTGGGTATGTTCATTAATTTGATCAAAAAAGTTTTCTGAATGAAAACAAGCACCATGTAGACACAAGATGTAGGGATGGTTTGAAAGTATTGTCGTGTATTCCCATCTAGTTTGACTTGTGCATATTATAATTATGATTCTTCAAATCATTTATGCAGGAATGTATATGAGAGTGTTGACAAATTTCAACTATCCATGGTCAGTTGAGTAATAGACACACATGCAGCAATAAAATCCAGCTGTGTGTTGTAAATGTTTATTGTGCTGAATGACCCTAATATTAAATGGAGAAAGGTTAAAGCATCCACTTACTATAGCGTATTCACTGAGCCTATTATAATTTCCTTGCAGAACATGTGTTTTACATAGCCTTTAAAGCCCTCTGTATTTTCAATATCACAAACCAGGATGAACTCTCCACTGGTGCTTCTCTCAAAATGGCTGCAGCTGATGAAGGTACATTTTTGCCTGATGGGTTGAAGAAATTGCAGTATAGATAGTGCTTCAGGAGTACTGAAAAGATGTAGCATGCTATAAAACACTTCCTGGTAGAAATAATTGTGCAGAAGAGACTTTCCTGCCTCTGGCCTTCAGCAGTGCAACATCCCTCCTCTTGGTGGTGTCTAATTATGGACTGGATTACTGGATTGGACTAATGGACTGAGTTGCATGATATCACATAATTTTAGTCAAGTAGTGAGCTCAATTGGGTCCGTGTTTGAAGCTTATTAACTTTTCACCTGTTAGCTGCTGGATGGCTTTCAAACAGCTATCCTACATGGAAACAGCATGTTGACACTCAAGAGAGCCTGAAAAGTACAGAATAATGTGATAGGGAAAAGCTAAGGTGTGAATACTGATACCCAAGTAAATGGTACCAGTTACAGTGTTGTCTTAAAGTGCAAATGTAGTCTCATATACGTACATGCTGGCCTGCTACTGCTAGTGGATGCTGTGATCTTAGCATGCATACATCATGAGCTCATAGCACATGGGATGTGTTCATCATCCATATTGCTAGTGTGCTGTGCACATGTGAACAGTGAGTTGAGACAGTACAGCTTATAACAACTTAACAGAAAAGTCAGAACATGGTGTCGAGTTGTAGACCAATAATTTGCTCTGACGATATTTCAAGGACAAGAACCTAAATATAATTAAGCTACAAGAAGCACCCTATGAATAATCTCCACAGTAGATTTTTAACTAAGATGAAACTATCTGGCTGCTTTGTCGAAAACCATATGCACCCAATGTGACCTTGTTGATAGAGCACTTCTTGTAGTTTAGCTTGTATTTATGATGCTTGCTCTTGGAATGTCATTTAGAGCACACAATTATGTGAATGTGTCCTACCTCCTCTGACAACCTAAGTTACAAATTAACGAGTAATAAACCTCAAACATATGAGCCAAGTTAGTACACCTAACTGACTGAAGATCATGTAAATGTGAACAAGTTAATTTCAAATGTCTGTCCAGTGATCCACTCCATTAGTCCAGTCCAGTGATTAGCCACAACCCATCCTCTGTCTAAATTATTCTCAACTGCTGGTGACTGTTGGTACATCATAATTGTTGGGCCTGTTACTGATTTTTTTGAGGGTTAAAGGCCCTCATATTCCTCATGGTACCACTGCTTTTTGTAATAACTGTGATGACTAGAGTTACTTAATGATGGTCACCTTACACTCCAGGGAACCCTCACATCACTGTGTCAGATCGGGAATGTAAGGATGCTTCTGACTGATCTTGAGCTGTGTGAATATATACAGTAGTTTGCACTCAGCATGTTAGTAGTAGTTATGTCGCTGAAACCACTTACTAGTGAAGCCATTAGTGTAGACAAGTTTCTAATACTCGTGTAGGTAGAGCTAGACTGCTGGTGTAGCAAGTTTTGCAGTATTGTAGTAGATAGTTATGTCTGTCCCTGAGTTTTTTTTATGCCTTTCCTATGAACGAGTTTTGTATATAGACCTATTACTTGCTTGTTCTCATGGAAGAAGACAGTAGAAGTACCTACCCAGTGTGACAAACCAATAACTTATAGGCATGTATGGTTAATGCAAGTGATTCAGCTAGTTCAGTTTTGTTAGTAATGAATGTAATCTGTTTACTGTTCTGGTGGACTGACACTAGATAAAGCCTATCTCCCTAACTCGACTCACTCACCTGTGGAGTTGTGTGTAAACCCTGCAAACTCCCTAGTTGGAGAAAATAAACTTGCTATTCTTCATACCCTGTGTTTAGTGGCTTTCCTCTTTGGTTGGGGGATTGAGGGGAGGGCATTTGCCCCCTCACCCCTCGAACTTACTGAGCAAGTCAAGCAGCTCCCAAAGAGCCTAATCAAAACAAGTCAGTGTGTGCAAAGTAGCCTCGTTCCCAGGCCTTCCCACCGTCCAGTTTTTGATCTCCGTTTTTGCATACTGCAAGCAATCAAAAACTGGACGCTGCATGGGAAGGCCTGGGGACGAGGCTATGTGTAAGGTGTTTTAGAGCTAATATAAAGCATCCATACCTGCATAGAACAAATCAGTCGAGTTGCTATGTAGGTGCACAGCAGTAGACACAGTAGTTCCCAAGAGTTTCCCAGGCTTGTGCACTCCACATGTACAAGTAGTGGAAATGCACAACGTCCAAGTCTTGGAAGTGCTTGTGCAGATAGAGTATCCAAGAAGTGGCCAAGTCTTGCAAGAAATGCTTTGTGTTACAGAACAGTTATGTAATAAAATAGTTTCCAAGAAGTATCCAAGGGCAAATCTTACGCATGCGCAGATACTTACCTCGTGGGATTGCCTGGTATAGATGACGTTCTCTCGTGGCTTGGAGAATTCCCGCTAGACGATTCTCTTCACTATGTGGGAACCTGAACGAAGTACGTAACCGTTCAAACAAGTGCCAAAACCTAGAGGGGTACTTTAAGTCCGATTCAGCTTTCCGACGGTGACCTTTCAACAACCAGTGAGTCTGGAGCGATTTGTAATCCCGAAACTGATCGTGGTACCCGTACCGTACAGCGGCAGGTCACAGACCACGTCGTCTACTACTGATGGAAATGATTCGAGAAAAGTAGCGTGAGTCCTGCTTTTCATCTGGGGAGAAAAAGAGATCTGTGGCAAAGAATCTCGCAGTAGCTAAGTTGCTCCCGTTATTGTTGACAACCCCTTGGTTTGTGTGACTATTCTTTTTTTCTGACCGTTCCTTTTATGATAAAGTTGTGGTGGTTTATAGTGCCTTGGATGAAGATTGCTTCAAGAAAGATGAGCTTGTACTACATACACATTGAGTGCGGGTCTGGCTGTCAGTGTTGGCCACATATGTACCTGTGTTGTGGCTCCTCCCTGACTGGTGACCTGCCGAGTGCGGTCTGGCCGGCAGGGACGACCGCATGTGTACCTGTGTTGCGGCTCCTCCCTGACACGGCGACCTGCCGAGCACGGTCTGGCCGGCAGGGACGACCGCATGTGTACCTGTGTTGCGGCTCCTCCCTGACACGGCGACCTACCTAGTATAGTTTGGCCAGACCTCTATGCTTTGCTAATCTTATGTTTACTTTGCTTCTTGTTGGGGCGAGCCTGAGCGAGCCCCACACTAGCGTGACTGCATTGCGCACGTGCGTGTGTATGCTTGCTTGCTTGCTTGCTTGTTTGCTTGCGGCCATATACCGTAAATTTTAAATGAGCGCATTTAAATATTTCACGGAGACTGAATGTCCTTGGATAGTCTCGTGCCCAGCCTACTGTCGGTACCGCGGTGAAGGGCCACAGCCAGAGCCCAGCGTCGGCCTGCAAGAAACCCGGAGCGAAGATGTTAACGCACGTATGGCAACTGCGGACCATGACAGACAAGGGCAGGCTACTCACAGACGGTACAAATTACGCACAGTAGTTGAGTTCGCTTCAGGTAAGGGCCATGCATAATCGACACTGTAAAAACATTTGGGTTACTTCAACCATATTTTGGTCATCTCAGTTGCATGACTGCATGTTGTGTAAGTGAAACATTAGCTATGAACTTCATCTAGGGATGCTTACAATTTGAATCAAAGTGTAGTTGAGAAGCTTCTCCCTTTTGTTAAATTAGGATCATCTTGCTGAAAGCCTCTAAATCAGCATTTCTGGTAAGGTTTGGTGTTTCTTAGATCCTACACATCCGCCCCTGGAGGAGTTCCATGGTTGCATGGTTATCCAGGAATGTAGCCAAATAGCTAGGCTTTCTGCAAGAAGATTCAAAGTTAGCAAAAAGGAGAAGCGTCTCAACTACACTTAAGCTTTCAATCAAAGTGGAAGCATCCCTTGAAGTTTGTAACGTGTCACGTACACAACAGGCATGCAACTGAGATGACCATAATATGGTAGAATTAACCCAAATGTTTTTACAGTGTAAGCGCCAGAAATTCAGCTCATAACTTCAGTGTGAAGTTTAGTCCAAGCGTGTGTGTAGCGGTAGTGGCTTCTTTGACCGGAGATGTATTGTAGCAAAGTGGTGTGATCTCTTATCTATTGCATTTCTTAGAATGTTGTGGTGTTATTATAGGTAATGTGCAGTGCTGGTGCTCCTTGCTGACATGTACTTATTTGGTTATTTTCTGTACCATTCCTAATTTAGTCAGTCTCTATATAGGTCAATTTCCTACCTCATTTCTTTTGTAAAGTTCATTGCTTCACTTACACCTTTATTCACCTAGTTCATGTTTTGATCTCTGTCAATCCAAATAGGTATATAATTTCCTGTACATTCAGCACTTCAGTTAGGATATTATCTCATTCTGATTGAGTTCTGTATCACTCTTAGCTTTAAATCATTTTTAGTTTTTGAGTATATAAGGAGCAGCAGAAATGTGTAGTTCAGTTCGATCTTGTGGATTAAAATAACCTTTAAGCGGTTGTTGATCTACCGGCTACCCATCGCTCGGGTAGCAAATTGGCGAACCTGTGCCTTGTCGCTCCGACTACGTTACATGTATGATCATCTATATCTGGTGAGAACTATACTGCTTGGCTACATGAAGTTCTGCTTACTACGCTCATGGAACAGCAGACATGCAGTGATGAATCCTGCTGTTACTAACAGTGCATGGTTTGTGTGCCATGACAAACCATTAAATCAGCAATGCATTGCTCACTCAGGCTCGCCCCACGATGATGCATGAATCATCTTACTAGTTACTTTACCTTTAGTGTACTGTTGCCATGTTCAAGGTGAAAGATTGAAATGGAGACTAAAACCTGACATGTACACAGGAACAAGTGAAAGGTTTGTAATGTACTCTAGTTGTATTGTAATGTTGATTTCAACTTTGTTGTTTTCTACCATCAGCAGTGCAGCACAAGTATGGGAGTCTAAGATGTCAAGAAAGTGCAGTATGATGAGCGAGAATACAATTGTCTGAAGCAGAGGCAAAGAAGTACAGAGCAAAATGCGATAACTCGCAATGCTCAATCGCACCTGACTATGGCTACAAAAGATGGAGCACAAATAGAGAGGCACTTCATCCATGTACACAGTCAGAAGGAATAGGCTACATTGTACAAGCTTTTTTTTATGGATGGTTGAATTTTGCAAAGTTTTGAACCAAAATCTGACCATCCAAGCAACCAAAAGCAATGAACGATACTCTAGATCGCCAGTTTTCAACATACTCGAGGGCCAGATAGAGCGTTTTGTTGCAAACATCAACTGTACACACCTCACGACTTTTCACCTCTGTAAAATTACAACAGCCAATGATATTCAAAAAATGGTTCTGTCAGGCCCTGCACTGTCCATCAGTGTTGTTGTCAATTAATTTCTGAATGTAATCATTATTTTTTTAGGTAAACTATACAGAGCAGTACATTACAACAATTAATTATAAGGAAGATGGTTTGCAATCATTACAATTTTAGAAGTAATTGGAAGCAAAACAAGCTGGTTGGTAAATTAATATGTACTATTTCAACTGTAATCATTACTTACTGGCTGGTGTAATTCAGTGTTAGTGTCAATTAATTTCCAACAATGTAATCATTAACTTTAGAGTGAGGAAATTGTGAACAAAACCAACTGCTTGGTAAATCTTACGATTTTATAACCTCTGAATTTAAGACTGGTCTCGACAAAGGGGCATGGCTTGAATACTGTGCACCTGCACAGAATGACAAAATGGCAGAACAACAGAACACCAGGACAAAAAAAAATCCAAAGCCAGTATCACGCTAACAGCCTTACAACCAAATACATATAGAACACATGATTCACAACAAACAAAAAAACGGTCACAGCAACTCAGAATTGACCTTTAAAAATAACAAAGTCTCTAAATTTCGTGGTAGCAGTCTGCAGCGATCCATACGTAATATCTTCCCTGCTGTACTAAAAACATGTTCGATTTTTGCTGATGTAGCAGGGATAGAAAAAACTTTCCGTGCGACTTGAGACAGAATGGGGAACTCAGAAGACTTCCTGGCCCAATACTCGAGTGGTAACTCCTCCATCTGGCCCTCATGTAAATATACTTCAGTTTCTTGTTCTGACGTTCTTTTCTGACCCAACTTACTTTCCATAAATGAAAAGAGTTTACTTCTCTTCTTTTTCTTGCTTAGGGGACCATCATCATCAGTGGAGGCTGCTTTATCATCCTGATTATGCACAGGTGAAAACTTGGCTGCCTCTGAAAGTAGCACACCCTTGTACTTAGATTCTTCAACCCCCTCACACCATGAGAGCTTAAACCTTGGGTCCAACATGACGGCTGTGATGTATGTAGGATCTTCACAAATGTGCTTCAGCCCTTGTTCAAGGGAGCTTTTAAGTGCCGTCCTAAGACCTTTACAGTACCGCACATTAGCAGACGATAGATGTTTCAGAAGGCCAACATAACATGGTATTGCAAAGCTTATTGTAACAAAACGATCACCTTGAAGGATGTCAGTTGCCTCCTCAAATGGCTCAAGCAGTTCTACCATGTCCTTCAAAACAGCCTTCTCATGTCCTGTCAGAAGTAGATTTTCACGCATCACAACCTCACTCAGATCAACTTCCAAAAGCCTTCTTACCATCTTAACCTGGCTGTTCCAACGTGTTTCATTTCGACTCACAAGTGTCTTCCCAAAGAGTGTTTCAATCTTTTCAGTTGCCAAGGTTGATTTCTTGACATGATTCACAAGTTTTGCAGCCTTTTGTATAGTTGAAAGCAAAGCAGCAGCTGGTTTCAGCCCATCTTTGATACACAGCTGCAGAGTATGGGCAAAACAGGCTAGTCTTTCCGGACCAACTGGTATAACTTCATCAAGCTGTTGAACGCTAAACTCATCATCCGAGGTATGTGACTCTGAGTCTGCATCGATGTCAAGAAATTCATCATCGTCATCAATCTCCTCAAAACCAGGCAGACACACTCCAGCTTCAAAAGCAGCACACATATTTGAAGCATTGTCTGTTACAACTTTGAACACCTTACTAGTGAGATTGTATTTCATGGCAATGCTTTCGTACTCAGACAGAATGTTGTCTGCAGTGTAGCTCCCACTCAATTTGCTGCAAGCAAGCAAATACGTGAGTAGCCTCCAATCATCAGTGATGAAGTGGACTGAAATCCCTAAATAGGCGTGCATGTGCCTACTAGACCAGATGTCCAGCATTAGATTACACGAAGACATTTCCAGCATAAGTGCGTCAAGTGAATCCTGACATCTAGTCAAGAATTGCGGGAGAAGACGGGTGATACGCTGGCAAGAAACCATTGTGTACCGTGGCTCTAACAATGAGACTAGGTCACGAAAACCCTCCTTTTCCACGATGCAAATGGGACGAAGATCTTTGATGATCATTTTAACCACAGCTTCTGATATTTCTTGCTGTTGTTGTGAACCTTTCACAAATTTTGGTACAACACAACAGGTAGGCATTTCTGTTAGCTTGTTTTGCTTTCCGGAATCAGTTTCGCCTTTCTTTCTGGCTTCATAAACTGAATACTCATCATGATGTTTTCTCTGTAATGAAACAAAGAGAAAAATCATATACATACCTATTCTTGTTAACAGTTATTTGTGTAGTCCCTTGCAAGTATAGGAAGTAGAGAGAAAGCACCATCAAAGGCCCTACAACTGCACACAGAAGCTATAGTCCCAGCACTGTACAAGGGCAGGGGAGTAACATTAGCTTGTACAACACATAACTAGATTTATATGAATATTATGCATCTAAGCAGACCCAACCAACCCTAGCGCAGATAGCTTACAGTATCATGCACAGTGTGAAGCGATCCATACCGGGATTGATTTTAAGCTAGTCTCGCGTGGCCACACCCTGTTCCGCAAGAGAGGGAAGGAGTCTGGTAACTTCTTTTACCTCTGTACAGTGCGGGACCAATCACAGCGCAGTATTCAGTCACGAGTGCTGTTATTGCAACTTCAATAGGAAATTACAATGTGTAAATCAACTGTGAAACCACAAGCAGCTGCTTTGTCAGTCGCGAGATAATTGTAGCCTTACCGCTTGCGCGTGTCAGTGCGAGTAAATGAAATTAGCTACGAGCGCAGGACCCCATCCCTCTGTCTTCCGGAATGGGGTGTGGCCACGCGAGACTAGTTAACCCTCGGCGCGCATGCGCAGCGAGGGTTACGGTACTTGGTCTGTGTGTCTGTATGTCTGTATGTCTGTTACTCAACATCTCACTTTATACGTGATTATTCGTGCCACAAACGATACTAACCTTCTCAGCGGCGGATGAAGGTCGAAAATTTTAAGCGATTTTCTCTGAAAATGCTTCGTTGCGAAGCTAGAGTGTTTCCTGTTGGTACGGCTACATGATAAGTCGGCCATTTTATACTCCGCGGAAAACGCGCATGCGTATGAATCTGGACCACGTGGCTAGCGGCGATTTTGTTCTTGGGGGAGACGTTCTTTGCGAGTTCGATTATTGGCCATTGGCAGTATGTATGCCTCCAACAAAGGTATGCCCGCAGTATACAGCTGCTGTACCTGTAAGACGGAAGACATGTGAACGCAGTGCTGTATTTCCCTCAACACCCACCCTAAGTGGTTAACTGCCAGTCTTGTACATTAGACCATGTGTTAAGATGCCACTCTCCAGGACCTGATTTCTTTACCTGGCATTTTTTTTTTGATAGTAAGTATACTTCCAGCTTATGAATGAGGCCAGGTGTTCATTCTCAGTACCAATAGCTTATATCAAGGTATTTGGTACATATGTGGCAGTCCCGGGTAGAATTCGAACATATTCCTGTAATGATTGCATAGTGATGACGTAAGGTACACTTGTATGTTTTCTGTATATATTTGCGTGTCTGTTGGAATAATTCAGTCTGTCTATGTGGAACCCAAATGTTGACTGTGGGTGGTGTGTGGGCCCTAAGTTACCACATATATTGGCGACGAGTCGGGGATTGGACAGACTCCGGAGCATGGCGGCTCTGTATGGACATATTGGCGAATTTGTGGAAGCACAAGAAGAGTGACGCCAGTACGCCGAACGGATCCAACACTATTTCGCAGCGAACGGAGTGACAGATGTCGAGAGGAAGCGTGCGATATTCCTGTCCATCATTGGTCCGAGGACCTACAAGTTGTTAAGCAGTTTGGTAGCCCCGAGCAAGCCCGGAGAGAAGACGTACGACGAGTTGGTGGTGGCTCTGACGGAGCATCACAGTCCTGCTCCGTCCGAGATAGTGCAGCGGTTAAGTTCAACTCGCGGTTCTGACGTGCAGGAGAGTTGGTTGCTACTTATGTAGCAGAGTTGCGCTCGATAGCGCAGACGTGTAACTACGGTTCGTCGTTGGACGAGATGTTGAGAGACCGTATTGTGTGCGGTATAAACGATGACCGCATTCAGCAGAGACTGCTGTCCGAGAAGGGACTTACCTATAAGAAAGCCCAGGAGTTGTCGCAGGGGCTCGAAACGGCTGCCAAGAAAGTTCGCGAGCTGCAGAGTATGAAGCAGGAACCCACACAGGTGCACAAGGTGACCCCTGGTCGGAGGGGCGGAGTGCAGACGGCTGGCGTGGCCAGAGGTTGTTTCAGATGTGGGAACACAGCTCATGCTCCCTCCCACTGCCCTTTTAAGGATGTACGCTGTCATAATTGTGGCAAGGTGGGGCACATTAGGAAGACCTGCAGGAAACCCAAGAATACTGGTGGGGGTGGACAAGTGGTGTCACAGTCTAAAGACAAGAGTGTGAAAGTTGTCCAGGAGCCTGGGGTGGAACAGGACTCCAATCAAAATGAGTACCCCCTATATTGTCTGTCAGATGCAGGGTGTAGTAAGCCAATAAATGTGGAGGTGGTTGTGGACGGAAAACCCCTCACAATGGAGTTGGATACAGGAGCAGCTGTATCACTGGTATCAGAGAGTACGTACCAGGAGTATTGGCCTGACAGGCAGCTGCAGGAGTGCAAGACACGATTGAGCACCTATTCAGGAGAACCATTGGGTGTCCTTGGGATGCTTGAGGTTGAGGTGCAGTACGAAGAACAGAGAGCCCGCTTGCCCTTGTTTGTGCTGAAGGGAGAGGGCCCGAGTTTGTTTGGTCGTAATTGGCTGGAAAGTGTCCGGCTGGATTGGAAGAGAATTCACCAAGTGCAGGGTAGTTCTCTACAAGATGTGCTGTATCGTCACCAGGAAGTGTTCGGAGAGGAGTTGGGAATGTTGAAAGGATACGAGGCAAAGATTCACATTGATGCTGGAGCGACACCTCGGTTTTGTCGTGCCCGTCCAGTCCCATATGCCATGAGAGCTAAAGTGGAGCAAGAGTTGGAGCGGCTAGTGTGTGAAGGCATTTTGGAGCCTGTACAACACTCAGATTGGGCAGCGCCCATTGTCCTGGTTCTGAAGGGGGATAAGTCGGTCCGAATTTGTGGAGATTTTAAGATGACGGTTAATCAGGCGT
Organism: Agelas oroides; assembly: GCA_949130485.1. Taxonomy (NCBI): domain Eukaryota; kingdom Metazoa; phylum Porifera; class Demospongiae; order Agelasida; family Agelasidae; genus Agelas; species Agelas oroides. The sequence continues at coordinate 12,699,035 of OX422183.1, read as the reverse complement.
CCAAGTTGGATAGATATCCTATTCGACGAGTAGAGGACTTGTTGGCAACATTGGCAGGAGGAAAAACCTTCACGAAACTTGACATGAGTCAGGCCTACCAACAGCTAGTTTTGGACAAGAAATCGAAGGATTTGGTAGTGGTTAACACACACAAAGGACTGTTCAGATACACAAGGCTACCCTTTGGCATTGCTTCGGCACCAGGTGTGTTTCAGAGGGTCATGGAGAGCCTCCTCCGGCATATCCCAGGTGTGATCGTTTACATAGATGATATACTGGTGACAGGTCCCACGGATGAGGAACATTAAGGTATCATTGGAACAGGTACTTCACAGGATTGAGTCGGCTGGATTGCGGTTGAAGAGGAAGAAGTGTTAGTTTATGGCGAAGTCGGTGGTCTTTCTGGGTTATCAGATTGATGCACAAGGCCTGCACCCAGTGGCAGAGAAGGTTCGAGCTGTGCAAGAGGCACGAGATCCCAGGAATGTGTCAGAGTTGAAGTCGTACTTGGGCCTCCTGACATACTATTCTCGATTCTTGCCAAATATGGCAACTGTGTTAAACCCTCTCTACTACCTGTTGCGAAAGGCAGTACCCTGGAGGTGGACTGCTTGTGAGAGGAGGGCATTTGAAGCCTCAAAAGAGCTCCTTATGTCGTCTCAAGTGTTGGTGCATTTTGATTCGAAGCTTGAGTTGGTGTTGGCATGTGATGCATCTGCGTATGGTGTTGGCGCGGTATTGTCACACCGCATGCCTGATGGGACAGAGAAGCCAATTGCGTTTGCTTCTCGTACACTTTCAGACACTGAAAGGCATTATTCCCAGGTTGAGAAAGAGGCCCTTGCTATCGTATTTGGAGTGAAACACTTCCACTCGTATATCTATGGTCGACATTTCTACTTGCAGATGGACCACAAACCTCAAACTACACTGTTGAGCAGTCAGTTCCACAGATGGCTTGCGGGAGGATTATGAGATGGGCCTTGACCCTTTCCTCCTACGAGTACACTTTGGTGTTCAGGTCAACCACACAGCATGGAAATGCTGATGCGATGAGCCGGTTGCCACTTCCTGAGAGTCCGAGGGACATTCCTGACCCAGCCGAGTGGGTACTTCTGATTGAAAGCTTGAAAGATTCTCCCATTTCGTCAGAACAGATTCATACATGGACAAGGAGAGACTCTCTATTATCCCAGGTGCTGTGGTGCGTGCAGCAGGGGTGGCTGACTGTGGTGACTGAGGAACTGAAGCCATACTGGAATCGGAGGTTGGTGTTGTCAGTGTATGATGGATGTCTCCTGTGGGGGTCCAGAGTGGTTGTCCCCCCTCCTGGTCGAAACCAGGCACTTCGTGAGCTACATGGTGGTCATCCTGGATGTTTGAGGATGAAGTCTCTCGCTAGAATGTTTTGTTGGTGGCCAGGAATGGACGCAGAGATTGAGACTCTAGTACGACAGTGTCCTGAGTGTCAGGAAGATCGGCCTGGTCCACCACCCAGCCCATTGCAGCCATGGCAGTGGCCATCACGACCTTGGTCGCGGTTGCATATAGATTATGTAGGACGGTTTTTGGGTCACATGTTTTTGATTGTGATTGATGCACACTCTAAATGGATTGCGGTGTATCCAGTGAGAGCGAATGCTACTATTCAGCAACTGAGAATCACATTTGCACAGTTTGGGATTCCCGAGACTGTGGTGTCGGATAATGGACAGTGCTTTGTGAGTGCTGAGTTTGAGGAGTTTTTGAGTCGTAATCCTGTTGAAGTGGTGCGGAAGACGGGACCACTTTCATGCCAAGTACAGTTGCAGGACGGAACTGTTTGGAAGAGACATCAGGATCACATTCGAAAGCGTTTCACGGAGCAGTCGGAAGAGGTTGCTACACCTCTTGAGACCGTACCTCAGGAAGAGTCGTGGGAATCGACTCCAAACCTGACTGAGTCCTCACCTGAGGATGGAGAGTCCTCAGAGCGGAAGCTAGAGGAGACTCCAGCTAGACTGACACAACAGACTGAGCGTCGGTACCCTACGAGAGTTCATCGTCCCCCAGAGAGATACTCTGATACTCTATAGAGTAGAGTGATTTGTGTGTTTTTATTTTTAGGGGGAAGGAATGTAATGATTGCATAGTGATGACGTAAGGTACACTTGTATGTTTTCTGTATATATTTGCGTGTCTGTTGGAATAATTCAGTCTGTCTATGTGGAACCCAAATGGTGACTGTGGGTGGTGTGTGGGCCCTAAGTTACCACAATTCCGTTGCGTATTTTGACCATGAAGTGCTGTAGCGCACAGGGCTCATATGCGCTACATAGACTTATCAGGTATTGATGCATATATGCTGTGCATATGAGCCCCGCCCTTAACGGAAGTTCTGTGCTACAGTGCTTCAAACACGGCAACACGGTCAAAATACACAATGGAATAGTGTTTGATTTCTACCCGGGACTGCCACACATGTATGTACATGTGCAGAAGTGTTGGCATTGCATGGGTAAAGGTGACTCACAGCTTTTCAATCACTAAAGTCAGTTTTATAGACTGGGCAAGCATCTACTGATCAAGATGTAAGTATTCTAAATTAATTTTGCTAACCAGTGGGTGTGGGTAGAGTCACAAATAACTCAATAGTTTGTTACTAGACAACTGTATTGTGCATATTCAGTCATTAATTTGTAATCCCGTATTGCTCAAATCATTTTCAGATACTCACAAGATTATAAGGCCAAGAATCCACAAAGACCAAAACTGTAATTAGCTCTTTTAATTTTTTTGATGGGATTGCTATATTGTGTTTTTATTGCCTGCCTGATTATTTTGTCACTGTCTGTTGACCATCACATTTTGTATTATAATGTAGAAGTGCACAAAATGCAGGTAGTGTACAAGTGGTGCTCAAGCTAGTGGTTATTAGTTTGCAGGCTTAGTACAAGGAGCAGTAGCTCTAGTGCATACCAGGAGTATCCAAACAGTATTCCTCTAGTGTACAAAGAGTGTCCAAGCAGTATCCCTCTGGTGTACAAGGAGTGCCCAGGCTTGTTATACAGGATGTGCACAAGGAGTGCCCAAGCAGTATAGCTCCAGTGTAAAAGGAGTGTCCAAGCAGTAGCTCTAGTGTACAAGGAGTTCCCAAGCTTAATCATACAAAAAGCGCTACATCTAGGTGCTAACTTAATTGTGGGTGAGCATTTTGTGTGCAGAAACTGCATTGCTCTTATACCCACGATCACACATGATTGTGTTGGTAAGCATATACTTTTGGATCCTTGAGGCAGTGGCATTGTTGTGAATGAAAATCAAGCTTTCTATGCACATATCTGTAGACTCCTACAATACATGTATAGATAGAATATTACAAAATATGAATTAAATTCCATCTAAATTAATCCTTGCATAATTGTTGATGTAGGTTATATGCATAGTCTATGACAGTACATACATACTTGGAGTCGGATATGGAGGTCCAGTGCCAATGAAGAAAAGTAACATAGTCAACAATCAATCAAAGTTATCTTCATCATGACTGCTAAATGCAATCAATTCCACCATTTATTGGAACTCCTCCAAAAAGAATGTCATCAAAAGCTCTTCACATAATTATAATCTCTGTTGTTAGCAAATGTCAGGTAGACACTCTTAAGATATTTCACTCTAGGGTTCTGGACATAGTAGTAACTGGCAATCATGAAAGTGCAAGGCCAGAACAGTAGTGGTCACACTATAACTGTACCTCCTGAGCATGTTTTGCGCATACAAATTACCATGTAGTTTCTGCACAATACACAATATCAAGCGTTGTGTTTAAATCGTATTTTTCGATTTTAGCAAAAAACCCTATCAAATTTTTGCAAGTAAGAAAGAAGTAATACTGCATGTCCATCTATGATTAATCTGGCAGCAAACACTGAGTGAGTTTTGTACAAAACAAGCAAGGTTGCATTGGTTCTAATCACTTTCACTATTGACTATGGGATTTTGTGTATATTATTCTAGTTTCCAACCAGAAACCACTGCAATGCTTTAATCACAATAGATTCCAGCAGTGGCATCCTCTTAGGCTGGGAGAGAATGGCTAAACAAGTAGGCATACGCAAGCACCTTTGTGGCTTTTCTCAAAGGTCTTCCGTCAGCTCTTTTTTTTGCTTTCCACTTGTGGTGTAATTTACAAAAGAAGTGTCATGTAGCTGTGAGTAGTGCATAATGCCTGCTTGTGAAAGCAAGTTTGTGTGTAGAGGCAGCAGAAAGGCCACAGTGGCCAAGACTGTATTAGTTGGGTAGGCCCAGGTCTCGTGGTCGTATGCAGGTGACCGTGGCCCGGTGCTTTGTGTGCTGGGCTGGGCTTTAACTAGAATACGAATATATCGTTGGTATACTACGCTCCAGTACACTGAACAGTGGTTGTGTGTGGAACAGAGCCGTGAGTTGTTTACCGACATAAGGGGTAGAGGTGTGGCTAGCAATGTATGCTTCCACTCGTGAATGAGCCCCTCCCACAGATAAGCTGTGACTTTTTAGAAACGTGCATTCATTTTGGTGCAGTCAAAGTTGTCCATTCCAAGAGTAGTGACAAACATGAGCCTAGCCTGACTTTGAGAGTAGCTCTGAACAAAAGCTGGCACTGACTGATTTGAGATACATTGGTGGTTAGGACGCTACCTAAAGTGAGCATGTAGATGCGTCCATCGAGTGGCAATTTTGGGTTCATGAATATATTAATGAGCTACTAAAACCCTTTTTAAAAATAGGCAAAGCAAGATTGCCCTAAAGCAAACCCTAACCCTGAAACTAGGAGTAACCCTGGTCCTGACTGTAACCCATGTTTATGTTTTTCGTTAACGTCCGCCGAAAGACTTCACCACCACCTTAAAAAGATATTTTTTAGAGCTTCGTGCAGGAGGCTATACACTTCCCTCCTGCACCCTCCTGAGGAGACCTAGTTGCAAATTCTTTTCTGTAAACTGTATAGCACTAGACTCTGAGAGCATTTGAGGCTGAAATTTTGTTGTAATATCAGGTTTGATGCATTCTGCAGCTCCAACAGCACCACTCGAGAACCTGATTGCCACCCCTCTTGATTCAAGGACACTTCATATCACCTGCAGCCACCAGTGGAAGAAGAGAGAAATGGGATCATCAGGAGATATATCATTAACATCACAGAACTGAACAGTGGCAATGAGTACCAATTGGAGGATGGAAACACTGAAATAACTGTTCAAGATTTGCACCCTTTCTACCGATACTCATACAGTGTAGCAGCTGAGACAGTTGCCTTAGGTCCTTCCACTCCTGGTTCCATTATCGAAATGCCAGAAGATGGTATGTTTATCATGTTGAAGGTATGCATATTACCGTAGATCTGGAAATGTTCACGTTAAAAATAATTCGCGTAAAAATTTTCGTCGTGTTAAATTTTCGCGGTTCGTTCGATCCGCGAAATTTTATTAACGGTTGACAGTTACAATATGGACGAGTGCCTGGTGCGTTCCTAGTGTTGAGTCTACTACCAGGTATTGGGAGAGCCAGGTATCGCTGGTTGTAACGCTGTGGCTGTCAGGATTAGTCGTTGATCGGACATTTACTTTAGTAGGTGTGGACGTGCGCGCAGAGGAAAACACTGAGAGAAATTCCAAGTTATGACCAGGTCACCGACTGCAGAACTCCAATTGCAGTTTCTCCATCCACACTACACCTACACACTGAGAGTGGCTGCAATCACTAATACTGTTGGCCCATTTTCATACTCAGTACAAGCAGTTACATCTACTTCTTGTGAGTTGCCAAAACTGTTCTGGTCCCTAATTCGGAACAAGACATATTAGTCTATCTATTCTTTTGTAGCTAATCTTGTTTCTCTTCCTCCAGCTCCAAGTTCTGCACCAAGAAATGTCGTAGTGGTAAATATAACTTCAATAGCCATCCACTTTTCATGGCAGTCTCCATTGAGTGAGGATCAAAATGGAGTTATTACTGGCTACATACTGAATGTTACCTCACCTGTGATGGGTGAAACTGAAGAACTATTCACAGAATCAACAGATCCTGTCACCCCATACACATTATACAGTGCTGCAGTTGCTGCCCAGACAGATGCTGGGAGAGGGCCTTTCAGTGTTTCAATTTCTGTACAGACATTGGAGGATGGTGTGTTTTTCATTAAGACTGTATTTACTGCCACAGTACCAACTACAGTATTTTACACTTTAATTAAATGCTAAGCATATCCTTTGGTTATCATTTGCCACTATGTCTTTTATTCCACTTCCAGAACCAAGTGACGCACCTCAGTTTGTCAGATATACTGCAGTTACTTCCACCTCTGTTGACCTCTCCTGGTCCCCTCCACCAACTGAGCACCATAATGGCATCATCAGGCAGTATATTGTTAGGGTGGTGGTGCAAGATACGGGAGAAATATTCATTCACTCTACTGTTCAACTAAGCATTACTGTTGGAAGTTTACATCCATATTACACATACAATTTTAGTGTTTCAGCAGTGACTGTTGTTCCTGGCCCATATTCTGTACCACTAATTGTGCAGACACTTCCAGATAGTAAGTTTCCACTAGTAAGTTTCCCAAACTTGTGAAGTAGGAGTTGTCCTATGTTGATGATACTGTTCATTGCTTGGATATTGCATTGGTCGATCTTGATCTGCACGTTTTATTTCCAGTTCCTGTTGGTTCTCCTGAGATCACTGCTGCTACAGCCATTGATCCCATGACTGTTCAGCTCTCATGGAACCCTCCCAGACTTGATGAGCAAAATGGAGCAATCATCTATTACATTGTCAACATTACTGCTACTCACCCACGTAGGGAGGAGAGTTTTCAACAGATTTGCACCATGGTACCATGTAACATTACACAACTCTACCCATCCCACACTTACCAGTTTATTGTGTCAGCTTATACAATCGGTCCTGGACCATACAGTGAAATACACACTGTAACAACATTGGAAGCTGGTAAGTTGTAAGCATATTCAAGAATACATGACTTATTAATTTGAAACAAATTTCATCCTACTTGAGCATCTTATTTTTACTCTCTGTAGCTCCTGACTCACCACCTCAGAACTTCACAGCAGATGTCCTAAATTCCACTTCTGTCTTTTTGCAATGGTCTCTTCTGACACTGGACCAGCAAAATGGAGTGATCAGAAAATACCATATTAGGCAATTTGAGACTGTCACAGACATTCTGTCCAGCTACATGAGAGGAGGAAATTACACTGAACTGCTTATTGGTTCACTTCATGCGTACTACCAGCACCAGTTCACCATTGCTGCTGAAACAGTCGAGCGGGGACCATTCAGCAATCCAGTGACAGTGACAACACTAGAGGCCGGTGAGTAACTGTTTCTAGCTGAACCTTTAGTGTAATCTGAATTTATTGCCTATATTAGTGCCATTAAATTGTCAAGTGTCAAAGAAGGGAAGATATAGGGAAGAAATGGAAGAAAACTGTCACAATGACATTGTTTGGGTTCTCTACCTTATAGCTCCATCTGGTGCTCCACCTAACCTAACAGCCCTTGTAATCAACTCTACCAGTGTTCACCTCAGTTGGTTACGACCAGATGAAGACCAGCACAATGGAGATATCAGACATTATTCCATCAGAATTGTAGAATTTCACAGTGGCAGAGAGTTTCAGCTAAACTCAACAAACACCACTTCAATCTACACTGGATTGCATCTGGCCTACACCTACAGCTTCACTGTAGCTGCAGTGACAGTGGAGATAGGCCCCTACAGTGATCCCGCAATAGCCACAATGCCAGAAGATGGTATGCACACTCCTATAATGTTAGGATGTTGATCTCCTGCTTAATTAGATGCACATGCAGTACAATAAAGTGGGAACTCAGCAACTAAGTTTATCTGACTAGAGCACATTATGACATTTTGTTCTGTTTGTTTGTTTGTTTCTTTTTTTTTTGTGCAGTTCCTGCAGCTTCGCCACATATAATTCAATCTACAACTGTGAACCCCACCACTGTGCTAATGACTTGGCAACCTCCACCTCCTGAGCATCAGAATGGGATTATCACTGCCTATGTTGTCAATGTATCTCTTGAAGACAATGAAACATTAGTTCAGCAGTATACTAATTCATCTCTGAGTGTGACACTAGTGGGACTGCATCCATTCTCCACATACATGGTAGTTGTTGCTGCTGAAACTGGTGTTGGAAGAGGGCCGTTTTCTAGCGGTCTTAGAATTTATACTCCAGAAGACAGTAAGTGCACATAGATATACATAGACAAGATTTTGTAGCTGCTGCTTAAGGTTACTTGGCTTTTGCTGTATAACTACACATAGATGCATTAGGATGCAACAAAATAAATCCTGTTTGTAATATTTAATCTATCTCTCTACAGTCCCAAGTGCTCCTCCTCAATATCTGAGAAGAGATGCTATTACTGCCACTTCAGTCACTCTGAACTGGCAGCCACCACCTGAGGAGGACAGGAATGGTCTAATCAGACTCTACTACGTGTTTGTTACTGAACTGGAGAGTGGAAGATCATTTACACTGAACTCTACCACAACTAACTACCTTGTTCATAATCTCCATCCGTTTTATACCTATAATTTCAGTGTTGCTGCAGTGACTGTAGCAGCTGGTTCCATCAGTGACAACATCACTCTTCAAACCTCAGAAGCTGGTGGGTAAATATTTGAGGGAATTTAGCACTACTATTTAATAATCTCTTTTGTTATCTCTCTACGTATAGTTCCTAGTGGTCCACCAAGGAGCCTTGCAACTGCAAATGTGACATCTCGCAGTATCAGCCTAATCTGGGACCCACCCACTGTTGCCAACCAAAATGGAATCATTCGTACATACATCATTAGAGTGACAGTATTGGAGAGTGGAGAGAATATTCATTTGATGTCCAATAGCACAGCAATTAACCTGGAGTTGCTGCATCCATACTATACCTATAGCTTTGTCATCTCAGCTGTAACTATTGGACCTGGACCTCCAAGTAGTGCATACAATGTCATCACAGATGAAGAAGGTAAACCATTCTATTTGTTAGGCAAATTAAGTAAGATGCAGATAGTACATACCATAATCATAGTTAATAACAACTTGATATATCATAGCTGCTTGGAATAGTAAGACTGGCAGGCTGGGCAATCCAATCACACCTCACAACACATGACAATAACGAGTCCTTACTGTTAGTACCTATAGTGCATGGTGAACACATCTTCACATCATTCACAAACAGGATCCCATTGTACTTTGAGCTTTGTATGATCTTTGTATGTACACGCTTTGGCAGTGCCTGGTGGACCTCCTGAAAACTTCACTGTGGTTGTTGTCAGTTCTACACGGATTCAACTCACATGGCAACCACCACCACGTGAAATCCAAAATGGGCATGTTCGGTTGTTTACAGTATTTGTGTCTGAAGTACAGACAAACACTACTTCGTTATATACACTACGTAGTCAACCTTTGGAAGATCTTACACTGCAATTGGAATCTCTTCATCCATTCTACGAGTATGTGTGTTCTGTTGCTGCTATTACAATTGGACCTGGGCCATACACCTCACCACTCAGAGTCAGGACATTTGAAGATGGTGAGTGCTTACCTTTCTTCAGTTGATAACTAAGAACTTGCATGTCATAGTATTAGTAGTTCTATTGTGTATACATGGTACAGTTTCAAATGGAACGAAGAGTGTTTCTGTAATTCTGTAAAGGCAGAGCTTATACATATGGGAACTATACATTATATCAACATGCATTGCTTTGTTTAGCTCCAAGTGGTCCACCTGAGGGGATTTCAGCTGTTGCACTTGGTCCCAGAATGATCCAGATCAACTGGAGTCAGCCTCTACCAGAGGAGCAAAATGGCATCATACGAAGTTATCTAGTAAATATTACTGTGTCTGATACAGGGCAGCACATTCAACTCACAACAAATAACACTACCATCACAGCAGAGAATCTACATCCTTTTTATAACTACCATTGCTCCGTAGCTGCAGTTACTATTGCATTAGGTCCCTATACTGAGGCCCATGTACTGCAAACTCCACAAGATGGTAAGCAAATGAGAAATGTCTCTGTATACCACTTGAATATAGGTTTACATATGCTAGCAACACTGTATGGTGCTGATGACACTGTTTGATACTGTATACTACTGTAGGATCTTTTCTTTTGCACATGTTCAGTATTTATGCCAGTATAGTTGAGATTTATAATCCCTTGTGGCAACAATTGCTATTTTTATTAACAAAATATTTATGACCACATGTTCGTATGCATGCAGTACCCTCTGGCACACCAACAAATGTACAAGGTGTTGCCATCAGCTCCACTAGCATCAGACTGACATGGGAGCCTCCAGAGCCTGGGGATCGGAATGGAGTTATCCAGGCCTACAACATCACTATCACTGAAGTTCTGACAGGGAGGACGATGTACTTCCAGGAGGGTGGGATGGACTATATTCTCATTGTGAACTCCCTTCATCCATACTATACTTATCAGTGTGGTATATCAGCCAAAACCATTGGGCCTGGACCAGCAGCAGATATCAGTGTTACCACTCTCCAAGGAGGTATACCATAAAATGACCATAGTTTGCTTCCAAGTTTCATGTGCAACAGAAGGACCAAAAAAAAAACATCACAAATTTATGCTTATGTCACTGGGTGGCTTAATTAACTAGAATGTTCTCCATTCTTTCTTGTAGCACCAAGTGATGCTCCACAAGATATAGCCATTGTACTGTTAGATTCAACCTCAGCAGAGATTCACTGGAGTCTGCCTCCTTTAGGGGACCGAAATGGAGTTATTGTGTTATACAGGCTCTTTGTTATAGAAGTGGACACTGCTAGGGTTATTGAACAGCTTGATATTGAGAATGTTTCTGTACAACTGCGCGAACTCCAACCCTTCCATTTGTATCAGTATGTTATTGCAGCAAGTACCATAGCTGGACTTGGACCTTTCAGCAACCCTTCCTTTTTTCGAATGCCAGAATCAGGTTAGCTCAGAGGTACCATAGCACCATTCTTCTCATTGTTTACTTCCTAGCTAACTACTTTTTCTTCAGCTCCAGGAGCTCCTATTCACAGCTTCACAGTGGAGGTGGTTTCTGCTACACAAGTTGAGCTTTCTTGGCTACCACCAGACCCACAGCTCTGGAATGGAAGAATTACCAACTACACAGTTGTGTATGAACTACTGGGACCAGTTGGAATGACATCCACTAATTCATCTCATACAATCATGACAAAAGCAATTCCAACTCAGGGCAACCCACTTGCAAATAATGCAGACCCTAGACTCGCCAGTATCCCATTAGAGCGGGAAGCGGTGGTTGTGGATGGCCTGCAAGAACATCATGTGTACACGTTTTCAGTTATCATGGCAAATGCAGTTGGAAGAAGTGGGATGAGCATCACTATCATTCAAGCCCTGCCTGGAGCAGGTTTGTTATTATGGCATTGTGTACAGTGGGGAAGTTATGTTTTCTAAATAAAATTCATGTTTTGTATAACTCTGATTTCAGTTGAAATTAGACCAATTACCTACCAATGTGATTGCCACCTAAAACACCTATTTAAAGTATTTTGTACTTCTAATATTAATTCCTCTTATTGTGTTTATTGACCCAGCTCATTCTGGCTTGGGGTTATGTAATTTTAATCATATGCACACACATTAATGGCACAGTAAAATGCTCATGCATGTACCATTTTTTGTATTACTTTTGGCTTCTCCAGAGCCATCAGGAACCCCAAATACAATCCAAATCACTATCCTCTCCTCAACATCAATTGAAGTGTGGTGGCTTCCCCCTGACTTCCTTGACCAAAATGGAATCATTACTGGCTACACAGTCATTCTCACCAATATGGAGACTGGTTCTTCCCATGAGTACAATACCTCTGCCAGTGTTACAGTGAGACACATTGAAGGTAAAGCGATGTTCTGGTATTCTTCTTAAATGTGATCATTGGAATCATTTCATGACATGCAGGTCTGCATAAATACACAAATTACTCTGCAAGAATTGCTGCATCAACTCTACACGGAAGAGGGCCATTGTCCAACATGACTGCATTTCAGACCTATGAAGATAGTAAGTGATATGATTGTTTATGCAAGCAGTATGGTTGACGTAGCATGCATTATTTTGATCTACTTTGTGCTTCAGCTCCTGGCCCTGTGAGGAGTGTTGCTGTTGAATTAAGGCAAGGTGCTGATAATGTTACTGCTGTTCTCTCCTGGCAACCACCTGATGAACCCAATGGAGTGATAACACAGTATCAGGTGTTCTATGCTGGGTACAATGGAACACAGGTATATACCGGTGTTTGTGTTGCTACTTCTCTTTAAAATTATACATATTACCCACATCACATTTGATGCCATTGTAATGTCATTAAATGATTATTTTTATTCTCTTGCGTGAAGGTATGTGGAGCACTAGTCATGTACCATGGATATATGTCAAGCTGGATTAGGCTCTTGTACAACAAAATTTTCCTACATGTACTTCACTCAATTTGCACAAAATTATTTTTGCCAGTGTGTTGATCAGTGTGTGTATATTAGTTAAGAAACATTCATTGCTGATCATTCAAGGTGTGGCAGTTATGTAACCACGTGCAAGTTGCATAAGAATATTCTTTTCTCCGACACATGCAGCTAATAGATGGTCCCTATTCAGTTGAAAGCTTACAGAGTTTGCAGCATGTAATACATGGAATGGTTCATGGACTAATTTATGAGTTTAAGGTAAGCTCTGCGTTGGCTTTGTTTTTTTTTATTGCATTAAAGAGACAGTTGTCTGCTATATTTGTCAAAAAAATATCGATCTGTTCCAATTATTGGTACTCTCTTCATGGAGAGGTTGCAGTTGAGTAGCCCCATTCCCAGGCCCCGCCCAGCTTTTTGTCACTTGCAGTACAGGAATCGATTTTTTTTTGTTCACACGCGGGGAGAGCCTGGGAATGAGGCTAGTAATTGAGTATAGTGAACAGAATAATTATGCATAATTATGCATGTTGTTACACAGCACAACTGAGAGACTACAAGAAGTAAAGTTGTAGCTAAAGATGTTTGTCATCTGTTTAATGTACTGAGTTGGTTAAGGTTTTAATGGTTTGCAGATGTGCATTCCTGTGTTATTGTTTTACACTCAAGCCATTAGTTTTGCATTCACACACTTAAAAACGGTCATAATTAGGTTTCCAAGTGCAAAGTTTGTTTGCTTAATCCGTAATTTAAAAGAGCCTTGGAATTACCATAAAAGATAAATGAAAATCATATTTCCACAGGTTCGTGCTAGGACAAGTGTTGGATACGGCAACTACTCCAGTAGTGTGTCCATTGTTGTTCCCACTCTCACCACTACTTCTCCTTCAGCAGGTGAACTCCTTTCGATATTAGTCAGCTAAAATAATGAACAAACAAGTCACTCTCAGACTAGATTTCGTGTTAAGGGTACATCCCAGCAGTTAATCAACATTTATACACACTTGGTTTAGAGGTGCAATAGCTGTTTGTGTGCTCACTACAGGTATAATGTATATAGTTAACTAGCTTGGGTGGGAAAAACTTCCAGCACTCTTATGTGCATGTTTGCACAAAAATTCAGGGTAGGCACATCCCGGCAATTTCATGACACATATAAGATTTTGGCAATACGGGCTAGGAGACAGGAAGGTCCGAAATAAGGTCCACGCATGTGATCTAATCTTTTATCTAGATCATCTATAGGTACATGTACAACCAAAGCATCGCTATGAATAGTCTAATTTGGGATGAAGTGTAACAATTCTTACTCGATTATTCAACCTACTGTTGTATATGCAGGATTCCCCACTAACAATACAACAAATGCGCAACCAGCTGCCAATGGAATGCAACCTGGAATTACAATCGTTGCAGTTGTCGGATGGTTGATTGTGGTAGGAGTAGTTCTGGTTGCTATAATACTCTTCTGCCGGTACAAGAGGAAACAGAAGAAGCACACATAGTGAGCGGATCACATGATGGTCATTAGTTAATGTCCAAATAATCTACTTCTAGATGGTTTTCTGAACATATCTGAATTTAAATTTTCACATTTAAATGAAATACATTCTACAAAACACAAGATGACAAAAGCCAGCTAAGAATAAATATCAAAAAATCATGCACTTGTAACAGATGATAAACAAGATAGAGAGAGGCCATGTTTGCATGCATGGCAATTATGATGTCCTAATGTTACACATATTATATGTTGCTTAGTTTGTGTAGCTGCAGTTTCAAAGCTCAATTTCCAATGCAATGTCTTCTCTTCTACCCAGTCATCCTGGAATTGAGCTGAATTACTCAAACCCAGCCAATGATGTCAACGGTGTACACGGGTATGTTATGTTGGAGCTGATGCGAACAAACCTTAGCTTTGTTCCCATGTCCCCACCCACCTTGCAATACTGGAAGTGACAGAAAGTAATGGAAAGCTTGATGATGACCTGGAAATAATGCTAAATGAGCCATACAGAGGATAACAAACAAATTTTAGAAAATGTTACCGGGGTATACTGAAAATTAGTATTATGTATGAATAGCAATATGTCAGTAGAAAGCAAGTGTTATACTATTCATCCAACCACAAATATAGGAACGTATATGAGGCGATTGAAGACTACCAGGTTGAATCAAAATGTGCTCTGGTCAGTTAATTTATATGTTATCACCTCCAGATCTATGTGTAATTGTTTTAACATCAAGGTATTTTATCCAGGGTTCCCACTACATCTTTAGGAATGGCTTTTGTACAATTTGGATAATTGCCATACTAATTGACCATAACAGTTGCTACCCTAGCTTCCATAAAGATTTCAGTATAAAAAAAAAGTCTTCATATCTGCATCAGGGTCTACACTACATGATAAGCCAATATTTCAACATACACCAATTGGAAGTAAAAGAGACCTAGGAACTGAGGTACTGTCAGTTTAACTACACAGATGTTTCATTGTTGGCAAGCCTGAGTTCATAGCCCCCTGCTGATTTCATAGCTTAACGCAGCACACAGTCTATGCATGTATCTTGAATGATGTAAACGCCATATGAATAGTGAGAAAGGGTCCACATGCTAGAGTCTATACACAGCCTTGTCTCTATCCCAGGACATTACAATAAGCTGCAGGAACAAACTCTAAGCTGCAGCAGTAAAGCATTGTTGTACTTACTCATTGACTCTTTTAAAATCACAAACCAGGATGAACACTCTGCTGGTACTACTCTCAATCTGGCTGAAGCTGATGAAGGTACATACCTAGGTAATCATAACCTTTTAAGTTTGGACTAGTAGTTTAATCTTAGGCTACAGATTCAAATTGTTAGCTTAAATTTATCAAACCCTCAAGTGGTTAACATCACTTATAATCTTTACCTTACATTTATGGGGTGATTTCAACATTTTAGCTTCAACAAGAGCATTAATTTTAATTACTAAAGTGAAGCACTCCTTACTGTATACAATGTAACTAAAACAACACCGATCATCAGCGGTCCCTTATGCTTTCACCTTATCCTTGAACTTGTTTTTGTTTTCTCATGTTCCAAGAAACAAGCATCACAGTGTCCAATCCTGAATGTAAGGATACTCCTGATGAAGTTGCCACTACGAAACTGGCTGCAGCTGATGAGGGTACATAGCTGTCAGTGTGACCTCTTAGTGTTCATACACCATCAACTTTTTGTATATATTTTATACTGCAGGAAACCCTAACATCACTGCATCAGATCCTGAAAGTAAAAATGCTTGTGACTGATTTTTTTCTTTGCAATAGTGTGTTGCACAACAAATTTAAAGCAGTACTGTTGTTGTGTCCTCAAAACTACTTGTAAACTAGTAACAGTCACTGTAGAATTTAGACTCTTATTGTGTGAAGCTAGTGCAACAGGACATTTTATGCTAACATTAGTTGTGCTTTGGTTGAATTTTATGATATCCCTGCATTTTATTTTACATCAGTTCAGTTAGTGTGCTATTCCTTCTGAGTAAAATAAGGACTTGACAACTCAATTTGCTAGCACTTCATGTGGGATTGACAATTTATAACATTACTGGTGACCAGGGGGTTGCTGGTGGTCTATTGGTTAAAGCACTGGACTGTGGATCGAAAGGTCCAGGGTTCAAGTCCCACTTGCAGCAGAGATTTATTTCTCTTCTGGGTGCACTCAGCCCTACCTCAAAAATACATCCTTCGGAGGGGACGTTAAGCCGTCGGTCCCGGGGAACCCCTTAAAATTAGCCTAAGTGCTATTAGGGATTTCCTCATTAACTGGGTCATCCCATGCAGGTAAACCACAACAAAACAAACTAAACTAAACAAAATCACACAATCAGCTGTATCACTGACAACTGTGAAAAGAAGCATGCATACAAAAAAAAATCTACTTTGGTACTAAATGTGGGTACATATAAAACAAGAAAGTGATGGATCTCCAAACGACAGTCCTTGGACCACCAAAGTTTGCATAGAATGTTAAGCAATTCACTTCAACCACAACTTCAGCAATGCAGTATCACAGAATACGGTAGTACTCCATATGTAGGTATGCCCCAAAAATAAAACGGCCCCACAGATAAAGTGCACAAATGACACACTTACTCTAGATTATATAGTCAAAGCCTCTATGAGGCATGTCATTCACACAAGATCCTATACCAAAAGTTCCCCGCCATTATATAGTAATGGAAAGGTGGGGGTTAGTGTAACATGCTGGTTAATAAAAAAAATTAATGTCCAATACTAAATATGCACACATGAATGGTGGGATGAAAGTGATTCCCGACTTTCATGTAGGTGAGTTATAGGACTGATATTGAGTACATAATATTATGTATGCAAAAATTTCTGGCAGGTTTGAAGTGGTACTAATCCTTGTACTGCAACTGTAAAGCTTTGTGAGTACTGTCAGAAGCTCCAGAGCTTAATGTCTTAGCTATTTTCTTTGAAGCAGCAAAATAAAATAATGAACCCTCAATGGCATGTTAATGAGGCTAATTCAAACTCAAATCAGCAATACTAGCATCAGGAGTATAGTCACATCTATTTATCCATTCAATTATCTATACTGTACATGTGAACTTTTTGACAAAGTATTCTACTAAATACAAAAGGCCTTTTTTCTGCTGCCAATGGCAAGTAAACCGTTTTGAAAGGAACCAGAAAAGTAAACTAGGAATCGACTGACTTCCAGGTATAAATTAGTGTATGAACTGAATTTACAATATCACACAACCATGCATCCAATATCTCAGATAATGGGTTTGAAATCCATTTTAGACCCTGAACTTGGTCTGTGTTGAACCACAAAGAGTTTTCTGGTAGCTATACATTAGCAAAGCTTTATACACTCAAATCATGGCATGATTGCAGCTAGTGAGAGCTATGTATTATCAAATGACTTGGCTTCCTGGCTTGTCTATCATATGCACGTATCATATATATGGATATGGCCAGCCACCTAACTGCATTTGCATGAGATATATATATCAGTCCCTATTCCCGGTCACCGCAGTGCTGCTGATGAGATCTGGTTTTCTACAAATGCGTCTTGCATAGTGGGTGAATTCGTGTAATATTTAGGCAGTCTTTTTTGTTGTTGTTGTTTGTTTTGTTTGAAGATGTGGCTCATTGATGATTAGGAGCAGGTTAGTCTTGTTCATTTTGGATACATTACACCATCAAGGCTACAATCAAGAGTGGTGGTATCTCAGTTGGGTAGCTTCTGCATACTCAAAAAATCTGCACCACAGTATTTACAGTCCATTGAAAACACTCTTTCTTGCCACTATTACAAAAGGGCCGCATACTATCCAGATGCTCCATCGACTAAATGTTTTACATGTAATAATTTACTTGAGGCATTATATAAGGTAAACAAAGTCAGGTCTATAGTCTTGAGTCAAAAAAATGGCTGACAAACCTATACTTGAAAAGTCGCTCAGTTGGAAGGTGACTTTGCCGTCCTTAGCCTGCTGGGGGTACCTCTGGGACTCACCATACAGCTACAGCAAAGTAATTTGAACCTTACTGATGCCCTATGTACTGCCAAGTCTTCGGCTTCTCTGTCAGCTTTTATTGGCCTGCACAAGTGACAGCCGACGTCCAAGACAAAGGGAGAGAGGAAGAGAAGGAAGAGTAAGCAAGCCAAGACCTTTATTAATGCTGTTAGTGCCTCCAGTAATAAGGAGGTTACAAGTAAGCCTGATTCTAAAGTCCAAAGACAGCTCTCACCCCCAAACCAGAAGTTCCAAATAACTTGTGTCCTCTTGCCCCAGTGAGAATGAAGAACCCATCTCCCCATTGTTAACAGCAGTGGCGTAGCCAGGCTGGGGCACACTGGGGCACGTGCCCCAGCAATCGGAGGCCATGCCCCACCAACTACAGGCGCACGCTTGCAAATTATCGACGCCGAAAGTGGTGTTGTCGTTCGCGATCGGGCGCTAAAAATACATATAGGTCTTGAATCTAGCAGTGCAGATAGCTCTCTGTATCCTCATAAATCGCGTGCAGTGAGATCAGGGGAGCGTACGAGACTTAGTTATTATAACGAAGACTTAGTTATTATAACGAAGTCTTGTGCGCTCCCCTGATCTCACTGCACGCGAGTTTGCCGTGAGTAATGGAAGTGACTTTACATCGCGCACAAATCCGGCATAGTGGGAGTACTCCTGATTCAAGGCGACGGTATGGCCTGAAATAGCCTCAGAACCGCCCTGGGAAGCTCAAAAACTTCCAAAATTTTCTGGGGAAGCACCCCCCCCAGACCCCCCAAGTTTCTTTCTTCGTTTTGCGTTGAACTTCTCACAAACGTTGTGTGCCCATGCTGTGCCCTAGCATCGGCTGTTTCCTGGCTACGCCATTGGTTAACAGACTCAGACCTAGACTAAGAAGTAGCTAGAATTAGTGATTGTATGTTTGATTGTTGGGTACACCCTCAGTATTAGCCCTTGGCTATTGGTGCTATCCCTTGTCATGCTTCTGTGTGACATAAATTGTTACAGTTACACCCCAACTATAGAAAGGAAAAAGATCCGGGAGAAAAAGCCATAACAGTGCTCGTACCTACCACAAGCCTGACGGGACTTACTCAAGTTTGATAGTTCAGCTGGAAGCAGTAATCATTGAGTACGTACGGTGCAAGCGCTAAGGCTGAGAGCTAACCCACGGCGACTACACAGGGCCAAACATTTGCCATCAACGAATTTGACTTAATGCGACACAGGATTTTTCAATGGCCAAACTAACAATCTTAACATGAACGTATTTGTATTTCATAAACTTTGAGCCATATACGATTTTTTGGAACCATTGCTTACCCGAGTTGTGACCAAAAGTGTTGACACTTTAGTGTCCACCCGCGCGTCATCCCGACTTGCAGCTCTGTATACTTGCATGTAGCCTACGGTAGGTACACCGATCAGACCCGTAGTCAGGATTTTCAGAAGGGGGATTACGTGGATGTCTGATGTGCATGCATGCATGCATATAAGTATGCAAGACTAGGGGGGTCTGGGGGTCTGCTCCCCCAGGAAATTATTTTGAAATTAGGTGCTTTGAGATTGCTTCTGAGGCCATTTTGGGACAAAAGCCGAGCTGTAGTACCTATACATGGTCCACAGAGTATTGCATCCAGTTTTTGGCTGCCATATATATTGACATTAGCTAAGCCAGCTGACATTGAATTTCCATGAGCTAGGGAAGGCAGTACGGTCGGCAGAAAAGCAGGTGAGGTGACAGACGGTAAAACAGTATGCAGAAGAATACTGAAAATATGTAAGACGGACGAGCATCAAACTTATACGACAGCAAGATGTCTTTAGGCCATATGTGGCTTGAAATAGGGATCACATAACTTTAGTCTACAACAGGTTTTAGCGGTTTTAGAAGTTTTATGCTGGTTGTCTATGGGTTGTGTCACTTTAGGCTACCGTAATACCGTACGACTTGATGCGCCGTTTTCGGAAAGATGGCATGACTTGATCAGTTGCCGCTTCATTGTTGGCGGTGACTACTGTTCTGATGAACTGTAGAGCGCCTGAAATGGCGATGTATTTACGCGCGCGTCCTTTCATCGAAGCTGCATAACGCTTGCATGCGCGTTAAGTATTCATCCGCCGGCCCTCCTTAAACAAACGTGGTGTTTAGCAGCAACGAAGCTTGTTTGAACAGCGCTGATTTTCAATGGCTGGTGGACCACTTACATACAGTAGGGCACTTAAAATGTATTGCTAGGCGGTGTATAAAATCTTTTCAAAGCCAAGAGGGGGTTCAAGCGAACCCCCTCGAACCTCCCCTGCCTACGGGCCTGAAACAAACTACATCTATAATTTAATTGGAATAGTTGAGCCCGTTGGGCCATCACAGATACATGAGCATGGTTGAAGCTATACTGGTACAGCACAGATATAGTACAGATACAGCACCAGACATAAACTGGATAATTTATAATTATGACTCCCATGACATGGTTATTGATGGTTAAGGGGGGGCCGAGTTTGGGGGTTATAGGGGCCCAGGTTCATGGGGACTTCCACCGCAAACCAGTTCCTTCCTCCTCTGCCACCACTTCCTCACTTCCTCCATAACGCACTCATCCACTCTATCTCCCATTTCCGTCTCCAAACTCTTTACACCCCGGCCTTCCCAACAGCAGTACCATCTTTCCCTTATCCCCCTCCCTTCCATACTCATCTATCCACTCTTGTGTCCCTTCCATCTGCCTTATCTTCTCTAACAAGTCCTGTCTCTCCCACCAAAACTCCTCGCATCTCACCAGAAAGTGTTCCATATCCTCCACTTCACCACTGTTACACCACGCACCTTTCATCATCACACATCTTACACCGCTTTTTGTCCTTGAAGAGGCCTGCTGATCCTGTTCTCAGCCTAAACTGGAGCCTTACCCCTTCCTGACCTACCAAAGACCTTGTGTACTCCTCCAATCCTGCCTCTTCCTTCACCATCTGATACCACTTCAAGCTACTATTTCTTCCATCCAATCCCTGCAGTTCTTCTCATGAACCCACTCTTTCCACTCCCTTGCTGACCCTGTCTCACTACCTTCCAACCCATACTTCCTTAACAACAGATCATACTCACCCTACTTCCACAATCCTGCATCTTCTCCATTATCATCTTGACCATCCTACTGTCATCAAGCCTCTCCACCCTCCTTCCATAGAGCACCTTCTTTTCTTCCCTCCTTTCCTCTAGCTTCTTCCACCTCAGGTTTCCTCGTACTGCTACTCCTGCCACAGACCTGCTTGCTCCAAGTAGCTTCCTGCCAACCCTGTCCTGGACAGCTTCTAACCTTTTGCTGGCTACATTTCCTCCTGTCCACCATACACTTGCTGCATGCTCAAGGCTTGGACGAGCCAGAAGTTCCCACACCAACCTTCCTCGTTCTACCTCTATCTGGCCATTAACTCATCCACTCGGTCCTTCCTGCCCACTTCTCAGCATTCTCTTTCATTCTCTCCATCTGCACATTCCCTCCGATCTTCCGATCCAGCCAAACACCTAGGTAGTTGAATGCTATCACTTCTTCCATTTGCTCTCCGCTAATCGACCAGCTCTCTCCAATATTTGCTCCAACTACCATAGTTTTGCTCTTCCGTGCATTGAAATGAAACCTCCACTCCTGTGCATAGTGACCCACCACATCCAGCATTTCCTGCAATTCAGCACCTGTCTCCGCTAACAGTACAATGTCATCTGCATACATCAGACCCCCACACCAAATTCCATCCATTACCACTCCCAAACCCTTTTCTTCTAGCTGCTTCATCATGTCCATTACGTATATGCTGTATAACAGCAGTGACAACAGGCAACCTTAATTGGCGTAACCCTGTTTCAACCGGAAACCATCTTGACTGTTCCCCTTCCAACACCACATTTGCTTCAATCCCTTTATACAATCCTCTACAGATGTGGACAAACTTCTCCTCCACCCTGTACTGCTGCATTTTCCTCCACAACCCTTCACGCCAAACTGTATCATACGCCTTGCTTACATTCAGAAATGCCATGTATGTCCCCTTCTTTTCTTTCCTCCTCAGCTCACACACACCCCTCAGGATCAGTATCTGGTCAACACACCTCCTCTCAGATCTAAATCCTCCCTGGGCCTCTGTTAAGATCTCCTCTTCAGCAAATGTGCCCAGCCTCCTTGAAAGCAGCTTTGCCAACACCTTAGCCACACAACTTCCCAGAGCAATTCCTCTATAATTGCTCAGCTGTCTCTGGATCCCCATCCTTGTAAAGTGGCACTATGTAGCTCCTCCTCCAGTCCTTCGGGCAACATGCTTGCTGTACAACAAGGTTGAACAACTGCACCATAGTCACCACCATCCTCGTACCACCATACATCATCTTCTCATTGGGAATACCATCTGGTCCAGTGGCTTTACCTCTCTTCAGCTGTTTCAGGATTCCAACCACTTCATCAAATGTCACCATCTCATATATAATCCCCCATATAAAATCACAAATCGCATAATGGCCATATTTTGGCACATAACCCTCTGTTCGCTTTATTTATTTTCGGAAGAACGAAAGTCATAGAAACTATTGTAACTGTAGTTTACAAACAAGGTCACTTGGTTCTTGGATTTCAGCATACTTGAGTCAAGTTCTTTCGTTCTTGGATTTTTTGTCGGGACCCCTATCTATAAGCTTCATGTGCAGTTTTAATAACACACTGTGCAAAGGGTGTGCATACTTCACGTCGCTTGTCACGCATGATGTTGCCGGTCACATGATATGTCACGTGAAAATGTTTACGCGCTACGCTATAGCTCGACTGACTTAGCCTCGTACCCAGACTCTTGGTGGGACCGAGGCTACCACTGACTGCAGTGTTGTATCGCCATGCTGACCTATGAGATCGAAGAAACGCGAGGAAATGTCATCTTTGAGTGTAAGTCACAGCATTGAAGGGAAAGGAGGACTACATGTTACCCATATATAAAGCTACTAGCACACAATAGTACATTCAAAGTTAGACAAAGGTGGAAAGCTAAGCCTACTGTCTTCATTATCTGCAACAATGATATCGTAGTGAGACCTATTAAAGTGGAACAATTCAAGGTAGTATAGTCTGGTGGTTTAGCCATGTAAACAAGCCTTCGAATGGAGTCATGGTAGTCACAGTTAACTGAGTGTGCAGGAGACAAAGGGAGATATCTCAACCAGTGATAGGAGTTTCAGTTTGTCTGTGTCCGCACTGTATATGTGTAGATAGGTGCTTGTAGCAGAGTAGCAGCAGCAAGTATCTCGATTTCTGTTCCCCAAATTCCACTATGACCCATGGATAGGCAGTATTCTCTGACTTCCACCTGACTTTGGCACCTCTGCTGTATGTGTGACATGAAAATGCTTGAATTAGCATAGACAAACCCAAGCAGTCTCGTTCTTATCCGGTAGTGGTACTTTTCTGTCCCAAGCAATGCTTTGGATAACGAACAAAAGAGGCAGTTGCCATCAGGAACTGTACTATTGATCATTCTTCCACTGCGCTTAAATGTACTAATCATATGACTATATCACAGTCCATAGTTAAGCTCCATTAACAACAGTGAAATAAATGCCAAATAGTGTTGCAACATGTTTTTCTTGTACATGTAAACAGTGAAAAAAGTGTAATAGCTCACTGATTGGCTGAACAACAGTGCAAAAAGTGTAATAGCTCTCTGATTGGTTGAAAAACAGACTATCAACAATCAACAGTGAAAAAGTGTAATAGCTCTCTGATTGGTTGAAAAACAGACTGTCAACAGTGCAAAAGTGTAATAGCTCACTGATTGGTCAGTGGCTTGTAAGTAACAACAATTTGCTGTAAACTATACAGTGTACTGTAAACTTGTATACTATAAACTTGCCTATCTCATACATACTCATACTTATTGTAGTGTACTGTCAACTTGGCAAGGTTTATGATTAGCAATCAATAGCATGCTTTCTTGTACAATTTGGAATTAATAGCACTCATGAATGGCATAATTGCACTCGGCTTCGCCTTGTGCAATTAATAGCCATTTACTCGTGCTATTAATCCCAAATTGCACTCGAAACCATGCTATTGTGG
Organism: Agelas oroides; assembly: GCA_949130485.1. Lineage (NCBI taxonomy): Eukaryota > Metazoa > Porifera > Demospongiae > Agelasida > Agelasidae > Agelas > Agelas oroides. Next base: position 12,674,881 of record OX422183.1, on the reverse strand, counting down.
CAAATGACAACTTTCTTATAACACAACAAGTGGTGCTCTCTAATTAGCATACATTACACAAAGGTCATGAGGTTCTCAGTATCTATGTGTAGTCCGTAAATCTCCTACGTTACACCGCTCCCCCCCAAACCAAGATGTAACATTGTGGAAACTTGATGCGACGTCCTGAATGGGTGTTTTGTTGCTGCAAGCTTTTGGGGGTGTCTGGGTTGTGGTGTTGGGTCGTATCTGCAGGTGGAGGTTGGGGATTCTTTAGAGGTCGTCCACGAGATTGTGGCACCAAGGGCTGGACAGGGTGTTCCAGGTCCATGTGTGCAGGTTTAAGTCTGTCGACTGTGATTGTTTCGGGCCTTCCTCCTCTGTCAATTTTGAAGGTCTTTGGGCCTGGTTGTAATACTTTGTAGGGACCTTCATAGGGACGTTGGAAGGGCGTACGATGAGCATCTCGACGGATGAAGACAAACTTAGCTTGCTGCAAATCACGAGGAAGAGAGACTGGTACTGCACCATGTTGAGATGTGGGGATGGGTGCCAGTGAGCGGACTTGATCACGCAGATGTTGAAGTTGGAATTTGCTGTCACAGCACATGCTGTGGCTGTATATAAAATCCCCAGGCACTGTAAGAGGGGTGCCATATACCAGTTCTGCTGAGGAGCATTCCAAATCCTCCTTAGGTGCTGTCCGAATACCTAACAGCACCCAAGGTAACTCTCGTGTCCAATTGGGACCTGTGAGGCGTGCTCATAGGGCAGACTTAAGATGACAGTGAAACCTCTCCACCAGGCCATTAGATTGGGGGTGGTATAGGCTGTGGTGTGGTGGAGCTGAGTACCTAACAACTGGGCGATTGATTTCCATAATTGTGAAGTGAACTGGGGCCCCCTGTCAGAAGACATGTCGATTGGGATGCCAAAACGAGCAATCCAATGGAAGACCAGAGCTTGCGCACAGCTGGTAGCCGTTGTATCGTTGAGAGGTATGGCCTCTGGCCAGCGAGAGAATCGATCTACCACTGTGAGGAGGTGGGTGAAACCGTTGGAAGGTGGCAGTGGTCCTACAAGGTCCACATGAATATGGTCGAATCGGTGTTGAGGGACGCTGAACTTCTCGAGTGGGGCTTTGATCTTCTGTCCGTGTGGTCTACGCTGTACGGCGTTGGTGTTACACTCCATTTCTCGGCTTGACCAGAGAGTGTCGGCATGTTTGGCTAGCTGACAGTGGTCCTCGATCTTGGAGTTCACTAGCTGGATGCGGATGTCCTCGGGGAGCCGCTCGAGGAAGAGCTGTTCGAAGAGTAGACAGGGAGGGTGGTCACCGAGAAGTCCCAACATTTCGTCCATCAAGGTAGAGGGTTTGGAGTCTCCCAGGGGGCAAAAATGGAGTAGACGGGAAGCTCGCTCACGCTTGCTGAGACCGAAAGTGTCGATAAGTCGATCCTTCAGCTTCTTGTATTTGCCGTCGACTGGAGGTCAGCTAATAAGGTCTAGTAGGCGCGTCACTGTCTGCTGGTCGAGCGCTGTGAGGACGTAGAAGTATTTGGTGTCATCAGCTGTGATTCCTCGAAGGTTGAACTGGGCTTCAGCTTGTGCGAACCAGACCTCTGGCTGGGAAGTCCAGAAGGTCGGGAGCTTGAGTGAGACTGCGTGTTCTACCGCCATGATATCACGTTCCTGGAGTCGGGGTCACCAATGTGGCAAATGACAACTTTCTTATAACACAACAAGTGGTGCTCTCTAATAGCATACATTACACAAAGGTCATGAGGTTCTCAGTATCTATGTGTAGTCTGTAAATCTCCTCTGCTACACTATTAATTATACTAACATGAGCGGTATATTCTGGGGATCCTGGGGGATCAAAAACCATGCCTTTGTGAGGGTTGTAAACTAATGGCTTGTCAAGAAATGCCTCTGTTAGAGCTGCATATAGTTCTGGTGTGGTTTGGAGTGGGACGAAGTTAAGCAATAATGGTGGTGGGGTTGGTACCTGTGCATTGCCCTTCCGTTCTCCTTCCTGTGCATTGCCCTTCCGTTCTCCTGTGTGTGTTACCCTTCCGTTCTCCTTCCTGTGTGTTACCCTTCTGTTCTCCTTCCTGTGTGTTGCCTATGTTTTCTCCTTCATTGGTCATCCCAGCCTTTCCTGTGCACACTCTGTGAATACATTTCTGCTTCTTTTTTCCTTGTCCGCCAAACTTCTTCATATCTTTGCAGTTTGTGCATGATCCACAATCTTTTCTATTGGATCCGTAACATTCCATGCACCCCCTCTTCCTTGCTTTTGTTTTCAAGAGATCTGAAATTGTGAAGTTAGATGAATTGTCAAACGTCATATATTACTGTCGTTTCTATAGTAATAGGTGCATGTGTCATGTAATTACAGTTGTAGATTCTGTTTCATATGTTCTTTACAGTGCAAATTACTGATAGGAACTTATTGCATGGTAGCCATGGCATTTTTGACTAAAATAGCAAAACCCTTGTCCTTGGATTATGCCCCTTAAGTAGTTATTGACCATAAGTCCCAGGCTATGACTATGTAACATACATGTAGGGACTTGTACTGTACTGTTGAATGTCTGTCCACTAGAAGGAGTAGGGTCCAAGGATGTGGTAGTACTCATTTGACTGTACTTTTTAACTATTTGCTGAGCAGCCTGCAGATGTAATAAACAAAAGCATCAGAAAGTGCATATTATGTCATATACACTAAACATTTTACCTTTCTTAGGTTTTGTGCCTTTCTTCCAACCCTGTTTCTGAATGTAGCATCTTGTTTTTTCTCTCCCTCGTTTAGAAGGTAGTGGTAATGATTTAACACTTTGTGAAGACTTTTTTTTTGTCTGGAAAGTTTTAGCTTTTTACGTGTGTGTGCATGGTTGGAGAAGAATGCCATCCTCATGAGGAAGTATAGCTCTGAAGACGTTCATCAGATGTTGTAGTTTGTCGTTGAGATCTGACAGTGCATCATGATATTCATCTGTGCAATTGTAGGTTAGGGAGCTAAGGCTTTTCAAAGTTATGTCTTGAGCTAAGTGCTCTGTTGAGTGGTGCTTTCGTTGTGAACAAAAGAAATACACACATGTTTAGTTAAACCATATATATGAAATGTAAGTAGCAGTTGCATATGTTAAGTCTGTTGTACTACGAACCTTTCTGGGAATTTCATCAAGGGTAGTACTTAGAGAGGGGTTTGTTTCCAGATCAGCACTTGCATCATCCACTGGGAGTTGCTGTTCTGAATTGATGTAACTGGTGATTGATTGGTTGTCTAGTGACAAATAAGGGGACTGTAGGTAGCTAGTCGGTAGTTTTTCCCAGCCCCACTCTGGATAATGTCGGAATACGGCAAAAAGGTGCTTGCATGGTAGGTGGTATGTTTGCCAGTCTTTGCATGAACATGTTTTGGTTCACTGGACTCACCTCCGAAATCCACTGTTTGCTTTCCCTTGTTGCTTTCCAGGGTTGATTTGTGTTATGTCTGATTGAGAAAATTTGTTACTTGAAGCTTGTCTATGCAGACAGTGTAAAATAGTTTGTTTGGGGCGACCTTGTAGATATGTGGGCGCCACTGTTGGATTGTATGATCTGTAAATATCTGATTGTTTGAAGTTTTTGAAGACATATTTATAATGGAGTGCTGGAAGAAATTGATTAGTGATGCTGCTGATTATATGGGACAGGGTCATATGTCTTTGCTTGGGAAGGTATGCATACTTGAGAAGTCGGTTCAGAGCCTCGGCACCATTGTTTGTCTCCACAGCAGCATGGTAGACACTGTCCCTACAAGCTCTTGCCCACCTCTGTGATGTATAGATACAGTGGAAAGGTGTAGTGATGGGTGGCCCACAGGTTATACCCGATACCAGAATAATTCATGCCACTGATACTATTATACATAAAATTTGATATGATACTCCAAAGTTCATGTCCACATTTTGCCAGGCAAATGCATGAGACTAGTCTATTGAGTGAGCAAAAGAATTGGTCTAGCTCAATGGACTTGAATGAGGTAATACGGAATCTGGGATACGAGACTCCATGCAGATGGAGTTTCCCTATTCTCATATCTCGGACTTCACCATTTCATTAGCCTCGGTCCCAGGCCTCCCCCGTTTTACCTTCCGTTTGCGTTCACAATAATACACGGGAGTGGAAGACCGGCGAAAAACGGGGAAGGCCTGGGAGCATTCATCACGTGAATGACGTCAGGTGGACGCGAGGTGGACGTAGGGGGGGAGGGGCCCAACTGCCAAAACAACGCACAGGACCATCCCTTCGAGTGCTCTACCGCTTTTCGGACTCCAGACCTTAGCGTGATGGAAACTATTCATCTTGACCGGTAAGAAACTTGCTTTCAAGTTTAGTACGTATATATTCGAATATTGGCCCCTCACCCCCTACGTCCACCTCGCGTCCACTCATGTGATGAATGCTCCCAGGCCTTCCCCGTTTTTCGCCGGTCGTCCGCTCCCGTGTATTATTGTGAACGCAAACGGAAGGTAAAATGGGGGAGGCCTGGGACGAGGCTACCATTTCATTGGGATAATGGTCTGGCAAACCAAGTGGAATTTGTTGAGCTGCCACTTATAAGTCTGGGGACGAGGCTAGGTTAACCCTGGCACACACATGTTGCAGTCATGAAATATGTAGTCCTTGAAATATGTCAGTAGTGTAATATCAACCTATGCTGTTTACACAAAGGATGTGTTTGTGATGGTTGTGGGAAACCTTAATTAAATGAACTCACCTTTGGCATACTCAACCATGTACTAGTTAACCACTGAGACACTTGTTGGTTGCTCTTCCACAGGTTTGAAGATTTAAGAGCTTGAACAGCCTGCTGATAGTAATGACCTGATGGCAACCCTTCATCAGCATTGGCGGACGGGGCCCATGCACAAGCTCGGAGTTGGTCAAGAAGCCACTCAGCATCTGTGGTGCTTAGGCCATGCTTAGTGTCCCTGGTCCATTGTTCCCAGGCCTGTTCTTGATGGAAGTCACAAAGGTACACTGTAGCATTAGGAAAGCAAGTTTCCAGTGCACTTATTTCAGCCTCTGACTAGTCTGTCATAAAATAGCTGGGATTCCACTTGGGATTCCATGAAATTAGAAGTCGAAGTGCTTCCTTATATGTGTTGCTGATTCTGATTGAACAATGAATTCTGCAACGATACAGCATTGGTTCGCACACTTACGAAAAACAAGGGAAGGTCGTACCGTGTTGTTTTGTAGGTAGCATCCATTAAGCTGATGGTATTACCATACATTGTCATTAAAAGTTGTTGCCAAGGTTCTTGGTGTACCCATAGTAGAGTGCTGTCAAAGTCAGCAGACTCTAAGTCCTTCAGATTCGACTTAGCTGGATCCTTACATTTGTAAGGCTGAAAGTAGTGCTTGGAGTCAGGAGATGCTTCCTGTTGTTTTTCTATGAGCTTTACTGCATTCTCCTGATCTACCACTGATAACTGTAATGCCCTCTTGGCTTTGGCTATGTGGTTCTTGATGTCATCTAGGCAAGGATAGTAAGCTCTGTCATTGGGATCTGGCAAATTCCCAGCACACAAATAGTGATCCACATGATGTTTTAGTAGTCGTTGTGCTTCAACAGGTTCGACTGTTCCAATTGAGACTAGTTCCTGAACCTTTGCAATGAGTTCTGGGTGAACTCTTTGTGCAAAACCCATGATTCCCTTTGTTGGATGGCCCTCTTCAGTAGGCAGACTGATGAAATATTTGTGTACAACCTCTGTTGTTTCATTAGAACAAAGTGCTTTTCGCAGTCCCTTGAGATTTTCTCAGACCATTCTTGCCTGGTTCTGAGAGGATGTAGTTATTTGCACATGGTACTGGGGGTAAAGATTAAACTCCACAACCTCTATGTGTGCAAGGCATCCTTTCTTTCTTGTCCCCAGCAGGAACACTCTACCACTTGTGTGTGATTTGGACTTGTAGTATTGGACACTGTACTGGCAGTGGAGTATTCGTTTTTCTCCAAGGCTGAAGGGGGTGTTCTCAAACTGGATTGTGTGACTGCCAACTGTGTGCTTCCAGTAAAGTTTTGGACATTTCTGTCGTGATTGTATCTATTACATTATATGATCATGTATTAGCACTTACCATAATTTGGTTTGTCCTGAGTTGATTCATTGATGGAGTCCTTGTTCTCCTTCTCACTATCTTGTGGACTGGAGTGAGCCAGTGTAATGGATGACTCCTTGCCAGTGTTGCAGGCGCACTCATTTTTTGCCACCCTACAGCTAGAGCTGGTTCAAAACGTATCCGCTCTCTTGTGAAGCTCAAGTACTTCCTGCAGTTTACTTTCATCAACAACACCATCATAGTAAAGCCCAGCTACAGAGAGACCTTCTGCCCACCTAGGATGAGCCATGCTTCGTATCTAGTCTGCTGGAAGTCACTACTAGTTAAGTAGCGCACGAGCTTTGTATTTGGCGGCAGCTGCGCACGTAATTACGTAATGAGTACTCTGACCCCGAAGATCACGTGAACCATATCGGACGACGTGAAAGTAACTAGCCTCGTTCCCAGGCTCTCCCCGACCTTAGCCGGGAGAGCATGGGAACGAGGCTAAAAGTAACAACACCCATTGTGCAAAGGGTCGCGTATAAGGTGCCGGGTGAATGCCGCATGCGTCATCATTACATCATCATTAACCTCGGCGCGCATGCGCGAGGGTTACAGTAGTTGTCCTGTGTGTGTGTCTGTGTGTGTGTCCGTTTTCTCTATTCTGCCTTCTCGCGCTTTTAGGCGTTCAACGAGAGGTATCAGCGGCTACAGTGCGGAAAATGCAGTAAAATTAAAAAGCCGTTTTCTCTAAAACTGCTTGGTTCAAAAGTTAGAAGCGTTAAACTTACGGCGACTAAGTCAGCCATTTTCTTCACGTGCAATGTTTCCGTATACCTCTCCGTAACACGTACGTAGCGGTAATGTGTGATCACGTGACTTGGAGCACGCGGTACAGTGTTTTACGTCCAACGTTTGTGACTGTTTTTTACGAGAGGTTCAGAAAGGTATGCCCACAGTGTAATACCGTAGTGCATGCAATGGAGTGCAATAGGTCTATGCGTCTGAGAAAGGTATGCGCACAGTGTAATACCGTGGTGCACGTGAAGAGATCAGTTTGTGACTGGCCATGCCTTCGCATCGAAGAAAGGAAAGCACAGTGTACTGCTGTTGGGGAGCCTGAGAACGCAATGAAACGTAGAAAAGCCTTACTGTCTGAGGAAGGGTTATTAGTGGGGAAAGAGAGAGACAAAGTCCGCAAAACGAGTAAGAGCTTCTGAAACACGTGAGCAGACTTTGCACAGGTAAGAACAGAACCAAACACATCTGGCAAGCATGACAGCTTCTATTGTTCACGAGACAGTGATCGATTCTAGTCAACACACAAGTACAATCGCATGCACTGCTGCGCCGAGGGTTTGGCATGTTTGGCACTTCAGTGCTTTTTATTAATTTTGTACTAAATAGGAAGGAACATCCTCTGTGCACGCGCCGTGCCACGCCCTCTGCATACTTTGACCTTTGTCAGTTGTGAGAGTTTGATCAACGTCAACTAGGAAAAAGACGCCATCCCTCAGATGATCTTTAACAACAAAGAATTCAACCAATAGCTGTGTGATTTCAGTGAACTGTATCCAGGTGAGCAAGAATGGGAAGCATTTGCCACAGTTCTGTTGTCTCCACCACACAAATTATCTGCCAGGGACAAATTATGATGATGCAAATATAGGCCAGCACGACGTTTCAGCAACCTGGAAACTCTCAGAGAAAATAGACCCAGAAGGAGCGAACTTAACCTACACAACAAACTACCCAATACAGTACAGTTGAGACCTGAGAGTCATGCTTAGTAGCAGAAAGACCGAGGGTTTGTGTTGAAATGTCTTTTGAAGCAGTTAGCTATTGTGACCTTGCACAGAACTTGGAAACAGTTCTTGATTTCAAAGAAGGACCTCAATAAACCGAAATTGTGATGGATATCCCATCGTTCACATGGAGAGGTGCAACTCCTTGTTTTTATTATTTTAGTTTTGTAGATCATTGTTTCTTACCGCCCATTCTTTTCTACCTGTATCAATTGTTTACCATTTGAAATTTATCATGCTCAGAACTACATTTCAGTGTGACCTTTGACTCCCCAAAAGGTGACCTACATGCATGCCCGTTTTGGGCTGAGAGCTGAAGACCAAAGAAATGTCAAAAGTAAGAAGTTGCTGTTTGTTTACTGTGCCTTATCCGAGTGTAGCTATAAATGACAAAGTCATAGGAATGACATCGTAATTGAAAGTCTTCAATTCTTGGCCAACCCACATCTAGTTTTCTGCTTAGGAATGAGAAACAATGAATTGATTTGGAAGAGGCTAACAATCACCGTTATGGTTTATCAATTTTTGTTGTAAACAACATGAGATTACACTGAATAATTTAATAATGATATAAAAGTGATGACATAATATTTCCTGTTTACATGGGAGCTTACATGGGAGTTTCTATCGATCACCACAATCTTACCAAATGGGCTTCAATATGGTGTGTGGTGTTAGTTTTTTTTACACATTGCCAATGAGTTAGAGGATGTTGGTTGGTCCAGTTTTTTCATTAGGGCTGTGCTACTACTATCTCAACACCATTGTCGGTAGCCACATATCTTCTCTTTTTTCTATGGCATCATGAGTTGAAGTTGGAAGGCCTAACAAAGATCACATGATTCATTGTGTCTCTGTTGTTGCTTCAAATTACAGCCAATGCCCAAAACTTTGTGCCCCCATTGACTGCACATACCACTCAATGTCTTGCCTCAACCCCCCACCAAATAAAAAAGTTTCATTAAGAAATCTGGATCTTTTCTGCTACCAAACACAGCTCTTGGGTCTCAAATGTGCTGCATTTGGTAGTATGCTGTGTGGGTTCAGTTCACTCCTTCTGGGTCCATTTTCTCTGAGAGTTTCCAGGTTGCTGAAACGTCGTGCTGGCTAGAAACGTCTATATTTGCATCATCATAATTTGTCCCTGGCAGATTGTGTGGTGGAGACAACAGAACTGTGCAGGGGCGTACGAAGATGAAAAGTTGTAGGGGGCCACAATTGTAGTCCAAGGCTATCTAATTAACCGCCAATGAAATATTGAAATTGTCCAAATAGCGCACACCAGATGTGAGCTCGCGTTCGAGCAGCGTATGCAGCAGCTGAGTGTTGTCCGACTCGACCGACAGGCTTGTTGTAAGACTTAGCAATTTGTTTACAACTGTCTGCTGTAAACTAGGGGGGGCCTGGCTCCCCTGGCCCCCCCTATTCCTACGCCCCTGCAGTGTGGCAAATGCTTCCCATTCTTGCTCACCTGGATACAATCCACTGAAATCACACAGCTATTGGTTGAATTCTTTGTTGTTAAAGATCACCTGAGCTGAGGGATGGCGTCCTTTTCCTCGTTGACGTTGATCAAGCTCTCACAACTGACAAAGGTCTACTGTCGATTTCACCTCACTTCGAATGAGCGTGAGCGTGAAGCGTAAGCGTGTGGAGCGTTATCGCTCAGCGTACTAGTACAAGTACACGCCTGTACTTGTACAAACGGAATTCGCTTTTGACGGAGTGCGCACGACGGGTTACTTATGAATATTCAATAGGTGACGTAACCGCCACATGAACCGCTGTGAAAAAAGCGAATCCCTTGTGCAAATGACCTCGCGCTTCGCGAACGTCCGCGTTTGCCCTAAACCAACGTTTCTACGTTCCCAATCCATGTATCCTGGGAACCAGACCAGGCGAATTTTTTTTTTGGACGAGGTTTGAGAACTTAGTCGCAAAACGACGGAAAATTAATGACAGGGTTGTACCCATTCTGGTGGCTGTACGTAATTGGAATGACGTAATATGCCTGTCAAGATCCGAGAAAGTCGCTGAGTTTGCCCAGTGTGTTGTTCCTTGCCGTCTGAAGTTGACAAGACTGTGTCAAAAGTCGTGATTTACCCACACAAAGTGAGAGGTTGACCTCAGAAGCATTTTCTATCAGCAAAGTACCGCTTTTCAAGGCCTGCTGATAATTTACTTACTATAAAATACAGCACTGAAACGTTGGGTCTGTTGCCTTTGGCTTCCATCCTACTATCTGGTATAGCTACCATTGGCATCAATACTTGATTTTAGCATTGTAATTTTACTCTGCGATCTGAACTCTTGGAATCAACTGTTTTCTAAGCATCAATAATCACACGTTACGATAAAGGTCGGACTAAATCATTCAAGTCATCACAGTGTGGAAGAGAGGAACCAGAAGTATCACAATCTTCTACAGCAAGTGTTTGTTTTGATCAGCAGAATGATGACGGAAAATGTCTCTAACCTCTCACTTCATAAGGTAAAGCAGGATATTCTGATAGTATTTCATGCAAGGGAAATTCTGATACCAGAGAATAGCTTCTGTGAATCAAGCAGGCCTGCTGACACTAATGTTTTTCCCTTGCTAAACTCCACAGTATTGTGGAGACATTAGCTTGATTGTTGGAATGACACTGCGATTGGAATGACACTGCGATTGGAATAGCCCTGCTTTACATGCTTGTGATTATCCTGACGTTTTTGCCAAGTTGAGGGCATCATCTGTGATGTACTGTTGAACTAATGTAGCATTATCTGCATGTTGTGTAAGCTGTATGCATATGGTTTTTGTATCATGACTGCGCATGTGTGGTTTTAGTGCCTTTGATGTGGTTTTGTTCATTCAGTATATCATGTTGGTGCACCATGTTTTTATCTCAGTTGTGACCTATGTATAGCTGCCTATCTACTAAGTGTTGAGTGATTGCGCGCACAGCCGACTATAAAGGACCCTAGAATATCACATAGATTTTTTGACAATGTCAAAGCTATGAGTCAATGTGTGTACAGAAAAACTATGAAAAACTTTGCTGTCATACACTGGACACACAGGAGGAAACAACTAGTCTTGCTGGGCACATCTATATATAGTTACTGATTTCTGTGCAGTTAGGGGGTTTGCTATACATCTCCAATAGCATTTCAAGTCACTCCACTCACGCAGTGGGGACGGCCAGTGACACTATGGAATACTGAGGGGACAAAAGTCGATGGATAAGGTGTTGTCTTTGTGTCCATAAGACTAGGGCCCGCAGACTATTATTTTTAGACAGGGTTCAAGAACTTAGTCGCCAAAATGATGGAAAGTTAATGACAGGGTTGTACCTGCTATGCTATACAAAATAGTGCATGCCAGATAGTTGGATGGAAGCCACAGGCAACAGACCCAAACGTTTCAGTGCTGTATTTAGTAAGTAAATTATCAGCAGGCCTTGAAAGCGTTACGTTGCTGATAGAAAAGTTCAACCTCTCACTTTGTGTGAGTAAATCACGACTTTTGACACAGTCTTGTCAACTTCAGACGGCAAGGAACAACACACTGGGCAAACTCAGCGACTTTCTCGGATCTTGACAGGCATATTACGTCATTCCAATTACGTACAGCCACCAGAATGGGTACAACCATAGATATTATAGACTAGTAACCGGGATTGGAAACATCTCAATTTCGCGTCCACTCCGCGTTACACAGGAAGTAGTACTTCCGGTCACGTACATAATGAGGCGCGGTCAGCGCTGCAGTCGAACCACTGTGAGTTTATCGCGTCGGGACGTCCAGACGCAGTGGTTTACATGCACTGGAGTGACTACACTATACCTACAAAAGATGGAGCACAACTAGAGAGACTCCTCGTGTGTACACAGTCAGAACTTACAGGTAAAACGAAGATTTTTTATGTAAGAAGTTGCAAAACCACATAAGAATATAGGTTTATGCACTCTTGAAAGTTGATAAGCAAACAAATCATACTATATATACATCGTGATATCAATAATAACACTATACAATTGAAACAAGACAAATAAACTGCATGGAAAACCAGACCAGGAGAATCAGTCATTGACGGTGAGTGAAAATGTATTAAACATGGAGTTGGAATGCTCGGAGCACAGTGATAAGTTTATACGTTTGTACCGGACTTGGTAGCTATGATATCAGCTAGTTGTGGAAATGATACTGAGGTTGAGGTTGTTGTGTATACAACCTCTTTGCCACTGACAACCAAAGAATTGTTGTGGAGGATCAAACAGACACTGCCACACCCATGGGACCACTGGACCAGGAGAATCAGTCAGAGAGGAGACGGTCTGGTGACATATGACCAATCCATTGGGCTTCACTAACGTTGATTGCTTTCTGCGGAGAATTTTCCGGAGAACTATGCATACAGCTAGCTATGAATTTTCAATGAAGCCCAAGGAATCAGCCGAATGTCACCAGACCCTCTCCTCGCGGCTGGGGTCTGGGGACGAGACTAGGAATGCTGGGAGCGCAGTGATAAGCTTGCACCAGACATGGTAGCTAGATATCAACTAGCTGTCCTGGAATTGATACTGTGAGTGGCAACACTGGCAGTTCCCTTTGGCAGAATTGAGATACAGAGTAAGGTTGTGTTTCGAGCTTCATGTTTACTTTCTTCTCTCTTGCAATTCATGTCCAACTGGAATTTACTCCCACCCGTATCTGTAGGTGTACAGGGAGTGCATGTTGACCAAAAACTATATAACTGTTACACAAAGACAAGAGGCCTATACTAAAAATGAAATGGCTATAATACACTGCAAACTCCCCCCACAAACTCCTTCCACAAGAAAGTTTATGGCATCAAAACTATTACCATGCAAAACTTAAGACTGTGAGCTTTCTTCTGAAATGCTCTAAACCAAACCCATAAACCTACAATCAGTGTAACTGCTCCACAAACTTCTTTACCTACCGTAGGCTAAATATGGCAGCATAGCTTCTGTAACTTCAGAAAAACAAGTTGATGGCATCATAAACTATAACCATGTAAAACTTCAGACTCAGAGCTTTCTTCTGAAACGGTCTAAACTAAAGCCATAAACCTACAGTCAGAGTAACTGCTCCACAAAAGATTACCAAAACAGAGGCGCTTGTTTAACGCTTTAAAATGACGACAATAAAATTGACTATCAGTCAAAAATTATCGTTCTAATTGTAGCGCAACCCTTCCCAAACCGCACAGTACCCCGAAAAACTCACCAGCTTCAGTACATTTCTCGCTTCTGAAGGTTTTTGCTTGTCGGTCGGTTGCTCCTTCTCCCTCAAGGCAACCCACAACCGCAACACGGAGTGTCCGCGCGCTTAACTATGGAATATATGCGCATCACGTGAGATGTTTCCAATCCCGGTTACTAGTCTATAATATCTATGGTACAACCCTGTCATTAATTTTCCGTCGTTTTGCGACTAAGTTCTCAAACCTCGTCCAAAAAAAAAATTCTCCCAGACCAGTCTTACCGTGTAAAATGGCTGCTGTTGTATGCTTGAGTTGGTAGGATCAAAGAGCGTGTTTAACTTACGGTACAGTTGCTATTTGTCTGCCGTTGGTTGCTCACAGGTGGAACTGTCATACCAGTAAGTTTGATAGCTGTTGTAACTACTGTTCTGGAGAAATCCGTGTTTTACGGATGTCTCACTGCTGCATCTGTTTCCCTTAGGCTTTAGTAACAGCTAGAGCTTTCATGCCTGCCAGTCTGATAGTGATCCCGTAGACCATTCTTGAGATATCGAAGTTTTTTGGTCAACTTCCAGTTGAAGAAGACGACGACGACGACGACGAAAAATCTCGCGGGTATAGCCTCGCTTCGCTCGGAACTAGCCTCAAACCCACGCTTTCCATTCCAGATTTTGTTCTGACTTGTCTTCAAAGGTGTGTGACAAAATCTGGAATGAAACCCTGGGTTCAAGACCAGATTATGTCTTCCTTCTGCCCTATTGAGCTAGACTTCACACTGTGTGTAAGGGACTAGCTTATACATACATGTACCAGTCAGTATGTAGTATAGCCATGCGGATTTAAATACAGACTAGCGTATATGTGTGTTTTATGAATGCAGTCCTGGAAAAGATTCATGCAGCAGTGGGAGCTTATACTTGAGTAAACTTTGCTAGCCTCCCACAAAAAGTTATTACAAGCACCACATTCTTTGAATTATCATAGGAAGGATAGTCACGCAATTGTAGTAACCAAACAATTTGCTAAAACAGCAAATTTGTTTTTTTAATATATATATATATGTATGTATGCATTGGGACATCGTACAGTTGAGTAACGATAGTCGCATTGTGAAAAATTCGAAGACTTTATGCACGTGTATTTCTCGGCAGTCTCAGCCACCTAGGGTAGTTGATATGAAACGATCGTGTCTCTGCATGGGACCATACATTTGCCATCAATGAATTGGACCTAGTGTGACACAGGATTTTGCAGTGGCCAACCTAGCTATCCATGAAGGTACTTACATTTGCTAAAGATGAGAATATGCGATTTTTTTTGAAACCCCTGCTAACATGAGTTATGATCAAAAATGATTCCCAGAATGTCTAATCTCAAAATGTCTAATCCCAGAATGTCTAATGACAAAATGTCTAATCCCAGAATGTCTAAAAGTGTTAATTGAATGTTAATTGAATGTTTTTCTCACAACCAATGTTAATATCACTATAAGGCCACTTCAACTTAATCTTCTGTTTCTCGGGCCGACGCAAAATAAAAAGTAAAATATTTAATTAACAAGCGAGCACATGGCCCACTAAATCGCTAGCACACATGGAGCCTCCGTCATGGCTGCCAACACGACGCTGAGTATGTTTTGTTGGCCTTCTGTCACTGTGAGGCGTGGGACAAGCGTGATTGTGTCTCGAAAAATAGTGAAAGCAGAATGTACAGACGATATAGTGTTGAAAGTGGATCGCAAATGTGCCGATCCATCCGTGGAGAAAGTCATTTTGTGGAAGTATGACATCGTGGTTTTTTATTGAAAGATAATGTAATTAACGACAGGAAATCTACTTAGTTAATTGTGTTTTTTTTGTGTTTTTTTTTGCCCAACCTACCGACCTTATTTTTCACCACAAGCTGCCCGAGAAACACAACATTAAGTTGAAGTGGCCTAAACAACAAGTGATGAAGTGCAGCGTGCATATGATTAACATTAAAAAGTGTGCATGAAAAGGAATAAAAAGTGCCTAATAGTCAAATGATACAACACAAAAACTAATGCTAGACAAAAATGACTCTAAACTTCTATTTCCCACCACGAAATCGTCAGTGAGTCTTTTTATGTTGTCTTCATGTTGAACAATCTTCTCTTGGCCCGTAGCCTGCCTCTTCCTTCTAGCTAATTGTTAGATTGTGACCTCTGTCGCAGCCTGCTCTCTCTGAATTATCTCATAGAGGTTGGGGTGTGCCAGCCTCCCTATAAACACACTTCTACACCCTATCAGGACCTGTCAAACTTGACCCTCTCAGATATACAGATACACAATAGCTAGTAGCATGGCTACCTTCTGCCCAGCAAGTTGGCTGCCTTTGTATCATCTCACCTCTACATGGCTTCAATTACCACCAAGTATCACCCATCGTAGGTCTTAGATATACAGTGTTCATGCAATAGTAAGTAAGCTTAACTTCACTCTACATACAATGGCTATGCTTATTGTTAGGAGCTGGATTGAGCACATAACTCCGATTCCCTGTTCCCTATTCCACTTAGCCAGTTACCACACTATGTGTAGCTAGTGGGTTAGCTTAATGACATATTTATGGAAGGCAAGCTGATTTGTCCACCTGCGTTCACCGTTTTCTTTCTACTTGGGGTGCGGTTGCGCTCGAAAAAAAAAGACTGCATGTAGTCCTGAAATGAATGATCTTGTTGAGGACCATGAAAAGACTCTCTCTGCATGTGACGTGTCAGAGATGAAGTGTGGTTTTGTGCTCTTGACTGCTTGTCTGTTTTTCGTCCTACGTCTGCGGCCTCCTTTCTCCGACAGTGCCGTACCTCGAGCCGAAATTGTTGTTGAACTTCCAGGAAGCAGCAATATCCGTTTTGCCCCGTACCTGGTGGTCGACGGCCAAGATTTTGTCTCGTCTACCAGGATTCATCGCCCGTTTCTCAGTCAAACTCAGACGGCGCCCTGTTGCCGCTGCCTTGCTTGGTTGTTGCTTGCTGCCGGAGATGTCGAAGCTAACCCAGGGCCAGGGCTGGGACTAAGACAGGCGAGGAAGTTCAAGTTTCCCTGCGGTGTCTGTTCTGCACCTGTAAAATCCAATCAACGCGGTGTCCATTGTGAGTGCTGTTATTACTGGCTGCATGCAAGGTGCATTGGCATGGATGGAGAAGAATACACCCACCTACAAAACTCTACTGACCCCTGGTGTTGTAAAAAGTGTCTTGATGAAGCTTTACCATTCTTCAGTGTTTCGAATTCAGACTCCATCTTTGATTGCTCAAGCAGCAGCTCATCAAGCTCACCAAGCACCCCCAGTGTTTGTAATACCACTCAGCCACAACTGCCTACACCACCACACCTGACTTTCCTAAACCTGAACTGTAGAAGCCTCCTTCCCAAGCTAGATGACTTGCATATATTTGCAGAAGCTCAGTCGCCTGATGTCATCACCCTGTGTGAGACCTGGCTTGATGACTCCATTAAAAATGATGAAGTAGCCATCGAAGGATATGTTCTGGTTCGCTGGGACAGAAACAGACAAGAAGGCGTATTGGCATGTATATCAGAGAAAGCTTGTCCTTCTCACAGACTCTAATCCACCCCTCTATTGAGTTCCTGCTGATAAGCCTAAACCTGAAATCTAGGAATCTTTTATGTGGCCTATTCTACCATCCTCCATCCTCCCCCCATGCAGTTGCGACCTTGGAATCAGCCCTCAAGTCACTACCCCCAGCCAAGTTAAAATCCCTGATTCTCCTAGGTGACTTTAACATCAAACTTGAATGTATCAATGTTGAGAAGAGTAGCCATACAAAAGAGCACTTTTGGGTGGTGCACCTTAGCTACATGTTCACCAAGTTTTTCCAAATTTATTCACAAAAGAGTACCCAAATTCTCTGGTCGATTTCACCATCATAACTTATATATGGAAGCACAATGACAATACCTAGAAATAACCAGTTTAGTAGCAAATACAGCTTGCAATTTAATTAGAATACGTGGAAATGTGAAACAATGGTGGGGGGAACATACTGCAACAAGTATCAATGTTGAGAAGAGTAACCATACAAAAGAGCACTTTCAGGTGGTGCACGTTACATGTTCACTTCCAAATTTATTCACAAAAGAGTACCCAAATTTAGCATTAAAGCATTCATGCAAGGAGGAGTTGGCCTATAGGTTCCCCATGCACTTTAACACAGTTATGTAAACATATAAAATAATGCTTACAGGGCATTAGATTATTGAATTTAACTGGATTAACATACCATAGAGTGGCAGCATGAACTGTTGTGTATGGCTGCTTCAGTTATAATAACCCACACAGGTTATCATGACTGTGTGCTTAGCATACACATAAGAGTGAGATGATGTGCATGATTTTTCTAGGCAATTATTATTCATAAATTATTAAGGTGCTGCATGTGAAATACTAACCCTCTATTCACAGCTTGTGAAATTGCATGCAAGGTGAGACTAGCAGCTTCACCTATTAGCTGAGCCAATGAACTTAAGACAGCAGTTATAACAACCACAGGTGTAGACAAGTGGTCGCTTGATATTGCTCCAGCAGCTCTAAACACCTTTTTTGGTGTGCATGTATGATTACATTTGTAAAGGAGGCTGTTTCAACTGTGTTGGGGTTTATCCCCTCTCCTAGCTGCTGCCGAAACCTACAACCATAATAGTGAGCTTATGTGTGGAAGGCTAGCCACCACAGAGCAAACTTTCTGCCAGCTGGCTATATAGGATGTGAGAGTAGAAACCAGGGTTGCTGGGCTTGGGAAATGCTGCACACATTTCCTCATTTCTTCATTCCCTCCTTTCCTCATTTCTCGGTCCTGGCTTCAGGCCAAACCTTTCAACTGATAACATGCAGCCAAGTCAGACGACGCCAAAGGGGATCATTGGTGGGTGAAGGATTAAATCAATCCTGCATACTTGTTGAGTGATTGTTAACTTAAACTGCTAAGCTAGTTAGTTTGTCAAATGATTATGCAGCTCCTGCACTTTTTGTTGTGGGAGATCCACCAAGAATGGCTACAATGTATGTTATTCTAACCCTCCCGATATTCATATACAATTTGGAATGTGCAGTGCTAGCTCTAGGAAGAATGTTTGTCTGATGCATGGGGCTAGGATCAGCAAATATGAGCATACCACACACAGTAGAATTGGTTAGCTTAAATTTATATATTCCCCACTCCACCTTTGTTTCTGTGGTAACAGGTGGGTACTATTTTGCTATAATTGATTTACAAACACTTTGTCATGCAAAGGAAAAGCAATCCAATATAAGCAACTGGAATATGATATAGTTACACTGAAAGAGAAGATGTGCTGGCTATAGCTGTTTTGGGTGCATGTAAAGTACCTACTTGGGAACTTGGTTTCTATGCTTTTGATAGCCATGCATCTGGGCCTATAATAATCTTTGCTTAATTGATTATGTACACTGCTCAACTCTTATGATGAGGTCCCACATTATGATCTTTGTGCACAAAAGTTTAGTATTGAATATATCAAATCTCAAGGTCTGCTAGCAAGATCTGAAAGAAGCTGAAGCCTGTACAATCTAGCCCCTAGACCTCACATATCTTGACGTGAATAATTCTGCTTATTGTTCCAATAACACATTCAAACTTCTATTAAATAAAGCATGATATAAGCTGCTTGCTCAAGGTATATGTCACGTGTCACACAATCAAAGTGAACTACCTATAGCTAAGTTGCCATGAAAATTATGCCTTGTGATTGTAATATTGCCCTTCTTTACTCATGTTGATAAAAAAAGAAGAAAAACACACACTTTTCTCACAATTTTAGCATTGCAGTTCAAACTTAGACGAGATCCAGATGAATGCCACCCTTTTAGACCTCACATAGTGACAGACTATATAGAGTGTGATGTTATATTTGTTGCACATCTATAGGCTGGTGTACAAACTTCATTCTGCTGTTACTATTGTACGTTTCAGCATGCATTCATTGAAAATTCGGAATGCCACCAAGCAGGCTACGCATACTTGTATTTTATTTGGTTAAATCATAGATAATACATACCGTAGTGGATGTGAAACGACATGCGTTTACGGATAGTTTACGGAGATTTAATGATACAGTCACTGCAGCGCCAGACCGTGGCAGAGCGGCCAAAATTGTCGTGTATGCGCGACACTCTTTCAGTTTTGGGACACGCGACCGCTGTGATAGCGGTCTACATACTATTTCAGAGCATCACTAAGTACATACTCTACAGATTCAAGGTTACAGGAAGTCTACAGTTCGCTTCTAACTCAACGTATTCACCCTCGCATCCGTTGGAGCACTGTACTACATCTTTGTGTGACTGATTATCTCTGGAGATGTTTTGCTTCGAACCAGATGTTGGCTTGATACAAATGTAATGTAGGTCCGTCTACTGGGAGAAAGTACTGATAATGCTGTGACACTTTTTGTTTTCCCAAGAATCAGGCAAGATCAAAATTTCAGGATACTTACTTTGTGTCAGATTATCTCCGGACGTAGCTGTCTATAGACCAAGTGACTGTTACAACTGTGTACTGTACTAGAACGTACACTGGGAGAAAGTATAAGTGTTCCATTGAAAGTGTCGTGTACAAGTTAAAAAACAGGGTGAAAACTCGCATGATTCGCGTATGATATTACCGTGTCGCGTCTACATAGTAGCTGCATTCTCCACACGGAGCAGCATGAGCGCGAATCAGCATGAAATGAAACTTCCTGTAACCTTCTAGCTGTAGAGTATGTACCTTGTCCATTCTATTCTCTGTTCCAGCTGCTGCCACACCGCTCAACTGAGGTAAAATGACACGAAAATCCGTTTACTCTCCGTTTTACTACCGATGCAATGATTGTATCACACATTCTCATAGTGGGCGGAAACGTTTCACATCCACAGAAGTGTATAGTATCTATGGATAAATGCAATTGGAGTTAACTTGGCACTCACAGTTGCACTGCGATCATTTCCTGTTTCTAAATGGTGTGGGCGTATGGCATGTATATATATAGACGATTCTAGTAGCTGGAAACTCTAATAGCCAGTTCCGTAGCGATTGACCCTGTCTTGCTGTAGCAGTAACTGCAGCAATGGCACACTACGCGGTGGTAGCAGTGGCTGTCACAGTCTTGTTTGCTGTGTCGCAGAAAGTGGATGCCCAGCAGTGAGTTGCGCATGTGCATGCATGCACAAAATTTAGTGGATACCACCGTAGGACATTGTCGAGGCGTCGCTGAGCCTGAGCGAACAGCGTCTGCCTGAGAATCGTGACTGTTTGATCACCAGCTCCGGAGCTCCGCCCAGTTTTGATCCCGCATTAGGGAGCGAGACTGAAGTAACGGGTAACGTAAAGTCTTACTTTTCACTGGCACGGTGTTTATGCTATTGGCCACTATTTGTTGCATATTAGTTTCTCATACCCCGCCCGCATGCTTTTTTGGGACCCACTTCGCGGGCCATTATTGTATATTTTATTGATCTCGCGCTCTCTACGCGTCGATGCTGCTGATTTGCATGTTGATTTGCTACACAGTGAACTGCAAAACAGCTAAAAGATGTCTCACTCCCTAAAATACCGGAGCGCTTACCCCCAGACTTTACTTCTTTTATAGCCTCGCAAGGGCCGGAGCCGAACTTTTTGCGGTTGCGAATAATGGTATAATGGTAACGGCCGCCCGCCCGCACGAACTTTAGAGAAAGTTCCTGATGAGAAACTAATATGCAACAAATAGTGGCCTAACTTCAACCCACCAGCGCAAACCCTTCCTCGCGCGGCTAGAAGGATGTGGGATCAAGACTAGATTTGGACAGTGGCGGTTTCAGTGGGGTTCCCAAAGTTTATGAAACTAGTCGGGTTGTGCATTAGAGTGTTGGGTAAACTGGTTCTCCGGCAGCGTTCGTCATTCTGTAAAATATGCATATACGCAATTTGGAAGCTTATAGCGTATACGTCTACGGCGACGTGAGGGATGCTTTGCGGAAGGTCATGCAGAGAGCAAGATTTTGTCCGTCTTTTAGCAATGAAAATTGCACTACAAGCATTTCTATAGTATTTTGCTGGACTAGCTTCGTTCCCAAGTCCGATTTTTCGATGGAGCCGGAGAACGAGGCTATTTTGGTAGGGCTGAAAAGCAGAAAATACTATCGGCAACTGGAACAGCAGGGAGCGGAAAATTGTACAAAAAGGTACATTTTGGGATATTAAGACACTGTAATCACTCATTATCGGTGTAAGCGCGATATGGGCCCGACGTCTCTTCTTGTTTAAGTCCTTCACTACAGGTACAGTTTTGCAGAATCTTTGCCAACATACTTGAATGCATAAAGCGAAAGCCTGTTTTGTGTTTCTTATAGGAAAGTCAAAGTTATCACTGCTAAGGCCATGGTACATTTTAAAATTAAATCATTAATAACAATTATTCTTTCAGAGGTAATGTCTGCATTTTCCTGTTTTCTCTTCGGTTACTAGCAAACTAGTCTCGCAGGCCAGACTTGCACGCGGAGAGAGAGAGAGAGTCTGGCCAAATTCCCATTAGTCTTTTGTGTTGCATACTCAACAGTAGGGCGCCTAGTGAAGTAGTAGTCGTGTGCTCAGCCCACTCGCGCCTCCTGGCGAGAAATGGTCTGGTGAACGAAGTCGAATTTCTTGGGTTTATTACCCAAAAGTAGTAAGGACCAATGAGATTGCAAGATCAGTAATTATTACGTGCACTTCCCTTACAACAGTAAAATCAGTTCATCTCCATTTGAGTATCCATACTTTAGGTTTTCCGCAAAATGTTTTGAACGTTGCTAGTTACACTGTCGCAAAAACGTACGCTAGCCCAAGAAATTCAACTTTGCTCACCAGCTACAGTACCGGAGTACTGGTTTAGGGTAAATTTGGCGCTTATGCTCATATAGTTGTGTATACAGTAAAACCTCTAATAACGGACCTTCCAAAAAGCGGACAACCTCTGTACAGCGGACAGATCACTTGCCCCCGATTGATTTTACCAATACATTTCGAACCTCCAAGAAGCGGACACCTCTCAACTCCGAACAACGGACACTGATGAGCCCCAAACGTACCTTAGCCAATACAAAATTACCTCCGAAAACGGACAGTGAAACTAGACCCATCAATAGTTTTGTACATAACGCGAACGCTTGTCGACGGCTTTCGTAAAGTTGTGCGCCACCATCGCTGGATTCAAAGACCGGGCATTATATTAGCACTGCTTCTTATCTTGCTAGCCTTTCTCGCCAAGGTACAGCAACGGAGAGGTCCGAAAATGCGACCTCATCGTGTTCGACAGCCCGAGCACACATTACCACGCCTACCGGAAGTATACCGAATGCCCATAACGGGATTCCTCCGTATATTCCGGATATGCAGCGGTCGTCCTTTCAACTGTACTCACTATAATGAGTATTTTGTTACTGTTGTCATAATTGCAATCATTTTTATGCAAGTAGTATTGCTCTTGCCATCTTGCAATTGAAAAAAAACAACATCAAACTTAAAATATATGGACAGAATAATACATTTTAAGTGTTAGTTATTTGTCTTTTAGGACTTTCCAATAGGTTTAAAAGAAAACCTCCGAGAAGAGGACAACCTCTCTACAAGGGACAAATGGCTCGTCCCAACATGTCCTTTGTTCAGAGGTTTTACTGAAATCCTTGATCAATGAAAGGCACTGAAGTGCCAAACCCTCGGCGCAGCAGTGCATGTGATTGTACTTGTGTGTTGACTAGAATCAATCATTGTCTCGTGAACTATAGAAGCTGTCATGCTTGCCAGATGTGTTCGGTTTTGTTCTTACCTGTGCAAAGTTTGCTCACGTGTTTCAGAAGCTCTCTTACTCGCTTTGCGGACTTTGTCTCTCTCTTTCGTCACTAATAACTCTTCCTCAGACAGTAAGGCTTTTCTACGTTTCATTGCGTTCTCAGGCTCCCCAACAGCAGTACACCGTGCTTTCCTTTTCTTCGATGCGAAGGCATGGCCAGTCACAAACTGACCTCTTCACGTGCACTACGGTATTACACTGTGCACATACCTTTCTCAGACGCATAGACCTATTGCACTCCATTGCATGCACTACGGTATTACACTGTGGGCATACCTCTCTGAACCTCTCGTAAAAGACAGTCACAAACGTTCGACGGAAAACACTATACCGCGTGCTCCAAGTCACGTGATCACACATTACCGCTACGTACGTGTTACGGAGAGGTATATACGGAAACATTGCACGTGAAGAAAATGGCTGACTTAGTCGCCGTAAGTTATAAGTTAACGCTTCTAACTTTTGAACTAAACAGTTTTAGAGGAAACGGCTTTTTAATTTTACTGCATTTTCCACGCTGTAGCCGCTGATACCTCTCGTTGAACGCCTAAAAGCGCGAGAAGGCAGAATAGAGAAAACGGACAGACAGACAGACACACAGGACAACTACCGTAACCCTCGCTGCGCATGCGCGCCGAGGGTTAATAAGGTTAGACAGTACCCCGGGATGCGAATTTGCATCTGAAGCACCCTTTTTTGGACTTAGTCTCTGCACGGAGTTTAAGCTGGCAAACTGCGCATGCGCGTGTGGGTGGAGTTGTTTGATGAACCTTGACCTTCATTCTTGAAGTTTCAGTTTTTGGCTGTTTTCGAGTGAGTTGTTGACTTTGGTCCAGCATGTTCTTGTACACTGAAGTAGAGCTGCATACTGTGTACCACAGGCTTTTTAAAAAGCTTGCAAAGGTACATCCCAACACATTTGTTATTTTTTGCAAGCATGTAGCTACCCGATTAAAAACTTGAAATAAAAGTTGAGTTCATACAACAGGTAGTGCAGTGCTTCTTCTAGCTATTGTACAATGATGCCTGGATTGTCCTTTAAAAAGTTTTTGAGAGACAGGTGTTCTTTGTCTTGACTCAGTGCCTTGAGAACATAGGCTAAATTTTGTTATGTAAGGACTCTGAAAATGATTGTCACAATACAGCCATGAGGACTTTACGAAACAATGTGCATACACTGGGTGCTGAAAATGTCCATGAACCAAGTACAATTTTGTGTGGTGGCAAAGTGCAAACACTAAAGTTCACATATCAACTGCAACTCTTTTTTCTCCTCCAACTGAAACACCAGGTTAGCATGAAAGCAAAACGAAAGATACTCCACCATCTGTGTTGAGACAAAAAAGAGAGATTATATAGCAGTGCATAGTGGACTCTATACCCACAGCCTGACCAACCACAATGTAGATCACCTTTACTAGTGCCTGAGATGATTCAGCATGATGGGGCAAGCCTGAGCAAGCAGCACACTGCTGATTTACTACTTTGTCATGGCACACAGCAGGATTCGTCACTGTCGACTGTTTAAGTCAAATTTGACAACGCATAAGTAGCTAAGTCCTCACCAGAGATAAATATAAGTATCACATATGCCAACCATTTCTTCAGCCAGGGCAGCTAACGTGGCTACACATGCATGGACTAAGCTTTACATCGAAATCGTGAGCTAAATTTCTGGCGTTTATGCGTGCCGTTTATACATCAGGGCCCGCTATCTGAAATGAGGCGACCCAGTCAACCAGCCACCGTCCATATTAAATTTATATCGCCTGTGAGCGGCCTGCCGTCGTCGGTAGAAGCACAAACCAGTGCCACACGTGCTTCAACTTCAGTCGTCTTCGCTCCGGGTCCCTGACGCTGCACTCAGACAGTAGCCCTCCACTGGCCTTCACATGCTTCACGATATCGATCTTCGTGAAATATTTGAATGCGCTCATTTAAAATTTAGGGTAAGTGGTCGGTCCACAAGCAAGCAAGCAAGCAAACATACACACGCATGTGCGCAATGAAGTCACACTAGTGTGGGGCTCGCTCAGGCTCGCCCCAACCACAGTAGTCTCACGTAGTTACACCCCGTTCGCCAAGACAGGGAAGGGGTCAGGTAACTTTCATTGCAGTCACTTGTTGCACAGTGATTTTATTTACTTGCATGCATTGTGTAAGTGCTAAGGCAGCATAATTATCTGGTGAAGACTGACAAAGCAAGTACTCATGGTTTCACAGTTGTTCATGCCTTGTAATTTCCTATTGAAGTTGTGATATCAGCACTCATGTGACAGAATACTGCACTGTGATTGGTCCCACATTCTACAGAGCAACAAACTGCAGTAAAAGTTATCAGACCTCTTCCCTCTGTTGCGGAATGGGGTGTGGCTATGCGAGACTAGTACCACACATAGGGAAAACAGATTTGCTGATTCTTCACAGCTTTTTGTGTTCTAATATAAGCAGCTATTTACAACATATAGCTACATCTACATTTGATTGACTGTGTATCAGACAGTTTTGTTGTCTAAAGAAACTTTCCAAACCACAGTAGATTGATTCTCGAGTGCAGAACATGAACGGCAGGCACATATCGTAAGTTATCTTCCATCACCTATAGTTTGGCAATACAACTTTGCAGTTCTGTATTTCGTGTGCACACAAAAATATCTGAAGAGTCACCAGACTTTTGCGGTACTGAAAGTGACCAACACTCACATTGCCTGCATCTTCACCTCATATAGCCAGGCTTTTCGTCAATCTAGCTTTTGATTGCTCACAGGAAGTAAAATAGAGGAGTTAGCTATCAAAAACTGGATGGGGGCAAGGCCTAGGAATGAGTATTGGGCTTGTAAGACTACTAGCTAGATAAGCTAGTTGTCATTTGACTCGTACCAAGGCTGCGTGGGAGGAGAGAGATGTCTCTCTCCTCCCACACGGCCTGGGTACTAGGCTAAGTTGTCATAAGCAAGTTCTTAGTCTCACAAGCTAGACCCACTTTCTCAAGAACGAACAGGTTGGATAAATTGTGCACACAGGTTGTGTCCCATCATATCATGCAGTGCAGTCAGACTATGTTGTAGCACGAGTCCAAATGACAGTCAGGACATAACTTTTCACAAAAGGAATTTCAAGCGCAATCTTTGCATCATCCTACTAACTGCATTCCACTGAAAAGAGCTTGTACATACAGTTCATTATGCCTATTGCAAACATAGCAGTTGTAATACAAACTTGTTTGTTTGTTTTTAATTATGTAGGCCTGTAATGGCCGGTCTTCCAGGAGGTCCTCAAACAGATAAGGAGGAAAAAAAACAAAGCAAACAAAAAACAAAACAAAGTACATGGGAGCGAGGCTAAATAAACATTACTTAGGCCTCTACTGGATCTGGCGTGTGCCTGGCTGCTTCAAAAATGGCTGTGAGTCAATGTTGCACACTGCCATCTCCTTGTTTGCTTCAAGGTTTAAAGGTTCAACTCCACCTATTCGCGCATGCGCAGTTTGCCAGTTTGAAAGTCGTGCAGAGACAAAAATTCCCCGTGAGAGGATAGGGTCTTGGGACGAGACTAATGAAGTAGGTGTGAAAATTATGTTGGACGTATTCTGAACAGGCAGGACTTCCGTTACAACACCACGCGCTCTAAGCTGTGCCTAGCCTCGTACCCAGGCCTTTTCCCTCCTCCCACGTGGCCTGGGTACGAGGCTAAGCTATGCCAAACTGAAAGACAACCGCGCGCCTCTGTTAACCCTTTAACAACCGATGACGCCATATGGCGTCGTCAGATTTTGGCCGCATGTTATCAGTTGGCGCAATCCGTTTTGAAGATAGGTTCTGCGCTAGCAGAAAGGGTGGGACAGGGGGAGTGGGTGGGTGCAGCGCTCTGGCTGACAGTGCATGGCGGCGGTTGCAGCTGCCTGTAGAAAAGCCTTGGTCAATGCCGGGTGGGCCATTTGTCTGCTTTCTTGCACAAACGGGTGTAGAAAACGCTCCTTTCACCTTGTAGGGACTCCATTTCTGGCATTTTAGGCAGCTTTTAGTCCGGAGGAGCGTTCTCTGGTTGGAGGGCCCTGACTATTGAACGCTCGCTAATGAGTGGGTGTGTCCAAGGTCATGAACCTACAGAGAACATGTTAATAAAGCTTTGAGTCAAGTTTCCAGTGCTAGCTCCAAGCAGAAGTGAAAATACGGACCATGGAAGGTATCCATAGCCTAATAAACACTTCCAGTAAATAGCCTACGGTTGTTAAAGAGTTAACTGCCCTCCCGCATGGTTTAATAAGAAGACCAGAAGCCGCTGAGAAACCGCCCCATAAGCTTAATGTGATTCACGTTATATTTATTAACCGTAATTCTTCAAATAGACACCGCCCTCAAATAGTAAGTTAACTGGGAGGCTGCGCATACTACTAACAGCAACTAACAGTTGTCACTGTATCGCTCGTACGAACCTTGTCCAGCCAGCATTGATGCTTGGGGCTTTCCAGATAAATAAATGCCACCCTCGAATAGTATCCGCCCTCAAACAATAGCCGCATAAAAACGGGAAGCGAAGAAAATAGTAAGCCGCGGCGTCTGATCGAAAAAATACGGTATGATTATGTTCGTTTAGGAAGTAACAGCGTGTTCACAGCCACTTAAGGTGGCGCTCGGCGGAGGTTAAAAAACGTAAACAGGGTTACAGTCTTGGATCAGGGTTACTCCTAATGTCAGCATTAGGGTTTGTTTTAGGGCAGTATTGCTCTGCCTAGTATTTTATTAGCTCATTAATATTAAAAGCCAAAAAATTTGATTTATGGCAGCGATTGTTCAGCGCCACTCTCAAAGTCATGCTAGGCTCATACTTAAATGGAAACTTTACCTGCACAAAAATGAACGCATGGTCACGATGTAATAGATGTAATTCAAGGAAAAATTCCATGTGTTACTCGTGGGAAAGAAGTATGTTACATTCCCATAAGTCACTCATGGGAAAGAATTAGGTCTTTTGCACCTTAGGTTACTCACGGGATAGAATTGCATGCTTTCGTTGTACGTAAAATATGCAGAACATGTGGCCTTATATGGCTGGGGGACTGCAGAATAATTATGTCTTTGGCCTTAAAAGGATATTCCTGTAAATTATCAAATGATTGGCTATGAATCTCATTTACATTCCCTCAGGAGTCACTAGAGGGGTACCCTGTTATTATTTCACATCTAATGTAAAAGTTCACCATATATAGGTAAGATACCTTTATAAAGAGCAAGAATTCCATTTTTCCCCCCTCAATAGTAAATCCCTGTGCATTCATCACAGAATTAGCTATGAATCTCATTCAACAGTCCCCAGAGGGGTACCCTGTTGTTACTTCACATCTAACGTGAAAATTTCCCATATATAGGCAAGATACCATTACATTTTCTCAGGGGGTCACCTGGGACACTAATGTAAAAGTTTTCTAACTAAGAGGCAAGAGCAGTCAAGGGAGAGTAGCTTCAAAGGGCTATAGTGTCCCGGTGACTTAACAAATTGAAAAAATTGTGTCACTCTCAAGAGCAATACAGAGTTTACTTTCCTTCTGATGGTGAAATACTATCTGATGATAAAGATGTTGTTTTCCTCACTTGAGAGTTGATAAATTCTCTATATAAAGCTATCTTGCCTATATACAGGAAACTTTTATGTTAGATGTGAAGCAACAAGGGTTACCCCTCTAGTGACACCCGAGGAAATGTAAATGAGATTCATAGACAATCATTTGATAATTTACAGCAATATCCTTTTATGGCCAAAGACATAATTCTGCAGTCCCCATATAAAGCCACATGTTCTGCATACTTTTGGGCATTTTACGTACAATGAAAGCACCTAATTCTATCCCATGAGTAACCCAAGGTGCAACAGACGTAATTCTTTCCCATGAGTGACACATGGGATTTTTTTCTTGAATCACGTCTTTTTCTAAGTGACTCGCTTCTGCAGGTTGCAGATGGGACTCCAGCGCCGAAGCGACTGGTAAGGCATCTAGAGATGCGTCAAAAACTCGATCAAAAGGACGCTGTGTTAGTATATATATGTCTCACCTTAGGACACACAATCCACACTAACTATGTGTATATATATATAATTATACATATATATATATATATATATATCTGCAGAATAATGAGGTCTCGTCGAGTTATAGGATTCTCAATAGGATTATATACATATATATACTCCACTTCACCCTTGTTTCTGTGGTAACAGGTGGGTATTATTTTCCATATACTGACAGGAAGTTGTAGATTCTGTAGATTCTGTTCCATATACCACAGGAAGTTGTAAAATGATGTTTCCTATAAGCTACCTTGTTTAGAGTGTAAATTACTTTACATGTTTACTAATAACATACCTTGTTTACAGTGAAAACTACCATGTGTATTTACTAATAACAACAAGGACCAATCAGAGTGGAGAATATAACAGATAAACCACAGTAGACAGGGATTTATGGTCCATAAACAACCCTCGCCCTCGGGCTGCACCCTCGGGCTCGGGTGGTTTATGGACCATAAATCCCTGTCTACTGTGGTTTATCTATAACATATACTCCACTTCACCCTTGTTTCTGTGGTAACAGGTGGGTATTATTTTCCATATACTGACAGGAAGTTGTAGATTCTGTAGATTCTGTTCCATATACCACAGGAAGTTGTAAAATGATGTTTCCTATAAGCTACCTTGTTTAGAGTGTAAATTACTTTACATGTTTACTAATAACATACCTTGTTTACAGTGAAAACTACCATGTGTATTTACTAATACAACAAGGACCAATCAGAGTGGAGAATATAATAGATAAACCACAGTAGACAGGGATTTATGGTCCATAAACAACCCTCGCCCTCGGGCTGCGCCCTTGGGCTCGGGTGGTTTATGGACCATAAATTCCTGTCTACTGTGGTTTATCTATAACATATATATATCCTGTTGAGAAACCTATAACGCGACGAGACCTCATTATTCTGCAGATATAGTTTGCTATACTTTGCTGTTTGTACCCAATTCACGGTATTATTGGTACCGATAATTCACAGGCGCACATACACTGGTGATGCAACCCCCCTAGTTGCTAGGGTACATGCCCCATTGTGCTCCAGCTTGGTTGTGCCACATGCCACTGATTGTAATACTTGTTATTTGATGCTAATCACACAAAATCCGCCACTTTTATATTGCCATGGACGACCAGGTACTGTACTAGGACTGCCTACCGATCTCAAACCTACACTGCATACCGAACTGGTACAAGCTATTACTACTATGGGTGTGGTTGGTGGAGCAGATGCAGAGGAACCAGCTACTAGTAAGAGATTCTGACTGTTGTGTGTTTACATTGCAAATTGAATAAAACTACATGTGTTAGAAGGCAGTGTGTCTGAAATCTTGTCCATCTGTTGATTTGACAGAATGTGTGTCTGTTGTGGACAAAAATGCATACTGGGTTACTGTGCTGAAGTCTAAGTGTGTGCTTTCAGGACAATCTCAGGTTCCACAAACAAAGAGTATAGCCATCAATAATATTAAACATAGCCTTCTGAACAGGCCACATGGCCTGGGTGTGAGGTTACATTAAACATAGATATGCTCTATTAGGAAGAGTAACCACATACCAAAGATGAAAGTGGGTAGCAATTATGAATTTTGCCAAGAGTTTTAAGAAATTGGTTCCTCTAAACACTTCAGCTAAGCTTGCAGTAATACACCCCCTTTGAGCAAATGCCTTCTCTCCTCTTCCTTCCTCCTTAACTTTTTACATCGCTTGGTAATTTTTTAAGTGCCCACTTGTCAGTGAGAAACTTCTATGTATGTAGGCATGGTGTGGTGAAAGTAAAGTTGTTATCCTTAATGTGCATGTACAACTGAACTGCTAGCGGTTTGCAGAGAACTGCTGACATTTTCATACCGCGGGACAAGCTTATGCATGTTGTATCCATCCAGGATACAACATGCATAAGCTTGTACTGCAGGGTGGGTGATTTATAAATGTGATGGATAATTTATAAATATGATGGGAGGTTTATGCATGTGTAAGTGTGGTTATTTACAAATACACTGGCTGATATACAAATGCATGCGGAACTAGATTTATAATTTTATCTGGACATTTACAAATGTAGTGAGACATTTATATATATATATATCTCTAACTGATATTCTGCATTCTAATTTGATGTATACTTTTATCATAAGTGCATGGCACCCCATAGCTATTAAATGATCGTGTAGTTACCATGCAAAGGGCTCTGAAAGATTTATGTTGGTGGTTTAGAAAACACATTTACTAAACTACTATAGACCACTCAATTTTGTCATCTACAGCCGGCAGGCATACACTGCCTATCGCAGTCAGGCATACACTTACTGCTGCTCAGGATATGGAACATCAACCTGTCATGGTAAGAATGTACCTAGCAGCACTCACATGCACATGAATTGATTATACTCATCTACATTTCAGCCCTGTGTTCAGGAGCTACATCCTGTCCAAATGGAGGCGCTTGTACAGCACCCAACACCTGTGTATGCACAGCTGGATGGAGTGGTTCCACGTGTACAACAGGTACAAATAAATGACATCACAAAACTATTTAGTCAGCATTCCATGATACCTGACAAACATGCATGGTCTGTATGCAGCTCTGCATTGCTCACTCAGGCTCGAAGAAGGAGAGAGGTAGAAGTAGAGAGGTAGAGAAAAATAAAGGTCCTTTTCCAGCTTGGTCATGACCTATGATTTCGCTGCTACTATATGTGTTGGCAGTACATCAGCAACATAGTAATAATCAAAACATAGTATGAACAAAAACATCACTTATAAGAAAACCCCAAAATATCATTACAGTTTCTCTTGAAGCACAAAAATAATGCTATCACCATCCATCTGTGTATAAATACAGCAAAAAACGGTAGAATTAAAGCTGGAAATGCAAGATACAACTCTTACCTGCATGGAAGTCAACCAGGAAGCTTTGGGTTCCAGTGTGCACTGCTTCTGTGCATGTGCATTACACCAGGATGCTCATAAATTGGAACAACCTGGAAGGGTGTGGGCAGAGGAGCTGAGACAGAAGTATATATAATTTGGAGTGGCCTAGTGTTTGCTCTGTTCTTGTGTCTGGCCTACAGTAACTATTAACGCCACCATGTTTACAGGAAATAAAGTAGGT
Source organism: Agelas oroides (assembly GCA_949130485.1). Classification (NCBI taxonomy): domain Eukaryota; kingdom Metazoa; phylum Porifera; class Demospongiae; order Agelasida; family Agelasidae; genus Agelas; species Agelas oroides. The sequence continues at coordinate 12,642,752 of OX422183.1, read as the reverse complement.
ATCATGAAAATAAAGCAGTCAAGTTGAACATTCATTTGATATGCTACAAATTCAGCAGTCTGATGCATGTATAGCTATACTGTTATTCTTCATATTGTTATGACTTGTAAACTGCAGATATAAATGAATGTACTAGTGGCACTCACATGTGTCATCGCCATGCAAATTGTATCAATACTCCGGGGAGTTACACGTGCTCTTGCAACACTGGATATCAAGGCAATGGATTTTCTTGCACAAGTAAGTACATATATTTTTCAATCAGAGTGTATCAATAGTTATATAATATTTTATACACATGTTTTAGACATTAATGAGTGCCTCAGTAGCAATGGAGGTTGCCACCACAACTGCCATGACTCAGATGGAAGTTACTTATGTTCATGCAATAATGGCTACCAACTTAACAGCGATGGACATACTTGTGAAGGTTGGTAGTAGAAAGTTGCTTACTAAGTTATAGTTATAGCATCATAACTAGCTATAGGGATTTATAGCAGAGCTTGAGGACAAGGGTTGGATAATAATAGTAATCATCATAAATCCCATGGTTACCATGTTGTAAGAGTTAGCAAGTTTGTTTCACTAAGGAAAACTTCCATAATGTTATTGTGAATTAGTACCTAACTTCTGGAAATTTTTGTTGTAAGGTATTTTCATAATTTGCATTAACCATGAAATTAATTAAAAAAACACGAATTATATTTTACAACGAATATTAATCATAATGGTCAGCACATTTTGCACACATGGTTTCACAATGCAGCTAGCTAGTTGTTTTGTGCAAGACAGCTCTTCGTTTTACAGCACAGCTAGCTAGTCATTAGCACAAGACAGCCTTTGAGTTCGATACCCCCGGTGACTCATGGCAATCGCATGACCTGCGTGGGTTGCCACAAATGTAGCAAGCTGTTCATACTTCATGTTACTGACGTGTGTAATCTCAGGAATGTAGAACTGATTTAATACCATAACAAAAATTTTCGTGAGTGTCTATGACCACAAAAACAATTTTACATGGAATAAGAAAACAAAAAAATTTTACAACATGAAAATTTCCATATCTATGGTAGTACCAGTTAAAAACCTGATGGTGACAACCCTTAGTTTTGTAAGCTCTTCATGCGAGATGAGGGAGACAATGTGGTACATGGGAAGTAAGCACAACTTGATTTATTGACAAATTGTCAACACTAACTCATGATAACAAGCAGTTCTACCATGAAAAAAACATTCCATATTTCCTTGGTTTCTTGAATTAATCCCGCAAGCAACCACAAACACCCACTTAAGTAAATGAAAATTAACCCCACCCTAAATAGTCCCCACACAGTAATGAAATGGGAGGGAATTATGCAAACCTTAACTTGAGAAGGGTTTATTGCTCATATGGGAAGGCAAAACATGCCACCAGTTACCGATTGGGAGGAATTATGCAAAACCTGTTTATAAATCCCTCATATTATACAATCTTTACACTATCTTCATGGGAAGGATTTAAACAAATATCGAAAAGAGTAGAGACGTAGTCATTTCTTTGTAATTGACTATGAATCTCATAACTATTTGCAGGTGTACTATTTGGGTATGTTCCTAATCATTTGTGACTTATGCTTCCAGGGTGTAATTCTCCATGTTTCCTTCATGGAAAGGATTTATGCAAAAGTCAAATAGAGCATATACCTAATTATTAATTGACTATGAATCAACTCATCACTACCTGCATTGCAGGTAAGTTCCACATCATTAATGACTTTTGTGCATAAATCCTTTCTTGCATTGTCTGTATGTTTCCTTCATGAATCTCATTACTACATGCATACCTACTTTATCCATTTTTGTATGCTGCTTATGTCTTAGTATCAGTCATGCTAATGAAAAATGGTCATGGTCAAACAGGCCAACCATTCGTAGCTGTATAGAGGCATCTTGAAAAAGACGTTCCCATGAGACGTCCCTGAGGAAGTCCAAGCAGTCAATTACAAAGAAATGATTAGGTATCAACTCTTTTCGACTATTGCATAAGGAGGAGGAATTATGCAAAACAGGTTTTGCATAATTCCTCCCCATGAGTAACTGGTGGCATGGTTTGCATAATTCCTTCCCATGAGTAACTCAAGGAAATTTTCATACTTTTATACAAAAGTTACCGTGACCCACACAATCGATGGTGCATGTGCACGGTCAGAGTGCACGACAGACTAGGTTGAAGTTAATTGAACCCACCCTCATTTTGTTCCTGCCCTCGTATTGTACCTGCGGGTAAGTACGGTCTGAAATTAATAGTACCCATGGAAAGTAATCAAGGAAATATGGTATTGCTTGACTGCAAACACAAAAAATCATACTATGTAAAACCATGTTTACCCAAAAAGAAGATTGTACCATGTGTAAATGTGTCTACCCTACACCTACATGATTAAAAGTTGTGTCCAACATCATGAATCCAATAAAATGTACCAGGTTCTGCCCCTTGTTATTGCACAGAGAGCCAGGGACTGAGATTATATTACTTGAACAGAAACCTTGTTAATAAAAGAGATTTTAATTATTGACCATGGATAGTTTTTAAATCTACTTCTCCTATTTCAGTTCCACCACTGCCACCAACAAACCTGCAAGTTTCTGGCATCGGCAACAGGACAGCCACACTCACCTGGCAGGCACCAGTGGTAACTTTCCTGAACTCACTGACTGCTGTGTCCTCCTACCAAGTGATGGCTACACAAGAACAGTTTGTAAATGTGTCAGACATATATGTTAATGTTAGTGTGGGTGTTACCACCTATACATTTCCTCAAACACTGGAGGAGTACACAGTGTATACTTGCACTGTCAAGGCAAGGAATGCATTTGGACTAGGAAATTCTACTCATCCAGTTACACTTAGGACTCTACAAACAGGTATGTATACACAAGTTGTTGAAATGTAAAGGCCACCGGTTTACCTCTGTCTTTTCCCCACAGCTCCATCATCAACACCACAGTCTGTTAGTGGTGTTGCTCAAAGCCCAACTGTGCTTTCTTTCACCTGGTCACCCCCACCACCAGTGGATATTAATGGCATCATCTTGTACTATGAGGTGGATCTGAGGGAGATAGAAACAGGACAGAGATGGACTTTCTTTGCTCTTGGAGATGACCTGAGATTGGGATCCCTCCATGCATATTATACATACCAGTGTGAAGTAGCAGCACATACTGTTAGACGTGGACCCTTTAGTGATCCTTTTCAACTAAAGACACTTGAAACATGTAAGATCAAACTGAATCAAGTTGTTCATGTTGACGTTAAACACACAGAAGTATGAAAAATTGTAGCTAGTTTGGTATTAATCTGTGCTGGCTGAATTCATGGTGGTAGAGATTAGGTGGGGACCAAGCATACAATGTGAGGCGGAGAGATGCTCCTCACACTAGCAATGTGCTGGTATTCTTCAGTTGTAAGGCCAGCAAGGAAGCAGGATGCTCCCAAAAAGTAGCTGGCATGTCCATCATTGTTGCAGGTGGTCCTCATTTTGTGATAGACACTTTTAAATTAACATAGGATAGCTAAGTAGCTTAAATAAACTCTTTCTCAATACTTTGACTTCGGGGTGAGCCTTGAGGGTAATTTGTTCTTATTCTTATGAAGAATACATATGCATGTAGCACTCTACCCCAACTGATGATCTAAACCACATCTGGTGTGACCCATTATTGTTCCAGTGATGTATAATTACTCAATAAAATAGTGGTAGCATCATTCCCGGATTTCTATCCAAAAAACTTCTGGGTAGGAGCCTGAGCATGAGGCTAAAATGGTGGTAAAGCAACAGCCAAATAATTGGCTTTGATTACACTACTGTTGATGTCAATATTAGCAGTTGTACTATGAAAATGCTAGTATATATAAAAGATGAAACTGACAATTGGGACTTCAAGAAAGCCAAGTTTCATCTTTTATATATATGTTCACCGATGGTAGAAAAGTTCATAGGTATGTAGCTACTCATGTGGCATGGGTACTGCTGCTTTCCAATGGATGTATTTAATTTAATTTCCCAAGTAGTATAATGACAGGTACTCTGTATGTGTAAAATCCACTTCTACAGCTCCCAGTGCACCACCTAGCAACTTCTCTGTCAGTTTCATGAACTCAACAACTATCACTCTCTCTTGGGATCCACCACCCTTTGACCAGATAAATGGATACATTCGACACTACATTGTAGTTGTGACTGAACATGAAACTGCTTCAGAATCTCAAGAGCAGCCAACCAACACTCAAGTTACACTACAGTCTCTACACCCCTACTACAGCTATACATGTCGTGTGGCTGCTGTTACAACAGGCCCTGGCCCATACACAGGAAACCTCACCATCCAGTTGCCAGAAGATGGTAAGATCACTTAGTTGACTTTGAGTATATAACATCTCCATAAACTAAAGCCACCTCCCTTTTCTAAATGTGAGGAGCTAAATGTCATCCCATTGGTACCTTAAGACATGAGCTATTTTTTTTCCAGACCTAGCTACCAGTTGTCACTAGCCAACAACTATGCACGGGAGGAGAATGGAGAATGATACCCATTTACTGCCAAGTACAAAAATCTTGCTTATAGACCGCAATATATTAATGATCGTTTCAATGACAACAATGGCAAAACGTGCTTTGATGCATATGGTTGACCTGCTGTAAGGTTTTCCAAGTGTCTAACAGTAACTGTTTGTTTGTTTTTTGTCATGTATGGTGCGATTTTCCTGGTGTCTAACTGCACCTCAGAGATACAAGGCTAATCTGTCAGCAAATGTTCGAAGAATCAGAGTGTTGATAAATGTACACATGAATAGAGAAACCAGTCTGTTCAAAGTGATACATTTATAAGACCAAATGAGCCATTTTACCCACTGAAAGAAGAGAGCAGCAGACTGTTTTCTTTTTAGATAGCAAGACCATTAAAAGTGCTAGACTTTTCTGCATGGTTAGGGTGATACATGAGACAAATAAAATAGACTTTGTGCTTGCTTCTCAGCTTGAGTCAATGATTGTGTGTCATTTCATGTAGCACCACCACGTCATGCTCCTTTCTCAGGCTCACACCACAGTAGTGAAGCATTGAATACACTTAGCCACAACAGTACACTCACACTACTGCTAACATACTATCCACTGTACTAACATTTTAATGTGCAGTGGTTCAGCTGAGGTTTGTTTGTGGTAGGATACAGTGAACTGTTTAAGTAATTAGCACAAGCATGACCAAACTATGTAGGTTAGCAATCATGCCTTGTGGTTACCCTAAATTGATAGTTGATGTCATGGGATGTACAGTTGTCTATAATTTGATTCCACTGTATCTACATGTCATTTACAAAAAGGCTGAATTCTGTGCATAGCCCAATATATACATACTGAATAAACACTAATTTCACAAGTGCTTTCTAACAGTTACTGTTCAAGAACCATTGGGTACTGCAGTCTGTCAGTGAATGTCTGCTTTGTAAAATCAACTCAAACCCACCTTCTATTACTAAGGAATAATAAAGACTGTCATTTACTCCAAATCTACTAACTGCATATTTGATTGGGCTTTCTGCACAAGTTATTGTTAATTGTTGTTACATTACTCTCAAATATTCCCCTTTCAGCTCCCAGTGAAGCTCCTCCAAACTTATCTGGCCATGCAGTTAACTCAACTACAATTGCACTGATGTGGGATGCTATTGCTCTTGAGAATCAAAATGGTTTTCTACGTCACTACCTTGTTTCTGTTCTGGAATTGGACACTGGGGAAATGGATGTGTACACTGCTGGTGCCACTCAGTTGAATATTTCAGAGCTCCACCCATACTACACCTATACTTGTATGGTTGCTGCTGTCACCATCAGGATTGGACCATTCTCCATATCTGTCTCCATCATCACTCCTCAAGATGGTGATCTATAAATTATTTTTACTAGATATGTGTATCTACATTTGCTGAAAGACAATGCTTGTTTTCTATGCTGTATTAATTTAGTAAGAGTACAAGTATAATTATGGAAGAGCCAGTATTCATAGTTACTTGTTACCTTCTTACCATTCCGAATACGACATTTTGTTGATCTTATTTCTACTTTGATTGGTTGTAGTCCCATCTGGTTCTCCCTTGAATTTCACAACTGAAGCTACCACCCCTCGTACTCTCTACTTCTCATGGGAACCTCCTCTGCTGGAGCAACAAAACGGAGTGATACTCGGTTACACTGTAAGCATTGTTTCAGATGACAATGGGATGATGTTTCAACTCTACTCAGATGACCATGCAACCAACCTTTCAGCTACCATCTTCAAGCCATACACTGTGTACAGATGTGCAGTGGCAGCATTCACAACACCAGGAACTGGGCCTTACAGTGATGAAATGATGATTTTAACCCCTGAAGACAGTATGTTTTATGCATTAAGGATTATGCCAAAGCTTTTGCCCAGACTATGTAGTATTTGCTGTTAAGCATATAGCTCATTTTGATTAAGATCTGCTGAATTCATTCAAAGCTCATATCATTGCGTTTCAATGCAAAATTTATCACCCCATGTTCACTTGATTATTCCGAATACCTGTTTTATTCATGTTCCTCAGTTCCAACCAATCCCATGAATACCACCCTTGCCAGAGTGGTTGGCTCTCCAACCGAACTCTATATTCAGTGGAGAATACCAGAAGAACCAAACGGAATTATTATAGCTTATAGTGTATACTGCAAGGAAATTATTGTTAATGATGCACAGCAAAACTTGGGTTCCGCTTCAGGAAGTGCAATTGCTATGTCTGGAGAAGAAGATGGACTTGGCAACATGATAGACTATGCTATTCTGGTGGTGACAAATGGAACGGAATTGGAAGCTTTTGTGGAAAACCTCACCCCCTTTACCAACTATGGGTGCTTTGTTACAGCTAATACATCTGTAGGAGAAGGAAGCTCTAGCAAAATTCTTACAGCAACAACCGATGAGTCAAGTATGTCACTTACTAATAATTATGACCTAGTATTGTACAGTATTTTCTGAGTTCTTGCAACATCTGGTTGCAACACTGAGAATTAAACATTCCATCAAATCAAATTGCTTAATTCTGTGCAGTCGACACTCTTGCAACCAGAAGTTGCAAGAACTTGGATAGCAATTAGTGGTTGACGTAGTACACACTGCAAAAACTGCGTGAACGAATCTTCCCAAACATGCCAGGTGATGCTCATTGTAATAATTTCATAATTGGCAACAAAGGTGCAGTCATGTTCACTCCACTCTAATTATAGTCGAGTACTCTAGTCATGTGATCCCTCAGTGGCATAACTAGGGGGCACAGCATGGGCACACCCCATTTATAAGAACTTCTGTGCAAGAATCTGTTGGGATCCATGGCATGCTACTTAGAAAAGTTTGACTTGTAGAGCCCCATAGGTCAGTTCTCAGAGGCTATTCCATTGTGATTAGTGACTGAGTGGTGTGCAGTACGTAGGTCTTAAAAATGTGGTGGCAACTTGCAAATGGTAAAGCCAAGAGAGTATACGAGACTGTGTCTGATGTTCTGTAGTCAGATATAGCCTATGTGCTATGATGTTTAATTTTGGAGAATTTTCGATATGCTGTTTAACGAGTCAAAAATGATAATGTTGCATGGTACTGATACTCGGTGCTCACTCCTACATTGGTAGGACACAGTCCTTAGTTGCTAGGGTGCATGCCCCAGTGTGCCCCGGCTTGACTACACCACTGCTACTATCTATAATTTCATTTCTATCTCAGTGTTACTATCTTACCTTTTGCAGCTCCTCATGATGCTCCCTCACAGTTTATTGCCCTCGTACTGAACTCAACAGCTGTGTATTTGAATTGGTCTTCCCCAAGTCTACCCTATGGGGTCATAACCTCCTATACCATAACATACAATGCGAGTCAGAGTGAGATACAAATCATCAGAATTCCTGGAAATAAAACAACAAACTATACAGTGGAAGGTCTGAATGAAGATACAGCCTACACTTTCACAGCATATGCTTCAACTCGAATTGGAGCAGGACCTTCCGCAGAATTTAATGCAAGAACGGATGAATACTGTAGGTTATTATCTATTGTAATTTAGCCTCATTCCCAGGCCTTGCATGGCTCCAGGTTTTTTTCACTTGTGATCAGAATTTGGAACAGGGAAGATCTAGGATTAATGCTACTGTAATTATTGTGTGTGCAGTTTATTGCAAGTGATCAAAAACTGGAGACCTGGAAATTAGGTTACAGTATTATTGTCAGTGTTTTGCTAATAGTATTGACTGACAAGGAATATTAGATATTAGCATATTCATGCAGTGATGTTTTTGTAGCTCTAGTACCAGTAATAGGTTGTTAATTTCCTATCATTTAAACCTGCAGACCCAAGCTCTCCACCAACTGAGGTGCAGGTCACATATGTTGGGAGAAGGGAAGCCACTATCACATGGCAACCTCCAATATTTGAGGACCAAAATGGGGTTATTATATACTACCAGTTGACAGTTTCCCAGTCCCAGTTTGAGATACCAAATATCATTGTGAATGTAAACATCACAAGCCATACTCTAACAAACTTGGAGGAACATGTTAACTACACAGTTGTGGTTGCAGCAGCTACTCAAATTGGGATTGGACCTTTCAGCTCAGCAGTAAATTTTACTACACTGCAAGATGGTAAACCACAGTTGTTAAATATTTTTACATTAGCTCTGTTAAAATTCATTTCAAAGTAAAAAGCCGGCAGTCACCAGGAATCAGTTGCACACTCAACAGCCACCTTGCATGTGCTGTCCGTACCACCTGTACAGTGCGTTTAGAGGATTGCGACGGCTAATGGTTGTCTGTTGGTTGTAGCCAAGTTGTAGAGCACTAGCAGCTCAGGAGCCTTAATTTGATTCCTGGCAATTGCTTGCTTTTCACTTCCCTGTTTTCGCCTCATAACATCATCTTTATTCCCAGCTGAAGCAAGATGTTTAGAGCATTAACTGTTTTTTTTTTATAATGATGGTGTGTATGTACTTCATAGAAAGCACTACTACTCTATCAATTGCATTTTCAACCCCAATGCTAGTTAATTTGGTCTTAGAATAACAGGTTAAAATCTAGTTGGTACTCAGCTCTTTATAAGCATCAGCAAAAAAGAAATGTCCTTTTTATGCTCCCTGAAACAGTTCCATCAGCATCACCTCAGTCTCCCAATGGTGTGGCTAACAGCCCAAATCAGGTGACTCTCACCTGGTCTCCTCCGCCTCGTGTTGATGTAAATGGAGATCTGCAGTACTATGCTTTGCGAGTAACTGAAGTAGAAACCCGCAGGCAGTGGGCATTTTACACTGTGGATACATTCATTACCATTGGAGGACTACATCCATATTTTAACTACCGCTGTCAGGTTGCAGCTCATACTGTTCTTGGCAGTGGTCCTTTTACCGACCCATTCTATGTACAGACTCAGGAATCAGGTATGTTTGTGTCTCTGCTACACACTTGTCTGTATGATTACAGGCACTTGGTTGGTGACTGTGTTCTCTCTTTTTCAGCTCCCACTGCACCGCCATCTCTTCCACAGTTGGCAACACTCACTTCTCAGTCATTCACTGTTATGTGGCAACCACCTCCATTCGAACAGATTAATGGAGACATTCGACGTTACACACTTCTCATAGTGGAATATGAAACTGGATGGCAGTTTGAGGTTACAACAAATGACACCCAGATAACCATCAACTCTCTACACCCATACTACCACTATATGTGCAGAGTTCGAGCAGAAACTACACAACCAGGCCCATACAGTGTGGCAATCTCAGTTCACTTGCTAGAAGAAGGTATGGCAAGTTAATCTCTATTGTAAACATCAGTTAAGTACATTCAATTGTACCCACTGGCAACAGCAACTATTCATTAGATATCAAGTAAATACACTCCTTAGCCTTGAGATGTAGCACAAACTCTCATACCATAAACTCAAACTCAGGAGTATAAGTACCCATCAATTACAAATACGCTGTGAATATAAGTACAAATCAAAGCCATTGCTATCAATTTTCTGAATAGTAGTACCCACACGAACATTAGTACACTATGAATATTAGTATCCATCAGCCTGTAACGGGTGTGTAGGCAGAGTTGCTTCGAAGACTACACGTAGATAGCAGTAGCTAACTTAACTGTCCCAGGAGCAGAAGCAGCAATACTGGAGCTCGGGCAACAGTGGGGAGATACTATACTTTACGGAAGCTGGCTACAATTGGGATGCAGACGACATTGTGTGACAAGCTGCGTGTAGCAGCTTGGGGGGTTGGTGACATGGCCGTTTTCGGTCAACAGCAATGCTGAAAATTGACAGCAGATGGCAGTAGGTCTATTCATAAGCGCAGACTAGTCAAGCAGTCTACTCTAGCGGTAGCTTCGTCAGTACCACGGCATTGCTACAGCTGCATTTGCACAACTCCTCTACCGTATAAGAAGTGTCACAAATCTTTGTAAAACCTTATGGAGTTGTAGGTTGTCATTACAGTGTTTGTGCTAATTGAGCTACTTCTCTTAGGGGTGTGGTGAATAGGATTGACATTTATAGTTGGGGGTTTCCTTAATGTTCTAGTTTACAATCAGGAGAGTGCTTGTGTTTGTTAGACAAAGACTATAGAGTGTCATGTGGCGAGTGAGCATGGTTGACTATGAAACCTTATGAATTTACACGAGCAGACTTTACTAGTGCTTAAAGGGAGGGGGACATGAAAAATGTTTCTTTCTTTTTCTACTGGCTATTCTTGAACCTTGGGTTGAGTAATGTTCACACAATTTTTTTGAGATTTTTTGCTCAACAACTTTCTGCAGAAAACGAGGTCAGTTTCCACCGCTAATTGCATGCGTTGTAGCTCCATCCGGTTGTGGGCGCAGTTTCAACGTGACGTCAGAAAAGGAACGTTGATCGCTTGCCTGTTTAATGGAGAGTAGTGAGCGATAGGAGCAGCGATCTTAGCCTGTCTTGTTGAGTTTCTTCCGTCGAAAGCGAAGAGTCAGAAGTGTCAGAGGTGGAAGGTGATCTAGAAACGGTCGAACCATATCACACGGATTGAGCCTGAAGCTATAGTGAAATCACCAGCAGAGTCAGATACAGAGGCAGGAGATGACGACTCTGGAGTCGAAGAAAGGCTCCACAACAGAGACTGGTAAGAATCTGCATGCATGACTAAGATAATGCCAGTGTGTTTAAAATTTCACAGACATGATATTATTATTGTAGGTGTCACTGTCAGTGTGGAATTGTGTGATTATGCCGACCAGTCGTGAGTGCATTTGCTGCTATGAAGTAGAAAAGGTGGTCATGAAGAAAGAAGAGAGTGCTAGTGCGATCAGTTGTATAACTGAGCATGAAGGATTCGAGTCAGTGTGCTTAAATGCGTGGGTACTCACACAATTCCACACTGACAGTGACACCTACAATAATTATTATGTCCGTGAAATTTTAAACACACTGGCATTATCTTAGTCATGCATGCAGATTCTTACCAGTCTCTGTTGTGGAGCCTTTCTTCGACTCCAGAGTCGTCATCTCCTGCCTCTGTATCTGACTCTGCTGGTGATTTCACTATAGCTTCAGGCATATGAAGAAGTTGGAGGACATTTGGTCTTGTTCACACATTAAAAGGTGCCATCACACCATATAAAAATCAAAGAAATATATTTTTGAGTGTAACTTTTTACTAGAACTCTAAAACAAAAAGGTGAAGTCAAAACTATGTTCTGCTTGAAGGCAGCTCTCATTTGATACTATATGAAGAGAATTGATTGAGGTTTAGGCTTGTACTTTTGACTTTGAAGGCTGTTGTAAATCTCTATAACTTAAGTATAGGTGTAAAATTGAAAGGATCATAGCAGAAAATCTGAACAGAATTTGCAAAAGGTGAAGCAAGGAGGCCAAATCTTAACTTTCCAGAGTATTTGATGTGACTTTCAGGAAATCAAAACAAGTTTAGAAGTGTACAATTAGGACTGAAGTGAAGTACCCAACAGTATACAGCTACACTACAAGCAGTCAAGTGCTAACGATTTTAAATTAATTTTAAATTGTACTTCCATTTGATGATTCTATGTGTTAATTGTCAACCAAATGTCCTAAAATAGCTCAAACTTCCCCATATGCTCAACCTGTGTGATATGGTTCGACCGTTTCTAGATCACCTTTCACCTCTGACACTTCTGACTCTTCGCTCTCGATGGAAGAAACTGAACAAGACAGGCTAAGATCGCCAGAATCGCTGCTCCTATCGCTCACTACTCTCCATTTAACGCTCGAGGCAAGTGATCAACGTTCGTCACGTTGAAACTGCGCCCACAACCGGATGGAGCTACAACGCATGCAACTAGCAGTGGAAACTGACCTCGTTTTCTGCAGAAAGTTGTTGAGCAAAAAATCTCAAAAAAATTGTGTGAACATTACTCAACCCAAGGTTCAAGAATAGCCAGTAAAAAAAGGAAAAATTTTTCATGTCCCCCTCCTTTAATGGCAGTTGTATATGCACAGATACAGTTTAAGATAACAAAGTTGAGTAAAAAATGATGGGAACCCAGGCATTAATACTCCTGAGTTGCTCTGAGGAAAAGCTATAATTATTATATGTTATTTTGAGGTTTGTTTTATTTTATAGTTCCATCTGGACCACCACAGAATGTTTCAGGCCGCTCCATCAATTCAACAGCTATTATGCTCTCATGGAGTCCTCCTCAGTTTGAAGATCGCAATGGAGCAATACGACATTACATTGCTAATGTAACAGAACATGAAACAGGGTCTCAATTTGGTGCAGTTACAACACAAATGGGGATAACCTTTACTTCCCTGCATCCATACTACATGTATGTGTGTGCTGTGTATGCTGTGACAATTGGAGCAGGACCCGGAGCTGAGCCTGTTAGCGTTACCACAATGGAAGATAGTAAGTGTTCCTCTGTACTCTTGTGCGCACAAACACAGACTCTTCTCTGTATGCACTCAGAACATACCACTAATGTCTAATTTGCCTTCCTATAGTTCCCAGTGGTGTGCCAAGGGATCTTGTTGCAGTAGTCATTTCATCATCAGCTGTTAACCTTTCTTGGCAACCACTTCTTCCCCAGCAACAAAATGGGATAGTTATTCAATATGTTGTGAATGCGACTACTGTAGAGACTGGAGAAGGATTTGAGCTTGTATCTGCATTAAACAAGCTCACAGTAGACTCCCTTCATCCTCACTGGACATATATATTCACAGTTTCTGGTGAAACTAGTGTTGGTGTTGGCCGTCCCAGCTTAGCTGTGACAGCATCAACTCTGGAAGATGGTAAAAATGTAGTGTTATTTTATAACGGATTTAGAGGAAAGTGAACCATACAGACACATGCATTAAGGTGGATAAAAATAAATGCATCAGTTGAATACATTATGTAAGTTTAGCTGTTAAGTACTTAACCCTCAGTAATTAGCTGGTAGGGATCAGGGGGGAATAGGACAAGCTCACGTGCTCTCAGCAATCTGATGATGTAATGTTCAGTCAAATCTTCTGATTCCGTGCACTGCAGCCATTATTGAGTGCTTTTTGTGTAGTTTTTGAGAGTAGTTTGCCGCACTAAAGCTAAAATATGCGCTTTGGTTTGCTGCTGCAATCGGTAACATGCAGTTCTCTCTGCATGGAATCGGCTCACCCTTATCCAGGGATTTCTCCAACTTTTTAACAATGTAAGGATGTTCTACCTTTAGAACAAAGTGTTCCAAGCATTGATTACCATTGATCCCATGGCAAACTTGGATGCTACGAGCACTAACTTATATAATTTCTGTAAATCCCTGTAAACTTTCTGCATACCTAAGAATGGAAGTAATTTTTTCACATGATTATTAGAGCTTGTCCTACCCCCCCCAGGTAGGGATATTTACCTGCAATTGGGTTCTCTGTATCAAACATGTTAGGATTTATATTATGCCTTGATTGACTAATCCATTTGGTTACTGATGTTTGTTGCAGCTCCCACATTAGCCCCTGAAGGTGTCGTAATGACAGCAATTGATTCAAGAACCCTATTGATATCTTGGCTGCCTCCACCATTTGAACACCAAAACGGAATTATAAGAGACTATCGAGTCAGCATCACTGAGAGAGAAACTGGAATGGCATATCGTTTAACCACTGCTGCAACATCTCTCACAGTACCCTCTCTGCACCCATTTTACACATATAACTGTACAGTGGCTGCTTTCACCGTTGCAGAAGGACCATACAGTGTTGAAGTAAATATCACAATGCCAGAGGATGGTACGTTCACTTCAGCTTTAGTATTCATTACCACCTACATATCCTGTCACTAATTGTGTTCATTATGGCTTATCGCAGTTCCTAGCAGTGCTCCAGGAATGTTCAGAGCCATTAATGTGTCCTCCACTTCTGTTGTGTTGATGTGGGAAACACCACCACCTGAAGATCTCAATGGACGTGTCATAGGCTATTCCATCAACGTGACAAAACTGCTGTCTGGAGAGAGACAAGAGCTGTTCTCAAATTCTACAATGTTAACTGTTTACAATCTCCAACCTTACACAGGATACACTTGTATATCTGCAGCTGTCACCAATGCTGGACATGGCCCATTTAGTAATGTATTACAAATTGAAACTCTTGAAGCTGGTAAGTGGTAACTTACAGTGTAGTGTGTGTAAAAAAAGTTACCAATCTTTATTACCTTTGTTTCAAGCCCCTTCAAGTTCTCCTCAAAATCTGACAGTAACTGCCATAAATGCTAGAAGTGTCTACCTTTCCTGGTCTCCTCCTCCTCGTGAACATCACAATGGAGTGATCCGGCAGTTCTGGATCAACATCACTGAAGTTGACACTGGAAGGAGGTTCCAAAGGACCTCAGTAGATACTTCTTTCACTGTACCATCTCTCCACCCATTCTATACCTACCAGTTCAGTGTAGCAGCTTATACAGTCAATCCTGGACCATTCACTGAACCATCAATGCTGCAAATGCCTCAAGATGGTAAGGATTTGTTTCTGCTACTATGAATGGCTTTATCACTGTTTTGTCACTGTCTTGGCGCACATGCACAGCTCCCAGCTCTCCTCCACGCAACTATGCTGGAGTAGCTCTTTCCTCTCGCTCAATCCTTCTAACATGGGATGCCCCTCCAGTTGAAGGACAAAATGGTATAATTACTGGCTACACTGTCAACATAACTGAACTGGAGACAGGAGAAGTATCCACAATGTTCACTGAATCTCACAACTTCACACTGCACTCTCTTCAACCGTTCACCACGTATGGCTTTCTTGTATCTGCTCAGACAGTTGGTGGTGGAGGACCAACCACTCGCCTCTTGTCAGTGACAACAGAGGAGGAAGGTTTGGCTATTAGTGCTAGCACAACCAAGTTGCAGAGATTATTTTCTATACATCTTCAGCTTTTAGCAGCTGCTTACCACATATCTTCTGTATGTGGCTCCACTTAAGAACACATTTGGTGACCTACTACTCTGTCCACTTTTTTTTCTTTTTTCTGTTTTTTTTTTTCTTTTATTTTTTTATTTTTATGCAGCTCCCATTGGAGAGCCAACTAACATAACTGTCCTATTTGTTGGACCAACCAGCATCCACATTAGCTGGGAACATCCTCCAGAAGACACTCACTATGGAATAATCAGAGAGTACCAAATTACTTACACTGAACTGGAGACAGGGGCAGTGTTCAACACATCAACTGACTCTGAAACAACTGAACTTGCTGTTGGTTCACTGCACCCATTCTATACCTATACGTTTTTTATTGTGCCTGTCACTGTGGATGTGGGAACTAACCACACAGAAATAACAGTCCGAACAGAGGAAGCAGGTAAAATGTAACTATATCAGTTAATGAGGTAACTTATAGTTTGTACATTATTCATTGACAGATAGCAAAACATGCAGACCCCACGATAGTGACTTTTGGCAGTTGCAGCTGCTACGTATTGTGTACTAAGCTTGTATATAACAAATGCATGGTCTTTCCATTTTAGAGCTAATTAGCGCAGAGGGTGAGGGTAGTGTAGGTGATGAAGATAGATAGCTTTACAATAGTTAAACATGGACCAGCATAGTTATTTACTTTCCAATGAGGCCAGGAAATATATTAGTTATAACATGTTATTACAATTTATGTGTTGGTATTTTTTATTTATCACTCTTCAGCTCCCTCCCAACCACCCTCTAATGTGCAAGTGCCTATAATCAACCCACGAGAAGTTGAACTTGTATGGGCACCTCCTCCAATGGATCAACAAAATGGCATTATTAGAAGATACATTGTGAACATAACATCTATGGATAGCAGGGAAGAGCTGATTACATACTCACAGACAACCAGTACGCTTGTGCAAAATTTGCATCCTTTCACAACCTACACTTGCTCAGTTTCTGCTGAGACCGTGGCTCCAGGACCATTCAGTCCACCTGTAGTGGTTCAAACTCCTGAAGATGGTAAAATTTACTGGTAATGTTACAAGAATAAGCATCAGCATCTATTTGGGTGCATAACACTTAGATCCAGAGATATTTGTTGTAAGAGTGTTAAAAACGTAAAATGCAAGTTACTGTAGGCACTGGTTGTTAAAGTGCACATTGGGTGCAAATATCAAGTGCATGATTGGATTGAATATTGCAGTCAGCGCATTTTCACAAAATAGTGCAGTTTACTGGTGTGAGATGACTCTTGTGCAATACCTGTGACAGAAAAACAGGCCACATTTCTTGCATCAAGAGTGACGCAAGTATTTTTGCCAACAGCTGCTTCACAATCTCTTTATAAACATTGTAGCTGTGAATGCAGCAAAATCCATCAACAGTTTTGTAGTAAATTGTTCTAGTTCTTTTGGTCACTAAGCATGAATGAGGTTATCATTGTTAATCCGACCACCAAAACAGTTTTGTACATGAAACAATAACAAATAAAAATTGGAAAATTGCTAGATCTATGGTATTTGTTTACTGCTCAAAATCAAAGTCCTGATCCATACTAATCCATGAGCCAAGTGATTGTACAGCTAGGCAATAAATTGCAGAGATTTTGTACATTTGATGCATTGTATAATGGGTATCTAAGCATACATGAAACTGTAGGCTTCTCAGCAGGTAACAAACCCTTAGACTATGGTATGCATAATATGCTTTGATCTTTTGAAGTTAATTAGATATTTAAAATCAAGCAATTACTCCCGGGCAGGTCATTAAATGCTGTTTAGAAACCCAAGGTCATTAAAATGCTGTTTAGAAACCTAAGAACTTTTTTGTTGTTTTGCAATGGAAGGGCTGATTCTCCCCTGGCCTCACCAGGAGAGCTACTGCCAGCACTGTATAGAGCGCTCGTACTGTACTGAGTACTAGCACAACAGCCAAAGTGTCACACAAATCTCGAGTTTTATTCGTGCAGCTGTAGTTCTTACTTGGTGTGTGGAACCACGCACAGTTGGACAGCTTCCCATCAGCTAGCCACTATCCTGACGGATGCCGACGATAATTTCACTTGCCAGGCGGTTGATCCAGGGATAGCGCTAGGACCAGTTTGTATTCGACGAGTCGTTGCCGCCACTCCCAGCGGAACTGGGATGCTAGGCGTTCTACTGCCAGCTCGGACCATTGTTTCATGGTCGCCAGCTTCCGAGAGCGGCTAGGTAGCAAGCTAGCTGCCCATCGGCATCATGGCCGAGCACCAGCAGCATCTTGGTTTCAAGTCGACGCGGGTGAAAGGCCTTTCGTCATCGATCCGACTCTGCCTCGACTGTAGAGCTGTTTCGGGGATCCTTTAGTGGCCTAAGCGTACTCAAATTCATCCTTTTCCAGTCAAAAAGCAGCAGCAACGCACAGCAACACCAGCTACGTCGATTCAAAAATTCAAAAATGCAATACCGGAAACAGAAACCGCTTACATAATCCGCCCACGCACTATGGTATGAACCGTAGTATATCGCGCGCGAATCATACTACAAATTCGCGCACACAGTCTCGCGCCCATAGTCTAAGTCGGTTATTGCACTATGCCTCGGCTCTATGTTGTTTATAGAAACCTTCGCGATGTTACATAATCACCTCGGGCTTCGCCCTCGTTGATTATGTAACATCCCTCAGGTTTCTAAAACAGCGTAGAGCCTCGTCATAGTGCAATAACCTATACTTAAGCCAGTTCCAGTGGATGCAGTAATCAAACAAACCACTTCGTGTTTCTGCTGTAGCCTCGTCCCCAGGCCCTTGCTCAGCTTCCCGTCACTTGCAGTACTGTTAACTGTACTGCAAGTGATGGGAAGCTGGGTACTGCAAGCGACAGGAACTGGGTGAGGGCTTGGGATCGAGGCTATTTCTGCTGTTATTCGTACGGTGCTCACCTGATTTATCAATTTCCTGAAGTCACAACAAACTAACAAGTCTATCAGTAAAATCTTAATGCTAATGTAGGTCTCTACATATTGAGCAACTAATAGAAGTGTGCAATGGAAGAGAAAGTTGTAATCAGTGTGTGCTAAAATGGAAGTGTGATTTGAAAGACAAATTGCAATGGGAGTGTGCAATTGAAGGGCTGAGAAGCAGAGTGGTCTAACCCACAAATGTTGAGTTAGTCCCCCCTAACATGGGAATACTCTTAAAATGCATTTCAGAAGCTGCCGAACATTTAGGAATTTGAAATTTCTGACCACATGTTCATATGGTATGTATGTTTTTTATTGCATATTTGCACAATTCATACAATTTCCAGTACTTGATTTTGGGTTAGACCACTATGCTTCTCAGCCCTTCAATTGAAGAGTATATTACTGCAATGGAAGCCTGCAATGGAATGAGGTTCAGATAAAGTTGAGGTAGTTGACTCTTCTGGGACTGTGTAGATAGCTTCTCCTATGGGGACATACTTGGAAAGCCTTTTGCTATCTGTAGCACTACACTTTGTGAGCAATTGAGGTTGCACTTTAGACATCATTATATAATATCAAGCTTGATGCATTCTGCAGCTCCAACAGCACCACCTGAGAACCTGATTGCAACTCCGCTTGATCCAAGGACACTTCACATCACCTGGCAGCCACCAGTGGAAGAAGAGAGAAATGGGATCATCAGGAGATATGTCATTAACATCACAGAACTGAACAGTGGCACTGAGTACCAATTAGAGAATGCAAGCACTGAAATAACTATTCAAGATTTGCACCCTTTCTACCGATATTCATACAGTGTAGCAGCTGAGACAGTTGCCTTAGGTCCTTTCACTCCTGCTTCAGTTATTGAAATGCCAGAAGATGGTAAGTCGATCAAAGTGTATCTTGCTGAAACCTTCATATACAATTGTCTTTTATATCACATGCACTACAGCACCTTCAGCTGCACCTGATAATGTTACTGCTGCAGACATCACAGCCTTTTCTCTCTTAATGAGATGGAATCCCCCACATGCTGAACAGCAGAATGGCCTTATTCGTGAATATTTTGTCAATATTACAGAGGAGAATACTGGAAGAGAATTTCAAATTATGACCAGGTCACCAGCGGCAGAACTTCAAGTACAGTTTCTTCATCCATACTATCTTTACACACTAGCAGTGGCTGCAGTCACTACTGCTGTTGGTCCATTTTCATACTCAGTACAAACAGTTACAGCTACGGCTCGTGAGTTCCCAAGAACTATTCTAGTACCATAAGCAGTAAACCATTGTGTAAACAGAAGTAAAACCGCCATCTAGTTGCCAATTGCAGTTAATAGGAACAGAAAATGGGAAGTTTTCAACTCTTCATTGGCACACAGTTGGCCACCTATAATTTTTAGTAAGTTCTGGAGAAATATGATGAACCCCATCACTCCACCCCTTACTCCGAATATCATTTTGGCCTATGGTGGTCCCACCAACTTGTTATGCAGGACAGATTTAGAGTCAGACGTTTGGAATGGAACAGCCAAACATTTTGATAAGGTGTTAATCCCTGATCACTGTATCTATCAGTGGTAATGCAAAACACCCATCATTGAAAAGGGAAGAGGTTGCTGACCGATGACTCTGTGTCTAAGCATACAGCAGCTTTGGGGCAGTCTGGGAACATGTTCACCAAGAAAAGTTAGATTCTCTAAGATTGCTTGTGGAGACACTAATCTGATAGTATCTTTGCTGCACTGAGCATTGACACAGATATCATGTTCAGGCAATCACTGGTAGCTGGGTTAATTATTGGTAGCTGACCTTATGCGCATTGATAGCTGTAGCATGCCCCAAATGTTTCTGGCTTTTTTCATGTATGAGCAAGGTTCAGTAATGTTTTAGAACTCCAATTCAAAGTGTTTCTGCCTCCAATATGAACAGAACTTATATGACCACAGTAGCAGCAACTTGAACTGGTTTTGCAATTACAAAGCATATATTATGAGTACACATGTGCAATGAAAATAATATCATGCAAATTTTTTAAAGATTTGTGCATGGTATAAATCTAAGTAGGACACTGTTTGTATTGAGAACCTTCCATTCTTATTTTACCTCCAGCCCCAAGTTCTGAACCAAGGAATGTCATTGTGGCAAATATAACTTCAACAACCATCCACTTTTCATGGCAGCCTCCGCTGAGTGAGGATCAAAATGGAGTGATAACGGGTTACACACTGAATGTTACCTCACTGGAGACTGGTGAAACTGAGGAATTATTCACAGAGTCAACAGCCTACATGTTAGATCCTGTCAACCCCCACACACTATATGCTGCTGCAGTTGCTGCACAGACAAATGCTGGAAGAGGACCTTTCAGTTCTCTGATTTCTGTGCAGACATTGGAAGATGGTGTGTTATTCATTGAAGTCATCAAATCACATTACCAATATAATTAATATCCACCCACAGAACCAAGTGACACACCTCAGGCTGTTAGACTTACTGCAGTTACATCTACCTCTGTTGACCTCTCCTGGTCCCCTCCGCCAACTGAACACCATAATGGCATCATCAGGCAGTACACTGTCAGGGTAGTCGTGCAAGATACGGGAGAAATATTTACTCATTCTACCTCTCAACTGAGTATTACTATTGGAAATTTGCATCCATACTACACATACAATTGTAGTGTTTCAGCAGTAACTGTTATGCCTGGCCCCTACTCTGAACCACTCATTGTACAGACACTTCCGGATAGTAAGTTATCCATATACTATACTTGGTTTGTTATTTATTCTTGTTGATTATCCATTCTGCAGTTCCAGTTGGTTCTCCTGAGATCACTGCTGCTACAGCCATTGATCCCATGACTGTACAACTCTCATGGAATCCTCCCAGACTTGATGAGCAAAATGGAATTATTATGTATTATGTTGTCAACATTACCGCAACTCATCCACGTGTAGGGGAGAGCTTTCAGCAGAACTGTAGCTCAATATCCTGCAACATTAGTCATCTTTTCCCATACCACACTTACCAGTTTACTGTGTCAGCTGTTACTATTGGTCCTGGACCCTACAGTGAAACATACATTGAAACAACGTTGGAAGCTGGTAAGATGTAAAAACCATTTGTATGGTGCAGGTTTCCATCTATTTAGTTGATCTGCTCTCTGCAGCTCCTAGTACACCACCTCAGAACTTTACAGTGGAGGTCCTAAGTTCCACTGCAGTGTTTCTGCAATGGATTTCTCCAAGAATTGACCAGCAGAATGGAGTGATCAGGAATTACCTTATTAGGCAATACGAGACCAACACAGGCATACTGACTAATTACACACAAGGAGGAGATCATAATGAACTGGTTGTTGGCTCTCTCCATGCACACTACCAGTATCAGTTCACCATTTCTGCTGAAACTGTACAGCAGGGACCATTTAGCAATCCAGTGATCGTGACAACACAAGAGGCCGGTGAGCTTACATATATTTTGCTAATGCTAGTATAGCTTGCAGGGAAATAGATGCACACCATAATGCTCACAATAACTTACTAAAAGTGTGGAGAAAGCATAAATGAAAACAGATCATCCCTCCATTAAAAAAAAAGAATAATTAAGCCTACAAACAAAAAACTATAAAACCTTTGTTGTTTAGACATCTTAGGGTGTAGTGAAAGCATAGAAGCTAGAAGACTACATCATTGACAAACAGAAAGTGCTAGGCTATTATTGGACTATAGTATCTTCCTTTATTCACTATCTTGCTTGGAAACATATATTATGGC
This sequence comes from Agelas oroides, assembly GCA_949130485.1. Lineage (NCBI taxonomy): Eukaryota > Metazoa > Porifera > Demospongiae > Agelasida > Agelasidae > Agelas > Agelas oroides. Next base: position 12,620,538 of record OX422183.1, on the reverse strand, counting down.
AAAAGTAAAACAAAATTATTGGCTACTCTACACCCTAGCTCCATCTGATGCTCCATCTAACCTGACTGCCATGGCAATCAACTCTACCAGTGTTCACCTTAGTTGGTTGCCACCAGATGAAGACCAGCACAATGGAGACATCAGGCACTACAACATCAGGATTGTGCAAGTTCACAGTGGCAGAGAGTTTCAGCTAAACTCAACAAACATTACTACAATCTATGCCGGCTTGCATCCGGCCTACACCTACAGCTTCACTGTAGCTGCAGTGACAGTGGAGATAGGCCCCTACAGTGACCCTGCAATAGCCACAATGCCAGAAGATGGTATGCATACCTCTTTAGTGTTTGGTAAACTTTAATAATTAATTCACTCAACAACTTACCTATCTTCACAGCTACTGTAAGAGGAATATCGCTTTGTGTTTTCCTTTTTCCCATTGTAGCTACTGTCACTAATTAAGTTAACCAGATATAATCCCTAGTTCATTATCATCAATAGCTAATACTGTAACACAAAGAGTGCATGTGCTGGTATAGCTAATCATTTGTGGTACATGTTCTATGCAGTTCCTACAGGTTCGCCAGACAGTATTCAATCAATGATTGTGAACTCCACCGCTATTATACTGACTTGGCTGCCTCCAGTTCTTGATGATCAAAATGGAATCATTACTGCCTACATCGTCAATGTATCCCTTGAAGACAATGACACTGTACCTCAGCAGTACACTACTTCGTCTTTGAGTGTGATGTTAGTGGAACTGTATCCATTTTCTACATATGTTGTGTTTGTTGCAGCAGAAACTGGTGTTGGAAGAGGGCCATTTTCTAGTGGTCTGAGATTTTCTACGCCTGAAGATGGTAGGCAGATGATGATTTTGATTACTGTTCTTGGATATAGACCACCATTACATTTTGTTTAGCTAATGTAGTGGTTGGTGGTGTACAAGTTTGTCACATGAACTTCTTGACTTAAGACTGCCTAGGATTTTTTTACAGGCTATTGCATTAAGACGCATTTTAAGTTAAATTGTCAGCTATTAAACAGTGTATTTACTTAGTGACTGTACCTTCTTTACTGCATTAGAACACAATAAACTTTGATCCACATGCCATGAATTTTCATACTGCAGCTCCAAGTGCCCCTCCTCAACTCTTGAGACAAGCTGCCATTACTGCTACTTCAATCACCCTGAACTGGCAACTACCACCTGAGGAAAATTTGAATGGTGTAGTCAGATTCTATTACGTGTTTGTTACTGAGTTGGAGAGTGGAAGTTCCTACAGAGAGAATTCGACCACAACAAACTATCTTGTTGAAAATCTTCATCCATTTTATACGTATACACTTAGTGTTGCTGCAGTGACAGTGGCAGCTGGTCCCACCAGTGATAGCATCATTCTTCAAACTTCAGAAACCAGTGAGTTAAAAGCTTTGAGCATAATTTACTAGTAAAATATACATATACTTTATTTCTTCTCGTAGTTCCCAGTGGTCCACCTAGGAACCTTGCAACTACAGATGTGACATCCCGCAGTATCAGTCTAACCTGGGACCCACCCATTGCTGCCAACCAAAATGGAATTATCCGTACATACATCATTAACATGACAGTATTGGAGAGTGGAGAGAATATTCAGTTGATGTCCAACAGCACAGACAAGGATTTTGTGATGCTGCATCCATACTACACCTACGCCTTTATCATCTCAGCTGTAACTATTGGACCTGGACCTCCAAGTGCTGTGCACAATGTTATAACAGCTGAAGAAGGTAACCTACACCTTTGTTTGACTGCACCTTCAAATAACACACATTATGCAAACACAATGAATAGAGGTACACATGCTAATTACTGTCTTTCTCACACCACTGTCCGGCACTTCATTGCTTACAGTACAACTGGTAGAGGCTCTCTTATCAGCATTACAGAATACTTCAGAGTCATCATTATCAGCAGTCCAGGGTTTAATAAGCGGCAGCTGATATGTTACCTTGTATGAGTGGTCATGCATAATTGATCAAATCTTGTACACTTAGTCCAAATACTATGTCTCACCTACCAATCTACAGTACTGCAAGTACTGTGACTGAAACTGCACATGCTAAACAACTCAATTATCAATAACTGATTCTATGCTCACATCAGTTCCTGCATTGTTGGTTTTAAGTTGATGGTTGAATCCAACGATTTAGAAACACGTTTGGATATAACATATTATGTCAACATTCAACGCAGGTTTCAGGCAGTAAAAACAAACTATATACAAGCACAGTTTATTAGTTGGAGAGTCCCAGCAAGTTGCAACCAACAGACTAAACTCGAACTTCACTCTTGGCTGAGTGACAGACACAATCAAAGACTCAAATTTCAACACTGTACATGCATTTGTACATGTTATACACCTCTGTTACCACAGTAGTTGTATGTAGGTGTAGGTATGTTTGTGTGTATGTATATGTAGCACATGGGAGACAAGACTGACTATCCAAGTTCACAAAGTTTTGGGTGGAAAATATCTTGCAGAGTTTATAATGTACTTTGACACCTGTCCACTTTTTGACAGTGCCTGGTGGACCTCCTGAGAACTTTACTGCAAATGTTGTCAGCTCTATGGAGATCCTACTCATGTGGCAACCACCAGCAAGTGAAATCCAAAATGGGCTTGTTCGCAATTATGCCATATTTGTGATTGAAGTGCAGACAAACACTAATCACTCCTACACAGTACAGAGCCAATCTTCAGAAGATCCTGCATTGCTAGTGGAGTTTCGTCATCCATACTATGACTATGTATGTTCTGTGGCTGCTGTTACCATTGGACCTGGGCCTTACAGCTCTCCACTCACTGTCAGGACATTTGAAGATGGTAAGTGTTTGCCCTTTCTTCTTGATAGCTAGTTATACTAGCCCTCCCTGTTAGTTATATTAACAAGCTCATAACAGGTTATGAGCACATTGTGGTCCATACATTATTTGGCATTTGTAGCTCCAAGTGGTCCACCTGAGGGGATTTCAGCTGTTGCACTTGGCCCCAGAATGATCCAAATCAACTGGAGTCACCCTCTACTTGAGGAGCAAAATGGCATCATACAAAGTTACCTAGTAAATATTACTGTGGCTGAGACAGGGCAGCACATTCAGCTCACAACAAACAACAACACCATCACAGCAGAGAATCTGCATCCTTTTTATCACTACCACATCTCTGTAGCTGCAGTTACTATTGCAGCAGGTCCCTATACAGAGCTGCTTTCACTGCTAACTCCACAAGATGGTGAGATGGTATTTTTGTACCACTTTTCTACATGTACTGATGTTCTGCGCAGTCAAATTTTTACCTGTTATTGTAATAGTGTGGCAATGTATGTTATTGGATCGTTGAATATGATGAATGCACTTCTGTTGTAAATGTGATGCAATGCTGTTGCAGTATTTGCGTGTGTGAATTACTGACGGACATCTTCAAATACTTGCAGTACCTTCTAGCACACCAACAAATGTACAAGTGTTTGCCATCAGCTCCACAAGCATTAGACTGACATGGGATGCTCCACGACCTGAGGATCATAATGGAATTATCCAGGCCTACAACATCACCATCACTGAAGTGGTGACAGGGAGGATGATGTACTTCAGGGAGGGTGGAATGGACTCTCTTCTCATTGTCAACTTTCTTCACCCATACTACACCTACCAGTGTACCATATCAGCAGAAACCATTGGGCCTGGACCACCAGCAAATGTCATTGTTACTACTCACCAAGAAGGTATACCAATGCAAACATTCCTCCTAATTCACATAGCAGAAAGTATAACTTGCTTATACGTCATGGGACCAGTTAGTACATTACTTCACATGAGCAGCCAGCATAAATATATCTCTCAACTGAATTCATAGTGGTGTATGACTCTTACTTACAAGTATGCAAAGCATCATATGTGATATAAAATATAGTATAAGTAGGCAAAGAAGTTTGTTATTGCAGGCAACAGCCTGGGTAGAAGGCTATAGTTTAAGATAAGCTAAGTGTACTCTGCCTTGTAATCACATTTCATGCATTTATCACTTTAAAAATGCTAAAATCTAGTTTTGCAATATCAGCTGTATAAGTAACTACCCCCTGGTTGTAGTATACCCAGTATTTCAAAAGTTTACCCATCCTTCTCTTGCAGTGCCAAGCAACACTCCTCAGAATATAACCATTTTACTTCCGAATGCAACTTCAGCAGAAATTCACTGGGATCCACCTCCTTTTGAGGAACAGAATGGAATCATTCAGTTTTACACCCTCTTTATTACAGAAGTCGACACTAGTAGAGTCATTGAACAGCTTCGCACAGAGAATGCTTCAGCAACTCTGCATCGATTTCGGCCCTTCCGTGAGTATCAGCTTGTGATTGCTGCAAACACTATAGTTGGCCTGGGACCATTCAGCAATCCCACCTTATTTCAAATGCCAGAATCAGGTTAGTTTGAATAACGTACTGTATTATTGCTCATTTTTTTACAATCCAACCACTCATTCTGTAGCTCCTGGAGCCTCTATTCTCAGCTTTACATTAGAGATGGTTTCTGCTACACGTGTTGTTCTGTCATGGCTGCCACCAGACCCCGAGATTTGGAATGGAGTGATTACTAACTACACAATTGTGTATGAACTACTGGGACCAGTTGAGATGACATCTGATAATTCATCTCAAACTATCATGACAAAAGCAATCCCAACTCAAGGCAACCCCCTTGCCAACAATGCAGATCCTAGACTTGCCAGCGTACCACTACAGCAAGAAGTGGCAGTAGTGGATGACTTGCAAGAGCATCATGTGTACAAATTTTCAGTTTTTGTGGCAAATGCAGCTGGGAGAGGTGAAATGAGCATGACTATCATTCAAGCACTGCCTGGAGCAGGTTTGTAATTTTAAGGAATTGTGTTTAGTGGCAAAGTTGTATGTCATTGTTGTATCTTATTTGATACAACAATGACATGATTTCATTGTAGTAAAATAATGAAATTGTTATGTAAACTAGCAGACAAAGCACCACAAATGGATGCTTACAATTATAGGATATGCATGTACATGCAATAACTTTACAATAGTATTGACTTAACCCACTCTGGTTTGGGCCATCATAATCAATTTATTGTCAAAGATTTGCTCATGGATATGTAAGATGTTTCCATGCCCCAAAAATTGTCTGCCCTGTTGCTTCTGGCTTCTCCAGAACCATCTGGAACTCCAAATGCTGTCTATATCAGTGTCCTCTCTTCAACATCAATTGAAGTCCAGTGGCTGCCTCCCGACTTTATCGACCAGAATGGGATCATCACTGGTTACACAGTCATTCTCAACAACATGGAGTCTGGTTCTTCCCATGAGTACAGTACCCCTGGCAATGTCACAGTGCAACACATTGAAGGTAAATTGTTGTTTCAGTAATGCTACACCCCAAAATAAGTCAAGGATTAACATAAGTAACTCCCATTTCAGAAAAAGCAACCTAATCCAGATTTGTAGTGCCATGGTGCACCTTACACATGAATAAAACTTTCATTTACCAGCAAGCACGGAAAGTTGTGCTATGTCACCCTTACCCTCCACAATGTCTCCAGAAGGGTTTTTCCTGTACATGTGATGTCATACATTCTATATTTCTACATGGCAGGCTAATGATGCGCACAAGCGTAAACCAGGTGAAAGCATGCCTTGATGTTCATGTTAGATAAACTCATTTCTGGTTCTTCCTTGAAGAAGCCTTGTTACAGAGATTTTTTTAGCTAAATAGTACTAAACTCTGTTCTGATAAAGCCTTCCGATAAAGTTTTGCGTGATGTGTGGATGTAGCAATAAACTCATAAGTGGTCAACACCAAACTCTAGGTTCTCACTATTGTGCTACATGCTAATGATGCATGAATGTATGTAAAAGCAGGTAATGGTGAAACTAATCTTGTTGGCTCTCTTGTGGGTAAGTTTAAAGCCTTATGGTAATTTTTTTGCCAAGTAGCACTAAACTCTAAAGTATTTTAGCTATAGGCATAAAGACATCTGTATCACTAAACTGTGAGCATCCTGTGGTGTGCTTTAGGCTTGTTTTTAAACAAACACTATTATACATTTTTGGAATGCAGGTCTACAAAAATACACAAATTACTCTGCAAGAATTACTGCATCAACTGTACATGGGAGAGGACCACTGTCTAACAAAACAATATTTCAGACCTACGAAGACAGTAAGCCCAATCTGTAATGTATGCATTACTACTAATATAAGCATGCATCATTAAGGGAAATCTCCTAATGTTATATAACTGCTTTCTTTCTTAGCTCCTGGTCCTGTGAGAAATGTCACTGTTAAACTAATGGGGAGTAGTACTGCTGTACTTTCTTGGCAACAACCTGACAAGCCCAATGGAATACTAACACAATACCAGGTGTTCTACACAGTGTATAATGGGACACAGGTACATTGCCTTGTGAATACTATTGTGTGTATTGCTGTCAGTATATTGTATCCACTTTTTTACTGATCAGATAGTTGAATGCTCATGGGATACACAGCGTAATGTGACATGTAAATTGCATTAACTCTTGGTTGTGTTTTCTGCAGCTACTTGATGGTCCTCATTCAGTTGATAAAAACCCAGAGACTCTGCAACTTGAAATATCTGAAGTGGTTCATGGACTTATGTATCAGTTCAAGGTAAAAGTGCATTAAAGCCTCATGTCTGTCTCTTACTTCAACTTGGAGGATATACATGTGAGGAAGTTAGATATGTATAAGGTGTACGTTATACATAGCAAGTCAGGTCACTGGGTGTAAACTTGTCAATTAGCTTATTAAATTCTGAGCAACTGCTGCCCAGATGTTGGATTCCATAACATCTTACAGTGCATTCTTACAACTCACAGATGGTAATCTAGGCTAGCTATGTATGTATATGTATACAAAATGAAATGCTGCTGGCCAATTTTGTTGTACTCTTAGCTATGCATCCTGCATCTGTAACTAACCACAGGCCAAATGATAGAAACACTTACATGTTTTCCTGCATGTGATCAACAGTTTATTATGTGAAAGAGCTAGAAATAAGAGTTAACTATTTCCGGCAGGTTCGTGCTAGTACAAGGATTGGATATGGCAACTACTCTGTTGGTGTGTCCATTTTTGTTCCTACTCCCACCACTGCTCCCCCTACAGGTAATCTCATTTTGATATTAACTACAATATCCCACCAACTAGCTTCCCTTGGACTAGCCTGTAAATAATGCATCTGAATAAAGTGGAATCTTAAATACATATGTATACATGTGTATATTAACAGGAAGAGTCAAGAGCTATCAATGTTTATACAGCTTACAGGTCTAAGGACTTATACGTCACTTACATAATCAATAATTTAGTAGAACTGCAAATCTAAACAGTCAGAAATGTCATACACTTTGTACATATATAGTGTTAGTTGCTTTTTGGAATACCACAAGGGTTCTGATTTTCAATTCTACATTGTAACAAAATCTTCTCAGGCATAACACAATGCAATCTGTCTCTAATTTACCATGGTTATGCAGGATCCTACACTGAACCTATTGGCAATACAACTGATGAACAACCAGTTGTGGAGTTTCCTGGAGCACAAACTGCAATTATAACTGTTGCAATTATTGGATGGATTATCCTGTTAATTGTGCTGATTGTTCTATTTTTCTTCTATTGTCGCAATAAAAGGGGGAGATACAAAGTGTGAGTTGTTGATTACTGTAATCAATGCTGATAGCAAGTGAGCAAAGGTACATATTTACTCCACTTCCTTGATACAATTTCTTATCTTTCATCCTAGTCCTCAACCGGGAATAGAACTACATGCTAACAACGCCTGTGGACAAGAGTATGTTATGATATACAGAATGTCATTTTGTCCTTTTTGTGCAATCTAGTATACTGATTTTGAAGCCCGATGATATATTGGACCAAATGTTACAGCATGTGTCAATAATCTATACACATCACAACACGTTATCAGAGTCCGACAATTTGTGTCTAAGTGATGTAGAGTAACCACATTCCCAGGGCCTTTACCAGGTTTTTGTGTACTGGAGAGAGGGTCACTCTAAAAGTAGGGATGAGGAAATGGGAAATGAGGAAGTACAGAAATGGGAAGAAGGCACATCGGATTTCACAAGCTGCTGACATTTTGTCACTGCAGCCATCAAATGTGTTGAGAAAGCCAATGTTCATCCATGCATTTATTGAGGTCTGCAAGCTAGCTCTCTGTATGCACTTTACTTTTGGTAGATTAATTGTTAACTTTCTTGAGTTTGTTGTATCTGTTAATTGTTCATACTGTTCCAACTTTCTACAAGGAGTCTGTTTTGAGGCTTCTTCAGTTTCTTGCTTTGTTAGAGATCAATTGTCTCACATATAACACTCATTTACAACAGCATGTACCATTTATGCTTCTACGTTCACAAAATCGGTACACACACCAGTGGAGATCAGACATTTATATAATTACTGCCATGCACTGGGTGGAGGACGGAACGTACAACAACTTTCTGTCTGCATGAGTGAGACAATCCTATTATTCTAACAAAGTATATGCACACGCTCCAGTTCTTTGATCCAGGCTATACTGCTAGTGTTGATCTATTCTTCCTGCTTTCCTCAAAAAAAAAAAAAAAAAACTTTAGGCCTATACCCTCTCTAGCAAATACTTGAGCTACTTTGCACAACATGTACACTCTACTGTACCATTTTGCAACTCACCACCTGTGTTGTAGTACCATGTGTTCCATTTCCATTTCCCCATTTCCCCATCTCCCATCTTTCATTTCCAAGTTCCTGTTCCTACTTTTAGAGTGACTACTTGGGAGAAGCCTAGAATTGAGGCTTGGATTGAAAGGTTCTGGCTTTCATTGTATAAAACAGTGATTGGCTAGCAAAATAGAATGTTTTGTACTTTAGGCAACTAGCCAGGCCAGGTGTAATGCATCAATATAAGCATGCTGGCAACCTATAAGAAAATGTGACATATTACAGTACTTTTGCACTTCTTGTTACTTTTCTAATTTTACATGCAGGAATGATTATGAGGACATTGAAAACTTTCGTACAATGGTCAGTACATATATTAGTAACCCCTAAATCTGTAATATGTACATAATTTATAGTTCATGATGTAGAGAAGTTGCTAAAGGAAAGGTTGAGTGTAATTGTGTACAGTTAGATATACATTGCCATAGAATCAATGAAGGTAAAGGGGGGAAAGTGGGCATGCTGTTGATTTTCCTATGATAGTGTAGTTGGCCATTAGTGATTTGTCATTCTGTCTTTCAAAATCACAAACCAGGATGAACTTTCCAGTGCAGCTGCCCTCAAACAGGCTGAAGCTGATGAAGGTATATATTATTTTCTCTTGTGACGCTATTTTACTGCCATACATGCAGATCACTTTATGGTGCTCATAGCGGATGTGTAACTTGATTATTAAACATTCTTACTATACAGAAGGTTCTATGTCTGTTGACTGTAAGAATGCTCCTGATGAACCCTCTGCTGCTGCCTTGCCCAAAATGATTGGTGCTGATGAAGGTAAGCACCACACAGTTTCACTGTGACTGCTTTTCTGGAAATGTGGAAATTAATTGCAGCATTTTTTTTTCATGATCAGGGAACCCTAACATGACTGTGTTAGATCCTGAATGCAAGGATGGTCCTGAAAAACCTTCTACTGGCGCCTCTCTCAAAATGGCTGAAGCTGATGCAGGTATATAGTCATCATACACTATCACTGTGGCCTCCTACAAATTTGCATATGGGCTTTTTTCAACACACATCCAAGTAAAAATTATCTAGCTACATAGTAGCAGCTCTCAGGAGATATACATACACACATAACTGTTGAAATTGGGCACCATACAGAACACTGATGATAAAATGTGCAAAACAAACCTTTTCCTGTGTATACAAATTCATTAATAAGGAAATCTTTGGGCCTGTTATTGAAGCACTAAGCCCCCATATTTCCAATGATACCACTCATGGTGCTATATATAACAGTCATGCCTGAGTTGCATGATTTGCCTTTATGGTCACCTCATACTCCAGGGAACCCAAACATCACTGTGTCTGATTCTGAATGTAAGGATGCTGCTGACTGATCTTAAACTGTGTCTATGTGGAATTATTTGCACGTAGTATAGCAGTGATTGTATTGCTGAAACTGCTTGCTAGTTAAGCCTTTAATACAGTATTATAGGTGTAGATATAGACAGCTTAATTGTTTAATTTTTATTTCCCACTGTTTACAGTATTGCAATAGCTATTTCCCCTCTGAAGTTTCTTATCCTTTGAATTTTGTATATGCACAAGCCGAAACCACACCCCAAGATGTTCACAGAACCTAGAGTTTAGTGTTACAGAAAAACTTACTGGCAAAGCTCTTAAATGCATGTCCTAGCTAAGTTAATGTTTAGTGCTAGCTTTACTTCATGTAAGGCTTCTTCGAAGTTTTAAGGAAGGAGCCAGGCACACATTCGCTGACAAGCACATGTAGCCCAAAGCACTGTAGCACGCTCAATATGCACATAGCAATCGTTTTATATATTATAACCATATTGGACACGTGACATCACATAAGTGAACAAAAGTGAACAAATCACCTCTGGAGTAACTGTGAGGGCTAGGTGAGGGTGGTGTACTACAGTAGCAGGTTCAGTAGTGAATTAACCAAAAGTTTCATTTCTGCATGTAGTAAGTGCACCATCACACTAATGGATATCAACTCAGATTGTATATCCAACGATGCTTCCTCGATCTGACTGTGTAGTTGATATAACATTTTATACATGAAACTTAGGATGCCGCTATAACTTAATCGTTCACTTGCTCGTCATGGTGGATTATGGCTTGAATGCATGCAGTATAATGTTTCCAAATTTATGTTCTTCGTGACAGTGAATAAGTTACACCTATGTATATTGATTTACTTTATGAACTGCATTTATAGTTAACTTTGTTTCTACATTAAACACAAAGTTTTGTGTAGCAAAACAACTATTATGGTTATGCAAGTACACACTTTCATACTTCACTGTTTCACAAACATCTCTAGTGCTTGGTGTTTTCTTTTATGCTACAACAAAATTTTTTGCAAGATTCACTCTATAAAACTACATTTTTTTAGGTCATGTACTTTAAGAAGCTTCACTTTCAATCTACAACAAGAACAACTCTGTAAAACTAGCCCTTGAAAAGTCTTGTATTTTAAAATCTCAGCTTTTTTCTACAACAAGTACAACTAATGATGCTCACACAGCAGTCACACAGTTTATAGCAGCAAAGTGACAAGGGTAATTGTCGCCATCAAGAGTGGAGAGCTCACAACCATGACACCACTGGCAGTAGTGGTAGTGCTGGTAGTGTCACCAAGAACCTCGGGATGCTGGCAGCAGGGAAGGGGTGGGTTGCTTGGATTGCAGCTGTCAGGTGCTCAATAGTCACACACCACATCAGGAAAGTAATCTGTTTGCCTACTCAGAAACTTTGAAGAAGAAAGGCAGTGATAAAAGCAAGGTGTAATCATGGAAGCATTGTCAATTCAATTATTTATGCTAAACAGACATTTATGCTGGCCCTTCTGCTGCTAGAATAACTTTAGCTGTTGTTCCCAAATACACAAGCCATTGTATACCTAGAAACGGGGAAGGTGGAGGAAACTATATTCGGTGTTTTGGTAGATCTTGAGTGTACAGTAAATAAAATTTTACAAGTGTTATTGTCAATAACTGTGTGGGTGGAATTGTGTGTTCATGCCTGCACTAAGAGTGGCTTATGTAAGCTCAGAGGCTAGCTCTTGGTATGGTATGCACATCAATTGATAACATGGCAGTTTCAGGTACATAGATAAAGTCAGAGAAACATGCAAATCTTCCCAAACACACAAAGTCAAGATTCATATGAGCAGAAATCCTATAATAGCAGTTTCCAACGGCCTGTAGATGTACATAAATGTACTCTCAATATTATTCTACAACAGGTTACTTACAGAGTCATTAGCATTGCAGAATGTAATCTGTGGTCCATTTATCACTGCTTGCTGAAGATCTTGCACTGTCTGTGGATTCCACTGAATTTGATCTAGTGCCTGCCGGAACTGTGGCATTGGAGCTTGAAAAGCATCTTGAAATTCAGTTATTTGTTGCCTGTGATATAAAAGAGGCCATACAAGAGAACAAAGGTTGACTTTGTATAGTACAACATGCATTGGGGAGACCTGTGTATATAACATCTATGCCTGCCATTTAAACAGGGAGATATGTCTTATTAATAATGATAATTATAGCAACCGTGATTCACTATGGTAGTGTTGTTGCACAGTGGAAAATATATACTTAGCCTTGTTCACAGGCCCTGCTCATGGCTTGCAAACAGAAAAACAGAGAAAGATGTGTGAGGCCTGGGGACAAGGCTACCTATACTACCTACAATCTATAATCTGCAGGTTTTATTTTTGGATAATTCAGCATAAAAGTTATGGTCTGATGCTGTTAGTATACAAGTAATCAACTGCAGAGCTGACTGAAGCATATTCAACTGCAAAGAATAAACTGCATACACAGCAGAAATGGTAAAGTAATTATTGGTAACATTACCATGTCATGGGAATGGCCTCTTGACATAGGCAGACATACATAACTTACTGTGTAAAACGTCCACTGGTGAAGAAAGGGATGAAAGCATTTGTGTTGACAAAACTGATACAGGATGCCATTCGAGCTCGAGGGTAGTATGCTATAAGTGTCAGACACATCTCATCTATATAGAACGCCCACCCTATCAGCATAAAAGAAACACTGTGCTACAAATGTTTCTGTTCAAAACTGTAGACATAATTATATACAACCTCATGCTCTCTTCTGTCGGTGTTGGCACATTACATACTTCAAATAATTATTTTTTAATGCAAGAGAGCCTGATATATCTGATCACAAGCGTAATACCACACATTAATTAGCTTTTATGTAGCTTATTTCTACTAATATTACTGCACTTATATAATGTAGATATGCCAAACACTATAAAGAGCACTAAATTAGAGTTAGCCACCAAAATGCAGATTTTAGTTGCCTAGCATAGGGTATCATAACTTAAAGAGAGACTGCAATTTTGTATAACTATGTTGCCAATATTTGCCTTACCAATGTAACTCCGGTTCGTCTATCAGTACGGTATGTGCAGTTCAGAAGCAATATGTCACCCTGTAAAGTGACATGAGTCATCAAAGCATAAGTAAACAATATGGGTGGAAAGTAGCACCTTGCTTAAATATTACAGCCCACATCTGCAGAAATATCCACGTATTAAAAAAATACAGTACCCTTCAAAATCACAAGCAAATGAATAACCAAAAAGGTATAGTGTTATTGTTACAGTGGGGTCATTTCTACATAGGCCATGTGGAAAGTTTAACACATTCTGAGAACAAGGCTAATTGTTGCATGTTATAAAAGCAGATTAGTGTCATATTCAGCAATTCACATTGTTTTTTCTGATACAACTAAATATAGCAACTTTAGGGTAGCTACATACCGGAAGTACTCTGACTTCATTAGGAAGGAGAGTAAACTGCTGATAGTTGGAATCATACTGGAGATTGATGTCAATGGGAGCCAGTGCCTCTGACACATTACATTGCTGGTTCCTGCGAATCAGCTGCAAAGTAAGACCATTACCTAAAAAAAAGGTGTGTTTAGAATGCAGTTGATTTTCTTGTGACACACACCGAAAAAGGTTTGCTGTCTTTTAAGAATAGAGGTATGAGCATTACAAATGAAATGAGAGCAGTGCAATGTTTTTGAGACTCCTTTTCCTATTTAGTATCAGCTTCGACTTTTGTGTTGTATAGATATCTCACTCAGCACACTTTATACTGATTAGCAGTGCACTTTAAACACAACCAGTGATTAGCCTCGAACTCAGGTTCTTGGTGGGTGGGGAGAAAAAGAGCCTGGTATCTACTGTTCGTGCATGTGCATAATTGTCCCAGGCTAAACACGTGTTCAGCAAAAGTGGGAGGGAACGCGTAATACTTATCCACGTGATTGATAGTGTGACGTACATTTAGTAAGTATATACTAGTATAGTAGCGTGCAGCGAAGAGCGAAACCACCACGCTACTAGCACTACACCGCCCTGGTTCGCTATAAGTTCTTGCTAACTTACAGTGTATGACAAACGGTAACACTTTGTATCACACAGGCTTACCAGGCAGTAGCTGTATAAACACGTGTTTTCTCCAGCAAACATCTAAACTAGAAGCTACATGTACTTTCTTGAGACTCATAATAGAAGTACCTAGCCATCGGAGGGAGCTGGAGGGCGCAGGAGAGCGAACGATCGAAACACTTCTATCGTCGGTTAGAAAATCTACGGACAATGTAGCGGTAAGTATACGTTATGACGTCGTGTTTGTCCGGATGTAACACAAGCGTTTCCGATTTCCCAAGATTTCTGGGAAATTAAGCGCATGTGGAAACAGTGCTCTCTCTTTTCCACCCACCGAGAGCCTGGGTACGAGGCTAACCAGTGATATGAACACTGAGTCTAGTTTTATGCTATTGGTTACATCTTACCAACAAGATGAGTGTGCAGTATACTGGCAAAGACGTTTATTCCAGTTGGTGGCAAGTACTAAAGAAAGGAAAAGAAAAAATGCAAGTATGATCTTTAGTAGTGTAATACGCAAGATAAATCTATAGTGTCCTTTAGACTGCACTGGAAATGCTAATAATCCTAAAATACAATTAATTGTGAGTAATCCAATTAGCAAACACAGGTCTTAGTTACGCCTTATGTGTACTAGGGATTCCTTCTCTAAGGCGTCATTGATGCTATATGTCAGCTGCTTTTATACATACACAGAATTTATCTGCACACAATTATCATGCTTACATAAACAATGATAAGTCAATTGAAACACGGTTTTTGAAGCTAAATATCACTGTGCATGTGCAACCAGGAAGCCATGTCCCAGTAACAATAAGTAAGTGAGATCATCACACAACAAACTTGTATGCCAATGGGACTGAAATGAGACTGTCAGCACAGTTTAGAGTAGTATCCCAGAAGTTTTTGCTACTGTAACTGACCAAGTAGTGTACTTAGGACTTTAATTAGTGTGTGCAACTCCCATGTGGTTTCTACACCTGCCAAATGTAATACACATAGAAATTTTTAGAACTGTGGTACTAGATTTTTTGTAAGTGTCGTTATTATACTAATATCCCATTGTCACATAGCTGCTATATTTTGCATTATGCTAAAGTTTCATAGAAAGAAAAAAAAAAAGAAGGTATTTCATAGTGGTGTGGCCAAAGTGTACCTACCGCATGTAGTATCTATGGGGGTCTGGGTGCATGCTCCCCCAGGAAAATTTTGTTTAATTAGATGCTAGGAGATCGCTTCTGAGGCCATTTTTAGGCCCCTAATCTCATATGTTCTGCAATTCATAGCAAACGGAATTTCATTAGTTGCTACACGCACTCTGTGAGGTAGTGATCGCAGATTTCACGTAACTCAGTAGCTACATAGGGAAGGCATGCACCCGCAGCCTGAAAAACTTTGCTAGGAGATCACTTCTTAGTTGTGATCATAGGCAAGATGGACTCTGCGATTCACAATGATGGAAACCTGGACGGTGCTTGAGGGACGAGACTAGTGATTTCAAATTCCATCCCGCGTATGGTTCAAAGGTTCAAAGCTTGTTGCGACTGACCAACTTAGCTGCGCACACGTGCCGCAGGCAGCACAGGCTTTGTCGCAGTAAGAAATGGCCATCCAGTAAACCGAAATGGCTGAAAATCCTAACGCAACGTACGCGTTAGGCCCCAATTCTAGTTTCTCATCAGGTGCTTTACCAGTACACGATGCGGGCGGGCTGGTATTACCATTATGTATTTCTCCATAGCAGGCAGATATTTCCTATACGAAAGAACTCAATGAACATGATGCCAGGAGGATCAGCTCTCGTCATATGCCATTGTAGAAGTTGTTTTTTTTTTGATGGCGTGCAGTAGACATGCAGACACATTTGTTAGTGTTGCGTTCATCGCTACACTTATCCGGTGCGTTCCTACGCCGTTAGTATACGAAAATAAAAATAATGGTGATAAATTCTATCGCAGAAAATCCATGCGGGCAGCCAATGAGTAATCAACGAATTGGGGCCTTACCTTTGTTTCAGCGAAATTTGCACGATAATCGGCAGGCGTTTTCCGAAACGGCTCGGCTTACTAGTGCTTATAAGTATGACTTCACGTGTATTCAAAGTGCGTATGTGCACTTTTAGTCTGCGAAAAAGTTGTCGGGCCAAAACCAGACCAGCCCGACCGTTTGCTACGGCTATGTATTGTTATTTGATTTAAGTGTTGAAGGAGCTCACCAATATAACAGCACACGCAAATGCCTATATAGTATTGCACCTCTCTATACGGTCATACAAATGCAGGCTGATGAATCTTCTCTATAAAACACTTTGAAACGGATAAAAACGAGAGTTCAGTACAGTCAAGTATGCAGATAGCTGCCCCCATTTACACATACTATACCCAGTCCAATTAAAATTAGTAGTGATTTGAAAACCTGGATTACGTCCCCGGAGATACTGTCAGAGCCCCCCCAGACGCAGGATGACAGCATCAGCAGCATACAAGAAACACCGAACAGCCAATTTAGGCTGGCACTCTCGGTAACCCCGTGCATGCCCCGTATAAGTAGTATAGAATCTGTCAACCATAGCCCTTCCCCCTTACTGTTTAGCCCCACACCCACCGCAAGCCCAGTCCACGCCCCTACCCCTGATTCCACCCAGGACCAGCCACCTCCCCCTCCACTTAGCCCCACTAACAGTCTAACCTCTTCCCATAGCACTAGCCCCCAGCATGAAGAATCCCTGTCTGGATCCATCGAACTATTCAGCCCCACCCCCAGCATAATCCAGAACAAGTGGCCATCACCCCCCCCTCTCCCTCAACGATCCCCACGCATTAGGAGAAGACACAATTTACACAACTATGCGAGCCTTGCCTCAACAAATGGGAGCTACGATGTGCGTAGCAGTGTTGGCGCTCCCCCACCCGATACCCCAACACATAAACTTACATGAAAATATGCTCGCCCGCTTCGCACCCACCCCATCACGACGTCGGAGTTCGTCATCCCACCGTTAGGCGAAATACCGAAACCAACCCATCCCGTCGTACTGACGTTCACTGCAAATGCGATCGTACGCTCCGCGGTGCTGAAGTTCCAATGAAGCACGAACGTATCTCCATCCCTGTCGTAGAGGGTTGTACTGAAAGCGTACCTGCTAGAGAGGTTACCAAGAACGATGGGCAACAGTGCCTGCAGACACAGCAGTGACTTCATCGTGGCGGTTCAACACTGCTATGGAGATTAGAACTAGATGTACAACTATATGATTAATCAATGCCTACCCACGACAATTCTGCATTAGAGCGTGTACAGGTTCGTTCAAATTAGATTATTAACATCACGTAAGGTTACGTGAGGTTAATCTATGACGATGGTGTAAACTCTCTAATCTGGAGTCACGAGACATGGCCTTATTAGACATTTCTTGCGCATGAAAGTAGTTTGTGGTTGTTGTTTTTTTTCTTTCTTTTATCTTTTCATTCATTAATTCATTCATTATTTAGGCCTACTATAATTTTTTTCCTTTCCAGTGGGAGTGTAATTTTATTTCGAGGCTAACCGCACCCCAAGTGGAAAGAAAACGGTGGCTTGAATGCAGGTGTCCTGCCATAAAGAAGGCATTAAGCTAACCCCACTAGCTACGGAAGCCTGGGTAGAATAGGACAAAAGTAGAGCAGGGAACAGGGAATTGGAGTTAGTTAGGTGCACAATCCATTTTCAAACAATAAGCATAGCCGTTGTATGTAGCTATAGAGTGAAGTGACAGGTGGCGAATTTCTATCTGACGCACCCGTTTCGAATTTAGTCTCTGCACGACGTACTTTGCTAACTGTGCATGCGTGACTGGGTGGAGTTGTATCCATGAACCTGCAATGGGAGCAGGGAGATGAAGCATACAGCATCAAGCAAGGTGAACAATAGATCCTAAGTCTGCCAAAATGTTTGAACTAGTGTAGTGGCTGAAAAAGAAAATTTCATGGTCAACCTCTACACTATAAAATTACTTAATGTGTCAAGGATTCTCCCAGAATCACTGTAGCTACTCACAGCTGAGACAATGGTTCCAAAAGTTTGACAATAATTTCGGCTGCTTGACAGCTTGATCTCAGAGCAAATGAAAGCTTGACAGTTTGACCGTACAAAATTAGCTTATTGACCCGTGATCCCCCTGAAAGTGTAGCCTCATTCAGTGGCGGATCTAGAAATTTAGAAAGGGGGGTTCACCGGCGCGCTTCTCGCGCCGGAAATTTTTGGGTCGCCACGCCCACTTTCGGTCACGTGAACGCATTCATACTAAAATAAAATATAGCTGGAAGGCCGAACCGAGGGGTCCGTCACAAAAGAAATCTCGTACACTGTCCGACAGTGTTGTTTTAGTTAACTATAACTTTAACTAAATACATTTTAGTATGACCTTTTTAAAATCTAGTTAACCAAAACTACAACTAACCAAAAATTTTTGCTAAGCTGGGAACTATAACTAAAATATCCAAGAACATACAAGAAGAAACCTGTCGGCAGAAATCCAAACTGAAATCCAGAAATCCACTCTGAAATCCGAAATCCACGTTAAATCCAGTGGATTTCGAAATCTCGTACGCCGAGGCGCGCCGTGGCGGAACCCTCGGGCCGAACAGAATATCTCGAAGTAACTCTAGGCCTAGTCAAACGTCTGGAGATCAGTAAGGAACTGATACGTGAGTGTGTAACTGTGCCTGGTTGTTGTTGCTGCATGCCACTGCTGCATAATCATTTGATGGACTCGTGCAGTTACTTGTGTACGCAAAATACATTACTAGCCGCATTTGCACCCCCCTTACCCCCCCTAAATCCGCCACTGGGTAGAATGTAGTAGAGTCAAGATACGGTAGAGTGTAGTAGAGTCAAGTAGAGCGAAGTAGAGCCATGGTAGAGTGTAGTAGAGCCAAGTACAGCCAAGTAGAGCGATGGTAGAGTGTAGTATAGAGTCAAGTAGAGCCATTGGAGAGTGTACTAGAATCAAGTTGAGCCAAGTAGAGCCACGGTGGAGTACAGTAGAGGCAAGTAGAGTCAAGTAGAGCCATGGTAGAGTGTAGTAGAGCCAAGTAGAGCAAAGTAGAGCCATGGTGGAATGCAGTAGAGTCAAGTAGAGTCAAGTATACTACACTCTACCATGGCTCTACTTAGCTCTATACTTGACTCTACTACACTCTACCATGGCTCTACGTGGCTCTACTTGCCTACACTGCACTCTACCATGGCTCGACTACATTCTACCAAGGCTCTACTTGACTCAACATGACTCTACTACACTCTACCATGGCTCTACGTGGCTCTACTTGACTCTAATACACACCAACATGGCTCTCTCTATATATAGTTCACCAGACCCTTCCTTTTTTGCAGAAGTGGGTCTGGCTTGCAAGACTATGCCTGTCTAAACTCTGGATGCCACAACATTCGCAAAGCGCAGCATTAACACATCTTGTTTGGTACTCGGGACTGGTCAATGCCAAGTTCCCCTTCATGAGACTACCTTCTTTCTGCCTGATGTTACATGACATCACTACACATGACAAGATTTCCCATGCTTTCTTCCACTGTTATGCAACAGGAAGTGATCAAATAATGGAGGCAGTAGCTATACTTGACAGCTCAATGAATAGTCAGTTTGCACACAAGGCCAGTATGTAAAGACAAACGCTGGGAGATTTTAGCACATGAAAATTATTTACCTAGGCAGAAGAAAGCGATGTGAAAATGTTGGTGCCTTTCCTGGCAGGAAAATCTCCCAGACTACCCCCCTCTGTATAAAGTGATCCATGCTAAGAGATGGAAAAGTCTGCTACTGAAATGGCATGCATTCTTTTCTCTTCCAGATGAAATTGTGTCCACTGGGAAAAGCATGCACCTATTTTACTGATATGAGCCTGTGAAAGTTTCTACTGTCGCACCAAATTGCTGTCCTTTACTTCTTGACCCTTGGAGACACACATGCACAGTTAGACAAGTCTAAGTCATCGTTTGATTCCGAAGATGTAAAGTTGTGAACACAGGCGATTGAAGTGGAAATGAATGGTGCATCATTTGCAAAGCTGAAACATTGCTACTACAACCAAGATAGTTGCTGATTTGCAAATTCAGACAAGGACATGGCATTTATTTGCCAATCCCATTCTCCTGATGTTAGTAGTTAGTCTTCCACAACCCACCATCTGCAAAATGGGGAAGGGTCCCGTCACACTGCAACAATCAAATTGTCACTACAGTAGAATGTTACCGCAACCGATCAGATCCATGCTCTCTTTTTAGATTGCACTTATTGTCATGAATCAGATTTACTGGCTCAGTCAATAGTCATCTTTTTGGAGACGACTTGTCTGTTGCAAAAATTTATTCTCGGACTGATATATTTCGGACCACAGACTTCAAAGGTCTAAGCACGGGAGCAACTGTGCCAGATCTAGCCTCGTTCCCAGCTTTCCGTCGCTTGCAGTACAAGCGATGGAAAGCTGGGCGGGGACTGGGAACGAGGCTACAGAGCAACTAGACATACTGGCGCTGCGATGATTTTCGATACCCAAAACTTCTGTAATACGCGGGGATAGAAAATCACATCCGAAAATACATTGTAAAACAATGTGTAACTTTTTTGCCGCCTCCTCCGAAAAGGAAATACCCAAGTTCTTGCCCTTCCAATGGCCTTGCCTACGAACCCATACTATGCTGCAGCAATTGCCAAATTTGGCTAGTGACGCGATATAATACATGATTACACACTTGTCTCCTCCAGACGTTCTCCGCCGCGCCGGGGGAGGGCGTGGACGGCTGGGCACGAGACTGAACTGTATACCCTTAGGCTTAGCCTCGTTCCCAGGCTCCGCTTGGCGGGCCTTGGGAACGAGGCTACTATACCCTGTACTCGACCAGGGGATGTGTGGGAGGTGGAGCGAGTTATTAATTAAAAGATCTCATGAGGAAGTAGTCCCAACTTTACCGATGGCATTCTACTTCTTGTTCTGCTTACTGTTTGGAGTATGGAGCTTGTTTGCAGGTTAGCTGCTACGTTTCCAGGGTAGCTTTGCTGCATGATGTGTTTAGCTAGTAATCTCTCGGGCCAGACTCCCCGCGTTAGAGTTTGGCCCGTGAGTTCTATGAATTATGTTGTTGGCTACAAGTATACTTGTATATGCTGTCGGCTACTATCGGTTGCCCAAACTTTCAAGTGTTTGTATTCTTTAACGTGGATGTGCACACAGCAGAGTGAGCCTTTTTTTGATTACTTATAGGACTAACTATACTAGTTGTCTCTGCATGATTGCAACGCAACGGAAAAATGGAAACCATGAATTTTGTTCACATTCCTGAGTTAGGAAACTGGATACATTCAGTTCACCACCTTCTTCATATGCACCGCCTGAACACAGATGCAGGTGATCCAGGTATCTCTGTTATTCCACCACATAACCAGACAGTAGCCATCACATCAAATGAGAACATCACATATGAGTGTCTGGTTGATGGTGGCAGAAGTGTATTTTGGTCGGTACTGAACAATCCATTAGAGGGAGATCACACTGTTAGCCAGTTTGAGTCCATTGGGATATACAAGGAGGACTCTCTACAGGGAAACAGCTCTGTGCTAATTGTCTCTCAGATGGGGCGTGAGGCATATCGTAGTACCAGCCAAGATATAAGGATCCGATGCAGGGCTTTCAAAGAGTCACCTCCAGAAAGTGCTTTTAGTGACTCTTTTTATATCATCCCTTATGGTGAGTCTTCTGTCCATGTTCAGGTACTATTGTTCTGTGTACTGTTTCCTTATTGTCACTAGTAAGATAGTTATCATTCCTATATAACCAAACACTCATATTTATGTGTCAGATATATGGCTACACTTCAAAGCCACCTGTCTATACATAGCTGTGGTTTATCACGAATGAATAGCACAGTGTGCCCAAGTGTAGCAGCTTAGAGTTTTGATAGTATAATGGTTATTGTGGACAGACATGTGTACCTGTGGTACCTAACTCTGTCTGTGTTACATCTAGAAATATGGGCAAAAATGTTGTTGCTATGGCAATGAATACCATACAAGTGGGTCCATTTATTGAAATTTGCCCCCCAAAATTTCAGATCGTCCTGAGAGTCCATCAAACTTGATGCTGACGACCATAGATGGAAACATCACTCTGACCTGGAGCCGCCCACTTAACATCCCACAAAGTGTCAGCGTGACCTACATAGTGGAGCAAACCAGTATTACCAGGCCCAATATCACACATGATCCAGTGAACACCTCAATGACTTTTGCAATTCTCCGCGAAGATGATGCCATGGAATGTGACACCTTCAATTTTATCGTTACAGCATCAAATGAGGCAGGAGTTAGTACCCCTTCAAGAATTAGGGAAACTATTCCAATCTGTAAGTTGTGATCAATGAATGTGGGAAGGTCATATGTGTACATGTACATCAGTGCATTCAAATCAGCTAATCAAATTGTCGCCTGCATACATGTATTGTGTGTGTGTGTGTGTGTGTGTGTGTGTGTGTGTGTGTGTGTGTGTGTGTGTGTGTGTGTGTGTGTGTGTGTGTGTGTGTGTGTGTGTGCGTGTGCATGCGTGTGCGTGTGTGTGCATACCAAATGCTGAAATTAAGTAACCAGGAAATGAGGTTGTTGTGAAGCCTCAACTTAAGTACAATAGTTGGGATGCAGTGGTGTAGCTACACCTGGGTGCCCTGGTAAATCATGTGAGGTCAACTTACTGGGTCCAGGGCTTCTGAGGCTATATTATGGCAAAGTTTGAATCAATTTTATGACAAATGAACAAGATAAAAGTAATTGTTTAATGTTGTTACATGTAGCCCCACCCTTATTGTTTACTGTGACATAATTTTAGGCCACACCCACAAACAACTTAGCTGTACCAAGCCCCTCCCACAAGGTATATCAGTGCAATAAATGTGATATGCGGAATTCGCGCGAGCAAAATTTCACGATTCTTTTTGCACCATTACGTTCTACTTCAACTGGCCCAACTTTTTATCCGTGGGAATAGTCGATGCCGCTTTTCAAAGCGCTGAAACTGGCAAATATGCCACGCCCACCGGGCATATAAAGTTCCACTTCGTACCTTTAGCGGTAAGCTACGAACTTTTCCCACGGTGAAATCAAAGACCATTAGATTTCTTCTCCATCAAACCCAATAATACACTCCAGCTCTCTTCTAACGAATTCCGCATGAGTTACTTCCGGAAAAAGAGCTGCCAAGCGGCCATTATGCGGCTTATTCAAGAGTAGCAGGCACGTGCTACCGTACATGGTGCACGTGACTCCACTACAGCTGCTTTGAAAATTGCTGGAAGCGCTAAGCAGAATGACTTTTAATGTTACAGACGTGCGTATCGCATCACGTTTAGTCGAACGAGGTAAGGACAAGACTGTTAGGAAGAGTATAAGCCTACAACTGCCCTTCGGTACCGTGATAGCGAAGGTACTTAATTGCATTCCAAGGTTCAGCATTGTTTACATAGATACAACCGCCTTCCTGTTTATGGTCCGATAACGCCCGCCCCAAGGGTAATTTAGGCAGCGTGCGCAAAACAGCTGGACCCAGTCCTTAACGCGCCTGAGTACCTGAATCCAGTGGCGTAGCCAGGAATGGGCCTAGTAGGGCCAGGTCTGACCACTCAAAAATCAAGCTTAGCTTATAATATTAACAATAGTTCTTGCTTTCAAGTAGCTATATAGTTAGTAGTTGCCAGTTCTGCACGGACCGGTACCGTGCTGTGTAAGCATCTTGCACGACTCAATGCTTCCCGCTTTCACGTGAGATTGAGAAGGATCCCATGTGCGCACACAAAATGGCCATGCATGCTACTAATAGACCAAGACTGACCTGAGATAACTGTTTTGAAAAAGCACGTGGATCTGGCAGTGCAGTGTCGACTTAAGTGTATGGGTGTCTATACGTGTTTTCAAGATGACGTCCTTTTTTCCTCCTCCTCCACAATAAAAAATGACGTCATCATGCGCTCTTGGTGTTTTCTATGCAAAATGAAGTGCCAATAGTGTCAAAACTCCCCCCTCCCGCACCCACCCCCTGGTGGGCCCAACCACTCTTCAAAACCTAGCTACGCCACTGCTGGGGTGAGCCTCAATTGAATCCAAGCAGCATGTGTATGATGTATCTAAGTTTGTATACATGTGTCTTACCATAAATACACTCTCCTGCAGACTGTTGTGTCATGAAAAATATTAGGTGCTACATAGAGTGACATGTATTCAACAAGACAAACTGGTTTAGCAATCAAGTACGTACTTCAGTCTGGGTGAAGAAGGTTATGAAAGACATCAGGAGGGGTGTGATGACCTTGCTAAGCTGAAAAGCCGAGCGAGTTTCTTACAGAATAATATATGAACACAGAGGCTGGCATGCAGAAGAGCTGTTTATTTAATGTTACTATGGATGGTGACATACCGCTGTATTTCCTTAACCTGCTCCAAATATGGACTACAAATGACATACCAAGTTTGTGTGCCTGATGAAGGCAGGCTGTGTATAGAATACCGAGTAGATTATGCTTTAGAGGCAAGTTGCAAAGCTATTCTTTGAACCTGGTTGCAAGCAACCCCTTTCAAGAACTGCATCATGATTCAGATAAGAGGTAGTTTAATTAAGGTATGACACTAACAAATCCTGCTCTGCAATTGTGCTGTGACAAGCTATGAAGTCAATACTGGGCTGCTTGCTCCAATTCTTCCCATGCCTGCATGCATATTTCTATAAGTTGTTACTTTAACAGCAAAGTATTTGGTTACAGACTGTGGTAGCCGTGCATGCAATTGTTAAAGTTGACAGCCAAGATCTCATAAATACACACACTAAAAATCTGAGAGATGCATGCACTTATATATCCACAATGACATAACATTACACAACAACAGGAAATAATTATCAGTCCAAAGTCCATCAATCACAACATAATCTTCAATATGTCATATAACTCTATATAACTCTAAGGCTTAGAAGCTGGTAGCTAGTCTCATGCCCAGACCATGTGTGCCCCCTGATGAGAAACAGCCTGATGATGAACCAAACTGAATTTCTTGAACCTATTACAAATTGCAGTATTGAGCAATAAGATTGTGAAATTGTTAATTATCACATAGCACTTCCCCTAAGAATTTCAATCTCTACTCAATTATCTCATTTATGAGCAGGTGTGTTTCAAAATGCTTTGAACGTTACAGTAGTCCCAAAAGTGCTTGCTAGCCCCAGATATTCTCATTGTGAGAGGGTAATGTCTGGGCATGAGACTAACTAGTAACAAACTAATCTCATGCCCATACCCTATCCTCTGGTGGGATGAGTGGTCTGGGAATGAGACTAGTAACGAATTTTAATCTCAAGGTGAGCCAGACATGAGTTTACCGATTGTGAATAACAATGCGCACTTCACCAACTTCACACCTAATTTGTATACAAGTGCACAGCCTGAGTCACTTCCATATTTTTTAGATCATCTCAGTTGACCTGAGTGTCACATAATATCAGAATCCAAGAAGTGCTTCAGAGCCCTTTTATAGTTTTTTCCTGACCAATCTCCTCTTCTTTCATGTGCAATTAGTTACATTCCTGGCATCTTTTAAGGAAATACAAACCTCTTCTAGTTACGCTGACTAATAGGTCTTCTGAAGGAAGTATCCCTTGAAGTTCACAATGTGTCATGTACAAATTTACACATGCAAATGAATATGGTTAAAGTAACCCAATGTTTCTAAAGTGCACTCTATTTTTGGCTGGCCTCATTATAAACCGGAGGCTAATATTACATGTCACTGTGTTACTTTTATGGAATGGAGTGTAGAGGAGAGACTAATAATTAATCCAGTTTGTACGTTGTGGTGTATTCACCATTGTTGTGTTAATTGTGTTATGTAACTTTGTGTTATGTAATCTTATGTCATGTACACGTGCAGGTGAACACGTGTAGTGTGTGTATAAATACCCCTCCCTGTTGTATATTTTTAGTTGGACTGAAGTAGAAGTGAAATATGACTATGTGAAGTGTTGGTTGCTTGCGTTGGGCCAATCCGAGCCCACACGACTGGGAAATGCGTGCAAATAGACCTTGAACAAGAGAAGGTCATAACATACGTGTAATAATTCCACCCCCACCCCCCCCCCCCCACCCCCCAAGCTCCTGATGTCAGCAGCACCAGCACTTCTCTCTCTATTGATGCTGTGCAGATAGTCAACCAAAATGTTTCCATTTCAGTTTCCTTTAAGGTATGCAAGTACATATAAATCCTCTGAACTGAACTCATTGCCAGGCCCCCAGCTTGCAATTTTGTGAAACTACTTGCATGTGGTGAAATTGTCACAACCTATATGATTCATAAGTGTGGACTATAGGGCCAATGAACAAATCTGTTGTTTGCTTGCGTTCTGTAGCCTGCAAATACTTGTAATGAGAATTTCACAATCTCCAACTACTCGGTGAATCTCATTGGGTTTGGAGGGGTAACTTTCACTCCTTCCTCTGGACAACTTATATTTGCTTTGCTGAATTCATCAAAAGTCAATGGTCTGATACCAGATTCAAAGTACAACATTACTGTAACTGCTTGCATTGAAATCGCCTGCCGTGAATCTGAAGCAAAACAAGTGTGTAAGTTGGGCGATCTGTGTTCAGTTCCTTAGGTCATGAATATTGTTTGACAAAGTCACTGTTTTGGTGTTGTGTGAATTTCATTGTATTATGCTATCTCACACTCTTTTGTGCCTAATGAAGTTTGCAAGAAACTTTGCATAATAAAATTTGAAAGTTCGATAATTCTTTTTTCGTTTCATGAATATTGCTACGAGGGTCAACTTTGTTTTAGTTACTACATAGTAATGTGATAAGATGGTAGATGGTTTCCCTTTGCAGATACTACTGATGTTCAGAATGCAACGGTTATGTTTGTTGGAACACGAATCTTACTGAGTTGCAGTTTTGCCAACATATCCTTGGCCCAAGGCTGTATTATCAAGTTCATGCTAAGCAACAATCCCTCTGAACAGTTCAACATTACAAGGAGTGAGGCACAACTGTGTAGCCAGACTGATAACCAAATTACAGCCTACGACAGAGTCGAGGCATTTGATTGGGAAGCTGATGGAAGAGAAGGGATGCTACCCATCCGTGTTCAGCCTCTTGAAGCATTGGATGAGCAGCATTTCACAGTGTTATGTCCCCTCCCTGGTACATCACTATTGCATGTATCGCAAGTATGGGTGTTAACAACATACATTACTGTCTATTCCATGTGAAACTGGTAACTAACCATGCAAATTTTGGTGTTTTACATATTGAAGTAGCAAGCATTATTACTAGCATATATCAGCAACTACAATACTTTCTTAACTTTTTCTGTAGCTCAACCTCTACTAAGTCCAGGTAAGGCCAGCTGTATAAGTTGATAGAACAGTACAAGTATTGATCTCACCAGTAAACATCAGCTATCAGGTGTGAGGTATATAGTTAATTTTACCTCATTGTATACTCAGGAGGAATAGCCGGTGTGGCAGTGGCTGCTATTCTACTTGTGGTCATAATTGTGATCATAATTTTGGTCATATTGAAGAAAGTAAGGTGGCTGTGCCTTAGCTAGTTAGCCTGTATGTGTATGTGTGTGTGTGTGTGTGTGTGCGTCAGTGGCGTAGCCAAACCCAGACCCACTCGGCCTAGCTATTTGAAATGATGCAGCTTCCTACGCTCTCTTAACCTCACTGTTCGCACGTTTGGTGTTTAATACTGGTGAAGACCTGTACTGCGCGCATGTATGCCAAAGTCATGGGTCAGAACTACTCCCGATTCAAGACCGACGGCATTTCAAAATAGTCTCAAGAACAATGTGAGTAGCTACCTCTAAGATGCAAAAATTTACTAGGGCATGCCCCCAGTGCCCCCAACCAAAAAACAAGCGCATGCAGTGCCCAGGCATCATCTTTGACCTGGCTACGCAACTGGTGTGTGTGTGTGTGTGTGTGTTTGTGTGTGTGTGTGTGTGTGTGTGTGTGTGTGAGTGTGTGTGGGTGTGGGTGTAAACTGGACATAACTAAGCAATCTATTGTTGCCATCATAAGAGCATTTTACACATTTTTGTCACAAACATTTTTCCTTATCACTTAGATTTGTCATGGCTATCAAGAAGCTGATAAGGTTGGTTATAATGTTGTATACAATCTTTAATAATTGGAAAGCAACCTGGTGTACAAATAATATAACACCTAAGCGGCTACTCATAATAACAGAACAGCAGTACAGTGGAGCAACATAACACTAAAAAAATGGGTCCCGTCTCCACACAGCCCACACTCAGAGGAGGTAGAAAGCCAGTAATTAGTGATACACGCGAGATAGTAATTAGTGCTATGCAAATGACTTAATCATACTGACTGCCATAGAAGCCCATAGTGAAAGGTCAACTCAATTTGCACAAACAGCTTTCGTTTGTTTGGGACGATACTCACTCAGTGGATACTGCTAGGTGAGCTCTAGATCGACCACTTATGGATATGCACAACTTTCCATGGGGATTTCCAAGGAAACACCCAAACGCTTCGCGCTTAAGGAAAACTATAGCAGTCGATCTAGAGCTCACCTAGCAGTATCCACTGAGTGGACAAAAGCTGCTTGTGTAAATCGAGTTGACCTTGAGTTGGCGGTCAGTATGATTACGTCATTTACGTAGCACTAATACCGTAAACATAGAAATATTGGCGATACATTTAATTTGGCAGTTTGGCGATGAGCAACTAAATCGCCAAATTTAAAACCACCAATATTTTTGCGCACGCTCAATCTATAATTATGTCATTAACAATTACGTCACGATGCATTCGAGATCTCTGAGTTGTGAAATCGTGTTTATTGTTAGCAGCTGGTTTAAGCGAGATGGCTCTACTCAAGTTTTTGGTGAAAAAGAATGATAGCAGTGATACCGTGTAGCACTAGCACTAGTACTTAGCTTAGGTATTACGTAGTGAGGCTTATGCGGCAGGCATGCTTAATCCAGTACTTTTATTATTCTTGTTCAGTTATTCTGCTATTCAGTGGTTTCCAGTATCCCAGCTTCACATTAGTGTGTATGGTGAATGGCGACATGCATGCTATATTTGCAACCTACTCACCATATATTGAAATTTCCCTTTGAAAGGTTCTAAGCTTAAACAGAAAGTAGATCCTTAGCATTGTTCCCAGGCCCAAAGAGAAGCATGTGTTTCTCCTCCTCGTTTCCTTTTTTAACCTTCTGCAAGCATGACAATGCATCATGCTACCTCTGTTCCCTCCCTCCCTTCTATCCCTTCTCTCCCTTTCTTCCCTCCCTCCCTCCTTCCTCCCTCCCTCCCTCCCTCCCTCCCTCCCTCCCTCCCTCCCTCCCTCCCTCCCTCCCTCCCTCCCTCCCTCCCCTCCCTCACTCTTTTTCTCTGATTTCTTGTCCTCCTTTTTGGGTCTGGGAATGAGGCTAGTAGATACTATGTTTATGTCTGGAAGACAGGAAAGACCATTCATGTTTACACTCTAGTCATATCCAGAAGCTGCGGAGAATCTGATGAGTCTACTGAACAATGAGTTTACTGATGGTGGCAAAAAGGTATGCAGTGGTGCCTTATGCATGTGTACAGAAATATTATAAGCAAACAACTTCTTTTTTTTTTGGCATGATTCAAATCTAGAGTTCATGATGAAAGGACTTCATTTTTATGCTTACTTATCTTGATAACAGAATGGTCAACAAAAGTTACAGAATGGTCATGATAATGCAGCCAAAGAGGTACAATACATGTGTCATAGTTCTATAAAAGCTGTCATTGTAGATCAATCTAGAATGACAGTTTTATACTGTCATTGTAGATCATGATTTATTCATTCACAAAAGTATGGCCAGTGATCACTTACATTTCTTTGGTGAACAGGAGGCTGAGAGTGGTCAACCTGAGAGTTTTCAACTGGCAACGGAGAGTGATCAACCTCAGAGTTATCATCCTGGGTATGGTCAACCTGAGAGTGGTCAGTTGGGGAGTCGTCAACCTGAGAGCAATCGACCTGGAAATTTTCAACCTGAGAGTGGTCAACTGGGAAGTGGTCATCCTGAGCGTAATCAACCTGAGATTGATCAATCTGAGGGTGGTCAACTGGGGAGTGGTCCACTGGAGGGTGGTCAACCAAAGAGTGATCAGGCTAGGATGGTGACTGATTGTGGTGCATGGGTGAAGAGTGGTCAACACAGTAACCAACAACATAGAAACACAAGACAAACCAAGAAAAGTGAGGTGGGTCAACATAGTCTTGTGCTTGAAGTGATACTTATACCTTTTGAATGGTGAATGCTTGGCGTCTTGAAATCTTGCCTCTACTACACTTTCTTATTCAGAACAACAGAAAGGTAGGAATGATTTAAAAGCGAAGGTAAATATATGAAGCCCCATCCCTGCATCTTTTTCACACTAGAGTACCTGTAGTGTAGAAAGATGTAGGGATAATAACAAAATAGCACTTCGCTACTGCACACTTTCTGTTTAGCTGTCTTCCATGAGGTATTTAGGCAATTATATGAGTCTTGCTGACCATAAAAGCACTCAAAGAGGAAGGCTGGGCTCTTAAATAAGCGTTTAGGGTATTTGTGGTGAAGCTATGCAGCTTTTGTTTAAGTATTGTATATATTGCGTGTCCACACTATCCCTACATAGAGAGTCTACCGTCTCTCTGAGTGATAAGACAAGGCCCATCTTGGCTGGAATACTTTAACCATTGCACAGAATCTCATAGTAATCTTTGCATTGCAATATTATTTTTAAGTGCCACAGCTAGGGAGTGTTCTGATTCAAGACTGATGGCAGTGTTTTAAAAGTTGTTGAGCTTTTGACCAGTCATCCTGCCTCTGCAGATACACAAGCAAACGAGAATGTAAGCATAGTTCAAAATCACATCCATATCTTTTGTGGCTGGGCTGTCTGGTCTCATCACAGCGGTCATGAAGTGTCCTCTGCAGATAAAAGACACACTTATTCATGGAAAAAAATGTTGGGATTAATTTGACAGGCCGAGGCTATTAATATCAACCATTGGCGTTAACAATCACTAAAACCACTACAGGAGAGCAAGATCGAGTGTTTTCCATATTGAACCAAAAAAGGGAAGGGAGTTCATCCTGCCCCTGGGTCAGGGGTGGTTTTTAGTAAAAAGTTTAGTTATACAGTGGAACTTAATGATGGAAGCTTTTTAAAAAATAGTGAAGCAAATCGCTAATATGGAGCATCATAGCCTGTTCAGAATATATGACCAGGTAAGTCCCTGGACGGCAGCCATTGGCTAGCTAGCCGAGATAATTACGTTGTTGCGGTTGACAAAGTGCGCATGCGGCTTCAGTAGGCGGGAGATTTGTACAACAGTCAAGTAGGAAGCCAACATATGCACGTAACGTACATGCTTTGTGATAAAATGAATTTTGTCATGCATTATTGATCTTACTGTAGCACTCTCTACGGTATCCCGTAACCTTAAGCAACCCCTGAACAGCAGACACCTGCTACTCTGTATAACAGACAGCTTTTGCGATCCCAATTGTACACTAACAATACTCAATGATCCCAATTTAGAGGACACTCATCGAACATGTCCACCATTGCTGCTGTAGTTAACAACTTGACAGTTGACAGTGACAGCAGCTGAAGGAGGTGTTTAAACGTGATTTTTCTTCATCCAAATATCTCAAGGATGGAAGAGCACCAGTACCAAGCACTGTTACAAAGAGAAACTAGTGTCTGCATGCAGATCATGCACTACTGTAGTGCTCAACCTTCATGTATTGTACATACACGGAACACAGTGGTGCCTATATAATATTGCTGCTATTGCAAAAGCACATAAGGCTATGAGTTATTCACTGTCACTAGTACTGCACATGATACAAGTCATAAGTATCTGCATGGCTCCTCCCACTGGCCACCCTTATAGCTAATTTCTCAATAAGCCGAACACTTCTTCATAGTGATCTCTGTGATTCTGCATGAGAACTGCACCTACACCTACTGTGAGCAGAAACTGTATCAGAATAGTTGTACCTAGATCTACCTATAGATTTACATCGATGAATAGACAGTTACTCTGTTGTGTGCTTTTGGTCTGTGTCTATAGTTCTTACATACTTAATCTATCACTAAGGAAATGTGTTCCGGGGGAACACATATCAATAACACTGGAAGCCCTTGAGTTAGGGACACCTCGCTACAAGGGACAAAATGTTGGTTCCGAATGGTGTCCGTTACAGAGGGTAGATTCTCCAAATAGTTGTTCAGTTTAGTTTTAGTTTCTCCTTTATGGTTTTAATTGCTAAATCACCTAAAGGGGACGTTTTTCAGTACAAAATAGATTTATTATTTTGTTTTAGTATATATAGTTATAATTAAGAATGATGTTTTTTAGTTTAGTTATAATTTTCAATGTGGTAGATAAATTAGTGTTAGCTGTATATAACAACACTGCCAGCCCTAGCCCTAACTCCAACACTAAGCTGCCCCTAACCACTTCGCCACAAGCCACATCGCACCTTCTAACATGTAGCTATCACATTAATGTCAATTATCGACTGGACCATGACCAGTTTCAGTAGCCTATTCATAGCAAATATTGACGCCGATATGTAGTGTCAATAGACACTGCATGCATGCTGCATATATGATGGAAGTAGATTATTGTTATCACTTAGTATATTTTACAAGTGTTACAATATTTCTTTCCACTCTATATTTTAACTTAGACTGTTGTTGTGAAGCTCACTGGTGATCCAAAGGACATGAAAGTGAAAGTGAAGAATGCAAAGTACAAACCCAAGCCCAGCTTAGTCACATGGAGTAAAAAGGAACATAACAGTAAAACTGAGTATACCATCCTTGTTGAACACTAGCTAAACACTTGACTCTGCCGAATTGGTGTGCTACTGGTAACTATATACATAATTTAATATTTTTCTTGAAGACTAACAGCTTGAATCGATTAGACATTCCATTTGGTAGCTATCATGCAGGGAGAGACTATCCATTGTGCTGTTACTATCATTCTTGTACATATTTCACTGTGGTGTATGCATGGATGTACATGTGAATGTGCGTGTGTGTTTATGTATTTGCATGTGGGTGTATTAAACTATATCTACATGCACATGTGAGAGCTATAACTGGTTATAACTTTGATTGCCAATCTAACCTTGATCACCGAAGTATCTAGCTGAAGTTATATGTTAGAATGGCGAAAAAAAGTTGAGATCAGCATCTGACCGGAATCCAGGTTCAATTCCTGGCTGGATCTCAATGTCTTTTTTCTAACTTTGCAAATAAAATACCTTCACATATTTAGAGTTTTCTGCACGTGGTGCTTTGCATATCTGCAGGGTGTGTAGCTATCTCTACTCTTCCACTTCCATCTGAAGTATAGTTATATAACTAAAGTAGTTTCATAAGCACAAGAAGAAACTTCCATGCAAGTAGTGTGTTTTTAAAAAAGAAATGCTCTGTCTTTGAGTGCATGTGTTCACAGAATTCTTAGTCAGGTTTTATAGAATTACAAGTTAGGAAACATACTATTTTCGCAGTGATACGTATTTGTTTTTGCTGCAATAACACAGAAAATTGATTTATTGCTTGCACCCTAGATATTATTAATACTCGAACGGACCATTCAGAATCTACATCGATGAACTGTTTTCACTGTTCATCTGTGTGTGTATGGACATAATTATGATATCATAGATATTCCTGAGTTGTGGGATCCAACACGGTCAGGAATCGGAAATGCCTTCGTAGTCGTATACTATAAAATCAAGTTTAGTAAACTCTGCACGTATATACGTATTCTATCCGCTTCAGAGCACTGCAAAGCTAGTCTAGCGGCTTGAGCGGTAATAGTGATTAGTTTCGACAGACTCTCGCCGACAACTGACTGACGATGAAAGTGACCAGCGTCTTCGTTTGGGTTTATGTGATCAGAGCTGTATTCGCAGGTAAGCCAGTACAAGCTGAGCTCGCAAATGTGGATCTGGGTGGTCCTAGGACCCGTCAGTGAGCCAGAGGAAGATATAGGCAGTATGTATAGACCTTGGGAGTGTGTGACTGGCTAAACTTATCTGAAATAATCACGGGCGAGGGTATGTAGCTTGTAATTTGTTGACTCAAGTTCACAAACTCCCAAGCACCGTTATGCTTCAGAAATTATGTCTTTTACCTTTGCTGATATTATGAAAGAAGGACATTAAGTGTCAGTGCTTTCTTTTCTACAGCTTCTCCAAGTGTAACAGAATTTGAACCTCGCCGTAACCTCACTGTGCCAGTAACACTCTCAAGAAATGTCACATTTGTATGCACAGTTGATGCTTCAGGCACTACAATCCCAATTTGGGAAGTAGCCATTTCTCAATATCCCAATAGTCAGCTGCCACTGACGGGGCGAGAAATTCAAAGTGGTATCACATCCACAGCATTTGAAATGCTGGGTATTGTTACGAAGGACATGAACCAACAAAACTCCACACTAGATGTCACTGAAGTAGCACGTCGGAATAACACACTGATTCAAGTGCAGTGCAACGCCTTTGATATCGCTGAAGCAAGCTGTGCATCTGGGAACTGTTCTACTGCAATCTACTACATCATTACCTATGGTAAGGCTAGGCAAACTAAATTATTAGTTTCTTGTCCCTGCCAGCATGCCACAGGCACACTCACCTACAGCTTCGTTATTGATAACATTTGCAGTTTAGTTTTGTTCATGCTGCTGTTCATCACTTTGGCCATGTCAAGCACATACTTGTGGACAGTTTAAGCTGAGCCAAGTAACTCACCCTGAGTTTGCAGTATTTCCTGTTCTAGCTGTTCCTAAGAAATAATAAAACGGGTGAATAACAGCTCACGCCCACATCTGTTTCTGTCTGGAAGTGGGTGAGAAAACAGTTTGCATGGCCTAAGCAATATTAGTGATATTCAAGTCAGTCATTTCATGTGAGAACACAAAAAAAATTGATAGTGACCCTTGAGATTTGCACAAGACTTCTTTGTCCAGAGAACAGTGATATAATCTACTAAGAGCAGGTACTGAATAAAGTACTCACTCGTCAATGAAACCCAACTGACTTACTGCACTCTTAGTTTGAATTAAATCTGCAACCAAACTCATCAACCTGACAGGGACTTGTACCGGTAGCTCCCCAGAGCATGTCCCCAGATTTCCTTTCCCTTTGTGCAGAAGTGTTAACTTCAAGAGTTTTGCATGTAACAAAAATAGCTGTACCCTGGTAATTTCAGTGTCTGGCCTCCAGAATCCGGAAATCTGCAAGGGTTGTTGATTTGACATGGGATGACCTCTGGCATTGCTACGGAAACAGGAGGTGAGAATACCTCCATGTACGCTCATCACGCCATGGCAACCATGGTAGTGCAGCTGTCTTATCTGACCAGAAATGTTTGCTGGAAACTTTAAAAGTCAGAGTGTTACAATACTAACTTATGTACACATCATATGGAAGAGATAATATGGTGATGAAGCTTATAATAGTTTGTTTTTTTTATGTTCTGAAGGTGTTCCAGATGCTCCCCAGAACCTTGCTTTGCAAGCCTCCACCACTTCCCCGTCACTCCCTCCTGTCCTTAGCTGGCAGAGGCCATGTAACATCCCTCAAAATGTACCCCTTACCTACCACCTGCAAATTACAAACCTCACATCAAATGAGAGAGTTCCTACTATGACTGACACACTGTCATATCCACTGCCAGATGGAACCGGCTGTAGCTTATTTGAATTCAGTGTCACTGCATCAAATGATGTTGGAAACAGCACTTCAGTGTCTATCATGGAAACTGTCCCCATCAGTAAGTTCTGAGGGTGAATATAGTAACTGATGTATTAGCCTCATTCCCAGCTCCTCATACCCCCGGGTTTCATCACTTGCAGTATGAAAAGCAAACAATGAAAGCTATGGTGTGAATAGTGCTACTGATGTATTATGATATTATTTGCCTCGTGAACTAACCGACATAGACACACGTAACTGTTACATATGCAATACCTCACTTCCCGCGAGGGTCTCATGCGTGCGTTCACATATGCCCTAGTTCATTATATACTTGGTTTAGCAAGTATTTGCTTGTTACGACTGCATACCTCTCCTCACATGCTGGTTCTATGGATACAGTAATACTATCCTCCCACAAAAATAAACACTGCATCTTTCAATTAGCGTAAGAAAGATGGCCACACAGCTAAAACACTATATATATATATATAAATATATGTCAGTATGCTATGCCTGATCATTTGTTCACAACAAAGCCTGGCAAGTGGTACTAGACAGCAACAGTAGTAGATGGCAGTTGGTATAAACTGAATGAGGTTATATTGAGGGTATGTTGATTGTTTGATATATGTGTACTGCTCTAGACTCATATTTGTGAATATCGTTGATAAAATTCATTGCAGTAAAGCTTTGAAGTATGTGATTTTAAATACTAACTGGAGTCTAATTCAATCTTCAAACTCGTTATGAATCAGTCTAGTATCTACCCACGTAAGGTCCATATCTACAGAGCACAAATTAGCATGTGACATGTCACATGTTGAAACTTGCGTCACGGCCAATCCTGAAGAGTCCCATTCTCCCATTAACTTTCCGTTTTTCAAGCAAACAATTAGGAAACCAAAACTAGTGCTATAGGCAGAAAAGGTAGATATTTATGCATGAGAAAGTATGTCATCAGGCCACCAAAATGGTCTCAAAAGCATTAAAAACAATTTCTGCGGGGAGAGGCATGCTCCCAGACCCTCCTAGCTGTTGCGTACTTTCATATGCAGCCTGTAACCCAACCACTTCAAACTTGATGCCAATGGCGGAGCTAGTAAGTAGACCCATTTCTAAGATCCAACCAGCTTTCCAAACCTGTAGCACATTTGTTGAGTACTGCATATGGAAATGGTATTGTTTGCCATGCTGTTATCAGTGTAGAATCTTTTGTTCATACCATGGGGAGAGCTTGGGAACAAGATTAATTCAAAAGTATTCTAATGAAAGCACTTTATTTGCATTGTTGCCTCTGCATGGTTTCAGCTGTTTAATATTTACCAGACAAGGTGGAATTGGGCGTCAATGAAACTACTGCAAACAGTCATCACCAGGTATTTGCTTAACACATGCTATTGTTCTTTGTAGCACCAGATGTTGGACCAATCAACAGCAGTCTACGAGTTTTGTCTGTTGATGTCAGTGGAGGAAGGGTATCATTCACCCTTGCCTTTGACGTGAGTGATCTACTCTTGAAAATGAGTGTATGCATTGGCATACTGGAATGCTTATCATGGTCAGAACGGATGAGTAAATACCATTGAGGTTATGTAAACACTGTTTCAGGTTTCCTTTTAAAGGTATAATCATCATACCAAAGTCACCTTGTGGTTCACAAGATGTCTATATATGGTCATACCACGGTAGCTTAGTAATTACCTCTAAGGAATGTCCAGATGTTCATAATGGCTACCAGTTTAGTTTATGCCTCCTCTTGATGTACATACTCCTACAAGAAGTTTAGCCTATGCATTCCCAACTGTAACCTTCAGGTTTGCATGTGCTTACATGTCAATTTGGTAACATCAGCCAACATTCCCTTTATCCGTGCCTGTATAAACAACACTTTAACCTGTGGATTACACCTTAGCTAAATATTTTTAAGCTGCTTGATTGTGAGTTCAGATTTGCACAAGATGGTACAGTACACCCTCACTAATCTGAACCTCACTATCAAACTGTTGTTCATTTGAACACCAAAGTAATGATATTCATGGCTATATAAAACAGCATAATGAAATTGCGACCATTCATAATGTATTATTCACTAATCCAACAGGGTTTTTTTTAACAATTGGTAAGAGGCTATTCGGATAGGTGTGAGTATACTGTCACAGTTTGCTAATGTACTTAACACTTGATATTAGATTGAGAGTATACTGAAAGTATACTGACACTGTTGAGATTTTTGCCTTCTATTGTTACTTTTCCATGCTTGTTAGTGAATGAGGATTTAATATTTCCTGGGGTAAGTGCATCATGACACTACCAAAGATCTACTCAGATTTCAGATTTGATGTCATCACTTCCTCTGGCCTTTGTATTTTTTTATGTGAATTGTATCTTGGGTTGTTTGTACGTTACTGCAGGAGGCTGAAGTATGCAGTGAGAGGTACCGTGTCACTGACTACACAATAGTGAGCAGTGAGGGGAGTATTAGTGTCAACATCAATGCTTCATCAGATGTCAACAATTACACTGTCACTCTGGACTCAGCTAATTCACCAAACCTCACACGGGGGTTTGCTTATGATATCAGTGTTATTGCTTGCAATAACCTCACCTGCCGGGAGTCACAGACCATTGAAGTGTGTAAGTACACACATGCATTTTACCTTAAAAAAGGCACAGTAAACGTTGGTCTAGAAAACTAGAAACTTCTCTTTTTTTATTGTATTAGTTACTTTACATGTTATGGGTTTCCTTAGAAAAAGGATCCCATAATTGATGAGTGCCTTAGCATGCAATCAAGTTTGTTTATGCCTGGCTGGCCAACCACATACTTACTATAGAGGAGGAAATTATTTTTGTAACATCAACTTCAACAAGGAAATGTTATTATAAGGCTACAGTTCTAACCCTAGTGGTCGGTTGCAGTGTGCACCACTTTCATACTAAAACAGTACTGTAATGTCACTTTCAGCAAATTACTCTTCTTATGTAGTATGCTTTGTCATACAACATATTGCTACTGGTATGTACAATCTATTCTTTATCCTCCCCTTAGCTAAACAAACAATTTTATTCAGACTCTGAAGATTAAGATCCTGTAACATTAAGTTGGTTATATACAAACTGCAAGTAAACGGAATGTTTCCGCTTGTAGCTGATCTCTGAGCTGTCATTTGGATAGTCAAAATTACATGACTCACATTATCGGTAATTTGGCAAATTCAAGTCCAGTTGAATCATGAAACACAGTTTTGGCTAGCCGAATACTTTAATTGTAAAAGAAATTGCCCACCGCAGTTCTCTTTGCTTCTTCTGACTAATATTCACATTTCTTGCCCTTGGAATTTAATTAGAGCTAGCCCTGTTCTCAGGTTTCTCCCCCCTGCAAGCTTTTGTCATATGTTTCTGTACAGTATGCAATGATACTTGGCAGGAGCTTGGGAACACAGATAATTGAAGTATGGGAATTACCATTAATACCGTATTCACTCTCATTTCTGGAACATTCTAATTATGGAATGCTCTAATTATTTAATTCACTCTAATTTCATGGATTTCTATAGGTAGATGGCCAACAGTGGTATTGCTGTTATCAATGCTACGTATAATAACAGTCACGGTGAATCCGTTGGTCTGCCACAGTTCACAGCTGGCAACGATTTCTTCAATGTGGGGAAGAATGGTATGTGAAAGCATCCCTCCATGGAAGTCTCCACAGCGTATGCCAGGAGAGATTTCTGTGTTTTCCGAAGTGTTGATATCGTCCATCTCGCTTTTTTCGGTAGCTGTTCAACTGCTTTTGACTTGTGCAAAACTGCTCTAATTTATTCGAATGCAAAGGGGAATGATTTTTAACATATTCTAATTCATGCAGAACGATTGCTAATACAAGTGTTTTTGGCTGTTCCATAAATTGGATCGAAAACAGTATAATTTCCCATGTTTGGCCTTCTGAAGTGAGTTTAAGCACTGTTTACATTTGGATATATGGCATGCAGCATTGGCTGTGTAATCACTACCTCTTGTTTGTCTTGCCAGTTACCACTGATGTCCAGAACCCCAGTGTGAGATATGTTAATAACAGTGTCAACCTGACCTGTGAGTTTGCAGAGGGGTCGACTGCAGAAGGGTGCCTCTTTAACTTCACAGGGGTTACCACACAGCAGCCCTTTTTTGTGAACAGGAGTGGGGACTCACCAGTAGCATCAAGGTGTGCAATAGCCAGAGCATTTGCTAACAACACAGATTATACATGGAATGCTTTTGATGATATTGGAGGAACTCCAGTAACAGTGGAATTGATTGCAGTGGACAGTCAGGATGAGAACAACTTTACATGTCTTTCATTGCTGTCAGGTAGGCATATGCATAGCCTCTTTCCAGGCCCTTCATTCTTCCATTTTTATTCCTTTTGCATATTATTCCTTAATACATGTTGTTATGTTTTTTTTCCCAACGCTCTTTCACTTTCATGTATTGTGAAGGCATACACAAGTAAAATAGGAGGATGCTTGGGAACAAGGCTAAAGTATGTAACTGGTATTGGCTAAAGTATGCATCTGGTAATGGCTGAAACACATCCCACATCCTGCACAGAGGGTGCCTTTGCATGGCATCTAGGCGTGCCTTTGCTCAAGGAGATGTGGATCATTGATTGTTTGTGTGTACATAGTATGTTACTCATGAATTGTTACACTAGACCGATTTATGGAATTCAATTGCATCTGAATTGACTTCCATGCAGGTCCAGGAGGCCTGATTCCAGGTGCGTAAGTGATGCAATGGAGTACATGTAGTTCCTTGGTGTCTATATTGTCTTATTTGTTAGCTGTTTGATTTGTACTTGTACAGATGGATAGTCTCATACCCAGACCATCCTAAAAGGGCATTCAGCTATCAGATGGAAAGTGCTAGTGTATTTTAAAATGGGCACTAGAAAATTTCATCGATTTAAGAGTCAAAGTAGCTATGGGATGCTAAGCTTATCTTTTTTTATATGTATGTACATATGTGCTATGCCCTAGCCTTTCTGTAGGAGATTTATCAGTCTCGGAACAACAACCAACTTAGAGGTCAAATAATGAAATGCTATGTGGAAATGAGGCGTAATTACTATTAGTTTTGTTAATTGACTGTGAACTTACACATCTGGTCATTATCTGTTGATTGATTGTGTCGCTATGCTTCCTTATTGCAGTATCACCAGATCAAACTCCAGGTACGTATTTACTTGCCAAGTTCAAGTGTCGTTAAATATATAGTGATGGGACACTTGGGAAATTCCTCCATTCTAGTATTCGTTTGAAGAACATTCAGTAGACACAAAATGCTCTCCGAAAGGTTAACTATGGTGAATTTCTAAGCTAATATAACAGTGTACAGCCTGTTCACCATCAAGTGTTTTATGGGCAATGTACAAAACTCTTAGTGGCCCTGGATAGCAGTGTAGAAGCCCCATAGATCGATCATCTTGACTATGTATTAGCATACATTTTTTCTCATGGTAGTGTGCACTAATTAGAAAGTGGCTGCATGCGAATGTAAGTGTACCTCAAAGATTTTCAAATATTTGAATGCTAGTACAATTGTCCCGGCTCTATAACTAGCACAGGTCTGTACAAGGCACTGTTTAGGGAATCTTAAGACAATGGGTTCACACTTAAATTCAATTTGGTCATAAATTACAACTTGAATTGTATGTTAATTGATTTATCCTATGCAGTCATAGTTGGTGGAGTTGTTGGTGGAATTGCTGGTGGAGGGTTGCTGGTGGGCATAATTGTGGTTGCCATCACCATTGGGTGCTACATGCACAGGAGAAAGAGTGATGTACGTTGCTTGTGTATAAATGCACACACAATCATTTAGGAACACGGACATGACTACAGTAAAACCTCTAATAACAGACCCTCCGAAAAGCGAACAACCTCTGTACAGCAGACAGATCACTTGCCCCCAATTGATTTTATCATAGAACTAATACATTTTGAACCTCTGAGAAGAGGACACCTCTCAACTCTGAACGACGGATACTGATGAGCCCCAGACGTACACGTTAGCCAATACAAAATTATCTCTGAAAACGGACAGTGAAACTACACCCACCAATACTTTTGTACGTAATGCGAATGCTTGTCTACGACTTTCGTAAGATTATGCGTCACCATTACTGGATTCAAAGACCAGGCATTATATTAGCACTGCTGGTTATTGTGCTAGCCTTTCTCACATTGGGACAGCAACGGAGTGGTCTGAAAATGCTGTGTTCAACCGCCCAAACACACATTACCACGTACACCGAATTTGTATATTCCGGATACGCAGCAGTCGTCCATTCAAATGAGCATGCAGTTATGCACAATCGAGTGCTTATTTTCTTACTGTTGTCATAATCGCATAATTGCAAGTAGTATAATTGCTACTGGCATCTTGCAATTGAAGAAACCATCAAAATTAAAATATATGGACAGAATACATTATATTAAAAAGACTTAAGTGTTAGTTAGTTGTCTTTTAGGACTTTCCAATAGAAAACCTCCGAGAAGAAGGACAAATCGCCCGACTATAAAGGACAAATCGCCCGTCCCCAATATGTCCTTTGTTTGAAGGTTTTACTGTATCCCATCTGAAACCAGTTAATTGTGGCATCAGAATGTTAAATAGCTATTAACAATACCACCACATGAATCAAAACTTGGCTATGGGTAATTCTCATCAGCTGCTATCACTTTCAGTATGAAAATGTACATGTTCTGTATACTGTTACATAACTAGTCTGTGTCTATGGTTCCTGCTAGATAAAGAAAAAGCGATCACCCAAGAGCACAGATGATAAGCAGTTTAAGCCTGTAGATGTACCTGATGCTGAAGGTCACATGCAACTCACTGAAGAGGAGGAAAGGGTGAGGATCAATAACAGAACTAGAATGCTATGTGCCAAATAGAAGCTACGTACTTATATAGGTTGAAATCCTGAAATGAAATTTAAAGTGCATGTATCCATAGAAAGGTAGCTTGTCACGGCAAAGAAGAGAATTACCACAACAAAAGTACATAGGCTGATGTTAAAATTGATTTAATTTATGAAGTTGAAAAAGGCTCCTTTGCTATTAAGTAAATAACTCTTAGCTTTAATTACTATTATAATTATCCCTTAAAACCTGTTGCATTATATACCATCGTATCTGCAAATGTTGTTGTGGTGGTGTTGGTGGTTGTTCTTTTTCTCCTTTTTCTTCTATTATTGTTATACTATTTATCTTCTACTATTATTGGTATACTAAAAGTACTATGTATTGATGTGAGTCCTGTTTTCTGTGTATAGGAGCCCTTACTGACGTGTACGATGAAGGTG
This sequence comes from Agelas oroides, assembly GCA_949130485.1. NCBI lineage: Eukaryota > Metazoa > Porifera > Demospongiae > Agelasida > Agelasidae > Agelas > Agelas oroides. The sequence goes on along the minus strand of OX422183.1, from coordinate 12,577,152 downwards.
GTGTGCAAAAAGGATGGGTGTGTACAGTTCACAACAAAATACAATGAAAAAGCCATCAAGAAAAGGATTTTAGCTGGGAAAGATGAAGTTATAGAGCTAGTTGTAGCTACAAAACAGAAATCCACCAATATGTAGGAATTCTTACCATAGCAATGTTTCCAGATTGTACTAAGTATGGGTTTCTGCATGTTATAGCTGCTGATTATTTGTGTTTGTACTGTGCTATAATTATAATATAATTGTACATCTCAAACCCCAACTTCTAACTATATTATATTAGCTATGTGTATGCATTAACACCTCAGCTGACAACTGCTGGGTTGGAGTAGTACTGCATGAATTCCAGCTGCCCAGACTGGATTTGGGATTGACTCTTATGTGTCTTGCAGTATATAGTGGTTAGGTATACCTTCCACACTGCTTACGTGTATGTGTTGGCACTTTTGGAAATATGTACACTTTTGGAAATATGTACAGCTACAAGATTGTATGTAACCAAGGTTTCAGTGTGTACGTACACAATTGTTAACACTTACTCTGAAGTACACAGATGATCTGGCTTCATATAGTGTGGTTTTGTTAACTAAAACTAAAAACTATTTTAGTAACAGCTCAGCATTTGTAGTAATTGAACCTAACTCAAACTAAAAATATCAAGATTGAAGTAACTGTACTTAAACTAAAAATTACTACAATGAAAGTGAATACTGCTGAAATTTACCTCCAAATAACTAAACCGATTACAACGAAAGTTGATCTTGAGTTGAAAAGAGAAAATTACTTTTGTTCCCAAATGCAATCATGCTCATAGAAAAGCAAAGTGAGTTTTGGTTCCTGATCCTACTTAAGACTCAAGACCTAGTAGCCAGCCAGTCTCTTGGGCTGTAGATCAATATTCGTAATTACATAATATAAACATGCAAGCAATCTTTGAAGGCACAATTTCATCTCACTTCTTGCAACATTTCAATCCTAGCTTGAGGAACCTTCACCACTTGATGCTCCCACAACATAGTAAATACATAATTATGTAGTGCATACATGTAATGTTGCTGTTTGTCACATTGGCGAAAATGTCTTGAATAAAATTAATGAAATTTCTTAACCTGTAATAACAAGTACCCCCTGACTTGCCCCCAACCTCACCTAGCCTTCAACTCATACTAGGTTTACCACTGACCTGTCTGGCATGTGCCCTGCTTGCTGTACAGAGAGAGCAACACATACATGATGTAGATGTATGTGCCGTAGGTTGCAGAATATTCGAAGATCGAACTTCCACTGAGGGTAGAGTTTGTCCATGCCACACAGATACATGAATATCTGATACCTCAATGAAGTGTGCCAAATTCCACCCATGACAAAAGTCAAGTGATACAGCACTGACTCAGTTGAGAAATACAATACAAATCCTATTTTGGCCACTTAAACTACATGTACCTTGTTGCTGGTGTGGTAGCTTAGGTCTAAGAAAACTGCCCACACCTCCAAAACAAGGGTGTTTCTCTAGCAACAGTCATGCATTAAGATGATTCCATAGCCCCCACCACCTCTGTACACTACTTATACCAGAAATACAGCAGCTGCTGCCCTTTCTTCCCTGATGTAATTGAAATTGGCTCTACTTTGTGGGCTAGCTATGCAAAAACAATGTTGTTTATTTTAATGTTCAGACTAGTAGTTTAGTTTAGATTAATTAGCAATAGGCTACAGATTCAAATTGTTAGTTTAGTTTTAGTTTTAATTACTAAACCTAAAAAGGGTATCAGTACTTTTAGTTTTAGTATTTGGGGTGATTTCAAATTAGTCTATATAGCCAACAAGCTAAGGCAGAATCTATTTTAGTAGTTTTATTATGCCTTACTAAAATGCATTTTAGTGTTGGTTTTAGTTAACTAAAACAACAGTGGGCAAAAAACACTACAGCACCAAGGGTGCATCAAGCCACTGAAGTTCCACAAAATTTCGTGAAGGAGATAAAGGCAGTGTATTGCTACCACAAGTACACCATAACGTTGTGTGCTTGTTACATGAAGACATCTATCACGGATGAGAAAGCAACCTGTTATGAAGAGAAACACAAGCTACCCAGGTGTCTCCTTTTGTATACAGGCTGGTCTGGAGGTGGTATCCTACCTTCCAGGGTTTTCTACAGCTCACTCGACACTTGCTTGTCACCTGAGATAGACAGCTTGAACTGTGAGATATGTAGGTAACAGCACATGTGCTTTGATGTGGGAGGTATGACCACTGTTTTATAGCTATAAACAAAAGCTATCACTGCCACACCTGCTACACCTCCTCCAGTCACGTAACAAGAGCAGATGTTTTAGTTTTGTTTTCCCAGGGCTTGTTGGGCTGAAGTACACAACATATACTAACCTTGTCCCCAGGCTTCTGTGCGTGCATGGGTGCCTTGCTCACACTACCAATAAGGAGGAGCTAGGGATAGTACTACCATACTTGGCTTACACTAGTGCAAACATCCATGCACTCGCTGTAGAATGATTACTGAAACCTCCTACAATAAATACCTGTATATGGGTGATGAACTTAAATGGCTCTCCAAGGAGTGGGGTGGGTACATTATTGAGGGTGGGCCTATTTTCAAGAGACTATGGAAGCTGTTTTGGCTCGGAAATAAGGACTGGTTTTGGATTCCAGCCATGAAATACTTCAACAGCTGCCAAAAATAATGCAAACTTACACCCACTGGTCTACCTGAGCATCAGACCTTTTTTTTTTTTTTTTTTTTTTTTGACTATATAGCTACTTAGCCTTGTTCCCAAACATCCTCATCCCAAATGTTTGCAACATGCATAACTGCTTGTACAAAACTTTGAAGTGAAAGTCTTTGAAATGAAGCTAGCTATACTACCCACCGTAATAACGCCACCTCTCCCTCATGCACTTCCTTCGTATATATATCAGTGCATAGTACTGGTATATGATGTTAGTCTCGTTCCCAGACCCTCAGTACAGTACACACACTGAGAGAGGAGGGTCTGGTGAATATAGTACAATAATCCCACCACAAGCTAACATTGATATTGAAATTCACTAAAGCTAATGCTGGTAAGTAAAGGTGTGACGAGTAAAGCTAAGCTTGTGGTCAGGAAGCCCAGTTCGTACAAGATAATTCATTGTCAATAAACCAATCAGATTGCTACCTCCAAATTCCTGGTGCTCAATGATGTACTATATTCACCAGACCCTCCTCCCTTCTTACTAGGGGTCTGGTAACGAGACTAACATCAGCAACTTACAATATCACGATGCATGCAGAGGCTTTACGTTTCACATGAAATGAACATGAGAACAGTGAAGACACATGAAGTAGTGTGCAAAACTGTGATTCAAGTCTTTATAAAAATATACACTCATACAGAGAGCAACAGTTTCCATTGGCTGTATACACGTGATAAGATATATTCATAATTGTCCTGAAGAGCTATATAGCTATATATAGCAAACAGATAGAACATTAATAGTTGCAATTAGGTGAAAGGCTATCAGCACTTGTATGTACTGATCTTGTCTTTGGTCTTGGTCCGGTTGGAGAGCTGTAACGTTCTTTGGATACCCCTTGCAATCTGCTGTGGTATGCATTTAAATATTTGGTTGCTAAGTGACATCATACAAAAAATGCCATTAGAACAACAACTAAGCATAGAAACATGAACAAATAATATATTGTAGTCTTTTTTTACCCTTTGATTTGGATTCACAACAATACATGCAAGTGTTCCGTGTATTGTTGTGAATGAAACCGACAAACAAACAACAAACAATGGGGGAGGTCCTCATCCCCCAAAGGGACAGTCTGGTACTGAGATTACAAAACATGATAGAATAGTAACTTACAGAACATAAAATTCGACATGCAAATACCTATATGCACAGAGTTGTAATGAATGTGTACACAAAAATTATTATAATAATTTAGCCTCATTTCCAGGTCTTCCCATTGTTTACCTTTTGATCATTTACACTATGCAAAATGTTACAAAATCTCCTGGACCTTTCCTCACTGTTCTATAACTGCATAATGTAAAGCAATCACAAACTAGACAATGAGAGGAAACAGGGCCATATGTAATCAGATTTTCGTAGCAACCTTCGCATCTGAAAACACCCATACATAGCTCCAATTCTTCACAAGCATGCAAAGAAGTAGGTATGCGTGATTATGTATTCTCAGATCCCAGGCTGGGGCACGTGGAGCCGTTGCTACTTGCCAGCCCGCCCATCCTCCCTCCCTTCACAGTGATTGCTGCTCTTGAGGTGACTGAATAAGTTTGCCAGCAGTCTAGTCGTTAGCTGGACTGTGGACCCAGCTCCTAGCCTCTCCAAGAACAAAGATGTACTTCTCTTCTGGAGTGCACTCCTGCAGCCTTATGTCACAACTTGAAAAGAAGTGTCTGCCAAAATTTCTCCGACTAACACTGTCCAATGAGATTGCCTTAGTCCTCGTCTTCTTTGTAGTAGCCAGACCGTTGCGTGTGTCAAACAGATCGATCGCTGCCCTATGGCTGATGCATAGTTCTAGGTACCACGTGCATGTGCTGTGAAGCTAGCTAGAGTACTGTAGCTCACTAGAGTACTGTAGCTAGCTAGCCGGTGTAGAGACGTCAAAACAGTAACTGGTTCCAGATAACAACTATATGGATTCCCCATGAAGTGTAAGGAGATTTCTGTCTTTTGTGCTTCCTCTTCACCAAAAAGTGTGTGTCTATATGTAACAAGTACCAGCATGATGATGTACCCTAGTTTTACCAAAATTTTACTGGTGTGTAGGAGTTTCATAGTTGCAAATTTGAATCTCAGAGGTCACTGTGAAGAGGCAGTTGAGCACTTCCATGTTTGTAGGTGAGTAAGAAGTTGGCGGAGCTCTTAGAATTAGCATTTATTGCAAGTAAGTAGTTACAATAAAGCAATCCCTTTTAGTTTAGTTTGTGAACTTGTCAAAATAACATAAAACAAGTCTGGCAGTGGTTTAAAGTTCTTTGACATCTGGCTAACGGCATGAAATGGTGATATCAGCATGGATGAGGTAAGTGAAAGCTTTTCAGTGAGTTACTAGTTTTGGATACAGCTAGATTTGTTGTTCGATTTTGAATGTCATGTGTTGTTTTTTACCATGTACATCCAAATCGGTGCTACAGCAGTGGAGTTATTGTTTTTTCTTTGTTATTAACTATTTCTGAGAATTGTATCACAGAAAGTTACTTAAAACTCAATATCTCCACTCTTAGCAAAAACTGCTCTACTCAGATCTGCATGAATGAGAAATCTAGCTTTTTACAAAACCAATACACACAAATTGAAAAGCTAATCTCTGTTTCACATTTTGTATTACTGTAGTCAGACGAAAAAAATCTTCAACCATACCAAATCTGTTTGTTATCAGCACAAAGCTTCGAAAATCTAAACTAAGAGGGATTGCTTCACTGCAACTGCTTATATCCATAACAAATGCTAATTCTAAGAAATCCAACAATTTCTTGCTCACCTGCTAAAAAGGAAGTGCTCCACTGCCTCTGCACAGTGACCTCTAAGACTCAAGTCTGCAAGTATGAAACTCCTACACTCTGGCAAAGTTTTGGTAAAACGGAGTGCTAACATGCAATACATCATCATGCTAGTATCAGTCGTACTTCAACCTCTCAGTCACGTGAGTCAGTTTCAGTGTGGTTACTCCGCAACGTGCATTTGAAGGTGAAGTTTTAGTGTGCGATTGTTTAAACACCAGGTTTAAACATCGGTATAAGCCTGTTACACAAATATGAGCACAAACTTCAAATACACCCGTGGGCGCGCACGCACATGCACACCGTCTTCTAGCATGACCTTACAATCTGATAGCGTGGCTTTGCAAATATCACGGTAATATCTGCCATAACATGGCCCATTATCACTATCATACTTTTGTTTGCCTTGCCACGCTTGGCTGCCTTCACACCTGACTATGTCCCACCATGCTTGCCATGCTCGGGCTGCATTCACCCTAACTACTACTGCGTCAAACCATGCTGCAGCCTGAGATTGGCAGATATCTGGGTATATACACCTTTCCAAGCTCGGCTGCATTCACCCTAACTACTACTGCGTCAAACCATGCTGCAGCCTGCGATTGGCAGATAGGAGACCCATATACGCCTTTCCAAGCTCGGCTGCATTCACTCCTAACTACTACTGCGTTCCACCATGCTGCAGCCTGTACATTATCGCATATGTACACACATACGTGTACATGCCACCGTACACAAACAAATAAGTACGCATCGACACACTCCCGTGTTACATAATTATGCGCACAATAAACTTCGAACACTCGCGGGTGCACACAAGCATGCACCTTACCAATATTATGTGTACATATAAACATGTGCACATTGAACTTAAACACACACATGCACATGCCACTATACACAAACAATGCGTCATGATTGTGTAAGCACACATACAACTCTACCATTTTACACAAATATGTGAAAAATAAATTTAACTTCAAACCCCCCTTTTGTGCACACATCTGGTAGTGCAGCCTTGCCAATATCACAGTCATAACGTGGCCAATCATCCCTATCATACCTTGGTTGCCTTGCCATGCTTGGCTGCCTTCACCCTGACCACTGCGTCCCACCATGCTGCAGCCTGTGATTGGCTGATACAATTTCCCCATAAATGCCGATAAACGATCCCTATCATACCTTGGTTGCCTTGCCATGCTTGTCTGCCTTCACCCTAACCACTGCGTCCCACCATGCTGCAGCCTGTGATTGGCTGATACAATTTCCCCATAAATGCCGATACGACACTTATCATACCTAGACAGTGCTCCTTAGTTGCATGCCTTTCCATGCTCGGCATTTTATGAATTGCAATAACGTATGAATGCACTGAGACTATATATTTTACCAGGTTGCTTACACATAAACACTTGCAAACGCGTTGTGGATGTGTAAGCAACGCGTCCTGCGCAGTGGGTGACTTTGCATAACATCTAGGCCTGTTTTATAAGGGAGATGTGGTTCGTTGATTGTTCATGCATACGTGCAGACACACACTCTACCATGTGGACATTAAACTTCGAACACACTCTCGCGTGCGCACACGTGCATGCGCATGCCACCATACACAAACAATCGTGTCGTGATCGTGTAGGTACAGATACAGACATACGTTATACATAAAAATGCGCACATTAAACTTCGAACATATACTCCACACACATGCACACCATCTTCTAGTGTAGCCTTACCAATATTACATGTGCTTCAAACACACATGCATGTTTCACCATACACAAACAAATGCGTCGTGATCGTGTAGCACGCATACGTACAGATACACTCTACATTAAACATGCTGTCACGTGCGCACACGTGCATGCGCATGCCACCATACACAAACAATTGCGTTCTGATTGTACCATGTTATACATAAATATGCACCCAATTTCGAACACGCGTTTGAACACGCTCACGGGTGCACATACACACATGCACACCATCTTCTAGCATGGCCTTACCAATATTATTTGTACTTCAAACACATATCCGTGTTCCACCGCACACAAATGCGTTGTGATCGTGTAAGCACGCATACAGACGCACCTTACTGTTAATATGTGCACATTAAACTTCAAACATGCTCGCACATGTGCACACACATCTGCATGCAGATGCCACCATACACAAAACAACCGCGTCGTGATTGTGTAAGCACAGACACACTCTACCGCATTACACAAAAAAGTGAAATTTGAACACACGCACACACACCATCTTAGCGTGTCCTTGCCAATATCATGTGTACATATAAACACGTGCACACTGAACTTCAAACACGTGCATGTGCACGTGCCACCCATACACAAAAACACGTGATCGTGGAAGCACACACATACAGACACGCCCTACCATTACCATGTTACTATAAACGCACAGTAACTCTAAACACAAACATGCACATGCCAATGTACATAAACAAATGTGTCATGATTGTGTCAACACGTCTACTGTACACCATGTTACACATAAATATGCGCCCAATAAACCTCGAACACGCTAGCGGGTGCACACACACACACGCACACCAGACACGCTCTACTATCAACACATGCATGTTCCACCATGCACAAACATGCGTCGTGATCGTGTAAGAACGCATACAGACGCACCTTACTGTGTTACACAAACATGTGCACGTTAAACTTCTTCGCGACATGCCACCATACAGAAACAACCGCGTCGTGATTGTGTAAGCACACATACAGACACCATATCATGTTACACATAAAAATGCGCACCATAATTTTCGAACACACACGCATACCATCTTCTAACGTGTCCTCACATGTACATATAAACACGTGCACACTGAACTTCAAACACTTACATACATGTGCTACCATACATGATTGTGGAAGCACACAGACACACCCAATAAACTTTGAACACGCTCACGGTGCACACACACATACACACATGCACACCATCTTCTAGCGTGGCCTTATGTTATGCAAAGTCACCACCCACTGCATGGACACCATCTGCCAATATTCACGGTAATATTTGCCATAACGTGGCCCATCATCACCATCATCATACCTTGGTTACCATGCCATGCTTGGCTGCCTTCAGCCCTTCACACCTAACCACTTGCGTCCCACCATGATACAGCCTGTGATCGGTTGATATCAGTCCCCAACAAATGCCAACGCACAACACTATCATGCCTAGATAGTGCCCCCTTGGTTGCCCTGCCATGCTCGGCTGCCTTTGTCCCTAACTTCTAGTGTCCCACAAAGCTGCGGCCTGTGGTTGGCTCACCATTCCCCTGTAAACCAGTGTCTACCAGGGTTTGTTACAGAGTGGAAACATAAGCAATGAATTTTGAACATGCACGCACGTGCACACACATGCACTGTGACCACATGCACATTGTGATTGTATACAGACGTAAATGCACAGCACTGTAAATTGGCATCTATCACGGTTCGTCATAGCCTGAAAATTTTCAGAATGAATTTTTAACGCACACACACGCACATGACCACTTGTACACATCACGGGTCATGACAGCGCACGCATACACAAACCATACAAAATTGCTGCATTTGCGCATGTGTACTTATTATGCCCCGTATAACTTTTTAAAATAATTACCGGCATATAACATGCAGGCTTAATTACAATTAGCTGAGCAGACAGGCGCAACAATTGATAGCCGCATCGACTAATAAGATTACAGTAACTAAACAACGGGACTGAAGTAGAATTAGTTTATAACGGTTCAAATGTTTTGCCGTAGACAGAGCCCACGACAATTTATGGGCGTTTTTGCCCCAAAACGTCGTGAAAATAGAAACAAACCAGCGCAAATGCAATGCGTAGTATCGCCGAGCATATAGCGTAAACAATACCGCATGTAGCAGGTTAAACCATTTGGATACCATCATGTTAATCTCTGCACCTGGCTTCTAATGGCATTCATTAATATTGCTTAAGTATTATTGCGCGTCCGCGCCATCCGTACATAGTCATAGTAACGACTCTCAGATACTAACAGACGAGAACAGACAGCCAGGTGCACTGGGTCCAAAATGGGAACACACTTCCAGCACAATGTACCAAAACATTAAGTTAAGAGTTGCGCAAAGCAGGAATACACGGAATAATTATAATACGGTTAACTCACGTCCGGATTTTGCTCTGTCTTCACTGCAAGTGCGGAGGCCGATGGACACAGAAGTCAGTTGAGCGCTTAACATGATTTCTATGCCCGAAGATGACGAAGATGAGAACGGACTAGCGATAAGTAGTATAAATGACACTGGACTAGTCCATTCCAGCTTTTATCTCGCACCCGGCCCCGCTGCTCCAACCAATCAGGTTCAGGTACCTTTGACCAATCAGGTTAAAGTATCGGTACCGGTTCCCAGTCTAGATCTGGAGACAAACCGCCTAATTTTTGCGCGCGCCATGCGGCCCTGTCGGGGACGGTTTAGGCCATGGTAAGTAAATTCATTGTTTCCAGGCCCGGCCGCATCAGAAACTTTTTTTTTTTTACGTCACGAATTACGCATGCACAAATCGGCATATGCGGCTTCTCTCGTGCATGCCCAGCATGCATTGTGTATTATTGTGGTTGTACTTTTGCATTCCTGTTTGTGGTTTCCTGGGGATTTCCCCACTGAATTAAAAAAGTAGGGAAAGTTTTGCCTGAGAAACAATCAATTTACTTTACCATGGCCTTAGCTCTAATCAGAGCCCATGAAAGCTGGAGTTGCATGCAGCCACCAACAGTGCATGCATGGACAGGTGCTTTGGAGCCACTAATTCCATAGTTGCAGATGTGTGTACAACCAGTCAATGAAACATCTCCCTGAGAGACAGGCCTAGACGCTGCATTCAGTGATTGCTAAAAGAAGGATGCTAACCCTGTGTCCCACTAACATCATCTGAGAGTGTCTTGCATGCATTTTTGTGTCTTAACTGGTTCATTTGAGGCTTTCTGTTCCACCCTCGTCATCTGGGCAGCCTGCATGGGTGAGAGCTGTTTGCCACTGCTAGTCTCTAGCTGGTGCATGACAATGAGACTATATAGCTAAGTATCACCATAGTACAAAGCTATACCAGAAAATATCACGAGTTTGTTGCCGACTATCTTGTTACGAGTGCGCAGCACACGTAACAATGGCAATGGCAACAAACGAGTGATATTTATTTCCAATATAGCTTGGTACTGTGGTGATAATGATTCGAACTGGCCTTCGATTTCATTGCACGTTCAGAAGTAAGTCTCTTATGCACATGACTTGTAGTACCTGATACGGATTCTCGCGTGACTTGTAGTAAAAATATTTTTATCAACTGTGTGCAGCTGCAAGGCTTCCCCATTGACTCCCATACATTAGCGTGAGTTAGACGTATGATAATATGTGATAACAAATCATTCAGTTGAAGTAAACCTTTGCATAACACTATGGTTTGCCATGAATGTGCAGCAGCTGCAAAATATTGTCATGGAGTGGTAAGTATAATGGAAGTCTATAGTGCAGCAATCAACTGTTACTACAGAAGTCAGGCTGCAATGTGTACTAGCCAGCTACCACTATCAATTGAGTTTGTATTTGCTCCATAAGGTCCAAATTCATGTAATGACCAATTACAATGAATGTCTTACATTTAAAGTGGCTCACAATACACTTACTGTGCTGCATGTTCACTGCATGAAGAAGAGCCAGTCAAGCTACTGTGAAAGAAATCTTAAGTTCTAAACACTAAAAGTTACAAAGAATATACATTCTCCACGTACATTGTTAGTATTCACACTCTATGACTCTAGTATCATGCTTCATGCTTACTTGTAATCAACAAGCTGGTGTAATTTGAGCCTATAGACCCTCAGCAAGAAGGTCTGGGAACAACTAAGCCTATGATATAAAACATTCATAATAATAACCATTGATACTAAAGTAAGTTGATGCCCTCCCCCCCATCTCCAAATTTATTCCACAAAATCTACACACTGTATCAACTATATATGGAAACGTGTACTAACACCAGTAATCATCATGCACACAATTAACAATCATGCATGATGCCATGTGTCATCATCATCCTAAACTGTGAAAGTTGGTCGATCCTATTGATCATTTTAACGAGTAGAAAATTGCCTGATGTGGTTTAATGTACATTATAAACATTGAGTGCTTGTGATCATTGTTCTCGGGGATTATTCATGGCATTTGCTTCGTCAAGTGACACTGCAAAGCCTATTTCGATCGGCCAAGTGGAAGTTGGTGAGGGCAAGCTAGTCACTAAGACGTAGCTACAGATGGATGAAAGGTGTGTGTGTGTGTGTGTGTGTGTGTGTGTGCGCGTGCATGTGTGTTTTGTGGGTGTGCATGTGGTGTATGTGTGTGTGCATGCACATTCATGCACATATGCCTGCACATGCAAAGTGCTGTTTTACAACTTCACTGGACTAAGCTATGTTTAGCTATTGCCTGAGTGTCAGACAAGTGTAAGATTACACAATCAAACTCTGTGGCAACTCTGTCACAGTTGCTGATCCAACAGTCAGTGTGGCCACTCCATCACTTTGAAGGACAGCCACACCTGTCTGAACATAACCCCATTAACAATATTACTTTATACCTTGCTTTCACAAACTTAGAGTTTTTCAGGTTGTACAATCACAAGATGGCTATATTACTATATACTGTTGTATTATTCTACAGTATCAATTCTCGTGAAAAATATCTCATTGATAATGTATACTTGAGCATGGCTTTACAAGCAATATTCCATGGTTAGCTAAACATGATGTGTACAAGTTGACAATGATTATAAAAGTTGTTGCACAGTGATCATTATTGCCAAAGTGAAGAAAACAGCTACGCATAGAGTGTAGTGGAAAGAAGAGTTTGCCTTGCCTATGTAAATGATTTGCTGTGAACATGCTATGCATATTCAAACTTCTGAAAGTGGTGTCATTGCTTGAATCCATCTAAATATTGACCCAGTGTCTCTGTTCAGATACAAGCACTAACCAGTCATGTGTTGCCAAACACTAATACTTGCAAACACTGCATTCTGGCATAGCAGTAAATTGACAAATCTTCATTCAGAAGTAGCTGAGTGTTGTTGGTCTAAAATAAATGTGAGCAGGGTTCTCGATAGGCCTTTAGCGGATGGTTTTGCACTATTTGGTTAATTGCAGAGCACTATTTGGTTAATCGCAGCACCATTCAGTGGATGTGGTGAATTTTGGTAAGAGCACCACTTCCAAAACCCTGCCCATACCAGTTACTAGCTGGCTTCCCACTTAACATTTCAACAGCGGTGTGGACAGAGGGTGTTTCATACCTGCCTATTGTACTATGCACCATTTGGAAGTTTCTAGCGAGAACCCTCCATGTGAGCAGTTTGATTGCTTTTCGTAACTCAACCTGATTTTAGCAGAGTGCATTGAGCAAGAGCGCATAAGAACTGGCAGCTAGAGCAAGAGCGTGTAACTCTAATAGAAGCCCATAGTCTGGTCAAAATTATTGAACTGTACTAAAAATAGAACACCCAGTCACATGCTCAGAACAATGCCTTACATTAAGCAGCATGCCCAGTATGTGTTACTATTTTTAGTACTGGCAGTAAATTTCGACCGGTTTCAAATTTTACTGAGTTACATGCTCTTACTCTAGCCGCCTGTTCTTATGCACTCTTGCTTGAGGGAATGGTTTTAATACAATAATGGTAACAGAAGTTCCAGGAGCTCAACGTCTGCTGGTGCAACAAATATATATAATAATTTTGCAAAATTCACAGTCATGTATTTGTTGCACAACTGTGTAAAACTCCTCAAGCATGCATTATGCATGTGTGGTGTGTTCAAATACGAATCAAGATTCATGTAAGACAAGTGTCTCAGTGTTCGTCTTCCTAAGTGCTATACCTAAGCATGAGTATTTAACTCAGTGCTCACAAGTTTACATTTCTTGCAGCTATAGACACCGAGAAGCCACCAAACAATGTCCAAGACATGCTCTGCCTACTGAGCTTGTACAAGATTGAGTGAATCCTTCCATTAATGAGATCACAATAACTGGAGGTTAACTTGATTTGGTGATAATAAGCATGCCTACTACGTACCACATCAAGTTAAACTGCAACATATGTTCGTGCTCCTTGCAGAAGTGGATGTAAAGTACCACCTCTGTGCTTGTTACTGCCTGTGCAAACTTGACAAAATACTCTTGCATTGTGTGGTGAACAGTGTCTGCAGAGTAGCATTGAATTGCACCAAGTATGCCATGCAATGGCCTATCTGGGCTCTTTCTTTTCTGTATTGCCTGTAGGTATTGTACTATCACCACAATCAACTTCTATGCAGGTCTCTCACTGTATAGATATAGAAGTGTCAACTGCACACTATTCACCAGAGTGTGCTTTGGACACTGCAGTGAATACTGTGCACACCGGATATTTACAGCGAATACAGTGTGCCATGCACTCAAAACATTCACGTATGTGATACAAGCAACCAATGTATTGCAAGTGACAAGAATGAGGTGAAGGCCTAGAAATTGCCATGAAAGCACCTACAACAATTGTGGGCAGATATTGGGAGACATGTCCACTACAATATAATTCAATTGATGAATCATGTTCAATAACAAATGGAGTATGCACCTGAACTGCTTCTTCATCTCTGTCCTTCTGTTCCCCTAATTTCATGTATGAACAATCAACGAACCACATCTCCCTTATAAAACAGGCCTAGATGTTATGCAAAGTCACTATGTGGCTATATATGTAGCTAGCCTTGTTCCCAGGCTTTCTGGGATTTTTGCACAGCTACGTAGCTGCAACTAAAATTTGGCTAGAAATGGGGATAAACTGTGTTGATACTCTAAGAGTAAACAACAAGCCGACCAAATGGTGCAAGGTGGTCACCTTATTAACTAACATGAGGTCACCTTACTGATACCAGCAGGTGAAGCTTTAATTATTAGTCAATCTTACCTTTGACATACATGTCTTAGCTACGCTTAGAGCGACAGAGTTTGCCCTTGTTTTTAATATCCCCCAAATGCAAGTGTGGCAAAAATTGAAAATGGCGTGGGAATGAGGCTAGGACAGTAGTATAGGTAATTTAGTACACACACTTCTTTTGAAGGATATAATATATATATTGTTCATGAACACCATCTCAAGTCACACTGCACACTTTTGAACTCACTTTTGATGCTTTAAGTGTGGGTACAATGGCTAATAAATAGTTTAGCATATTAATGACTGTGGCTGCCTGTGACTGTGATCATGTGACCCACAGATAATATTTACTACTGTTTTGTGCAGCCTTGCTGTGTGAGTTCACTTAGTGTTAGACGTGCAGTTTATTGATCTGAGTTCATATCAGAAAGTTAGAGGACATTAAGCCCATATAGTTAATTGGGCTAAATGTCCCCCATTACTTCTCCTTAGCTTGGTGACCTGACACTATGCAGGTGTTGTCTAATAAACAAGGTCTTGTAACTACAGGTCAGTCTGGACATTGATAATAGGGCACAATTGTCTAACATGGTCTGGGAGAAAATCACATGTCTGAAACCGTAATTGAAGCTGTTTTTACTGTATAATTGTATACACAAACAGATTTTACACTACTGTGGTTTTACGAAATCTTGCAAAAATTGTGTTTGAACGCTTTGTACGAGACTGCACATGCGCTAACCGGTGTCATTAGCTTGTGCTTGAACTACGGAAGATGAATCAAGTTATAGCAACCTTGCGTCTACTCCTCGTCAAAATATGCAGCTCCTTGTAGCACGAGTGCTTATGTTCGGGGATCCAGGCGGAGAGCGAGTGCAGGCGCACATTATTGAGATCATATTTCAATCCCAAGGGGTTGAAACTTTTTGCTTCCTCTACAGCCCCTGACAGTGATTCAGTAGTCTCGCGGAACCAGACTCACTCGAGTGAAAGTCTGGCTCTGCGAGACTAATGGTTCGGCAAGAGCACATAAGAACAGGCAGCTAGAGTAAGAGTGTGTAACTCCAATAGAAGCCCGTAGTCCGGGCAAAATTATTGAAACGTACTAAATATAGAACACCCGGTCACGTGCGTGTTTAGCAACAATGCATAATGGCTTATGTCAACGCAGCGTGTGCTGGGCGTGTTACTATTTTTAGTACTGGCGGTAAATTCCGCCCGGTTTCGAATTTTACGTAGTTACACGTTCTTACTCTAGCCACCCATTCTTATGCATTCTTGGTTCGGTCTGTATGCCGTAGTACCACTTGCCACTAGCCACCCTAGCTATTACCATGCACAATGGTCTGGGAGTAACAAAATTTGAAATTCATTGGCGCATGCGCAATATCGTACAACGCGTTTCTAAATCCAATTTTGCAAGATTACATAAAACCGCAGTAAAATATGAGTGTACATGTGCAGTGCATGTTCCTATTTACTCCAACCCACAAAATGTACCTAGTAACCAAACAAGGTGCATTTACACCATAGCGGATTCTACTTTGAGAGAATTGTACAGTTGCCACTTTCATACTGTATTTAGGAGTGCAATGATTCAAAAGGTAATCAATATACACGGTCAAACAATCTGTGAGAATGAGGCAGCTGTAATATGTGCACTGGTCGTGGTGACTTGTGCATAAAAGTGCCAACATTTCCTTGAGTTACTCATGGGAAGAAATTATGCAAGAATTGACTATGAATATCATCACTATTTGCAGGTGTACTGTTTGAGAACTTTATCACTAAATGCAAGTTCCATCCATGCATAGCTGCCATGTGCTGCAACACAAAGGTTTAAAGATTGATCACTGTACTCTGCACCTAGGTGTTGTCTTGTCATATAGCACGGCTGTATGCACATAGTAATGTACTCCCCACAGTAGACAATTCTCCACACTGAGTTTTGCATAAATCCTTTGCATGAAGGAAACATGGAGAACTATACTAGGGAAGGATCATAAGTCATAAATGATGTGGAACATACCCAAACAGTAGCCTCGTTCCCAGGCCTTCCCACCATCCAGTTTTTCATTCCCAGGCCTTCCTGTAACCCAAGGTTAGGCTTGCATAATTCCTTCCCATGAGTAACTCAAGGAACTTTTATGCAAATGTCTATTTGACCATGCTGCAATATGCTGCATGAAGCAATAAATTTGTTTTCTCCTTGCTAAAACCATGCCAGTGAAATTGTGTTGTGACACTGTTTTATTGCATGGACAGGGTACTACAATCATAGTTTTGGATGACCACTTCAGGCATTTAGGCCAGGCAAACTGGGTTTATTGGGAAGGATTTATGCAACAGTCATAAATGACATACCCAAACAGTACACCTGCAATTGGTGTTGAGATTCATAGTCAATTACAAAGCAATGACTTTTTGCATAAATCCTTCCCATGAAGATAGTGTAAAGGTTGTATATTATGAAGGATTTATGCAATACACGTTTTGCATAATTCCTCCCAATGAGTAACTGGTGGCGTGTTTTGCATACCTTAAGGGCAGGGTATTTAATTTAGCGATTTTAGCGAAAAACCCATTTTTCGCTAAAAATTGTACTCGCCGATATTAAATTCATTGCTACATTCATTCCAATAGCTAGATTAAAATTTCAAAATCGCTAAAATGAATACCCGCTAAATCCGCTATTTTTCGAAACTGCTAAAATTAGTAACCATTAATAATAGTAACCCTAAGGTAAATCCTTCCCATGAGTAACTCAAGGTAAGGCTTGCATAATTCCTTCCCATGAGTAACTCAAGGAAATTTTGGTACTTTTATGCAAATATCTATTTGACCATGCACACCGCAATATGCTGCACGAAGCAATAAATTTGTTTTCTCCTTGGTAAAACCATACCAGTGAAATTGTGTTGTGACTATTTATTGCATGGACAGGGTACGTACTACAGTCATAGTTACGGATGACCATTTCAGGCATTTGCACTACTTGTGAACACTCAAGATCAAGATCTATATATATATAGGTTGATTTATGTAGGAGTAATCACCTGCTGCAGCATTCAAGTTTCCAAGTCCAAAGTTGCTTTTATGTAGCTTCGTTCCCAGGCCTCCCCCATTTTCATTCTTTGGTTTGCGTTCAGTATAGTACACGGAAGCAGAAGAGCGTGAAAAACGGGGAAGGCCTGGGAACACCTATCACGTGAATGACGTCAGGTGGACGCGAGGTGGATGTGAATCTTGTTGTGTACAGACTTGCTCATGAGAAAAAAATTTACGGGTTTACCCCAAATTTAGATTAACTTCACACTGAATTTCCGCATACAAGCATGCATTCAGAGAGTACGCAGCACATCAAGGGAGAAGAGAACAAGTAAGTTAGGGGCAAACAGACTGACATTTCAGAGCAGCCCTCACAGCCTATTAATTGATGATCAGTATGGAGGGCTAAGTTTTGTGTTCTCATGGGCAGCAAAAAAGTTTGACTTTCTATTTCTTTCCATGATCTTTCACTGATCAACACTCTTGTGTTTGGTGCGTAATTGGCAAACCTGCTGTGGTGTGCATTTGTCCAAATATAATATTGTTTATGATGGAGTGGACAAAATAAGAGTTGAGTCTACATGGCAGCATGTGTGCACATGCAGTCGTTTTGCACGTGTGCATGCTAGCTGCCATGTTTGATGATAGAACATACAAAGAATCCAAAGGAGCAAGTTGAACACTACCTCATAAGTGCCAGGAAGATAGTTTGAGGGCATGGTATATAGGGGATAGTTTATCTGTCATTGAGTAGTGTAGCCACACACTACAAGTTTGGGAAGGTAAGGCAAAGTGGTTACTGAAAAATACATGCATTTATCAAACATCATCACCTGTATGCTAAACAAGAGTGCATTTATCAAACATCATTACCTGTATGCTAAACAAGAGCGCATAGCCACACACTACAAGTTTGGGAAGGTAAGGCAAAGTGGTTACTGAAAAATACATGCATTTATCAAACATCATTACCTGTATGCTAAACAAGAGCGCATAAGAATGGCGGCTAGAGTAAGAGTGTGTAAATATGTAAATTCCAAACCGGGCGGAATTTACCACCAGTACTAAAAATAGTAACACATGCGCAGCTGCACGTAGACATAAGCCTTTGTTGCTAAGCACGTGACCAAGTGTTCTATTTTTAGTACGGCTCAATAATTTTGTCCGGACTACAAGCTTCTATCGGAGTTACACGCTCTTACTCAAGCCGCCTGTTCTTATGCGCTCTTGGCTAAACATATGTGTATTACTTCATCAAGTTGAATTTTTTGTCAAGTATGTGTACTAAGTCTATGACGTCAATTGAACAAGTGAATATCAGTCAAATGCAAGCTTTATCCACCTTGGAGATGATAGTACAGGATTATGGATGGCTTGAAGTAAAGGTATAAATGTATACCCAGCCTCTCTTTGATTATGCTGTCTTTTCCAGTGCTATAGCTCAAAGAGAGGGATGCTAAGACAAGGTTAATCTGTGCGCAGTGTGTCCTGAGTGAGCTAGGGGAAGGTTAATCTGTGCGCAGTGTGTCCTGAGTCCTCTGGTGCTCTGAAAGGGGTGCTAGGGGAGAGCTAATATGTAGTCTCTGAGAAGGATGTCCGTATTCGTTTGTGTTGACCTTGCAAAATACAAACCAAAAAGCTGTGACATGAATATAATTATGTGGTTATTTTCCCATTTAGCCTGTAAAGAAGTTTACCACATAATTATATTCACATGCAAAGCTTGTTTGTTTATATGTTGCAAGGTCAAGTAAACAGTTGTACATGCGTGTTGCAAAGATTCTGCAAAACCCTGATTAGTCTTTACACTGGAAGAGAAGTGTATCGTAGTCTCCTACCCAGGCTCTCTTCACACCCTAAGCTTGCAGTATGAGACTGGCTCATATGCAAGTGCAACAGTATAGAAATGAGAATTTTGCTGGATATGTAAAATAAGAACACAGCATTAATGGTGCAATCGAACTAGATTGAGACATTGCAGAAGGTACAGCTGTTTGCGTTGACCTTGCAAAATGTGAACCAAAAAGCTGTGCACATGAATATAATTATGTGGTAAACTTGCTGAATAGGAAGCCTAACCACATTCATGTGCACAGCTTTTTGGTTCACAGTTTGCAAGGTCAGCATAGTGAGGGTTGACTAACACATGCACAATTTCATAATTTCTGCTAATTCTGCCGCTAGAAATTTGTCACATGCATGGATTACACAAATGTAACAAATTTATAGATAGAGTGATGCTCGGACACTTAAGAAATGTCGTGCTCTTGTTGCATGCGCAGAGGTCCACCAGAAATAAGAACTGTATGATAGGTGGGCTAACGTTTGATAATCAACATACTTGAAATTCAATTCCAAACAGTCTTCTACCTGGGATTTAGCAAAGAAATATTACATTTGTTCAATCACCTATCCTCAGAAAAAGGATTCTATTAGCGGACAAGTCTGATAATCATGTACTATATCGCATCACTAGCCAAATTTGAAAACTGCTGCAGCATGGTATGGGCTCATAGGCGAGGCCAATGGAAGGGCAAGTATTTTAGTCTTTCCTTTTCAGGGGAGGCAGCAAAGAAGTTATGCATTGTTTTACAATGTATTTTCGGACATGATTTTCTATCCCTGCTTACTACATAGTTTCGGGTATCGAAAACTATCCCATCTCCAGCATGTCTTGTTGCTCTGACGATCTGGCACAGTAGCCTTGTTCCCAGACCCCGTGGCTTCTGGCACAGTTGCTACCGTGCTTAGACCTTAGACTAAAAATATATCAGTCCAAGACTAAATATTTGCCTCTAGCATAGGAGCATGAACACATTGAACAGACATAAAATAGCTTCATTTTTTAAGCCTGATTTCAACACACAGCATCAAAAATGTTTGACTCTTGGTGCATAGTTAGATTGCAGTGTACAGCAACGTAGTGCACGAATGCACACTGCAGCAGTGCACAGCACGTTTGCTAATTATGCACCAAACACAGAGTGTTGATCAGTCATGGATAGAAATAGAAAATACAATTCAAGACTTTTTGCTGCCCATGAGTACACAAAAGTTAGGCCTCCTTACTGATCACCTTGATTCATAGGTTGTGAGGGCTGCTCTGAGATGTTAAGTCTGTTTTCTCCTACACAGCTGCCAGAAATGCATCCCTTCTCTGATATTCAATATTGACTAGCTTTAATACTATACTGATACCATGCTTAATTGTTCTCTTTTCCCTTGACGTGCTGTATACTCTCTGAATGCATGCTGAAATTCGGTGAAGTTAAATCTCGCAAAGGGAGGGTTAAAATCTAAATTTGGGGTAAACCCGTAATTTTTTTTCTCATGAGCAAACTCTCGTGACCAGCCGGAAAAACCTAGTTTCGTGCCCCGCCCGCGCGCGCCTCCCGGCGAGAAACGAATTTCTCCACGTGAGAGGGTGGGGTCTGGGGACGAGACTAGGATTTTCCATAGGCTAGGATCTCAAAATATCCCACTGGGACAATCTTTGAGGCTCTTAAAAGTATCCAGGATGTTCTCTTCCCGGAACTCTGTGGAACTATATGGCATACATAGCTGCTTAATAGTCTGTGTAGAATCATACTAATAATCTATTGTCATTAAAATATATTGTTTTTCCGTATAGCTGGCATTGTCTTCACTCCCACGTCAAGCCAGACAGTTCCATTCAACTCATTTGACAATGTCACTTACAACTGTGAGGTTGATGACAACCTGAATTGTTTATCTGGGAAGTCAGTACTACAATGCAGTTTGAGGCCATTGGTGTATTCAAGGAGAGGGATGTCTAGTGTAGGCGCGTACTGTCAGGAGTCAACCATGGCTGTCACAGTTACTATGGCTATCCAGGGCAGTTCAGGGGATTATACAGTGACAGTTGGTCCTTGTCAGTCAGTGTAACCCTGGCCGTCCCTGGTTGTCCTGGTATGGTGTCAGAGCATCCCTGACAGTCCATGTCAGGGTATCTCCGACAGTGACTGTAACCCTGACCATCCCCGGATGTCCTGGGACGGTCACGCATGGGCCACCCATGTCAGAGTATCCCCGACAGTCACTAACCCTGACCATCCCCGGATGTCCTGGGACGGTCACTCACGGGCCACCCATGTCAGAGTATCCCCGACAGTCACTGTAACCCTGACCATCCCCGGATGTCCTGGGACGGTCACTCACGGGCCACCCATGTCAGAGTGTCCCCGACGGTCACTGTAACCCTGACCATCCCCGGATGTCCTGGGACGGTCACTCACGGGCCACCCATGTCAGAGTATCCCCGACGGTCACTGTAACCCTGACCATCCCCGGATGTCCTGGGACGGTCACTCACGGGCCACCCATGTCAGAGTATCCCCGACAGTCACTGTAACCCTGACCATCCCCGGATGTCCTGGGACGGTCACTCACGGGCCACCCATGTCAGAGTATCCCCGACAGTCACTGTAACCCTGACCATCCCCGGTTGTCCTGGGACGGTCACTCACGGGCCACCCATGTCAGAGTATCCCTGACAGTCACTGTAACCCTGACCATCCCCGGATGTCCTGGGACGGTCACTCACGGGCCACCCATGTCAGAGTATCCCTGACAGTCACTGTAACCCTGACCATCCCCGGTTGTCCTGGGACGGTCACTCACGGGCCACCCATGTCAGAGTAATACTATAGCCACTATTACTATTACTATTACTTTAAAGGGAATCAATCGAGAGGGAAAGGCTGGCAAAGAAGAGAGTGGCGGCAGAGGTTCAAGGGGAAATGCGCAAATCTCCCAGACGCAACTTGACCCAACAAATGGCTTTGGCTTTGGCCCATGATGAAACCGAACCCTAGCCACTTCCATGTCACGTTGCAGTACTTTTGATTAGTTGCTGTCAACTTTTCACATATATCCCCGTATTATCTCATATGATTACTATCTTATATCCTCATAATCAAACTCTCTTAAGTTCTTGTAGCAGTACTAATATCTCATTTCAAAATCTGTCACTTCCACAACCTATATCATATCCCCATATTATATCATATCATTATCTTTTTATTATATCCTCATAATCAAATTCTTCCAACTTCTTGCAGCAGTGCTAGAATCTCTATGATTTCCACAACTATGTTTGCTGACACCATGTAACTTAATATTTGCTTATGGTGGTAAATTTTAGAGCAACCTCGTAGTCTCTAAATTAAGCATGCTCACATCCTATATGAAAGCCAGTTGATGTATGGAACCTCTGACATAACCAGCTCATCCTTGGATGTCCAGAGTTGCACTGACATTCATGGAATCCCCGACAGGGTCATAGATCAGTGTATGTTTAAACTGACGGTCCCTGGATGTCCGTGGATTGTCAGAGTTACACTGACATTCATGGAATCCCTGACAGGGTGATAGCTCGGTGTATGTTTAAACTGACGGTCCCTGGATGTCCGTGGATTGTCAGAGTTACACTGACATTCATGGAATCCCTGACAGGGTGATAGCTCGGTGTATGTTTAAACTGACGGTCCCTGGATGTCCGTGGATTGTCAGAGTTACACTGACGTTCATGGAATCCCTGACAGGGTGATAGCTCGGTGTATGTTTAAACTGACAATCCCTGGATGTCCGTGGATTGTCAGAGTTACACTGACATTCATGGAATCCCTGACAGGGTGATAGCTCAGTGTATGTTTAAACTGACGGTCCCTGGATGTCCGTGGATTGTCAGAGTTACACTGACATTCGTGGAATCCCTGACAGGGTGATAGCTCAGTGTATGTTTAAACTGACGATCCCTGGATGTCCGTGGATTGTCAGAGTTACACTGACATTCGTGGAATCCCTGACAGGGTGATAGCTCGGTGTATGTTTAAACTGACGATCCCTGGATGTCCATGGATTGTCAGAGTTACACTGACATTCATGGAATCCCTGACAGGGTGATAGCTCAGTGTATGTTTAAACTGACGGTCCCTGGATGTCGGTGGATTGTCAGAGTTACACTGACATTCGTGGAATCTCTAACGGTTTATAGGCTGGGGGTTATGGTGACAATCCCAGGATGTCTGTGAATTGTCAGCATTACTAGGGATTGTTTAAACTGACGATCCCTGGATGTCCATGGATTGTCAGAGTTACACTGACATTCATGGAATCCCTGACAGGGTGATAGCTCAGTGTATGTTTAAACTGACGGTCCCTGGATGTCGGTGGATTGTCAGAGTTACACTGACATTCGTGGAATCTCTAACGGTTTATAGGCTGGGGGTTATGGTGACAATCCCAGGATGTCTGTGAATTGTCAGCATTACTAGGGATCTCACTGACTGTCTCTGACTTGTGATGCCAGCAGTAGACATGAGTGTTCAAGGAGGTACAACCCAGTCGATGCTGATTATCACAAGTGCAGCACGGGAAGCATGATCTCTCTAGATGAAACCTATCTCAGTGAGGTGTAGCGCCTTCCACCGTAACCCCCCTGGAACTATCTTTAGCAACTTGTCATATGTGGTCACCTATGGTAAGTGAATAATACTGATCATCGTGGGGCAAGTCTGAACGAGCAGCACACTGCTGATTTGCTACTTTTCATGGCACATAGCAAGATTTGTCACTATAAGCAAAACTTAATAAGTAGCTAAGTCCTCACCAGGTAGCCCATATTTCTCCAACCAGGGCAGCTACTGTAGCTACACGTGTATGGACTAAGCTTCACGCTTCACGCATGGCCCTTACCTGAAGCGACATCAATCACAATACATAATTTGCATAGTTGTGAGCAGCCTGTCGTTGAAGGTCTGTAGCTGTACAAACCACAAGTAAGTTGCCATGTGTGCTTCAACTTCAGTCGTCTTCACTTCAGGTAGCCAACGCTCCACTCTGGCAGTAGCCTTTACCTACCTACTGAGCACACAAGGACGTTCAAGCTTCATAAAATATTTAAATGTGCCCATTTGAAATTCATGGTATATGGCTGCAAACAAGCAAACATACACACATCTTTGCAATGCAGTCCTGCTCAGGCTCGCCCAAATTACTGTACAGCTGTATGGATGTGGGGTGACAAGAATTTTTGATTATCTACGCCACCTACCTACCTGGCTAAGACTGTACATTGGTGGTTTAAATAATGTGAGATCCACAAGTATTGTGTGTGTGTGTGTGTGTGTGTGTGTGTGTGTGTGTGTGTGAGGGGGGTAGTTAGGAGTGACATTTTGTGGTTTCACAGTTAATAGGTATATATACCTAGCTATCCAGAAAACTTTCATGCCTACATGTACTTCATTAGCAATGAAGCACATGGTGTGAGGAGAGAGCCTGGGGATGAGACTATATCTATACCGTGGTCTTGCAAAAGAGGACCCACTCCCTACTTTTGGCTGATGTCCTTTATAGGGTCAATGTGATGTGTATGTGTGTGTGTGTGTGTGTGTGGGGGGGGGGGGGGGGGGGGGGGGGGGGGGGGGGGCAGAGGGATCCAGAAAGCTGGGAACAAGGTGTAGACATTCAAGAAATATTTATACCAAATATTTTGGTAGTAATCTCTGAGTGTTTTCATTTAAATTGTCCTTCTCAACCCCAGGTGTTCCAGAGAGTCCTGGCAACTTGATACTGACTCCTTCAGGGACAGACCTTACTCTCAGCTGGTCCCCACCCACCAATGTTCCCCCAGGAGCCCCTGTCACTTACTGTGTGAATGTCATGAACAGAGCAAGGAGTAACCGGTATAATCAATCAATCTACCTACACTCTATCTATACATCAACTTACACCTGCATGTACAAGTGATTCATAGGTAGGTATGTACATAGATTGATTCATAGATGCTAGATAGATAGATAAATAGGTAGATGGATAGGTAGACAGATAGACATAGACAGACAGACAGATAGTCTCGAATCCAGACCCCCCTTCAACCCACCAAGAGGAAATTAAAGGGGGTCTGGTGAATATAGTACAACATTTATGTACCTCCACGGAATTTTGGTGGCACAATCTGATTTGCTGATGTGGCAATTAGGCATGCACCTATTATTCTCGAATAATTTTCAAAATTTTAGGTGCTACTGGGAATACGAATAATTCCAAGAATAAACGGATGTCTACAGAGTCAGCCACGTGCTATTATTATATGGCAACGTCTTCTGGTAGCTCTTTGTGTGAGTCTGTGCCCTGTGGACTCTGAGTGGCCCCCGTCTACTGCCGAGTCTGCCGTTGAGTCAACCACCGAGTCTAGAGCCAGTTCTAATGTACTGTCTGTTCTGTGATGCCCAAACCCCTCTGAGTTGTGTCGAAAATAAAAAACTCAGCATAATCCACTGCCACCATGAGCGAAACATCGACCTAATCAGGGCCATGGAGCGTTTAATCCGAAGTCTGTATCCCCTTTACACCGAGTGAAAGAATACCCTGGAGAGTGTTTGTCAGTATCCAATAAAAAACTCTTCTGTAATGCATGTAGAAAATAAATAGGACTGAAGAGTAGCGTTGTTATTAAATCTACTAAGCTTAAGTTAGGCAAAGAGTGATTGGTATAGAAGGAAGCAACTGAACATGACAACTTTATGGAATAATGTGTCATTAATTTTGAATAGAATATTGAGTGTTTTTTGGGAAAGGGTGTCTCTAATCGCTGGAATGGAATATGGAATGGAATATGGAATGGAACAAGGGAATGGACTATGGAATGGACGATCAAAATTAGAAAATGCCATTTCGTAGGCTAGCTAGCCCTGTCCTACCTGGGATAAGCTACCTACTAGGTTACAAGAGTGCATAAGAATGGGTGGTCATTTTTATGTGCTCTGCTGGTATAGCTAGTGTCCTTACCTCACCACAAAAAGTAAGCTTTAAACCCCAATGCTGCCACTAGTCTAGTACAAGTTCAGGCATCTGGTGAGTGTTCCCAGCCCCCACCAAGCTTTACATGGTTGTGTGGAGCTGAGTGGGACTAGACTGAGTTGGTGTTACACACAGCAGTTTGTTTGTCGCAGGTTCACAAGCCTCAGACTGGCCTGTGACTGTGAGAGGGTGAACATTGGAGGTTCAAATGGCAATTTGTCCTTCAACCCTGGATCAAGTTGTTAATTTCAAACATGCATGCTAGCTAACTACACGTTTAGTTTGGCAAGCCAGATATGACCAACCACAATATCACTAGCAGCTAAGCGTACGTATCGGACGAGGCAGTACTAAAAATATGTCATCAACGACTTGCTCATAAAGCCTCTGCAGTGAGGTAAGAGCCCAAGCTGTAGTAGGTATAGCTCAGCCTAGACTGAGCAGTGCGTCAGTTACATGATTTAGCTGTTCTGTGTACATTTACTGTCCATTCCATATTCCATTCCACCGTTCCATTCCATATTCCATTCCAGCGATTAGAGACACCCTTTGGGGAATAGGCTCAGGCCTAGCCTAGTGGCAATTATCTCATCTGTACTGGCTTCCTTACCACAAACCACTTATCGCACTTATACTGACCTATTTAGCACACCTCAAATTTACTGAAGCCCAGCAAGCAACTTCCAAGGCTAAGCTTTTAGCAGAAAACAGCTAGCCCCTGGTGTGAGGCTGTACTATATTCTCCAGACCCCCTTTGCTCTTTGGAGGGGGGATCTGGCTACACTCTACATACCTAGCTGATCTGGCTATAAGACTAACATGCAGACAGACAGATAGACAGAGATTGACAGAATGATGTAGGTATATAGATAGGTAGATATTGGATACAGGATAGATGGAACAGATAAGTAGACATGTACAGATAGATAAATGTACAGATAGGTAGATGGATATAGATAAATAAGCAGTGAATATTTGTTTAACCATCAGTTAGAAATGGGCAACCAAGTGTAGAAATTGTGATGTTTCCCTTCCTGTGCTTAATAGAACGTGGCACATCACCACAACATCATTCACATTTCCTGAGGATGACCAGGCAATGTGTGAGATGTTTCAGTTCTCTGTGACAGCGTCTAATCCTGCGGGTGACAGCATCCCCACTATCATCCAGGACACCATCCCAATCTGTGAGTTTGTAAGACCAGGAGTTGATTGCATGATGGGGAGAGAGAGAGAGAGAGAGGGAGAGAGGGCATGTATTTCCCAGTACACCTACGTACTCTAGGCATGGAAATTAAAGATTAATGGTGGTCCAGTAGTAACAACCAGACCTGCCTTACACACACAGAAAGCCGACTCTGGGGGTGAATTGTGTTTCTTATTAAAGCTTCTTAAGTATACCATTCCAATCTGTGTATGACCATACTAGAAAGACGGCACATGTACTTACGTAGAATTACCTGACTGTCCATTTTGGATTCCCTTGTGTTCTATAGCTGCAGATCTTCGTAATGCTAGCCGTGAGCTCACCATCGACTATATCAACCTAAAACGTGGAAATGAAGTGTTCATTCAAGTCTCCTTCCCAGTAAGTACAAGCTCATTTTTGGCCAACTTATCATAGTGATTTCCTACATTAGTTTCACAGTGTTGTACATGTGAGGTCTGGTATTGGCCAATCACGTCCTGTGCAGTGGGTGACTTTACATAACATCTAGGCCTTTATTTTAGGGGGATGTGGTATATGATATATGCTCACGGCACTTCTCAAACCATGGAACAAGGGATCTGCATGTGGAAGTGGACACCTATAGCTCCAAGCCCTATTGCAAACAGAACAAGATCTAGAATTAGTTAGTAGAACCTTATCTGTATGTCATTGTTGCTCTGTCCCAGTCTCATAGGCCTTGCCTTGGCCTGTTGCTTTGTAGTGAGACTTAAATATTATACCTATGTATCCATACCCGGAATGGTGGTGGTTGGATCGTTTTGTCGGTTCTGATGTAAATAATGGTGTCCAAGCTGTACTTAACATATACCATATTGTCCCGAGCAAGCGCCCACCCCCCAATTTTGACAGTTTTTTTAAGTCCTCCGTGTAACCGCCCACCATGCTAAATTCTTTCATAGTGAATCAAAAGTAAGTCCACTGAGCTCATGTACATAGCTGCAATCATTCTGATATGCTTCAGGCACCATGACGTTCGGCATCAAGGTTTCGCACATACCCGGCCATAACCTTGTTTGCAGCATTCTTGTCTTGCAGTACGAAATTTGCTTACTACAAGTGACGAATGCTTCGGAAGGTTGGCAACAAGGCTACGAGTCGGTCCGCTTTCTAGTACGATACAGCTTTCTCCACCGTCGGGCTGGCCTCGACGAAGCACGGGTGAAGCGACGATGCAGGTCAATTTGGTACACCCTGGCAGCTAACTTTGCATCCGGGATGGGCGCTGGCGCGGGGATAGTTGAACCATTCAAGCACCTCCTCTGTGTAACTGCCCACCCCCAATTTTGGTGCTTAAGCTGCGAGCGCCAATGGGCACTTGCTCGGGACAATGCGGTAGCGGTAGCTGGAAGTTAAATTATATTAGAACACATCTACTGCCAATAAGTGCACCTCATTCCATCCAAAATGCCAACAACAACATATAGATTAGCATGGTTTGGGATGACTCTACATACCTACATTGACATCAGCCTGAACCTTGATATGTGCCTCAGCCAAAGCGTTGCTACCTAAGGACTTGGCATAACAGTAGACCTAGCAGTGTGATGTGCACACACACACACACGCACGCACGCACGCACGAATGCACACACACACACACGCACGCACACACACACACACACACACACACACACACACACACACACACACACACACACACACACACACACACACACACACACACACACGCACACACACTCTCTCTGAGTCCACATAATAACATTAACCAAAATTAGACAACTTGTAGATAACAATTATTGATCGACACCCAACCAATTAGCAATCATGTCATAGCCTACCTATGACATCATGAGAAAAAGTCAGTCACATGTAGAAGAGAAAGAAGAGAGATCAACTAAAGAGAAGAATCTAGCAGCATCTATTGCCTTCCTAAGAGATAAGTCATAGAAGTATACTTTTAGCATTGCTACTACTTTCATTTTGCTGGCCTGTAAACAAAACAAAACAAAACAAAAAAAAAAATAAAAAAAAAATAAAAAAAAAAAGCTCAAGTACTCATTTGATTCTCAGAGATTCAAGTTAAAGGCCAAACAGCTGTGACAGTCTATAGTCATCTAGCTACCATAAGACTCGTGACTCAAAGCATGTGTAAGATCGCATGTAGTGAGCCTACATGTCCCAAGCCCACATGCAGCATGTCCCAACCACCAGATTTAGCTGGACTCCATGTACATATGGGAGTGGCTCCGCCCTTTCTGTAGCCATCCACAGGTCGGGAGTTTAAAGGAGCCGAAACCTGTGTTTGTGCAAAGATCAGACTGGGAACTCCCCTGACGACCAGCAAAAGAAACTGTGAACTGGAAACAGCAGAACAGTCAAATATGTAGTTACTACTGTGATACCCCCACAATAATAAGCTTAACATTACATTACTCGGCACGCTGTATCACACGCATACAAGTCCTCCCAAAAGGAATAAGTAAATAAAATCAAGTATCTCATTTTCACTGACTCATGGTGCAATGGACACGTTCCCTGCCACCCTCCTTGTTAAGGAAGACTTTCCAACACACACACACACACACACACACACACACACACACACACACACACACACACACACACACACACACACACACACACACACACACACACACACACACACACACACACACACATACACACACACACACACACACACACACACACACTATACAGCAAGCCAGGACATGTAGCACAAGATTCCCAGTCACAAACTACTCTGCGAATGTGTTGGGTATAGGTTCTGTAACCGTTGGCAACAGTAACAGCAGTCGTATTGTAATCCCAGTGAACACAACAACAGTCCCTGGACTTGTGCAGGACAGACGGTACTCCCTCACTATTTCAGCCTGCATTGAGATCACCTGCCGGGAGTCACGAGAAACAACAATCCTCTGTGAGTTCTTTCTTCATCCATGTTGCTCTTGTTCACCACTTTCCCCATCTTTCCTAGTTCTTGGTATTATCATCTCTCATGGGGGAAAAGATGAGAGGTGGCCCGTACAAAAATGATGAGGTTGCACAACGTTTCACATGGTTGTAACAAGCTTGTATACATTCTACAAACAATCCTTGTTTCCAGGTTATGACAATCTTGTAAAACCTGGTGACAAACTGGTATCTTTGCACAAGGTTGTGACAAACTACCGTCACAAGACTAAAACCCTACACAAGTTTGAGATAAACTGCTGCAAAACCTGTTGTTTTTTTTTTTCTGTTGTTGTTGTTGGTTTTCTTTTTTCATGTATAACCATGGAAGCCTGCAAGAAAATCTTTTTTTTTTTTTTTTGATGTCAGTTATATAACAACCGAGTTGTCCTGATACATGAATGTAATTGTTGATCATTGGATTGATCAGAGTATTGGATTTTTTAATTAAGTTGTACAACCTAGCCAGAACGAAATTTGGCAGCCTTGTAACAACATTGTGACAAGGTTGTACATACATATTACATGGTTATGTACATAGGTCTGTTTACAGTTTCATTCAAAGGTAGGACACTTAAAATGTACAGTTAAGTGGTGTGTATAAAATCTTCTGCAAGTCAAAAGGGGGGTTCGAGTGAACCCCCTCGAACCCCCCCTGCCTACGGGCCTGAACCATGTCACAACCTTGTTGACAAAGTTGTAGCATCCTTGTACAAGCTTGGTATTTTTGCATGGGAGGGGGAAGGAGGAGTTTAGTTTTTACTGCTGTTTATCTTGCACTACCACTCTTAGTTACTACAGATGTCCAGAGCCCCCAAGTGAGATACGTTGGAGCCAATTTCAACCTCACCTGTGAGTTTGCAGAAGGGTCAACAGCAGAATTGTGCTTCTTCAACTTTACAGGAATTAACACAGAGCCACATACCTTCTTGGTGAATAGAGCTGTGAACTCGTCAGTGGCATCGTCTTGTGCTGAGGCTGATGCAGTTGCTGACGACATGAATTATATGTGGAGTGCTTTTGATGATATTGGAGGAGTTCCATTAACAGTGGAATTGATTGCAGTGGACAGTCAAGATAACTTTGAATGTCTTCCAATACAACCAGGTATAGGCATGCACTTCCTCAGTTGATTAAAACAAACCCTTAGGACTTTGATGCCCCGTAAAGTAGGAACAAAAAAAATGACGAATGAGAAATGTGGGGAAAATATGAAATGGAAATGTTTCCTGCATGTGCCCACGTCCGTTTGAAGCTGTAAAAAGCTGTACTTTCCATGATTTTCAGGTTTTGGATCCTGTTCCTACTTTTAGTTGGAGTTATTATAACTTCACAAGTTTGCTGTTATTGGTAACCTGAAAATTGAAATCAGTACCAATACTACCCATCACTGCAGTCCCTTGCAATTTCATCAAGCTTCATGAATTTAAGAGATTGTCTGTCAGCTAATGTACATACCAGACGTGGTATACTTCATTTTCTTTAACTTTCACAAAATGGACACTGCAAAAGAGTCGATGATCTGTTTTAATTACCAGTTCATTCCAAACATTTGGTGGTGTGTGTTCACTGTACATGAAGTATGTTGCCTGCATGCTCAGAGATTGTTGTAGCATGTAACAAGAAGATGTTACTTCTTGGTTGGCTTCTGCATAAATGGTTGAATCCTCTTTCCACAATGCTTGTGTATATATTGACAATCATGTGTATTGATGGGAGTTACACAAAAGTACTGTCTCAGTATAATCACTGCTACTACAATATCTAGGTGCATGGGCGGTGCTTCGCTCTATGATAGTGCTACAGTGCTAGGCTACACAGCAGATTAATGAGGCCTAAAAATTGTTACAAGATTTTTTGTGGTGTCTTGGAGACATTGCTCTGACCATAAGGGTTACGTCACCTTTGTTTTGCAATAAGCAATGAATGATAGATAGTAGAGTCTGATGGAAGAATAATGAAATTTGTATTTCTGTCTTCAGATCAAGGAGCTACTGGCCAGAGTCCAGGTACGTATTCTGGCTAAAGATCTGCATTCATGTAGTTGGTTGCTAAAGGGATAATTATTAATGGCTAACTAATTGAAGTAGTACTCGATGCCTACATAATTATGCTTTCATTCTCATGTTGTCTGAACTTAGTAATAATATTAAGCGACATCAAAAGTTATCAACAGAATGTGCCCGACCAACTTGCTTAAACTGAAATTGTGTTAAACAACTAACTAACAGGACCGACGACGCACTGTACTGCAACCTCAAGTACCAGTAGGCTGTCCAGCAATGCACACTAAAAGTCTGGACCAATGATAATGTGATACCTGAGAATCAACAGAATGTGTTCCTGTCTTGATCCGCTCACAACTGTACTTTTTACCATGATATTACATGTGTTTAGTAGCACCCCGTGAATATACGTATCAGTTTCAATAAAATAGGCACCTGTGCTTAGTATCCCGAAATATATGGTAACACCATTTGTGTTGAAAACCTTTACTGTCTTTACTGCATATTTAGACGCTCCTTGATGCGAAGTATGTCTATACCTGCATACTTTGTTTGTGCAAATCTTTATATAGCAGCTCTTAAATGGTATTTGTTCATTCTATGCAGGTGATGTTGGAGGTGTTATTGGAGGTGTTCTCGGAGGCCTTGTTGGTATACTGCTGACTGTAGTCATTGTGATTGTGGTTGTCATCCTAATAGTAAAAAAGAAGGTACAGAAATTTTTTTGGATATAGGTAACTACAATAAATTACCATAGTCTTGTGAAAGAGCGCCCACCCCCTTCTTTGGCCCAATTTCCTGTATAGGGTCGAAATGAGTGCCTCCCTGGAGTGAGCTTCGTGAGTACACTCATGGAGTTTGAGAAGCACAGCCTCAAGCGCTATGCATTTCTTGGTGTACTACTTCACCAAAGATTACTACAAGGCAGCTTTGCGTAGACGGACGTAGATAATGTAGTGCGCACCATCATGCTCATGGTGACATGGTGCCATGCAGAGTGTTGTGTGCCGTCAGGACACAACTTCCAAGCCGCTGGTGGTTCCAGTGTACGTTGTTGTTTGTCCAATTATTTGCTCGAAGGCATTAAGTTGCTGGCACTCTTTCATGGTTAAATGCGGAAACACTCAAAAGAGCACCCACCCCCCTCTTTGGCAGACTTGTAAGGTGCTCCGCCCATGGGTGCTCTTTTGCGAGACTATGGTAATACCTCCTTTGATAAGCATTGATGCAAATTTGATTGGCACTGTATAGTATCCTTGGGCTGTGTTGCCCTATTCCCAGACTCTCTCCACATGTGAACAATACTGAAAGTGATGGTTAAAGCTGGGCGGGGCCTGGGAACAAGGCTAAGGGCTGTGCATGTGAATTTGACATTTTTAACAAAGTTAGCTTTTCAGGCTACAAGCCCAAGCTAACCAAGTTAGCTAGTTACCAAATTTAGTTTTTCCTGTTGATATTTAATGTTGGTCTTGTTCAAACCCATGTGTAAAAGCACCTATATTCTCCACTTATCGTTTTTGTGGCAACAGATGGGTATTATTTACTGATAGGGTGTTGAAGATTCTGTTTCATATACCACAGGAAGGTGTAAAAATGAAGTTTCCTATAAGCTACCTTGTTTACAGTGTAAACTACCTTGTATGTTTACTGATGGCATACATTGTTTACAGCTCAGGTATACCGTAAAATCGGGATAATAAGCACCCACACAAAATAAGCACCCCATGAATATAGGCACCCATTTTGATTTCAGCAACCACATCGCATTTATAGGGACCCATACAAAAATAGGAAAAGGCACCCGTTCCGTGCAAACGGAATTTTATTCACTGATTTGGCTGTTTCGAACGTAAGTGGCTATTGCTTGCCAGTGCCTATCTGTGATTGTAAGCAAGCTATCGACATGGGATACAAACAAAAATCTTGGCAAGGCCTCTTGATAAAACATATCCAGGAATTAGCAAAAACCTCTCACGTGGTTCCAAGCATTTTATGTTGGTGGGCGGGAGTTTGGCAATGATCGATCGATTACCGACTGTATCTCTGGTTCTAGAACAGCTTTAAACATTGGACAGAAATTCGTTCCCACACCACTGCATGCTATCAGAAAATTACATTAGCACCCCATGAAAATAAGCACCCCTCGAAAATAAGCACCCATTCTGGCTGCTAATTTTGAAAATAGGCACCGGTGCTTAATATCCCAATTATACGGTAGTAAGACATGGCTCAACTTGTTTTTGTTTTTGTGTGTCATGTTTGTGATGCTATATCTTTGCACATAAAAAGTGTCATAGGGTTATACTCTGCACTCAAGCAAAGGTCTACCACGGACCACCAGTGTGAATTCATAAGGCTTCACATTCGACCATGCCCATTTATCACGTGATACTGTACAGTCGTTGACAATATGTCTGTTGCGGGTTCCGGAGATGTTAGAGATCGAGCACTTTTAGCATGAAATTTTGCGTGAAGGCTAAGCACAATGTCACTTACCTGACTTTGTTTTGAGAAAGTTGAAACATAGCTGCGTTTGTTCAGAACTGACAAAAGAGGCCTTCTTTGGGTGTGGTCCAGGCACTTTTTGCCTTGCCCAAAGACTACAGTAGCCTGCTGCCGATTTCCCAAAATAGAATTGTAGAGTAAACATGGGCACCTTCCTCCAGAAAACGCAAACGGGCTCCAGCAACAGCATCAAGAACTCTGTCTCGGTATCACCATCGCCATCTCGACACCAACTCTGCCATTTACATGAACTTGGCATGAGATTTAAAGGGGGAAAAAATACCTTTCTGTGCTATGAACTACCGATCCACTACAGATTCCAAACATTAACTTAGTTTCATCGTTGAATTACAAAAGCAAGTGCAAAACATAGCTACTTCGCATCGCAACTGCGAGGTCACTTCCGTGAACCAATGACATATTATTGTAATCTCTCCATATCACGCAAAATTGTTGAGCCAGGCCTTAATATGCCTGAGAGTGTAAACTACTTTGTACGTTTGTAAATCATAAATCCCAGACCTAACATGCATTATGTCAATTTATGTGTTATATTCTCCAACCCGATTGGTCCTTGTTGTTACTTCACTGCCACAATTTACAATAATAATGCCTATACGAAAACGTTCATAATTATGAATTGAAAAGTTAATAATATGTTTACTGCATGGTCTATGTTGCTTGTTGTGCTAAAAGACTTTGCATGTGATTAACGTGAGGAAGAGAACCATGTTAGGCATGTTTACCCTTTCTCTATCTTTTTAATCACAGATTGTTGGAGACTCTGGACAGGTGATTATGTGTGTCATGATAATGTGGCCATCCAGAGTGGCAGAAAATAATTGTAAAAACTCAACAAATCAACTCAAATGGTCAAGTTTCAAGCCTTGGAATGATTTTATACTGCAAGTGACCAACAATGAGCAGGATGTGTGAAAAAACACATATATATTAGGCCATTCCAACTGGTATGCCTGTTTCTGGTCAGGGGTTTTCCCTGGCATTGAAGTGGGTGGGTGTGTACTTAGCAACCTAGCAACCAAGTACTTAGCAACAGGAAGTGTGAAAACAGACCAAAAATGCATGTGAAACAGCAAGAGATTCAATCCTTTTTGATGTGAGGCTTTCCTGAACAATCTACACTGTGGATAATGATCTGATTCAGGCTTTGGGTCCACAGGTGTGGCACAGCAAACACAGATCGGAGGATATTTGGCACTGTAGTATAGTTTTTCAACTGGTTCTCCACAAACAATATCTCGTACAGAAACATCAGCCAACTTTCCAGGCAAGTCTAACTCTTGAAGTGGTGTAAAGGTGAAGGCTTCCTCCAGTTGTGTACATTCTCTATGGGTCAGCTTCTTCCGGGAATAGAGCAATCTCCAAGCATCACAGTTCTCACACTGGAGCATCATATCAACGTTTTTTTTACGTGTTTCAGGTTGGACGGAAATGGCAGAGTCTTCCTACGCTTTGTCTTCTTAGTGGAGGAAGGGCAGTATTCTTCACTGGTACTGGTTCCATACACTTCTGAAAAGTAGCGACGCTTCCAGTTGCGCCTAAAGGGAGAGAATATGATCACACACACACACACACACACACACACACACACACACACACACACACACACACACACACACTACACCTGCTGAGTGTTCCACTGCCGCTACTCTTCTTCTGCAGCCAGCCTTGTCTTGTTTCATCTCAAAAAACATCAACACATCGTCACGGAAGATTGCCCAGCGACATATCCAGCCCTAGTAACAGAGGAGACAAAATCCTCTTGGTCAGACCATTGTGGTAGCCATTTCATCCTGAAATCTGCTTCATTAGTTGATATCGCTTACTCTACTGTGACTCTCTTTTTCCCTTTCCCTCTTCTCTCTCGATCTTTTTACTTTACTATCTAACCTCCTCCTCCTCATCTTCTCCCTGTTTCAGTTTGGACGGAAATGGCAGAGTCTTCCTACGCTTTGTCTTCTTAGTGGAGGAAGGGCAGTGTTCTTTACTGGTACTGGTTCCATACACTTCTGAAAAGTAGCGACGCTTCCAGTTGCGCCTAAAGGGAGAGAATATGATCACACACACACACACACACACACACACACACACACACACACACACACACACTACACCTGCTGAGTGTTCCACTGCCGCTACTCTTCTTCTGCAGCCAGCCTTGTCTTGTTTCATCTCAAAAAACATCAACACATCGTCACGGAAGATTGCCCAGCGACATATCCAGCCCTAGTAACAGAGGAGACAAAATCCTCTTGGTCAGACCATTGTGGTAGCCATTTCATCCTGAAATCTGCTTCATTAGTTGATATCGCTTACTCTACTGTGACTCTCTTTTTCCCTTTCCCTCTTCTCTCTCGATCTTTTTACTTTACTATCTAACCTCCTCCTCCTCATCTTCTCCCTGTTTCAGTTTGGACGGAAATGGCAGAGTCTTCCTACGCTTTGTCTTCTTAGTGGAGGAAGGGCAGTGTTCTTTACTGGTGGTGGTTCCATACACTTCTGAAAAAGGTTTGTAATCTTCCCCAGGCATAGGATCTGGTAGGAATTTGATCTGCTCGAAGATTTCTTGAGGTAGATGAGGAGGTTTACATATGCTGCATGTCAAGCTCCCACACTTTTTGATTTGAAACATGTATTAGCGTGTAACACAACAGTGGTCCATAAATTTCTTCAGCTGGGGCTTCGAATCTAGTGAACTCTTCCTAAGCCTGTCACTGGAGGTGAGGGTGGGATCAACTAACTTTAAAATGGACCACATCTCATGAATAATCATGGTGCTTGCTGCAGTTGAGACCACAACATTTTCCCCCTCAAGTTTAAGGTGTTGAATAATCTGAGTCAGCAGCACCTTTGTATGGAATACACTAGCTGTCACACACTGTAGAGCTGAAGTCTGGTTTACGGCTTGCTACTGCTTGCAGAGCTTTCAAGTTATTGCCCTTTTGTGCCTCAGTTTCGAAATGATCGTCCATCTTTTCTCTCATCAAACCTATACACTACATGTAGGCCAAGGTTAAGGGTGGACATGACTCGTTCCACTGGATTTGCTGTCCGAGCTGCGCAGAGAAAATCCAGATCAAGCTTTAAGAATATCGCAATAAGACACACTTGCACAGATAAGTATGTCACTCTGTGATCTGGCCCTCCTTCAGTGTATACAAGTGATGCCTTTTTGTCACTGTGTTGGCTATCCAGAATTGAGTACAACTCTGCCATGTGACGCAGTGGGGAGGAAGGCTCAAATACACCTTCTTTTAGAGTGACAAACACCTGGCCACAGTACCATGATCCAGTAACATCTTCTGGAATCTGATTTTGTAGTGCAACACTTGGATCATACTGAACTTTGTGAAGTCATGATCACCCCTACCTTGAAACTTATCCCAACTTTTACCAGGACTCGTCTGCACGCTCAGCTGCCGCTACTAGGAGGCCTGGTTCACCAATATTCATTCTGTGCTTATCGTCCAAGCAGACCAATTGACAACAGCTCCTGAAGCAAACAGCAAACTCCCGAATGTATCTGAACAATGCAGCCGTGTAATGCTCATCCAAATATGTTTTCCTAAACTGCCTGGCTTTTACCATGTACAAAACCTTTAACCAGCTTGTGTAGTGAAGAGCGGTTCCAGCTTTTGGAGTTTTCGGCCAGAATTTGAGCCGCAACCATAAATCACTGGGAATTGGAGTTCCTTCAGGACACTTTTGGCTTCTACCTCTTCCCTAAAGTCACAGATAGATATCGCTTTTGCCAGGTGGGTTACCTGGGAATGTCTACGCTCATCGACAGCAGTTCCAATGTCCTTACTGAGAAACATTTTAGCCATGCTCCAAAACACATTGTATTTTGTCTTGCGTTCAGGGTGTTTCACTTCACGAAGGTCAGTGACAGTACTGGGCTTATCAGGCTCCATTTGAAGGAACTGCAACACCCTTTGATCGACTTCTGCTTCTCCCATGTCATTCGCTGCTGTAGCATCTCCAGTTAGGTCACGATAAAAGTATCGTAAAACGGACAGCTTAACAGATGGAGCAATTCTCCCAAACTTTGAAAACATGGCTTCTGCATTGCACATGTATGAAAGACTGGAAACTGTAGACGGAGTGTCTCGATAACATGCTGACTTTGGCTAAAGATCTTCTCGATCTGATCTGCTATTGGTACTCGCCAAACGAAATGCATGTTTCCGGCATTCTTTCCAGGGGAATGAGTACACACAATAATCGGAGACTGGATACCAGTCCTCAGCAAGCTCTGCAAAGAGTTGTACCTCTTCATCTGGAAGAAGGTCATTAAGGAATACATATTCGTACTTTTGCATTCCTTCAAGTGTAGCATCCACTTCCTGAAACAATGGAAAGGTGGAAGAAGTGGTAGCTTCGACATATGTAACTGTAATAGTATCTGTGATAGTATCTGTGATATGCTTCAGTGTCATCTTTTTGTTCTGCCTATCAAGGTAGTCCACATACTGAGCTATGCTACCAGTAAGTGACTCAACTTCTTTACAAAACTCTTGCCATGGATCCCACTTCCAGTTGTTTCCTTGCAAAACTGAGAAGAGGGAATGAGAGAGGGCTTTCAGTGAGTCGGAAGAGAGATTTGCCATCTTTCTTTTTCCATACTTTGAGTGCTCAGGTAAATTGTATCCACTAAAGTTGGCAAAGACCAACGGGATTGCACATGACTGGTCTCTGAGCGTTGTATGATGGCCATCGATGTGCCAAAGGAGGTCAGTGAACACCTTCACAAGGTTGTGTCCTGAAGATTCTGCTTCAGTCGG
Source organism: Agelas oroides (assembly GCA_949130485.1). NCBI lineage: Eukaryota > Metazoa > Porifera > Demospongiae > Agelasida > Agelasidae > Agelas > Agelas oroides. The sequence goes on along the minus strand of OX422183.1, from coordinate 12,537,299 downwards.
GGAATAGAAAAGCTGCTTCGCCTCCAAGAGGTGTATCAGATCATTAAAAAGTTTATCTTTCTGGTTTCGAGGAGACTCTTTTTTTTTTCTAGGAAGCTTACGAATTTGCTGTCTCTGACTGAGCATCATCAGTTTGAAAGCATCTACAGCATGGGATGATGCCCTTCTAGAGCTATTGACATGATAGCACAAAAACAACAACATCCAAACGACTGCACAGCCATATGAAAGGGTAATTCAACAGCATCTAAAGAGTCTTTTGACTTTCCCAGAAACGCACCACTCAGTTCCAGCTGTTTTGGCAGTTTCACACCTCATTGCTTTTCAAATAAGTCAACACAGCTTCTTCAAAAAACTGCTGAACTGTACGCCCCGACGGTCCAATGGAGAGAATTTTCCAGGGGATGATCAGGCGGTTGTCTGTCCGACACAAAATGCTACAGTTCACTGATGCCATACACAAAAAATGAAGATCCAAGTGATATACCTACAAAATGGCACAAAAAGAATGCATAAAACGTACTGAAACATACAAAATTAATACAACAAACATCTTTCCTATTTTGTTTAACTATTTCAGTTTGCTAGGCTGATGGCGACAGATACAACCGGTTTACAACTCACCTCGAATCCACCATATTGTTCATGCACTCATGTACGCCTGCCTGAGATACTGTGCATGCACAGAAGTAGAGTCGCTGAAATTGCCTAAAGCATAATAATTGATACAGGTGGAGGACCAGAAACAGGAATAGCGGTTGGAATGGCCTTGGGTCAATTTATTTGTTGATGCATTTTCACCAAGGTAAATGTAGGTCGATTTACCTTCTGTTTTGTGAATATTTAGCTACCTACCTTGAAGGTAAATTGACCTACCTTGGTGAAAATGTAATGGTTGATGATTATGTGCATTGATGGAGAACAGTAGCCTCGTACCCAGGCTCCTCCCCATGCCGAAAGAGGAGCCTGGGTACGAGGCTAGGAGAACAGGTAATTGTGCGTACGAAGCTACACACTGTTCTTATTCCTAGTGTTATTGGAGTGGTCCCAGGTCAATGTTTGTACTCTCGTTGTTCCAAGCAGTTTATATTGATACTGTGATACATGGATTGTGGAAGCATGAAAAGCGTTGTTGTATAGAATGTCCCTATGAGTACATTCACAAAAATATCATTTGTTGTGTTTATCCCAACGTTGTTCTTATACCAGTTTCTGTCACGTTCCTCAAGGGGAAATGATTGCCACAGTGAACTTCTGTTTGCATAGTCACTTTCATGCATCACTGCTATACTACGTAACTGAGCTGTTTAGGGATTCTTATCAAGATGCGTATAGCCAGTCCACAACATGGCTATAGGTATCATACATTCAGGCTTTGCAGCTTCAGAAGTGTTGTATGTTCTCGTCAGCTTTCGTTGTTTTTAGTACTAAAAGCTTTTTGTACTGCAAGTGAAGAAAGGAAGAGACTAATGTCAGGCCTGTTTGCTACTAATTTGTTTATCCATATCAATCTTCCCAATCAATGTTTTACAGTTGGTCCCCTTCATGATCAACAAGGACAGGTAATTGCATGTTTCAAACTAACAGTCATATGTCCTAAGCAATGCTATTTGAGGTACAGTGCCTTTCATGCGCACTTAGGCTAGTCTGACACATGTCATGTGCAGACAGTGAAAACAAGATGAATGAATAACGGTATAATGTGTTACATGTAGTATAAGAATCATTGGCGGCGGAAGATGCAGCTTCAGATTTGGGGGGGGGCTGAAATAGTTACTGAGCAACCATGCAAGATCTAGGTCTGGGGGCATGCTCCCCCAGGAAATGTTTTACTCTGAGTTCACTTCTGAGACCATTTTTGGCCCAAAACGATAGTAAAATCTGCAGTCTTACCTGGAATTCTTTTGTGCTGTATTCTGCAATCCTTCAAGGTTCACCATACTACACATACTGTAATCTCTCGAAAATATGCCCCTGGGCAATAAACTTAAGTGGCTCCTAAAAGAGGGGGGTGGGTATATTTTCGAGAGTTGTGCTATTCCCCCCCCCCCCCAAAAAAAAAAATACTCCCACCTCACACGCAGTTAGTCTAGCCCCTTGTTAGTTGCGCATGCAGTGATTCTGCAATGCCTCTTTTGTCATGAGCTTGCTTACACAATAACAGCAAATGGTGTCTGCCTTCATTTGTTAGTCTATCCTCTTGCACAGTGCTGCTACTTGGGTGCTTCTTGCTAACTACCAATGACGGTATAGTCATCATCGAAATTCCGCTGCATGTTATCAGTTGGCGCAATCCGTTTTGAAGATAGGTTCTGCGCTAGCAGAAAGGGTGGGACGAGGGGAGGTGGGTGGGTGTCACCCGTAGGGTGACAGTGCATGGCGGCTGTTGCCGCTGGCTGTAGAAAAGCCCGGGTCAATGCCAGGTGGGCCATTGTTGTGCTTTCTTGCACAAACGGGCCTAGAAAGCACTCCTTTCGCCTTGTAGGGCTTCATTTCAGGCAGCTTTCAGTCTGGAGAAGCACTCTCTAGTCGGAGGGCCATGGCTATTGAATGCTCACTAATGAGTGGGTGTGGTCAAGGTCATGAACTTGTAAAGGAGATGTGGAAGAAGCTGCGGTTCAAGTTTCCAGGGCTAACTCACAGCAGAAATACAGTTGAAAAGAGGGGTGACTAGTCTAAACAAGACCTAGAGAATATAATTCGGTAGTTAAAGGGTTTTAACATAACAGCATGTACTGCAGCATAAATGGGTGGACGTACTTTCGAAAGAAAAGCACCCTTTGCAACAACTTCATTCATAAAAGGGGGTGGGCGTATTTTCGAGGGTGGGCTTATTTTCGGGAGATTACTTTGCTTGTATACCCTTGGTGGGCTTGATTTCGCATGTGTGTACAAAAAGTGTCAGCTGTCGCCTCTCCCTGCACTCACTCAGGCAGTGCAATTTAGGTGGCGCTGGCATTGAGACAGGTGGATCAGCCTGACAAGGGTAAAGATATGAATTGTAATCACATGAATTTGTCTTGTACCCAGCGCACGCAAAAGGGGGGCTATAGCCCACGTAGCCTCCGCCGCCCTTGATAAGAATAAGATATCTTCTTCATTGCTCAGAATGCCTAACATGCTACAAACGTGTGCCGTAATGCTAAAATGATGCAGTTTTAACTTTAATATTCTGGAGTCTACTCTGTACGAGAGTTCACTTTCTAAGGCTTCAGTAGACTAGCACACACGTACAGCTTTGAAGCTGCTGTAAACATATGAAGCCTACTATCAGCACGTCTATGGCTGAGGGGGTGCATGGACTACTAATGTCATTGTGCAGCAGATAACCAGTATTATGAACAATGTCTGAGACATGTAGCCACACCAAAGTTGAGGCCGGAGTTAATTTTAACTACCTCTTCATTTGTGACCTTCTGCTTGAAGTACTTACATAAATCTGTTTTATGCATTTACTACAAATAAAAACGTGAGAAAAGTAGATAGGCTACAAGTATGAAACTATATTGCCTAAGTTATATCACCAGCAGTCACCACTTACTCTGTTCACTTGTAGGAAGGAGTGAGAGCTGTCCCACACTGTGGTGAAATGGTGATTGTGTGTGTCCTGATTAAAAATTTATAGTTGTTTTCACTGGAAGCTGTTCTTTTTGTCACTTTGCAGTATATAGAATTAATATGTATTAAAGAGGTTAACAATACCTGGGTGAAACTATATGTGAGGCTAGTTCTAAAGTGAGTCTTCAATCTGCTCTATTTTTCTATTTTAGAATGGAGGGAGAGTAGATGAAACTCATTTTTGTCAACCCAGACAAGGAACTGACTTTTGTGAACCCAAAGAAGAAACTGACTTTTTTGATGAAAACGTGAGTATATGTACTATTCCCCACTTGACCAGAAACTTGCATTTTTTTTTACTGGAGTGACTAGAAAGAATATTTGATTTGCTTCTTTCTATACACAAACTGTGGTTACATACACCACCACTGCCCTGTTATATGCCCACACTCTTGACTTTACTACTTGTGAAAACAGGAGTACATAATGACCTGCATTCCTGGTGAAAAAAGTGTTTTAACTATGGTAAATAGATAGGACACAACTCTGTACTACACGTAGAAAACTGCTATGCCATGCATACCCTTTTATTACATAATTAGCTTCATTCCCAGGCCTTCATCACCTCCATGCAGTATTAGTTTGATCAATTCCAGCCTGGAAATACATGCAAGAAGTATACTTTTTTGGTGCTCTGCTTGGCTGAAAGTACAAGGGCAAGTGTTTCTCTGAACACAAAACTGAATTAACTATAAAGTGCATAAAATTTCTGCTCCAAGTGTATGTCCCTGAAGATTCTAAAAGATGCCTAATTATGTTTACAGAACTAATTATTTTGCCTCATTCTCAGGCCCCCACCTGTTTATTTGTCAACAAGTGACATATTTGCTGTTAGAGGCACATGCAACTAGAGGTGAAAAGCCATAGTCGACTCGAAACAGATTTCTGATGATAGCTACATACTGAGTGGCTGCCAAGTATGTAACTTAGGCATTCAGCACTGTCTGTGCAATACATTTAAGGAATTGTATGAGCTGGTGGATGTCTGGTAGTCACTGTCTCATAACAAAATTTAATGTCTGTTTATTTCCCGCTGAGACAAGATGTTCTAAGCAGCTATGTAGTATGGAAGTGATAAAAGCTAGGTGGGGACTTGAGAACGCGGCTAAGAAATATGAATATCTTGTGTTGTGAGTGACAGTCCAATTGCTGCTGTACTGGAAGTCGTTAGCTACATACACATACGGATATATATGCAGTATAGAAGGCAACGTGCTCAGTAGAATAATGAAAGTACATGACATCAAGTCTCGTTACAGCACCTGTGGGAGTGGCAACCACTTTTTTGACCTAAAGAGTACCTCAATGAGTCTTTCTCCCTCTTTCTCTTGTGTGCAGGAGTCGAGACAGAATCCTGTGCAGGAGCCCTTACTGACCTGCACCATGAAGGTGCTGTGTCGAAAAAGGGGGATTGTGCAGTTCAGTATTACAAAATACAACAAAGAAGCCATCAAGAAAAGGATTTTAGCTGGGAAAGGTGAAATCACTGTACAGCTAGTTCCCCCAATCTAATGCACTGCAGTGTAAAAAAATTTCTGCCTAAAACAATCATACCTAGCATGCAGTAACAGTGTATTATGACATTGCGTGGTGCATATATTATGTTTTCTGAGTATTATGTTTCATGCACTGTTTTATATGTATAAACATATCTATATTGCAAGAGTATAACAGAATGTACTATAAATGATTATGGGATAAACTACTATCAGTATGTATACATCTACTGTGTACGGTGGCCCTGAAGGTCGCCCCTCGCGAATGTCCCCTCGCGAACGTTCTGTCCCCTGTCGCCCTTTGCGAACATTCCCTCGCGAACGTTCTGTCCCCCGTCGCCCTTCGCGAACATTCCCTCGCGAACGTTCTGTCCCCCGTCGCCTTTCGCGAACATTCCCTCGCGAACGTTCTGTCCCCCGTCGCCCTTTGCGAACGTTCCCTCGCGTCTGCTCCGTCCCCCATCGCCCCTCGCGATTGCTGAGAGTTTTAGCTCCGCCCCACTCTCGCGCATGCGCGCCTAGGTTTCAGTCCGGTAGCAGCTGTGGAGCGCTAGCACGCGTTACTGGACGTGTTGTAGTGTTGACAGATTCCTTTGAATACAGAGAGAACTGAAGGGATGCAATAGCAATGTTGGATACCAACAGATGTGGAGAATTCTTCAAACAAAGTACAAACTCACAGTATAAAGGTAAATGCATTTGTTATGTTTCTTATTAGCAACACAAAGTCTGTGATGAATGTATCGCTTCAAACCTTTTCAGGACCCTTGTATACAAAAAGAGAGGTTAGCAAGGAAAGCATATACTCAAACAATGAATGTGACTGTCTACTGTGTCACCAACAAACTTTGTTTCTTTGTTTTAACCAGCGATCTTTTCATCTTGCCACACCTTCAGGGTCCACAATGGAAATAAGCATCTGGACAGTACTCCTTTCAAAAGGTTTGAAGGGATACATTCATCACAGACTTTGTGCTGCTAATAAAAAAAAACATAACAAATGTATTTACCTTTTTACTGTGAGTTCGTACTTTGTTTGATGAATTCCCTGCTAACATTTCCATGGCTGTGACCATCACATGTTCACCTCAGTATCATGCTGGACATCAGGTAAACTTGAGTACTGCATTAATCTTCCTCTTCTCACAAGCCCCAAATCTTTCAGGCACTTCTTCAGCCACAATGCACTCTGAGTACAGCTAGCTTACCCACAACACACTTTGTGAACTGTTTTGAGATATACCAAAATAACAGCAATCTTTTTGTACTGCATCCAGTATCTTTGAATTATTCCTAATGGTAAGAATGCAACCACACATCAGTAAACAAGTATGGGAACAAGTCATGGATCATTGTGGCTACTCACCGTCAACCCTAGAATGATCTTTCTCCAATCCACATGCGGAATGAACAAGGATGCCCAGCGTGTCAAAGCACAGCAAATGACAGCAAAGCTTCATCATACTTGCACAGCAAAACTTAACCACGTCCAGTAACGCGCGCGCTAGCGCTCCACAGCTGCTACCGGACTAAAACCTAGGTGCGCATGCGCGAGAGTGGGGCGGAGCTAAATCTCTCCGCAATCGCGTGAGAGAACGTTCGCGAGGGGCGACGGGGGATGGAGCAGTCGCGAGGGAACGTTCGCAAAGGGCGACAGGGGACAGACCGTTCGCGAAGGGCGACGGGGGACAGAACGTTCGCGAGGGAATGTTCGCGAAAGGCGACGGGGGACAGAACGTTCGCGAGGGAATGTTCGCGAAGGGCGACGGGGGACAGAACGTTCGCGAGGGAATGTTCGCAAAGGGCGACGGGGGAGAGAACATTCGCGAGGGGACATTCGCGAGGGAACATTCGCGAGGGGCGACCTTCAGGGCCACCGTAACTGTGAGATATAAATAGATAATGCATCACAGTTTACATTACAAAGGTGTCCAAAATTAGATAGGCCTTACAGCTTTGCAAGTAACACTTAGTGATTAAGACCACCTAATAGCAATTATAGACCCATCTATGGCATGGTGAGGAAAGCCAGTCACATATAGAAGAAAAAGAGGGAGACCAGCTAAAAGGAAGAATCTAGTAGCATCCACTGCATGCCTTCACTGTCAATACTTTCCTTTTTACTTTTTCTATAGAGATCACGTACCAGTGTACAGTAAAACCTCCGAACAAAGGACACATTGGGGACAGGCCAGTTGTCCCTTGTAGAGAGGTTGTCCTCTTCTCGGAGGTTTTCTTTTAAACCTATTGGGAATTTCTTAAAGACGAAAAATAACACTTAAATGTATTATTATAATATATTCTGCTTCATTTTGATGGGTTTTTTTTCAATAGCAAGATGACAAGAGGGACTCTACTATCATGAGAATGATGCTTATATAAAGGACCACCGCTGCGGGTCCGGAATACGGAGGTATCCGTATAGGCATTCGGTATAGACTACTTCCGGTAGGCGTGGTAATCTGTGATCGGCTGGGCTCTTGAACGCCGCGCATTTTCGGACCTCTCCGTTGCTTTACGCTGACGAGAAAAGCTAGCACGATGAGCAATAGTGCTAATATAGTGCTCGGTCTTTGAATCCAGCGACGGTGGCATTACGAAAGCGGTCGACAAGCGTCCGCATTATGTGGGTGTAACTTCACTGTCCGTTTTCCGGGAGGTAATTTTATATTGGCTAAGGTACGTCGGGGACTGATCAGTGTCTGTTGTTCGGAGTTGAGAGGTGTCCGCTTCTCGGAGGTTCGAAATGTATAGTTCTATGGTAAAATCAATCGGGGGCAAGTGAGCCGTCCGCTGTACAGAGGTTGTCCGCTTTTCGGAGGGTCCGTTATTAGAGGTTTTACTGTATATAGATACTCTCGATTCCAGGTCACTGGTGTACAGCGTTAGCTACAAAAAATATCAGTCACTTAAAGCATGTGTAAGATGACATGTAGTGAGCTCGAGCATGACATGTACTAAGCCTAGCCTCGTACCCAGGCTCTTTCTCGCAGCATGTCTCAATCAAATGCCAGATTAGGCTGGACTCGATTCATATGGGAGTGGCTCCGCCCTTTCTGTACCTGGTCACAAGTTTGGAGTTTAAAATGAGCCGAAACCTGTGTTTGTGCGATGACCAGACTGGGAGCTCTCCTGATGACCATGCAGCAAAGTAAACAATATACTCACATAGAACTAGCTATAGTTCAGCTCTGTATAGTATCTCACTAACAAGCAAGCACCTCTGCCAGCATGGGGATGCATGAGGCTGTGGCAGAGCCTAACCATTAACTATCCATATAAACCTTTTTTTTTTCATCATAATAAACTAATGTTAAAGAGACCCAGTATAAAGGACATGTACAGCTCAGTATAATTATAGCAAGTACAACACTGTGGCTGGTTAGGAGACTATTAAGAGCTACTATATATATACTTAATCATGATGCATACTGATTGTCGTTGAAAAAGGTTTTATGATTTTTGTAAACACAATGTGACAGGACCATAGCAAGCTATTCAAAGGTGGCTATTTTAGGACTGAACATGCCACATCTGTTTAACAAGTAGGATTATGATATATAGTTGCTACACATCCAAACTGATTGTGAATACACATAGCTTAGCGCACACAGCAGCTGTGTGTGTGCATGCCCCTCCTGCAAAGTTAACGCTTCTTACCTGTGGTTTTTGACAAGCAGAATTCTGATTCACTAGACAACCAAATGGAGCATGGAATAAATCTAGTGATCACAAAGTCAGGGTATAAACCTAGCTGCATATGTCATGGTCAATAGTCAAATCTCCAGGTGTTTATATACAGTGTTTGTCCGTCAATTCTGTCTACTGAACAGACGGAAATGGCTAGTCGTAAGTTAGGAGCTGAGTCTTTTTGCCTTGTGAGTACAAAGATTAAAGAGTTGGTCATGAAATCTATGTTTGAAAAGAAGCAAACAGATGACCAGCACCCCACCAGATGCTCTCGTAGCTTTGCACTCACTGTGTCCTCGACAACAAAGGTGCTCACATGGTATTGATCTACCCTTGTTTCCAGGCCTTTCCAATGTTGAGTTTTAGATCTCTTATAGTAGATACTAGCAAAAGTTAGCCATTACTTTGGTAAGCAATAATTGCTGATTCAGTAGTCATAGAAAGAATGGAGATGCTTGCACTGCAGAACAAATTTGTCATCAATGAATATCCAGTCATTCTTTATGTACGTCCACCCATATTCACTGACATTTTTCAGATTAACTAATTGTTATCCTTGTTATACTTGACCCTGTATCTGGTATTTGATAAAGTTTCCATTCGAGGTGGTTCCTAGGGCAGAGGCATAGCTAGCATGGAAGTACAGGAAGCACTGCCTCCTCATTTTACTGTGCAATGATGCACACCACCGGCTGTGAATGTCTCACGCATGCATGGCCAGTTACATCTCTTCATTTGATGGCTATGACAAGACAAGGGACACCGCCAGTAACTGCAAATGACAAAGCGGAGTGACACTTGGGTTAGAATGTATATACTTTAATAATGTAATGAACTCCAAAATTTTGCTGTGCACTTTACCTGTGCATCTCATTGCCTCTTCAACCTGAAAATCATAGCTACACCCCTATGGGGTGCCTGCTTATGATGCTTTTAGGAGATGCAATATAATGGAAATTAGATCATGCAGGCCTGGTGTGGGGTGGCAGAGATTGCGATATGAGATTCATATCTAGTCGCATTCTCAGGTCCTCAAATCTATTTCAGGCTCTAGTTTAACTGCTTCAACATACCTGTTTGTGAGTCGTTATTTGATGGTTGAGGAAACCTTGTATCTTACTGCACTTTGGTGTGATGCAGACTACCAATTGCCAGATGAAGATTTGCAATGTACAATTCAAGTGCTCTCATCATCTCACACAAGTGGCATAAAAGGTGTTGAAGTATAGAGTGCATGACATCTAGTTCGATTTGTGAATGCAGCACTTGTGTGCACTTGTATACTCCACCCCTATGATAAAGGTTGTCATTCAACTTACCAGAAACTGAGGCGTAGCCACCAGATTTGAAGTGGTCAGATTATTTGTGCACGCAACAGCTAGGGGGTTGGGTAGTCTCGTTCCCACCACCGGAAAAGTTGGTGGAACGAGACTACCCAACCCCCTAGCTGTTGCTATTCACAGATCGAACTAGATGTCATGCACTCTATATTTTAATGCCACTTGTGTGAGATGATGAGAGCACTTGAATTGTATACATTGCCAATCTTCATCAGGCAATTGTAGTCATCACACCAAAGTGCAGTATTAAAAGATACAAGGTTTCCTCAAGTACTCCACATTCCCAGACTATTTTCCCGCACGGGAAGTTCTGGTCAACGGCCTATTCCGTTTTTGTTCCATGCGGCACGGTTTAAAAATTAATGACGCAACGTCTTCATACTGCGTGAGGGTTTCAACGTGTCACCTCCTAGTCTCGTCCCAGACCCTCCGCGCCACGCCCCGTCTCCAATTTTCGACGGGGCGTGGCGCGGAGGGTCTGGGAACGAGACTAGTCACCTCCCAACCCGCATGGGTGACTTGCGTGGGCGTATACGAGCTATGGCGCTAATTGGCGACGGGTGAAGGAAAAAGTGACCTGGTTGAAACCGGACTAACCTGGCAAGCGGCTACTACCCTGCAGCCTTCCTCCTTCTTGTGTCTTTCCATTCGTTTGCAGGAGTCCTTAATACTGTAATGCATGTTGACTAGCGTACAATTTGTAATAACACGATAATGAATAATGAGTGAGGGAGGATCTGGTATCTAAGGAACTTTAGGTCGTGCCCAGCAATAACAAGAGAATTTGTTTGGTTGGAGGTTAGTTGGACAAGATATAGATATTAAAAAACAGGTATATAAGTTACTACTGTAAGAGACTGAGATGCATGCAAAACGCGTCCTGCACAGTGGGTGACTTTGTATAACATCTAGGCCTATTTTAAGGGGATGTGGTTCGTCGATTGTTCATGCATAGAAATGGCAAGGTTTTATGTGTTGTGAAAATGTTGTGAAGTGAAGATCATTTGTTTTGGTTTAACTAAAATGATTCACTCTGGTTTCAACTTACTAAAAATATGTCTTCTGTGCCAATTTATGAAAATTATAACAAAAGCCAGTAACTAAAATTATCCCCTGTTGTTCTTTGGAACAGCTCAAGCTTATATACTTTTAAATTGATATAAGTGCTAGGTTTTGTCCCTAAGCAGAAAACGTTTGCGACTGCACTGAAATATTCGCGTTTTTTGCATTCAGGAAGACATAGCAATCGGCAGCGCATTCTTTTTTCCTGCGATGATGGATTCACCTGTCAAGATGCGTGATCCAGAGACTAGATACTCTGCCATGCAGTGCGTCCAGCAGCTGAATGTAGACACAGATCAGAATGCCCTAACCTGTCTATAGCATATTGTATACGTGAGCAGCAAAATTTTCATGCGGGCTCGACTACCGTCGTTGTGAAATGTTTGTATATCTACCTCAAATTCGCTTGTAGCGCATTCTTTCTTTTAATGACAGTAACCTAAACCAAGGGGTCTACGTGATTTAGACTGCGAGGGCGTGTTTACTAACCTATTTAGGCCATTATGCTAATACATTCTACCGCCAAAAAAGGGTAGTACGAACCTGGACTCTGGACTCTGGACTGGACTATGGATTTAATTAATTTTGGACAGTAAATAGTGTTCCCAATGAGTTATTTGTAGGGGATCGGCTTAATGGTAGGAACGGGCTTTTGCAGCCACACCCTTTTTCAGCCCAGCTGGTTGGCAAGGAGTTGCAAATTTGGACAATAAAAAAGGCTTTTACAATATGTTCTGTGTATATATTTTCATTTTGATAAATTTTTAAATTTTGATTGCAAGATGGCAAGAGCAATACTACTTGCATAAAAATGCAGAATGATGCAATTATGACATATGTTTATACAGTAAACACTCGATTGATAATATGTACGTAGCTAACCGAAAGTTTACGTTTGCGAGTACAGTGGAAAGGACCACCGCTGCGTATGCTATGCGCATTCAGTATACTTCCGGTAGGCGTGGTAATGTGTGAAGTCGCATTTTCGGACCTCTCCGTTGCTGTACCCTGGCTAGAAAGGCTAGCACGAAGAGTAACAGTGCTAATATAATGCCCAGTCTTTGAATCCAGCGACGGTGGCGCACAATCGTACGAAAGCGGTCATTCTTTAAACATCTACAAACTGCAGATGACAAAACATTTTGGAAGCTATATAAAACCTTAACTAGAAGGGAATCCTCAATCCCAGCACTTCAAGCACCCAACTACGGTCTTGTGTGCAATGACATGGAAAAAGCTAACATTCTTAACAACCAATTTTTCAGTAATTTTAATCACACAACCACATCAAACAGTGACACAAGTACAGTCAACAACCTTGACAACCTTGACAACCTCGATCCATCTAACTTCCCAGAGGAATTTCTGTGTACGGAGGACAAGATGCTATCCTTAATCACTTCTTTAGACACTAGCAAATCTACAGGGGCAGACGGTGTCTCTGCCAAAATGCTCCAATCCACTGCTCCGTTCATTGCCAAGAGTCTCACCAAACTGTTTAACAAATCTCTAAGAAGTGGGAAGTTTCCCTCTGACTGGAAGGTTGCTCGAGTAGTTCCAATTCCGAAGGGAGGTGACCCTGAAAGTCCAGCCAACTACAGACCTATATCAATTTTATCCATTCTAAGCAAACTTCTCGAGAAACACCTGCACAACCTCCTGTCTCATCACTTGAACATTTTCTCGCCACTGTCAGATCACCAATGGGGCTTTACCTCAGGGAAATCCACAACCTCAGCTCTCATCTCATATGCACACGACTGCCAAGAAGCACTTGACTGTGGGAATGAGTTGTGCTCAGTGTTCTTCGACCTGAGCAAAGCGTTTGATACTGTCCCCCATCAGCAACTTCTTTTCAAACTTTTTGAACTCCAAGTCGATCCTTTCCTCATAAGATGGGTTAGTAACTACCTAACCGACAGAACACAGTCAGTTGTACTGGGAGGTGCTCAATCTAACCCTTTACCTGTAGTCTCTGGTGTGCCCCAAGGATCCGTACTTGGGCCACTGCTCTTTTTGATATATATCAATGGTGTCTCAGCCTCTGCATCACTGCAAAAACTACTTAGTTAAAACAACCTCTGAGTGGTTACTCCAGTTTCAGGGTTCACTGAACTGGTAAGTACTAGCTAGCTATTAGGAGAATTCACAAACATATCACCATCCATTGCTCGAGCCCTAACAATTCCGTCACGCTTCATTAAGGAAGCAAAGATCTACCACAGACACTTGTCTGTGGTAGCTTGATGGAATTCTGAGGGGGGTGATGGATAGTTTGTGAACCGGATAATAGCCAGCAGATGGACCATAAGAAGTGCATTAGCTAGCAGACAAGTGTCTGTGCTAGCTCTTAAGCTTCTTAATAAAGCTTGATGGAATTGTGGAGAGGATGGTGGAATGGTTGTAAATTCTCTTCATAGCATATAGTCACGAGTTCAATGAGCCTTGAAACTGGAGTAACCACTCTGTGAGGTTACTTTAACCAAGTAGTTTTTTCAGTGATATGTAACAGACAGCAAGATCACCCTATATGCTGACGACATTGCTCTCTATAAAATCATTAGAAATCCTATAGAGACTACACTCTGTTGCAAGGTGACATTACATCAGTATGCAGTTGGATAGCAGACAATCACCTTGTTTTGAACATTTTGAAATGCTGTTACATGGTCTTCTCTAGAAAACATCATCCAACCCTTCCAAATGCCCCACTCTATGTTGGAGATTCACAAGCTCTCAACAAAAAAGATCATTTTAAGTACCTTGGAGTCAACTTCTCGACAGATCTTACCTGGTCCTACCACATCAATACAATTTGCAAGAAAACTCGAAAGCTAATAGGACTATTGTACAGAAACTTCTATCAATTCTCGAACCCCTCAACACTTTTGAAACTATACAAATCTCTGATTCGTCCTCACATGGAGTATGCCTGCGCGGTATGGGACCCTCATCTTGCGAAAGACGTCAAGTTGATAGAAGATGTACAGAAGTTTGCTGTGAGAGTTTGTTCAAAATCATGGAACTCAAATTATGAGTCTCTTCTCAGCTACTGCTGCGTACCCACCTTATCCAACAGAAGAAAAGTCCTAAAGCTCTGTTTATTGCTTAACATCATAACTGGCAGGGTTGTTTACCCAAACAAACCTTTTGAAAGGGCAATTGCCCACTATCCCAATCGTCATGCTAACGCCACCCAGCTGTCAGTACCGTTTGCAAGAACAAACAATTTTAAAAACTCTTACTTTCCCTCGACCACTGCTCTATGGAACTCTCTAAATTTTGACACCAGCTGCATCAGCTCATTGACATCATTCAAACATGTGCTTTTCAAAGAGTTTGAATCGCCTGACTCTTGACTCTTGTATTGTTAAGTAATTGTCTGTGTTTATACATATTCATATTGACATATTTATATATATATATATATATAACTATTGTGTAGTGTTTTTTTTTGTCTCTGTACTGGGTCCAAGATTAATATTAGCTACCTGTTTCATGCATAAAAAAAACAACATGCGTTCGCATTACTGTCCGCTTTCGGAGGTAATTTTGTATTGGCTAAGGTACGTCTGGGGCTCATCAGTGTCCGTTGTTCGGAGTTGAGAGGTGTCCGCTTCTCGGAGGTTCGAAATGTATTAGTTCTATGGTAAAATCAATCGGGGGCAAGTGATCTGTCCGCTGTACAGAGTTTGTCCGCTTTCGAGTCGGAGGGTCCGTTATTAGAGGTTTTACCGTAGCTGAAATTAGATGAGGCTTCTAGCCTGGTTGTTACATGGCTTGTTTCTGCTCCTCTGCTGCAAGTCAGTGGCTCAGTACTGAGTAAGAGCATCTTGCCTGAGCAGATATGCTCACTATACACCACCTCAGTGTCTAGTCTCGCAAGCCCACTCTTTGCAAAGGGTGTGGCTTGCGAGACTACTTAGCCACTAGCTCAATTGCCTATCTCCCGATGCATTGTCTAGGTGACATGTATACGCTGAAAAAGTATAACCTTTTGCACAAGACTAGAAGCAATCGAAACCAGGACGATGGCAAGGCCTTGAAAGTCGAAACATACGATTCTGTTGAATCAAGTCAAAAATCGAGTCCATAATCCAGTCTAGAGTCCAGAGTATAAATATTGGACAAAGGAGGCCTGGTCCATTTTATCACGTGAATGACGTCATGTCTACCTAGGGTATACGGTATAGAGCACGTAGCAGAGGAGGGGAGGCGGGCATTGCATTAAGCGCACGCCGGGAGAGCCTGAAACGGGAGGAGCAGTACGTTTTTCGATTCGCAATCGTTCGAAACTCCAGCGCTTGGGCAGAAACTATAAGATAAGGCCTCAAGCTAGCCTTCCCCCGTTTCAGGCTCTCCTCGCTATTAAAGCGGGGAGAGCCTTGGAACTAGGCTACTGGTACCATTACTACGCCATCGGGACCGTACTGAATGTTTAGTTAGCACGTAATGTGGACTCGGTTTCGTAATGGTGGCAACGTGTTCGCGCGATACATGTATGTGGCCAGTTCAGCAAGCAATTGAAGATAGTAGGGCTTTGCATTTACCTCGTTCCCCTCCGCGCCTGGGAACGAGGCTAGCTTTGCATAAGCAAAAAGGGTAGGTAGGCGGGTTTAAACACAAATGGGCGTAGAAACCACTTTGCTGCTTTTGTACAGGCTCCGTTTATGGCACTGTAGGCAGTTCTCACTCAAGAATGGTCTTCACTGGTTGGAAAACCCTGACAATTTAAGGACAAAGAGCCTCATGAAAACTCTTTGAAAGTAGTTTGATACCGCACCTTCCATTTCGGGAGGGGCCAGTATCGTTTGGTATCGTAATGCATCCTATAGAATCTAAATGCATCATATCGTATCTGGTATCGCCCATCTCTACATTCAAGCAAGTGTGGACCCCCGGAGAATGGCTGGAAGGTCCTTTGGATCAAGTTTCCAGTGCTATATAGATCTCAGCAGAAGTGGAAATACGGATGAAAGAATGTATCCATAGCCTAAAGAAGCCTTCTAGAGAATGGAACTCAGGGGTTTACTTCACTTTTACCATTAGCTATATCTCAACACTAATTACTTCAGGCTACCATGTGGTAACTATATTGAAACCTTGTGCTACAGGAAAATGTGCATTGTGAAAGAAGAAGGTGAATCTGAGAGGGAAAGACAAAGGAGGCATATGGGTATTGGATTTCTGAGACTTAAAAAGTCACCAGGTAACAGAGCCAGAATGGGCGAGCCAAGATCCAAACAGTGATAGAAACTCTGTGGCTGATATTTTGCACTGCAGTTTATTTGTGAATTGGAAAAAAGAGTGTTTGTCTACTTTTCTGACTGTAGCTAGTCTGAGAAGGTTGTTTGATGAAAATTTATGGTATGGTACAAATAATTATGGTAACTGCATGCCTTAGAGGAACAGCTTCTGAGTTGCTAAGCATATGTATTGAAATTCTGATAAACAACACTAGGAAACATTATCAGTCACAGGTGGGTTCATTATAATTAGCCTACTCAAATTCTCGGGCCATGAATCACAAGAGTCATATTTTGACTGGTTTAGGTGGCATGGTCATTAAGTAGTGTTGACTTTTCTCTATATTCAGTTGCTGTTGTGAGTGCATTCATTCTTCATATCATTGGATTTGTCATAGGACTGACAGCACTGGCCATTGGTATGTGTGTATTGCAGGCATGTTGAGTGAAATCAGAAGTAGGGAAAAGGGAGAGGGAAGAAGGAGCAAACTTATATGGCATTTTTGAAATTTAGTACATTGATTTTGCTTTCTCAGAGAAAGAAGTAAAATTTTTTGTTATCTTCCTCATGGATCAATGGCATGTAGATATCCTTGTTCTTAGACTCCTCTTCAGCTTTTAATGCATGCTGTATGCCAACAAAAGCTAGGGGAGGAATCTAGGAATGAAGCTAGAGTGAAGATACAATTGTAATATACAATGTTACACTATTTGCAGGTGCAACTGCCTACATCTTTGAAAATCACCTTAGTGATGCCAAGTCTGAACTAAACTGTACCATCACACTTCACCAGTCTTCCCCCGAGTTCACAATGTCTGTGTTCTTGATGGTACAAGGAGCCATTCTGGTGATGGCTGCAGTGAATGGTTGGATTGTCTACACGGTCAAACGATGTCCTGGTATGGACGACATACACGGATACGGCATGGCATTGTTCCTTGCATTGGGTTTGCTGGTCACCACGATATTGGCTGTCTACAGTGGAATTGTCATGCGTGACTTCTTTCCAGATTGGCTCAATGACACCAGCAGCTGTAGTTATACCATTATCATCACTCAGATGGTTGCAGCTGCAATGGATGCTATTTTAGCAGCAGTCTACTTCATAACCACTTATATACTAATATGCATGCATGCTTACATGGAAATAGTGGAAGAGAAATAGTACTTTAGGAAATGTAGGAAATATTATCTAAATGTGGCCCTTCTAATTTACTATGTATCCACCTTTAGTGTACAGCTATTACCATACTCTGTATATTTTTAGGCTATATGAACTATGTTATCCTAGAGAAGGGTACTTTCAGAGTATCTTCAGCCATGGCATAAGTATATGATGCTTTAGTTATTATTTACAAAATAATTATATGTGTTATCATCTTGAACTGCTTTACAGTGCTTAGTAAATAAAATGAAAATATGAACATGTAGTAATTGGATCCCAAAGAGTTATAACAAAACAATGCCCTCCTACACTTCAGACCTGCAAAATCTGCACCATTCTTTGTTGAGTGCCCAGCACATTTGTTATGAGCAGTAGTTTCAAGTAAATGTGCTGCCCTGTGAGTTGGCCAAAAAGGATAATTATCACACTTGTTCTACAGAGAGCTTGTGTTCTTCTGCAGTGCATGTGCAAGTGCCCTTACTAACCTGTATACCATGTAGGTGCTATCTAAGCTGGAGAAGGATCTCATACAGACTATTATGCAGTTGATACTGAACAAAGTACAAGAGAAAGCAGTCTTAAGAGGAAATCCCTGTAATTATAATTATACTTAAGTTTAATCAGTGTTTTTGTCAGTCTGTACTTAATTCAGTCTGACGGGCAGGGGCCAAACTGGACTATCTGTGCTGGCACCATAATGAACAAGAGCAGATTTAAAACCCACTATGGCTGTGGAATTGGAGTGCAGGTTGACTGGTTTTCACACTGGATGTATACAAAACTATACAAGTGCAGTGTGCTGCTGTTTCCTACCTTAACTGTGTACCAATATAACAATGGTATGATACTAACTTATATGTGTGAAAGCCTGGGATGAGGGTAAGGCAGAGCCTAAGTGTTAGCTGACCCAAACCTTTCTGTATTTCATCACAATAAACTGAAATTCAGTCAAATCAACACTTAGACACTAAATTTCCCCAATATGCCCCTAACCATTTTCTACTACTTATACTATCCATCTAGCCATTATTCCTTCAACACTCCACAATTTTGTTGTTACATATTAATAGTGTTGATGGATTTCAGCCGCCTTATATTTTCTTTTTGAGCATACCTACAAGCTATACTAAAAACAGCACCAGTGACTCATCACAGTAGTTCAGTGGTTACTATCTGCCACTGGAAATATTTTTGTACAACTATCTGAGCCTAGTTCCTATTTGGTTATCTTATGCACTAAAAAAGGCCACTGTCTATTCAGCCTGTCTGTAACCAGGGCAACCACACTATGGTTGAAACAATTTTCTAGTAAAAACAAAAAAACTTGGATTGTGACTGACTTTTAAGTGTAGATATCATTATAGCTACAAGAAAGCTGGCTTTATTATACTGGAACTATTGGCACACTGGCACACTTTTTTTGCAGCAGATAGTAACCACTGGTGCCATTTAGCTAGCCTCGTCCCCAGGCCCCACCCAAAAATCGGGAAAGGGGCCTGGTGTTACTTGCAAAAATTCCCGTATGTGCTGCGTCAGCAGTCTTCGTTTGGAGTAGAGGAATCACGTTCGTCCATTACCAATTACTAAATTCTTGACACGTGAAAGTAGTAGACTCGTTCCAAGACCACTTGAAAATGGGAACGGGGCAAGCAGACTTTTTATAAACCTCGGATTTCAGAAACTTGGAGCGTAGTTACACTTGCTAGGCTACTGCTCTTGCCTCACAGGATTTTTCTGTAGTCGCTCCGTAGCAAGATCTGTTCTTCTACTCTGTAATGCCATCGTCAACAGTAGCTGGCTACCCTTGATCAAGTAAGGCACGTAATTGTTACATAATATGCTGACTCAGCACATACGAGAAAGTTTGCAAGTGACGCCAGTCCCCTTTCCCGATTTTTGGGTGGGGCCTGGGGATGAGGCTAGAGTAAGTGCGGGGGTGTCCGGACGGAGGGGGTTGTCCGGACGCTCCACAAATGTCTTTGCACAGATGCTGAAGGCAGAACTGGATCTTATCCGTGGTAGGTACATATACAATGTATACCTTCAGATGTTCCGAGATGCCAGTCACAGTTCGCTGGCTTGCTCGTGGCTATGCGGGAGACTCGGTCTTGTCAATAGCAGAACGAATTTTTGTCTACAAAACTTTCTCGGATTCCTCCAAGCTTTCTTATACAAGCACGAAGCGATAACGGTAAGCATAAATTGCAGTACACTATCCACTTTTCATCTAACAACCAGGGCGGGAACCAGGGCGGGGACTAGTTTGAAATATTAACAAAATTTAATTAGGCAAATCTGTGCACGTGCACGTGCATAGAACAACAAATAACATTCAAAAAAAGGCAGGAAAATATGGCCTACAGCACAGAAGACCTAAGAAACGCAGTTGAGGAGGTGAAGAGTGGTACTGGAGTCAGTATCCGTGCAACTGCACAAAAATACAGAATTCCTCGGAGCACGCTGCATGATCACGTTTCAAGAAGACATGAGCAGGTTGGCAAGGGTGGTCCAACAGTGCTAACAAGCACTGAAGAGCGAGAAATAGCCCTAACATGTATGTCCTTAGGAGAAATGGGTTTTGGCCTCACCAAGGATTTAGTGGAAATTGTACTCTTTGAGTACATCAAAGAGCAGCAAATTCCAAATCCTTTTCCCAATGGAATTCCTGGGCGAGACTGGTGGCAACGCTTCATGAAGCGTTGGCCATGCTTGAGCGAGCGCAAGCCACAGCATTTAAGCAAGTCAAGGGCAAATGCTTCTCACCCAGAGATCATCAATGGCTGGTTCGATCGTGTTGAAGAGCTGGCACGAAGTGTTAGCCTTGACTTTAGTGATCCTGCCACCGCCCAGCATCTTTGGAACTGTGACGAGACTGGTTTGTGCACAGCAGCAGGAGCCAAGAGTCTACTTGTCAAGCGAGGTAGTAGACAAGTGAGTGAAGTAAGCAGTGGTTCTGACCATGAGTACATCACAATTCACTGTGCTGGTTGTGCTTCAGGAGAGCAACTGCCACCTTTTATCCTATACAAGGGTAAAAACATGTATCGCAGGTGGATGGTGGGTGGTCCAGCAGGAGCATTATACGGCATCAGTGAATCAGGATGGATGGATCCCGCTAACTTCCTCTCCTGGTTCTTGAAGCTGTTCTTGCCAGCTGTCTCCCACCTTACTGCAAAAGGGCCAGTTCTGCTGTTCTTTGATGGACACTACTCCCATATCAGCCTAGAGTTGATCAGAGCAGCTCGGCAAAGCAATGTCCATCTCCTGTGCCTTCCTCCCAACACTACACACATCTTGCAGCCATTGGATGTGGGAGCTTTTTCACCTCTAAAGAACAGCTGGAGAAAAATCTTGAAACTGTACAGGCTGCAGACGAAAGGGCAGAAGGCCACAAAGGAAACTTTTCCCAGCCTCATTGCTCAACTCTGGGAGAGCCTCAAGCCTGAGCACTGCAAGGGTGGGTTTAGAGGAGCAGGGTTGTTTCCTTTGTCGAGACAACATGTCTTGGCTAAGCTGCCTCCTTCACCTGCATTGGTGGAAACAGAGCAAGCTAGTGGTGAATCTAGGCATAGTAGGCAGCAAATGAGGCATGTTACGTGTGATAGCTGTGGCCATGAAATGCCAGCAACCCCCCTAATCAAGACGCACCTCACTTCATACTTCACTGGTGTGCTGCAAATTCAGAGGGAGGGACCTGAAAAGGGCAAGAGGAACAACATGAAAATTAGACTGGAAGGAGAGACGGTAACCTCTGATGAATTCCTTCAGATCCTGGAAGAGCAGCAAAAGGAGAAGGAAGAAAAGAAGAAAGGGAAGAAGAAAGGGAAGAAGAAAAAAGCCGCTGAGCAGTCCCATGAAGGTAATTAGCTTTTAAAGTAATTCTCACTTCATTCTCTCTCACCACAAATACTCTTTCCATATCGCTCTCATTTTACAGTTGACGAGAACATCTGTCAAGGGTGTGGTGCACACTTCGATGATGATGATGAGGACGATCAGCAAGCATGGATTGACTGTGACAAGAAGGGATGCGAGAGGTGGTACCATTATTGGTGTGCTGGCTTTCCAAACATGCCTGCTTCCCATAAGAAATTTACATGCACTTTTTGTAAGTAAGACTGGCAGTTGCATACACGTTGCATATACTTTGGCACATCACCCTTACCCTTTGTTTCATATTTTCACCTCAACATACCATATAATCACTCTTTCCACCACTGTATCCACTTGCATATTCCTCCAATAGCTTTCTTCACACTCCAATCAATAAACGGATATCAAAATCAAAATCAGGAGGTTTGAAAACCTATAAACATGATAAAGCAGCTGTTTCTGCGGCTTTATTTAGAACATAGTGCCACGCGTCCGAAAACCCCACCCACCTCAAATCTGTGACGTTGAAGAAATTACGGAAATATACGAAGTTGCTGACTGTAATTGTTCATTTACGGAAATTTCCGGGTAATATAAATAAACCTTGATTATTACGCTGCAAGATAATACGAAGACCGTCTCGAGAAAGTGAAGTGTAGTAGCGTTATAAATAGTTGTTGCAAGTATACCTCAAAGTTCGTCCGGACACCCCCGCACTTACTCTACCATTTAGCTAGCTATTGGGCTATTCCATTTAATAAGCATACACCCCCTGTGGATGAGCTTTAATTATGTCGAGGGGGGTCTATTGTCAGAATTGTGATTAGTGTCAAGGGGGGTAGAAGTGATTAATCTTAATTACATACAGGGGGGTATTGTCAGAAGTGTGATTAGTGTCTGGGGGGCCAGTGTTGTCAGAATTATGGATTTGTGTCAAGGGGGGTAGAAGTGGATGAGCTTTAATTATGTCAAGGGGGGTGGGTGTATTGTCAGAATTGTGATTTGTGTCAAGGGGGGTAGAAGTGGTTAATCTTAATTATGTATGGGGGGGGGGGGGGGGGGGGGTATTGTCAGAATTGTGATTTGTGTCGAAGGGGGTAAACTTAAGTAGTATTATGTCTGGGGGGGGGGGGGGGGCAGTGTTATCAGAATTATGTTTAGTGTCAAGGGGGTACAAGTGATTCAAGCTTAATTATGTACAGGGGGTGTATCATCAGAATTATGTTTAGTGTCAAGGGGGTACAAGTGATTCAAGCTTAATTATGTACAGGGGGTGTATCATCAGAATTATGTTTAGTGTCAAGGGGGTACAAGTGATTCAAGCTTAATTATGTACAGGGGGTGTATCATCAGAATTATGATTAGTGTCAAGGGGGTACAAGTGATTCAAGCTTAATTATGTACAGGGGGTGTATCATCAGAATTATGATTAGTGTCAAGGGGGTACAAGTGATTCAAGCTTTATGTACAGGGGGTGATCATCAGAATTATGATTTGTGTCAAGGGGGGTTGAAGTAGATAAACTTTCCAGGGGGGTGTATTGCCAGAAGTATGATTAGTGTCAAGGGGGGTACAAGTGGTTCAGGGGGTGTATTGACAGAATTGTGACTTGTGTCAAGGGGGATAAATGAAAGTATAATTATGTCCATGGGGTTGTAATACAGTGGAACCCCGCGGAAAACCCTCAACAGCAGACACCCTGCATATAGCTAAAGCATTTCAGCAACTGTTGGTTAACTCTTGTGAGCAGGCGTGGTGGAACTTGCATAGCTAAAAGAAATGAAATCACTCAATTTTTTTTATAAAAAAAATTACCTATAGCTAAATCAAGTAGCTATTTTCTATTTCTGTAAATAGAAGTAGAAAATAGCTACTTGATTATACATGATGCCTTAATTCTGTTAATTGTGTCAGGGAGTACTATATACATCCCACTTGATTTGCTGTCCTGGGGGTTGGAAAAGCTGTTAATTATATCTGGGGGTGCTATATCCCATTTGATTGGCTATCTAAGGAGGTAGGCATGCTCTTAGTTGTATCAGGGGGGCACTAAGTCCCATTTGATTGGCTGTCCAGGTGTAGGGGTGGGGGGGATGAGCACAAAGCACGAGGCACAGAAATGAAAAATTTTAATGATGACCTGACAGGACTAGAAAAGTGAAATGAGTTTCTGGGCAGATACAAATAATCTAAATGATCCCTAGACAATCATACTGAGACTCTGGACAAAAATTATTATAATGACTCCTTGGACAGATACAAAATAAAATATGTGAATGACGTTCTTGACAGAGATGAACAGATCCCCAAAAAGTTCCTTAGGACAGGTAGGAGAATTTAACAAGTTATGCACGGCAGCTACATGTTTACAATAATGAAAACAAACACATGCAAGGATGGAATCCCCAAATAGCAACTAAACAAGGAGCAACGCCGCAACACCTTTACATCTTGTGCCATTTTCCCATGCAACCATTGTTTGTTACAGAATGTTGCAATTATGATGATTATCCAGTGTTTGTTTTAATTTGAAAGTGCTTTCTGGCAGCTACAAACTTACAACCTTGTACATTGTATACATAATTATGTGGTTAGTTGTTGCCTTCAAAACAAAAAGTAGATGTCAGTTGTCTCTGTGGCTGTGAAGAAAGGGGTATTTCCTAAATGGGAGCTATATAGCATGACCAGTAAGACAAAAGTTTTTCAACATTCTGAGCATAGGTCACGATGTTGAGCATCTTGCTTGATGTATCTACCAATTCACACCTTGTTTCTGCTTAAAACTTGCTGTGGTATCTATCAAACAGAATCTACAACTTCCTATGTACTGTGTGAACTACCTTCTACATTGTATGTATACTATTAGCCACACTCAGAGTTGGGTGATTGTTGACCATAATCCCTGACTACATTTCACGACTCCAAATGAGATTTGAAAACACTCCCTGTCAAGTGCAGTATCTCACATTGCACGGAAAGTAGCGTAAATATCTATGGACAAAATTGTCTTGCCAACAGCCGAGCAGTGCTTACAGTACATGGAGAGCCTGTATTTACATTATACTATTTTAACACTACCAGTGTGCATATTGCACATTAGCTCTATGGAACTTAACACAATGCACACTCCAAGTATAGCTTTCTTGTAATTGTTTAGTGAACGCAAGTACAGTTCTGAAGAGCAGCTGTGTTTTTAATTCAGGTTGTTACTGTACAGTAACTTGTAAAAACAACGAGTAATTTGATTACACAGCATGCATGTTAGCCACACCAGTAGAATTATGTTTTAGCTCAGCCTGTGCTCTGGAACTTGGGATCATTAATCCCTGGCTACCATACTCTAACTATAACAAATCTACAACTTCCTATGAGTTCATTACTTACCTGATACTACAGAAACAAGAATGAAGTGGAAAAATAGTAAATTTGTGTTCATAGTTATTATATATTCACTGTTTTGGTCATTGAGGTAGCCAATGTCAACTATACAGCACCAACAGTATAACAACTGCCACAGCTTCGGCATGCACTCTACATTTATTAGCCCAACATAGCCTACTGCACAAAGCTCATTGAGTCTTCATTGCACTTCATGCAACGCAACATGGCCTCTAAACTTCAAATTTGCCTGTAATAGGCTTGCGCACATTATTTCATGAGCCAGTTACTGTCATCACATGCATTACAGAGACAACAGTAGTTATTAGAGTTTGAGGATAAGTGCCAGTTACTTTATTGAAAGAGGCAGCACTGAGAAGCTTGTTAAACCATCTCCAAGTTTTCCGACCTATTGCTGAGCTCAATAGCTTGCAAAATAAAAGTATGTCACACCATTTTTTTTTTCAATCATGTTTATATAAGCCCATTACACACACATCTACTACTGCTGTCTCATTCTAATTTTTGGGGTGATTTTTGATTTTGCTGCTTGCAATGAGGGAGTAAAGTTGCACTTGCCACATAGAGATTGTGAGCGCCTGATCATGTATTGTGGATAGTGATGATTGAAGCCACTTAGATAAGTAAACTGACTGGTCTATATATGGTATGTGGGCGGCAAGCCTACATGCTAACAAGTACAAATCTAATTTAGTAGTAGTTCCCAGGTTATGTAGCACTGTACAATATTTGACTGAGACTTAGCATGGTACTCTGGAGTGACTGGTAGCTAGCTGTTAGCTGTCAGCAAGAATATCTGTTTTATAAACACCTAGTGGCTATATTGTACAAGGCTCTATAGTTACTTGTCTATGCAGTAGGTATCATCATGGATAATAGAGCAGGGTTGCATTGGCAACCAATCTTTGGTATTACAGCAGATTGCAAAAGTCTTGTGCAACAAGCAAGCTGAACAGTGGAAAACCACAATTGAGTTACCACATATGAATCTAATTATCTTTCCCGCCTCAGCATGCCCTTCCTCTTGGTTCAAACACAGTAAATCAATTGTGGTTTTCCACTGTTCAGCTTGCCTGTTGCAAGACTTTTGCAATCTGCTGTATGTTGTTCTTTATGCTATCATGATAGCACAAGCCTCAGAACAAGGATGCACCAACATCGTTCACATGGAAAGT
This sequence comes from Agelas oroides, assembly GCA_949130485.1. Taxonomy (NCBI): domain Eukaryota; kingdom Metazoa; phylum Porifera; class Demospongiae; order Agelasida; family Agelasidae; genus Agelas; species Agelas oroides. Next base: position 12,511,234 of record OX422183.1, on the reverse strand, counting down.
CCTCTTGCAATTAGTAGATCCTTTGAGTGGTCTAGCATACATCTGTACTCTTTCTATAGCTACTAGTTGCTCCAGAGGTCATGACCCTATACCATGCATGTATACGATTGTAGCAAAGGGCCAGATCTCAGTCATGTGCTACATGCTCCAAGGGGCTACTTGTAATCTTACAAGTCTTACAAGATTAGATTCAGATTTACAATAACACCAAGGACAAATTAGGTCAAGTTATTGTATAGCAATTTTAATCTGAGGACAAGGATTGGTTATTGCTGCATAACTCCCATGGCTACCATGTTATAGCTAAGCATTGTGTACTTCACTTATCATAGGTTCTTATTGCCTTTATAGCTGTAAGTTTCTTTTCTGTCTAATGTAGCGAAACAGTGATTCACTGATTCTAAGAAATATTGCATGGTAGCTTTGGATTTAGGGTCGCCAAGTCCAAGGGCAAAGCTGAGAACAAATTTGCGAGCTACGTGGCTATATACCTCAAAGGATTGGTCCTTGTTGTTATTCACACAAGATAGTTTACACTGTAAACAAGGTGGTTTGTATGAAACATCATTCCTACCTCCACACAGGCTGTTCCCCACCTGTTACCATAGGAACAAGAACATCATTTCTATTCTCTACTCAGGCTGTTACCCACCTGTTACCATAGAAATGAACATCATTCCTATCCTATACATGGGCTGTTCCGATAAGTGTACAAAAGCAGCCATCCTGTGATTCTGCTTTGTGGCACTTGCAGTTCCACAGTTTGGAAACAAATTTCTGCTGTTCTGCTACCACACAGCCTCAGAATTTTATAATGCACCAGAGAAATTTCTGCTATTCTGCTACCTCAGTAGCAGAATGTTTCTCATCTGAGAAATATTCTGCTATTCTGCTAATCTGCAACCCCGGTGGCAGAACCTTTCTAACCAGAGAAACATTCTACTATTCTGCTACCAGAATTTTGTTCATCTGAGAAACATTAGCAGGAGTTTTGAGGGAATATTTCAGCTATCATAGTGAATCTACATCATCAAAATTTTATTATTTATTTATTATGATGATTGTTTTGCGGGGGCAGGGGGGGGGGGAGGCTGGAACTAACAACTGGTATGTTGGATTTTATAGCTTGTGCCAGCTTCTTGACAGGTTCAGCATATTTTGGGTTGTCAAGGAAACGGTTTAATGGCATATTTATTTGGTATATTGGCATACAGTCAAAAGACGATGAAGGGATACCTGCAAAGCAAGCTAGGACATCAAAGTCTCTGATTGCAAAGTAACTAATTTTCTTGAATGTTTGCCACTGAATTAGTGTATAATGTCTAGACTGTGAATCCAGTTCAATAAGCAGTGCTGTACTTTGGGCAGGTATACAATGTGATTTATGTGTTGGCAAGAAAAGGGTTCTCAGGATTCAGGGCTGGGTTTCCTGCTACTGTTCAAGTGAGAGCAGAGTAGCAAAATAGCAGAATATTTCTCAGATGAGAAACATTCTGCTACTGAGGTAGCAGAATAGCAGAAATTTCTCTGGTGCATTATAAAATTCTGAGGCTGTGTGGTAGCAGAACAGCAGAAATTTGTTTCCAAACTGTGGAACTGCAAGTGCCACAAAGCAGAATCACAGGATGGCTGCTTTTGTACACTTATTTGTTCCCCACCTGTTACCATAGAAACATCATTTCATGCCATTGATTGTGTCAGGGGGACACTACATCCCATCTGATTGGCTCTCCATGGGGTGGACATGCAGTTAATTGTGTCAGAGGAGCACCATGTTTTATGCAGTTAATTGTGTCGGGGGGGGGGGGGGGGCATTACAACCCATTTGATTAGTAGTCCAGGGGGATGGACGTGCAGTTAATTGTGTCAGGGGGGCATTACAATCCATTTGATTAGCTGTCCAGGGGGGTGGACGTGCACTTAATTGTGTCAGGGGGGCATTACAACCCATTTGATTAGCTGTCCAGGGGGGTGGACGTGCACTTAATTGTGTCAGGGGGGCATTACAACCCATTTGATTAGCTGTCCAGGGGGGTGGACGTGCACTTAATTGTGTCAGGGGGGCATTACAACCCATTTGATTAGCTGTCCAGGGGGGTGGACGTGCACTTAATTGTGTCAGGGGGGCATTACAACCCATTTGATTAGCTGTCCAGGGGGGTGGACGTGCACTTAATTGTGTCAGGGGGGCATTACAACCCATTTGATTAGCTGTCCAGGGGGGTGGACGTGCACTTAATTGTGTCAGGGGGGCATTACAACCCATTTGATTAGCTGTCCAGGGGGGTGGACGTGCACTTAATTGTGTCAGGGGGGCATTACAACCCATTTGATTAGCTGTCCAGGGGGGGTATTGGCTACTAATTATGTCCAGGGGGCCATATTACCCAAACTGTCCATCCACAGGGGGTGTATGCTTATTAAATGGAATAGCCCATTTCCCACTAATTTCACATATGCTAGGCAAGGTATGACAGGACAATGTACCATGGGTTTGTAGTGTGTATGGAATATATATCTCTGCATGGGTGCATAGACCCATAGATTATAATTATAGCTCTTACCGGGATGGGTGACGGCGTGATTTTCGCACCCCACTCCGCGTTGGCCCGGAACTGGATTTACTTCCTGTGTGCTACATTTGGAACTATAGTATATCTGTGACAGTTTCTGATGACTGCGCTCGTCTACGAGCATAGATAAAAGAGTTGTAACGACTCTATCTATGCTACGAGTGAGAAACGCTAGTGCCGAGTGTCATCTTCTTTCCAAGTGCCGTGTCAATAGTGTCAACTGCCTTCCAATGGCCTTCCTGGAGCTACCCAGAGCCTATTGAAAATAGTGATTGAACTATGGGTAACAATCCGTGGTTTTGCATTTGCCAGCTCCTTCTGGATTGAATTATATAAACAAGCCTCCAAGAAAACAATCCAGAGATCAAAGGCTTTACGTAGGAATGTACAGTACTCTAGTTCTGCCACTGACTGACCCTGCATTATTGTTGTACTTGCATGCACTGTGATTGTTGTAGTTATATCAATATTAGCCTTTTTCAAGTGACATACATGCAATAATAGATCAAACGTTGTGCAGTTAATTTGAGTTGTTCGACTTGGTATATTTTCTCCGAGGCAGAGGTCTGTTCTCTTTCTCCATGGTTAGGGGCTCTGTGCTTTTTTTCCCTCGACAGTTGCCCTTCATACTGTCAAGGCAGACAGAATTAATCACTCGAAGCTTTTGAGTGTTCTTACAGAACTCAGTCACAGTAGGATTCTCATTCACACGGCCTCTCTGACGTTGACAGCCAAAGAATTTCTCAAGGGGATCTTGACTGATTCTTTCACTTAAAAAGACCTCAACTCCGGGGACACAGTCAGACATGTCACTTTATATCTCTTCCTCTCCTCATTCTTCCTGTGTACACTTAGTCTAAACTTCCTCCCCATCCTGATTGAGAAAAAAAATGGTACCATGAACAGATGTAGTACAATCATTGTATTCTGTAGCTTCTTTCAGGGACAAACGTCACATGCACAAGAGTAGGTAATTCCCAGGGTCAAAACTGGTGAGCAAAGCAATGATTTCAATACTGAGATGCATGATACAAAAGTTCACACACAGAACAGTGGCTCAAAGATACTGTTGGAGTTAGTGCAGTAATAGTATGTTACTAGAAGGTCCACAAAACCTGTGGCTGACAAGGCAGCTAGCTCATCAAGTGTCAAAGTTTGGTAAAAGGACTGTACACAACCACATATAAAGAAACAGCTCATGCAAAACTTTAGCTCAAATGCTACCAAATGCCAGGGTTGGATGACTTATAGGCCGTACCCACTCTGAAATACAGTCCACAAAATTTATGAGCCACCTTTAACACCCCAATGTTCCTAATGAAAGCGGCAAACTCTGGTGCACAAACGTACCAGAACGCTCCCCAAATAATGCCCACATCAAAGTTAGCTCACCTGTCCCGTCCATAAACACTGAGACCGTTTCTCTTGGTCTTCTGCTTCTCTTTCGCTGTTTCCGTGCGATATCTGGGTACCTTCCGAAGGTAAGGACGCATACAGAGCTGCGAAATTCCACACATTTCGCACAACGCGGAGTGGGTAAGGTGCTTATGTATTGCAATGTATGGGCGCACGTGATCCGTTACCTATCCCGGTAAGAGCTATATAATCTATGATAGACCTAATTGCAATCCCTACAATGATTGCAATGACCAGGCTCACGTGAGTGGGTGTGGCCACTTATATTATAATGAAACTTCATTTCGTTCACTGCTTCTAGTCCAGGTTTTATAGATTACCTCGAAAATTGAGGCTGTTCCTGCCAAATTTGCTGCCGCGCAGCTCTACTGCTGTTATGTTGTCAGCTGCCCACTCTGCAACATCCCAAATTGCAAATACGCCAAACATTGCTACCCCTGCTATGGCATTTTAGCAAATCAAACCTGCTCCCATTTTTGTAGCTGCCCCACTGGCAGCTCCCCGAACTCTCCTACCCACTGCACCCTTTACTCCTTCTTTAACTGCTTGCACCACTCTGTCTTCATGCACTTTTGTCAAACAACAGTACTCCACCAGGACCAAACACAAATCCCAAACCAGCACCCAAGAGCCCATCATACACAGCTCCCTTCACTGCTGAAGTCTTAGTGACTTGTTTGTAGCCCTGCACCGTGGTTTGTGGGTGGGCAGGGTCTTCAAATACTAAAGGCTTCACTTCTTAAGAGAACCCAACCAAATCCCTATTCAAGCCATCCAGATTTTCAAGCCTACTTGGCCTGCCACTTATGATTCAGTCAAAACTGATTTTATGTCTTGCTGGGTGTATTCCAATCGGCTCTGCCAAGGAAATGTGCGGGTTCTGCACGCTTGCATGGCAGGACATGCAGGAGCTAAGGGCATAAGAGGCTATGCCAATAGATGATATGATTGTTTTGCTAAAAACATAACCATGGAAGTGAAACCCCAAAAATGTTCCAAAATTGAGGAAAAATTGTAGTAAACTCTATGGGGACCAGACCACACAGCTCAAGGGTAAAGCAATGATCCGTACACTGGTCAACTTCAAGCAAGTTTATCGATATAAGGACCACCCTGCCTTCACCTGTGCGACCTTCTCAAACAGCACCCTAAAAGGTCACCAAAAAATACCAAAAAAATTTGCGAAGTTTAACTGAGTTAGTGGACGTAGAAGAGACAAAATTGCAAGGTAAAGCATTTCATAAGAGAGAAATACCTAGCTAAAGGCATTTATGTAGGGGAGTGTACAGCAAAGTACATGAGATCGAGTCAAAGGGATCCAGTCTTATTCTCTGGGTATATAGTTAGCTACAATGTTATGGCAGGTTCGAGGTTCACTGAATCGGTACTAAACTGGTAAGTTCACAAACATACTTCTACCATCATTATCTGCCCTCACGATCTCATTAAACCTACGTAGCACAGAAACTTGTCTGCTATACCAGCTCTTATGCATCAATCTGCTATAGCTGTTGGATAAGGTCAGATTGGGTCAAGGACAGGTTGGGTATACATACCAAATTTCCAATGACGTACGAGCTCCTCCCACTGCGAGAGGCACATTGCACAACGTTTCCTGGTGCAAATAGCTAGCCTCATTCTCAGGCCTTCCCACCGTCCAGTTTTTGATTGCTTGAAGCAAGAGCGCATGATGACGTCATTTTTTATTGCGGAGGGAGGAAGAGCGTGTAACTGCCAAAAAATTCGAAACAGGCAGAATCTCCCGCGTGTAGGACTAAAAATAGGACACACCTTCGCACAAGTTCGCAGTTCCACGATCTACGACCTCACAACCAGTGGCGTAGCCAGGTCATTGGTATTGGCCGGGAACCTGCAGTACGCTAGCCCATTAGCCTCTAGGGAGTCTAACAACACTAGCGCTCCCGCGCGCTTCGCGCGCGAGATCGCGTTACATGAGCGGGACGAACATGGTGCTTGCCCGGCCAGGCCGGGCCTTCGCTACGCCACTGCTCACAACGCAGTATTACCCTCGTAGTCAACAAGATGTGAACGCTCCAAGCCTTACCTGGCAAGTTCTAGCTACACAGGAACGGTTGGCGAATTTCTATCTGACGCACCCTTTTCGAACATAGTCTCTGCACGAAGTTCATGCTAACGAACTGCGCATGCGTGGATGGGTGGAGTTAAACCCTTGAACTCTATAAAGCTGCATAGCGTGAACAGTATAGCGCAGCGTTTCTGCTACCAGCTAAGCCTGCCAACCTGTGAATCGTGTGCATATGTAGCAGAGCCGTCCAAAAATGCCAGCAATATAGTTATCTGGATTATATTGTATCTCTGACCGTGAATGCTCTTCACAATACTTATCGTGAAGTTGATTATAGTATGATTTATGCAACAGACTAGTACATATTCTTGCAGCCACACCCTTCACAAAGAGAGGAAGAGTCTTGTCACACTACAACTGATGAGAAATACAATTATTGTACTGCACAGCTAAACATGTCTTTGCTATCGTGTCTATGTGAATGAGTACCATCTACAAAAACCACAATTGGTCATGGCAACATTCTGCTGTGGCAGTGACTTGATGGTTGCAGTTCTTCCCCATTTTGTGCCAGGGACGAGGCTAATCTACTATGGCAAATAAATGGCATCCTTGTCTGACTTCGAAAATCAGAAAATGTCCTTGGTTGCAGTTTTTGCATAAAATGGCTCTGCAGTTGATTCACCATTCAGTCTCTCTTCAGTCACCTGTGTTCACATCTTCAACATCAAACAATGACTTTGGGAGGAAGGGACAATCTTCTTGTTCATGTGTGTCTCCAAGAGTCCAATAGAAAAGGATAGCAATTTGGTGACAATAGGAACTTGCGCAGGTTCACATATATCAGCAAAAATAAGACATTTTTGTGGACACAGTTTCATCTGGAAAAGAAATGAATGCATGCCATTAGCTTTAATTTTCCATCATCTTTTGATCACTTTGAGGGCGGCCTGGGAGATTTTCCCCATCAGGAAGGTACAAGGATTCTCCACACCCCTCCTCTTCCTAGGAAGACATTGATGTCTCTCATGTGGTAAAATCTCCCAGCCTGAACTTGTATACAAACTTCAAACACAGCCACAGTGCGCCTGCATATACAGTGGGAGAAGGCGTGGGAGATCTTATCACATGCAGTGATGTCGTGTAACACAAGGTAGACGGACACAAGGGGCAGTACTCGATCAATACAATTTTTTTTTCTTCTTGGGGTTGTGTTGATCAGTTCCGAGTGTACCAAAGTAGATGCATGACACTGCACTGTAAAAACGTTACTTCAACTCATCTCAGTTGCATGCCTGTTGTGTACGTGAAACATTATTATGGGATAATGTTTCACTTACACAACAGGCAACACTTTCAAAGTGTAGTTGAGAAGCTCCTCCCTTTTGATCATCTTGCAGAAGGCCTATAAATCAGCATTTCTGGTAAGGTTTGGTGTTTCTTTGATCCTACACATCCGCCCCTGGAGGAGTTCCTTGGTTGTATGGTTATGGTAGAAATGCCAGGAATGTAGCCAAATATCTATAGGCTTTCTGCGTGCAAGAAGATCCTAAGGAGAAGCGTCTCAACTACCCTTAAGCTTTCAATCAAATTGGAAGCATCCCTTGAAGTTTGTAACGTGTCACGTACACAACAGGCATGCAACTGAGATGACCAAAATATGGTTGAAGTAACCCAAATGTTTTTACAGTGTGCCTTGCAAACGTTTAGACTTCGAACAGAAATAGGATTTAGAAGCCAGAAGGGTCTCAAAATTGTTTGTCGAGCAGAACCTTCCATGTGCCTACCGTCTGTCTACCTAATGCTACATGAAATAATCGCATGTGATGACATTTTCAGGTCTTATTCCACTGTATTTGGATAGAAATATATACAAATACTGCATGGAGACAGTGAAGATTGGCTACTTTCAAGGTCAATAGGTTGACTTGTAGTCAAACACTCAAGCTCTCGGTTTGCAGTGAAATCAAGCTGTCAAGTACCCAAATGGTCGAACTTTTAAGACCTCTGTCTTTACTGTGACCATAGAAGGGGTGGTTTCTCAGAGTCACTGTAGCTATGACTCTGAGAAATCACCCCTTCGCACATTAAAAAAAAGTTGACCAACCAATTGCTTTTGTCAACCACAACACTAGCTCAGTCACAGTGGCAAACTTGAACTTTGCTATTAGTAGCTCACCTTGCTTCCTGACTGTATGAAGATAATGTAGGGTTCATGGGTACAACTCCACCCACTCACGCATGCGCAGTTCGTTTCATGAACTTCGGTGCAGAGACTAAGTTCGAAAAGGGTGCGTCAGATAGAAATTCGCGAACGGTTGTCGGCCCTTCCTGACGCGAGGAACTTTGTGTTACGATGCTATCCACGCCTGACAATCGAAGAGGGCCGCGTAGCCTTTCAGTCAAACTCTTGAGCTTCTCCTTGGCTAACGCGCGGTCCTTATCCAACCGATAAGCCTCTATTAGGCTCTAACTCGATTGTTTTGCAGCTACTTTTACTCACGCTTCACCCGCACACTAGCTACAACTCGACCGGATGTGCTATTTATAGTACACGCGAAAGATCACCATGGCCAGAAACACGTCCTCCCTCCGCAATAAACGTCATCATGCGCTCTTGTTGAAGTATACCGCAAGCGATCAGAAACTGGACGGTGGGAAGGCCTGGGAACGAGGCTAGCAAATAGCGTGGCCCGGCATCCTTGCTTTGCGGAAAGTCAAGAGTCTCGATGTCAGTTACATACAGAGTTATGGGGTTCTGTCACTTGATGGAGCTGACAACGCTCCTGACGTTGCTGGCATGCAGTATCACCACAGGTTTGCAGCAATAAGCTAGCTGGTACATTTTTTTTAGAAGTTACATACCAAGCAAACCAAAAGAACCAAAGCACAAGAGTATATATAGGCAAGCTTTCATTGGACACAGCAATGTGTTACTATATATCCCCTAGCTAGCTCACTCAACGGCAAAGCAGCTTACCATACCTGTTTTACTACGGCATACTTACAGACCCTGTTATATACTTGCAGGAGATGGAGAGACCTAAATATTTTCCGTTATCATTGAGTTTGGTTTGGAGTAAAGCATCTCCTTTTGCAATTGTATGATTACAAGCTTTTGAAATGTAAAACAGAAGATTTAATGATGTATAATGGTGTATGTAGAGCACTTCAGCAACTAGTACATTTATGGTCTAGGTAGTCTTGGGAAGTGCACTTCCCAAGAGACCTTAGCTTTGGTCCCAGGCTGTGTGGGAGACCTGTGGGAGAAAGTGGGATTTCAATTTCCCTACATATAGTGTGTGTAATGTTTTTCTTTCTTTTTATTTTTGTTTTCTTTTTATTTTTGTTTTGGCTTTTTTCACTCCTTCTCATGACAATAAGGCACTAAAACATCAAAATGCTACAACAGCACTTCCTCATAAAAGGGAACAAGTCCTGAATTTTGTGCGGCACAAACCATATACTATACTTTTGAGGACTAAATGATGAAAAATTCATCTTACTGTGCCTAAATATCTGACCTAGTTTACCACAACACCGAACTCTTCAACTGTAGCTTCATACCCAGCCTCCATTACCCCCCACTTCACATTGCAGAGTTTCCAAAATCACCAGTAGAGTGGTTGAGCTAAAGTATAGATACAACTTAACAAATAACAAATAACAAGGAGCTGCATGTTGCATGCAAAGTACCATTAGGTACCAGGTAACAGTTTGGACTATGTTTATACTAACATCTGGGAGTCAATGGATTGGTAAAAATAACACACCAGGTAGTTGAAAAGTGTTGATAAATAATAACTTGTTCATATAGAACAGTGTTTTTCGTAAACGTGGGATTCTACTATAGGACATATTGTGAATGTACAAGATGTGTATATAAGTGTTGTAAACTCTCATGGTGTTTTCTGTCTTGTTAGATGTTGCATGCAGATGGTAAATTATTCTGCTTGCATATTACGTAGGTTGGAGTGAAATATGGTCAGCAATTTCATAGTGTTGTTTTAGTTACTAAAATGCAATAGTAATCCTGATTTTGCTAATGAGTTATTATTATTAATTAGTAAAACTAGCTGTACATACCTTGGAATTAATTAAAACTAGAAACAAGTTTGGGGGTTAATTAATTTTGTGCCAAAACTAAGTCCTTAAGTGAATCTCCTATTTTTAATTGTTGACCATGTGTGATGAGGAGCTTGTATATAATGTACATACACAAAACCATGAATATTATATACAAAAATTACTAGTGCTGTTTGTCAAAATTATTTAAACTAACTAACATTAGAGAAAGGATAGCTAATTAAACTAAAAACTAAAATGTTCCATATTTTTAAAACTAAAACAACGCTAGTACAGTATTTTATGTACTAGGTAGTATGTACTGTTACAGCACATAAAATACATACTTTTCAACTCTCCATGCAGGTGAGAAGTTGCTTATAGATAACACAGAGGAAGTTGGAAGGTGGCAATTAGTAGTCGCTTGTGAATGACAAACCAAAACATGATAGTAACAAAAGAAACTACCAAGCATACACTTGTTTTGTGAAAGCACCTTGATGAATGCTGATTTTTATATGAGCAAAGAAAATGCCTTATGACACAGAGAACTTTTATCGAAAAACCACCTGAATGCTTTGTGAAACTGACCACTGTCTATTTACAACTCGCATACTTAGTGCTATACACTTAGTGAATTTTCATGCAAAGAAAATGGATATTGAGAAGATGCTGTTTTGCTTACAATATCAGATAGCTATGCAAGACAACAATGTAGGTCTAATTGCCAGTTTTGAAATCTTCTGTCTGCTTATAGTAGCCATTGACACAATTGTTGACAAGTATAGCCAATACTTTAAGGAACTGTGTTTATAAATAACATACAAGGTAGTTGATTATAAAGAATATTGTTTTTTTTTTTAGCCAATGCATATCGGTACATTTGCACCTGCCTCAACCACTACATAATTTGTTTAATAATTTAAACATGATTTTGCTGGTTTAGTGACCTGAGTGTAACCATTTTTCCAAGTCACTCCTCACAAAGCTCTGCACTTGGTAGTAATGAGTAAAATCTTGTATCCATTGCTTTTACCAACATGGAATTGGCCATCTTTTTATGTTGGAAGTGCAGCATTATAATGACATGAATGAACATATGCATATGGCATAACCAGAGAATGCCAATATTTCATCCTCTATAGCACCACCTTCTCCAGTTTGGTGGAACATGAAACTCTGTTCATATTGTAGCTTTATCCATTGCTTCCTCTTGGCTGATCAATCCTTTTCATGTGTAGTTGCTTTCATATTCACTTCATGTGCATTTGGGAATCAAACATTTGAAGGTGTTCATGTGAGAATAACTCTGTTCTACATATTCCACACGCTGTCTTTTGGTGAAACATTCTACGGTGAGGGAGTATGAATTAATGCATTCTCCCATCCTTACAGCTACTCCAAGTGTGACAGACTTTGAACCTTGTCGCAATCGCACTGTGCCAGCAACACTTCCTGAAAATATTACATTTGTATGCAAAGTTGATTCCTCAGCTACTACAATCCCACTTTGGAAAGTAGAACGTTCATGGAATCCCAATAGTCAGCTGCCACTAACTCCAGGTATTGAACTTCACAATGGTAGCAGCATATCTGCACATCACCAAGCTTTGGGAATAATCACTGAGGACAACTTTTCTCAGCATCTCTCCAGGCTAATCATCACCAAAGCAGCACGCAAGAGTTTCCCTCTAATTCAAGTGCAATGCAAAGTTCTTGATATTATAACGGTGTTTTGTAACTCTTGGAACTGTTCAAGTGACTTGTACTATGTTGTTACCTATGGTAAGGACCATTATTTTTATCAGTATATAAATGACATGCTTTGCAAGTAATCATAAAGCCTGTATAACCCCTAGTGTTATGAGTGGTAAGTTTTGGCAAGGCAAGTATATACACAGGTCTAAATGTTACTTAATTAATGTTCTTCATGCTTTGTTCTTAACCAAAATTTCACAAAGACAAAACTGTTAATTACCAATCGATATGCCTTTCCTAGCTAGGTTGCTATCTCAATACCAAAAGCATAGGATACTGAAGCTTTGAGTGAAGGTCCTATGTAAATAGCAAATCTACTTCAGAGTTGCTGAGAAGACCATGGTTGAATCTCAGCAGTTTAAAATGAAGGTCATATATCTCTTGCTTGGAAGCTACGGATTTTGAATTGCACTCTAAGACACTAGCTTTTTGAGTGGAGACAACATTTCTTAACTGTTGTGTCAGAGAATGAATGTCAAGTGGTAATATAGTGCAAAATGTATGAGACTCAGTAATGTAGAGTTCCTTCCATTGGGAGGGTTTGGCTCATAGATATGTTGATTAATATTCTCCTTCCTCTCAGATGCAGCAGGTGACATACTTTGCCCTGGTCAGCGTGTGAGCTACAGCTGTAGTGCTTCAACATCTATTCATTGGATGGGCTCAGCCTTCAATGAAATGTGTCCCTCAGCTAATAACATTACCTTGCTTGCAGCTAACAGCACAGTGGGAGATACTCTAGGATGTGGAGTGTTTAATGCCACTATCACAAGTATTAATAGCTCAGACATTGCTAGCAATCTAACCTTCACTGCAACATCAGCTTTGCCAATGGATGGATCCCACATCGTCTGCCGAGATGCTAACCTACAAATAGTTGAGGCATATGCAATCAACATTCAAGGTGAGAGAAACTATCAAAATGTAACTTCATACCATGTCATGTTGGAGTCAATTGTCTTAAGAAACCCTGATTTATCTTGACATGAGAAGAGAGAGAAATTTCATGCCAATGTGTTGTAGAATATAAAAGTGTACAAGAGAATCTAGCTGCACAAGCCAAAACTCCACTACCTTTGTTCCATTTTAAATTGCCTGTGCTTAATATATACACACACTTGACAACACCACAATTGTACAGGTATATTGCAAATTTACTCCCTCCTCGTTTGTCTCTCTTCAGCCCCTCCACTGGCCCCTAATATTACAAATATCAGCTTCACTGTTGGTGCAAGTTTTTCTGTGGAGTGGAGTGAACCCGCCGAGATGGTTGATGGTACTGATTTCGACACTGCTCCCAATACTTTGAACTGCACTAGAGACAACGTAACAATATCTACATGCCCGTACAGCACAGCACACCTGGGTCAAGCCTACAATTTCACTGTATCGACACACAACAACACACCCGACTGCGGTACTCAACGAAGTGAAGCCACTGTCACAGTGAATCTTCAACGTATGCAGTGAATATGCTAACATACATACTTAATTTATCATAATGTGGGAAGTATTATAACACGGTATAGTCTACAGAGATCTGTTTTCATACAGTATTTGTTTGTCAGACATGGTTTAAGCTACCAGGTTGATACAATTTAGCTAGCTTAGACCGCTTCCAGATAAATTTGGTTGCTGCCAAAATCACCTATAGGAAATGAAGCTGCAATTTAGCAATAGTTTTTGAAGCCAGTCATGTTTTTGGTCAATGATTTGATGAGTGAGCCCCATGCTAGCATATTAGGTGAGGAAAATGCAATTGTGTGCCATTTGACATCAAACTAAGTGACACAACAATAAAGAGGAAATTTGATAGAATGAAACAATCAGGATAGATGCATGAAGAGGGGGAGGCCAAGGTAGAGTGTTAATGAGGGCTGAAAACAATGTGCTGAGACAAAGTGAGAAGATTGTAACACCAACTGAACAATGTAATGTCTCAGTGTGGCTGGCTCAACTATCAAACGTGAACGACAAATATTTGCCACTCCTGATATATATGGGCTTGAATGTCCCAATACAATTCATTCTCATGTATAAAAATCTTAGGAAGTGGTTGTATCACTGTATGTAGTTTACTGTGCTTTGTTGAAATTTTTCACTACAGTACCTCCTGCTCCCACTCTTACCCACATCACCACTGTGTATAACAACAGTGAACTGATTAGAATTGCAAGCCAGATAAACATAACGGTACGAAAAGTACTATTCAAGTTATTGTCACTCTGCAGTTGTATTTGTACAAATTGTTCCTTTTACACAATTTGTTTTAGTATTAAAACTAATAGTGGTTTGTGTCTATAGGATAGAGTTTAGTTATAAAATTCCCCAGTTGTTAACACGTGTAGCCTTCATCATACATAGCCTTTGCTGTCATCCATATTTATGTTACTAATGCAGGGGTTAACTAGTTTTTGTATGTTGTCTGGTGGTTAACTGGTTATTGTATATTGTCGTGGGGGTTAACTGATTTTTGCCTGGGGGGCTAAATTAGCTAGTTTTTGTCTGGGGGTTAACTAGTTTTTGCATGATGTCTTAGATTTTGTAAATGATTCACACAGTTACCATAAGCCATCATGGTTAATTTTACACAACCTAGAATTATACTGAAACTGTTTCCACCTTAGGCTCCAGTTGATATTGCAGAAGGGTTTGTGGATGGATCAGTTATCAGCTACACTTTCACTTACAATGATGGTTCTGGATCTCCTGCAACATTTGTTGTACCAAGTGCTAACTGCAGTGGTGGTGTGTGTCAACATGTGTTCAATACTCCAACCAGTAGTGTACCACCATTCTATACTGTTTCGGTGACTGCCACTAATTTGGTGGGGGAGGGACCAATAACCACTTCACAACCCATCCGTGAGCAAAAAGATATACTAAACTTAGTTAAATGTGTCCTGCAGTAAACTGGGATATATTACACTGCAAACTAAATATTGCTTAGCCAGTCTTAATTTAGACTTTTGCTTATGTAGTACATATCTTCTGCATGCTTCCTGGGGAAAATTCGAGAAGATTTTGCTAGCACATTGCATGCCATATCTGACCGATGACCTTCACTGATCTACGTACTATAATCATGTGTTCTTTTCAGACACCAAAAACAGCACCCTTCAAGCCACTGTGCTCTCCAGTAACACAGTGCTGTGTCTACATGATGAACAGCCTGCAGCTAACTGCTCAATCCGCTATGGTGCTGACCCAAGTAACTTACTCAACACTGACACTGGCATGGCTGATGGTGTTATTGTCCTCACGTCAAACCTAACTGGAGATACAACTTTCTACATGGTGTTCACAACCTTTGGATTGCTGACTGTGATGCTCCATGGATCTTTTAACACCTGTAGTACACAAGACCCTATGGGGTCAAGGGTAACTTTTCAGCCTCAATTCAGCTCTGGTGAGCCTAGTGCGAATAACCTTCTAGCTTGTTACAACGGTGTGACTCCAGGTTCTACTTTGGTGTACCACTGTGCCAATAGCAGTTTCGTGAGTCCTTCTGGTCAGTCTACTAGGACATGTCAATCCAATGGCATGTGGAGTGGAGCCACACCCAAGTGTGTTTGTAATGGTGAGCTGTCATCTCTTGTCATGTATGTTATGGTTGGACAGAAGTTGTGATCTTGGTAGCTCTCCTGTTATAAGAATACACAAAAGTACACAATAATATGCATATATCAACACCTTGTATGCAAATTTTTGTGCTTCTCTTTATTTCAGTATCGCTTGCAGTTCCACCCACTGTTCAAAATGCCAAGGTGTCTGTTTCTGTCTCAGCTGACTCTAGAAGAGCTATTGCAACCTACAGTACTGGAGGAATGTACACCATTTTAGGAAACAGGACTCTGGTGTTTGACTGTGATTCTGGGTGGACTCCTGTATTACCTCGAGTAACAGGTATAAAGTGCATAAATACAACACTCCACTCTCTCGGTAGCTAGCCTGCAGAAAATATATGTACATTTGAGCATACAGTATTGTTGGTTCATGAAACAAACATGATACCTAATTGCAATCTTTACATCACTCTTACAGTCGCTGTTTGGTTCATTGCCAGTTTGGCGATCATCACTGCAGTTCTGATACTGATACTACTTGTTGTGATATCAGTCATCTTGAAAAGGATACTGCATGGTACGTATGACTTTGCATGGCGAAAAAAAAAAATTGATGTGCATCGGATGTAAAGAAATGAAATGGAATAAAGGGTTAGAGCTTGGCATCTACGAGAAAACCATGGCTAGAGTTTATTTTACATATTTGTGTAAGTTAATTTGATGAACTACGTATCTGATAAAACTGTTTGCATACTGAGAAACAAGGTGCATCACTGTTTCTGTAATGCATTGGTAATGTGAACTATGTGTTTTGATGGCAATCATAGTAGTGTACTGAGGATACTGGTATTTGCCGTAAAATCCTTCACAACAAGCCAATTTAAGAAAAAGGTACAGTACATCCCTCATTTTGAGACATTAAAGTACTTCAATTTGCAATTTGTCTGATGTCATTGTGCAGTACTTACTACCCCCATCTTTAATGATACGGTAGCTTCTTTACATGCCTTACATATCTGCACCTATCACTTGACCACAAGACCAGTTTTAGTATTCACTCCTGCAGCAGAGTAGATTCAGTAGATGTACTGGTTGAATAAATTGGTTTACTAGAGTATCTTGTGTTGCACTAATTATTGTAGTGAGGAGAAGAAGTGGACAACGCTATATCACAGAGGACTCTGGACAAGCACATGTATATGATGAAGTAGGGCCAGGGATTCTGAGTAATGCAGAGCAGTTACTGGAGATGAAGAAGAGTAACACCAAACATTATAGCCCAGAAACCCATGGACCAGTGTATGAAGATGTTGTACCAAAATTGTCAACTAATGCACAGCAACTACTAAAGACTACGGAGAACATTGCATATGGTCCAAAACGATTTGCCATTATAGACAACCCTGCATATAAATCAGCTGAACCCTATATTCAGACCAAATTTTTGTAGCTATAGTGGTACTGTACCTGAACTGCAAGCTTTTGCTTTTAACTCTACAGGTGTGCATGTCAAGTATTGTTGATAGCTGTACATAATTATTACATCATGATTTGGTTCTCTTGAAAAAATGGTAGCTGAATGGATGGATAGATGGATGGATGGATATGGATAGGTAGATAGATAGATAAGTAGATAATCAAATAGGCAGACAGACTGGCTGACTGACTGACTGATGGACCAACAGGATGACCAATCGACCGACTGACCGACTGACCGACTGACCGGCTGACTGACTGACCAACTGACTGATTGATTGATTGATTGATTGATTGATTGATTGATTGATTGATTGATTGATTGATTAATTGATTGATAGGTTGATTGATTGATTGATTGATTGGTCGATCAGTCTTTCTTGCCATGTTTCCCTCACCTAACTGCTTTTGGCCAGGTTTACAATCTATGGCAAGGTTTCTTTGCTCTATTCCTTAACAATAACTTCACAAAAGTTGTAAGCAAAAGAAGTGAAGCAAAGGAACAGAGTGTATGGCATAGGGTATATATGCACATCATGCTAAAGGTTTTTCAAAAGCAATCTCCAGTGTATCCAGTAGTATACACTGGAGATTGCCCAGACAATTGAGTTCATTTGAAATAACCATAGACAATGCGACTGTCTGTTTTGTGAAGTCATCAAGGAGGAGAGCCAAAAAGAACCTTGCCATTGATCATGACCCCAAAGTAGTGAGGTGAGGGGAGCAAGAAAACACATCCTTGTTGAGATGAAATGAAGTCAGTTTCGTTTTGTTGTCATAGCTACTGTATACCACCCTCAATATAAACAACAACAGTAACCCTATGCATGGCCCAGGCTTTACATGTGTGTGAATATAGTATCTTGGTTCCAACTACAAATGAATAGCTAAACATGCTGTAACTCAAGCTCAGCTTAAATTTCATTTTAATCACAGGTATGTAATGACAAATTTATGATCATGTTTCTCATGCATGGCCCCCATGCACTACACAATGTTGTACTGTCCCATCTGATGAATATTGTATCTATAGTAATGTTGTTGCCTTTCCAAGCCCTGGCCCCACACAGCTTATGTCACTCAAAAACTGAATATGCTACTAGTATTGTTTAAACTAAACTAAAATGTATTTTAGCATTTTTAGTAATTGAACTAAAACTAAAAATACTAAGATTTTAGTAACTGTACTAAAAGCAAAACTAAAATATATCATAACTAAAACTTCCAAATAGCTAAGAATAATAAATTGATCTTGAACTAAAAAGATGAAGCTAGTTTTGTTCTCAAATGTATAGATGTGTGGATATTTACAGAAAAACAAAGTGATTTTGTATACATGGATGTATACAGTGTATTTTATTTGTAAAAATATATGCAGAAACCCAAGTATGTTAATTTTGTGTTAGATGTAAGATATTACTACTAAACCTCATACAAATAACTATAGCTAAAGCTAAAACTAATTAGCTCTAAGTACCACATCTACAACTAAAACTGCATTTTTAGATCCCAAACTAGTTGAATACTAATATTTTTTTGAGATACAAATTAACACTAAAACTAGTTCCATGGACTAAAAACTAAAAAAAAAAAATGTTGCTAAAACAACACCAGTGCATACACAAAATGGTCTAAAAATAGTTTGCATACCAGGTAGATCAAATTGATGTAGTACTTATATCACTTTAAGAACAGGAATGTTGTGACCAGAGTTTGTTGTTTTAGTTGCATGAATGAACACTTGAAATGTACGGAGATGCACTTAGGGAAATTCTTGTATTCCCTATAGGGCACTGAATAACTCCCCCCAGGGGCCAGTATATCTTGGAAGTTATCATAAACAACATTTGTAACTAACTAACAGTAGCATCTTTGTGTCCAAAACAGCATACTTTTGGTCACAACAGCAATCCAGTTTTAACTTTGATATATATGCTGGCATGTTATGATTGAATTCAAAGGTTGAAAGCATCCAAGAGATGCAATGAATAGCTACACTATAGAAAGTTGACCAAGAACAGTTGCAGGCATGTGAACGATGTTTAGCAGTCACACTCCATCACTAGAGTGATCCAGTGGGAGAAGTTACGAATGCTGTGCTGCATGTACTTCAATAATAGATTTGTTCATTCATCAGTAAATGACAGAGTACATTGAAGCTTATCAAAGTGCCCATTTTGTACTGTTTACACAATGTACCCCCATTTGCACCAAAAAATTAAACCAGTTGTACACTCTCTGAAAAAGTAGTTGTTTTCGGACCCAATAGATGCAAACGTTTATCCATCCTTTTGTTAGACAAAGCCTGTTTTAGAAAACTGTTGGTTGATGTTTACTTATTGCTCTGTGCATACCAATCTCTTTGAATAACTTTGAAAGACTGTGAATGACATTGAATCACATTGGCAACTGCATAACAACACCACAAAACAACGGTTGAAGAACGATAAATATGGTTTGGAATTAGGTATGGTGATTTGGGTAGGCGGCATCAATAGGGCGTGTGAACAAATACGCATGCGCGCGTTCACCACTTATAACTACCAATTGCCTTTGTAACCAGTCATCTAGTTATGGCGCACTCAAAGGTCTGTTATCTGGCGGAACTGGCCACACTGCTGACGTTACTGGGATGCAGTACAGGTTTGTAGCTTTATTTTTTTTATACTCTGATGAGAATAGATCCTAGTCCTATACAGTAAAACCTCTAACCTCCGAAAAGCCGCGAGCTACCTTTTTTAACAGCGTGGCAGAGTAAGTTCAACTGACGATTTGTGCCGTCATTGCCGTGAGTAAGCGTCACCGAATTGCTATACTGACACAAAATGTAAATGCTTAAAATTTACGTTGTACTTTGATAGTGTTGGTAAGTGGGACAAATACTTAGGCCACACCAAATTGATTGCATGGTTCATGGACAGATCAGTCTCAAATTTTGACAAGGGTGGCAGGCAATAAAAAAATAAATAAATAAAATAAAAGATGAAGGCCAATATTATTAATGTTAATGAGCATTATCACATCAAATGCATATGTGCCAGGCAAACTAGATTTATTGTTTCGCATCAGCCACTTTCTAATTTTGCGTGTGGGCGAGCGGTCATTATTCATTATTCATTATTCATTATTAGCGAGTGCTAAATGGCAGTTCAGGCGGCAGGTCTTAGAGGAAACGGGCGCTGATGCGAAACAGTTTGCCTGGCCTTATTCCATTGCGTATTTCGACCGCATTACTGCGTTCAAAGCGCTGTAACGAAGAACTTCCGTTAAGGGCGGGGCTCATACGTGCTACGTGGGACTTATCAGGTATTCATTCACCACTAATGGTTAATTTAATTTTTTTGCTGAAAAATAGACCCGCCGGATCCGTGAAGCATGAAATCAATTTCAAGCGCCTGGGAACGAGGCTAGGTACGTATCTGTCCGCCATGGCCCTATATAAGGCTAGGCAAACTAGATTTATTGTTTCGCATCAGCGCTGAGACCAGCCGCCTCAACTGTTGCTACGTAGACTTATCAGGTATTCATTCACCACTAATGGTTAATTTACATGTTTTTCTGAAAAATAGACCCGCCGGATCCGTGAAGCATAAAATCAATTTCAAGCGCCTGGGAACGAGGCTAGGTACGTATCTGTTAAACCTGTCCGCCATGGCCCTATATAAGGCCAGGCAAACTAGATTTATTGTTTCGCATCAGCGCTGAGACCAGCCGCCTCAACTGTGCATTGGCTAGTAGGGAGAACTTTCTCAACCAGCTCCTTAGTTTCTGCTATAGATTGCCTTAGTCCTCCAACAAGGGGCGTGACTAAAATGGCTTTGAATAATTATCCTGCCAAGTAAAAGTCCCCGACTCACTGTGCCACTATAGTGGCAGAATGCAAAAAAGATATCATTCTGATGCCAAGTCAATAATAGTGCATTGAATATGTGGCAAATTAACTGCTAATATGTAGGTACAACTAATGTGATGAACATAATATGCACCTATCAATTGCATATGCCCAACATTCACCCCTCTGGGGCAAAGGTGGGGCAGACTGGGGGATTAGACTTAATTAAATGCATAATTCCCCACCCCTTGGGCAAGTTTCCATTCCATATTCTCCCTGGGTTCCCCAAGATTGAAAGGGATTGGGATTGTCTGTGTGTAAAATGAAGATGGCCATTGTGTACACATACAGCACAAACTACAGAGCTTTTTATGCAAAATAAAAAAGAAGCAAAAACACACACACACACACACACACACACACACACACACACACACACACACACACACACACACACACACACACACACACACACACACACACACAAAGAAAAAAAACCTCAACATTGAGGTAGAGTTCTTTATAGAAAAAAAAGGGGCATATATCCAAACACCCCAACCCCCAGGCCACATTTTGAAGTGAAAAAATAAAAAAGAAGAAATCCTCCCCCCCTCATTCCCCACCATTGCCCAGGAGGGGATTAGGCTGGCATACAATAATTGATAGTGCATTATGTATTCCTATGTGCTATTTCCTACAGCTTTACCAAGTGTGACCAGCTTGAAACCCTGCAACAGCCACAATTGCACTGTGCCAAAAACACTTCCAGACAATGTCACATTTGAATGTGCTGTCAACTCACCAGCCATGTCTGGTCCAATCTGGGATATAGCTCGTTCTCAGTATTTTAGTAGTCAGCCGCCACTAAAAAATCATGGCTTGCAAATTTCTTTCGGTACGAATTTGTTAAGAAGCCAGGGTTATTCACTAGCAAATCCTTTTCAGAATTTCTCCACACTTGACATCTCTCAGCAAGCACGTCAGGAGCACACTCAAATTCGACTGCAATGCATTGAATTTGCTGAATTTGAGAACATGGCCGGTGACTACCACTATGTTTTTACCTATGGTAAGCACAATAGCACGACTATAGTACATTGAAATGGCTAAGTATAGCAACTACAAGTAGTCAAAATGTGGAAGTGCCAGGCAACGATGCTATGCATGCATGGGACAAGTGGATCAAAGGTATTATCATCACTTTTACCTATGGGACTGTGGTGTATTGTTCTGTTGTGCTGTTTTCCAAAACTGGCTTGAGAAATCAAGAACAAGGGAACGTGAATAGTAATCATTGATCCACCCATACAAACAATGAACTTGTTAAAACACATGGCAAATCTACATCAGTAAACAGCCTTTAATAATTGATCAGTCATTAAGTTCCTCCATTCTTTCATACATGCTATCTGGACCATAGGCAGCAGGAGGGAGGGGGGGACCAGGGGCACGTGTCCCTCCCTTGGTAAGCCCTTTAGTGCCCCCCCCCCATTCAAACTGTCTGTTTTGACCCCTTTCGAACCACACCCCGTAGCTGGAACACATCAGTGATGGCTCAGCGATCCCTGAACATGGCAAGTGGGGCTCCAAAAACACTCGGGCCCAGTATTTTAGCGGTATTGAGTACAAATATGGCCTCACAAGCGATAACAGAGCACCTAATTTGAAAACATTTTCCGGGGGAGCATGCCCCTAGACCCCCCTAGCATGTGCGTGCTTACATACGCACCATCATTGGTGCACCCCCATTCTTAAGTACCTTCTGCCGCCTTGGTCTGGACACCTTGTGAGGTACATAACATGCATTTTGTACATATTGGTTGCTCTTACTTTGGCTTTTGGGGTGTTATAATATTAATTAGGAGTCCACACAGCTAGCTTTGTACATGTGCTAGCTACATGTATAGTATGCCATAGTACAGACACATATCATACTTGTTCCTAATGGTGCTAATTAATTTTCACTTGTGCCCTGAAGGTGTTCCAGACCCTCCCCAGAACCTTGCTTTGCAAGCCTCCTCCACTTCCTCATCACTCCCTCCTGTCCTCAGCTGGCAGAGGCCACCCAACATCCATGAAGATGTACCCGTCACCTACCACTTGCAAATCACAAACCTCACATCAAATATTTCTGATGTTTTCAATATAACTGACACACTGTCGTATCCACTGCCAGACAGAACTGGCTGTAGCTTGTTTGAATTCAGTGTCACTGCATCAAATGATGTTGGAAACAGTACTTCAGTGTCCATCATGGAAACTGTCCCCATCAGTAAGTTCTGAGGGTGAATGTAGTAATTGAAACCATTGCAATCCAACTTTGTAAGAATGCTCTAACTGTGTATGTACAACTCTGTGAATGCTATACACACAATGTCAATATTAACCCCAATTCTCAGGCCTGATAAATAATTTGTATGACATTGGTTGATGTAAATACTGCAGTAGTTGCAGCCTTGATGCATACCAGCCAATACCCTTGACCCCACTTTTCTTGTAGCACCAGATGTTGAACCAATCAACAGCAGTCTGCGAGTCCTATCTGTTGATGTCAGTGGAGGAAGTGCATTGGTCACCCTGGGCTTTGATGTGAGATATGCTGAAGTGCAGTAGGAGAGAGTGTAGACAGTTTGCTCACTTTTGTTATGAACCCTTGCTAATGTCTCAGTTTAGTCATCTATGATCATCCCACAGAGTGTCCAAGGAAATTTTGAAACTGGTACATGTAGTACACATACATAGCACTTCCAATGACCATGCTTGGAGGTGCTTTACACCATACTATCTTATATGCATGCAATTTTCAGCTTTCAGGTGCTACTGCAATACGTATTTCTGCAGTCTTGCTGGCCTGAAGTTGTTTTTTTTTTTGTGGTACTTGTTTTATACCAAGCTGCAGTACTGTTTCTATACTACCTTGCAGGAGGCTGAGACATGCAGTAAGAGATACAATGTTAGTGAGTACACAATAGTGAGCAGTGATGGGAGCATCAGTGTCAGCATCAATGCTTCAGCAGATGTTAACAACTACAATGTCTCCTTGGATTCAGCAAATGCACCAAATATCTCACGAGGTTTAGCCTATAACATTAGTGCTATTGCTTGTATTGACATCAGTGACACTGCATGTAATAGCAACGGCTGTCAGGAATCAACTCAATTCTGCCGAGAGTCAAAGACCGTCAAAGTCTGTAAGTAAATCCTTGCATTTTTGTTGATTTACTGTGATGGCCATTGGCTTCAACTGTTGTTAGCATGACTGTTCTGTTGAGTATGCAACATGTATAGGTATAGCTAGTGTGACTCACACTATTGTATTGACACTCTCAGTTACTACAGATGTCCAGAACCCCAGAGTGAAGTATGTTGGCGCATTTCTCAACCTCACCTGTGAGTTTGCAGAAGGGTCAACAGCAGAAGTGTGCTTCTTCAACTTCACTGGAATTAACTCTGGGCCAACGACCTTTGTGGTGAACAGAACTGGGAACTCATCGATGGCATCGTCTTGTGCTATGGCTAATACAACTGCTGATGACAATAATTATATGTGGAGTGCTTTTGATGACATTGGAGGAGTTCCAGTAACAGTTGAATTGATTGATAGTCAGGATCAAGATAACTTTGAATGCATGCAAGGTAGGTAGTGACTTTCTCTGTTAAAACAGTTAATTCTCTCAGTTTCATGGGGTCACACTACAGACACAGTGACCAGGTAAATAGCTACCACAGTTTTGTCAACCTTTTCATAAGGAACTTATGCAACTCGATAATATTCCAGTGCAAACAGTTGCTAATTGAATGTATGTACTTACCATGTATATATTCATCTGCTAGCAAAGCTGGTTTATGCATCAACAAATGTATACCACATGTACGCATTGATGTCCACAAAACAGCAACAAAAAAAAATTAACTAATTGCAAGATGCTGGGTCCATAAGTGATGGTACATAGTTACTGGCAAGCATGTCCTTTTCAGTGGGCCCTTGTACCACTTAATAGCTAGTGAAACTGTAGTAAGTTAAAAAGTTAATGACTTGGAAGTTCTTAGCATGAATTGTTGTTGCATTGTGCATAAGAAAAGTATGCTGTTGGTATAATAGATCTATTACAGGTGAATAAGTGTCTGTGCTCATTCATGCATGCAAGGAAACATAATCCAAATGATGAATAATTGTAGCTAGTATAAAAGTTTGGCTGAATGAAATTTACGTGCATAGTCTTCTACCATTCCATTTGCAGATAAAGGAAGCACTGGTCAGAACCCAGGTACATGTAATAATGAATTAAAGTACACTATGTCTTTCACAAGTAGGAAATTGTCATGAATTACATCATATGGCAATGATCATTTGTGTTTGGAATTGATACCTATACAGTTAGATGCTTCTTGGCCTGCATGTATTTTGAGAATTTGGAAACATGGCTATTGCACATCCTATACAAAACTTTGGTAGTACTGTGAGCACTGTCTTACTATGACATTAATTTGTCCTATGTAGGTGAAATGAATAACAATGTTCAAGCTGTTGCTGGAGGTGTTGCTGGAAGTATTATACTGCTGGCATTTGTGATTATGATCGTGGTTGTCATTCTGACAGTATGCATTGCACATCGAAAAAATAGAAAGAAAACGGTATGCTATGTCATCATCAGATTTGAGTGGCAGAAGTAATTGGGCTTGTTATCTGTGTGTATACCGAAACTTGTTATCATCAACCATCACTGGGATAGTTGTGCACACATGCAATAGACTCTAATAAATTCTCAATCAGACAGTGAGCCTAAGCTGTATTTTCCTAGGCTAGCTTTTGTCTCTTGCAGTATGACTGTATTGCAAAGCTGGTTGCTGGATCAGTTTATTACATACCGTAGTGTCCCGCTAATACGCCCCCTTCGAAAATACGCCCCCCCCCCTCTTTTCCGCCAAAGTTCCTGCACAGGGTAGTTTGACTCGTTATAACGCCCCCCGGTGAGCGTCTTCTGGAACATCAAAACTACACGTGCTTACTATACGTTGCAAGTGCATTCAGTAAGACTATAGTAGTCGGTGAATCTTTTGTAAGTTTTGTGGCTTTTAGAAAAGCTGGTTAGATGTTCCAAGTTTTAAGCTGCTAGTTTAGCAAACAGGTTTATCAGTCTGTCAAGGTGTTTTTGTTTCCCTCTGAAGATGTACACGCACGGAACCACGAGTCCTTTCCCATCAACTTCAGAACGTCTTCTGTCACCATTGACGATGCAACGGTCATCTCGCTGCCACTCTTGTGCAAGAAATACCAGCAGACTCTGGAAATTTCCCGTGGTACATGACCGACAGTGTTGCCGTTCTTGAGGACAGCTACAGCGAAGTCGTCGTGAATGTTATTGACCTCGCGTTGAACTGGCAGCTCTTCTCCGATGTAGGGAGACCACGCAGCTTTGTAAACGTGATGTCCGCGAACAGTACTCTCGATCCTGAAAGTCGTCGCCGTAGTTAGTTGATAGTGAAAGGCAAACATGAGCTTTGGAAGTGTCCTAATTGCGTACATAGCACTTGCGTAAAATCTTTTGGGGGGGGGGGGGGGCTTATAGTCGAGACTAATTGCATCCTCGAATATAAGCCCCCCCCCCCCCCACTTTAGGCGGGATGTAGTGTACAAAATGGGGGGGCGTATTAACGGGACACTACGGTACATATTTAACCCATTCTACTTTGCTCTACTCACATTGATCTTCATATACCCTAGAGAACAGTCCCAGATTACAGTGAGGAGGTAATTCTGTTGTGTGTGATTATTCACCACCTGAGTATGGATGGTTTGGGGAGTGGTTTACTTCCATTTACATAAATGTAGCCATCGCCACAGTTATTCTCCCAGAAAATTTTTTTTGCAAAAACCACATGGCTGTTGCTTTACAGATTCAAGAGAGCCAAGATGGTAGTGATTGATTGTGTGTGTCCTATGTAACTAGGACTGTTCACTACTAGCCTGGATTTCATTAGTGATGATGTGATTGGTGATATAATTCAGTATATAGGAGTCTATAGTTACTTTGAATCCCTCAGTTTCAAAAGTTAAATGTGAAAAATTTATATTTGTAAATTATAATGTGCTTTTTGACTTTATGGTAGTATATTAATTACATGCAGAGCAACTTGGTAAAGCTACAGTCACATTGCAGTTGCAACTGTGAGTGTTTGTATTACAGTTGTCTTTCCTTCGTGCATGTATATGCAGGACTTGCCGCATTGTAAGATGAAGGTGCTGCATAAGGATGAGGGAACTGTACGACTTATATTTGATGAAGATGCCGACAAGGATAAAATTTTTGGTGCTTCTAAAGAAGTAATTGTAAAGCTTAGCGTAATTGCTCCAGACAATGAAGAGACAAGTGTGTAGAAGCAGTATGTAGTAGAAAACATGGTGTACCTATTTTTGGGGAAATGAATATTTGTTCATTTAGACTTGGTAGCTATAATTATGTGAATATGCTGTATTAAAAGGAATTTAAATGGATAATACCTAGCTATTTCACTAATGATAGTCAATAAATAGTCACAGAGTAGCCAAGTGACCAAAAAAAAATTCATTACTTGAGCTTCACTTTTAGGTGGACTGTTAAAAACTGCTCTGAAGCAATGTTATCTTCCCAACTTGAACAGCATGAGATATGTATGTATGTATGTGAGGCTGTGATTATCTAAAATTGGGGGTGTGTATAGTAGATAAGGTTTGAGGTGGAAGGAGCTATTGAGCACATAATTTGCAAATTTTACCTTTGTCGCTATCAAGATCACCAGAGAAAGGTAAAAGTCTAACAAAAAACATCAACAAGACTTTCTCAAGACAAACCTTAACCATGCTGCTCAACATTAGTTACTGGCTGACCTTGTGTTTCAAATACCTCTGGTAGGATGTCTAAAAGTTGATGTGCACACACACACACAAGGAGTGAAGATTTTACATAATTACTGATTTGTCCTGGGACCACTTCAATTCCAGTCTACAGGTCAAAACTCACATTTGACCTCAAAAAAGCTGTGTTGGCTTTTAAGAAAAGTTTGACCCCCCACTGAAACAAACTAAAACTAAGCCCAGTTTCAGAAAGCTCAACTCACCCCATACAAAACCAGTATGCTTTTTCCTCACCCACCTCTAGGCCAGAGAGCAATGGCCACAAATCTACTCCCTGTCATTTCCCCTAGATTGGAGCCGCATTCCCGCTAGCACAACAATGGGCGGGGCCTACAAGTCTGAAAAGTCTCCTTTCTACAGTACCTTTGCCAGACAACTATGTGATACACCCGTCTTCCAGGATGGCTCTCTGCCTTTCCAGTACACTCACAAAAATTCAAGCCCACTCCAGCAAGCTTTTACACAAATGGCCAACAATCACATTCAAAGAGCTAGAAAATCTTCCTAGTGTATTTTTTTAAAGACATTTAAAAAAAAAATCGGAACCACACCCGACATGGAAAGAAATTGAGAAATAGTGGCTTAAATGCAGGTTGACAGCCCAGCTTGTCTTACCAGAACACATTACCTACCAGCATGTGGCTATTGTAGAAGTCGAGCTACAGAGAGGTGATCACTTGTGCAACAGGAATTGAATGGGTGGTGGGTAATCCATTTGTGTTGCCCAAATTGGTGCTGCCTGGTAAAGCACTTAACCCATGTGTTCGCTCAGGGGCAGATATAGCCAAGAAGATGGGTACTGAGACACAAAAATATTAGTGTAGGAACAGCTCCTGGGGCAATTCACTGTGCTTCAAACTTTAACTGAAGTAACCTAGACATCTATAACCATAGAGTGGAGTCTCTTGGCAGCTACTTTTGGACTATCGCTGTGCAAATTTTAATTGCTTTGGGGGCAGGGCAACTTTGAACACAAAGGAGCTACAGAAGAGATGGGGGTGGGGGAGCTTGGGCTCCCTAGACCACATCCTAGATTTGCCACTGTGTTTTGCTTGCTTAAAACAATGCTCCAAAAAGAACACAGTAGTCTACATGTGACACATGTTAAGAATGGATGTGACCAAGCCTCGTTCATAGTCTCATTCTTAAATGTAAATTCTATAGTCTGTGTATGGGGACAATCCATCATGATAATAAAAATAACAAATAGCTGAAAATGCATGAAATAAAGCTGCTTTAGTCATAGCCTCATCCCCAGACTCTTGTGCGGGGGAGGAGGAAAGAGAATCTACAACTAGAAAGAGTGAGAGAAAGGTCTCACAATGACAATATTAAGCTTCAAGTATGGCTAACTATTCACTGTAATACCATATGATAGGTATGACCCCTATCACTCAAATGCACTGTTCAATCATGTATGAGGAACAGTTAGTCTGAGAAATTTGTCTTATAAATTGCAGGTGGCACAACACTATTTTCCAACTTTTCAACAGTGCTTTGACCCTCTTCAGCAAGTATAGTAGCTATCAGCTGTACAGAAAACGTGACCCCAAAGGATAACACTTAGTTGTTGCCACTCCAACAGAGTGGGAAGATATCATAACAGACGCATTTGTTACTGTCAGTGGTAATTCTTCTTATACCCCCGAAAGCAGAAGGATGGACATTGAAAATGGGGAGGCCTGGATGCTGAACATCAGAGTGAGCAGCTGTTCAGACAAAGGCTGCCTGCTAGTGATAACATCAGTGGAACAGTACAATTTGGCACGCGTATTTTGAGTTTGTTTTATGCTTGCCTAGAGTAACACTCCTACTGTGAGTTGCTATGGACCCTTCCTTAACTGCAACAAAGCATGTAGCAGCAGCACATCATTTTTCACAGGAGCACATACTGTCACCTACAGTAACATGAAGCCCCTGAATACACAGATATGGCTACCTGCAGTTATTTAAGAATTCAGCCAGAGTGCTGCCATATAGAATCTACTGCCAGTGAATAAAACAAAATCCAGTTACAACAATGGGGTACGTACATTCTTGTGGAGTTATTGAGTTTATTGCACTTTGGAAAGGCTGTGGGTTTCAATTTTAGAAGCATTTACCCAAGTAAGGTATATTATGTATTCTACTGTGCACCTAGCCTCGTACCCAGGCTCTCGGTGGCCAACTGAGAGCCTGGGTACGAGGCTACTGTGCATCTAAATGGATGCTTTTGCAAACTGCCTTGTCTGTATACTAATAACAAGGAGAATATGGTAGCCCGTGAGGTTGTGGTTTACAATAACCAACTTTTGTCCTTGGGTTCTACCCGCAGAGTCAGATGGTTGTTGACCATATATCTATTTTTTTCTTCAGAAAACCTATCATCACTATTACCAACTCATGTACATGTTCCAGTGCCATGGTAATGATGTAACTGAGTGTTGCTGGAAATTGAAAATATAAAGCACCTTAATCAATTAAAACAACTTCCTACTGTGTGTAAGTCTGTAGTCTCCAGTGTTGGTAAATATTAAACTCATAATAAAATAAAGGCAGCTATTACTCGGTCATGTGCCGCATTCCACATCAATGTTTCCACCTCCAGTCTCTCGTATGTAATTGTGTTTCAGAATCCTCAATCTCATATATAAACTGTTTGTATGTGTTGGCCCCAAAGTCTAGCTCTGACAGCACGTTAATTTTCCACTTCAAGCTTTTTAAAAGAAACATAATTATATCACATTTTGTTTCTCAGCGTAAATCCTAGGTAAATTTTGTGCTGTATAATACCATGGTATTGTTAAAAGTTGTCAATAACAGCGTACTAATTAGACAGGGGTGGACAGATATCAAGACTTCAATGTTTCAACTAACTAACATGTTTTCTGATGTGTATACTAGCATGTTACCACATAAGATGTGACACATTTGTGCTTTCTGGTGTTCATACCACATATGGTTGTACACGTGGTAGCTATGATGTACATTAAAATGGTGGGTGTTAGAGCACTTGTATCCTAAGCTGCCATCATAACTGTGACAATTCAAGGACACAAGTTTTAGGTCACTAACCACATTCCTTAGCCAATTAATCACACTAAAGTTGCATCATTTCACTTGGGAATCAGGTTGGGATCAGTTTATTATTATACAACACTTAAAAAACATTAAAAATGTAAAAAGATGTAGGGATGGCATACCAAAAAGTATGCAAACAAGGTAGGGATGATGCATGAAAGCAAAGGTCTACATATTGGCAAAGCCCCATCCCTACATCTTGGTACTTTTGTATGTGCTCAACAGGCAGAACTTCCTACGGTTTGTGTGACCTATGTTATCAGCAAATCTCATACACAAACTGTAATAATAACACTAACAATAACATGATCCTAGTATACTAATCTCAGCATTGTGCTTTGAGCCATGTTAATATTGGAGTATAGAAGGTGCACTGTAATGCAGAATTTACAAGGCGAGTATTTCTTGAACAGCAATTCTTCCATGCAGTCAATGATTGCACATGCAGTTATTATATTTTGATCCTGGTCACATTGCGCAGACTGGGAACGAGAGAAGTAGCTTGTCATCCATGTACCCTACATCTAGCCTCGTTCCCACCGTCCAGGTTTTGATCGCTTGCAGTAGTGGCAAAAACGGAGGGGGAAGGGCTCGTCCATTTTATCACAGGGTCAAAGTGTGACATCACATAGAGTAGTTGTGGTGAAGGAAGGCTAGTTGGAAAACAAGTCTTTCATTGAAGTTGTGGTTGCACTTGCGCTATGACAGTTCATGGTGTTGACATAGTGTACACTATGAGGCTAGTGTACAGTAACATGTTCTAATTGGATCTCATTACTTTGTTATGGCCAGGTAATTACATTCATTACCTGATAATGGAAATAGAAAGTACAGAAAACCCACGAAGCCTCGGTTTCCCAACCATAAGCTATTTGATCCTGAAAATGGAGCACAGAAGGAAGACTACTATTACTCTCTACTACTTCTCTTTACTCCATTTAGAGAGGAAAGTGGTCTTCTCCTCAAGAATGAAACAGCTGAGGAAGCATTCCATAGGATGGAGAACAAGGACAGCTTACACCATGCCAAACTAAACAAGATGTTGGAAGCACAGTCTAACATTAGGAAAGTCAATGAAGCCAGACAGGCTGATGGGGAACAAGAAATGGCAAAGAGGATGATGACCCACAGTTGATGGGTGAAGCTAAAATGAGGTCTTTGACATGACTGTCAATTCCGGTGATGATCTATTGTTAGAAGATAGCATCAATATGTTAAACGCAGATCAAAGACGCATGTTTGACAAATACATAACCATCTCCTTCACCAACAGCAGCACAAAGCCAATCAATGTAGTTGTGAGTTCAAACCACTTCACATGTTTCACAGTGGTGTTGCAGGGACTGGCAAATTGTTTCTTATTGAAAAGATAAAACAGTATGTATGCATCAGGTGATCTAACGTGTGCTATTACAGCACCCACAGGTTTAGCTGCTTTCAATGTAAATGGTAATACCATTCATAGAGTCTTCCAATTGCCCATTGAGCATGAAGGTAAATCAACTGCCTCAAAAGCTTCTCAAAAGGTTATAAGAACCACTCTTCTAATGTAAAATTATAGATGAAGTTTCAATGGTGTCCAGCGTCAACTTAGGGTACATGCACCTGAGGTTGGAAGAACGTTTTGGCACTAATGAGTGGTTTGGCTCTAAAAATATGCCCTTTGTTGGTGATCTTCTCCAACAACCACCTGTCAATGGAAATCATGTCTTTGAGAAGTTTACCAAAAAATCCCTGTCATTCAAACTGGGGTGTGCAACATCAGTCAACATTTGGAGAGATACTGTTGCTTATGAGAAAAGACAAAGAATATTCAGCAATGTTGGATGGTGTAAGACATGGCTGCCCAACTGATGAAACCCTGCGTACTCTGGAACAGAGAGTCGTACAGATGTGTCTGTAGCTGACAAATTTGATGAGATTCTCACACATGCACCTGTGTGTTGGGCAAGCAGCAAACTGATACTTCGTCGTGGCACACAGCAGGATTTGTCACTGTCGACTGTTTAAGCCAAATTTGATAACGCACAAGTATTGAGCTAAGTCCTCACCAGAGATAAATGTAAGTATCACATACGCCAGCCATTTCTCCAGTCAGGGCAGCTAACGTGGCTACACATGCATGGGTTAAGCGAAATCGTGAGCTAAATTCCTGGCGTTTATGAGTGCCGTTTATGCATGGAAGCGACCCAGTCAACCACCGTCCATATTAAATTTGTACCGCCTGTGAGCAGCCTGCTATCGTCGGTAGAAACACAAACCAGAATTAAGTTGCCACGCGTGCTTCAACTTCAGTCGTCTTCGCTCCGGGTCGCCGACGCTGCACTCATCTATGGTCAGACCTTCACTGGCCGTCGTGCTTCACGATATATCGATCTTCGTGAAATATTTAAATGCGCTCATTTTAAAATTTACGGTAAGTGGTCGGTCCGACCACCATAAATACGGAAACACACGCGTGCGCAATGCAGTAACGCTAGTGTGGGGCTCGCCCCAATTAAAATGCGTAAGCCACACCCACACGGGCCCTTCTTTGAACCTTTACGTCATAATGAAACCTGGGCGTGAGGGGACTTGTACTTTGGGGATTTAAAGGTAGGCAGTGGCTGGGTATATATTGAAGTGAGGTACCAGTCACTCAGTATCTACACTGTCTATGGGCTTACGTAGCTAGACCTTGCACGTCTGCACTGCATCTCGACTGTTACTCGCGACTTATCCTAGTCAAAGCTGGGGGAAGGATTAGTATGACGCACAGGCGAGTGGTGCTCGTGTTAGGCCTAGCTGCAATGATTAGTATGGGATCCCCAAACCAGGGTATGATATGATAACTCAGCATTTTACTGAGAAGTACATCAGTGCCCAGTGCTTGTGCAAAGTCAGCATGAAATATTGTATAACTAATGCTGCTCATTGTTCCTCCTTATCTAGGACAACATTTTCCAGAGCTGCGGACCTACTCTGAAAACCAAGAAGAGACTGTAACATGTCCTCGTAACTGTTCTCAAGATGGTGACAGTGTAGCATTCTGCATTTTTGATGATGCAACTTCTGTTGCAAGGCACTTGTATACCTACCTTTCTGATAATGGATTGCTGGCTGATGACCCAGGAAATGATTGTGGTGACCGCACCAGTGGAAATGGTTCAGCATTCATCTCATTCAGAGTGAAACCATGGATGTCAGGTTGCACTATATACTGTGTGCAAACATTACTACACTGCAGTTCACTTGTTAATACTCTCATCCCCCCACTGCTGATCAATGTTGAAGGTATGTAAGTATGTGTGGTTTAGTTGTGGGTATGTACATGGATTATTTAGCTTGATGGGTCATATCACCAACTGTTACGACAACATACCTCTATTAGTTGCTATATGTGTGTAGAGTATTACAGCTGTAATTGTGGCGGACAGATGTTTTTTAAATACTTATCACTTCTTTGAAAGCTGTACTTTGTATTTGTTGAATTGACTACAACTGGAAAAAGATGAAGAAGATTTGTCATGAACACATTCTGAAACCATTTGCAGTGCTAAAAAGGATATTACACAACCGCTGTTGTTTAGGAAACGTAAAATGTGCAATGCCAATGTATTTCAAATTTGAACCTGTTCTTTTTACACAGTAGAAAATAGGTGCAATAATGGAGGAGATTCACCAACGCTATCACCAACACCATCACCAACACCAATATCATCACCAACCCACATCACATCAACACGATCACCAACACAAACACCATCACCAACCAATATCACATCACTACCGCCAGTAACACCATCCACTTCACCTACCAATATCACATCAACACCACCAGCAACACCAACAACATCAGCAGGTACATTCAATTGAGGAAAATAGGGGAAACACCCCATGCATGACTGTGCAGATTACTTATGCATGACTTAACACATTACCACATGTTTACTCTTGAACAAGCAAGTTCCTAACATACTGTAGATAGTACTTGACATTCACAGATGTGATGTTGTGCTGAAACAGTGAGAAATAAATACACAGAAATAATTGTGGGTGTTTAGCCTAACCCTAGGCAATGCTTTTATGTAAGTTGCCTTCCACACCTCTGCCTAGGGGTCCGAATGGCTTAGTGGTAAGAGCATCCCACTAATTACCCTGCACATGCCTCCACATAGTGGGATTGAGGAATCTGTCAGTCTGTCAACAAATAAATTTTAAATTGAGACTGTGGCATGTGTGAAACATAAAGCCATCTAAATAACAGAGATTTTCCAATTTTGTTAGCCATGTGTACCTAAGAATGACCTCGTTCCCAGGCTAGTGCGTGGGTGGAGAAAAAAATACTGACTATATACTGAGAGGAAGTTGTAGATTCCGTTTCATTCTCTTTCCTCCTCCCCCACACAAGAGCCTGGGGACGAGGCTATGACTGAAGCAGCTCTATATCATACATTTTCAGCTATTTGTTATTTTTTTTATTATCATGAATCTATGGATTGTACCCATACCCAGACTATAGAATTTACATTTAAGAATGAGACTGTGAACGAAGCTTGGTCACATCCATTCTTAACATGTATCGCATGTAGACTACTATATTCTGTTTGGAACACTGCAAGCAAAACACAGTGGCAGATCTAGGATGCGGCCTAGGGTGACTAAGCTCCCCCCCATCTCTTCTGCAGCTTGTTTGTGTTCACTGTTGCCCCACCCCCAAAGCAATTGAAATTTGCACAGCGGTAGTCCAAAAGTAGCTGCCAAGAGACTCCACTCCATGGGTACAGATGTCTAGGTTACTTCAGTTGAAGTTTGATTGACAGTGAATTGCCCCAGGAGCTGTTCCTGTAGTAATATTTTTCTGTCTCAGTACCCTTCTTCCTGGCTAGATCCGCCTCTGAGCAAACACATGGGTTAAGCGCTTTACCAGGCACCTCTAGTATTCAGCACAACATCATTATTTTACAGGAGCACCTACTGTCACCTACATTAAGTAACATGAAGCCCCTGAATACACAGCTACCAGTTATTTATGAATTCAGCCAGTCTGCTGCCATATAGTGCCAGTGAATAAAACAAAATCCAGCTGCAATAATGGGGTACATTCTTGTGGAGTTATTGACTAATTTTGAGTTTATTGCACTTTGGAAAGGCTGTGGGTTGCAATTTTACAAGCATTTTATCCAAATAAGGTCTATCGTGTACTCTAGTGTGCGTCTAGCCTCGTACCCAGGCTCTCGGTGGCGCACCGAGAGCCTGGGTACGAGGCTACTGTGCATCTAACTGAGAGGAGTCAATGGGAAAGCCTTGCAGGTGCATACAGTTAATAAAGACCAGTACTTATTACCACAATTTACACGTTGATCCGTATCAGGTAGTACAAGTCTGAACATGCAATGAAATTGGAAGTTTGTAAGATAAAACCAACATCACCAGAGTACTAAGCTATACCAGAGAAACTACCACTTATTTGTTGCCTTTGTTATTTGTTACTCGTACTGTGCACTTGTAACAATACAGACGGTAAAACTTGTGATATTTTCCCATAGTACTATATGGTCATAGTGTAGTGATATGTTCTGTCCTTGTTTCCATAGTAACAGGTATTTTTCATTTACTCACAGGAAGTTGTAAATTTTGTTTCATATACCACAGGAAGTTGTAAAAGGATGCTTTTGTAAACTGCCTTGTCTGTATTCTAATAACAAGGAGAATATGATAGCCCAGGGGTTATGGTTTACAATAACCAACTTTTGTCCTTGGGTTCTACCCGCGGAGTCAGGTGGTTGTTGACCATATATCCCAGGCTACCATTCAATCTTTTTTACGTAAGGTGTTGCCATTTTGACTTGTTTTTTGTTTATTTTTTTCAGAAAACCTATCATCACTGTTATCAACCCCCTCGTTCTCATCCATGCCAAACTTAACACCATCAATGACAGGTATAGTTTAAAACAGCAGTAAAACTTATCAGCCTTTAGTACATAACAACAACTCAGGCTTTGCTTAACAGCTTCATCAGGACATTACTGTGTATAAGAAGTATATACACTACCCTTGTTTCTATACTAACAAGTGGGTATATACTGAGAGAAAGTTGTAGATTCTGTTTCATGTAACACAGGAAGTTGTAAAATGATGTTTCCTACAAGCTACCTGGGTTACACTATCATATTTAGAGTGTAAACTATCTTGCTTAGAGTGTAAGCTACTTGTATGTTTACTATCAACAAGGACCAATCAGGTTGGTGAATATACCGTATAGCTCCAAATTTTCGTGGCACAATATTTTGGTGAATTTCATGATTAACCTCGAGATCACGAAAATTTAATTCACTAAATTTAAAATTGAATGCGTGTTTAGAATGCAGACTAGTCTACACCACGTGATGCAACGTGACACACGTTTTAACAGCTCAGCACATGCACGGAGCACCTGCTTAGTCAATCTGAACTTGTGAATTTGGAAGTATGGAGAGTGCCAACTGTGCTAGCATGTCTCTGTACACATACTTTCATAAAACAACTAGCCTACCTAATCCACAAGGTCCATTATCTAGATGGATTCCCTCTTCTTGCATCGAATCTACCGACAAACAAGTTTCAGCTGAGTTTGCAGCGCCGATTCAGTCCGCGATCACAACCACAACGAGAGGTCCATATAACAAGTACACGCCAAAAGAAAAGGCTGAAATTGCTAGTTATGCTGTTCAACATGGCACATCACGAGGTGGCCTATATAGCACGTCGGTAAAAAATGGGCAGGGCAACATTGAATCACGAAAATTTAAAGTGATCACGAAATTTATATCACGAAAATTTACTTTAACGCTAACTTGGAGAGATTCACGAAATTTTTGAACCACAAAACTTTGGAGCTATACAGTGACACATGATGCAAGTAGGTCCGGGATTTATGGTTCTACAATAGCCACCCTCGTCCTTGGGCTCCTTTCTCAGAGTCGAGTGGTTATTGACCATAAATCCCAGGCTACCATGCATTATCCATTACATAGAAAATGTCCACAGGTACCACAGTAGATAGCAGTACCTAAGGCTTTGCTTAACAACTTAAGGGATGCTACTTTGCTTGAAATGTAGAGGGATGTAATGGCAGAGCATTGAGTGTATGTAGCCAGTTTCATATGCAAACTGTTTACCTCATATTTGGTAGAGAGGGACTATTACAAGGATTATGAATAACACTTGATCAACATGTTTTTTTATCACAAAAATGTTATTATCACACTTGTGGTTGTTTGTACATAAGCTATTCATCATACTTTTAGAATCTCCAAAATTCCCCCAGATGTGCTTCAATAGGGTGTGGTGGAGTACAAACTGTAGGCTATGTTCCCCAAGCAATTCCCCCTTGTTATGTGATATGCCTTGCTTGCACATTCATCTTGATGTAGGTAGATCACCTAGCTATGGGCTATCAATTTACAGTGAATTTTTGTCACATGCTTTGCTTGCACATTTTATGTTCCCCTAGACTGAGACAAGGATCTGCCACCCCCCCCCCCCCCCCCCCCCATGTGGTAGACGTTCTTTAATTTTTATTTTGTCTCCACCAGACACTATCAAGAGTCTGATAGGTGGGATAGCTGTGGGAGTATTCATTGCTGGGCTGCTACTTGGTGTCACATGTGGAATTGCTATTACCATCATTGTCACACGAATTGTCACACGCAAAGGAGATGTAAGTAACGTAAACACTACTTTTTTGTTTTCTTCTCAAATTACTCATTATTATTCATGGGCTAATTAGTAAAGCATGCATAAACAGGATTATTAATATGGTATTCCGTTTGCCCATTGTACAGTTATTCTGAGCAACCAAGCTATTAGCCCAAGTCAGAATACAACTTAAAGCAACATAAATAACTTCTCTGCATTCTGTAATGCTACATCATGTACAGCTAATTAAAAAGCAAATACCATAAATTGGGATAATAGGTACCCATACAAAATAAGCCCCCATGAATATAGGCACCTATTTTGATTACAATAACCACATCCTGTTTATAAGCACCCCATACAAAATAAGCCCCCATGAATATAGGCACCTATTTTGATTACAATAACCACATCCTGTTTATAAGCACCCCATACAAAAATAGGCACCCCACATGAAACTGTACCCATTAACATAGTGGCTATATATACCGGTATTTCCAATTGTAAGCAAGCTATTGACAGGAACAAAAACCAACATTTAGGTAAGGCCTCTTGATAAAACATATTAGCAAAAGCCTCTCTGGGATTTGTTGTTCCACGCACTTTACATCGGTCATGAAATAGATTGCTGATGGTTTCAGAAAAAAATACAGACAGGAGACAGAAATTAGCAGGGAGAAAAACTGTAGACCGAACATACATCACGTGCAGCTAATATGTTTCCATACATCTTTATACTACCACATGTGATTGTTAGCACCCCATGGATATACGTACCCCACAATTATAAGCACCTTCTGTCTACTAATTTGAAAATAGACACTGGTGCTTACAGTCAAACTACCGTACATTAGTTGGTCCCATCCTGTCGAATTTGGCTCCCTGCAAATGCACCTTATTAAATGTTTGCACCTACTTCGTTAAGAAGCCAGCAGATGGCTCAGCAGGTGGGCTCTCGAGAATGCATAGTAGCAACCTCAACAATCATTAACATGAGTCAGTTACAAGGCGTGTTTGAAGTGTGATTTGACATAGGATGGGTACGCTAGTCCGACACTCCTTATGTAGCGGTTCATAAGCTCCTGGTGCTTAGTACCCCGATTTTACGGTAATGCATAAGCAGAGAGTGGAATAACATCATATTACAAGCAGTGACCTCAAATTCTTAACGATTACAGTAGGAAGTCGTTTATCTGAACACGTTGGGAACAGAGGGTGCTCGGATGACCAAAATGTTTGGACAACTGGAGTATGCAGCCATTATATCAGCCCATGTGTGGCAAACTGTACGCCAGTAAGCTGCAGCACTAGCCCTGAGTGGTATTATGTGCTGCTGTCAAGCTGTCAGCAGTGTGCAGTGTGTTCTCTGGCCACCAGGTTGGAAGCAAACCTCTGACACGGCATATATAGCAAATGCTGGAATGTGCACAATCATACGCGGTCGCTCAGTTTTCTGTGCATGTGGTACCCAGCAGCTCACTTTGACAGTTGGTTTTACCTTCGTTGCATTAATTGGCTGCCTTGCCCATAGACTCTGAGGTTATCCCCTGTCTCCAGCTGCCAAAGTAGCCCAACATAGTGGGTACAGCTTGGTTAAACACATTTTGTTAACAATGTGTTTTGATATCTGAAGTTCAGATAAATGACTTCCTACTATATTGTGTTAGCCTGGTTTTCACTAGATCAGGTCTAGAATTGAAATTGAACTGAACCTGAATTGAATTCAAAAATACCACACTTGTAGAGTCTACTAAGATGCAAGTATAAATAGCTCACATGACTTACATATCTTACTGTTCCCATTCCTTTCTCCTGCTAATGGATACCCAGAAACCAGCATCATGCAACAGCCAGCAGCAGCCAAGAACTACATAGAAGTGACATAGCTCCTGGATCAGGCCTTGGGGATTCAGAAAGTGTGAATTTGTCTCAAGACTGATTTCCTATATACATGTTTGGCTATCCCCTCCTATACATTTGACTTCATGTTCAGTTTATCATGGTTACCACCACTGATATATTTTAACACATAATTTTTTATGCCATGTAATTCAGTTAATAGTTATTATAATGGTGTACAAAGACAAATGGTAGCTACTTGCGAGTGTAATCACTGTTATAATTACATGAAGATAAGATAATTTCAGTGTTTGTATCATTTTACCATTAATTTTATATAATTATGCTAGTACCTACTTGCACAGATGCAAAATGAATGTTACACATTGCATATTGTTCCCAACAAGCAAGGTCTAATTGTGCATGCAGTGAATAAAACATGTATGAACACATACGAAGAGACGGTGCTTTTGAGGAGTCTCTACAACCTTTTGAATATATAAGGCTAGCCATCTGCTGACTGCATTCTGTGCATGAGATAGTAGTCCCCATCTCCCAGTCACCCCAGCACACCTGGTATTGGCTGAAACGCATCCTGTGCAGTGGGTGACTTTGTATAACATCTAGGCCTATTTTTAAGGGAGATGTGTTTCGTTGTTCATACAAGTACAGTGTGGACAATGCAACACCACCCTCATCCCTGGGTTCTTCATTCAGCAACTGTCTTTCTCAATGAGATCGGCTGGTTTAGTGTGAGCTGCAGTTGACAAAATGTACTTAGCTAGCTACTGAATAGTCCAGAGCTCCACTCCAACATCAAAACCATGCGGCACTAGTCAATTTGGAGGTCACTAAAGTACTTCTGAGGGTTTCTAGTGTAATGCCATTATAGACTCATTCCCATATCGTAGCATGAAACCAGATACATGCTACTGGGAACAAATCATCTGGCTGGGACAGGTGTGTAGGAGTCAAGTGGGTGTTAACACTAAATGTCTGCAGGTGTTTCATAGAATTAGGGATAACAGACAAACCATAAACTTCATTTGAGTGCAACAGATGTGTATACCGTAGTGTCCCGCTAATACGCCCCCTTCGAAAATACGCCCCCCCCCCCCCCCTCTTTTCCGCCAAAGTTCCTGCACAGGGTAGTTTGACTCGTTATAACGCCCCCCCGGTGAGCGTCTTCTGGAACATCAAAACTACACGTGCTTACTATACGTTGCAAGTGCGTTCAGTAATACTATAGTAGTCGGTGAATCTTTTGTAAGTTTTGTGGCTTTTAGAAAAGCCGGTTAGATGTTCCAAGTTTTAAGCTGCTAGTTTAGCCATAGATAATAGAGTCGTAACGACTCTATTATCTATGGTTTAGCAAACAGGTTTATCAGTCAGTCAAGGTGTTTTTGTTTCCCTCTGATGATGTACACGCACGGAACCACGAGTCCTTTCCCATCAACTTCAGAACGTCTTCTGTCACCATTGACGATGCAAGTCATCTCGCTGCCACTCTTGTGCAAGAAATACCAGCAGACTCTGGAAATTTCCCGTGGTACATGACCGACAGTGTTGCCGTTCATGAGGACAGCTACAGCGAAGTCGTCGTGAATGTTATTGACCTCGCGTTGAACTGGCAGCTCTTCTCTGATGTAGGGAGACCACGCAGCTTTGTAAACGTGATGTCCGCGAACAGGGATCAATCGTACTTGACGGACCAAGCGCGCTACGAAGTCCGGAAGCCATACAAATGCTAGTGGCCACACCCACATCCCTTGTGACGTGTCACGTGACCCAATTATTGACCTGCAAAATATCCACGGGTCCGCTGTAACGGATTGTGCACAAACTCGTTACAGCTAGGCCGTACAAAATTTACTGTGTACATAGCCGAGTGACAGCTTTTCGAAACTTGTTTTTTAACACAAAAGCAAAACTGTCGGAGATGTGGACCAGTAGATGGCCGACGGTGCAACGCGGAATCCTACGTTCACCAATCAGGAAACTTGAGGGCAATGTCTCGACACAGACTTGCCAGAGCTGTGGAAGCGGTACTTTCATGACGTTCCCGCCA
Source organism: Agelas oroides (assembly GCA_949130485.1). Lineage (NCBI taxonomy): Eukaryota > Metazoa > Porifera > Demospongiae > Agelasida > Agelasidae > Agelas > Agelas oroides. Next base: position 12,468,980 of record OX422183.1, on the reverse strand, counting down.
CATGAACTCGTCCAGGTACGAGGGTAGCATCATCGGGTCTCCTAGGCGTGGACTTTCATTCGCTTGATTAAACTTTGTCTTACTCCGGTTCCAGTAGGACTCGGCATGCTGGGTGTGAACACCAGTAGCTGGGCCGGGTCTACAGAATGAAGACTGTGATTCACAACTCTATGCTTCCAACAGATAGTACTATCGAAAAGCTGTCACTCGCTAGCTACGTACCGCAGGTCAATAATTGGGTCACGTGACACGTCACAAGGGATGTGGGTGTGGCCACTAGCATTTGTATGGCTTCCGGACTTCGTAGCGCGCTTGGTCCGTCAAGTACGATTGATCCCGCGAACAGTACTCTCGATCCTGAAAGTCGTCGCCATAGTTAGTTGGAAGTGTCCTAATTGCGTACGTAGCACTTGCGTAAAATCTTTTGGGGGGGGGGCTTATAGTCGAGACTAATTGCATCCTCGAATATAAGCCCCCCCCCCCCCCCACTTTAGGCGGGATGTAGTGTACAAAATGGGGGGGGGCGTATTAACGGGACACTACGGTAGTTGCAGCATGATTCTAGTTCATGCATTGGTTAACATCATCCTCAGACTCATGCACGATGCAAACTTTGTATTTGTACGTCAAACTTATCCTGTTGGTATCAAGATTGGAGTTACATGACTTCCAACAATAGAAATTGTGTTGCGGAAAGAAAGAAATAAGCAAAATAATAGTAATCAAGGTCTGCACAAACACAATCTTTGTAACTGTAAAGCGCAGTAACCACCCCTCATTTTGCCTACAAGTTGGAGAAATAAGTTTTCCTGTTCACTGTTAGCAGCCTCATTCCCATGCTCATACCCTAGCAACGAGGCTGGTGAGGAGCCACGAATATATTCCTAGCACTACATACGCTTGAGTTATTTGTCAAGTTGTACGTAGATGGATAGTGAAGGAAGACATGTTGGTGAAGCTAGTGTACTTGTCTACGGGGTGGGTGCATGATGGAAGAAACAAAGACACAAGTCATGTTACGTGCTCAGATTAGATTTCCATTCCTCTGACCTGTGTACAATTTATTACATCACAGTTATATCATTCAGGTCAAGGATACTTGTATTCACAAGATAGGGGTGAATGGTGGTAGCCAAACAAGAAGTTATGTACTCAGATTAAATTACATTCCTCTTGCCGTGTAGTATTCATGATATCAAGTTACATCATTCCATCATGTAGTTAATTCTTTATTGGTTTGACTACTCATGTTTGTGTATGGTGATGTCTTTGTGTATTCTTGCACTACTTCGGCGAATCTGAGGCTAGTGGTAGTTATCACAGGGCACGTAAACTTGAATCATGCAACAGTTAGCAACTTGCACATGTAGCTAGCCATTACAGTTTGTTGTAAACATGAAATGTGAATGTTCAGTGCTATGTATGTCGGAATGGGTCAGTAGCTAAGTACATTTCATCAACGGCAACTCACACTAGCTAAACCCAATCTCTTCCAGAAAAACAGAGAAGTTGTTGAACGAAGCACACAAGGATGAGAGAGTGGTGCAGCTGGTGAAGGGAGGCTTGTTGTGAAGGATAGTTGTATTTCCAAGACAGGTGTGCATAATTGCACAAGTATGCACTCAGATTAGATTCCCATTCCTTGGGCCTGCTAGCTAGTTACATAACGGCATCCAGAGCTCCAAGGATTATTCTTGAAGATCTTGACAAAGAGATGGACAGTCTATCATGGTAAGGGCCTCCTTCAGATCTCTCTCACTTGGGTGACCCAGAACACCTCTCATCTTTCCAGAAGCTAAGCAACTATGAAGAAGTGATCAGCAAATGGCTGGTATGGAAGGGGATGGAACTGGTAAATGCAAATACTCAGAATGGTTCATGTCTGGAAGAATTCAGAATCTGTAGCATAGGATGTGGAGATGGGGCTCTTGATCGGCACATTCTGTCCAATTTGGTAAAATTATTCCCCAATGTAAAATTCCACTACACTGGTATTGATGCTGATAATGAAATATGTGAGGTAGCAGAATCAAAACTAAAGGACCTTGCTCCTAATGTCAGAGGGAAGGTCCTAGTTGAAGACTACCAGGAGCTAGAAGAGGAAAGTTTTGCGGCACCATTAAGCTTCGACCTTATTATTATGATCAATTCCGTCTGTGCTTACTATGCAACATCACTAGAGCCACTGTTGAAAGGCATTATCCGTCTCCTGAAGCCTAATGGAGAATTAGTCATTGTTAGCTCAAGTCGGCAGTCATTTGATGAGCTAATAGCATATTTTGGCTACATCAGCAAAGACAAGAGCTCCAGAGCACAGAGTATGTCTCCGACGCTTTGAAAAACCTGCAACTAAAGTATGTCATCCACAAGGAGGCTCTCACCTTTGACCTCAGTCAGTGTTTCAATAACAAGTTTCAAACGCCATGCTCACAGAATGTCCTTGATCATCTCATATTCACAAGGCTGAAAGATTATCCTCCCAAAGTCTCGTCACTCTGCATTGAGTACTTGGATGCAATTGCCGAACCAGGAAAGCCATCCAAGTATTTGATTGTTTCTGTTAGTGGTATGATTGTGGGTAGTGGTAAGGATGTCTGATATCTGTCTGGCTTCTCAGATAAGTTAAAGGGTGCCTCAAATTTGACCCACAGCGAAACAACAACAACAACACCAACAACAAAAAAATCCAACAACTTTTTAACCATGTTGACTTCTTAAATGTGGCCATGAAAAGTGCTAGCTAGAGAATGTTATTGCCTTCTCCTTGTCAATCTTCAAACTTTAGAAAGAGTCATTGGGTGAGAATCTCACAATGGGTGATTGTGTGTAAGCAACAATGTAGTCTCTTTCCCTAGAATTATTGGAGTGCATGGCCATGTGTAGGGTGAAGTTGTATTAATCTGTTGCTATAGGGAAGCGTGAAAACTTGCTTTTCTAAAATGGCTGCGAATTTGAAGAAATGCTACATTAAGATGTTCACATTAGACCGTTTGCAAATGCTTCTTGTTTTCGATAAATCAGTTTCATGTATTACTGCTGTCCTAACTGCAAGAAATAGTAATCAAGATGTGGACACACAACAAGGTTATTATTATTGAGGCTGCATGTCGGAAAAGAACTTTTGTACCAAGTGACTAAAGCGAAGGGCAGAGAATGATAATGTCAGGCCTTGTTTGCTCCCCAACTTGCATTTGTCAGGAATCAATCCAGCTCAAACAGTTTTATAGAACTGACCACAGATTGAATAAAGTGGGTACAGTCGGTCCCATAGCCAAAGGCTGGTGTGAGGGACTTCGAAAGAAAACAAAAATGAATAAAGAAAATAAGTAAGGAAAATAAGACAAGAATACATGGGAACAGTAGTAAGTTGAATAGGGTAGCTAACAAACTTAGCAATTGTACAGTAACCTAATTTTATTTTTAAAGGACCCTATGCTACTGCACAAAACAACATCGGCAGGTAAGGAGTTCCAAAGTTTAACACTTGATATGAAAAAATAATGATAAAAAGCAGTACATCTAGCAAAAGGCTGCACTAGCTGTCTAGTATGACTAATTCTTAAGTTAGGAGATTGTTTATAAAGAAAATAACCACCAGGGCAATACAAAAAGCCATGAACAAACTTAAAAGTAGCAAGGAGTTTAAAGTACGATCTCCTGTTCGTGAGGGGAGCCAAATCATAATGGGTACGAAGAATCTGGTAGTCCAAGTTCCAAGATCGACTGGCAATTTTCAGTGCAAAATGCTGAACCGATTCGAGCAGTAGTTGGTCCTTCCTCAAATGAGGATCCCAGACAATACATGCATAGTCTAACATTGGGAGAACTTGGGCCTTATACAGGGTAAATATGGTACCAGCATCACAATGTGGGGGAAAAAATCTGTATATAAAGCCAAGTTGTCGCCTTGCCCTACAACACACAGACTCGATATGACAAGACCAAGTCAGGTCATCAGTAATCCACAAGCCCAGGTACTTGAAGTATTTCACCTTCTCCAGGGGACTACCGTTGACTAAGATTGTGAATCTCAGTTTGCTGGAGTGACTCCTGGAAATGCACATCGACTTAGATTTAGCCACATTTATGGTAAGGTGGTTCAAGGAAATCCATTCACAAATGCGATCCACATCATCTTGGAGCTCCTGCATGTCAGAGGGAGAGCTTAGAGGTTTAAAGAGCAGAATGTCGTCCGCATAAACCAGCAAGGTTGAGCCTTTTGATAGTTGTATGTTAAAGATATCATTGATATACAGCAGAAAAAATATAGGACCTAAGATTGAACCTTGGGGTACCCCTGAGATTACAGGCAACCATGGGGATGTACAACCACGATCAGGACAACTCTCTGGAGACGTTGCTTGAGGTAGTTGGAAAACCAGGAGAATAGGTGGATAGGAAGGTGCAGGGAGTAAAGTTTGTTTAGTAAAGCCTGATGAGGCACACTGTCAAACGCCTTTCTTAGGTCAAAGAAGACACAACCCACATGTTGGTGGTTGTCAAGTGCAGAGTGCCACTTATGAATAGCAATCAAAAGCAGTGTGGTGGTGTTTCTGAAAGCCAAACTGGTTGGTCGAGAGAATGTTGTGGGCAGCTAGGTGTTCTGACAGGAGAGAATAAACGTGGTGTTCAAGGGTTTTGCTTATGATGGGTAGTAGGGATATTGGTCTATAAAACCGAACATCAGACTTATTGGTTTCCTTGGGAATAGGAACAACATTGGAACATTTCCAGTCATTGGGCAGTTTCCCAAGACTAAGAGACAGGTTAAACAAAGAGGCAATAGATGGAGCTGCCTCTTCAGCAAACGTCCTCAGCATCCAGGCTGAGATGGCATCAGGACCTGATGCAGAGTGGGGTTTGATCTTACAAAGGCGCCAAATAACTTTGTCAGGGGTGATGTCAAGATTGGGAGGGGGGGCCGCAGGGATGGTAAGGGGCCACATAGGTAGGATGGATAACCTTGGAATTAAAGCAGGATGCAAAAAAATAGTTAAGCATCATAGCTTTATCAGGGTCTGAAGTAGATAAGGCAGAGCCATTTGATAATGCCTTGGAATGGTTGGATTTACTGGATTTCAGAGTGCGCATGATGGACCAGAACTTTTTTGAGTCACATCGTGTGTTTGGCCTCTCGGAGCTTGGAGACCACTTGGTTGCGGATGGTCTTATATTTGACATACCAGTCAAAGCATTTGGAGGACTTGAAACGCTTGTAGAGACATTCGCGAAGTCTGATGTCGTGTCGAATATCAGTTAAACAAGAAAGGTGATTGTAAGTATCATGGTTCCAACATGGGGTCGTTTGTGTGCTTTATCTGAGATACATGCCTTTCATGTTCGCCCTGGTCCATTCACAACACTGTGGCTGCTCAGAGGAGGTCCAACACAGTCACGTGCGCTATGCATTAATGAACATTCCACACATTCAAAATGATGCAATTATGACGTGACCGTTTCAAATGGTGTGAACTTATACCATCCCCTCTCTCACCGCTTTTCGGCATGGGGAGGAGCCTGGGTACAAGGCTAGACAGCAGTGAACCTACAAATAAATGATGTGAACGTGAGCATGATGATCTCGGTGCATGGACAATTATTGTTGACTCACACTTTCTCTTTGCACAACATTTGGCTTGGGGACACTGACCACAGTCTTCTTCTACTAAACACCCTTCACACTCCCTACATCTTGATTTCTTCTTACCTATAAGGAGTAACAACTAATCCCAGTGAGTGCAGTGACTCATATCAAACTGCAAAGCATGAATTAGTATAACCTGCAATTGGTTTCACTGGCTTCTGTATACCAGCGATCAATGCTGCTGGCTCTTTTTCGGTAGGAAGTGATGACAGGGCAGTGTCTGCCTTCTTAGCAGCCTCCTGTAAAGTGGTGTACAAGTAGTAGAAAAAGTACAACTATGAAAATGTTATTTCTTATCTACTAACACTCAGCATTCTGCCTTTAATGATAGTGTAAGTGTATGACGATATGCAGGCTTAATAAACTCTTGCGGTATGATTACATTACCTTACGAAGGTGGTCTGCTTGAATCCCAACCCTGTTCTGATAGGAAGAAGAACCTTTGTGCCTTCATCTATTGCTCTGTTTAAGAGCACTGCATTGTCGAAGCCTCATTCTTGCCTTGATATGAGCATACTTCTTCTTTGTCTGGCGTGCTCGGTCAACCACTGCAGGCCTGATGACTAGTCCTTCCACAGTAAGTAACTTCTCCTGGAAAGCTGACTTAATTACCTTTAGCTGCTCATCCAGTAGAATCAGGTCATCAGCCTATCTCTTTCAAAGTGATCCTCACTCTCTCTGCAGCTGAATTTATGGAGACACTTTGCTTCTGTAGAAATGCAAAGTACATCAGTATGCACTAATGTGTATGTATGTGCGTGTGTGTATGTGTGTGTGTGTGCGTGTGTGTGTGCATGTGTGTGTGTGTGTGCGTGTGTGTGTGTGTGTGTGTGCTGTGTGTTTGTGTGCGTGTGTGTGCTATGTGTGTGTGCGTGTGTGTGTGTGTGTGTGTGTGTGCTGTGTGTGTGTGTGTGCATGTGTGTGTGCACATGTATGTGTGTGGATGTGCATGTGTGTATTGCATGTGTGTGTGCACACATTGTACGTGTGCATGGTGTGCATGTGTGTGTGTGTGCATGTGTGTGTGTGTGTGTGTGTGCATGTTTGTGTGTGTGTGTGTGTGTGTGTGTGTGTGTGTGTGTGTGTGTGTGTGTGTATGCGTTGTGCACGTGTGCATGCATGCATGAGGGCTTACCCCCCCCCCCCCCCCCCCTCCCCAACTATATCCTGGTTTTATAATAATTACACCACACTTACTCTCAATGGTAGGTCACCAACTAGCTACGTCCCCTGTGGTATCCATGCAGTCATGTGTGGTATGGTTGCAGACAGTTGGTTCGCTCCTCTGCTGGATATTGCAACAGATGCTGTCTACATCCATTGAGAGGTAGGCACTGTAAAGGTATTTTGAAGGTAACTGCTCCCATTGCCACTCCTTCCTATGCTGAAATGGACGTACATACGTACATACACATATATCAGAAAAATTCCGCCGTTCAACTCACTGGTGTGGGGCTCGCTCACGCTTGCCGCAATTACACGACGTAAAGGGCGAATTTTTTTTTTGGGCGTACTTTCGACTTAGACTTTGGTAATGTTACTATGTGCGCATGCGCTAAGGGGTGCGGTCTGGATTATACTCACATGCCGCTTGATTGATTTCGCGGGAAAAGTGAGCGTTGAGTGACGTCTGGCCTGGAGGAAGGTACGCCACATTGGGCTCCCAAAATGATGTAGCCACGTAATACTGATGCAGCTATAATTACATTCAACAACTTTCAGTGATGAGTGAGCAACAGCAAATTATAATAACTGATGGCAATGACAATGAGCTGATTAGTGATGACCTCAGGAGGTTAGCTGGCAAAGAATGGCTGAATGATAAGGTAAATCAATTCCAGTGTTAAAGTGCACAATGGTTGTTTTGCAAGACTATCAGCAGTGCCAGTATGTATACTCTTCTTGACCCACAGATCATGATGAAATATCTTCGTCTTCTCCAATCTGAAGCAGAGAGAGTAAGAATGAAAAGTTGGCTAGAAAAGCTTTACATACTTACAACATAGATTACTTTGTTAACAATTGGCTTGCAGCTGACACATAGAAAGACCACCATTCTGAACAGTTTCTTCACAGAGAAATTGCTTTCTACTGGTTATGATGGTGTGCTACGATACTACAGAAAGGTATGTGGAATACCTGTTGATTACATGATTAGTACCTGAATACATATACATAAAAAGTTGTTTGAATCTGATGGAATACTGGTACTCTTCAATGATAAGCGAAACCACTGGACATTCATGGTACAGTACATATACCTCAAGCTCAGGGAGTTTACAGTCATGATTGATGAATACTAATGATCTACATCTCCAATTTTTCATTGACAGTGGGCTGATCTGGCGGCAAAGGAAATGATATACTATGATTCATTCAAGCCACTATGTTCTCCCTACTTTTGCACAATTTGGTATGTAATCGTACATAAATATAATACTTGTACTGTTACAGATAGATACTGTTGTTCTATTACTAACAGAAACTATCTTGAGAGAAGAGCACAAACAGAGGAAAACATTATCAGCTGGCATGACTGGAAATTCCATATGGCAACGGTTAGTAAGGCATCTGAGGGCGATATTTTCTGCAGTAGGTGGTACTGCTGTATATTTGTAATGTGTATGAATAGACATATTTTTTATCCACTATAGGACATACCTTGCCAACTAAATGGATACGACTGTGGCATCTTTAGTCTTGAGGTACCTATACATACGTACACTCAGTCAACTGGGTATTAGAATAGTCATACAAGATTCAGTGGTTGCTTTACAGTTATGTTAGTATAAGACCTGTAAAAACATTTGTAGTTGTGGTCTAATAAGTGGAATAATAATTTAATTTTGGCCTGATCTGTTAGTCTGAAAAAAAAAAAGCCTCAAAGATCTTGATATGCAGCTGGAGTTCACTTGCAAGCAAAGCAGCACATGACAAGTTTAGTAAATTTTGTCTTCTACACAGTTTGCAAGATGTTTACTACTGGGTCTCCCAATGGGATTTGAGCAGGTAAGCATTTGTAAGCAATGTATGGGTACTAAACACACGTTATGCACACCCGTCTCCTGCAGTGTGATACAGCACAGATTCGAAGTCGGATTCTTCACGAATTGACTGAGAAGAAGCTGCTTACAAATGACAACACATCAAGTAGCTCATTTACTCAGAAGCTATCAACAAAATCTGAGGCAAAGTTATCTGAGCTCAGACAGTGACTTTGAAGACAAGTCAGCAGTCAGCCGAAAGAGAAAGAAGCAGATTAGTAACTCCTCAAAGTTTGAAAGTGATGGCAATAGTAGTGATGCACATGTTTGTAATGGTCATCGTACAAATATCTCAAGTGGGTTCACTAACTTTTCTTCCCCCAAGTCCCTCAATTGGGAACAAACTTCCTGCTGATATTCAGTCTGTACTACCACGTGATGAAGAATATTCATACGTTATCCAATCATACCAGGACCAGGAAACTAGATCATTTGAAGGTGCTCCGGAATTTGCTTTTAGTGCAGTAATTTGAATCAATCTTGAAAGCACTGAAGCAATTGACAACTGGTTAAAGAAAATGATGGAAACAAGCTTGTGCACTTACAGAGTGTCCAGAGGAGGGCATAAACCAGTAGGCAAACGCTTACTTTGTAAACATGAGATGCACTGTCAACACTCTAGAAAGGCTCTTACACCTAAACAGATACAGAAATCTGCTGCTGCAAAAGCGAAAAAACTGAGAAAACCTTTAGTGAGAGACAAGAAAACACAATGTCCATCTTTATCATTGCAAGTTCCTACAAAGAAACAGAAAAGAGCAGCTGAACAACATCCTTACCTGTTGAGCCACAGAGCTGTATTAAAGCTGGATTTCATCCACAACCATCCTATTCATGCTGCTCATCCTCTCATCTTTCGCCCTATCAGTGAAAACACAAAGCAGCAATTCTTTGAGTATTTTGACAAAGGCCTTTGTGCCTCATCTGCGAGGCACACACATGAACAAATGCTCATTCTCAACTCAGAAACAGATGCTCACAAACAAACAGTGCTAGCAGATTGTGCAACTAATCCAAACATACAAGACATATGTTGTTTGTTCATTCAATGGAGAAAGAGAAACTATGGGGAAGAGGATGGAAAACAAATATTTGAAAGGCTACAGGATGAAGTAGACAAGTACAATGAAAAGCATGCAAGTATGGGTGGAAAAGCACTGCTGCAGTGGTATGAGGCAGATGATGACAAAGATATGGACAGCGAAAGTGAATGCATTCCAAAGAAAAAGAAGAAAAGAGAGATATCAAATAAACCACTAATATTGGTTCTTTTGACCCCACTCATGGCACGTGCTCATGAAGAAATTCAACAAGCTAGTGAAATTGCTTTCTGTGACTCAACAGCATCTCTTGACAGATTTAACACATCTATATTCATTTTGTCCACTGCCAGTACTGCATCTGGTATACCTCTAGCGATAATACTAACATCAGATGAACGAGAGCACACTATTCAAAGAGCATTTGAGATGGCTAAGGAAATTTTTACCACCCTGGGCATTTTTTGGCAATGGACCGAATACTGGTCCAGAGGTATTCATGATAGATGACAGCTCTTCTGAACGAGCAGCTATTACTAAGGCATGGCCATCAGCTGTAGTTCTCCTCTGCACTTTCCACTTCCTTCAAAGAAGATGGACATGGCTGCAAGATGGTCAAAATAAAGTGGATAAAAATGATCGTCTGATTCTTATTGAAAAACTGAAGAACATGGTATATGCAAACAGCGAGAGTGCTCTTGAATCTCATTACCATAAACTACTTCAAACATGTCCACAAGCTACCAGATACTCTCATTTTTTACAACATCTACAGTCTGTCTGGGAAAAGAGACATACATGGGCACACTGTTACCGAAGCACTCTGCCACTACGAGGAAATCATACAAATAATTATGCTGAAGCTGGGATCCGAATACTTAAAGAACTGATATTCTCACGGGTGAAGGCCTATAACCTTATTCAAATGTTTTCCTTTGTCACAGAAATCATGGAGATGTTCTATCAAAAGAAACTTCTGAGCCTCGCTAACAATAGAATACAAACATATATGCTTTCAGGGGATTAATGCTCAGAGGCTGGATAAGGATGACATTCAAGCCGGAGATAATGGATGGTACAATGTTCAAAGTCAGACAACTCGTGGTGACTATTACTCAGTGAATACCCACATCGGATTTTGTACATGTCCTAAGGGAAGAGATGGCTCACCTTGTTTACATCAAGCTGCTGTAGTTGTCCAGTATGGAGAATATGGGCTCAACTTCATTACCAGCATGTCATCTTCAGCAAGACAAAAGCTCGCACAAATTGCGCTTGGAGATGGTGCCATCAAGGACCCAGGCTTTTATTCTTCAATCCATCAAGAATCCCTTGAGCATAAATACGGGGGTAAAGGGAAAGACCAGATAAAACCATCATCACTTGACACAATGGACTTCAGCAGTACCCACTGGGATTTGATTCGGGCAGGTGCTTATGAGGACAATGAAGAGCCAGCTACTGACAAAATCTCCCCAAACTTAGAAGAGACATGTAAAATGATTGATTCTGTAGCGGAGGATTTAAAAAGAAGGCTAAGAGAGCACCCTCTTGATGAACAGTTATTTTCAGGTACAAACAAATTCATTCATCGATACAACCGCTATTCATCCTGCAAATCAAATGCAATGCTAGCTTCTGCTCTTCACAAATATGGATGGGTTTTTGGAGGATCTGTTACGTCACAAAAGTTTGGAAGACTGCGTCATGGAAAACGAATCACTATTCAAGCCACAGCTGCTGGCAGACGCAGAAAAGGAGTAAAAAAAAGGGAAAGCTCCAGTTGTATCTGGAAGGCCAGCTGGATCTCAGTCTGTCAACATTACTGACAAACACTCCATGCACGTTCGTAATGAACCTAAGGGTAAACGTCTTCATAATCTTAGTGCTAACATCGCTAAAGGTCAGCAGAATGCTGGTAAATGGTAAACTCATACCCTCAGACTATCTACTCTATACGTATACTGTCTCGCTATTTTATATGTGTACATGCAAGGTACTTACTGACTGTGTCTGTGAAACCAACGATCGCTCGTGCGATCGGGAGTTGGAAGTTCAACAAGGTTCAAGGTGCATATTCCATCTGCGGCCGCCGCGCCTGTGGCGAATACGCTCAGACCATACCCCTTGGCGCATGCGCACACAGTGGCCATTGCAAAGTCTAAGTCGAAAGTACAGTACGCCCAAAAAAAAATTCGCCCGGCTCTGAACAAAATAAACATTACGTCATAATGAAATAACCGAAAGCTGGGCGTGTGGGGGACTTCACTTTGGAGATTTAAAGGTAGGCAGTGGCTGGGTATATATTAAGGTGATATGCTAGTCACTCGGTATCTACACTGTCTATGAGCCTACGTAGCTAGACTTTCACGACTGCACCGCATCTCGACTTCTGTAAACTGACTTAGCTACCTGCCCAAAGCTGGGGGAAGAATTAGTTATGAGACACAGTAGGCAAGTGGTGCTCGTGTTAGGCCTAGCTGCAATGATTAGTATGGGATCCCCAAACCAGGGTAAGATATTTATTGAGAAGTCTTGTGCCCAATTTCTGTGCAAAGGGCAAAATATCTTGTAGCTAATGCTGCTCAGTGTTACTCCTTATCCAGGACAACATTTTCCAGAGCTGCGGACCTACTCTGAAAACCAAGAAGAGACTGTAGCATGTCCTCGTAGCTGTTCACATGATGGTGACAGTGTAACGTTCTGCATCTTTGATAATGCAACTTCTGTTCCAAGGCACTTGTATTCCTACCTTCAGTCTGAGAACGACTTGCTGGTTGGTGAGCCAGGAAATGATTGTGATGATCGCACCAGTGAAAATGGTTCAGCATTCATTTCGTTCAGAGTGAAACCATGGATGTCAGGTTGCACTATATACTGTGTGCAAACATTACTACACTGCAGTTCACTTGTCAACACTCTCATCCCCCCACTGCTGATAAATGTTGAAGTTATTTAAGTATGTGTGATTTAGTTGTGGATATATACATGGATTATTTAGCTTGATAGGTCATACCACCAACTGTTACGACAACATATCTCTATTAGTGGTTATATGTGTGTAGAGTATTACAGCTGTATTTCTGGCGGACAGATGTTTTTAAATACTTATCACTTCTTTGAAAGCTGTACTTTGTATTTGTTGAATTGACTACAACTGGACAAAGCTGAAGAAGATTTGTCATGAACACATTCTGAAACCATTTGCAATGCTAAAAAGGATATTACACAACCACTGGTGTTTAGGAAACGTAAAATGTGCAATGCCAATGTATTTCAAATTTGAACCTGTTCTTTTTACACAGCAGAAAATAGGTGCAATAATGGAGGAGATTCACCAACGCTATCATCAATACCATCACCAACACCAATATCATCAGCAACACCACCACTCACATCACCAACACCAATATCACCATCACCATCAGCAACACCACCACTCGCATCAACACCACCGGCTACACCAACAACATCACCAACATTAGCACCACCATCAACACCAATAACATCAGCAGGTACATACAATTGAGGGGAAGATATAGGGCAAACACCCCATTGCATGACTGTGAAATTATTTATGCATGACCACATTACCACATGTTTACTCTTGAACAAGCAAGTTCCTAACATACTGTAGTGTAGATAGTATTTGACATTCACAGATCTCTTGTTGAAACAGTGAGAAATAAATACACAGAAATAATTCCTAGACAATGCTTTTATGTAAGTTGCCTTCCACATATCTGCCTAGGGGTCCGAATGACTTAGTGGTAAGAGCATCCCACTAATTACCCTGCACATGCCTCCACATAGTGGGATTGAGGAATCTGTCAGTCTGTCAACAAATAAATTTTAAATTGAGACTGTGGCATGTGTGAATCATCGTAAAGCCATCTAAATATCGTTTTGAGAGATTTTCCAATTTTGTTACCTTAAGGCATGTGTACCTAAAAATGACCTCGTTCCCAGGCTAGTGTGTGGGTGGAGAAAAAATACTGACTATATACTGAGAGGAAGTTGTAGATTCTGTTTCATTCTCTTTCCTCCTCCCCCGCACAAGAGCCTGGGGATGAGCTATGACTGAAGCAGCTCTATTTGAATCTATGGATTGTCCCCATACCCAGACTATAAAATTTACATTTAAGAATGAGACTGTGAACAAAGCTTGGTCACATCAATATCTTAACATGTGTCACATGAAGAATACTATGTTCTGTTTGGAACACTGTTTTAAGCAAGCAAAACACATGCTGATCTAGGATGGGACCTAGGGGGACTAAGCTCCCCCCCATCTCTTCTGCAGCTTGTTTGTGTTCACTGTTGCCCCACGCCCAAAGCAATTGGAAAGGAATGCTTTCTATGCCCGTTGGTGCAAGAAAGCAGACAAATGGCCACCCGGCACTGACCAGGGCTTTTCTACAGCCAGCTGCAACAGCCGCCATGCACTGTCACCCTCCGGGTGACACCCACCCACCTCCCCTTGTCCCACCATTTCTGCTAGCGCAGAACCTATCTTCAGAACGGATTGCGCCAACTGATAACATGCGGCCGAATTTCGATGACGACTATAAACATCATTGGTAGTTAAAGGGTTAACTAATAATAAAGACCAATCAGGTTGAAGAATATAACACATAATGCATGTTAGTCTTAGTCTTGTGCCCAGCTGTCCACGCCCCCTGGCAGAGAACGTCTGGTGGCTTGATTTGAATTTCTTGTCACGAAGGCATGTCTTGTGAATGCATACTATTGTGCCAAGAATGCAATTATATGTTCTCTATTTGCTGCTTTATTTGTTGTGTAGACTTACCTTCAAGTAGTCAACAACGTTCTCTAACCATCGAAGCATCAGTCACTAGTGAAAGGAGCGGCAAACTTCCTGATTTCCGTCGTCAACCTTGAGCTACAACAGCTGGTGATATCCTTCCTTCACACAAACTTGCAAACTGCCTGAATTTGTTTGCAAGTAGGTTTGTTGTAGCCCAGTCCTTAAAAGAATAAAGCGCTGATGCACACAGTTCTCTCTTCTGCACAAAAATTGCAAACCTCGGAATAAAATCGAGGCGGCCATTTTGCACTTCTATGACGTAGTGACTTTTAATTGTGCACTCTGCGATTTCATTGTTCATCTCACATTCCAGATGAGAAAGGTGTTAAAACCACCAGACCTTCTCCACCGGGAGAATGTTCTCTGCCAGGGGGCGTGGACAGCTGGGTACAAGGCTGTGTTAGTCTGGGATTAATGGTTTACAATAACTACCCTTGTTCTCAGGCTCTGTCCTCAAAGTCGGGTGGTTATTCACCATAAATCCCAGGGAACCATGCATTATTATTACAATAGTAAATGTTCACATGTACAGCAGTTCCTCAGGGTTTGCTTAACAACTTCAAGGATGTTGCTGCACTTGAAAAGATGTAATGTCTGAGAATTTAGTGTATGTAGCTAGTTTCATATGCAAACTGTTTACCTCACAGTTGGTAGAGAGGGATCGTTACATGGATTATGAATAACATTTCATCAAAGTGCTTTGTTATCACAAAAATGTAATTATCACTTGTGGTTTTTGTACACACAATACATAAGCTGATTCATCATACTAATAAAAATCCGCTAAAATATCCCCTGACGTGCTTCAATCCTCATCCTCTAAGTGTAGAGTGCAAACTGTGGGCTATCAAATCTCCCAGGCATCACCTAGTAATGGGTTATCAGTTTTGTTAAATCTACAGTGAATCCCCCATTTAGTTCACATGCTTTGCTTGCACATTTTACCTTTTATCTTGCCCTAGACTGAGACAAGATTCTTTAATTTTTATTTTGTCTCCCCCAGATGCTGTCAAGAGTCTGATAGGTGGGGTAGCTGTGGGAGTATTCATTGCTGGGCTGCTACTTGGTGTCACATGTGGAATTGGTATTGCCTTCATTGTCACACGCAAAGGAGATGTGAGTGAACACTAGTTTCTGTGTTTTCTCAAGTATTGTTATTCATGGCCTAATTAGTAAAGCATAAACAGGATTATTAATATGGTATTCTGTTTGCCCATTGTACAGATACTCTGAACAACAAAGCTATTAGCCCAAGTCAGAATCCAACTTAAAGCAACATGAATAACTTCTCTGCATTCTGTAGCTACATCATGTACAGCTAATTATAAGCAAATACCAATCAGGATAATAGGTACCCACAACCACATAAGGGCGGCCCATACAAAAAAGAGGCACCCATTTAAGAAGGCACCATTACCATGTAACATAGCGGCTAACTTTCACCATGTAACATAGCGGCTAACTTTCACCATGTAACATACTTTCACCAGTATCTATTTCCAGTTGACATGGTACAGAAACCAATATTTAGGCAAGGACTCTCAATATTACAGCTAATACATTCTCTTGCAATTTGTGCTACCATTTCAGATTATTACCACCCCATGAATATAAGTACCCCATGATTATGAGCCCCCATTCCGTCTGCTAATTTTGTAAATAAGCTCCTGGTGCTTAGTCCCCCGATTTTACGGCAATGCATAGACAGAAAGTAGAAATAACATCATATTATAAGCAGTGAGTCAGAAATTCTGAACAACTACAGTAGGTAGTTTACTTATCTGAACATGGAATCGATCCAAGACCACATTTTTCGTGCCCGCCGGAAAAATGGGTCAGGTCAACTGCCTATTCCGTTTTCGTTCAAGTGAGCCGGAATGCTGGCACATTGTTCTTTTCTAATTTAATGCTTGAAATCATCAAAGATTGCATGCGATAATATTCCACATTGTGTGCAAACGACCTACTAGCAAAATGGACATTGATTGGGCAACCCTAGCTGCCATGTATAGACTAGGCTATTCTATCTTTCGAAAGGAGCATGAGTAGCCTGTTTTGGAGTATGCTGTTTACCACAGTGTTTTTGAATTCACAATCCAGTTGACGTGACATCACGGTGATTTCAAAATATTGGAACCAACATGGTGTAGGCAGTTTACCTCTCGGCAAAAAGTAGTCTGGGCATGAGACTAGGATTACTGGGTGTTCAGATGACGAAAATGTTCAGATACTGGAGTATACAGCCATCATATCAGCCCATGTGACGCAAACTATATGCCAGTAAGCTGCAGCTGTAGTGCTGAGCAGTATTATGTGCTGCTGTCAAGCTGTCAGGTTGTGCGATGTATTCCCTGGCTACCAGATTTGAAATGAACCTCTGATATGGCGTATGTAGCAAGTGCTGGAATATGTACAGTTATACGGTGTCGCTCAGTTTCCTGTGAATGTGGCAGCTCACTTTGACAGTTGGTTTTAGCTTTGTTGCATTGCCTGCCTTGCCCATAGAGGTAATCCCCTGTCTCCAGCTGCCAAAGTAGCCAAACATAGTGGGTGCAGCTTGGTTAAAACACATTTTGTTAACAATAAATCAAAGTGTTCTGATATCTGAAGTTCAGATAAGTGACTTCCTACAATTAGGCTTGGGCATAATTATTATGCTCCAATTTGTCTCGATTATGCTATGCTTCAGTGCTCACAGAATGACTGTATTGTGCTTTCCCAACTGTGTCATTTATGCCCACTCAAACGTTCACGATCATGCATCCATCCAAGCATGATTGTTGTTTATCGATGGTCGTCTTAAATTGGTTGAAGACCTTCTTTGCACGGGATGCTGTCTCAATATGCTTAGACTGCAAATTAGCTACTCATGGATAACAATAATGTTCATGAATAATGTTAACAACTTATAAATAATGATAAGTTGCTGTTGTAGAATAATAGGTGGGAATTTGGGAAATTATGTAATTATGAGTTGAACACTTCCTTGAAACAGTATAAATAATAGTATATACAATAGTATATTGTCATGATGGGAGCTGTGAAGAGCGCTCATCTTCAGAGGCTGCAAGTTCAAGATTTGAGGTCTCTCTTGTTCACTACTGAGTGTGCTTTGATCTCCCCCTCCTTCTCAATTGGCTAGTATAATGTTGCAGTACAATTATCGTTAAATTTTGCAAAGATTGTCTAAAAATGTATTGAGAATAATGGGTAAAATTTGGAAGAATAATAGAATAGAATAATGGTAAACACAAAAGGATATTTTGTCAATCCATAGCACTTACGTTTGCAATCATGGCTCAGTGCTTACTAGAGCTGATTATGCTCAATTTTATGCTCGCCTAATATGCACAAGCCTACCTAATATAATCTGTTAGTCCGGTTTTTCACTAGATCAGGTCTAGATTTGAAATTGAACTGAACCTGAATTGAATTCACATTAGCACGCTGGTAGTGTCTACCAAGACACAAGTATAGGTCTGTACCAAATCTACCAAGTAGCTCACAGCACTTACCTATCTTTAATGTTCCCATTCCTCCTCCCTCTCTCTCCTGCTAATGGATATCCAGAAATCTGCAGCAACAGCCAGCAGCCAAGAACTAGACAGGACATAGCTTCTGGATCCAGCCTTGTGTGAATTTATCTCAACACTGATATCCTGTATACATGATTGACTATCTCTTCCTATACATTTGACTTCATATTCAGTGTTACCACCACTGATATTTTAACACATAATCATGCCATGTATTTTAATTCTATGGTTATTATAATGGTGTATGCCAAGACAAATGGCAGCTATTTGACAGTGTAATACCTCCATTATAATATAAAATTATGGTATCTCAGTGTTTTAACATTCATTAATATATGCTAGTACCTACTTGCACATATGCAAAGTGAATATTACACATTGCATATTAAAGTGATATGTTTGTGCTTTATACGATGCATTTACCAGACATCTACATGCACAATGGAAGCTTGCAGAATATTGCTAGCTACTTCTTTGCATGATTCATTTACCCATGTCACTTGTAGCAAACAGAGATTCTGGATAATGGGTTGTTGGAAACCATAAAAGTGTTTGTCACAGATTGAGAAGTAGTATATAGGGTTCTTGAGAAGTGTCAAAGGCCTGGGAACAATCAAGGTCTATTTGCATGTGCAGGACCCCGGAATATGCTGATGGAATTAACATGCAAATCTGTAGGAGTTTGGGTTGATTTTAGGGCTGAACTAACACTCAAATCGGTACGAGATGGCTTAATTTGGCCGGGAACTAACACGCAAATTCGTACGTCAAGAAAAAAAATAACACACAAATCTACACGAGTTAGTAGCAATTGTAAGTAACTAACACTCATACCTGTACGAGATATGGTGTCCACAGGCGCTGCGCCCTAGTTGAATTTTTGAATTACGGTAGTTGACCATGTGCATTGCTGTTTGCCACACCATGCCATGCCAGGGACTCTAGATGCAATGAGGCTGGTGAGGAGCCATGAATATATGCCTATCCCTACCAACGCTTGAGTTATGTTTCAAGTTGTACGTAGATGGATAGTGAAGGAAGACTTGTTGGTGAAGCTAGTGTATATGTGCTTGTATTTATATGATGGAAGAAAAAAAGACATAATTATTATGTGCTCAGATTGGATTTCCATTCCTCTGGGCTGTGTACAATTTATTACATCACAGTTATATTGTTCAGGTGAAGGATACTTGTATTCACAAGGTAGGGGTGAATGGTGGTAGCCAAACAAGAAGTTATGTACTCTGATTAAATTCCATTTGCCATGTAGTATTATCATAATATCATACTCATGTTTGTGTATGGTGCTGTCTTTGTGTATTCTTGCACTACTTCGGCGAATCTGAGGCTAGTGGTGGTAGTCATCACAGGACACATTTAAGTTGAATCATGTAATTAACAGTTAGCAGCTTGGACATGTATTACAATTTTTTTTGCAAACATGAAATGTGAATGTTCAGTGCTATGTATGTCGGAATGGGTCAGTAGCTAAGTACATTTCATCAACAGGAACTCACACTAGCTAAACCCAATCTCTTCCAGAAGAACAGAGAAGATGTTGAGTGAAGTACAGAAGGATGAGAGAGTGTTGCAGCTGGTGAGGGGAGCCTTGTTGTGAAGGATAATTGTATTTACGAGACAGGTGTGTATAATGGCACAAGTATGCACTCAAATTGGATTCCCATTCCTCGGGCCTGTGAAGCATTATACATCATAGTGGTTAAATTATTTAAAGCGTGATCCTTTGTTGGCTTCACCTCTCATGTTTGTGGTGATGTCTCCCTAATATGTGGTTGTGGTTTGACAGTGCAAACCTGGCACTGCCTGACTGTACTACCTAATAAGGCATGCACCTGCTGTATCTGTGGCTAGTTGCATTGTATTCAGTGTGTAGAGTGACAGATCTGGTTATAGTCTTGTGACCTATATTTGGTTGTGCATACATACCACAGCTTCCATATTTCTAGTGCAGACTCTTAGCTAGCAACATATAGAAGCTGTGAACACTGAATTGCTTGTGTTATTGTGAGAACTGATGCTGACAACTAGCTATAGTGGCACTGATCATTAGAAAGCAGTCAATAGCTAGCTAGTTACAAAGCTAATAATGGCATCCAGAGCTCCAAGGATTATTCTGGAAGATCTTGACAAAGAGATGGACAGTCTATCATGGCAAGGCCCTCCTTCAGATCTCTCTCACTTGGGTGACCCAGAACACCTCTCATCTTTCCAGAAGCTAAGCAACTATGAAGAAGTGATCAGCAAATGGCTGGTACAGAAGGGGATGGAACTGGTAAATGCAAATACTCAGAATGGTTCATGTCTGGAAGAATTCAGAATCTGTAGCATAGGATGTGGAGATGGGGCTCTTGATCGGCACATTCTGTCCAATCTGGTAAAACTATTCCCCAATGTAACATTCCACTACACTGGTATTGACGCTGATGATGAAATATGTGAGGTGGCAGAATCAAAACTAAAGGACCTTGCTCCTAATGTCAGAGGGAAGGTCCTAGTTGAAGACTACCAGGAGCTAGAAGAGGAAAGTTTTGCGGCACCATTAAGCTTTGACCTCATTATTATGATCAATTCCGTCTGTGCTTACTATGCAACATCACTAGAGCCACTGTTGAAAGGCATTATCCGTCTCCTGAAGCCTACTGGAGAATTAGTCATTATTAGCTCAAGTCGGCAGTCATTTGATGAGCTGATAGCAAGATTTTGGCTGCATCAGCAAAGACAAGAGCTCCAGAGCACAGAGTATGTCTCCGACGCTTTGAAAAATCTGCAACTAAAGTACATCATCTACAAGGAGGCTCTCACCTTTGACCTCAGTCAGTGTTTCAATGATAAGTTTCAAACCCCATGCTCACAGAATATCCTTGATCATCTCACATTCACAAGACTCAAAGATTATCCTCCCAAAGTCTCATCGCTCTGCATTGAGTATCTGGATGCAATTGCGGAACCAGGAAAACCATCCAAGTATTTGATTGTTTCAGTCAGCGATATGATTGTGGTTGGTGGTAAGGATGTCTGAATGCAGATTTGACACTGTGATACTTAGTGACACTCAGTGTACTGTTGTAGCTAATCGAATTATTTTGTTTGTTTGTTTCTTTTTTGCACTTTGGGAATTTGACTTTAATAGACTAGGGTTGATGTTTGGAAGCGTTCATAGGAAGTTGTAATCCATCATGGAGATATGGCATTTAGTTGTAAACCAAACTGTAGCTATGGATGCCTCCAAATTATCTGATGCACTTTATCAATGTAATGCTGGCAAGTGCTTCTTCTTGGAATGATACCTTCGATCAATCTCAACCTTCCAGAGCAGGATTACTGTCTCCATATTCATTTCTATTCCACCAAGGAGAATAATGTTTTGCTAGCCTCATTCCCAGGCCATGTGCATTTTGCTAGCCTCTCATCATATGCATTTTGCTAGCCTCATTTCCAATGAGTTATCTGACTTATGTAATCAGGTGTCATCAGGTGTAATCAGAATTCCGTATGTAACCACAGTGTTTACACAACCTTCACTCAGTGGCTTCACCATCCAAGGTTGACTGTTTAGATGCACAGGTGTCTGCACTTTGTTGTCTTGTGCCCAGACCTCACCCTCCATGATGCATTTGCTGTTTGTACACCATTTTAAGTGACTTGTAGGACCAGAAACAGGACAAAAAACTTTGCGTGGCCAAAAGAGGGAATACCTCTGGGTACAAGGCTAGCACCATAGCTACTATCTATGCTAGCACAATGCATGACAGATTGTTGGTTGCATTGTGCTTCCTTGTGGTTTTGCTGTGCACAACTACACAATGCCCTATATTATAGTAAAAGGGTATGTGAGTACTCACGTTTCTTCCTTTGCTGCCGACATTGATTCACAGCTGGAAGCGTTTATTAGAGAAGTAATGTGTTTCAAGTAGCTACTGTAAGGCTGAAAACTAAACCATGCTACTGTAGCTCATGCCCAAACAGCTGCCATAATTTTAAAAAGAACCACAGTCACATACAGGATTTGCAAACGTAGCTATCTTGACATAAAATACTTTCATGTACTAAGTCTGAGCGTTGATTTTGCTCCCAAATTTTCATCACCATTGATATACACATGCTGTTGAACATCAAATGTATTGGCCTAGGGAAGAGAAGTAGCCTTTTTCTAGCAACTAAGTTTGGAAAATAAGTTTACCGTGACCTACAGCCTCCCCTGCTCTGTTTCTGAAACAAACAGGAAATGAAATCTCTGCCTGACCCTATACCTTAATACCTTACCCTTTGTTTCAGAAACACACTTCCTGTTGGGGGAACTATACATTCCTAGGCCTTCCCTGCCGCTAGGTTTTGGTCGCTTGCTGCATGCAAAAACTGCAAGCGATCAAATTAAACTGAAGGCAAGAAAGGCCTGGGAACGAGACTAGTAAGGAAGTGCACAATGCATCAGTCAAAGGGTCAAATGTCCTACAGTTGAGTTCTGCAATCATTGTAATAGTGGAGTTCCAATTAGAGATTAATTAACCACCTTTAGTTTAAACTGAAGTTGCTAGGTCTGTGAGTACTGTGCACATTGCTATAAACAAATGCTGCATAGGTAAGTTATTATAAAGATTTTAACTAGTACTGAAAACACCGTACAGCAGGAAAACATGTATGCAGTGTAGTTTATTGGCATGAGTAAAGGTGTGTGTATATGTTCATATTATGCAGTAAAAAATGAAGGTGAAAGAAATATATTATTGTAGTTACAATCAAAACTTAAGTTTTTAATCCCACGTGCTATAATACACACACAAACAAAATGAATAACCAATATCCTTCACACACATAATGTATGCAGTAAAAATGTAGTATTGTCTAACAACAGACAATCATGGTATCATCACTCATAGTACACTACACATTATGACCAGCAGTGCATGTTGGTTGTATATGATGCAAGTTTTATAGTACACATTATGCACTGTCTGTATTATTCAAAGCAAAGACGTTCTTTGTTAGTGTATAAACATATTGCAAGCAAGTTGTAAAGTTGTACACCTTTAGGATATAACGTAGCGATTTGTGTCTGTCTCAAATGGCATGTTGTTACAAGGCTGATGCCTTTCTTGCCCAACCCCCTTCTCTGGCTGTTGGGTACTTCGGATAGTCCCCACTGGATTCATGACTGTATAATCATCATCTGTTGATGTTGGCGCCTTCAAATCAACATTTTCGTAACCAGCATTCTTCTGAGGTGTTGTATCTCTTTCAGATTTCAGCTTCATTTGTGGGGCAATGTTAAGAGTAATGTCAACATAGCCAGAGTCTCGGTTTTGAGATGATGGCTGCTGCTGCTGCTGCTGCTTTAGGTGTATTTCCTCGTACACATGGTTGTCAGATTCATAAATGGGATTGGGGACCATCGAGGAACATGCTTTTCTTACTGGGTCCGGAGCTTGCGCATCTTTACCTAAAAGAATCAATAAACAGCATAGATACTGGACCTGATCACTCAGAATCCTTTAGTTGAACTTAGGCCTGGCTCTCTAAATACTGTATGTGACATATTTTGCATTTACCGAGCTGTATTACAGTACAATTATAAACATCTCTAATAGAATGAATTACTGCAAAATGTATTGAAAATATTTGTAGATAAAACGTCAATGTTTCGTGAAGATGTCAACTTAATTAACTGTTAACATCTGTGCATTATTGGGCATACCTCTGGTGAGCAGATAATGTGTAGAAATCAGCTTTTTTAACCCTCTGAACGCGCTGACCATATATATATGGTCACATTAAACTTCCGGTCGTCGCGGCGACCATATATATATGCTCACGACAAGTTTGTGTGCTTTCCACGCGAAGCTAAGAAGCTTAACGAGATTTTAGGGTAGGCCCCTCCATGATAAGTGCTAATGAGGCTAGGCCACACCTTTTGACTGACATCATCGTCTAGAAAGACAGGGAAGAGGCGGTACTTATTCGCGGGTTATCATCAATGAGCCGAGGGCTGCTAAACACGAAGCTTTTTCTTGCCCACAGGGAGAAAGCGTTCTCCATATTTGACTTCAGGTAGGAGTAATAGCTTCAAATAACTTGTAAATCGGCTGATTTTGTCGTGGCTGGGGGTATCAGGTGAGAAAATCGGCACCGTTTCCAACCGCTCGAAGCTACAATGTATAGTCAGCACAAAATGGCTTCAAACAAGTACAAATGACTTACTACACACTTATTAGCCAATTAGATAAACTAGTCCAGCCTATTTGCACCCTATCTATACAAATCAAGCCACTGGAACAGCCAAAGACTTGTTAGCACGCTTGTCACTAAAACCGTTCGAGTCAATAACGCTGATATGGAACAACTTCCGCGTTAATAAACTGTCATGAATAAAATTACTTTCGCGTTGAAAGGGTTAATACTCCAATGCTATTGTATACAAATTGCCATCTGCTTTGTTTGATATGTGATGTCTGCTATATACCTCTCTTTCGTTGAATAATGATGCAAGCAGCCACAACACAGATAGCGACAAGCAATATGAAGACAGTGGATCCTACTGCTGCTCCTATGATCACTGTTGTATTACTGCCATCTAAACATGGTTACAGAAAGCGTAAAATACATACTAGTTATCAACAATACAAAACAGTATTGTGTTGGGACCAAGTACAACAACATGGTAGGATTTTCACATAATAGTACAGTTGGTGATTTTGTGCAAGCTATGACTTTTTGTACACTGGATGAAACAGGCTATCTCTGAGTTGTGGATCATATGCACATGTAGGCTGCATGTTATGCTGCAGGTTACATGTTATTGCAGGTGGAGAAGCAGAGTTACAGAAGCTGTAAACTAGCTGTAGTGTTTATTATGTAAATGCAGTTGGCCTAAAGTTTAACAACAGTGATATTTTTATCAGATTTGGGAAATGTATAATGGTAATCTGTACCTTGTTGATGATCAACACCTCCGATGGCTGGTGGTAGAGAGAGTGAAGAGCCTGACGTACCTACATGACAAAACAAGCCAGAATCAAAGGGAAAGGACTGAGGATACAAAGTTTAGTTTGATACCTCCGATGGCTGGTGTTAGGGAACCTGAACTGTCTCGGGTATCTGCAAAATTAAATTGGAAGAAGGTTCAGCGGAAAGCAACAGTAAAGTGGCTTGGTACTTTTGGGAGTACCCATTGCAGGTACAAAGTTAAGAGAGTTTGGTACCTCCAGTGACTGGTGGAAAAGTGCCTTCGGTACCTGCAAAATTAAATTGGAAGAATGAGTTACCAGAAAGTAACAGTAAAGTGGCTTAGGTTCTTTTATAGAGTGCATGCCAGGTGGTATATAGAAAAATTTGTGTATTCATCACATGTAAAAACACTAATGAGATTCTTCATAAGGTGTGAAGGAATATGCATGAGCATTACAATTGAGTTTGCTGCCAAAAAGAATGCTTTTAAAGTAGTATGAACTTTTGCAGCTTATTTGAAAACTTTACATTTTTTTAGGATCATAAACGGCATACAACGTATTTGTTATGCATGTTTGAGGTATACCAGTCGGACTATACTACCCACTATACTAAGTACATTTGCTAATATTTATCTGAGAGGATCCATACTGCATTATATTGATGGTAGGATGCACTGTCTTTCTCTCCATCACATAATACCAATTGGTTGCAACATTTTTACCATTTTGGCTTCTTCAAGTAAACAACAACTCAATGTTGGAGAAACTAACTGGGAGTAAGAAGACTACAATGTCCGTGCCCATCGTACCAAGTCCATCTAGTATGCATACTTAGTGCACAATTAAATTGAAAGTCACAGTCATGCACAATAAGTACAATATGTACAATTGATCTACTACCACACTGTGTGTAACTATACAAATCATGATTGTCCTATATACTGACTATGCATTTGCTGCTACATAATAAAAGCACAAAATGTCTGAAAGCATATGACAGGAAAGAAACTATCTCCTCTTAGTTCTTGCTATTTTCTATAGTGTTGATTTGTTAACACATTATTTTTTGTACTGTCCCATTCTCTTTTGCGCAATTTTTGATATTTTGTGCAAAATCTTTAGCAAAGTGCTAAAAGTTAAGTAAAAATCTTGTAAATATTTAGCAGGCTGCCTAAATTTAGGCAGCACATCATCCAAACTTTTATCAATAAATGCCTGTAGATTTGCATTATTTTGCTTCAAAATTGATGAGATGCCTAAATTTAGGCACATCCAGACACAAATTACACTACAGGTGCCTAAATTTAGGCAGGGCATATTTATGTGCACCATTTAGATTACCTCCATAGCATGGCTGCCTAAATTTAGGCAGGCACTGCTAAAGATTAGCTGAAACTGAAGACCTTATAAATTATGGCTGCCTAAATTTAGGCATCCTTATGTACTTAAAATTTGACCAAAGTGCCTAAATTTAGGCAGCTTCGCTAAAGATTTGAACAAATCAAGTCAATTATGGAGAAAAATCCTAAACATTTAGAGAAATAAGATCAAATTCCTGCAAAAGAGAATGGGACGATAAAAAATATAATGTGTTTGTTGCTTACTTGAAGAAGCCCAAATAGCAACCAATCTCCATTCTTTGAGTAAGAAAGGGGCAGCCCATCACTATCGTGTTCACTTTTGGTGTTATTTTTTGATATGCAGCAAACAAAAGTTTGAGGTAATACATGTATCAACCAGGAAACATGGGTACCCTGATCCCACACCTAGAGAAGTTGTACAATGAGCATTTTTAATGAGCAGCAGAGCATACTATGAAGTCTAGTTGCAATTACGTGTGAGTATGGTAATGGTCACATTAGGAGATTGGCTCTGTGATGTCCCGTAGCCACTTAAATCTTTGGATAAAAATAAAAAGATCGTATAACATCCTGAGAATACACTGAACACCTGGACACAACTGTGACACTAATTACCTGCAGTTGGTGGTGTGAAGATTGTATCTATAGAAACAGCAGAAAATGTATCATGAAAACTGGAAAAGTTGATACGTTTTAACCTGCCCACTCAGTTTTGTACAGTCATGCACATGCACCATTAGTCTTGTACCCAGGCTCGTTTCCTCTTTGTAAATTATGTGGGGAAGAGCCTGGGTATGAGGCTAATGCACCATAGCAAATTGTCGGATGGCTAGTATCATTTCAGGTTTCCAAACTGTCACCATTACATGCACCATCAGTCAAAATTGATCTGGGAATCAGATGGGATGTGAGGACGTGCATGACCATCTAATTCCATGTCAGCCAAAACAAGATATCGTATCTCCAAAAAGGGAGGTTGGTTACAATACGGCCTGCAAACTGAAAATGTGATTGGATACTTTGATATAGGCAAGAATAAACAAAAACCAAATTTTGATAGCCTTTGTTCGTGGGACGTTACCGTAGTGTCCCGTTAATACGCCCCCCCATTTTGTACACTACATCCCGCCTAAAGTGGGGGGGGGGGGGGGGGGGCTTATATTCGAGGATGCAATTAGTCTCGACTATAAGCCCCCCCCCCCCTATGAAATCAATGCCTTTCACTATCAACTAACTATGGCGACGACTTTCAGGATCGAGAGTACTGTTCGCGGACATCACGTTTACAAAGCTGCGTGGTCTCCCTACATCGGAGAAGAGCTGCCAGTTCAACGCGAGGTCAATAACATTCACGACGACTTCGCTGTAGCTGTCCTCAAGAACGGCAACACTGTCGGTCATGTACCACGGGAAATTTCCAGAGTCTGCTGGTATTTCTTGCACAAGAGTGGCAGCGAGATGACCGTTTGCATCGTCAATGGTGACAGAAGACGTTCTGAAGTTGATGGGAAAGGACTCGTGGTTCCGTGCGTGTACATCTTCAGAGGGAAACAAAAACACCTTGACAGACTGATAAACCTGTTTGCTAAACTAGCAGCTTAAAACTTGGAACATCTAACCGGCTTTTCTAAAAGCCACAAAACTTACAAAAGATTCACCGACTACTATAGTCTTACTGAACGCACTTGCAACGTATAGTAAGCACGTGTAGTAAGCACGTGTAGTTTGATGTTCCAGAAGACGCTCACCGGGGGGGGGGGGGGCGTTATAACGAGTCAAACTACCCTGTGCAGGAACTTTGGCGGAAAGGGGGGGGGGCGTATTTTCGAAGGGGGCGTATTAGCGGGACACTACGGTATATGTCCAAAATAAACTCCTCTTTGAAAACATGTGCATACCCACACATACTTGTACGGACAGTAACAGCTCTGGACATTAAGTTTTACGGTATTTGTCATATTTTGAGAAGTATAATCTCCTGTATGGTTGCTATTTAGTGGTTTAGCAATATGTGCCTTCAGCTATGATTATTATTAGATTGATGTCATGTGGCAAAATGTGCAAGAGAGTATGGGTACTTACTGAAAGAAACACTGCTGTTGATACTCTCAGCTACAGTCTCCACAATGACAGTAGCTGTATAGTTCCAGTTGGGCCTCAGTCCATCCTGGATTTTGATCCTCACATGT
Source organism: Agelas oroides (assembly GCA_949130485.1). Classification (NCBI taxonomy): domain Eukaryota; kingdom Metazoa; phylum Porifera; class Demospongiae; order Agelasida; family Agelasidae; genus Agelas; species Agelas oroides. Next base: position 12,440,373 of record OX422183.1, on the reverse strand, counting down.
TGTTCATCTCTGTTCACATACTCGAATGGTCCCTCTTCAAAACTATTGCTGGTACTCTTCTCCAAGACCACAATTGTGTAGTTTGCATCCTGATAACTGCATACGTGTGGAAACTGCATGAGGGAAAGGGAGACTAAATAAAACCTATAAATTTCCCATGGGGATCTGCCCACATTTTTGTAGTGGAGGTGGTGTAATACTTGAAAATGGTAGGCCAAGGTAAGGGCTTTTCCCATTGTTGCATATGGCAATACCTTGACACCCAAATCCAATTTCATTGTGCCTTGAGGGTTACTAATGGAAGATAGTATCCAGGAAGTGAAGGGGTTTGGCTGTATGCCAAATACGTATTACCACATCTTGGGAAGCCTCCAATATCAAATTTGTAATCACTTCACAGATCAATGTGATGTAGCTACTGTGTCAGATTTTACATCTAATTAGTTTCATGCTAATTCATCCATAAAGTGATAATGTAATGAACGAAATGGACTGTTTCCAAAATTACTCAGTGTGTGTGTGACCTTACATCTTGTACACAGGCTAACAGCAAACACATGCATTCAACAAATATACTTACCGTGAAGCGTATCTCCACTTGTGGTGTCCCATCTGGCTGGAAAGTCACCTCAGAGTCGAGACTGGCAGGTGAACCTGGACCTAACAATAATGCAGTTTGCTTAATTCAGTATGTTACCAAGACTTTCAGTGGCTTCACAGCAATGTTCTCTACTACTAACTTGACTACTAAAATGTCCAGTTGAAGTGGGGTGTCTCTAATCGCTGGAATGGAATATGGAATGGAACGGTGGAATGGAAAATGGAATGGAACGGCGAATGTACATAGTTACAGCTAACTCGTGTAGCTGGCACTGACGCCGCTGTTCTTCAAGGTTGAGCCTGCTACTATGTGTCTAGGGCTCTTATCTCATCGCAGAGGCTGTATGAGCAAGTCCAGTGCATGTTGGCAGCATTCTTCCTTGTCTGGTATCACGGTCAGAACTCGGAGTCCCCAGAGACCAGCTACAGTACCATACATAGGAGCCATGCTTACTACTGTAAAGGAAGGCTGCTACTAAGGTTGTGTGACCGAGGATTGAGGTGCACAGACAAGACCGAAGCGAACAGACTGAGGATCAAACACTAATTTCTGCCATCAAGCACATTCAAGTTTGTCTACGAAGACTATAACTATAGTCTTGCGAAGCCAGACCATTGTTTTTCGTTCGAGAGTCAGACTTGCAAGACTACTGAATAACAAAAGCATCTGATGATGAGCCAGCAATGGTACCATACTACGATAATGAAGCATGATGGTGGGCAATGCCATACTTGTTCATAAAGCTTCTGCGGTGAGATAACAGCCCTGGAGATACACTAGGTAGTTCAACCTAGACTGAGCAGCGTCAGTTACATGAGTTAGCTGTAACTATGTACGTTCACTGTTCCATTCCATTTTCCATTCCATCGTTCCGTTCCATATTCCAGTCCAGCAATTAGAGACGCCCGTTGAAATGGCAGCAAATACAGAGTTTTCTGAGTTCCAGTTGGCAACAGGTAACATTACCAAAACATCATTTCTTATCATGTGACTTGAATTGTTTTTGAATTCATGTGTAACCTTTGATCGTCAATTGTACACAAGAAGGAATTATACTGGTAGGGATAAAACCTCCAGCCACAAAGTCACATGAACTAGGAAATCAGTTGTAATCAGATAAAGCCTCTCACCACATGCAAGCTACATGTGCAAACTTGGTGGCTAAGAATTGAAAGAGAGTAACTTACTGACAGGAAATCCTCCAGTAGTGGTTCCCACACCACTCTCTCCTATAACATTTGCTGCAGTTAAATTGAATTGCAGCTGTGAGCAGGTTTGGCCAGCATGTGGTATGCTGAACAGCTCTGTGTAAGCTGTTTCATTTCTTGCGGGGATATTTCGTGATGTTACTACTGAGTGACTGCTACTGTTTACCACACTTAATGAATAGTTGTGTACTGTAAAGTGTCCCACAGTAAATGGCCTTATCCATGATATCTGCAAAGTCGTTTTGTTGACAATGGTGACTCTTGAATGGGGTATCGACGGCACTCCTGTGTGGCAGAAACAAAGTACTTACCATAGTACCCATACATGTTTGTATACATGTAGAAACTGCATATCAATGTTTTGGAAACTTGTATAATTATTGTAGTCCTATATAAAAACACCTACCAAGGATGACCATACCCAGCTTGAAACACCTTACAGTATAAGTTTAATGCGAGCTGCACATTTATTGACCTGCACATTTATTGACCTGCATCATTGCTTACCTGCAACCAATAGATTTGCAGTTGCACTTTGTTCTTGTCCTAGTGTGACTTCACAATTAATATTTGTGTTGTTGTTTTGCAGTGAGGCAGTGACACTCATAGTTTTGTTAACTTCTGGTGGTGCATTAACGTCTACGAATGTGAACCCTCTTTGCAGAAAGGAGTTATGGTTTCTGTAGTCAACAGGGTCTCCATTTATATACCAGATAACAAGATCTCCCCTTGCACGGCAGAAGAAGGTAGCTGTGCTGTTCAATGGAGCTAGCTGAGAGACCGGACCTTGCAAAATCTCTGTTGGAACAGGGAAGGGTACAAATTTAAAAAAAATACACACCAAGGGTGCATTCGGCGACTCAATAAACCCTTGATTTCATTGCGAATAGTTACGATGCAAGAAGGCGCAGCTGTAGCATACATGAAACTTTGGGAAACATGTAACAGTAAGGTACATAGCTACTGTGCAACTGACAGATATCAAATGTACAAACATGACGAAGTTGATTACCTCCGCAAGTGGGCTGCAGACAAAGAGCAGAGAACAGCAAAACAGGAGACAAACGCATCGCTGGGTACCAATACAATGTCATCGTTAACGTTGGCTTCTTTGGAAGAACTGAGCACAAATTGCGCATCCTCGGAAAAAAGACTGCATGCATTGCAAACATGACGTCATAGTTTTGCAATGGCCCGTGGCGATGATGGACCTGGGAGGTAAATTGCGTGGGAGGCGCAGGAGCATGCGCGAGACTGTAAAGTTGTCCGACAGTTTTTCTGGAAACGAGACTAGCGAGCAGTATACAGCGGTGTTTTGAGCGCCAATTCTTATGCAGTCAGATTTAGAGAGGGCAACGAGTTGGAGCTACGATATTCTCACGCCCTTGATCATTTCAGTTAGAGCTACCTGCCACTCCTTACATTTCTCTATCAAACCAATGATGATAGAACGGCTGCATGAAAGCGATGTGCATCCGTACGTGCCTGAGTTAAGATTCCAATGAATACTGAATTTGTAAAGGAAGTGATGATGGGGATGTGTTTAAAAGTGTATAAGGCTCTCATATCAAAAGTGGGTATCTTGCGTTTCGCCTTTGCATTTAATCACACTACGATGCACAGTAATGTTCGATTATAATATGGTATGCCCTCCAGAAATCCATAGAAGGAAGGCATGTGCGAAAGATTGTCATGCTGCTCTAAATATGAACAAAGGAATAGAGTTATTACCAGAATGGGCACGATCCACCTGGCCGGCAATCATCTGATCATTTTTTTGTTTGTTTTTGTGTATCATAAAGCAGATACAGCAATAGCACTTAGTCTGCTAATGTAAATGTACCCTTCAGACATACACATCTACAATAACAGTCAGAGATGAGCTACTGCTACAACATGTTATAGTTATTAAAGACTGCCCAGAGTTCAAGTTGTGTAAAGAGGGAGATTGTTCCATAGTGCAATCGCATGAGGGAAAAGAGAGTACTGGTAAGCATTAGTGCAAGTTCTTGGTCTGTGTAATAAGAATGAGGATGCAGTACTTCTCAGGTTCAAGGAAATGGAATGTCTCTCAAGTAGTGCATTAGGAAAAGTAAAGTTACCATGAATGACCTGATACAAGAATGATAAATTTAAGTAGTGCCTTGTACTGACCAGGGTGGGCAATCTAAGGAGTTCAGAAGGCTGTCATAGTCCATATTCGACTTCCCTGAGGCTGTGCAAACCTTCAGTGCAAACTTTTGTACTTAAAGTGAGTTAATGTGCCCCTGTTGGTGTGGGTCCCAGACTGGCACAGCATACTCTAGGTGAGGTCGGACATATGCAAGATGGAGTTGTAGTAGACACTTTCAACCTGCACAGACCAGTTCAGAGTAGAGGTAAGCCAAAAACCGAGGTACCTGTATGAGTGAACTCATTCCATTGGTAGATTGTCTACAGTGAGTGGTGTGTTGGGCTGGGAAGGTGATCTTTTCCTGGAGATAACCATAGCAAGTTGTTGGTAGTCTGGGTGCAGAATATCCTGCTGTAGAAGGTCGCAGTCAGTAGGTGTATAGATGGGATGGTTCATAAGCATACAATGTCATGCTGCCATCAGACAGTTGTAAATATGTGATGTCATCAGTATAAATGATGAATAGAAGTGGTCCAAGCACTGAGCCTTGTGGCACTCCAGATGACACGGGTGAGATATCGGAGGATGAGACATTTATACATTGTAGATAATGCATGGTAGGCTGAGATTTATGGTCAATAACCACCCGACTTTGAGGGCAGAGCCCAAGGAGAAGGGTGATTATTATAAACCATAAATTCCAGACTAACATGCATTCAAGGCATGTTACCAGTAAACATGCAAGGTAGTTTACCCTGTAATCAAGGTAGCTTATAGGCCTCTGCTACAAAAGCTCCAAAATTTGTTCACCAAATCCTCAGATGGCTTGCACATTATCTTTGCTCATGTACTCAATATATCTGTATATTCTCAACTTCGCCCTTGTTTCTGTGGTAACAGGGGGTATTATTTTCCATATACTGACAGGACGTTGTATACCACAGGAAGTTGTAAAATGATGCTTCCTATGTGGAACTGTATTGACTCACATCATGGTCATTTCAGGCAGGCTTGGTTCAATCGCTTCACGTGGTGAGCCTCACTAGCTGGAGAAAAAAAAACTACCTACAGGTACGATTGAAAATGGCCTAAGAAGCGATTTCAGATCACCTGTTTTCTGGGGAGCATGCCCCCAGACCCTCCTGCATGCACAAGCTAGGAGGGTCTGGGGGCATGCTCCCCAGAATAAATTTTTAAAACAGGTGATCTGAAATCGCTTCTTAGGCCATTTTCAATCCTGAGAACTGACAAGCCATCTGAGGATTTGGTGAACAAATTTTGGAGCTTTTGTAGCAGAGGCCTACAAGCTACCTTGATTACAGGGTAAACTACTTTGCATGTTTACTGGTAACATGCCTTGAATGCATGTTGGTCTGGAGTTTATGGTTTATAATAGCTTGTGCCTGCATGGTTTATAATAGCTTGTGCCTGCATGCACAAGCTAGGAGTGTCTGGGGGCATGCTCCCCAGAAAAAAAATTTAAAACAGGTGATCTGAAATCGCTTCTTAGGCCATTTTCAATCCTACCTCTAGGTCCTGAGTTATGCATAACTTAACAATATCCTTAGAGCTGTGCACTTTATTGAAGAGTTGCTGTGTCTGCTATCATTAAAAACAAAAGTTAACAGGTATAATGCAGTGCCTGTATTGATGTGAATGCAAAAAGCTACAAAAAGCTAAGGATCACTAATTATTGTTGCATCAAACTATAAATGACTATACTACCAGAAGCACACCATTGAGTAATAAATTGCCAGCTCGATCAAAGCTTACCGGACCCAATCTTGAATGACTGAGATCATAGGGATGCCCCACTGTAGTAGCTACTCGTATGTTGCATTAGCTAATGCTACATCATATCACCTTATAGGTAAGCAGAAAAGGTGTGCAACAAAAATTCACCTATAAATCTATATTTACATAAAAGGGTCTTAAGTTCCTATCTTATTGATCTTTGTTTTGGCAGCAGCAATCCTGCATAAAAGAAAAGTACCACAGCATTGGTGGCAATAGTGTTGTGGTAGAGTAAACAAATTGCTGAGTCAGCAGAGACCTTTTCAGTACCTGAATCTTACTCTATATAGCAGCACACCACAACAGTAAACAGAAGTCCAAGGGGAAACCCTGTATTGATAGTGGCTGCTCCTCTAGACATGTCATCATGTATAGGCCCTAAAGGAGGATGATAAGGGCTGAATGTGACATATAAAGGTGGAAGTGTGAAGATTTCCCACCTCTTGACAATATTCATGTTACTGTGACCATACTTTAACCATATTAGTAGTATGGTGAGCACTGTAGAGTGTCTGAATCTTGAACAACCAATCAAAACCAAAGATTGCATGTGCATAACGTTATGATAGATGTGGATATGTACAAATAAATACCTAGTTGGGACAATCATTGGGTGCAACATTGCAAGACTATGATCCTGAAAGACCTTCTTAGAGCATACAGTATTAGACTCTCTATATAAAGCAGATCTGATTTGTTTGACAACAATCATTAGTTGACTGAACTGTTCACAGAACAAATTGTGTATGTGTGTGTGGGGGGGTGTGTGTGTGGGGGGGGGGGGGGGGAGGGTGTGTGTGCATGTGCATGCCTGCATGCTATAGTAGTATGTGGATTTCGTACTTGTAGTGGAAGCAGCAGTTCCAGAATAAGTAGTTTTATCTCCTCCTGTGGCCCCTAGTGATTGCAAATGATATATAAAATGCTTTTAGCTATATATGGCTCATGCTACTGCACTGTACCTGGATTGGTAGCTGTAGTGGTTGCAATGGTATTAGTTGGTAAGTGAAAGTTGGTATCTGCATGCAAGAATAACATTACACTAAGTAATCTTTATAGCCTTAACCACAAGTATGTCCAACAGCCGAGTATATAGAATCACTATCACCAACAGCACTGGTGATTATGTAACAAGCAAAGTCGGGCACAACCTCATGAGTGGACTCCTCATCTCTGAAAGAATCACATCTGGCCTTTCTTTGAGTCAAAACTATTCACTCACTTTGATTGTAGAAACCCTTGCAGGTTCCAACTCACCCACCTGCAGTTGGATGCCTGGTGACTGTATCTGTCAAAGCAGCAGAAAGTGACAACTAATGATCATGAATGTAGTTTTCATACTGATGACAACCTGGTACATGTACATGTATGTGTATGTACTGCAGTATATCATCCACAACATGCTATACACACAGTGCATTGATGTGATGTTACATCATGTGTAGTTCTTAGTTACCTGGAGTAGGTGGTGTGGTGGTTGTATCTGTAAAAAAGGGTTGCAATGAATGCAATTAGCTATTCCATTGCACAATTGTCAGGCTTTCATTCATGTAGCTGCCTATATCATCATAATTTAAGCTTGTCCCCAAACGAGCAAAGTAACCGCACCCCAAGATGCTCACAGAAGGTTAGTGCTGCAGGTTTACCTTGGCTCGAACACTTTAGAGTTCAGTGCTGTACGTAGGTAAAATCTTTATTAGTAGGCTTTAGGGAAAAAAGTTCACTGCTACTTAGCTACAAGACCTGAAGTAGAAGGCTTAAGATCAGGGTCTTGTGCTGCAAATTTAGCTGAAGTATATATAGGAAGACTTAGAGTTCAGAGTTTTGTGGCTTCTTAAAAAAGCTTTACCCTCAAGGGAGGAGCCAGACATCAGTTAATTTTATCAAATCGTGAATAGCGAGGCACACCTTCACCTGCTTCATACTCGCGCATTACGCGCGCGTAATATCAGCCCAAGCACGGTAGCGCGCTCAATACACGCAATGATTTTATACGTAGGTATATTGAACGTGTGACGTCACGTACGCGGAAAAACGCTTCTGGAGTCGCTGTGAGGGGTTCACTAAGTTCACCCAACTCCATGTGGTGACGTCATAAACTGTAATGTGCGCATTGCGCGCGCAAAGCGCCATGGAACTGGATCCAGACATGTAGCACATTAGTCTCGCAAGCCACACCTCTCTGCGAAGGGTAAATAGCTCCTAGATCCTCGAGTCGAGTTTGAGTTGCTGGAGGGCATGCAGCAACAAAACACCAGTTGAACAAGACATCAGGTAGTCTGTATTGTGTTCAAAGAGATTGTGCAACTTAATTTTATAGCAAGAAAATTATGTAGCTAATACTGGACTCGTGTAAAACCCCCCAACAGGTTCAGTCAGTATTTTAATATTGAATACTGTGATCATGTTCGTCCCTAGCTTGTGAGCTAACCTGTTACCTACTAAGACTAAGACTTTCCTACTAAGACCAAGGGGTAGTCACATGCCGTGTGTTCAAGCGTTTGCGACTGGGATCAAGGTTTTTGATCCGCAAAATATGTGCTTAATTGCTTGGGCCCTTCTGTGTTCTTGATCCATTGGTTTGAGCAGTTCAGAGGTCACCTTGATCAGCCCCCAAAAAGGGCTTTGATCACTTGATTCAATTTTGATCCCGGTCGCAAATGCTTCTACATGGGAATATAAGTGACTACCCCTTGTAAGACTAAGGTCCCAGTTAGACAGGATTCCTCATGTTTTTGCAGGTTGCTATGACAAAGTGTAGCCTCCTTCCCAGACTCTCAGTGTATCCTCACTTGATATATTGCAAGCTTATTAGTGGAGCCCGGAAATGAGTTAGGCCATGTAGTCATGTACCCATCGTTGGTTGCTTGCTGTTTCCAGAGCAGAAATTAAAGTTGGATAGAAACCAGGATAAGTGTCTTAGCATCAGGCTTATGTAGCCTCGTTCCCAGGCCTTCCCATTTTTACCTTCCATTTGCATTCACAATAATACACGGGAGCGGAAGACCAGCTGGTCTTCCGCTCCCGTGTATTATTGTGAATGCAAACGGAAGGTAAAAACGGGGGAGGCTGGGAATGAGGCTAAGGCTTATGCTAGTTTATGTAAGTCTGTGGAGCAATTTGACACACACTGTACCCCAAACGAGAACATTGTCATGGAAACTGGGGGCAGAGAGGCTTTTGTGATAGGGAGGAGCAAGGTAAAATTAAAGAAGATGTAAATGTTCTTTAGCACTAAACTGTCGGCATTTTGAGATCAAGATTTTAAATGCAATTATGACATTCTTTGTGTAGTAAGCAACCATTACATTTGACAAGACATGTCCCTCAGAACATGAGACATTTGTGAGAGTATGGCAATGAGACTACTTTGGGAGTACACTTCAAAAGATTGCACTGTGCATGATTCAGTTTGCAAGAGCAGTTTTCTCTGAAAATAGTGTATGTACGCTAGAGTTCAGTATTCTTGTTAAAATGTTGCACATCTTTGGACACAATACAGACTCTGTGATTTTTTCTGGTGTTTTGTTTTGCTGCATGCCTTCTAGCAACTGTTTTGCATGACTTGCTGAGGGACACATTTTTAGTATCTTAAATAATGCGGTCAAGTGAAACCGTACCCCAAGATGCTCACACAAGATTTGTTCTTGTACTCAGACATCACATGCAAACTAGAACTTACTATAAAAAGGCTGCACATGGCTCATGGTCACTAGTATAGACTGGTGAAGTTAGACCTGAGCGTGAAAGAGTAGGCTAGTAAGTCACACAGCATGTTACTGAGCTAGCTGTTGCACTCACAAGCTACAAAAAAGGCATGAGAAAAGTACTGAAGCTCTTCAGGTCCAGAAATTATGCTGAATTTAGTTCACAGAGTTACTGTAAGTATAAAACTACGACCCGTAAAACTATAGCAAGCTGTAAGTGAAAGTTCACCTCATAAGGGACTTTATACTGAGCTTCTTCGGGTCCAGTTCCATCTTCAATCCGCGCGCGCAATGCGCAAGGAATAAACATTACAAATTGTGATGTCACCACATGGAGTTGGGTGAACTTAGTGAACGTAATCCCTTAGACATCTATTCCTAGCTACATCATTTCCCATGAACCAAGTGTTTAGTACTGCAAGTAACAAATGCTCGGGTAGAGGCCTACATACACACAAGGCTAGCTTGGACAATGGAGAAACATTATACTATATAGCCATAGTACATCTATATTATATGTAAGGTGAAGTGAAGGCTGAGTCACTTAATCTCGTTACTGTTACATATAATCTTATATTGGGCATGAGTTTCACCAGGCTTACTGAATGAAATACTGCTGTTGATACTCCCAGCAAAAGTCTCCACAATGACAGTTGCTATATAGTTCCAGTTAGGCCTCAGTCCATTCTGGATTGTGATTCTCACATGTTGTTCATCTCTGTTCACATACTGGAATGGTCCCTCTTCAAAACAATTACTGGTACTCTTCTCTAAGACCACAATTGTGTAGTTTGCATCCTGATAACTGCATATGTATGGGGACTGCCGATGAGAGAAAATGGATAGAGAGAACTGAACCACAATGTAGTAATGTACCTAGGTAGAATGCAGGTGCTATAAAAACTGTGGTAAGGAGGTGTAAGATTAGTGATAGAGATACCTGGTGAGGAGGAGGTATAGGGTTATTCTAGCCTGAAAGGTTTAGCTATAATATTTTTAGTGGTTTATCACTAAGATACATCAGCTGAACATATAATGTTATGAGGTGCATAAGCTGCATACACTACATATTTCAATGGCAACACAGATGTATGCCATGGAACACTGGATGGACACTGAATTAAGGACACCTCACTAATCAAAACACTTGAACAAGTCCCAACTTTATAAATAATTAATATTTTATAATTAACGACACATCTTCCAGACAAGTGTTTTGGTTCCAAGGGTATCAGTAATATAGAGTTTCCACTGTAAATGTATAGTATCCCAATTAAGACCAAGAGCGTGAAAATGCATCTACTTGTCAATAATCATACAATACACTGTCTGGCAACTAAATGAAAAATTACTGATTCTAAAGTCTCCTGTGCCATCAAGGAGAAATAGAGTAATTGTGATCCTATGTTTCAGTTAAACTGTCCTTACTATGAAGTGTATCTCTACTTGTGGTGTTCCATCTGACTGGAAGGTTATCTCAGACTCTAGTCTCTCAAGTGGTCCTGGACCTATACTGGTCAAGAGTTCAAGATCAGTCCACTAAAATTTATCAATTGGTTCCGTCATATTGGAGTGTTATCATAGCTGTGTACATAGCTATAAACGTTTAGGAGAAATACCTGATGTACGTTTGTGATTGCATGTCTAGTATCAGTAGGCACCAATCAGTTGTACGATAGGATGATAAAGCCTTCTCACCACATACAAGCTACATGTGCAAACTTGGTGGCTAAGAATTGAAAGAGAGTAACTTACTGACAGGAAATCTTGCAGTAGTGGTTCCCACACCACTCTCTCCTATGACATTTGCTGCAGCTAAATTGATTTCCAACTGTGAGCAGGCTTGGCCAGCATGCGGTATGCTGAACAGCTCTGTGTAAACTGTTGCATTTCTAGCTAGGATATTTCGTGCCACAATTACTGAGTCATTGCTAGTGTTTACCACACTTAATGAATGAATAGTTGCGTACAGTAAAGTGTCCCATGGTAAATGGCTTTTCCCATGATATCTGCAAAGTTGTTTTATTGAGAATGGTGACTCTTGGACTGGGTATAGACGGCACTCCTGTGAGGGAGAAACAAACCACTTATCATACACATGTTTGTACAGGTTGATACTTTGTAGGCACATCATGTACCTATACAAAGTACCAACATTTAAGAAGGGGAACTGTCAAAGTATCAACCTGTCTGAGTTTCAGGTATAATTAAATATGTCTGTGAACAGATTGATTAGGAGTTCGATAATACAATGTTATTAATTCTAACAATCACCTTTAAGCTTGACATTTACGTATTCATTCGCATCAAGCAAGTAGTCTGGCTACATGGTTGATAACTTGATGAATACCTAGATATGGTCCAAATGATAATTCCTTTTTTACAGTCAAATAACGACTGCGTATCAGAGTTTTGTGAACTTATTTTCCTATAAAAATGTACCAAATATAGAAGAATACCAAAAAACAAGGTGCACAGTCAGAAACACAGTATAAGTTCAATGAGAGCTATACATTCATTGACCTGCATCATTGCTTACCTGCAACCAATAAATTTGCAGTTGCACTTTGTTCTCTTTGTCCTTGTCCTATCAGAATTCCACAATTTATATTTGTGTTGTTGTTTTGCAGTGAAGCAGTGACATTCATAGTTTTGTTAACTTCTGGTGGTGCATTAATGTCTACGAATGTGAACCCCCTTTGCAGCAAGGAGCCAAGACTTCTGTAGTCAACAGGGTCTCCATTTATATACCAGATAACAAGATCTCCCCTTGCACGGCAGAAGAAGGTAGCTGTGCTGTTCAATGGAGCTAGCTGAGAGACCGGACCTTGCAAAATCTCTGTTAGAATAGGGAAGGGGACGCATTTTAAAATATTCACCGCGAATGGTTCAGATTTAAAACGGTACAGCTGCAAGTAAGTACATGAAACTTGGGGCAGCTAAACCTACAGAGGATATTAAGCTTACCTCCACAAGTGGGCTGCAGACAAAGAGCACAGAACAGCAAGACAGGGGGAAAACGCACTGCTGGGTACGAATACAATGTCATCGTTAACGTTAGCTTCCTTGGAAGAACTGAGCCCACATTGCGCATCCTCGAGAATACAAAAAGATGGCTTTGCAAACATGACGTCATAGTTTTCGCGCGCGATGGCCATATGGATGATGGCATGGGAGGTAAATTGCGTGGAGGGTAGGGCAGCTCAGTCATGCGCACGGTACGTACATGCATGCAGTGGTATTGCTGATGAGGGCCAAGCTATTCTCAGTGGCAGATCTAGAAATTTAGAAAGGGGGGTTCAGTCACCGGCGCGCTTCGCGCGGCGGAAATTTTTGGGTTGCCACGCCCACTTTCGGTCACGTGAACGCATTCAAAATAAAATATAGCTGGAAGGCCGAACGGAGGGGTCCGTCACAAAAGAAATCTCGTACACTGTCCGACAGTGTTGTTTTAGTTAACTATAACTTTAACTAAATACATTTTAGCATGGTCTTTTAAAATTTAGTTAACCAAAACTACAACAGTAACTAAAAATTTTTGATAAGCTGGGAACTATAAGTAAAGTATCCAAGAACATACAAGAAGAAACCTGTCGGCAGAAATCCAAACTGAAATCCAGAAATCCACTGTGAAATCCAGAAATCCACTCTGAAATCCGAAATCCACGTGAAATCCAGTGGATTTCGAAATCTCGTACGCCGAGGCGCGCCGTGGCGGGCCCCTCGGGCCGAACTGAATATCTCGAAGCAACTCTAGGCCTAGTCAAACGTCTGGAGATCAGTAAGGAATTGATGCGTGAGTGTGTAACTGTGCCTGGTTATTGTTGCTGCATGCCACTGCTGCATAATCATTTGATGGACTCGTGCAGTTATGTACGCAAAATACATTACTAGCCGCCAAAGGGGGGTGCATTTGCACCCCCCTTACCCCCCCCCTAAATCCGCCACTGATTCTTAGATTTAAGGAGGGCAACAAGTTGGAGCTACATGCACTCCCTAGTCCTTATCTCTCTATCCAATCTATGAATCACATGGAAGTGATGACTGTGTATATAGCCTCGTTTCCACCGTCCGTTGCACCCTCTCAGGAGGTGCGCGCGGGCTGGGCACATGACTAGTGCTTGAGTTACGTAGCTATAGGTCTCCAATAAGTAGCTACTGAATTTGTGAAGGAAGTGATCGGATGAGAGTGAGGTTTAGGTTTATAAGTGTAGGGCTCACACATCAACAGTGGATCTCTCTTGCTTTGCCCTTGCATTCCAGCCACATTCGCTGATTTCAGTTTAGCTTAAATTACACCCGACAGCAGGTAATGGAATCAGAACATGTAGAGAAGGCAGAATTCCATAAAAGGCAATGTGAGAAAGATCGTCATCATGCTGCTGTAAAACATATGTGAACAAACGGAGTCACATGCAGGTATTACCAAAAAAGGCACGCATTCATCTGAGGGTTAGATGCTTAGCTACTCAACACACTGATCGAATCAAATCATTGAAACAACCACATCAAGTAAGTCACAACATTTAGATGCAACATGAACCTTTTCAGCAACAGTGTTTCCAGGGTGACATTTAGCTAACTACATGCTTGGGGGTCACACTTCCTTTGATGTATCATATCTGGATGGTTGTATGAATTCTTTTGACTGCTGTGTGTATGCCTGTGGTAACTGTTAGTATAGCATTTTGAAACTGTTAGTATAGCATTTTGAAACTGATGGAGTCTCACTTCACCAATACAACTATCACCTTTCCCACAGTGTGACAACTTACCAGTAACCTGACAATGTAATATACATATATCACTCTACGGGTACTATTGATTCTGGTAGCTATTTAGTTACCTTCAGCTTTTTATTAGCACTGCAGTTTTTCGGTATTTCAGGAAAGTTCCAGTGTGCAAAAGATTATTATTGACAACCATTAAATGTTCCATAGCCCACTACTCTGTGTTGAATGCTTGTTGTAATCGTATCTACAACGATTTCAGTAATTTCTCACGTGCAGGTTACTTCCAGTTCTTTCTACATAGTATGTATATGTACAAACTCATAAAGTAACAATTCATATTGAAAGAAATGCAGGTCAATAGCCTTGTTCCCAGGCGAAAGTGAATGTTGTGCACAAAAACTTAACTGTCACTAGTATCGTAAACCATGCTCTACAAATACAATCACACACATCAAACTATGTAAACATGTAGCAGAGTGTTTCGGCTCCATATATAGTGTTTGGCAGCACTCATCAGTCAAGTGATGTCGTAGTTAAAATGTCCATGTTTTCATACAAGTTTACTCAATGCATGTGTATGGCCGATTGAGTCACGATTTCATGGTGACATACTCATCCTTGGGGTCCAGTGGGAAGGTGGGCTGCATCGTACGCACTGAGGCTGGTTCCATGATGGTATACTCATCTCCAATTGGTGTTAGCTCATTACAGAGAGATGCTCCATACTTTTCATTTTCACTCTCATTCACTGGTGATGTATTCACTGACTGTTTTCTAGGGGCAGGAAGGCTTGGAGGATCATTGGAGTATCGAGGATTCTCACTCATTTTCTGCTTCACAGGAGACTTCGGTGGCTCTGTAGCAATAATGTCATATATTGGGCCATTGTAGATAGGATTTGTTATCATTGGTGGGATGGGCTTTGCAAGCATAGGTCCAGCTGTGAGCTTCTCCACTTCACTGTGCCCTAAGAGTGTCATGAATGCTATATAAATTACATTTAGGTACACAAACAGAGGAATGGCGTGTATATACAACATGAATTGAGAAAAACGAGTACATATTTAACTGTGAAGAGTGCAAATAGATTGGAAAGTGATTTAGCAAGTTGTGACATGAACAAGAACACATTTGCACATTTTATGTTTTTGGAGGAGTTTGTATGCTGTTGAGTGTCTTCATGCATGTTCATCTAGAACCATGCAGAATGACAAGTTTAATGACCAAACATTGATCATCAGTTTCACATCCATACACTATTACAGCACACTGCAATTATCAAATTTAGCCATATCTACAAAGTATTTTATTGGTGATTACCTTTGTGCATCCTGCAGAAATAGATAATTCCTACAAACACTGCCACGGAGATACAGATAGCCACAACTACCCCCAGAGCTACTGTGGTGCCTATTGTGAAGCTGTCCATTACACCACCGTCACTCATCATATTAGCTGGAGAAAGGATTTTCAGATGAAATTGATTAACAGTAAGTGTTCTATATATACTGGAACTGTTACTTGGCTACATTTAGAAACTTCCTCATGCACTGCCTACATCATGAGATGCACTTTTTGGTTTATCAGAATACATTAAAAATGTGTGGCAAAAGTTTAATTAAGCCAAGGGCATATTTCAATGGTCACTTGGGTGAAAAAGAAAGCAACAGTCAGGCATGCAGTAGCACCAACAACTGCATCAATAGCATTACTTCCATTATAAACATAGTATGGCAGATGAGTAAAGCTGCATGAGCAATATCAAGTGGAGCACATCACTTTACCGTGTGAAACAACTGTAGAGTTGGTTGTTGCAGTGGTGATAATGTCAGTAGTCGCAGCATTGATAACATTAGTGCTTGCAGTAGTAGTGGTACTCTCATTAGTCAGAGCATTGGGGATATTAGTAGTCACAGTAGGGACGACATCATTGGTTGCAACAGTTGGAAGGCGGGAATTGATATCTGAGTGCAAATAATTCATAAACCTGATCACAACATGCATGGCATTTGACATTGTGTCTTATTAATTTTGTGGTACAGATTCCATCCCAGAAGGAGATGTTAACATGCAAAGTTGGATAAATATGCAGATATAACTGCTGTGTGGATTACAGTAGAACCCCCCTCAACAGCGGGCACCCACAATATATATATATAACGGACAATTCTGAAAGTCCCAATCGTTTCTCCATAGACTTCAATACTTTAGAAACCCCTGACACCCCGCTACTCCATATAACAGACACTTTTCACGCTCCCAATTGTATATACACAAACAATACAAACTAACGACCCTGATTTATGGACACTCATCGACCTAGGCCTTTCATCAAAATTGTCTGTTCCATTGTTGCTGGAATTAATAACTTGACATTAAATTAGCGCCGTTACTCATAGTATTAGCCTCTAGCTACTTAGCCCTCCCTGCCAGCATACAGCAAGGGAAACCACATAGCCACGTTGTGCTCAACAGCCAATCACGCAGTACCATGCCTACCGGAAATATACCGGAAGCCCCAGACTTAGGTACATCTCGCTTCTGCTTCCACTACAAGTATGTACAGTGGAACCCCTCTATAGCAGACACCATTGCAAACAACAATTTTATCTTCTATAAGTAGTTTCATTTCTTCTAGCCCCTAGTATTGCAAACAAGTAAATACATAAAATGCCTGTGAATTACAGCGTATGGCTCATAGTACAACACCATCATATTATACCTGGAGTGGCAGCTGTAGTGGTGGTAATACTGTTAGTTGGTAAGTGGAAGTTGGTATCTGGATCCAAGAATAACAGTGCAACAAATAGTGATTACACGTAGCATACTTGCATGTGCACATGATTAGTTTGCAGTTCACTTCACAGACATAGCTATTGTCTTGACTCACTGAAATGTATGGTGACGGGTGTGTTGGAACCTGCAAGGTTTTCTGCAATCAAAGTGAGTGAATAGTTTTGATTCAAAGAAAGGCCGAAGGTGATTCTTTCAGAGAAGAGGAGTCCACTCATAAGGTTGTGCCCGACTTTGCTTGTTACATTGTCACCAGTGCTGTTTGTGATAGTGATTCTGTAGTGAGCTGTTGGATACACTTGTGGAGACTGCAAAGATAAGTAGATTGATAGCAATCAGGATCAACATGTTTCAATGTAACAGTGCTACACAACAATGTATACACAATGTATAGCTGTTATATTATCTTTGCAAACAAATACCAACAGCTTTCATTATTGTTTCATACACAAACATCCGTTTTATATATTTTGTGTTCAATTGAAGCAAAAGTTCATATGAGTGATGTTTGCCAATGTACAGTTACAAACTATTGCATAATTATACACTTGAACAACAACAAATGTAAAACCAACCTTAAAGAAAATCTCTAGTTGTGGATTGCCAGTGGATTGTTGAAAGCAGACTTCGTGGGTGATGTATGAGAAATTAAATTCTCCGGGAACTAGAAGTTTGAAGAATGTAGAGAAAATCAGCCTGAAAATCAGTACTTGCTACAATTAAATCACTGCAGTGTTGTTTTCATTGGAGAACTCACCAACTGGAAATCCACCATGAACTACTCCTTGGCAGCTTTCCCCAATGTCATTTCTTGCTGTTACATAGAACACTAGTTCATGATAGCTCAGAGATACTGTGCTGCCACTGCTAATGACTTCCATAGTATTGACTGCTGCAGATATTGTCCTGGTCCATGTATACTGCCCTGTACTGCTAATGTTGTGCATCCTGACAGTGTAGTTTAGCACTGGGTATTCAGACCAGGTGAACGGGGGCTCCCATGAGAGCTGGAGAACTGTAGCATTGGTCAGCAGCACCTCAGGGGCAGGAGGCAGTGGTGGAGCTGCACAAAGTGTACATTTTGGGCATGAGATATGGCACATACATACATCTGCACTTCACTTCACAATGGATATAAATATAAGCATGTATGGAATGCTCAGTATACACATTAACAATATTCCAGTCTACTATAGTTCTATTTATAAAGCAGATAGCTAGTAGTAACTTCGGTAAAATGATGCAGTTGTAGTTAGTGCACAATTTTTTACATGTTATATATAGTGCCAAAGCTAGATAGTTATCTCTGGAGTATACAACTATTTGGCAAAAGACTCACTTGCAATGATGAGTTTTGCAGTCTGGCTATTTTGCACTTGAGTTGGATTAAAAGTGACTGCCTGACACTGAATATCAGTGTTATTAATATCCAGTGATGCAACAACACTGATTGTCACATTGTATTCCTGAGTGGCAATGCGTACACGGAAGAAATTGAATCCTCTCCTCTCAAATCGACCATAAGCATGGGGTTGTGTTTCTGAGCCATTAATCACCCAGGCTGGGGTTCCAATGATGTGGCAGGTGAACCACACAGTGGCGCCAGTCTGAGTAACTTGGGTATCTGGTCCCTTGAGAATCTCTATGAGGACAAAAACAGGAGCTGTTGCATAATTGTTGAATACTACTCTGATGATGAAGGTGAGTGAAATAGCACACAAAGGGGCTAACCATACTAGCAACAAGAAGTTAGCATATCACACTGTATATAATTAGCTATAGTTGGGCAGAGCTAACATGCAGCAACAATTTGTTTCGCCATGCAAACTTTGTATTGGCACTGAGTTGCTTGCTGCCTTTATCCAAACGAATTAACAGTTCAAAACCAAAACATACCTGCAGATTGTCCATATACAGAAACCCAGATCGTAGCAAAAGCTTGCACTGCCAGTGTTGCACCACGAAATGAAATCATTGTTCACTTGCTAGTCAGGTACCCACAGGACTGCAGCTAGCTTGCAAACAATTGTTGTTCGCTATGGTCACAGCTAAATGCATGCATACTTTGTTGGTCAAGTATTTTTATGCATCCGTATGATGAATGCAATGACAGTTGCATTTCAAAACACTTGCATAAACAAACTATATTTACATGCCACGTATGCATATTTCTAAGGGTTACCTGCCAAATGAGAGCTTTAATTAGAAGGTCCCAGAACCATAGTGGGCTAACTCACCAATGGCCACTAAGGTTCCTGTGTCATTCTAGCCATACTTGCTCTATGTCATGTATTATGACATTTCGATACCTGACAGTTTCATATATTCGTCATGTATATGACATTTCAATACCTGACAGTTTCATATATTATATGACATTTCAATACCTGACAGTTTCATGTATACCCGTTCTTACCAGAGGAATTATTACTAATGTTAACCCCCAGCAGCAAACATCTCTTGAATCATTAGAGAGAATATTAGTGTATAATTTAACATGACTTTTGTAGTGATATCTTCTGTATTTATTGAGTGAGCACAATTCAGCTCTCTGACAAATAACGTCTAGGTTTAGACTAACTTGGCAATTAACATTCTGACTGTCCAGTATGTACTTTGCAGTGTAGTTGCAACCATGCATGTATATATCACTTCTACTATCTCATTCAGAACAAAAATGACCAAGTGTATCTCTCAGGTGGTAAGCTTGATAGGTTCCTCAGAGTATGTCAACCCACGCATGAAATTTATGAGATGCAACTTGGATTGTAGCTGACATGGCAGGTTTTATTTAGGCATACCTCTCATGACCACATCACACACTACTTCAATTTTTGGTCAGTTGATGGTGAATTCACCATTGAGCTTTGATTGTTGACAATATTTTAATGTTAGAGATGTTTATTCTTTAAGTTGATTACTGGACTATAAACTCTCATGCTGTACACAGCCAGGTGACAAGGTGAAAGTATCAATGACAAAATGTCAAAACATAAACTGCTAAATGCACATCAATGTTAATGTTGACACATCTGTGCCTGACACACTCCAAAATTTGTCATAATTTGGCTGATAAAATAAACTTTTTGAAAGTTAACCTAAAGGACAGCTATGTATATGATGTCCTGAAACAATGTATAATGGGATGAGCAACTGAAATGGAACAAAAACAGATTTTTGTAAGCAATGTGTGATTGGTGCACTATAAATGTCATACCTGTACCGGTATTGGCTGAAGTGTGTACTGCATAGTGGATGACTTGCATAACATCTAGGCCTGCCTCTTTTGGTTCATTAATTGTTCATACATATATTTAGTGTACTATGCTTTGGAGCAATTTGAGAGTTATTATGTTACTGTTCCAATGTGCAATTGATAAACCATGCAGAAGTGAGAAGAATAGCATACAATTATGTAACACAACAAGTAGTTGTATCAAATTGGATATTTCTGGATGCCTGCACATTTCTACCCATTGAAACGCAAGCAGAAGCTATCGTGTAATGGAATGATGATCACCTGACCTATAATTATAAAGTTAGTTTGCCAAAGTGTGACTATTTTGTCAAACACCCTAGCTGCCTAAGTCTAAGATCTACTTCTCAGCCAAAATTTTAAATGGGTGCTGCATCAATCCTTATGGAACCACTAGCTTTAATCTCAATCCTATTTTCATCTATACTGACAGGACATGTACAGGTATAGCCTAGGCTTCACCTTTTATTTGATCAACTTCTAATTTTGAAACTGAACAGGATATGCAGCTATGCCTAATTATGATGTCACAACACATGGTGTGACAAGCTATGCATATTTATGTCATATAACATGGTATGACAAACAGTGCATAATTATGATGTCATATCACATGATGCGACAAGCTATGTATAATCATGATGTCACGTCACATGGATAATCATGATGTCACGTCACATGGATAATCATGATGTCACGTCACATGGATAATTATGATGTCACATCACATGGTGTGACAAGCTATGTTAATTTTGATGTCACATCACATGATGCGACAAGCAGTGTACAGTGTATTAATGAACAACCTCACAAATGGATGCAGTACTGTTTGTTTTGGAAGAACCTGTGGCGTAGCTACACCCGGGCCCATATGGGCCCAGGCCCTGGTGAATTTCTGATTGCCCTGGTAAATCATGTGAGGTCAACTTACCTGAACCCATGCAGAGGCGTAACCAGGAATGGGCATAGTAGGGCCAGGCCCGACCGCTCGAAAATCAAGCTTACCTTATAATATTAACAATAGCTGTTGCTTTCAAGTAGCTATTTAGTTAGTAGTTGCCGGTTCTGCACGGACCGGTAGCTACCGTGCTGTGTCAGCAACTTGCACGACTCAATGCTTTCTTCTTCTTCGTCTTTGTAACCTCTTATCCCTAGTTGGGCTATATAGGGCCGGGTTGGAGCAGTAGTGCGTTCGCGATCCAGTGTGCACAGAGAAAGTCCACGTGTACACCTGTGTTGCGTGTCCGCTTTCACGTGAAATCGAGAAGGATCCCACATGCGCACACAAGATGGCCATGCATGCTACTAAAAGACCAAGACTGACCTTAGATAGCTATTTTGAAAATTTTTTTGGACATACTTCCGACTTAGTCTCTGGACGGCAATGCATCTGCGCATGCGCCGTGCCACACCTTCTGTGTACTTAGACCTTTGGGAAGGGCGTGTTGAACATGATCGAGCAAAACGACTGCCAGGAAGACTGCAGTTGGAAAGAGAGCGATTCCTCAGGTGATTTTTAACAACAAAGAACTTCAAACTATAACTACAATGTGCTTTAAGTGAACTGTGTTGTCTCCTCTAGAAATAATTTGCCAAAGACAATCATGATAGTGCGTCAATAGTCTATTCTAGCCTTTAAGACATTCCAACAACCTGGAAACTCTCAGGGAATGTTGTCCCAGGAATGGGCAGCAATTGGAACTATCTTGCATTTACCTGATCAGGAACAGAAAGGACCCAGAGATTGACACTGATTGAGATTTCATTTTGTGGGGTGTTGAAGCAGTAGTTTTAGAGGGTCTGGAAACAAGACTATTGAAGCAGTGAGACTGAATGTTTTTCCTGGTTGATGAATGTAGGGAATAACTGATATATAATTTGGAACTTGGAAAGTGAAAACAATGTAACCTTGATATACAGACAAGTTTTGACACTTTCACTGGACAAATTTGAATCTTGCGATGTTTTAACTGCTTATTTGCAGTCTGCATTTTTTTTATTGTACCTGATGAAGATTTTGATATAGCAGTTGAAACATTGCTGCAATAATAAACTTGTCTGGTAAAAGTCTGTCCAACATTGTCCATTGATCATGCACAATGCCAGAACAATAGCCCCGTTTACACTAGCACTTTAAACTCATTTCAAATCAGTTTCAAATTGGTTTCGGGCAGCTGTGTAAACACCCCAAGTGCCGCTTTCTTGTGGTTTGGCCAAACCAGTTCAAGTGCTAAGTTTAAACAGGGCTAATGATCTTCTCAAACAGTCTTGATTTTGCAGGATGAAGGAACAAAAACAACTTCCAAGGATGTCAGTGATGATTGTTACATTTGTAGGTATATCTGAGTGAGGGAGCCTGGGAACAAGGCTAGGTGTACCTAATGATTAACGCCATGCCATTTATGTTGCTCAGACCTGACCAACCCAAATATTGGCAGACGCTACTCAAAAATGATTGTCTACAGCGTGTGCATGAATCTGCAAGTTGACTTCATTAGAGTGGCGTCCAAGCATACTCACCAAAATGAAGCCTGAAAATCAAACAAAAGGCCAAGACCTTCAACTATAGGTGGAGAGACTCTTTTGGAGAGCTGTTAGTGTCTGTTTTGCAGCAAAATATCATGATCACGTGACTGTTATTATTTTTAAGCCTACCTATACTGACTCTCTTTGAAAAGCCATCTGGCCCAAGCAACAAAAATTAGATTGGTATGGCCTAAGACAACCTTCTTCAATGGTTACTCTGGTCTTGTTCCCAAGCTACCTTTTCCATGTAGGGTTTATAAAGCTGGACAGTGGGAAGGCCTGCATGTGAACGAGGATTTTATTTAACGCACAATTATAGCTGGAACACCACACTTTTAAAATCACATTAAATTAATAACAAAGTTGTCATTTACACTGGAATTTTTATTGATGTCTTGTGCCATGGTTTGAGCATATAGTTCGTGTACTAACTGGTTCAGTTTCTTTATCGTCTAGTTTAGTGCCTCCACAATGGCTCGTAACCACGAATTACTCATTATTCCATGATGTCATGAGTTAAAGTTCCATGTCATTGAAGAGTATGGTATTTCGATTCTTGCTTAAAATTGTTCTGCTTAGACTCATTTTAGCTTTGATTCCCTACATGGTCACTGTTTCAATGTCTGCCACCAGGTAAGTCTTACTGTGTCAACCTTGCATATTAAACTTGAGCTCAATAGACAGTTAAGTATGGATCTCTGAGTCTTTCCCTGAGAGTTTCCAAGTAGCTGGAATGTCGTTCCTCACTATATGGTGCACCACCATTGTCCCTGGCAAATTATGACTTGTACGGAGATAACAGAAATTGAACGGTGGCAGATATTTTCCAGTCTTGTTCACAGTTCACTGATAGTGCATTGTAGTTATAGTTGGAAGTTTTATATGTTAAAGGTCATCAGAAGGATAGATAGCATCCTTTCCAATTGTTGCCGTCTTCTTGGCTCAATCACTGCTCGATCATGTGCACTCGACATAATGACAGACTCTCACACCATTCCCAGCCACAACACAGTGCAGAATAGCTGTTCAATAGATGGCTCATTATTAATCTCTAGGTCTTTTCTGTTACCCATCAGGTAGATGCAAGATAGTTCTAATTGCATGCTGCCCATTCCTGGGACAACATTCCCTGAGAGTTTCCAGGTTGCAGGAATGTCTTGCTGGCTAGAATAGACTATTGACGCACTATCATGATTGTCTTTTTGGCAATTTATTTTTATTTCTAGAGGAGACAACATGCAGAAATTGAACAGTGGCCAGATACTTTCCAGTCTTGTTCACAGTTCACTTAAAGCACATTGTAGTTATAGTTTGAAGTTCTTTGTTGTTAAAAATCACCTGAGGAATCGTTCCCTTTCCAACTGCAGTCTTCTCGGCAGTCGATCATGTTCAACACGCCCTTCACAAAGGTCTAAGTACACAGAGGGTGTGGCACAACGCATGCGCAGATGCACTGCCGTCCAGAGACTAAGTCGAAAGTACGTCCAAAAAAAAAAAAAAACGCCCTCCCCGGTAGGCCCGATCACTCTTCAAATCCTAGCTACGCCACCGGGAAGAACCTGCTTTTTTTCTTGTACTTCTGTTAAAATATTGGGACACTAACATATAAATATAGCCTTCCACGATCATGCAAAAACATACGCCACCCTCGAATAGTCCCAGCCCTCAAATAGTAGACACAAAATCGGAAGCTCAGAACGAAATAAACGCCGCTCGAATTGTAGCTGCGGCTAGTATACGCGGCACGCGCACACGTGTGCGATTAATTTTGACGACGGTCACCGCGCTAGCGCTAGTGCTATTCGTGTTCTACGAGTCGTTTCTACGGCTGACAGCAGGACTGAGAGGCTGGGCGTCTAGCAATTTTCACCGTCTCACTCATACGTACCCTATCAAGCAGTCGTTTATGTCTGCGGGTTTTCCAATTAAAGATATAAACGCCGCCCTCGAATATATAGTAGTCGCACAAAAACGAACAACGAAAAAAAAAAATAGTAGCCACGGCGTCTGATCGAAGTAAACATTACCATATAAAGTCTGGCGCTTGACAGCTATATTTGATTGATAAATGAGTTGAATCTAGTTGGTATTGTGACTCAGGCATGCTGCATGGTACTTTTTATATGATGCACAATAGGTATGTCACACGTTAAATCGACACAAGGTAGCAAAACAAATCAAAGGCCGACACCAAATTTCAATTAATACACACACAACTGTAGCTATGAATCTACCAAATGAAGGTTTTTGAAAATCCTTTGTCACACTTGTCCAATTTCAAACAATTAAAGAGGGCCAGTTGTCATTCAAATCTCTTCTCATTATGGAGATTCAGAAGTTGGAATGCACCACCCTCCATGCAAAGAACTGGAAAGGGTACCAACAGGGCTCATGACTGTGTAATCATCCTCGTTCTTTCCAGAAAGAGGCCTACTTTCTTTAATTTCTTCCCCACTCCTCCGAGATGGTTCAGAAGCTACCGCAATTGCTGTCCCATCTTGCAGTGCTCTGGCAACTTCACTTGGTAGAGCTTGACGAATGGGAAGGTAGCGAGGGGGTTCCATCACAACTGGTGTTGGTGGGAGACTAGTGAGGCTTTTGAATTCTGGGTGGATAGTTTCATACAATGGCCCATCATAAATGGGGTTAGGAACCATAGCATCGCATGCTTTCTCAATTGAGCTCTCATCTGTAAGGACAAAGAACATTGCCACATGATACATTTGATCATTGTTTCTAAGACACAGGTGGTATTGTTTTCCATTACTTCACAACTGACAACCAGAGAGACAGTTTTATTATTTTTTCTCGCCTTTTCCTCAAAACCTTAAGTGACAGAAATAGCAGAACTAGAGTTTATTACTACTTGTTGTTTTGATAGAGTGGTCCAACTCTCCTAAACTTTGTTTGAATCAAGCAAGATGCATGATTCCTTTAGAAC
Organism: Agelas oroides; assembly: GCA_949130485.1. Taxonomy (NCBI): domain Eukaryota; kingdom Metazoa; phylum Porifera; class Demospongiae; order Agelasida; family Agelasidae; genus Agelas; species Agelas oroides. The sequence continues at coordinate 12,414,701 of OX422183.1, read as the reverse complement.
AAAAGTGGTTTAATGCAGTTCAACACAGTTGGACCTTACTGAATTCCAGCTAAACTATGCTCGAAGCATGATTCTCTAATACAAAATTGGTTTGATGCAGTTCAATATGACTGAACCCTTCTGAATCCCTTTAAAACTATGCTTAAATGGAGAGGAATCATGCTTTGAGCTATGCAAATGCACGATTCCTCTAGCACTCTGCATGAGAAAAAGTGGAAGAAACAAACGTTTCTACACAACTGTGTCCTCTGATACTAACATCGAAACCTCTCATGATCACTGTCTCTCCAGCTTTTCTGCAACCAGGGTTAAAACAGCTACTTTGTTTTTTCAGAGAGCTATATAGTTAGCTAGCTATAACTAGCTAAGAAGTTGTAGATTCTGTTTTATATATTTTAAGCTGTCAGTTGTTTTTACTTACATGACATACTACTATATACCTGTAATGTTTACTCACCAGATGAGTGTTTGCAGAACTTTGTTCTCTTTGTCCTTGTCCTATCAGAATTCCACAATTTATATTCGTACTGTTTTGCAGTGAAGCAGTGACTCATAGTTTTGTTAACTTCTGGTGGTGCATAAAAATCTGCAAATGTAAACCCCCTTTGCAGAAAGAAGTTATGGTTTCTGTAGTCAACAGGGTCTCCATTTACATACCAGATAACAAGATCACCTCTTGCACGGCAGAAGAAAGTAGCTGGGCTGTTCAATGGAGCTAGCTGGGACACTGGACCTTGCAAAATCTCTGTTAGAATAGGGAAGGAGACGCATTTTAAAATATTCACTGCGAATGGTTCAGATTTAAAACGGTACAGCTGCAAGTAAGTACATGAAACTTGGGGCAGCTAAACCTACAGAGGATATTAAGCTTACCTCCACAAGTGGGCTGCAGACAAAGAGCACAGAACAGCAAGACAGGGGGAAAACGCACTGCTGGGTACGAATACAATGTCATCGTTAACGTTAGCTTCTTTGGAAGAACTGAGCCCACATTGCGCATCCTCGAGAATACAAAAAGATGGCTCTGCAAACATGACGTCATAGTTTTCGCATGCGATAGCCATATGGATGATGGCGTGGGAGGTAAATTGCGTGGAGGGTAGGGCAGCTCAGTCATGCGCATGGTACGTACATGCATGCAGCGGTATTGCTGATGAGGGCCAAGCTATTCTTATATGCTATCAGATTTAAGGAGGGCAACAAGTTGGAGCTACACTCCCTAGTCCTTATCTCTCTATCCAATCTATGAATCACACGGAAGTGATGACTGTGTATATAGCCTCGTTTCCACCGTCCATTGCACCCTCTCAGGAGGTGCGCGCGGGCTGGGCACATGACTAGTGCTTGAGTTACGTAGCTATAGGCCTCCAATAAGTAGCTACTGAATTTGTGAAGGAAGTGATCGGATGAGAGTGAGGTTTAGGTTTATAAGTGTAGGGCTCTCACATCAACAGTGGATCTCTCTTGATTTGCCCTTGCATTCCAGCCACTAGCTGCCATGCACAGTAGAAGCTCTTATGTTGTAACAGTTATGCCCGCCCAGCTGATTTCAGTTTAGCTTAAATTACACCCGACAGCAGGTAATGGAATCAGAACATGTAGAGAAGGCAGAATTCCATAAAAGGCAATGTGAGCAAGATCGTCATCATGCTGCTGTAAAACATATGTGAACAAACGGAGTCACAGGTATTACCAAAAAAGGCACACATTCATCTGAGGGTTAGATGCTTAGCTACTCAACACACTGATTGAATCAAGTCATTGAAACAACCACATCAAGTAAGTCACAACATTTAGATGCAACATGAATCTTCTCAGCAACAGTGTTTCCAGGGTGACATTTAGCTGACTACATGCTTGGGGGTCACACTTCCTTTGATGTATCATATCTGGATGGTTGTATGAATTCTTTTGACTGCTGTGTGTATGCCTGTGGTAACTGTTAGTATAGCATTTTGAAATTGTTAGTATAGAACGGATGGAGTCTCACTTCACCAATACAACTATCACCTTTCCCACAGTGTGACAACTTACCAGTAACCTTACAATGTAATACCGTAGATAGTGGATCTATGGTAATACCGTATAGCGGGAAATTTTCGCTGGTGCAAATTTTCGCGGAAAAGCGTCCAGAATCTTCAGAAGAAATTTTCGCGGTTTATATTTTCGCGGAAAGCGGGACGATCTGACCACACCCCTACCAGTTGATGCGACATGTTTGGTTTTGTTGGTATTTTGTACAGTATTAAAGAGGCTGATTCTTCTTTACAGCAACCATTTGGAGGGCAGACGGACTGTAGAGAACCATCTCGTTCACACGGGTACTCGACGTACGCATGTAATGACATCATCAATTTCCATCTTAACCCTCTGAACGCGGCGACCATATATATATGGTCACGAAACTTCCGGTCGTCGTGGCGACCATATATATATGCTCACGACAAGTTCGTGCGCTTTCCGCACGAACCTAAGAAGCTTAACGAGATTTGAGGGTAGGCCCCTCCATGATAAGCGCTAATGCTGCTAGACCACACCTTTTGACTGACATCATCGCTTGGAAAGACAGGAAGAGGCGGTACTTATTCACGGGTTATCTTCAGTGGACCGAGGGGTGCGAAACACGAAGCTTTTTCTTACCCACAGAGAACAAGCGTTCTCCATATTTGACTTCAGGTAGGAGTAATAGCATCAAATAACTTGTAAATCGGCTGATTTTGTCGTGGCTGTGGGTATCAGGTGAGAAAATCGGCACTGTTTCCAACCGCTCGAAGCTACGATGCATAGTCAGCACAAAATGGCTTCAAACAAGTAGAAATGGCTTACTACGCACTTATCAGCCTTTTAGATAAACTAGTCCAGCCTATTTACACCCTATCTATACAAATCAAGCCACTGGCACAGCCAAAGACTTATTAGCACGCTTGTCACTTCAACCGTTCGACTCGATAACGCTGATAATGGTACAACTTCCGCGTTAATAAACTGTCATGAATAAAATTACTTCCACGCTCAAAGGGTTAATTCATTTTTTCGCGGTTTTTATTTTCGCGGAAGGTCTGTCCACGAAAATCGCGAAAATTTGCACACAGCGAAAATTTCCCGCTATATGGTATACATATATCACTCTATGGGTACTATTGATTCTGGTAGCTATTTAGTTACCTTCAGCTTTTTATTAGCACTGCAGTTTTTCGGTATTTCAGGAAAGTTCCAGTGTGCAAAAGATTATTATTGACAACCATTAAATGTTCCATAGCCCGCTACTCTGTGTTGAATGCTTGTTGTAATCGTATCTACAACGATTTCAGTAATTTCTCACATGCAGGTTACTTCCAGTTCTTTCTACATAGTATGTATATGTACAAACTCACAAAGTAACAATTCATATTGAAAGAAATGCAGGTCAATAGCCTTGTTCCCAGGCGAAAGTGAATGTTGTGCACAAAAACGTAACTGTCACTAGTATCGTAAACCATGCTCTACAAATACAATCACACACATCAAACTATGTAAACATGTAGCAGAGTGTTTCGGCTTTATATATAGTGTTTGGCAGCACTCATCAGTCAAGTGATATCACAGTTAAAATGTCCATGTTTTCATACAAGTTTACTCAATGCATGTGTATGGCCAATTGAGTTACGATTTCATGGTGACATACTCATCCTTGGGGTCCAGTGGGAAGGTGGGCTGCATCGTACGCACTGAGGCTGGTTCCATGATGGTATACTCATCTCCAATTGGTGTTAGCTCATTACAGAGAGATGCTCCATACTTTTCATTTTCACTCTCATTCACTGGTGATGTATTCACTGACTGTTTTCTAGGGGCAGGAAGGCTTGGAGGATCATTGGAGTATCGAGGATTCTCACTCATTTTCTGCTTCACAGGAGACTTCGGTGGCTCTGTAGCAATAATGTCATATATTTGGCCATTGTAGATAGGATTTGTTATCATTGGTGGGATGGGCTTTGCAAGCATAGGTCCAGCTGTGAGCTTCTCCACTTCACTGTGCCCTATATAAATAACATTTAGGCACACAAACAGAGGAATGACGTGTACAACGTGAATTGAGAAAACTGAGTACATATTTAGCTGTGAAGAGTGCAAATAGACTGGAAAGTGATTTAGCAAGTTGTGACATGAGCAAGAACACATTTGCACATTTTATGCTTTTGGAGAAGTTTGTATGCTCTTGAGTGTCTTTATGCTGGTTCTAGAACCATGCAGAATGGCAAGTTTCATGACCAAACATTGATCATCAGTTTCACATCCATACGCTATTACAGCACACTGCAATTATCAAACTTAGCTATCTATATACATAGATTACTTTTGTGCATCCTGCAGAAATAGATAATTCCTACAAACACTGCCACGGAGATACAGATAGCCATAACTACCCCCAGAGCTACTGCAGTGCCTATTGTGAAGCTGTCCATTACACCTCCGTCACTCGTCGTATTAGCTGGAGAAAGGATTTTCAGATGAAATTGATTAACAGTAAGTGTTCTAATGTGACTTTTGTTGTGTGTAACTTTTGCTGTTTAATGTAATTGAGGTCACTCATAGCTATATATACTGGAACTGTTACTTGGCTACATTTAGAAACTTCCTCATGCACTGCCTACATCATGAGATGCACTTTTTGGTTTATCAGAATACATTAAAAATGTGTGGCAAAAGTTTAATTAAGCCAAGGGCATATTTCAGTGGTTACTTGGGTGAAAAGGAAAGCAACAGTGAGGCATGCAGTAGCACCAACAACTGCATCAATAGCATTACTTCCATTATAAACATAGTATGGCAGATGAGTAAAGCTGCATGAGCAATATCAAGTGGAGCACATCACTTTACTGTGTGAAACAGCAAGGTTGGTTGTTGCAGTGGTGATAATGTCAGTAGTCGCAGCATTGATAACATTGCAGTAGTAGTGGTACTCTCATTAGTCGGAGCATTGGGGATATTAGTAGTCACAGTAGGGACGATATCATTGGTTGCAACAGTTGGAAGGCGGGAATTGATATCTGAGTGCAAATAACTCATAAACCTGATCACAACATGCATGGCATTTGACATTGTGTCTTATCAATTTTGTGGTACAGATTCCATCCCAGAAGGAGATGTTAACATGCAAAGTTGAATAAATATGCAGATATAACTGCAACTACAGTGGTGTGTGGATTACAGTAGAACCCCCCTCAACAGCGGGCACCCACGATATAACGGACAATTCTGAAAGTCCCAATCGTTTCTCCATAGACTTCAATACTTTAGAAACCCCTGACACCCCGCTACTCTGTATAACAGACACTTTTCGCGCTCCCAATTGTATATACACAAACAATACAAACTAACGACCCTGATTTATGGACACTCGTCGACCTAGGCCTTCATCAACATTGTCTACCATTGCTGCTGGAATTAATAACTTGACATTAAATTAGCACCGTTACTCATAGTATTACCCTCTAGCTACTTAGCCCTCCCTGCCAGCATACTGCAAGGGAAACCACATAGCCACGTTGTGCTCAACAGCCAATCACGCAGTACCATGCCTACCGGAAATATACCGGAAGCCCCAGACTTAGGTACATCTTGCTTCTGCTTCCACTACAAGTATGTACAGTGGAACCCCTCTATAGCAGACAGCATTGCAAACAACAATTTTATCTTCTATAAGTAGTTTCATTTCTTCTAGCCCCTAGTATTGCAAACAAGTAAATACATAAAATGCCTGTGAATTACAGCGTATGGCTCATAGTACAACACCATCATATTATACCTGGAGTGGTAGCTGTAGTGGTGGTAATAGTGTTAGTTGGTAAGTGGAAGTTGGTATCTGAATCCAAGAATAACAGTGCAATAAATAGTGATTACACATAGCATACTTGCATGTGTACGTGATTAGTTTGCAGTTCACTTCACAGACATATCTATTGTCTTGACTCACTGAAATGTATGGTGACGGGTGTGTTGGAACCTGCAAGGTTTTCTGCAATCAAAGTGAATGAATAGTTTCGATTCAAAGAAAGGCCAGAAGTGATTCTTTCAGATATGAGGAGTCCACTCATGAGGTTGTGCCCAACTTTGGTTATTACATGGTCACCAGTGCTGTTTGTGATAGTGATTCTGTAGTGAGCTGTTTGACACACTTGTGGAGACTGCAAAGATAAGTAGATTGAGATGGCAGATGGATAGTTAGATAGGTAAGTTGAGAGAGAGAGAGAGAGAGATAATTGATGCATATTTGAACCCAAATCAAATCAGGATCAACATGTTTCAATGTGACATTCCTACACAACAATGTATACACAATGTATAAGCTGTTATAATATCTTTGCATACAAATACCAACACCCTTCATTATTGTTTCATACACAAACATCCGTTTTATATTATTTTGTGTTCCACTGTAGCGAAAGTTCATATGAGTGATGGTTGCCAATGTGCAGTTAGAAACTATTGCATAGTCTACTTGAACAACAAACGTACAACCAACCTTGAAGAAAATCTCTAGTTGTGGATTGCCAGTGGATTGTTGAAAGCAGACTTCATGGGTGATGTATGAGAAATTAAATTCCCCGGGAACTATATAGAAAAACTCAGCATGAAAATCATTACCTGCTGCAATTAAATCACTGCAGTGTTGTTTTTAGCTAATGGAGAACTCACCAACTGGAAATCCACCACGAATTACTCCTTGGGAGCTTTCCCCAATGTCATTTCTTGCTGTTACGTAGAACACTAGTTCATGATAGCTCAGAGATACTGTGCTAATGACTTCAATAGTATTGACTGCTGCAGATATCGTCCTGGTCCATGTATACTGCTCTGTACTGCTAGTGTTGTGCATCCTGACAGTGTAGTTCAGCACTGGGTATTCAGACCAGGTGAACGGGGGCTCCCATGAGAGCTGGAGAACTGTAGCATTGATCAGCAGCACCTCAGGGGCAGGAGGTAGTGGTGGAGCTGCACAAATAATAAATTTTGGGCATGAGATGTGACACATAGATGCATCTGCACTTTAAGCATGTATGGGACAAATATAGTATACACATTAAAAATATTCAGTACGTTGCTTCAAAGTGAAAAGAATTATTATGCTGTTATACTACTAAAGCAGATAGCTAGCTACCTCTGTAAAATTATGCAGTTTTAGCTAGTGCACAATTTTTTTTACATGATAGTGCCAAAGCTAGATAGCTATCTCTGTAGTATATAACTTTTGACAAAAAAAAACTCACTTGCAATGATAAGTTTTGCAGTCTGGCTTTCTTGCACTTGTTCTGGATTAATACTGACTGCCTGACACTGAATATCGGTGTTATTAATATCCAGTAATGCAACAACACTGATGGTCAAGTTGTATTCCTCAGTGGCAATGTGTACATGGGAAAAATTGAATCCTCTCGTCTCAAATTGACCATAAGCCTGGGGCTGTCTCTCTGAGCCATTAATCACCCAGGTGGGGGTTCCAATGATGTGGCAGGTAAACCACACAGTGGCACCAGTCTGAGTAACTTGGGTATCTGGTCCCTTGAGAATCTCTATGGGGACAAGAACAGGAGTGGTTGCATAATTGTTGAATACTACTCTGATGATAAAGGTTAGTGAAATGGCACACAAAGGGGCTAACCATACTAGCAATAAGAAGTTAGTATATCACACTGTATTTATAGCTGGGCAGATCTAACATGCAGCAACAATTTGTTTTGCCATGCAGGCTTATATTGGCACTGAGTTGCTTGCTGCCTTTATCCAAACGAATTAACAGTTCAAAAACGAAACATACCTGCAGATTGTCCATATACAGAAACCCAGATCGTAGCAAAAGCTTGCACTGCCAGTATTGCACCATGAAATGAAATCATTGTTCACTTGCTAGTCAGGTACCTACAGGACTGCAGCTAGCTTGCAAACATTTGTTGTTCGCTATGGTCACAGCTAAATGCATGCATACTTTGTTGGCCAAGTATTTTTATGCATCCGTATGATGAATGCAATGACAGTTGCATTTCAAAACACTTGCATAAACAAACTATATTTACATGCCACGTATGCATATTTCTAAGGGTTACCTGCCAAATGAGAGCTTTAATTAGAAGGTCCCAGAACCATAGTGGGCTAACTCACCAATGGCCACTAAGGTTCCTGTGTCATTCTAGCCATACTTGCTCTATGTCATGTATTATGACATTTCGATACCTGACAGTTTCATATATTCGTCATGTATATGACATTTCAATACCTGACAGTTTCATATATTATATGACATTTCAATACCTGACAGTTTCATGTATACCCGCTACAGGATATGTTTCTAGATATGATACCGGACATTTATTGATAGTAGCTGACATTTTTTGTGGTACATGTAGGTAAGATACCTGAAATTTATTTTGGACTGTAGCTGACATTTTGCGGCATGTACCTAGTAAGGTACCTGACATTGATTGTAGCTGGCATTTCGTGGTATTGTACCTAGGTAAGATACCTATCATTTCCATTGTGTATGTTATTACTTTTCCTGGCAGAAGTTTCTTGTAGCTAATTGAATCCTCTTGTCTTTGGTTAGACCACTCTGATTCTGAGGCCTTCATTAATTTAATTTAACTTAATTTATTATATTATTATGGTGTTCTTACCAGAGGAATTATTACTAATGTTAACCCCCAGCAGCAAACATCTCTTGAATCATTAGAGAGAATATTAGTGTATAATTTAACATGACTTTTGTAGTGATATCTTCTGTATTTATTGAGTGAGCACAATTCAGCTCTCTGACAAATAACGTCTAGGTTTAGACTAACTTGGCAATTAACATTCTCGGTTGAGAAAATAGACAAGGGCATTGGAGACAAACTTTTGACTGTCCAGTATGTACTTTGCAGTGTAGTTGCAACCATGCATGTATATATCACTTCTACTATCTCATTCAGAACAAAAATGACCAAGTGTATCTCTCAGGTGGTAAGCTTGATAGGTTCCTCAGAGTATGTCAACCCACGCATGAAATTTATGAGATGCAACTTGGATTGTAGCTGACATGGCAGGTTTTATTTAGGCATACCTCTCATGACCACATCACACACTACTTCAATTTTTGGTCAGTTGATGGTGAATTCACCATTGAGCTTTGATTGTTGACAATATTTTAATGTTAGAGATGTTAGAGATGTTTATTCTTTAAGTTGATTACTGGACTATAAACTCTCATGCTGTACACAGCCAGGTGACAAGGTGAAAGTATCAATGACAAAATGTCAAAACATAAACTGCTAAATGCACATCAATGTTAATGTTGACACATCTGTGCCTGACACACTCCAAAATTTGTCATAATTTGGCTGATAAAATAAACTTTTTGAAAGTTAACCTAAAGGACAGCTATGTATATGATGTCCTGAAACAATGTATAATGGGATGAGCAACTGAAATGGAACAAAAACAGATTTTTGTAAGCAATGTGTGATTGGTGCACTATAAATGTCATACCTGTACCGGTATTGGCTGAAGTGTGTACTGCATAGTGGATGACTTGCATAACATCTAGGCCTGCCTCTTTTGGTTCATTAATTGTTCATACATATATTCAGTGTACTATGCTTTGGAGCAATTTGAGAGTTATTATGTTACTGTTCCAATGTGCAATTGATAAACCATGCAGAAGTGAGAAGAATAGCATACAATTATGTAACACAACAAGTAGTTGTATCAAATTGGATATTTCTGGATGCCTGCACATTTCTACCCATTGAAACGCAAGCAGAAGCTATCGTGTAATGGAATGATGATCACCTGACCTATAATTATAAAGTTAGTTTGCCAAAGTGTGACTATTTTGTCAAACACCCTAGCTGCCTAAGTCTAAGATCTACTTCTCAGCCAAAATTTTAAATGGGTGCTGCATCAATCCTTATGGAACCACTAGCTTTAATCTCAATCCTATTTTCATCTATACTGACAGGACATGTACAGGTATAGCCTAGGCTTCACCTTTTATTTGATCAACTTCTAATTTTGAAACTGAACAGGATATGCAGCTATGCCTAATTATGATGTCACAACACATGGTGTGACAAGCTATGCATATTTATGTCATATAACATGGTATGACAAACAGTGCATAATTATGATGTCATATCACATGATGCGACAAGCTATGTATAATCATGATGTCACGTCACATGGATAATCATGATGTCACGTCACATGGATAATCATGATGTCACATCACATGGATAATCATGATGTCACGTCACATGGATAATTATGATGTCACATCACATGGTGTGACAAGCTATGTTAATTTTGATGTCACATCACATGATGCGACAAGCAGTGTACAGTGTATTAATGAACAACCTCACAAATGGATGCAGTACTGTTTGTTTTGGAAGAACCTGTGGCGTAGCTACACCCGGGCCCATATGGGCCCAGGCCCTGGTGAATTTCTGATTGCCCTGGTAAATCATGTGAGGTCAACTTACCTGAACCCATGCAGAGGCGTAACCAGGAATGGGCATAGTAGGGCCAGGCCCGACCGCTCGAAAATCAAGCTTACCTTATAATATTAACAATAGCTGTTGCTTTCAAGTAGCTATTTAGTTAGTAGTTGCCGGTTCTGCACGGACCGGTAGCTACCGTGCTGTGTCAGCAACTTGCACGACTCAATGCTTTCTTCTTCTTCGTCTTTGTAACCTCCTATCCCTAGTTGGGCTATATAGGGCCGGGTTGGAGCAGTAGTGCGTTCGCGATCCAGTGTGCACGGAGAAAGTCCACGTGTACACCTGTGTTGCGTGTCCGCTTTCACGTGAAATCGAGAAGGATCCCACATGCGCACACAAGATGGCCATGCATGCTACTAAAAGACCAAGACTGACCTTAGATAGCTATTTTGAAAATTTTTTTGGACATACTTCCGACTTAGTCTCTGGACGGCAATGCATCTGCGCATGCGCCGTGCCACACCTTCTGTGTACTTAGACCTTTGGGAAGGGCGTGTTGAACATGATCGAGCAAAACGACTGCCAGGAAGACTGCAGTTGGAAAGAGAGCGATTCCTCAGGTGATTTTTAACAACAAAGAACTTCAAACTATAACTACAATGTGCTTTAAGTGAACTGTGTTGTCTCCTCTAGAAATAATTTGCCAAAGACAATCATGATAGTGCGTCAATAGTCTATTCTAGCCTTTAAGACATTCCAACAACCTGGAAACTCTCAGGGAATGTTGTCCCAGGAATGGGCAGCAATTGGAACTATCTTGCATTTACCTGATCAGGAACAGAAAGGACCCAGAGATTGACACTGATTGAGATTTCATTCTGTGGGGTGTTGAAGCAGTAGTTTTAGAGGGTCTGGAAACAAGACTATTGAAGCAGTGAGACTGAATGTTTTTCCTGGTTGATGAATGTAGGGAATAACTGATATATAATTTGGAACTTGGAAAGTGAAAACAATGTAACCTTGATATACAGACAAGTTTTGACACTTTCACTGGACAAATTTGAATCTTGCGATGTTTTAACTGCTTATTTGCAGTCTGCATTTTTTTTATTGTACCTGATGAAGATTTTGATATAGCAGTTGAAACATTGCTGCAATAATAAACTTGTCTGGTGAAAGTCTGTCCAACATTGTCCATTGATCATGCACAATGCCAGAACAATAGCCCCGTTTACACTAGCACTTTAAACTCATTTCAAATCAGTTTCAAATTGGTTTCGGGCAGCTGTGTAAACACCCCAAGTGCCGCTTTCTTGTGGTTTGGCCAAACCAGTTCAAGTGCTAAGTTTAAACAGGGCTAATGATCTTCTCAAACAGTCTTGATTTTGCAGGATGAAGGAACAAAAACAACTTCCAAGGATGTCAGTGATGATTGTTACATTTGTAGGTATATCTGAGTGAGGGAGCCTGGCAACAAGGCTAGGTGTACCTAATGATTAACGCCATGCCATTTATGTTGCTCAGACCTGACCAACCCAAATATTGGCAGACGCTACTCAAAAATGATTGTCTACAGCGTGTGCATGAATCTGCAAGTTGACTTCATTAGAGTGGCGTCCAAGCATACTCACCAAAATGAGGCCTGAAAATCAAACAAAAGGCCAAGACCTTCAACTATAGGTGGAGAGACTCTTTTGGAGAGCTGTTAGTGTCTGTTTTGCAGCAAAATATCATGATCACGTGACTGTTATTATTTTTAAGCCTACCTATACTGACTCTCTTTGAAAAGCCATCTGGCCCAAGCAACAAAAATTAGATTGGTATGGCCTAAGACAACCTTCTTCAATGGTTACTCTGGTCTTGTTCCCAAGCTACCTTTTCCATGTAGGGTTTATAAAGCTGGACAGTGGGAAGGCCTGCATGTGAACGAGGATTTTATTTAACGCACAATTATAGCTGGAACACCACACTTTTAAAATCACATTAAATTAATAACAAAGTTGTCATTTACACTGGAATTTTTATTGATGTCTTGTGCCATGGTTTGAGCATATAGTTCGTGTACTAACTGGTTCAGTTTCTTTATCGTCTAGTTTAGTGCCTCCACAATGGCTCGTAACCACGAATTACTCATTATTCCATGATGTCATGAGTTAAAGTTCCATGTCATTGAAGAGTATGGTATTTCGATTCTTGCTTAAAATTGTTCTGCTTAGACTCATTTTAGCTTTGATTCCCTACATGGTCACTGTTTCAATGTCTGCCACCAGGTAAGTCTTACTGTGTCAACCTTGCATATTAAACTTGAGCTCAATAGACAGTTAAGTATGGATCTCTGAGTCTTTCCCTGAGAGTTTCCAAGTAGCTGGAATGTCGTTCCTCACTATATGGTGCACCACCATTGTCCCTGGCAAATTATGACTTGTACGGAGATAACAGAAATTGAACGGTGGCAGATATTTTCCAGTCTTGTTCACAGTTCACTGATAGTGCATTGTAGTTATAGTTGGAAGTTTTATATGTTAAAGGTCATCAGAAGGATAGATAGCATCCTTTCCAATTGTTGCCGTCTTCTTGGCTCAATCACTGCTCGATCATGTGCACTCGACATAATGACAGACTCTCACACCATTCCCAGCCACAACACAGTGCAGAATAGCTGTTCAATAGATGGCTCATTATTAATCTCTAGGTCTTTTCTGTTACCCATCAGGTAGATGCAAGATAGTTCTAATTGCATGCTGCCCATTCCTGGGACAACATTCCCTGAGAGTTTCCAGGTTGCAGGAATGTCTTGCTGGCTAGAATAGACTATTGACGCACTATCATGATTGTCTTTTTGGCAATTTATTTTTATTTCTAGAGGAGACAACATGCAGAAATTGAACAGTGGCCAGATACTTTCCAGTCTTGTTCACAGTTCACTTAAAGCACATTGTAGTTATAGTTTGAAGTTCTTTGTTGTTAAAAATCACCTGAGGAATCGTTCCCTTTCCAACTGCAGTCTTCTCGGCAGTCGATCATGTTCAACACGCCCTTCACAAAGGTCTAAGTACACAGAGGGTGTGGCACAACGCATGCGCAGATGCACTGCCGTCCAGAGACTAAGTCGAAAGTACGTCCAAAAAAAAAAAAAAAACGCCCTCCCCGGTAGGCCCGATCACTCTTCAAATCCTAGCTACGCCACCGGGAAGAACCTGCTTTTTTTCTTGTACTTCTGTTAAAATATTGGGACACTAACATATAAATATAGCCTTCCACGATCATGCAAAAACATACGCCACCCTCGAATAGTCCCAGCCCTCAAATAGTAGACACAAAATCGGAAGCTCTGAACGAAATAAACGCCGCTCGAATTGTAGCTGCGGCTAGTATACGCGGCACGCGCACACGTGTGCGATTAATTTTGACGACGGTCACCGCGCTAGCGCTAGTGCTATTCGTGTTCTACGAGTCGTTTCTACGGCTGACAGCAGGACTGAGAGGCTGGGCGTCTAGCAATTTTCACCGTCTCACTCATACGTACCCTATCAAGCAGTCGTTTATGTCTGCGGGTTTTCCAATTAAAGATATAAACGCCGCCCTCGAATATATAGTAGTCGCACAAAAACGAACAACGAAAAAAAAAAATAGTAGCCACGGCGTCTGATCGAAGTAAACATTACCATATAAAGTCTGGCGCTTGACAGCTATATTTGATTGATAAATGAGTTGAATCTAGTTGGTATTGTGACTCAGGCATGCTGCATGGTACTTTTTATATGATGCACAATAGGTATGTCACACGTTAAATCGACACAAGGTAGCAAAACAAATCAAAGGCCGACACCAAATTTCAATTAATACACACACAACTGTAGCTATGAATCTACCAAATGAAGGTTTTTGAAAATCCTTTGTCACACTTGTCCAATTTCAAACCATTAAAGAGGGCCAGTTGTCATTCATATCTCTTCTCATTATGGAGATTCAGAAGTTGGAATGCACCACCCTCCATGCAAAGAACTGGAAAGGGTACCAACAGGGCTCATGACTGTGTAATCATCCTCGTTCTTTCCAGAAAGAGGCCTACTTTCTTTAATTTCTTCCCCACTCCTCCGAGATGGTTCAGAAGCTACCGCAATTGCTGTCCCATCTTGCAGTGCTCTGGCAACTTCACTTGGTAGAGCTTGACGAATGGGAAGGTAGCGAGGGGGTTCCATCACAACTGGTGCTGGTGGGAGACTAGTGAGGCTTTTGAATTCTGGGTGGATAGTTTCATACAATGGCCCATCATAAATGGGGTTAGGAACCATAGCATCGCATGCTTTCTCAATTGAGCTCTCATCTGTAAGGACAAAGAACATTGCCACATGATACATTTGATCATTGTTTCTAAGACACAGGTGGTATTGTTTTCCATTACTTCACAACTGACAACCAGAGAGACAGTTTTATTATTTTTTCTCGCCTTTTCCTCAAAACCTTAAGTGACAGAAATAGCAGAACTAGAGTTTATTACTACTTGTTGTTTTGATAGAGTGGTCCAACTCTCCTAAACTTTGTTTGAATCAAGCAAGATGCATGATTCCTTTAGAACAAAAGTGGTTTAATGCAGTTCAACACAGTTGGACCTTACTGAATTCCAGCTAAACTATGCTCGAAGCATGATTCTCTAATACAAAATTGGTTTGATGCAGTTCAATATGACTGAACCCTTCTGAATCCCTTTAAAACTATGCTTAAATGGAGAGGAATCATGCTTTGAGCTATGCAAATGCACGATTCCTCTAGCACTCTGCATGAGAAAAAGTGGAAGAAACAAACGTTTCTACACAACTGTGTCCTCTGATACTAACATCGAAACCTCTCATGATCACTGTCTCTCCAGCTTTTCTGCAACCAGGGTTAAAACAGCTACTTTGTTTTTTCAGAGAGCTATATAGTTAGCTAGCTATAACTAGCTAAGAAGTTGTAGATTCTGTTTTATATATTTTAAGCTGTCAGTTGTTTTTACTTACATGACATACTACTATATACCTGTAATGTTTACTCACCAGATGAGTGTTTGCAGAACTTTGTTCTCTTTGTCCTTGTCCTATCAGAATTCCACAATTTATATTCGTACTGTTTTGCAGTGAAGCAGTGACTCATAGTTTTGTTAACTTCTGGTGGTGCATAAAAATCTGCAAATGTAAACCCCCTTTGCAGAAAGAAGTTATGGTTTCTGTAGTCAACAGGGTCTCCATTTACATACCAGATAACAAGATCACCTCTTGCACGGCAGAAGAAAGTAGCTGGGCTGTTCAATGGAGCTAGCTGGGACACTGGACCTTGCAAAATCTCTGTTAGAATAGGGAAGGAGACGCATTTTAAAATATTCACTGCGAATGGTTCAGATTTAAAACGGTACAGCTGCAAGTAAGTACATGAAACTTGGGGCAGCTAAACCTACAGAGGATATTAAGCTTACCTCCACAAGTGGGCTGCAGACAAAGAGCACAGAACAGCAAGATAGGGGGAAAACGCACTGCTGGGTACGAATACAATGTCATCGTTAACGTTAGCTTCTTTGGAAGAACTGAGCCCACATTGCGCATCCTCGAGAATACAAAAAGATGGCTCTGCAAACATGACGTCATAGTTTTCGCATGCGATAGCCATATGGATGATGGCGTGGGAGGTAAATTGCGTGGAGGGTAGGGCAGCTCAGTCATGCGCATGGTACGTACATGCATGCAGCGGTATTGCTGATGAGGGCCAAGCTATTCTTATATGCTATCAGATTTAAGGAGGGCAACAAGTTGGAGCTACACTCCCTAGTCCTTATCTCTCTATCCAATCTATGAATCACACGGAAGTGATGACTGTGTATATAGCCTCGTTTCCACCGTCCATTGCACCCTCTCAGGAGGTGCGCGCGGGCTGGGCACATGACTAGTGCTTGAGTTACGTAGCTATAGGCCTCCAATAAGTAGCTACTGAATTTGTGAAGGAAGTGATCGGATGAGAGTGAGGTTTAGGTTTATAAGTGTAGGGCTCTCACATCAACAGTAGATCTCTCTTGATTTGCCCTTGCATTCCAGCCACTAGCTGCCATGCACAGTAGAAGCTCTTATGTTGTAACAGTTATGCCCGCCCAGCTGATTTCAGTTTAGCTTAAATTACACCCGACAGCAGGTAATGGAATCAGAACATGTAGAGAAGGCAGAATTCCGTAAAAGGCAATGTGAGCAAGATCGTCATCATGCTGCTGTAAAACATATGTGAACAAACGGAGTCACAGGTATTACCAAAAAAGGCACACATTCATCTGAGGGTTAGATGCTTAGCTACTCAACACACTGATTGAATCAAGTCATTGAAACAACCACATCAAGTAAGTCACAACATTTAGATGCAACATGAATCTTCTCAGCAACAGTGTTTCCAGGGTGACATTTAGCTGACTACATGCTTGGGGGTCACACTTCCTTTGATGTATCATATCTGGATGGTTGTATGAATTCTTTTGACTGCTGTGTGTATGCCTGTGGTAACTGTTAGTATAGCATTTTGAAATTGTTAGTATAGAACGGATGGAGTCTCACTTCACCAATACAACTATCACCTTTCCCACAGTGTGACAACTTACCAGTAACCTTACAATGTAATACCGTAGATAGTGGATCTATGGTAATACCGTATAGCGGGAAATTTTCGCTGGTGCAAATTTTCGCGGAAAAGCGTCCAGAATCTTCAGAAGAAATTTTCGCGGTTTATATTTTCGCGGAAAGCGGGACGATCTGACCACACCCCTACCGGTTGATGCGACATGTTCGGTTTTGTTGGTATTTTGTACAGTATTAAAGAGGCTGATTCTTCTTTACAGCAACCATTTGGAGGGCAGACGGACTGTAGAGAACCATCTCGTTCACACGGGTACTCGACGTACGCATGTAATGACATCATCAATTTCCATCTTAACCCTCTGAACGCGGCGACCATATATATATGGTCACGAAACTTCCGGTCGTCGTGGCGACCATATATATATGCTCACGACAAGTTCGTGCGCTTTCCGCACGAACCTAAGAAGCTTAACGAGATTTGAGGGTAGGCCCCTCCATGATAAGCGCTAATGCTGCTAGACCACACCTTTTGACTGACATCATCGCTTGGAAAGACAGGAAGAGGCGGTACTTATTCACGGGTTATCTTCAGTGGACCGAGGGGTGCGAAACACGAAGCTTTTTCTTACCCACAGAGAACAAGCGTTCTCCATATTTGACTTCAGGTAGGAGTAATAGCATCAAATAACTTGTAAATCGGCTGATTTTGTCGTGGCTGTGGGTATCAGGTGAGAAAATCGGCACTGTTTCCAACCGCTCGAAGCTACGATGCATAGTCAGCACAAAATGGCTTCAAACAAGTAGAAATGGCTTACTACGCACTTATCAGCCTTTTAGATAAACTAGTCCAGCCTATTTACACCCTATCTATACAAATCAAGCCACTGGCACAGCCAAAGACTTATTAGCACGCTTGTCACTTCAACCGTTCGACTCGATAACGCTGATAATGGTACAACTTCCGCGTTAATAAACTGTCATGAATAAAATTACTTCCACGCTCAAAGGGTTAATTCATTTTTTCGCGGTTTTTATTTTCGCGGAAGGTCTGTCCACGAAAATCGCGAAAATTTGCACACAGCGAAAATTTCCCGCTATATGGTATACATATATCACTCTATGGGTACTATTGATTCTGGTAGCTATTTAGTTACCTTCAGCTTTTTATTAGCACTGCAGTTTTTCGGTATTTCAGGAAAGTTCCAGTGTGCAAAAGATTATTATTGACAACCATTAAATGTTCCATAGCCCGCTACTCTGTGTTGAATGCTTGTTGTAATCGTATCTACAACGATTTCAGTAATTTCTCACATGCAGGTTACTTCCAGTTCTTTCTACATAGTATGTATATGTACAAACTCACAAAGTAACAATTCATATTGAAAGAAATGCAGGTCAATAGCCTTGTTCCCAGGCGAAAGTGAATGTTGTGCACAAAAACGTAACTGTCACTAGTATCGTAAACCATGCTCTACAAATACAATCACACACATCAAACTATGTAAACATGTAGCAGAGTGTTTCGGCTTTATATATAGTGTTTGGCAGCACTCATCAGTCAAGTGATATCACAGTTAAAATGTCCATGTTTTCATACAAGTTTACTCAATGCATGTGTATGGCCAATTGAGTTACGATTTCATGGTGACATACTCATCCTTGGGGTCCAGTGGGAAGGTGGGCTGCATCGTACGCACTGAGGCTGGTTCCATGATGGTATACTCATCTCCAATTGGTGTTAGCTCATTACAGAGAGATGCTCCATACTTTTCATTTTCACTCTCATTCACTGGTGATGTATTCACTGACTGTTTTCTAGGGGCAGGAAGGCTTGGAGGATCATTGGAGTATCGAGGATTCTCACTCATTTTCTGCTTCACAGGAGACTTCGGTGGCTCTGTAGCAATAATGTCATATATTTGGCCATTGTAGATAGGATTTGTTATCATTGGTGGGATGGGCTTTGCAAGCATAGGTCCAGCTGTGAGCTTCTCCACTTCACTGTGCCCTATATAAATAACATTTAGGCACACAAACAGAGGAATGACGTGTACAACGTGAATTGAGAAAACTGAGTACATATTTAGCTGTGAAGAGTGCAAATAGACTGGAAAGTGATTTAGCAAGTTGTGACATGAGCAAGAACACATTTGCACATTTTATGCTTTTGGAGAAGTTTGTATGCTCTTGAGTGTCTTTATGCTGGTTCTAGAACCATGCAGAATGGCAAGTTTCATGACCAAACATTGATCATCAGTTTCACATCCATACGCTATTACAGCACACTGCAATTATCAAACTTAGCTATCTATATACATAGATTACTTTTGTGCATCCTGCAGAAATAGATAATTCCTACAAACACTGCCACGGAGATACAGATAGCCATAACTACCCCCAGAGCTACTGCAGTGCCTATTGTGAAGCTGTCCATTACACCTCCGTCACTCGTCGTATTAGCTGGAGAAAGGATTTTCAGATGAAATTGATTAACAGTAAGTGTTCTAATGTGACTTTTGTTGTGTGTAACTTTTGCTGTTTAATGTAATTGAGGTCACTCATAGCTATATATACTGGAACTGTTACTTGGCTACATTTAGAAACTTCCTCATGCACTGCCTACATCATGAGATGCACTTTTTGGTTTATCAGAATACATTAAAAATGTGTGGCAAAAGTTTAATTAAGCCAAGGGCATATTTCAGTGGTTACTTGGGTGAAAAGGAAAGCAACAGTGAGGCATGCAGTAGCACCAACAACTGCATCAATAGCATTACTTCCATTATAAACATAGTATGGCAGATGAGTAAAGCTGCATGAGCAATATCAAGTGGAGCACATCACTTTACTGTGTGAAACAGCAAGGTTGGTTGTTGCAGTGGTGATAATGTCAGTAGTCGCAGCATTGATAACATTGCAGTAGTAGTGGTACTCTCATTAGTCGGAGCATTGGGGATATTAGTAGTCACAGTAGGGACGATATCATTGGTTGCAACAGTTGGAAGGCGGGAATTGATATCTGAGTGCAAATAACTCATAAACCTGATCACAACATGCATGGCATTTGACATTGTGTCTTATCAATTTTGTGGTACAGATTCCATCCCAGAAGGAGATGTTAACATGCAAAGTTGAATAAATATGCAGATATAACTGCAACTACAGTGGTGTGTGGATTACAGTAGAACCCCCCTCAACAGCGGGCACCCACGATATAACGGACAATTCTGAAAGTCCCAATCGTTTCTCCATAGACTTCAATACTTTAGAAACCCCTGACACCCCGCTACTCTGTATAACAGACACTTTTCGCACTCCCAATTGTATACACACAAACAATACAAACTAACGACCCTGATTTATGGACACTCGTCGACCTAGGCCTTCATCAACATTGTCTACCATTGTTAATAACTTGACATTAAATTAGCACCGTTACTCATAGTATTACCCTCTAGCTACTTAGCCCTCCCTGCCAGCATACTGCAAGGGAAACCACATAGCCACGTTGTGCTCAACAGCCAATCACGCAGTACCATGCCTACCGGAAATATACCGGAAGCCCCAGACTTAGGTACATCTTGCTTCTGCTTCCACTACAAGTATGTACAGTGGAACCCCTCTATAGCAGACACCATTGCAAACAACAATTTTATCTTCTATAAGTAGTTTCATTTCTTCTAGCCCCTAGTATTGCAAACAAGTAAATACATAAAATGCCTGTGAATTACAGCGTATGGCTCATAGTACAACACCATCATATTATACCTGGAGTGGTAGCTGTAGTGGTGGTAATAGTGTTAGTTGGTAAGTGGAAGTTGGTATCTGAATCCAAGAATAACAGTGCAATAAATAGTGATTACACATAGCATACTTGCATGTGTACGTGATTAGTTTGCAGTTCACTTCACAGACATATCTATTGTCTTGACTCACTGAAATGTATGGTGACGGGTGTGTTGGAACCTGCAAGGTTTTCTGCAATCAAAGTGAATGAATAGTTTCGATTCAAAGAAAGGCCAGAAGTGATTCTTTCAGATATGAGGAGTCCACTCATGAGGTTGTGCCCAACTTTGGTTATTACATGGTCACCAGTGCTGTTTGTGATAGTGATTCTGTAGTGAGCTGTTTGACACACTTGTGGAGACTGCAAAGATAAGTAGATTGAGATGGCAGATGGATAGTTAGATAGGTAAGTTGAGAGAGAGAGAGAGAGAGATAATTGATGCATATTTGAACCCAAATCAAATCAGGATCAACATGTTTCAATGTGACATTCCTACACAACAATGTATACACAATGTATAAGCTGTTATAATATCTTTGCATACAAATACCAACACCCTTCATTATTGTTTCATACACAAACATCCGCTTTATATTATTTTGTGTTCCACTGTAGCGAAAGTTCATATGAGTGATGGTTGCCAATGTGCAGTTAGAAACTATTGCATAGTCTACTTGAACAACAAACGTACAACCAACCTTGAAGAAAATCTCTAGTTGTGGATTGCCAGTGGATTGTTGAAAGCAGACTTCATGGGTGATGTATGAGAAATTAAATTCCCCGGGAACTATATAGAAAAACTCAGCATGAAAATCATTACCTGCTGCAATTAAATCACTGCAGTGTTGTTTTTAGCTAATGGAGAACTCACCAACTGGAAATCCACCACGAATTACTCCTTGGGAGCTTTCCCCAATGTCATTTCTTGCTGTTACGTAGAACACTAGTTCATGATAGCTCAGAGATACTGTGCTAATGACTTCAATAGTATTGACTGCTGCAGATATCGTCCTGGTCCATGTATACTGCTCTGTACTGCTAGTGTTGTGCATCCTGACAGTGTAGTTCAGCACTGGGTATTCAGACCAGGTGAACGGGGGCTCCCATGAGAGCTGGAGAACTGTAGCATTGATCAGCAGCACCTCAGGGGCAGGAGGTAGTGGTGGAGCTGCACAAATAATAAATTTTGGGCATGAGATGTGACACATAGATGCATCTGCACTTTAAGCATGTATGGGACAAATATAGTATACACATTAAAAATATTCAGTACGTTGCTTCAAAGTGAAAAGAATTATTATGCTGTTATACTACTAAAGCAGATAGCTAGCTACCTCTGTAAAATTATGCAGTTTTAGCTAGTGCACAATTTTTTTTACATGATAGTGCCAAAGCTAGATAGCTATCTCTGTAGTATATAACTTTTGACAAAAAAAAACTCACTTGCAATGATAAGTTTTGCAGTCTGGCTTTCTTGCACTTGTTCTGGATTAATACTGACTGCCTGACACTGAATATCGGTGTTATTAATATCCAGTAATGCAACAACACTGATGGTCAAGTTGTATTCCTCAGTGGCAATGTGTACATGGGAAAAATTGAATCCTCTCGTCTCAAATTGACCATAAGCCTGGGGCTGTCTCTCTGAGCCATTAATCACCCAGGTGGGGGTTCCAATGATGTGGCAGGTAAACCACACAGTGGCACCAGTCTGAGTAACTTGGGTATCTGGTCCCTTGAGAATCTCTATGGGGACAAGAACAGGAGTGGTTGCATAATTGTTGAATACTACTCTGATGATAAAGGTTAGTGAAATGGCACACAAAGGGGCTAACCATACTAGCAATAAGAAGTTAGTATATCACACTGTATTTATAGCTGGGCAGATCTAACATGCAGCAACAATTTGTTTTGCCATGCAGGCTTATATTGGCACTGAGTTGCTTGCTGCCTTTATCCAAACGAATTAACAGTTCAAAAACGAAACATACCTGCAGATTGTCCATATACAGAAACCCAGATCGTAGCAAAAGCTTGCACTGCCAGTATTGCACCATGAAATGAAATCATTGTTCACTTGCTAGTCAGGTACCTACAGGACTGCAGCTAGCTTGCAAACATTTGTTGTTCGCTATGGTCACAGCTAAATGCATGCATACTTTGTTGGCCAAGTATTTTTATGCATCCGTATGATGAATGCAATGACAGTTGCATTTCAAAACACTTGCATAAACAAACTATATTTACATGCCACGTATGCATATTTCTAAGGGTTACCTGCCAAATGAGAGCTTTAATTAGAAGGTCCCAGAACCATAGTGGGCTAACTCACCAATGGCCACTAAGGTTCCTGTGTCTAGCCATACTTGCTCTATGTCATGTATTATGACATTTCGATACCTGACAGTTTCATATATTCGTCATGTATATGACATTTCAATACCTGACAGTTTCATATATTATATGACATTTCAATACCTGACAGTTTCATGTATACCCGCTACAGGATATGTTTCTAGATATGATACCGGACATTTATTGATAGTAGCTGACATTTTTTGTGGTACATGTAGGTAAGATACCTGAAATTTATTTTGGACTGTAGCTGACATTTTGCGGCATGTACCTAGTAAGGTACCTGACATTGATTGTAGCTGGCATTTCGTGGTATTGTACCTAGGTAAGATACCTATCATTTCCATTGTGTATGTTATTATTTTTCCTGGCAGAAGTTTCTTGTAGCTAATTGAATCCTCTTGTCTTTGGTTAGACCACTCTGATTCTGAGGCCTTCATTAATTTAATTTAACTTAATTTATTATATTATTATGGTGTTCTTACCAGAGGAATTATTACTAATGTTAACCCCCAGCAGCAAACATCTCTTGAATCATTAGAGAGAATATTAGTGTATAATTTAACATGACTTTTGTAGTGATATCTTCTGTATTTATTGAGTGAGCACAATTCAGCTCTCTGACAAATAACGTCTAGGTTTAGACTAACTTGGCAATTAACATTCTGACTGTCCAGTATGTACTTTGCAGTGTAGTTGCAACCATGCATGTATATATCACTTCTACTATCTCATTCAGAACAAAAATGACCAAGTGTATCTCTCAGGTGGTAAGCTTGATAGGTTCCTCAGAGTATGTCAACCCACGCATGAAATTTATGAGATGCAACTTGGATTGTAGCTGACATGGCAGGTTTTATTTAGGCATACCTCTCATGACCACATCACACACTACTTCAATTTTTGGTCAGTTGATGGTGAATTCACCATTGAGCTTTGATTGTTGACAATATTTTAATGTTAGAGATGTTAGAGATGTTTATTCTTTAAGTTGATTACTGGACTATAAACTCTCATGCTGTACACAGCCAGGTGACAAGGTGAAAGTATCAATGACAAAATGTCAAAACATAAACTGCTAAATGCACATCAATGTTAATGTTGACACATCTGTGCCTGACACACTCCAAAATTTGTCATAATTTGGCTGATAAAATAAACTTTTTGAAAGTTAACCTAAAGGACAGCTATGTATATGATGTCCTGAAACAATGTATAATGGGATGAGCAACTGAAATGGAACAAAAACAGATTTTTGTAAGCAATGTGTGATTGGTGCACTATAAATGTCATACCTGTACCGGTATTGGCTGAAGTGTGTACTGCATAGTGGATGACTTGCATAACATCTAGGCCTGCCTCTTTTGGTTCATTAATTGTTCATACATATATTCAGTGTACTATGCTTTGGAGCAATTTGAGAGTTATTATGTTACTGTTCCAATGTGCAATTGATAAACCATGCAGAAGTGAGAAGAATAGCATACAATTATGTAACACAACAAGTAGTTGTATCAAATTGGATATTTCTGGATGCCTGCACATTTCTACCCATTGAAACGCAAGCAGAAGCTATCGTGTAATGGAATGATGATCACCTGACCTATAATTATAAAGTTAGTTTGCCAAAGTGTGACTATTTTGTCAAACACCCTAGCTGCCTAAGTCTAAGATCTACTTCTCAGCCAAAATTTTAAATGGGTGCTGCATCAATCCTTATGGAACCACTAGCTTTAATCTCAATCCTATTTTCATCTATACTGACAGGACATGTACAGGTATAGCCTAGGCTTCACCTTTTATTTGATCAACTTCTAATTTTGAAACTGAACAGGATATGCAGCTATGCCTAATTATGATGTCACAACACATGGTGTGACAAGCTATGCATATTTATGTCATATAACATGGTATGACAAACAGTGCATAATTATGATGTCATATCACATGATGCGACAAGCTATGTATAATCATGATGTCACGTCACATGGATAATCATGATGTCACGTCACATGGATAATCATGATGTCACGTCACATGGATAATCATGATGTCACGTCACATGGATAATCATGATGTCACGTCACATGGATAATTATGATGTCACATCACATGGTGTGACAAGCTATGTTAATTTTGATGTCACATCACATGATGCGACAAGCAGTGTACAGTGTATTAATGAACAACCTCACAAATGGATGCAGTACTGTTTGTTTTGGAAGAACCTGTGGCGTAGCTACACCCGGGCCCATATGGGCCCAGGCCCTGGTGAATTTCTGATTGCCCTGGTAAATCATGTGAGGTCAACTTACCTGAACCCATGCAGAGGCGTAACCAGGAATGGGCATAGTAGGGCCAGGCCCGACCGCTCGAAAATCAAGCTTACCTTATAATATTAACAATAGCTGTTGCTTTCAAGTAGCTATTTAGTTAGTAGTTGCCGGTTCTGCACGGACTGGTAGCTACCGTGCTGTGTCAGCAACTTGCACGACTCAATGCTTTCTTCTTCTTCGTCTTTGTAACCTCCTATCCCTAGTTGGGCTATATAGGGCCGGGTTGGAGCAGTAGTGCGTTCGCGATCCAGTGTGCACGGAGAAAGTCCACGTGTACACCTGTGTTGCGTGTCCGCTTTCACGTGAAATCGAGAAGGATCCCACATGCGCACACAAGATGGCCATGCATGCTACTAAAAGACCAAGACTGACCTTAGATAGCTATTTTGAAAATTTTTTTGGACATACTTCCGACTTAGTCTCTGGACGGCAATGCATCTGCGCATGCGCCGTGCCACACCTTCTGTGTACTTAGACCTTTGGGAAGGGCGTGTTGAACATGATCGAGCAAAACGACTGCCAGGAAGACTGCAGTTGGAAAGAGAGCGATTCCTCAGGTGATTTTTAACAACAAAGAACTTCAAACTATAACTACAATGTGCTTTAAGTGAACTGTGTTGTCTCCTCTAGAAATAATTTGCCAAAGACAATCATGATAGTGCGTCAATAGTCTATTCTAGCCTTTAAGACATTCCAACAACCTGGAAACTCTCAGGGAATGTTGTCCCAGGAATGGGCAGCAATTGGAACTATCTTGCATTTACCTGATCAGGAACAGAAAGGACCCAGAGATTGACACTGATTGAGATTTCATTCTGTGGGGTGTTGAAGCAGTAGTTTTAGAGGGTCTGGAAACAAGACTATTGAAGCAGTGAGACTGAATGTTTTTCCTGGTTGATGAATGTAGGGAATAACTGATATATAATTTGGAACTTGGAAAGTGAAAACAATGTAACCTTGATATACAGACAAGTTTTGACACTTTCACTGGACAAATTTGAATCTTGCGATGTTTTAACTGCTTATTTGCAGTCTGCATTTTTTTTATTGTACCTGATGAAGATTTTGATATAGCAGTTGAAACATTGCTGCAATAATAAACTTGTCTGGTGAAAGTCTGTCCAACATTGTCCATTGATCATGCACAATGCCAGAACAATAGCCCCGTTTACACTAGCACTTTAAACTCATTTCAAATCAGTTTCAAATTGGTTTCGGGCAGCTGTGTAAACACCCCAAGTGCCGCTTTCTTGTGGTTTGGCCAAACCAGTTCAAGTGCTAAGTTTAAACAGGGCTAATGATCTTCTCAAACAGTCTTGATTTTGCAGGATGAAGGAACAAAAACAACTTCCAAGGATGTCAGTGATGATTGTTACATTTGTAGGTATATCTGAGTGAGGGAGCCTGGGAACAAGGCTAGGTGTACCTAATGATTAACGCCATGCCATTTATGTTGCTCAGACCTGACCAACCCAAATATTGGCAGACGCTACTCAAAAATGATTGTCTACAGCATGTGCATGAATCTGCAAGTTGACTTCATTAGAGTGGCGTCCAAGCATACTCACCAAAATGAGGCCTGAAAATCAAACAAAAGGCCAAGACCTTCAACTATAGGTGGAGAGACTCTTTTGGAGAGCTGTTAGTGTCTGTTTTGCAGCAAAATATCATGATCACGTGACTGTTATTATTTTTAAGCCTACCTATACTGACTCTCTTTGAAAAGCCATCTGGCCCAAGCAACAAAAATTAGATTGGTATGGCCTAAGACAACCTTCTTCAATGGTTACTCTGGTCTTGTTCCCAAGCTACCTTTTCCATGTAGGGTTTATAAAGCTGGACAGTGGGAAGGCCTGCATGTGAACGAGGATTTTATTTAACGCACAATTATAGCTGGAACACCACACTTTTAAAATCACATTAAATTAATAACAAAGTTGTCATTTACACTGGAATTTTTATTGATGTCTTGTGCCATGGTTTGAGCATATAGTTCGTGTACTAACTGGTTCAGTTTCTTTATCGTCTAGTTTAGTGCCTCCACAATGGCTCGTAACCACGAATTACTCATTATTCCATGATGTCATGAGTTAAAGTTCCATGTCATTGAAGAGTATGGTATTTCGATTCTTGCTTAAAATTGTTCTGCTTAGACTCATTTTAGCTTTGATTCCCTACATGGTCACTGTTTCAATGTCTGCCACCAGGTAAGTCTTACTGTGTCAACCTTGCATATTAAACTTGAGCTCAATAGACAGTTAAGTATGGATCTCTGAGTCTTTCCCTGAGAGTTTCCAAGTAGCTGGAATGTCGTTCCTCACTATATGGTGCACCACCATTGTCCCTGGCAAATTATGACTTGTACGGAGATAACAGAAATTGAACGGTGGCAGATATTTTCCAGTCTTGTTCACAGTTCACTGATAGTGCATTGTAGTTATAGTTGGAAGTTTTATATGTTAAAGGTCATCAGAAGGATAGATAGCATCCTTTCCAATTGTTGCCGTCTTCTTGGCTCAATCACTGCTCGATCATGTGCACTCGACATAATGACAGACTCTCACACCATTCCCAGCCACAACACAGTGCAGAATAGCTGTTCAATAGATGGCTCATTATTAATCTCTAGGTCTTTTCTGTTACCCATCAGGTAGATGCAAGATAGTTCTAATTGCATGCTGCCCATTCCTGGGACAACATTCCCTGAGAGTTTCCAGGTTGCAGGAATGTCTTGCTGGCTAGAATAGACTATTGACGCACTATCATGATTGTCTTTTTGGCAATTTATTTTTATTTCTAGAGGAGACAACATGCAGAAATTGAACAGTGGCCAGATACTTTCCAGTCTTGTTCACAGTTCACTTAAAGCACATTGTAGTTATAGTTTGAAGTTCTTTGTTGTTAAAAATCACCTGAGGAATCGTTCCCTTTCCAACTGCAGTCTTCTCGGCAGTCGATCATGTTCAACACGCCCTTCACAAAGGTCTAAGTACACAGAGGGTGTGGCACAACGCATGCGCAGATGCACTGCCGTCCAGAGACTAAGTCGAAAGTACGTCCAAAAAAAAAAAAAAACGCCCTCCCCGGTAGGCCCGATCACTCTTCAAATCCTAGCTACGCCACTGGGAAGAACCTGCTTTTTTTCTTGTACTTCTGTTAAAATATTGGGACACTAACATATAAATATAGCCTTCCACGATCATGCAAAAACATACGCCACCCTCGAATAGTCCCAGCCCTCAAATAGTAGACACAAAATCGGAAGCTCTGAACGAAATAAACGCTGCTCGAATTGTAGCTGCGGCTAGTATACGCGGCACGCGCACACGTGTGCGATTAATTTTGACGACGGTCACCGCGCTAGCGCTAGTGCTATTCGTGTTCTACGAGTCGTTTCTACGGCTGACACCAGGACTGAGAGGCTGGGCGTCTAGCAATTTTCACCGTCTCACTCATACGTACCCTATCAAGCAGTCGTTTATGTCTGCGGGTTTTCCAATTAAAGATATAAACGCCGCCCTCGAATATATAGTAGTCGCACAAAAACGAACAACGAAAAAAAAAAATAGTAGCCACGGGTCTGATCGAAGTAAACATTACCATATAAAGTCTGGCGCTTGACAGCTATATTTGATTGATAAATGAGTTGAATCTAGTTGGTATTGTGACTCAGGCATGCTGCATGGTACTTTTTATATATGATGCACAATAGGTATGTCACACGTTAAATCGACACAAGGTAGCAAAACAAATCAAAGGCCGACACCAAATTTCAATTAATACACACACAACTGTAGCTATGAATCTACCAAATGAAGGTTTTTGAAAATCCTTTGTCACACTTGTCCAATTTCAAACAATTAAAGAGGGCCAGTTGTCATTCATATCTCTTCTCATTATGGAGATTCAGAAGTTGGAATGCACCACCCTCCATGCAAAGAACTGGAAAGGGTACCAACAGGGCTCATGACTGTGTAATCATCCTCGTTCTTTCCAGAAAGAGGCCTACTTTCTTTAATTTCTTCCCCACTCCTCCGAGATGGTTCAGAAGCTACCGCAATTGCTGTCCCATCTTGCAGTGCTCTGGCAACTTCACTTGGTAGAGCTTGACGAATGGGAAGGTAGCGAGGGGGTTCCATCACAACTGGTGCTGGTGGGAGACTAGTGAGGCTTTTGAATTCTGGGTGGATAGTTTCATACAATGGCCCATCATAAATGGGGTTAGGAACCATAGCATCGCATGCTTTCTCAATTGAGCTCTCATCTGTAAGGACAAAGAACATTGCCACATGATACATTTGATCATTGTTTCTAAGACACAGGTGGTATTGTTTTCCATTACTTCACAACTGACAACCAGAGAGACAGTTTTATTATTTTTTCTCGCCTTTTCCTCAAAACCTTAAGTGACAGAAATAGCAGAACTAGAGTTTATTACTACTTGTTGTTTTGATAGAGTGGTCCAACTCTCCTAAACTTTGTTTGAATCAAGCAAGATGCATGATTCCTTTAGAACAAAAGTGGTTTAATGCAGTTCAACACAGTTGGACCTTACTGAATTCCAGCTAAACTATGCTCGAAGCATGATTCTCTAATACAAAATTGGTTTGATGCAGTTCAATATGACTGAACCCTTCTGAATCCCTTTAAAACTATGCTTAAATGGAGAGGAATCATGCTTTGAGCTATGCAAATGCACGATTCCTCTAGCACTCTGCATGAGAAAAAGTGGAAGAAACAAACGTTTCTACACAACTGTGTCCTCTGATACTAACATCGAAACCTCTCATGATCACTGTCTCTCCAGTTTTTCTGCAACCAGGGTTAAAACAGCTACTTTGTTTTTTCAGAGAGCTATATAGTTAGCTAGCTATAACTAGCTAAGAAGTTGTAGATTCTGTTTTATATATTTTAAGCTGTCAGTTGTTTTTACTTACATGACATACTACTATATACCTGTAATGTTTACTCACCAGATGAGTGTTTGCAGAACTTGAAGCCACAAAGTACCAGCAGCATGATTGCAAATGCAACAATGCTGATCAAACCAACGCTCACACCTATCACAATTTTCCCCACCAAGCTGATACCTTCAGTAATGAGATAATATAATTCAGGATCACAGTCATAATTTTGGCATGTAGTTAGCATGTAGCTGTATTGGAAATTTAAAAGGTACATAAATGGTGATACACTATAAGCCCTGGAGAATGAATCTAGATTACCAATCTTGAATTGTATTCTCCACTTCCTTGTTTCTATAGTAACAGACGGGTACTATTTTCCATTATTATACTCACAGTAAGTTGTAGATTCTGTTTCATATACTACAGGATGTTGTAAAATGATGTTTAGCACATGTGACCTTGTTTACAGTGTAAACTACCTGTCTAGTAATAATAACAAGGACCAATCAGGTTGGAGAATATAATACCTACTTGATGGTTGCTGCAGGATTTATAGCCTTGTCCTCAAACCATTGAAAAATAGGGTCTGGACACTTTTACTAGAAAACCTGAGGCCAATTGACATACATAATTGCATACTTATCACATTGATCAGTTACTAAATAGTATATGCCTTGGCACCCCAAAATCTTCAAGGTGCATGGGTATACTTCCCTGAGCAATCCAATTATTAGTACAACAACATGCCGATATGCTTTATAACTAGGCCCCAGTTTTTCCAATGAAGATGTCCAGATCTTATTATTTGAACATACCAAAACATTGGTCTGTGGAGGAGGCTACAGGATTTATTGTTTACAATAACCACCCTTGTTCTTACTTTGGACTGGTGTTTTTTTGTTTTTTTTTGACCATGAATCCCTAGTACATTTTAGTTGTCTCGATTATTGGAAAGTTTGACGCATTGAACATAATTATATAATACCCAATAACAGAAATGCCTATGATAATGGCTTTTGCATGATATCCTACAATGCTAACAACTATATCACCTTCTGCAGTGGCATCAGTGTACTTGGGAGTCGGCTGAAAACGTGTCCCTATGGAAAAGAAGAGACCAAGATTAGAGACAGTGTGTTCAAACAAGTCTATACTATACTATAGGTATGGTAAAAGGAGAGGGGAACTTCTAGTATATTAACCAATTACAATATTATTATTGTTAACACCTTATTTTTGACACGAACTTTAGTTTTCTTTTACAGTAACATGCATTGTTAGCTGGCCAATCACAACCTTTCCTGCAGGACAGTTTCTACAACCTAAAATTCAATTTGTCATTTGAATGTGAAAGTTTAAATAAGAGGAAGCACAGTTTTGTAAGCTTCCTTTTTGCTTTCACAACACATACTTACCAAAGGTAGTGGTAGAAGAAACATTCCCAGCCAATGTATCAAACTCCACTAAGACTGAGTACACAGTATCCACCACTAGGCTGGAGTTAACCACTTCATACACATTTCTATGCCCGGTCACCGTCTTTGGTCCTATTACAATAGTGTTATCTGCCTGCCTAGCAATACTGACGGTGTTACGTGCGGGTGAGATCTGTTGGATTGTGATGGTATAGCTCAACTCTTGGAATGGACATATACCAGGAAGCTGTGGGAGAATGAAGATGGCATCATACATATAAATTTGTGCTAAGGTTCTGTATATCTATGTGTTTCACATGTCAGTATACATAATTATGATGGCTATCTACGATTCGCATTGAGATGCAAGTCATTGCGTGCTTTTCAGTGTCTGCACGATATTAAAAATTTTATCAAAACTCCCTTGAACATTCAATCACCTGGATGCTTAAGCGCAGCAGTGGAGTACCATCAAACTGAAAGGTCACCATGGTCTCAATGGAAGTAATATTCAATCTTGGGACTGCATGGATGAAAAAGTTGTAAAGTCACAAGTGCCTTTATTTGTGGTTACATGTAATATTAATAGTATCAGTGCACCATTACAAACCAAAATGTGCACATGCTGAGACTATGTTCATATTCTAAGAGTAATGATTGAGTATGCACGATCAGTGATGGCTGAACATGTTGATGTTGACATACAGTCATGTAGTATAGAAATATGAAAAGAAAGCAGCGCTACTATGCATGCATGGGTGGACATACATAGCCTCATACTCTCTGCCCACCAAGAGCGTAGGTACAACTCAACTACTTCTCCCCAGGCTAAGACAAACATTACCTATTGGGAATCCTCCAGTCACTACTGCTGGACTGCTCCATCCAATGTTGTTAGTTGCAAAAGCACTGAAGGCCAACTCCTCACAATTTTGCACTACTCCTTCGTGTGGTGTATTGTGGATAAAAGTTACTAGAGCTGCTGTTGTTGAAGTAGATGTTGCATTTATGGTTGAATTCACTTCCTCCTCACTGATGCCTGCTGAACCTGTTTCAGTAGACGTTGTATTAAGGGAGTTCATCACCTCCCTAGTGACTGCTGCTGAAAGTGTTTCTGTGAATGTCACATTTACGGTTGAGTTTATTTCCTCCCCTGTAATTCTATTGTGGACTTGAACAGTGTAGTTCACAATGGGATAATCTGCCCATGAGAAAGGAGGTATCCAGGAGAGTTGTATTGCAGTAGCATTGAGCACAAGCAGCTGTGGTTCGGGTGGAGAAGGAGGTCCTGTATGCGTGTGTGATATTGTGAAAAGCAGAGCAATCAGAAAGCCAGTTTTATGATATTATAGTGCATACTGATGTAAGCTTCCAACACTGCAACTTTGTATACTCTACCTATATACATAGCAGTATTGTCTAGCATTAACCATACTTTCAAAGCTTATACTTATACTTGGTTGAGATGGTAAAATTGGCATTTAGATCCAATGTTATCTGATTGAAATTGTTTGCTGTTTATGGCCTGTTAGGCAGATGCAATTATACGAGTAGAACATTCTTCTGAATTAAGATTAAGGACATCTTATTAATTAGGACATTGAAAAAAAAACTTTCTCTCTCTAAAACAATAAGGCCTGCTAAATATAACAATTATTGAGTCCCAGAAAGCCAAGCATCTGTTTGAGAGGAGTTACATGGAATTCAGTATAAATTTTACAATTATGATTTATATGCGGCTTTACTACTATAATATTATTACTGAATGGTGTTTTATAGTAGATTTACCCATCACTGTGAGTCTTCCAGATAGGTAATCAAGTGGGTACACCAAGCAGGTAATCCTTGTGTTGTTGTTCTCTGGCAATGCAATAACCATCATGGTGAAGTTGAAGGTGGTAGCAGTATGTTCTTCCCTGAGCGAAAAACCCCTATCGTTGAAGGGAGTCATGTCTTCTGGATAATTAATTGCTGTGTCATTTATCTCCAAAAAAGCATCTTCTCCTTGTGCAATGCAGTGGAAAGTTACGGTAGCTCCAATTGGCACTGTGTGGTTTGCAGGCTCTTCTATTATCATTGCAGCTAAGCAGATAAAAAATGAAGCAGAAAATAGTATACATGCTGTGAGGCAGCATGCTCATGCACACAGAAACAAGCAACAAATAATAGCACTCATGTAGAGAAGCATGCAAAATGGTTGCGAGCACTAATTAATCTCAGTAACCAACCGGCAGAGAACTTGAAAAGCACTGCAGGTAGAAAAATTCCCACTGCACAGATACCCATCCGCCCTCCACGCTTGGTGTTCATGCGAGCAGCCATCCCGACCTTCACGGTACGGAAACAAAAAGCCACATCCCTCACGCCCTTCATCGACGTGATCAGATCCGCACGTGCTGTTGCGTGTTTACTGCTCAGACTTGCATCATATACGCGCGCAGATGAGCTACTGCTCTAGCTATTGACACGTGGCAAAATTGCTGTCCTTGTTGTCGATGGGACTCGGCGGAATTACTCTGCCCTTCGTGCGCTAGGTTTCCCTCTTCCTGCCCTTGCTGCTATGCAAGAGGCTGGAGTTCAACTTGGTCAGGCCTGTTGGGATGTGAAGCAGTCAACTTCTGGGATATCTGTGAGCTTTTTCTGGCCGCAGAATTCACGTCAGACTCAGCTGAGCAGCACCCAGAAGATCACTAAATCTAAGAAGAGAAGGCATAGGCGTAAGAGTAAGGGTAAGACTAATGACCTCACTAAGAATAAAGACCGTGGTGTAGATCCTGACCAGCTGCAATCTCAAGCCCAGGATATTCCAATGGATGCTCACTCTATCCCCAAGTCCCCTAGACTCCTTCTGTCACACTGGCTGATACTGATCTAGTTGCTGTGAAGGATCACATTGACATAAATGTTGATGATGATCCTAATGTATATTACCTTGAGAGGAGTGACATTCCTGGAGTTTGTGTGGAATCTGGAGAGACTTCATCTTGGACACTTATCAAGATCTCAAGGAGTCGAGTGAGAGCAGCAGATAGTGACATTAGTGATGACAATGTTTCTGTGGATGACTGCCTGTCGCTAAACTACCAACCAGTACATGGAGTACCTAGATTTGAGGTTGAAACTGCTGATGATATCTTTTGGGCACCGATTGCTCATTGGGCTCGGGCTCATGTGCAGTTGAAGTTTACAGATATTTAGTGCTGATCATTAGTGTGTAATTGGATGCTGCAGTGTATGTTGTTTGTTCCCCTCCCCCCACCCCTCCCCCATTGCACCTACTGTGGTGTGTTTGAATAATAATAATAATAATAATAATAATAATAATAATAATAATAATAATAATAATAAATTGAGGCAAAATTTATTCTCGGACGGATATATTTTGGACCACAGACTTCAAAGGTCTAAGCACGGTAACACCTGTGCCAGATCATCAGAGCAACAAGACATACTGGCGCTGGGTGATACCCGAAATTTTTGTAGTAGCTACGCGGGGATACGTCCGAAAATACATTGCCTTCCATTGCCCTTGCCTACGAGCCCATACCATGCTGCAGCAATTGCCAAATTTGGCTAGCGACGAGATATAATACATGATTATCACACTTGTCCGCTAATAGAATATTTTTCCGGGGATAGGTGCTTGAACAGAAGTAATACTTTGTTTGCTAAATCCCGAGTAGAGACTGTTCGGAGTTGAATTTCAAGTATGTTGATTATTAAACATTGTGTCTGCTGGACCTAATTAAGTGTCGGACCATCAATTAGTCCCTCTACTTTCATAGTATATATGGTATGCGCAAAAGTCGGAAAATCACTGATAGCTAACTAATCTTGATGGTACACTTGTCGATTTCACAGCAAGTAGCTAATTCATTCACAAAACTGAGCCAGCTCCACCATCAGGTGTACTAGGTAATGTCCTAGTCTCATTCCAAAGCCTTAAGTTCATATTCGAGGTCACTTTAGGGCTGTACAATTCACAAAATAAAATTGGTAGCTAGAATGGCAACACTGAAAAAAAAAACTCCACCACTTCAATAATGAGCATTCATGTTCACTCTGGAACAAGAAGAACAAGGTTAGAACACTCTACTTTCTCAACATGCACTCTAGAAGGAGGAAGGATGTCAGCCTGAACATCTCCATCTACGAGAAGCCTATGCACACTAAGTAACAGTTTCATAGTAGAGCGTGTACAATCAATGAATCACATCTCCCCCCCCCCCAAAAATGTTATGCAAAGTCACCCATTGTGCAGGCACATTTCGGCCAATACCAGACCTCATCAGCCATACTGGGGTGACTGGGAGATAAGGACTGCATGAGAGAATATATCACCACCTCATTAACTGGGAGGAGACATCGTGCAGTGCCGAGTCATGCCAGGGAATGGGAAAGCTCACAGAGGAGTGCTTTATCCAGTGGAGGACTGGGGGTTGCATGCTGCTTGCTGGACGACATGTAGTGGTGAGGAAACAGAAAAGGAAGAGCAACCCTCAGTGGCTTTTGACCTCCAATGGCATGTATCATTATCTCTTTACATACATGCACATTCAGAAGCAGCCTAAATTGGTCATCAAGTGAGAGGTGAGTAACTGATCGAATTGTACAAAAACACGTCATAGCTACACGTCCAGAGCTGCATACATATGTCCAGCTCTTGACTTAGATGTCTATGTATGTAAGAATGATCACTATAAAGCTCTGTACCTTTTGTTAGTTACTCCTAAAAATTACCAATTCTCAATATACTGCAAAATTAATGCAAAACTTCAACACCCTGTGCTACTTAGCTCATTCCTTGATGCTTATTCCCAAGTACCTACCTATGACTATTAATTGCAGATGTGGAGCAGGAGGAAGTGTTACAGCCGGCCAGCTCTCCTCACAGGTATATATGTCTGTTAGGAATGCTAGCTGATCTGGAGGTTTTTGACAGTATCATTGGTCCCATCTGTGCTCGAATTTTCTGTGTGGCCCCCTCCATACCACTTTCAAGTCATGATGCATGTAACTTTTATTTGTTTGATCTGGCAGTAAAATCCGACCGGTTTCAAATTTTACGGAGTTGTCATCAAATGCTCAGTAGTCGATATATAATATATCTGTGTTTACACCTTACAAAGTGCACAATGAAGGAGAGGGATCTCTGGTATTTCAGCAGACATTTGTGGGGGACTAACAATACCAGCTGCCTTTTTCACTGCACAGATGCGTTGTAGCAAGAGCCCATAAGAACGGGCGGCTAACTTTTCTGACTTTCCTTCCAGTAGAGTGGTACATTAGCTGATAACAGTAGCAATTCATCTTTATTTGCATCTTCTGTGTCATTTCTGACAATAGTAGCAAATACTTTGACAAACACTGCACGATGTCTCCTCCCAATCAGCTGACTCGTTTGCTTTTCTATGATTACTGGACTGGACTAGCGGACTGTGGACTTGATTAGTGGATGGAACTAGTGGACTAAAACAATGAGGGTTACTCATCTTATATAGTTTTCATTAACCTGGAAACACATAGCATTATTACATAAACAGATCAATATAAGACAATGTCTTGCTTTAGTTTGTAACTATCTCCTCCATGTTACAGCAAAGATGACCTGGGTAGCTACATGGCTATTGTGTGAAGATTCCAATCACTACTGATGACGCTTGCAGATAAATTGTTTGTACAGTTGTTATGCTTGAGTACATTATGCTACCTACCATCATTCTACCAGTGTAATCAAGTAACCAGTAATATTAAACCACATCTCTATTGGATGCCTTGATTGAGGCTTGCTTGACTTTAATCATAGATAGTACAGTAGTCTACTATCTATGATCAACATTGACTATGCCTCGTGTCATCTGGTTGGTAAAAGTTTTTGTTAGTCTAGTTCATAATGAGCCTGTGAAGGAAAGTGGCTGTGTTTCCAGTTTAGCTGAATGCATCAACAGTTGAGTGAATCTTTAGAGCATAAACATCAGTTTACCAGTCCAGTCCGCTACCCCAACTGAATGTTACCTTTTATGCATGCAGAAATGGTCTCTCCTGAAGTCATAACTATGACAACTACAGTCACTGTTATTCCAGCTCTAGAAGGTACTCCAAGTCCGATCAATGGTCCACCTTTAGGTACCTGGCTACAGTATCACAATTTAACTGACCCACCAGCACCCTCAGTGAAGAGAGGCAGATGACATTAATTTACAGTAGTATGGGTTATACAATGAGATTGTTAACTCCAGCTTGGTAGTGGATGCTTGTATATATATATACCTGTACATGATTTCGCTACTTCATTACCATTTCTTGCAGGATTTATCATGTATGAACACTTTCTAAAGGTAATGATTTGGAAAAACTGATATCAGCAATGCTGTACCATTATTCCTTCAGCTGGTTTGAACACTGGAGCTCCTGCATAATCCTTATCTCTCCTAACCCCAGAAACACAGTCAATCATGTAATAGCAGCCTACAGTGTGTGTAATTATTGACCTTTGGCCTTTTGGACAAAACATAATTGTGTGTGTGTGTCACTATCTAATATTAAAAAAATGGATGGGTTTATATTGTAGATATGAAACATTACATGCCGGGAATGAGGATAATAACTGCTACAGCTATAGGCTGTTGTAGTGTTCAAAGGCACATGTATCGAATTTCCCCAAATTACAAAAGCCAACATGAACTGCCATATCAATTTTCGGGGAGTCAAGACCAGCTTGCAAGCATACAACATTAGCTAAGATGGTGTTTTGCTGGACTTTGATATAACTTTCAAGCAACATGTTGATGTGCCTTCTACAGGAAGTCAAGTGTAACTGCATCTGCTCGCAAAAGAAGAGGATGCAAAAGAGCTTTTAGTTTTCTTCTAGTAGATTCAGCAGCAACTTATCTTCAATGTGTAAACAGGAAGCTGTATAATACGTTTATATAATATTTCTTATGTTGAACAACACATCATGTGCAATGATTCTACGTATGGTTCCCCCAACAACTGATCATGGCCGAGAAAGATACCATTTGCAAATACATGTATTGGATGTGTGTTGCTGCAAGTTTACTACTCAGACTTGTCCAAGGTATGTGAAATCAGAGTTGGAGAATTTTAAAAAGCTATTCTGGTACGTATTGAAAGTTGATGGTCCACCAGTATGATTACCAGTTGGGTTTGGAATGCTTCCACAGCCACGGTGCTAATTGCAGGTCCACAAGATATGACAGTGGAAGCCAATCAATGGGCACAGCTCAACTGCACAGTTGACTGTGATTACACTGTTGGATGGTACATGGCAGGTCATTCCATTGCTATCAAAAGAAATAACACTGTACCTGGCCTGTATGCAAGCCATGCCTTTATGCAGAGACCAGTCCTATATTCAGATCTAAGACACTGTTGTGAGTTACAAATTCTTGCTGGTGAGGAATTACTATTTATATAGTGAACTGAGCTTCATACTATAATTCAAATTGAGGTAAGCCATCAGGCTTTTAGGACGACAGTGTAATGTTGATTAATCAATCATGTATACCTAGCTAGCTACCTAATATCTAATTGGGCTATTCTATTAATAAGGGTACCCCCCTCCATTGACAACTTTTCAGTGTCGGTCCCAGGGGGTATAGATCAGTTTGTTTGTCCTGGGGTGGTTGAAATGTATAATGATTCATCTGTTGTAGGGGTCTAGACATATATAGACAGGCTAGGCCACTTTGTTCAACTTCACCTAGAAGTTTTCCCAATTACAGTTGCACAATGGGCAAAATGAGCAATAAATTCAATGTACCAAATAAAATAATTTATTTAGTTCAAGTGATGTCTTTCCAGGTGCTACTGTTCCAGTGAAAATTCTGAAATTTTAATAGCTCACTGAGTAAGTAGCTGAGCTATTGACACTGTAGCTAACTACAGCAATTTGCTGTAAACCATACAAAAACTAGTGTTGTATTCACCATGGAGCTTCATATATGCTCCAAATTTTCAACAGTATTCTATTCCAGATTTCTCTAAATCCACCATATTACACTATTGCCTGCTAATCTTTACTGTTATGCTTGTAAACTGAGCAGTATTAAATCACACACACAATCACAAAGAATCAATATCCACATGAAGAGAAAGGTTGTTTTGACTCAATTTGGTTACCTCATTGTTGAACACAGTGGAGTCCCACTGACTGCTTTAGATTCCAAACAGACTAAGAACTTGATTTGGGTTTCCAGTAAATATCCTAGAAGAATGCTTTGCTAATGAAATTCCCCAATCATGTGGAAAAGGGTACGAAACTGAGATAACCTAAATGGCTACCCACTTTTTCTTACAGCGTGTCTCTTCTAGTGTAAGATGACGTGGTCCTGAAGTCATAAGACCTGATATTGGCCAAAACATGTCTCTCCCCCTCTATCTAGGTGACATGACGTTATGTTTGTAAACTGAGCAGCATTAAATCACACAAGTAATCAAAGAATCAGTATCCACATGCATGTGTCACTTCTGGTGTAAGATAACGTGGTCCTGAGGTGATAACACCAGATATTGGCCTCCCCCTCTTGTCTATCTAGGTGACATGATGTCTCTCACATGATAAATGGCCTTTCCCTTCCGTTTTTGCATACTGCAAACAATCTAAACCTGAACGGTGGGAAAGCCCGGGAGTGAGGCTGGTTGAAATAACCTCTTGAGTGGGTATTCCAGTTTCAGTGCATTGTCCCACCTTCTTCGTAATTATACACTTCATGTTGTCATGATGGTCAGAGGTTTTAAACCATTGCCATATCCCAATATTAAACTCCTGTACAGGAGCTGGAAATTGTGTTTCAGCCAAAGACTTTTTACAGTTGGCAGAAAACAATGCCTTTTTGGTTATACACTTGTAGTAACTTTCCTGTTCTTGTAGCATAAGATGAATGTGCTTTGTACTTTCCCGTTCATAGCTGGCTATCATGAGGGATAGAAGATTGATAGAAGATTGATACACAGGCCAACAATCTTACAGTTCAGGAGAAGGAATAATGCCTTTCACTTTGTATTGTGCTTATAACCTTGGTGAACTCCCATGAATTCATTACAACCTGAATTCATTACAACCGTAGAGTGGGAACTTTACTTTCACCAATATAAAACAAAAGGGATTTTTCCATTTCCTTGTCATGTGACCTGCATGTAATACTCATGCATGCGCTAATTACAGTTGGCTGGTGTATCATTCCCACTCCTTATATGGCAACTTTGATTGTAAGTTCCGATAAAGGCTGGGGAATTTCCCTACTGTAGGCCACAAATAGCTACTTTGAGTCTCGTAAGTTACATGTATGACAAGGAAAAGGAACAATGCCATTTTGTTGTGTGATACTCACCAGTTAAAAAAACAACAACCTGAGACAGGAGTAACCGTACAAAGGTTACTTTAACAGAGTATTTTTTTGCTTTGATATATTGTAAGTAACTAGTAGGCTAGTAAGTGGTATAGTACTCGTGAGTGACATAATTCCAGGCCTGTAGGCTGGTGGGGGGTTGGGGCATTCAGACACCTCCCCCCCTGAATGTGCAGAGTTAATCCCCATGCTCACTAGAGATTTAGACTGAGAATCAAGTTGTGTGTATGGGTATATACTATCCATCCTGTGCTCTGATGCCAGAGCTCCAGTGGCTTAGTATTAGGTACACCAATTCAGAAGAATCAGGATAGAATCTTGACAGGAACCAGTTTTTATAACATTTCTTATGTTGAATATAACACATCAGGATAGAGTTTAGTAAATTCAGTAGCAACTTATCTAAACAGGAAGCTGATAGTATTTTGTTGAATAACACATCATGTGTGATGATTCTACATATGGTTCCCCAACAACAGATCATGGCTGAGAAAGATACTGTGGGCAAATACATGTGTTACGTATGTATTGCAGCAATTTTACTACTCAAAGTTGTCCAAGTGAAATCAGAGTTGTAGAATTAATGAAGCTACTCTTGTATAATTAGTTGATGGTCCATGAGCCTGATTAGCTACACACCAATTGTGTTTACAATACTTCCACAGCCACTGTGCTATTTGCCAATCCACAAGATGTTGCAGTTGATGTCAATGAATCGGCACAGTTCAACTGCACAGTCCACTGCAGTTATACTGTTGGTTGGCACATGGCAGGTCATTCTATTGCTTTCAGATGGAATAACACTATATCCAGCCTGTTAATTAAGAGACTACATGTTTGCAGTTTACTGTTTACTAAGTCAAATGAAAGAGGTTCTTGCCACCGAGGCATTCAATAAGTCAACATTTTACAGTGCATCGAGAGAGCAGCAGGTGTGGAACAGGGGGAGGTGTTACCGCAGGCCAGCCCTTCTTACAGGTGAGGCTGTTTATAATTGGAGTTGGAGGTTTCTCTATGATTTCCTTCCATTGTTTACCTTTTTTTGCTGGCTACAGAAAATGGCTTTGGAATATGCTTTTTTCCCCTCACATGTTATCTATGCAGTGAGGATGGCAGCTGCTGTTACTTCTCCACTGCAAACATCTTCTTGGACACCAGAACTGTCTCTCACTCCCTGTCATTCACACACTTTGCAAGGTGTAGACCAAAATATAATTTCTGAGTTCTGATTATTGAACAACTGGATACTACTTTGTTCCTACCACTTCGCATCTGATGACTATACACTTTCTTTTCTTAATTTTTGCTTCAAATGAGTAGAGTGGTACCCAGTAGTACACAAGGTATAGCAATTTATATGGAGGGACAGGATGTTGTAAATCATTAGTGGTCATAATGATAACAGTATAAAATACTCTGACTGACAAAGTGCATCAGCCGATTATTTTCTTGTTTGTTTTTAAGCAGAGACAAAATCTCCTGAAGCTATTGTCATGACAACTACGGTCCCGTTCGCCAACTGTAGAGGATACTCCAAGTCTGATGAACCCTCCTACTCCAGGTACCTAGAGTGCAGCTACAGTGTGTGTGCTACAGTATCGCAGACTAACAGACCCACTAAGATACACAGCCCCCACTGTGATGCTGGAGAGAAGGATAATACTATTGTATTGTAGATCCAAAGATTGTGGTACATCTTACACTTAAGTACAGTTTGGAAGTGGATATACTGTGCACTCAGTCAAAGTGGACTTTCATACATTGGCTGTGAATGCCTCCTTTATGACTTTCATATTCTGCCATCATAAAAAACTCTTTCCTTTTATATATCCCACCTAGTATAGTTTTGCCTATACAACATGTGGGTTTAACTGTGATATTTTCCCTCCCTGAGGGCTACAAGGGAAAACATGGCTCATAATTCCCTCTCCAGGTATTTTTAGCTTACAGTCCACTATATTGCCATACTATAGCACAGATTTTAAGCATAGTTGTGTGTAAATAACATTGAAGTTACTGTAAACACTTGCACATGTACAGACATTTTTACAATAATAACAAAGGACCAATCAGGTGGGATATATAATAGTTACAGGTGGCCAGGGATTTATGGCTGCAGTAAACAAACCTTAATTGTCCTTGGGCTACACCCTCGGACTTGGCCTGTTTACTTCCATAAATCCCTGGCACTGTGCTATAACTATAAAATAAGTAACTGTCATGTAAGAAAGGCTGTAATTATTGTGATCATGTATATTATGTTGTGCTTGCATCACAACAATAATCTCTTCCCTGGTACGTATTGAAAGTTGATGGTCCACCAGCCTGATTGCCAAAGGTATAGTATAGTAATTCTGACCACTGAACAGCTTACAAATCTACTTCTTCAGCTTGTTTGGTTTCTTATGCAGAGATGACAAGTTCTGAAGACAATACCACAACAACCACAGTCACTGTTACTCCAACAGTAGAGGATGCTCCAAGTTAGACTAACCCTCCTACTTTAGGTGAATACTGTATACTTAGTCCTAGTGGACACTCTAGCAGGGAATGATGTGAATGTTAACAGCAGTGTAATAAACAGCAGTGTAACCAACCTCAGTACTGGAGAAATACAGCTGGCTTTTCAGCAGTTCAGAATGGTGTGTGGAGTAAAGGATACCACCAGTGTAACAAACCCTAGGGTTCAGTCATCAAAATTTGTGTAACACTTTAATAAACTCTAAGATTCAGTCATCAATACTGTAAAACAATGTTACTGTAAAACAATGTTACTGTAAAACGATGTGTCATCCAAAGTACATCTTTTGTACTGTTACTGACAATGTGTGCCAACTATTTGTACAGCTGTGGTTTTATAAAATCAACTATTGACATGACTATATAAACCTGAATGTTGAAAAACTATACATGTTTTTGTACACATCCCTGCAGTCATGTGATGGTGAAATTCCAGCCCAGTCCAGAGCAATGTGTACTAACTTTGCTGGAAAAGGTACGTAAAAATAAAATATAACTATTGCTGAATGGGAAGTAGGCAATCAATCATGCAGTGTGGTTTTAAAATCTCAGTTCCATCTTTATATACTTTATATATCTAAGTGACGAGTATTAAAGAGTTAAGAAAGCATTACTATAGTGACCACAAGAATGTGGAAATTTGTTACAAAGAACTAAATTGGGTGCCAGACTCTTTATTCATCAGTGAAAAGGTGGAGTTCTAGTGAGGGAAGGGTTTGGTGAAAGAATTGACCCTGATGCAGGCTTATTTTTGTCAGTTGCATTGGCCAACTTCATTTCAAATGCTTGCAATAGACAGCAATCAATCAATCATTCAATCAATTAATTACACCAATGGTGTTTATCCAAATGCCTGGCTATCTTGAGTCACTGTGTATGCTGTGTTGGTCATTGTGATCATCAGAAAGTAGAAAGTGAGGTTATAACTGTGATATAAAAATGTTTAGGTATGCATCAATGTAATTTACAAGCACTTATGAGATACTTGCAAAATGTATATGCCTAGTTTCTTTCAGCTTTTACTACAACGTAGCTCTCACATGGCATATGCTTGCTGACAGTATCACCATGCAGATTGATGTGCACCAGATACTAGCTAGCTAGCTTCATACAAAGCTTCCCTTTATGCAGTGGTATACTGTCATAAGGAATCCGACTGTAGGGCAGTATGGCAGGTGGAGCACTGACAGCTGCAAGGTGGTCTCTGATAATTGTTGGCATAGAGAATGCGTC
Source organism: Agelas oroides (assembly GCA_949130485.1). Taxonomy (NCBI): domain Eukaryota; kingdom Metazoa; phylum Porifera; class Demospongiae; order Agelasida; family Agelasidae; genus Agelas; species Agelas oroides. The sequence goes on along the minus strand of OX422183.1, from coordinate 12,369,733 downwards.
CAGGGTGACTAGGATGCATCCCAGTGTTGCTAGTTTATTGAGGAAGTCAGTGGTGTCCTTATGGTAGGATGGGATCTTGTGGACCAGAGGCTGGAGGTGATGATCTACGTACTCCGAGATTTGTTCTGTCAGTACTCCACACGAGGACACGATGGGTCTTCCCGGGATGGTTCTATTGAGAAGGGGGCTTTGCAAATTTTTGGTAGGTGGTAGAATCTCGCTGTTCTTGGTAGGACTGGTGTGAGATACTTTTTCATATCCTTGTGGAGGTGGCCATCATCCGGCATTTGTTGGATCAGCTCTCTCACTGAGCTGGGGAATTGTTCTGTGGGATCTGTGTCGAGTTTGCAGTAGTATCTCGCGTTGGAAAGTTTGCAATAATATGGCACTGTATTGGCCCAAACTCTTGCTATCTCTGCACTGAATTAGCCTGATCTATTTCCACTGTGAAATCCAGAAATCCACTCTGAAATCCGAAATCCAGTGGATTTCGAAATCTCGTACGCCGAGGCGTGCCGCGGTGGACCCCTCGGGCCGAACTTAATATCTCGAAGCAACTCTAGGCCTAGTCAAACGTCTGGAGATCAGTAAGGAACTGATACGTGAGTGTGTAACTGTGCCTGGTTGTTGTTGCTGCATGCCACTGCTGCATAATCATTTGATGGACTCGTGCAGTTATGTACACAAAATACATTACTAGCCGCCAAAGGAGGGGGTGCATTTGCACCCTCCTTACCCCCCTAAATCCGCCACTGCACTGCCATCTCTGTCTTGTGCTTAGCTGTCACCGTGATCACATACACTGCCTTTAAGTATGCTGATTTTCAAGGCACTGCACTATTAGGTTTTCAGCAGTATCTAGCTAGGGCCACCATTTGTACATATTGGCATTATATTAGTACTCAACTGCACAGCACGAGATTGATAGACAAATTTGTGCAAGTACCGTAGTGTCCCGCTAATAGGCCCCCTTCGAAAATACGCCGCCCCCCCCCCCCCCCCCTCTTTTCCGCCAAAGTTCCTGCACAGGGTAGTTTGACTCGTTATAACGCCCCCCGGTGAGCGTCTTCTGGAACATCAAAACTACACGTGCTTACTATACGTTGCAAGTGCGTTCAGTAAGACTATAGTAGTCGGTGAATCTTTTGTAAGTTTTGTGGCTTTTAGAAAAGCCGGTTAGATGTTCCAAGTTTTAAGCTGCTAGTTTAGCAAACAGGTTTGTCAGTCTGTCAAGGTGTTTTTGTTTCCCTCTGAAGATGTACACGCACGGAACCACGAGTCCTTTCCCATCAACTTCAGAACGTCTTCTGTCACCACTGCCGATGCAAGTCATCTCGCTGCCACTCTTGTGCAAGAAATACCAGCAGACTCTGGAAATTTCCCGTGATACATGACCGACAGTGTTGCCGTTCTTGAGGACAGCTACAGCGAAGTCGTTGTGAATGTTATTGACCTCGCGTTGAACTGGCAGCTCTTCTCCGATGTAGGGAGACCACGCAGCTTTGTAAACGTGATGTCCGCGAACAGTACTCTCGATCCTGAAAGTCGTCGCCATAGTTAGTTGATAGTGAAAGGCATTGATTTCATAGGGGGGGGGGGGGGGGCTTATAGTCGAGACTAATTGCATCCTCGAATATAAGCCCCCCCTCCCCCCCCCCCCCCCCCCACTTTAGGCGGGATGTAGTGTACAAAATGGGGGGGCGTATTAACGGGACACTACGGTATGATATAGTTCAGGGAAGTGGGTCGGAAGTATTAATGATGCAACAAATAGATATTCATGCATGTCTAGGCAGAATTTGTAAGGCCTGAGCATATGTACAAATTACAGTTGTGTAAAGTATTGTAGGTGTATACTCTCCATGCAGTATAGAAAATTTTCTACAAAATTTTGTTTTGGGAAAAAGTATATGGTCTATGTGGGCTGACACTGCAATAGAACATAGTGAGTAACCTACAACATTAAATTAGCCTCCCATTATTATAGAAGCATGCTAGCATTTCTTCTTCTCACTATCTACAGCTGCAGGGTTATCATGTATCCTTTCTGGTTTGGTCTCATTGTCCCGTTTGTTGTAGTCCACCTCTTCAACTGGGTCATGTTTATCATCATCATTGCTCATTTCTTGAGAAACAGACAAAACGTCAAGAAGAAGAGAGAACTAAAACGGCACTTTTTTCTCATTCTGGGGCTTTCATTGGTGTTTGGATTAGGCTGGGGGGTTGGTCTCCTGGCAACTAGCTCTGAAATAAAGAAACTGACCTTCACCTTCCAGATTCTTTCAGCATCTTGATCAGCTCTCAGGAACTACAGATTTTCTTATTCCATGTGATTCGTGCACCTCAAGCAAGGGAGCAGTGGAAGAAGTTACTCATTAAGTTATCGTACTGGAAATCATCAAGGTTCCTCCTTGTGTCACATCCTACATGATGCTTTTCACCAGAAAACACAACAGCACTCTCAGCCAGGGTGAAAATGCTCAAGAAGCTACCACTCAATTAATGGTAGTGCTGTAAAGGTTACATTTACAACACACTACCTGCAGACAAGAAGCAGTGACTTAATAAGTGAAACTGTAGCTACTACTTTCTTTGTACACATATTTATGTCTAGCTATTCATAATGATATTACGCATGATTGTATGCTAATTACATGGAGCCTCAGCACAGCTCATTTAGCCTGGAAATTAAGTTTGATAATATTATGCCCATTGTCCTGCAGTCCCATTCCCAGGCTCTTCCCTAGGTTGTGAAAAGGGACAAGCTGATTCAAAAAAAAAAAAAAAGAAGCCAAAAAGGAAGTACTAATCCTGAAATAGCACTGCAGGTAGGAAACTCCCCGAAACAATGAATCCCACCCTCACTGGCTGGGCCACAGTCCGCACTTGCGGCAATTACTTCGAGCATCATCAGGGTTGCGGAAGACCACACCTACAATTACGTAATGGAAACCAATTAATTTTTGGACAATGTGTGGGGCGTGATTTTCCGTGATTGAGCAGCTGCGTAAGGTTTGCCAAAAACCAACTGCTGCGTTAAGTTTGCCGACACAGCAGTAGGAAAGACGCCATGGAGAAATATCATGTTTACCAGTTCTGCATTGCTGCATTCTTTTCACTGCTGGAGTTTACGCGTGGTATGTGCAACTGTCTTTACAGAGTTAGCTATAGTTATAGCTCCACGTATAGTTGATGATCATGGGCCACGTGTTGTGTATATACTCACCTCCACAGCAACAGTAATAGTTGACCATCCAAAAGATGTAGAAGCAGTCCCCAACGCATGGGTGCGGTTTAACTGTACAGTCACTGACTGCAACACCTACCATGTTAGGTGGTACATAGCAGGCAGGTCAGACCCTATCAATAACTTTGTACCTGGCTTGGTCTTTAGGAGAAATTCTTCCATGTGCACATCATCAAACCAAAGAACTCATTTTATTGAGGTTCAAGCCACTGAGGCACTTGATAAGTCAGCATTTTACTGTGGTGTTTCTGAAGGATCTCAGCAAGCACCTTGCAGTTGCAGATGTGCTGGTAGGAAGTGTTACAGCATGCCAGCTCTCCTCATAGGTAAGCCTGTTTGAAGTAAGTTTTGGTATGCTCCTCTTCCTCGTTTAATTAATTAATTATTGTTAATGGCAAACAAAAATAGCGTTGGAATACTTCTTTATGCACTTTGTACACTTTATTTATGTAGTTAATACTACCACTACTCCCTCACTAACATCTACTTGTATGACAGAAGTAACTCCTGTTCCTTCTCCATCTTGTACTGTGCAAGGTACACAAGTTAGTAGCACACTATTTTTTCAGGGGTGATTATTGAACAACTAACGACCACACTTTCCTTTTCTGTAAACCTTTTCAAGAGTTGACTGGACAACCATGCATCAGCTTTTTTGTCTTTTTTGGTTGTTGTTGTTGTTGTTGTTATGTGTGTGCAGGGATAGTATCTACTGAAATTATTACAATGACAAGCACAGTAACTGTGTCAGTTACTCCAACTCCAACCAACTTTCCGAATTCAGGTACATTACAGTGACTTGAGAGTTGCTATAATGATGAGTACAGTATAAACTTCAAATGTACACAATATTTATTGTCTCCTTGTCTCAGGGCCAACTACATGTGCACACATGCAAAACTCCTGTACACAACCTGCTTCTGTGAAAGCTGCAGTCCTAGCTGGTTTGGGAATTGCAGCATCTATTCTCTTGTTGTAGGCACTGGGCGTGCACATACATGCATTGCAGGTAAATGCAACAGTCTTAGTCATGCTCTAGTTGGTTAAAATAACTAGCAGTTAACTGTTTTATTGAACAACTCCTATGTCAACTAGATTACACTTGCCAGCTTGGGTATTGTAACTTTATACATCAAAGAGGGAATGTTCCTGATCTCAGGTGTTTTGCTCTTTGCACTTTAGGCTTTTACTGACCATGGATGTCTTTTTTTTTTTAACTTTGTGTCAAATAAGAAAAACTCATTATGTAAGATAGCCATTATTGTACATCACTATTTAGCAAATTATCTGTAATGCACAATATAACATTATTTCTTTACTACACTAACACTACATTTTAAAACAATGACTGTTAATCTCTTAAATTATTTTAATCATGGTGATTATGTATCTTAAAATTTTGTTTTCATATTTTACTTCATTGTAAACTGTTTAAGTCGTCACCTGTTAATCGAAAAAATGTGGAACTTAATCAATTAGCATTCAAGCCTACTATTGAATGATGAGGTACTCATTCCCTTCTTTCCTTACTTGTTTTCAAGTGTGTAAAATACAGAAGATGTATGATATTACCTACCTACACTACACACAACAGTAACCTACTGAGCATCATCATATCCACACAACTATAAAGCTGGTCATGAACAACTTAATCTGTACTATACTGTAATGAGACATACATCTGCATCTTGGAAATATTGCTTCAGCTTGTTCTAAGAAAAGCCACAGTTGTTCCAATCAGTTCTAAGAAAAGCTTGTGGGTAGTCGTAGTTATTGTAAGATATTTATGAATATTACTAAATATTTTGTGGGTGGTAGCTATTTGCTATTTCTTTCTAAATATAGCACGCAAATTCCATTCCTCAACAGTAGCTCTACTGAGAAACAACAGCTCTACCACCTTAGCAATGAAACAACTCCTGGATGTTAGAACAGGCACAGTTAAGCAATGAACACTTCCATACAACTACGGAACTAAAATATGGCATGTAAATCCAGCGTATGCGCTATATATTTCATCACAAAGCACTATAAGACTATGAAGAGTTGTTCAATTTCCAAGTTATTTTTATAGCTGTAGATGAGTGTAGAGTTCATATATTACCTGATATATACTATAGTCGTTCACAGCATGAACAGTTAAAGAATATTTACTGCACTGAAGCATGCTTGATACTGTTTATATATAACCAATGCATGGCAGCATCACCCATGCAGATATGTGGGATGGTCATTGTTATGGCATGTGGTATGTAAGATGTGTATTTTTCAGTTCATACACAATGAATACCATTTCAATTGGAAAACAACAGTTCAGATTACACTAATTATCAAAACAGATATCTCTTGTGATTGTCTTTCAGTGTGCACTTCAGGAGACTACATTTTTTCTCATCTCTGGTATGAACATTAGTTCCAATTAGTTTCTGTAAACATAATGTCGTTTATTCATATACCAATCCACCTCCTTATATCACCACTCTGCACTATTATATTAGAGTCATATCAGTGGGTTGCATTAGTGTACCACTATAACTACCACACTAAAAATTTACTAGCTATGAATAATCTAAAAACTGCTTTGCAAAGAAATTTACATGTGAATATAATAGTTACCATTAGAGGAACAATTGTGGCACTCCACTACCAGTTCAGTATCTGACTACCGTTATTCATTTAGTATATAAATTTCCAGTCAGTTCCAACAGTACTCATCCATTATGCGATAGTTTACAGTCTTGTCATTCTCAAAGTGAATGACCCATGGTATCAATTAGCCAAACACTTGCATGGATTTTCAGGACAGCTTTCTCTTGCTAATAAGTGCTGCAGGTTACAGCGGTAGAAATGATGCTATTAACATCTATAGTTATTTCCACAGATGACCAGAGCTGACACAAACAACTGTATCATACCCCAATTAACCAGTTGTAAGCATACCAACAGGTACGTGATTGGCTCCTTTTGCATGCAGTATAAATATATTCTCTCGTATTAGCAAACATTGGTGAGTTAGTGCATCTGGTAATAATAACTGAATGTATTGTTTTTCTCTGATATTTATACACTGTGCTGAGTTACTAACGTGCCTGAAAGACATCCAGCCTAACAAATCAACTGTGTATTTGCGTATAGCTACACCACCAGTGATCCAGTAATCTGAATTTAGAAGACCCATGTCTGGATCCTGGCTGGATCTCAACTTCATTTCTTTCAAGTTGATTTCTATGCAAAGTCCTCTTCAAAGTGTAAACAGGAAGCAGTAGCTGCAATGGCAGGTTTTACAGGCCATGTTGCCTTGGTTGAAGGCTAATTATAAATCCAACATTTTAACCCAAATATTGCTTAACTAATACGTTATACTATGTGTATACTCAGGAAGTGAACTGCAAGATATACGCATGAAATTGATATAAAGCACAAATTACTTAGAGTGCTCAATGTAAATGTCAGTTTTATCAGAGCCTCATCATGAAGTGTGCACCTCAGGAGAATGACAAACTCCATATTGTTTGTGTTAGTACGATGCAGTCCTAATAGAATTGTGCTGATAAAAGCTAAAATATATAGGTCAATACTTATACTTATCTCAACACTACCCACAAAGGCAGGCTCACACAATATGTTGTACACTCACATTGTAATCAACATGCATGACTGTATTCACCACTCAGAGTCACTATATTGTACTGTCACAGTGTTATTTGATCTTGCTTGATAACAAATAATGAATAAATGTAGACTAGCCTCATTCCTAGGCTAAACAACCACATACAAACCACTGGCCTTGGAATGAGTTTAGGTATAGGCAGGGCTATGTGTATAGCAATGATGCACGCACATGTCGAGCCGCCTAGCTATATATGACCAGTCTGTGCAAAATAAGATTCATGGACCAAATTTCGGGTGCACCAACCCTCTGCTTTTCCATACTGCAAGCGACTGCAAGCGACAAAAAGCGGGGCCTGGGAATAAGGCTCTGTACAAAGACAAAACATGGGCTAACTTGTTGCAGCACTGAGTTAGCACTGGAAGCCACAGCTTCTTTGAGGCAAACTCTGGGGGTTCATGACCTTGACCACACCCACTCACTAGTGAGCTTTCAATGCTCATGGCTCTCCGACCAGCAAATGCTCCTCCTGACAAAAACTGCCTACAGTGCCAGACATGGTGGCCCACAAGGGGAGAGGGGTGGTTTTTACACAACTGTTTGTACTAACGAGGTGAGAAGTGTTCCAGCCAGTGCCGACCAAAGCCGATCTACAGCCACCCAAGGCAGCTACCATGTGCACAGCATGTCTTGAATATGCCCACCCACCTCTCCCTACCCCACCTCCCCCTATTCCACCTTTTTAGCTAGTGCAAACCTATGCAGACCTATCTTTAAAACGGATTGTGCCAACTGATAACGTGTGACCAAAGTCAGGTAACGCCAAATGGTGTCATCAGTGGTTAAAGGATTAATTGTGACAACCGCAACTGTGAGCAAGTATTGAGCAATAAATTAAGTTATCTGTATGACAGGTGACAATTGCAATCATGAATAAATATTTGATTAGTACAATAACTACTAAAAATGAGGTAGCTATACAGCTTCATAAAAATACAGCATATATATAGCTAACCTCTATGTAGCTAACTATACATACACTACAAGTATTAACAGTGTATGGTACTATAACAATATAATGTTCTGCTTGTTAGAAAGGTAAAAATTCTAATACACAAAAATTGTAAAGAGAAGGAATTGTAAGAGTCTCTATGTATTACTTGAAACCTGCTTCGTTCCTGAACAGAAAGAAAATGTCATTAAAATCCTGAAATACATTGTGTCTACATAGATGAGTGATTTTAATACTGTTAAACTGACAAGTGTAATCAAAATGTATTCTGTATAAACTGTTGCTCCTAAAACAATTCACATAACTCAGGAGATATATGAGTTGCGTACCTTGTAAAGTGGATGATGGAGAAGAATGAGGAGGAGTTATTTCTGTTGTTTGTGACGGAGGAGTAATAGTAGGTCGAATTCTCACTGCATAATATGATGTGCATAAAAGATATAGTCACGTAATTTTAGGTCATGTCTATCATTTATCAATGCCTAATTTTTCAATGCTGGCAAGGAGCAATATACGTGTTGCTGCTTGCCAGATAGAAAGTGAACTTAGAGAACCTTACAAAAACATGTTCCAAATAGGCTTACCTGTAAGGAGGGCAGGCCTGCTATAACATCTCCCCCCTGTTCCACAACTGCAGCTCACTCGACGTCTCTCATAGGCACCACAGTAAAACGTTGACTTATTGAATGCCTCGGTGGCAAGAACCTCAAGAAAATGGGTCCTTCCGTTTGACTCAGTGCACCTGGAAACACGCGGTCTCTTAATCAACAGACCAGGTACAGTGTTATTTCTTCTGATAGCAATAGAATGACCTGCCATGTACCAACCAACAGTGTAATGACAGCGAACTGTGCAGTTGAACTGTGCCCATTCATTGGTTTCCACTGTCACATCTTTTGGATCTGTAAATAGCACGGTGGCTGTGGAAGTGAGTCGAGTATAGATGCAAAAATAATCACGTGACAGATCATCGCGCAGGAGAATATTTAATTCCATTGTCATACCTTGCGCAAATCCGAGTAGTAAGAATGCAGCAACACAGATTTGATACGCAAATTTGTCCATGGTGTTTTTCTCCTGCAACGTCGGTTGTCGGTGTTCTATGACTGCAATAGCTTTTTTCCTACGTGCTTTTATCTGCATACTTATCTGATTCAGCTGCCAGAAAATGTGAATTCCCTAAAAAACAACCCGGTTTCACGATTACGTCATCATTACTGTAGCGCCCGTAAGATACATGTTAGCTTGCAGGATGTGGCTTGCACGATGTGGCTTCCCCTCACGAGGTCTTGTAGCTTACGTAACTGGCTATCCCCGCTAGTTGAAGTGATATGGCTGCTCGCAATTGGTGTGGAGTGTGGTTGGGGATCCTAGTGTTGGGGAGATTTCTACCTGCTGTGCTTGTCAAGATTGGCGTTGGTAATTTCTATATTTGCTGTCCTCATGAATATTGTTTTCTGCATGCACGCACTTTTGCTATGTGTGTAATATTTGGTGTTTTGTTATTGGTACCACGTCTTTATCCACTGTAGTGTATGTAGTTTCAAGCATTTTACACCTTTTGCCTTCAGGCACACTGTCACTGGTAACTGTTCATCTTTTTCATTTAGAGGCTACTGAATACTAGAGCCTTGATGCATGTGCAAGTATTTGGCATAGTGATAGAATATAGCCTGTTACGTACAGTGCTATAAAAACAAAGACGTGGGCTACTATATAGCAACACTATAACTGCAATTTAAACTTTGAAGTGTGGGGAAGCTTTATATGCTTAAATGGTGTTGTATAGCAGAAAACAACAATAGACATCATATAATATAAAAAGTACTAGGATACCATGGATCAATTTTGACAAATAATCAGACAGACCATGTGTTTGATGTTATAAGACCGATAATTGTATACTGCTAAAGCAGATTTTTGACCTAGCAATCCTTACCCACCCCTTGATGGCTTAGCGTGGGTGTGTTTACGGGATACTGGAAAACACAGAATAATGGAACAACAGAACACCTGAACAACGAAATAAAAATTCCAAGAATGTGCATGTGCACAGTATGCAAGCCATGCCTTTTTGCCGAGACCAGTCCTATATCTATAGTTTAGACACTGTTGTAAGCTACAGATTCTTGTTGGTGAGGATTAATTCGTATCGAGGTACGTAAGCCATCAGGCTTTGAGGACGACAATGTTATGATCGATGCTTCATCAATCATCTAGCTAGCTACATAACTTCCTATTGGACTATTTTATTTAATAAGGGAACCCCCCTCCACTGATAATTTTTCAGTGTCTGTCCCATGCGGGTGGTTAAAATGTAATGAATTGTCTGTTGTAGGGGTGTAGACACCTTATGTTTGTCTGTCATGGGCGGTTAAAATGTAACGATTAGTCTGTCACAGAGGTATAGACATCTTAAGTTTATCTGTCCTGGGGTGGTTGAAATGTAACAATTAGTCTGTCATAGGGGGACAGACACCCTGCATTTATCTGCCTTTGGGTGGTTGAAACACAATGATTTAGTTGCCTGTCAAAGAGGTATAGTCACTTTAAATTTGTCTGTCCTAGGAGTTGAAATTTAATGATTTGTCTACTGTAGGGGGATGGGCACCATAAAATGTGCTCATGTATAGGGTGGTTGGAATGTAATGAATTGTCTGTAGCTAGTAGATGGCCTAAAGTTTTCTCGTTCCTAGGATGGTTGAAATTTAACGATTGGTCTAGTGGGGAGATTGGAACCAAAAGATTTGTTTAAGGGGGCTGTGCGGGCTTTTTTTTTTTCGGATTTGTTTGTCCAAGGGTCTTTAGCAAATCATCTCCCAGAGTAGAGTCATTTACATGTTCCAAACAGATCCAATGAAGTCATAGACACATGGCCTTGATATCTGTCAGAAATCTTCAAACTCTGATTTGTAGCAGATCTAGATTTATTGCATGTCAGGCTCTCAAACTCACAAAAGGTTTGCTATGAGAAGAATACTATGTTCCGGGCAAAACAGTGTATTGCTGCATGAACTTTCCCACCCTGACCACACAGTGCAGCATGATAGAGCTAACAGCAGTGCCTAATGTTGGTATGGACATGAGACTGAGGCTGTATGTGTTGGATTATGCGACAATGCTGATAGACAGGTTTTGCCACTTTGTTCAACTTCACTCAGTTAAGAAGTCTTCCCAAGATTACAGTTGCAGAATGGGAAAATGAGCAATCAACAAGAGAAATTCAATGTACATAATAAAATATTTTGTCCAAGGGTGATGCATGGGAACTGTCTTTTGAGGTGCTAATGTTCCTGTGAAAATTCAGAACTTTTAATGCGTAATAGCTCACTGATTAGCTGAGCTATTAACACTTGTAGTTAACTGCAACAATTTGCTGTAAACCATAAAAAACTATAGTGTTGTATTCAGCATAGAGCTTTCACTAGACATGCTTCAAATTTTCAACATTTTCATTCCAGACTTCTCTAATTCCACTGTATTACGCTACTGCCTGATAATGTTTACTGTTATGCTTGTAAACTGAGTAGTATTAAATCACATACACAGTCACAAAGAATCAATATCCATATATGCACACCTTATAGAGAGTAAGGTTGTTATGACTCAGTTTGGTTACCTCAGTTCCTCTTGTCTGCATTCATTGTTGAAAACAGTGAAGTCCCACTGACTGCTTTAGATTCCAAACAGATGAAAAACTTGATTTGGCTTTCCAGTAAATGTAATGGAAAAATACGTTGCTAATGAAATTGTCCTATCATGTGGAAAAGGGTACGAAACTGAGGTAACCAAAATGGCTACCCACTTTTTCTTACAGTGTGTCTCTTCCAGTGTAAGATAACGTGGTCCTGAAGTGATAACACCTGATATTGTCCAAAGCATATCTCTCTCCCTCTTGTCTACCTAGGTGACATGATGTCCCTCACATGATAAATAGCCTTCCCCCTCCATTTTTGCATACTGCAAGCAATCTAAACCTGAACGGTGGGAAGGCCTGGGAGTGGCTGGTTAAAATAACCACTTCAGTGGTTATTTCAGTTTCAGTGCATTGTCCCACCTTCTTCGTAATTATACGCTTCATGTTGTCATGATGGTCGGAGGTTTTAAACCGTTGCCATATCCCACTATTAAAACTCGTGTACAAGAGCTGGAAATTGTAAATCGGCCAACAATAGTTAATTATCTTACAGTTCAATCGACAAGGAAAAGGAATAACACGTTTCACTTTATACTGTGCTTATAGCCTTGGTGAACTTCCCTGAATTCGATACAACCATAGAGTAGGAACTTTACTTACACCAACATTAAGTATAATATAAAACAAAAGGGATTGTTCCTTTTCCTTAATCGTCATGTGACCTGCATGTAATACTCATGCACTAATTATAGTTGGCCAGTGTATCATTCCCAGCCCTTGTATGGCAACTTCAATTGTTGAACAATTAAAGTTACTATATAAAGGCTATCATTCCCAGCCCTTATATGGCAACTTTGATTGTATGTTATTATAAAGGCTGGGGAATTTCCCTACTGTAGACCACAGATAGCTAGTTTGAGTCTTAGTGATAAAGGCTGGGGAAGTTAGCTACTGTAGGCCACAAATAGCTACTTTGAGTCACACAGGTCACATGTATGACAAGGAAAAAGGAACAATGCCATTTTGTTGTGTAATACTCACCAGTTAAAAAAACCCTGAGACTGAAGTAACCATACAAAGGTTACCTTATCCGAGTATTTTTGGCTGTGATATAGTAAGTAACTGGTAGTGCTAGTAAGTAACTGGTAGTACTCGTGAGTGGCATAATTCCAGGCCCGTAGGCTGGTGGGGGTTCAGGGCATTCAGACCCCCCCCCCCCCCCCCCCCCCGGCTATAAGACAGATCGAGTTTATACTTGTGAGTTAGTGCATGTCAGAAGTGGATTAATTACTCTCACTGCATGTGCATGCTCGCAAGAGTTTTAGACTGAGAATCATATTGTGTCTATTGGGTATATACTATCCATCCTGTGCTCTAAGATATGTATGTGAGTCTGATAGGTAAATATTTGATTGAGTCTCGACAGCATAAGTATCAGTCTACAAGTCGGGCCGGCCAGTCTACCAGTCCAGTACACCAGTCCAGCATACTACCCCAACTGAATGCTACCTTTCTTGCAGAGATGACACCACCATGCAGAAGCCATTATCATGATAACTACAGTCACTGTTATTTTGACTCTATATAGAGGGTAGTCCAAGTCCAACCAATCACTATGTTATATTAAAATCAAAGGGTTTATGTTGCTGATATGAAACATTGCATGCTGAGAATGGAATAATAACTGCTACAGCTATAGGTTGTTGTAATGTTTAAAAGTGCATGTATCAAATTTCCCCAAATGACCAAAGCCAACCCAAACTGCCATATCAACTTTCAGGGGTTCAAGTCCAGCTGGCAAGCGTACAATATTACTAGGTGATTGATTAGTTCATCTTGCATGCAATATATTTTATATTCTCTGCAGTTCTACATACTTGTGACTTAGTGCATGTCAGAAATGGATTAATTACTCTCACTGTGTAGAGTTAATACGTAACATGTCGGCAAGAGATCCAACCTGAGAATCAAATTGTGTCTATGGGTATACACTATCCATCCTGTGCTCCAGTGCCAGAGCTCCAGTACTAGGTGGCTTAGTATTAGCTACACTGATTCAGAAGAATCAGGATAGAATCTTGACTGTGACAGAAATTAGCTTTCTTCCAGTGAATTCAGTACTAAATTGTCTTCAATGTGCAAACAGGAAGCTGTATAATAACAAATATTTCTTATGTTGAATATCATGTGTGATGATTCTACTTATGTTCCCCAACAACTGATCATGACTGAGTAAGATGCCATGGGCAAATACATGTATCGGACATGTGTTGCAGCAATTTTACTACTCAAAATTTATCCAAGGTATGTGAAATCAGAATTGTAGAATTAATAAAGCTACTCTTGCATAATTATATTGATAGTTGATGGTCCACCAGCCTGATTAGCTACACACCAATTATGTTTGCAATACTTCCACAGCCACCATCCTATTTGAGAATCCAAAAGATAAGATAGTGGACACAGTTCAACTACTCAGTCCGCTGTGGTTGCCATGTTAGTTGGTACATGGCAGGTCATCGTTATGCTATCAGAAGGAATAACACTGTACCTGGTCTGTTAATAAGAGACCACATGCTTCCAGGTGCTCCCAGGTATACTGAGTCAAATGAAAGGACCTGTTTCTTTGAGGTTTTTGCCACCGAGGCATTCAATCAATAAGTCAACATTTTACTGTGCTCCAAACCATAATCTTCACCTGTACTGTGACTGTATATTCTGCTACATAAAATTAATCTTACCACTTTTGTCGGAGAGACAAAGACTAGCTACATGCTAGCTACTAAGGTTAATGTTGTCCATGTTGGGAGCTGTCAATGTTGGTACTGTTTACATTTGCATTCATCAGAGCACCTATTCGAGTAGCCATGCCGAGAGCCAAATGTAGCAGGAAGCCACACCCTATATACTTTTAGCTTCCTGTTCGCACGATCATTTAGCGCCGCCTATACGCCTTCTTCGTTTGCAGGAAGTGGGCTGTCAAAGTAGGGAACTCCAGTCGATGTGATGGCGGATAAAAGCTCATTGAATACCGCGCTCAACTGCGTGCAGGCTTTTGCCGCTGCGTTATTATTGTCCAGGCTTGTACTTGTGCAAGGTATCGTTTGTATACGTAGCTGATGGTTCACCATAGTTAAAATTCCTTTTTTGATTCTTACTTGTACAGCCACCGTGATGTCAGGACATCCAATCGACGTGACCGTGGAACCCAACGTTTGGGCAAATTTCAGCTGTACTGTCCACCGCAGTTACCCGGTTGAGTGGTACAAAGCTGGTCATTTATATCCTATCAGAAATTACGCTGACTCTAGATCTATTGCTGGCCTGGAATTCAGAATACCAGCTGGGTCTGTATGTGCTTCAGAAAACAAAACAACCTACTTCCTTCAGGTGCTCGCTACAAAAGCATCCAATAATTCAGCATTTTACTGTGCTGCTTACGAGACTTGCTTAGACTGTCCACAGAGAGAATGCAAATGTGGATGTGTTGGCAAGTGTTACAGCAGGCCAGCTTTCCTCAGAGGTAAGCCTGCTTGCATATACTGATGTTGCTTCTTGTATTAAAAGTAGTGAGTTATCTTTTCAACTATCACAGTAGTGGAAATGGAGGGCACTCTTACTACTCCCTCACAAATATCAAACATGGCTTCTTGTGCAGAGATGACATCGCATGAAACCATTACTACACAAGTCACTATTATCCAGGTTATTCCAAGTCTAACCAACTCTCCTATTTCAGGTAACTACATATAGAGTGCAGCTAAACTACTACAGTATCACATCCACTCAAACACACGCATCAGTGATGCTGGGGGACAGATAATATTAATTATTATAATATGTTAAAAGACTCTGGTAGGTGGTACAAAGATGGATGAAGTCCTTAGTAGATGCTGCATTTGCACTAACACTAGTGGACTTGGATAACCTGGCTGGAATGTTTCTTATAACCATGACTAACTTTGTGACAAGATGAAAAGACAGGCAAAGACTTGGAGCACCAGTGTTCAAACCTGCTATTAGAGAAGGGCAGGTAGACACAAGAACAAGATGTTTATGATATTGTTTTCATAAACGGAACATAATATTGATGTAATGCAAGCACAGTATTAAATACATGACTACAATGTGACCAATAACAGCTTTATGTTTCTACAAACAAAGCTATGCAGTTTGCTAATGAATGTGTAAAGTTGGGTATTTAATAAAAGCATGTTTTAATGAGCTCCTTGTGTGTTTTCACCTCGTGTGTTTTCACAACACATGCAGAGACACATTCTCAACCAACAACAAACTACACTGACATCACTGTTACTGCAGGAACTGGTATAATAAGCAATTTTGAGCTTTCAAAACATGTATTGAAGATGTTAATAGTTGTAGTAGTGCATCTGGTGATAGCAATTTCTTATGTAGAAACGAAACAGTTTTTATTAACAGGCATGATAATGCGTCTTATTGACCACAGTACTTTTACTGCAACACTGACAAATTAAATTTTTCATCGGCTGATTTGTGCTGTGGGTTTTTTTTGTTTTGTTTTTTTATCCAGAGATGATCCTTGCAGAAGCCATTACCATAACAACTACTGCAGTTACTGTTACTCCAAGTGTAGAAGTTACTCCGACTGTAGAAGTTACTCCAAGTTCAACCAACTCTCCTACTTCAGGTATCTAGAGTGCACATATATACAGTATTACAACCCAACAGATCTCACGGCATGTTCCCTCTAAGCAGCATGCAGTTATGCTGGAGAGGAGGATAGCATTATAGTATTATTGGTCCAAAGACTGTAGTGGGTCATGCATAAGATTGTTGACTCAAACTTGGTGGTAGATGTGTATAGTCAGTCCTAGTGGACTTTGATACATTGGCTGCTTCAGGCATTCAGGTAGACACTAGAACGGGATAGCACTAACACGAGACAAGATGTTTACGTTATGATTTTCATAAAGGGAACATAATATTGCAAGCACAGCCTTAAATACATGATTACATTACAATGTGACCAGTCACAGCTTTCATTATACATTGGTTTTGTATGAGTCATTACCATGATAATTTGTAATGTTATCACTCCAGTTCTGCATAGTAAACAACAACAACAACAACAACAACAACAACAAAAACAGCAAACAACATGACCATGTGTATAGCAGTGCTGAACTTATGCTAACCACGTATATCTCCACCACAGCTTTACACAAACCGCATACCAAAAATTTCTCAGTCAAGCAGAAATGCTAAGAGTTTCTTGCCTTCAGTTCTCCAGAAGTGAGGTTCTTGGTAGACAGTAGCAGCTGTAGCAACAAAAGGTCTTACAAAAACCAAAGTGGAACAGTTATGGGATAGCTCTTTCTCCTGGAAATTGTTCTTGACTTGACCACCCTTTGTTGTTACAAAATAAACTGACGGGGACAACTGAGAGGCTTCATTCTTGGTATTGCGCTACATTGGATCAACCCAAAATTTAGTGGCAGCTTGCGCTAAGTTGGATCCACCCATAAATTTCCAGAATTGAATTTCTTGCACTAGATTGGATCATGCGTTTTATTTGAGTACGTATTCTCATTATAGGTATCAACTTGGCGGAGAAAATTGCAATAGGCATGAGCATTAGCCTTTTCATCATTATTGCAACTATGATTTTGCTTCTGCTGGCTTGTGGCTTCACATACCGGAGAAACATTACACCTGGTGAGTGGTAAGGCACCAATGCTACATCTCACTCCACATTTTTGATACACACAAATGCACACACACACACACACACACACACACACACACACACACACACACACACACACACACACACACACACACACACACACACACACACACACACACACACACACACACACACACACACACACACACACACATCCAGTGGTAAGTGGAAAGAAAATAGTACTCAACTTCACTCCACAGCTTGTACTGGTACACCTAGACTATGCAGCTTGATATTTCTCACTGTCTACCATGTTGCAAGAGTCATTATCTAAACTTAGTGGGTTACTTAATTTGGAGCTTCTTATGTTAGACACAGACACTGTTAGTGGAAGTTTATTTTCAAATGCTATAATACATTTTCATCAAACGGTGATGTATTGCTGTTGATATTGTCCCTTCAGATAAGAAGTCAGTTAAGAAGGCATGCAAAGCCATGGTGCCTAACCCCATTTATGAAGGACCACAGTACGAGATTGTCCATCCTGAACTCAACACACTCACAACATCCCACCAAACAGCAGATGCAGTGGCATCAGTTGACAATCCCTTTTATCAAGCTATACCAAATCATGAAGTGGTCCAATCATCAGGGACAACAATTGCAGTGGCTAGTAAACCATCTCGGGGGAGTAGGGATGAAAGCAGGCCTCATGCTGGAACTGATCCAAGCAACACTGGTGACAGTTACATAGCCATGAACCCCATTGGTACTTTAGGCACTCTTGTATGATATAGACTCTTGTTTTTTGTACCACAAACTACAGTGGCTCTAAAAACACCTGAACTGCGCATTCCATGAATGCTGTCTGCACCTGTACTAACTGTGGCTACAGCCATAATTATATAGATTTTTGTTTAGCATAAGTAAACCTGCAGCACTAACCTCTTATGAGCATCTTGGGGTGCGGTTACTTTGCTCGTATTGAATACAGCTTAAAATACTGAATTAAACAAGCTTACAGCTTAAAATAAACAAGTAGCTAGGCCCCAAGCTTTTTCTATTCATATATCTTGTTAGAAAAACATAGTGACTTGCAAAGTCTCTGCAAAAAGGAAGAGCATGCATTTCACCAAATTTAGAATCCCCAAATTGAGAACACCCTTGGAAGATCACATGTTTGGCACATTGTTTTTTATCCATGTTTTAATGACATTGAGTATGATGTGTTAGGGGAAATACCAACTAGCCATAGGCTAATAATAAAGGCACCGTACCAGATAAAAAACAAAAACAGAAGTTGTACAGAAAGAAAAGCTGATGGTAGCTAAGGAGGTAATTAGTGCCAAATGCCAACAACAAAATATATAGGCACACTAAGGATAAATGAGTTTTAAAGGAGTTACAATTAGGAGAGGACACTGAGACTCCTGAACCTGCCCTGACTCCTGACATTTGGCATCCAAAGAAAAAAACAGAATTGATGTGTTCAGCCCAGGATAAGTCTTGGAGAGGATGACTCCGAGATATTTTCCCGGGGCATTGATGTGCCATCAAGTGTTAGAGAAGTGGATGAGGGATGGTGTTGTCTTGAAAACAGCACAAACTTGGTGTTTAGCTGCATTCAGTCTGTGGCTAGACTGACACACCCACTGGGAAATTAAGATTGAAATCATATGGTTGTCGAATCGGATCAGCATAAAGGAGGAGTTTAGAGCCTAGAGACAATGTGACATTTTACATGGAGTCCATGTACAGAATAAAGAGCAGGGGGCCTAAAATGGAACTCTAGAAGTGACATTTGCTGAGGAGGATGATGGCCGGCGGATAAAAGCTCATTGAATACCACGCTCAACTGCGTGCAGGCTTTTGCCGCTGCGTTATTATTGTCCAGGCTTGTACTTGTGTAAGGTATCGTTTGTATACGTAGCTGATGGTTCACCATAGTTAAATAGTTTACTTTTTGATTGTTACTTACATAGCCACCGTGATGTCAGGACATCCAAACAACGTGACCATGGAACCCAAAGTTTGGGCAAATTTCAACTGTACTGTCCACTGCAGTTATCTGGTTGAGTGGTACAAAGCCGGTCATCCATATCCTATCAGAGATTACGCTGACTCTAGATCTATTGCTGGCCTGGAATTCAGGATACCAGCTAGGTCTGTATGTGCTTCAGAAAACAAAACAACCTACTTCCTTCAGGTGCTTGCCACAAAAACAATCAATAATTCGGCATTTTACTGTGCTGCTTACGAGACTTGCATAGACTGTCCACAGAGAGAATGCAAATGTGGATGTGTTGGCATTTGTTACAGCAGGCCAGCTTTCCTCAGAGGTAAGCCTGCTTGCATATACTGATGTTGCTTCTTGCAATAAAAGTAACTGTGGAATTATCTTTTCAACTATCACAGTAGTGGAAATGGAGGGCACTCTTACTACTCCCCCACAAATATCAAACATGGCTTCTTGTGCAGAGATGACATCACATGAAACCATTACTACACAAGTCGCTGTTGTCCAGGTTATTCTAAGTCCAACCAACTCTCCTATTTCAGGTAACTATATAGAGTGCAGCTAAACTACTACAGTGTCACAATCTATAAACAAATCTCAAACACACACATCAGTAATGCTGGGGGACAGATAACATTAATTATTGTAAAAAACTCTGGTGGCTAGTACAAAGGTGGATAAAGTCCTTGTAGTAGACGCTGCATGTGCGCTAACACTAGTGGACTTTGATAACCTGGCTGTGAATGTTTCTTATAACCATGACTAACTTTGTGACAAGATGAAAAGACAGGCAAAGACTTGGAGCACCAGTGTTCAAACCTGCTATTGGAGAACGCCATGCAGGTAGACACCAGAATAAGATGTTATTGTTTTCATAAAGGGAACATGATATTGATGTAATGCAAACACAGCCTTAAATACATGACTACAATGTGACCAATCACAGCTTTAAGTTCTACAAACAAAGCTACAGTTTGCTAATGAATGTGTAAAGTTGGGTAATGAAAAAAAAGCATGTTTTAATGAGCTTCTTGTGTGTTTCACAACACATGCAGGGACACTTTTTCAACCATCAACAGAACACACTGACATCGCTTCTACTACAGGAGCTGGTATAAGAAGCACTACAGTTCCTGTGCTGTTAATGCCCCTCCATCCCCCATGCAGAGACACATTCTCAACCAACAACAAACTACACTGACATCATTGTTACTGCAGGAACTGGTATCAGAAGCAATTTTGAGCTTTCAAAACATGTATTGAAGATGTTAATAGTTGTAGTAGTGCATCTGGTGATAGCAATTTCTTATGTAGAAACAGTTTTTATTAACAGGCATGATAATGCGTCTTATTGACCACAGTACTTTTACTGCAACACTGACAAATTAACATTTTCATCAGCTGATCTGTGCTGTTGTTGTCATTCAGAGATGATCCTTGCAGAAGCCATTACCATTACAACCGCAGTCACTGTTACTCCAACTGTAGAAGTTACTCCAAGTTTAACCAACTCTCCTACTTCAGGTATCTAGAGTGCAGCTACAGTGTTACAACCCAACAGATCTCTAAGCAGCAGTGATGCTGGAGAGGTGGATAACATTATTGTATTAGGTCCAAAGACTGTAGCTAGTGGGTCATACAAAGGTAGATAAGATTGGCAATTTGAACTTGGTGAACTAGATGCTGTGTATAGTCAGTCTTAGTGGACTTTGGTACGTTAGCTGTTTCTTTTAACTCAGGTATTCACATTCTACAAAAGATTCACTTTTTGGGGAGAAGACTGTCACACGCTGTAATGAAAGGCTGTAAATGTGATCATGTACACAAGACTGTGCTTGCTGGTATAATGCTCTCCGTAAGAAGACAACATTCTAAAGGTCACATTTTGGGAAACATCATGTTAACAATGCTACCATTCTCCTATTTACAGGTTTGAACACTGCAGCTCCCAAGCAGACCATGCCCCTCCATCCCTCAGGGGAATATTCTCAACCAACAACTAACTACACTGAAATCACTGCTGCTGCAGGAGCTGGTATGTTAAGTATTAGCTAGCAATTTTGAGCTTCTATAGACATGTATTGATTAATAATTTTTACTATCAGCTGATACTAATTTCTTATGCAGAGTCAGCTAAAGTCATTGTGACCACAGTAACAGCATGTTGTTACTCTGAATCGGACAAACTGTTCTAGTGTTTCAGCTGATTTTTTAATGCAGAGATGACACCTCCTGAAGCTGTTGCCATGACAGCCACAGTCACTGTTACTCCGACTGCAAAAGTTGCTCCAAGTCTGACCAACCCTCCTACTCCAGGTAATAACCTATCATGCAGCTACAGTATCACAAAATGCAGCTGGAAAATGAGACATGTTTGATGTTATCCGTGAGTCAGAAACACAAGAAGTGAAAAGTCAGCAATCAAACCCAGGACTCTTGGCTTGAGCTATCAGTTATGATAACCAGTCAACCATGCACCAAGCATCACAATCCTCTATCTTGTACTACAAAGTGGTACTAAAAATGCTTCAGTCATGTACTCAGAGCCACTCCGTATGTGTTGTCTGAACTTTGTTAGGATTGACCAGAATATTGTCTCATTCTAAATACATCTTGCCTCAGCTGAAAATAGATACATGTTTGGCACTGATAGCACATACGTTTTTGTATGTGATCCTTCAAAAATGTTTTGAGATTTGTAAGGGCTGGGTATATGATAGTATGCACCACTTGTGTGGTTTCAAAGCAAAATGAAGGACCAAAACACTCTGTAACAGCTATATGTCCCATGCTCAAACTGTGTTACGTTTTAGGAATCTCTTGATCTCTTGATCTCTTATATTTGCAATGTATAAACACATGCATATCCTGCCACCACCTTCTTAATTTCTGCAGCTCAGGCAGGCTGTCCTGAAAAAATTGGACACCCCCTCTTTCCAGGAAGTGGAATAAGTTACAACTGGACAGATACATTTGCTGGCAGCTCTCAAACTCTACCCTGTTCTGAACTCACATGCCAAGAAATGGCGGGTGTTTCAGGAGGCATGGTGGTGCGTAGGTGCACAGCACAAGGAGAGTAGCTTGAGGTTGATTTCAGTGGGTGTGGGCTTTCTGTCACTACTCTGCAACTCGGTGAAGCTAGTCAGGTGAGCCAGCCAACACAATTTGCTATACCGTGTGTGTGTGTGTTCACATGTGTATGGAGGTCATCCTTAGTATGTGTGGAGATTGCTGTGTAACATAACATTAGCAGAGTGGCACATCAGCTCACTGCAGCCGACTAGCAATACTCTTGGAATTGACTAGCAGGGTACACATGATGACACTTCACATTAAGTTTTTCTGTATCCAGCAAATAGCTTCAGACGCTGAACATGCCGCTATGGTTATAGTCAACACCACAGCAAATGCCACCGACCTTGAGGCACCTGCCATTATTGTAGCTACCAGCATTGTGGAGGAACTAACAACAGCAGCAATTGACCAACCTGAGGTTTGCCACCAGTTCCCAACCTCTTCAGAGTCAGGATTGTTTTAATATAGGGTGTTATGACTGTGTTTTACCACAGGATGTTATGATATATCTAAACAGAAACCTCTTTTGCTCTTTGTTTTTCAGCTTTTCAGTACCATAGTACTATAGTCACACCATTCTCTAGGGGAGTAAATACATTATATTACTAGTGTGATGTAATAAGGCGAACAAAGCTTGTGATTACTGTTACATGTATCATTCAAATCCATCATCCACGGGTGGCAACGTTTGAAATCCTACTCAATTATATTGCAATCAAATTGTGCCAGCAAAGAAGTTGCATGATCTTCCATCCTGCACAGGTGAGGGAAAGCTACCTGCAGCTTGTAGACAACCTCCTTGAAGCCATTCCGGATAACCTGTATGAGAGTCAGCACCAGGCTAACACTTCCACAAGGTGTTTTAAAGCTCTAAGATATTGATTATATCTATACATTCTACCACAATTTGGTATTAAGTTTGTTTTCGTGTTTCAGCCTAGTTGGTTGTAACAAGCACTTGTATTCTCCTAATAGGCTACATCAGAGTCTTATGAGATTTGTCAATACAGTTCCGATACCACCCAACTCGACCAATAACACACTGGTATTTGCTCTCAACAATTTTGCCCTCCTGCTGCGAGATGTGAATCCTGAAAGTTTCTCTGGGGAATCCCTCAGTGTCAACTTGGGTCCTGTTGAAGAGGCTATCAGAAACTCCAGTGGAATCAATGAGGAAGCCCTAGTAACCATGATGGACCCACTCCTTAATGCAACAGCATCAGCCAAGTTGCCAGAGTCACTGTTTGATGGCATTTCAACTTATGCTTCACCATGGCAACGAATTGCTTACAGTGCTTCCTTACCAATGCACTCTTTCTGACCTTGGACACAGACTGTAGGAACTCTGCGGTTGGATCCATCATACTCGGAGTGGATGTGAACAGCAGTGTAACAAACAGCAGTGTAACAAACATCAGTACTGGAGAAATACAGCTGGCTTTTCAGCAGTTCAGAATGGTGTGTGGCGTAAAGGATACCACCAGTGTAACAAACCCTAGGATTCAGTCATCAAAATTTGTGTAACACTTTAGCTAATAGTGGATGTGAACAGCAGTGTAACAAACATTAGTATGGGTGCTGGAGAAGTACAGCTTGCTTTTCAGCAGTTCAGAATGGTGTGTGGAGAAAAGAATAATACAAGTGTAACAAACTCTAGAAATCAGTCATCAAAATTTTGGTAACAATGTAACAAAATCTAGGATTCAGTCATCAAAATTTTGGTAACAATGTAACAAAATTTAGGATTCAGTCATCAAAATTTCTAAGCGTGTTTATAAAAAAATTTTGTCACACAATGGGTCATCCAAAAATTGTATTTTAGATTGTTTTTGACAACCAGTGTGCGTAGTTTTTAAGATCTACTTTTCAACAGTCACTATTGACTGAAAGCCTAAAATCTGAATGTTGACACTCTTTTGTTGTAACTATTTTTGTACACATTCCTGCAGTCATGTGATGACGAAATTCCAGCCCAGTCCAGAGCAATGTGTTCTAACTTTGCTGGAGGAGGTATGTAAACGGTACCTACTGCTGAATGAAAAGCAAGACAAAATTTAATAATCATGCATGCAGTGAGAGTTAGATATGTGGACTCCACATTAATGTAATAGGGTGGTATGTAACATTAAAGAATGCATTATGCTGTGGCCACACATAAGTTAATTATGTGTATCAATGTCAGGAACATAACATGTAAATATGGAAGATTGCTAAGTAGGTACCAGACCCTTCATTCACCGACGGAACAGAGTGGAGTGAGCAAGCAAGGGAAGGGTCTGGTGCGAAGTTTGACCTTGAAGGCCTACAGCTGCAATCCTCTCAAAGTGAAAGAATGTAACATTGGCCATTTTTTTAGAGTTTGAGTGTTGGCAATGGACAGGAAGTTTGTAGTAAAGTTTGCCAAAATGCATGGATGGCTTAAAGGTCTCTGTGAGTGCCGTGTTGCTCAAGGTGGCCCCAAAAATTGAAGAAAAGTATGGTAATTAATAAAGGAAGGTGCAACTTGGACATTTTGTAACTAAATTTTGCAAAGCACAACAGTTATACAATTAATTTCAAAGTATAAAATTTAACTGCCATAAAAGCATAGCTATAATGAAGAATGAATCATGTTTGCTACATTTCATCACAAAAATTATCAACCTTTCTGACAGCAGCTAGACAAGCTCCCCTGTGTATCATGCCACTTAGTGGTACTGGTGTAACAGGGCTACTATCACTATGTGCAGGGCAGTATGGCAGGTGGAGCACTGACAGCTGCAGGGTGGTCTCTGAAAATGGTGCAACAACACACTGTGCATGTACACAACTTGGACATTTCAGTCTTCTCTTTGTAAGTGATACTGCACTGTATTGGCCCAAACTCTTGCTATCTTTGCACTGTATTAGCCTGATCTCTTTCTACCAATCATGCGGCATGTGTACGTAGTGCTGTGGCTTGATTTGTATGACCTAACTATACCATCACTTTGTATTTCAGGACCTGAACCCAGGAGATGTGTTTGCACCTGGAGCCATCTTTCTTGCAGCTGTAACATATGTTGGCACTGCCATCTCTGTCTTGTGCTTGGTGGTCACCGTGATCACGTACACTGCCTTTAAGTACGCTGATTTTCAAGGCACTGCACCATAAGATTTTCAGCAGTGTCTAGCTAGGGCCACCATATTGGCATTCAACTGCACACCACGAGATTGCTAAACTAATTTGTGCAAGTATGAGAATGGTGATATTGTTTAGGGAAGTGGGTTGGAACTAATAATAGTATGCAACAAATAGTGGCCTAAGTTTAATTGGTATTCACGCATGTCTAGGCAGAATTTGTAAGGCCCAAGCATATGTATAAATTACAGTTGTGTAGTGTTACTTCATGTTCTAGCGTGTTATCTAAGGTAATTGTTGTATCCCAGACAGTCTAATGTTTCATGCACTGTAATTGCTTGCCTGCCATACTAACTTAGATGTTAAGGAATACATGTGCAATATTCAGCTATCTGTTACTGCACCCATCATCATATCTTTATACAGGGAGCTACATTCCTCCTCACAAAACTCAGCTGGTGTCCATGGGCAGCTGCTAATCAACATGAGCTGCTCATTGATTGGTCTATATGTTACCTTCATAGTGGCAGGTCTTGTGACCACAGTTCCTCCTCTCTGTGGGGTAGTAGCTGCTCTGTTGCACTATTTCATGCTGGTCTTCTTTGGCTGGACAGCAGTGGAGGCACTATTTCTGTATCAGAAGTTGGTCAGGAGTGTACTGGGTCAAATCTCACCCTACTTTGTTCATATAGCAGCTGCTGTTGTCTGGTGTAAGTAGAACAGAATTTACACGTATTTGAATTATGCATCCCATAAGTCAAGAGATTGAAGAGATCTTGTGACAAAAGTATTTGGAGATTTGAGGATGATGTCCGTATGATGATAGCCCTCTCTGCATTTTACACTGCAGTGGTTCCGATTATGGTTGTTGGAATATCAGCAGGGGCTGGTTATCGCCACTATGTCAACCCATTTTAGTAAGTAGCCGTTCACAATGAAGTATTGTAGGTACTCTCCTGTATATAACATTTTCTACAAATTTTGTTTTGGGAATAATTTAGTATAGTCTCTGTGGGCTGACACTACAAAAGAACATAGTGAGTAAGCTATAAGTACAGAACATTAAATTTACAACAGCTTGACGAATATAATGTACAAGCCTCCCATCATATATCATGGTAGCATTCCTCCTTCTCACTCTCTACAGCTGCAGGGTTATCATGTACCCTTTCTGGTTTGGTCTCATTCTCCCGTTTGTTGTAGTCCACCTTTTCAACTGGGCCATGTTTATCATCATCATCACTTGTCTCTTGAGAAACAGACAAAATGTCAAGAAGAAAAGAGAGCTAAAACAGCACTTTTTTCTCATTCTGGGGCTTTCATTGGTGTTTGGATTAGGCTGGGGGTTTGGTCTCCTGGCAACTAGCTCTGAAATAAAGAAACTGACGTTCACCTTTCAGATTCTTTTCAGCATCTTGATCAGCTCTCAGGGACTACTGATTTTCTTATTCCATGTGATTCGTGCACCTCAAGCAAGGGAGCAGTGGAGGAAGTTTCTTATCAAGTTTTCTTGCTGGAAATTATCAAGGTCCCTCCTTGTGTCACATCCTAAATCTCCCAACACCTACATGATGCTTTTTACCAGAAAACACAACACTCTCAGCCAGGGTGAAAATGGTCAAGGAGCTACCACTTAATTAATGGTGTTGCCATAAAGGTTACATTAATTTTACAACACACTACCTGGAGACAAGAAGCAGTGACTTAATAAGTGAAACTGACTGCGTCTGAGCGTCCGACGCGATAAACACGCACTGGTTTTATGGCTCCGGACCGCCACGCTCAACTTGCCTTATTATGTACGTGACCGGAAGTACTACTTCCGGTAACGCGGAGTGGTCGCGTTAATTGAGATGTTTCCAATCGGGAGGCTGTCTTTTCACCCAATCCCATGTGGTACCGCCCTAATTGGTCATGTGACTTCCGGTACAACGGCTTAAACGGCCTGCAGTACAGTGAAGTCGGGCGAGTCACTAGCGCTCTTGTCAGTTGCCTACGTCAGTCTCGCTATGGACCTACGCTAGACTCTTGCAGCATGGAAATAGCTAGATGACTTCTTTCAGCGTTAGTACATGACGTTATGATTATGTTCTCTACTGAAGTCGCCTGCCTTGTTAGTTTTACTGTAAGTTGTTCAGCTGAAATTCAACCATGCAAGTTGATGCAAAACAGAACTGATTGTAAAATTTGACCATGAATACTTACAAAAAAAAAAAAACATCCTCATACCCAGGCCTTCTAATCATGCGCTTAGCTGCTACTTTCTTTGTACACATATTTATATCATTCTAGCTATTCAGAATGATTTTGCGCATCATTGTATGCTAATTTTCATAGAGCCTCAGCACAGCTCATTTAGCCTGGAAATGAAGTTAAATATTGTCCTGCAGTCCCATCCCCAGGCTCTTCCCTAGGTTGTGTTGCTTATGAAAAGGGACTGATTAGGAAAAAAATGCAAAAATGGAAGTACTAATCCTGAAATAACACTGCAGGTAGGAAACTCCCCGAAACAACGAATCCCACCCTCACTGGCTGGGCCACGTACAGTCCGCACTTGCGGCGATTGCTGCGAGCACCATCAGGGTTGCGGAAAATCACATCGAAAAATATTCTTCTTTCTACAATTACGTAATGGAAGCCAATTAATTTTCGGACAATGTGTGGGGCGAGACTTTCCGTGATTGAGCAGCTGATGGGGAGATAAAAGCGGAAGCGCCGACAACCGACTGCTGTGCGTAAGGTTTGCCAAAAACCGACTGCTGTGCGTAAGGTTTGCCAAAAACCGACTGCTGTGTTAGGTTTGCCGACAACCGATACAGCAGTAGGAAAGACGCCATGGAGAAATAATATTATGTTCATCAGTTTTTTGTTGCTACATTCTTTTTACTGCTGGAACTTACGCGTGGTATGTTCAACCGTCTTTACAGAGTTATAGTCACTATGTACAGTTGATGATCATGGGCCACGTCATTAATTAGTGATGTTTGCTCACCTCCACAGCAACAGTAATACTTGAACATCCAAAAGATGTGGAAGCAGTCCCCAATGCATGGGTGCAGTTTAACTGTACAGTCACTGACTGCAACACTTACCATGTTAGGTGGTACATAGCAGGCAGGTCAGACCCTATCAATAACTCTGTACCTGGCTTGGTCTTTAGGAGAAATTCTTCCATGTGCACATCATCAAACCAAAGAAAACATTCTATTGAGGTTCAAGCCACTGAGGCACTTGATAAGTCAACATTTTACTGTGGTGCTTCTGAAGGATCTCAGCAAGCACCTTGTAGTTGCAGATGCACTGATAGGTGGTGTTACAGCACGCCAGCTCTCCTCATAGGTAAACCTGTTTGAAATAAGTTTGGTATGCTCCTCGTTTAGTTAATGGAAAACAAAAAAAATTGCTTTGGAACACTTCTTTATCCACTTTAAACTCTGTATTTATGCAGTTAATGCTACTACTACTACTCTGTCACTAACATCTACTTGTATGACAGAAGTAACTCCTGTTCCTTCTCCATCATGTACTTTGCAAGGTACACAAGTTAGTAGCACACTATTTTTTGGGGGGTGATTATTGAACAACTAACGACCACACTTTCCTTTTCTGTAAACCTTTTCAAGAGTCGACTGGACAAACATGCATCAGCTTTTTTGTCTTCTTTGGTTGTTGTTGCTGTTGTTGTTGTTATGTGTGTGCACACTATAACATTATTTCTTTACTACTACATTTTAAAACAATGTAAAAAAGTGACTGTTAATCTCTTAAATTATTTTAATCATGGTGATTATGTATCTTAACATTTTGTTTTCATGTTTTACTTCATTGTAAATTGTTTAACTCTTCACCTGTTAATCGAAAAAATGTGAAACTTAATCAATTAGCATTCAAGCCTACTATTGAATGATGAGGTACTCATTCCCTTTTTTCCTTACTTGTTTTCAAGCGTGTAAAATACAGAAGATGTATGATATTACTTACCTACACTACACACAACAGTAACCTACTGAGCATCATCATATCCACACAAATATAAAGCTGGTCATGAACAACTTAATCTGTACTATACTGTAATGAGACATACATCTGCATCTTGGAAATATTGCTTCAGCTTGTTCTAAGAAAAGCCACAGTTGTTCCAATCAGTTCTAAGAAAAGCTTGTGGGTAGTCGTAGTTATTGCAAGATATTTATGAATATTACTAAATATTTTGTGGGTGTTAGCTATTTGCTATTTCTTTCTAAATATAGCACACAAATTCCATTCTTCAACAGTAGCTCTACTGAGAAACAACAGCTCTACCACCTTAGCAATGAAACAACTCCTGGATGTTAGAACAGGCACAGTTAAGCAATGAACACTTCCATACAACTACGGAACTAAAATATGGCATGTAAATCCAGCGTATGCGCTATATATTTCATCACAAAGCACTATAAGACTATGAAGAGTTGTTCAATTTCCAAGTTATTTTTATAGCTGTAGATGAGTGTAGAGTTCATATATTACCTGATATATACTATAGTCGTTCACAGCATGAACAGTTAAAGAATATTTACTGCACTGAAGCATGCTTGATACTGTTGATATATAGCCAATGGCAGCATCACCCATGCAGATATGTGGGATGGTCATTGTTATGGCATGTGGTATGTAAGATGTGTATTTTTCAGTTCATACACAATGAATACCATTTCAATTGGAAAACAACAGTTCAGGTTACACTAATCATCAAGACAGACATCCCTTGTGATTGTCTTTCAGTGTGCACTTCAGGGGACTACATTCTTTCTCATCTGAGGTATGAACATTAGTTCCAATTAGTTTCTGTAAGCATAATGTCGTTTATTCATAAACCAGTACAGTCTTGTTGATAAAAGCATATTGCTATACCAACCCACCTCCTTATATCACCACTCTGCACTATTATATTAGAGTCATATCAGTGGGTTGCATTAGTGTACCACTATAACTACCACACTAAAAATTTACTAGCTACGAATAATCTAAAAACTGCTTTGCAAAGAAATTTACATGTGAATATAATAGTTACCATAATAGAGGGACATTTGTAGTATGCACTTCACTACCAGTTCAGTATCTGACTACCGTTATTCATTCAGGTTTAGTATATAAATTTCCAGTCAGTTCCAACAGTACTCATCCATTATGCGATAGTCTACATTCTTGCCATTCTCAAAGGGAATGACCCATGGTATCAATTAGCCCAACACTTGCATGCATTTTCAGGACAGCTTTCTCTTGCTAATAAGTGCTGCAGGTTACAGCGGTAGGAATGACGCTATTAACATTCCTGTTTATACTTTGAAGATGACTTTGCATAGAAATGAACTTAAAAGAAATGAAGTTGAGATACCTGTTGTATGCTTGTAACTGGTTAATCTAAAAGAAGTAGGGTATGTTTGTGTCAGCTCTGGTCATCTGTGGAAATAACTATGTGCATAACCTCAATACAGTTATGCAGTTATTTCCCACAACTATAGAGCATGTTTTACATGCCATGTGGCCTTGGTTCAAGGCTAATAAACAAAAACATCCGGGCCATGTGACCTTGGTTCAAGGATAATCCAACATTTTAACCCAAATATCACTTAACTTTAATATGTTATACTATGTGTATACTCAGGAAGTGAACAGCAAGATATACGCATGAAATTGATATAAAGCACAAATTACTTAGAGTGCTCAAAGTAAATGTCAGTTTTATTGGGCCTCATCATGAAGTGTGCACCTCAGGAGAGTGACAAACTCTATATTGTTTGTGTTAGTAGATGCAGTCCTAGAACTGTGCTGATTAAAGCTAAAATATAAAGGTCAATACTTGGTCTTGTACTGATCTCAACACCACTCACAAAGAATGGCTCACACAATATGTTGTGCACTCACATTGTAATCAACATGCACGAGTGCATTCACCACTCGAAGTCACTACATTGTACTATCACAGTGTTATTTGATCTAGCATGATAACAAATAATGAATAAATGTAGACTAGCCTCATTCGCAGGCTAAACAACCACATACAAACCACTGGCCTTGGAATGAGTTTAGGGGTAGGTATAGACAGGGCTATGTGTATAGCAATCATGTACCTACATGTCCAGCTGCCTAGCTATACATATGAGCAGTAATTTGTGACTACAAAGTTTTTAAATTTTCCAAAGCCATTTTAGGAGAAGCTTTCTGCATTTCTGACTCGTATGAGAAAGAGACCCGTACATTGATGTTGGAATGGGGGGGAGGGGGGGGCGGCGAGCGCGAAGCGCGATGTGCGTGACGCTCAGATATTAACATGCTCCAGACCTGACAGTCAGACCTTAGCGTAAGTCAAAGTCATGAGAAGGAAAGAAATAAAGAGTGAAAATAAAGAGGGAAAAGAAAGTGACAGTGACTCAGGGAGGGACTCGAACCCGCGACCTGGCAAATGCGAAATGGCCTGCCATGCTCTAACCAACTGAGCAACCGAAGTCACTCGGCAACTCAGTGGCTGAGTTCGAGTACTTAAGGCTGAGCTGCCAGGGATTCAGCCGAGGCGGATACCAAGCTGGCATGTTCGATGGGGAGGGCACGGCGAGCACGAAGCGCGAGGCGCGTGACGCTCAGATATTAACATGCTCCAAATTCATCACAAAATGGATTCCAGTTGAAGTCTACAAGGATGAAGCTGAGCATAACAATCTATACTACCTTGTCCAGGTCAACAAATGTATCAGTGAATGTGGAGCAGCCTTACGAGAATCAACATGGGCAACAATACTAGTGCTCAACAGCTTTAGACGATCAGCTTGGTCCAGGGCACTCTGATGATACAGACAATGCTCATGCTCCTTGATTTTCTCACTTTTCTTGTTCCAAACACGAAAAGGCTCAGTTACAAACTTGTCTTTTGAAGGGTCAGCACAAAAATTAGCACAAGCAACACAGAATGCACCATCCACCTGCTCGCTGTAAATCATCCAAGTGTGCTCTGACAGCATGCCCGGAAAGAATGATTACAACCACCAAGGTACTGTGTGGGAAATACAAGATTTTTGTGAGGCTGCTTGTGATTCTTCAGCTGATTATACTTCTGGGCTATTGTCAGAGCCTGCACAGCATTGCAAAACTCTCAAGAAGATTTTGCTTGGGAGAATTTATCACCGATATCCACGGAAGTACAGTCTCCCCCACTTTGTTGATGACATGTTTCTGGATGATCATCAGTGCGGAATTTGGCTGGATGATCGGAGCTGCAGCAAATTCGGCGCTCAGAAGCAAGACAGAGCTTGAAGTGGGAGAGTGTCACCAGCTGACTGAAGATGAGCACCATCACTGCCCAGTGCAGTCATCTTCTTTGGTGGTAAAACCCTCTTAAGGCTCTGGCAAGTAGCTGCCGCTCGTTTCCTCTTTCGCTCTTTCTGTTCCCGACGTCCCATCACAGCAATTAAGTGCACACTTACATGTGTGCACACATACCCACCCTCATACATGAATTAGAACTGCCATGGATGCGTGGCCAGGGAACCTCTACCTGAATGCGGGCAATTCGTCTGAACCCCCCGAACCCAACCCCCCTCCCCCCCCCAGTATACGGGCCTGAGAAAGAAACCAAGTCCAGTGCAGTGCAGCTGTGGGCAAATTATTCCCTAGATGTGTTACAACTGTAGTAGATATGAACTCTACTGTATGAAACTATCCTCTTTACACAAGAAAGTGCAATAAAGTTTAACTGCCATAACTATTATAATAATTTGAGATTGCATTGACTGGTGTGCTTTGGCATTATCATAGGCATGTCCTGGTTTTTGCTTATTTGCTTACTTGATTCAACTTGATATACTGCTTTCTCACTCCAGTGTCTTTGCTGCCCATGAGAACACAAATTTAGCATACTCTCTAAAGATACCTTGATGGTCACATGTATCCAACATACTGTATGAAGCTGCTGCTCTGAGCTACCTAAAATAAGGACCCCTTCTCCATTGTTGAATACTGACTACATAATAATATATTGATTACTTTGCTTACTTGTTCTCTTTGCACTTGATCTGCTGCATACCCTCAGAATACATGCATATAAATACGGTAAGTTAAATTTCGTAAAGAGAGGGTTAAAATCTACATCTGGGGTAAACCCGTAATTTTTGCTCGTGAGCAAATCTATGCAAAATGAAATTCCTGGACAAATTTTGTGTGCACCAGCCTCGTTGCTGAATCGCTGCAGCACTGCTGCAATGACACACCCACACTCCACAACTTAGTCCCTGAGCAGTTTCAACCAACAAAAGTGTATTACCAATATTGAAAACTTTTATAACCACCGTCTCTTCAGCTTCTGTGCAACCATCTTGCTTGGGCTGTATTTCCACTTCTGCTTTGAGTTAGCACTGGAAGCCACAGCTCCTTGAGGCAAACTAGTACTCTGGGGGTTCATGACCTTGACCACACCCACTCACCAGTGAACTTTCAATGCTCATGGCTCTCCGACAAGAAAATGCACCTCCTGACCAAAACCTGCCTACAGTACCAGAAATGATGCCACTACAAGGGGAGACAGGTGTTTTTTACACACTTGTTTGTATTAACAAGGTGAGAAGTAGTCCAGCCACTTGCTGACCTAGGTAGCTATAGCTAGCCTAGGCAGCTACCATGTGCACGGCATGTCTTGAATATGGCCACCTATGTCTCCCTACCCCACCTTCCCCCACCCCCACCCCCCCCAATCCCACCTTTTTAGCTAGTACAAACCTATCTTCAAAATGGATTGTGCCAACTGATAACATGCGACCAAAGTCAAATGATGCCAATGGTGTCATCAGTGGTTAAAGGATTAATCTAGTTATCTGTGACAACTGCAACTGTGACCCAGTATTGAGTGGTGAGCAATAAATTAAGTTATCTGTATGACACGTGACAATTGCAATCTTATTTTTTCTTTATTTAGTACAATAACGAGGTAGCTATACAGCTTTATGAAAAGATGAAAATAGAGCATATAGCTACTAGCTCTGTGTAACTAGACATACTCTGGAAGTAATAACAGTGTAGGTACTATAAAAAATATAATACATATGATACACAGAAATTGAAAAGATCTAAAGGAATTGTAAGAGTCTCTACGTATTTGAAACCAGCTTGATTCCTGAACAGAAAGAAAAATGTCAATATGATTAATAAAATCCTGAAATACATTGTGTGAACATAGATGAGTGATGTTAAACTGACAAGTGGAATTCATACTGTATAAGCTGTTGCTCCTAAAACAATTCACATAAATAGCATCAACTAAGTATTACCAGAAATGGTTTGTGTACTTGACTTCGTTTCTGGCGAACTTGACGTTGGATCTAAAGTGACAAAATTACATATTGTTCAACATGTTGAACCTTGATCAAAACATTATGCACTGTAATGTACCTAGATTAGGACAGCTGGTAGGGGTTGAAGTAACTATTACAGTTATTGCTATCGTCAAAGTAATGAACTCAGGAGATGCATGAGAGAAACAAACAATACCTCTCACCTGAAGCACACCACATGAAAGAACACGTAAAAAAGTGGTCTATAGCTGATTTTTTTGAGTTGTGTACCTTGTGAAGTGGATGATGGAGAAGAATGAGGAGGAGTTATTTCTGTTGTTTGTGACGGAGGAGTAGTAGGTGGAATTCTCACTGCATAATATGATGTGCATAAAAGATATAGTCACGTAATTTTAGGTCATATCTATCATTTATCAATGCCTAATTTTTCAATGCTGGCAAGGAGCAATATACGTATTGCTGCTTGCCAGTTAGGTTGATAGAAAGTGAACTTAGAGAATCTTACAAAAACGTGTTCCAAATAGGCTCACCTGTAAGGAGGGCAGGCCTGCTATAACATCTCCCTCCTGTTCCACAACTGCAGCTCACTTGACGTCTCTCATAGGCACCACAGTAAAATGCTGACTTATTGAATGCCTCGGTGGCAAGAACCTCCAGAAAATGGGTCCTTCCATTTGACTCAGTGCACCTGGAAACACGTGGTCTCTTGATCAAAAGACCAGGTACAGTGTTATTCCTTCTGATAGCAATGGAATGACCTGCCATGTACCAACCAACAGTGTAATGACAGTGGACTGTGCAGTTGAACTGTGCCCATTGATTGACTTCCACTGTCTTATCTTTTGGATCTGTGAATAGCACAGTGGCTGTGGAAGCGAGTATAGATGCAAAATTAATCACGTGACGGATCATCGTGCAGGAGAATAATTGTCATACCTTGCGCAAGTCCGAGTAGTAAGAATGCAGCAACACAGATTTGATACGCGGTGGCAAATTTGTCCATGGTGTTTTTCTCCTGCAACGTCGACCGGTTGTCGGTGTGTTATGGTTAGATGACTGCAATAGCTTTTCTCCGACGTGCTTTTATCATGCTGCATGCGCAGTACTACTTTATCTGATTCAGCTGACATGAAATGTGAATTCCCTAAAAAACAACCTGGTTTCACGATAACGTCATCATTACTGTGTGCCCGTACAACAGAGATGTGGCTTTCAGGATGTGGCTTGCAGGATGTGGCTTGCACCATGAGGCTTCCCCTCACGAGATCTTGTAGCTTACGTAACTGGTTATCCCCGCTAGTTGAAGAGATATGGCTGCTCGCAAGTGTGGACTGTGGTTGGGGTTCCTAGTGTTGGGGAGTTTCTTACCTGCAGTGCTTGTCAAGTTTGGCGTTGGTAATTCCCATATTTGCTGTCCTCATGATACCACCTGTATGAATATTGTTTTCTGCATGCACGCTCTTCTGTTATGTGCATAATTTGTGGTGTTTTGTTACTGGTACCACGTCGTTTTTTAAACTGTAGTGTATGTAGTTTCAAGCATTTTACACCTTTTGCCTTCATGCACACTGGTAACCGTTCATCTTTTTCATTTAGAGGGGTTTTATATAGACTACTGAATACTTGCAAGTATTTGGCATAGTGCCATAGAATACAGCCTGTTATGTACAGTGCTATAAAGAGACTGTGTGCTAGCTAGCTAGATATGCATGATTGATCAACAAGAGAAATTCAATGTACATAATAAAATATTTTGTCCAAGGGTGATGCATGGGAACTGTCTTTTGAGGTGCTAATGTTCCTGTGAAAATTCAGAACTTTTAATGCGTAGTAGCTCACTGATTAGCTGAGCTATTAACACTTGTAGTTAACTGCAACAATTTGCTGTAAACCATAAAAAAACTATAGTGTTGTATTCAGCATAGAGCTTTCACTAGACATGCTTCAAATTTTCAACATTATTTTCATTCCAGACTTCTCTAATTCCACCGTATTACGCTACTGCCTGATAATGTTTACTGTTATGCTTGTAAACTGAGTAGTATTAAATCACATACACAGTCACAAAGAATCAATATCCATATATGCACACCTTATAGAGAGTAAGGTTGTTATGACTCAATTTGGTTACCTCAGTTCCTCTTGCCTGCAAGCATTGTTGAAAACAGTGGAGTCCCACTGACTGCTTTAGATTCCAAACAGATGAAGAACTTGATTTGGCTTTCCAGTAAATGTAATGGAAAAATACGTTGCTAATGAAATTGTCCAATCATGTGGAAAAGGGTACGAAACTGAGGTAACCAAAATGGCTACCCACTTTTTCTTACAGTGTGTCTCTTCCAGTGTAAGATAACGTGGTCCTGAAGTGATAACACCTGATATTGTCCAAAGCATATCTCTCTCCCTCTTGTCTACCTAGGTGACATGATGTCTCTCACATGATAAATAGCCTTCCCCCTCCATTTTTGCATACTGCAAGCAATCTAAACCTGAACGGTGGGAAGGCCTGGGAGTGGCTGGTTAAAATAACCTCTTCAGTGGTTATTTCAGTTTCAGTGCATTGTCCCACCTTCTTCGTAATTATACAGTTCATGTTGTCATGATGGTCGGAGGTTTTAAACCGTTGCCATATCCCACTATTAAAACTGGTGTACAAGAGCTGGAAATTGTAAATCAGCCAACAATAGTTAATCATCTTACAGTTCAATCGACAAGGAAAAGGAATAACACGTTTCACTTTATACTGTGCTTATAGCCTTGGTGAACTTCCCTGAATTCGATACAACCGTAGAGTAGGAACTTTACTTACACCAACATTAAGTATAATATAAAACAAAAGGGATTGTTCCTTTTCCTTAATCGTCATGTGACCTGCATGTAATACTCATGCACTAATTATAGTTGGCCAGTATATCATTCCCAGCCCTTATATGGCAACTTCAATTGTTGAACAATTAAAGTTACTATATAAAGGCTATCATTCCCAGCCCTTATATGGCAACTTTGATTGTATGTTATTATAAAGGCTGGGGAATTTCCCTACTGTAGACCACAGATAGCTAGTTTGAGTCTTAGTGATAAAGGCTGGGGAAGTTAGCTACTGTAGGCCACAAATAGCTACTTTGAGTCACACAGGTCACATGTATGACAAGGAAAAAGGAACAATGCCATTTTGTTGTGTAATACTCACCAGTTAAAAAAACCCTGAGATTGGAGTAACCATACAAAGGTTACCTTATCTGAGTATTTTTGGCTGTGATATAGTAAGTAACTGGTAGTGCTAGTAAGTAAGTGGTAGTACTCGTGAGTGGCATCATTCCAGGCCCGTAGGCTGGTGGGGGTTCAGGGCATTCAGACCCCCCCCCCCGGCTATAAGACAGATCGAGTTTATACTTGTGAGTTAGTGCATGTCAGAAGTGGATTAATTACTCTCACTGCATGTGCATGCTCACAAGAGTTTTAGACTGAGAATCATATTGTGTCTATTGGGTATATACTATCCATCCTGTGCTCTAAGATATGTATGTGAGTCTGATAGGTAAATATTTGATTGAGTCTTGACAGCATAAGTATCAGTCTACAAGTCGGGCCGGCCAGTCTACCAGTCCAGTACACCAGTCCAGCAGACTACCCCAACTGAATGCTACCTTTCTTGCAGAGATGACACCACCATGCAGAAGCCATTATCATGATAACTACAGTCACTGTTATTTTGACTCTATATAGAGGGTAGTCCAAGTCCAACCAATCACTATGTTATATTAAAATCAAAGGGTTTATGTTGCTGATATGAAACATTGCATGCTGAGAATGGGATAATAACTGCTACAGCTATAGGTTGTTGTAATGTTTAAAAGTGCATGTATCAAACTTCCCCAAATAACCAGAGCCAACCCAAACTGCCATATCAACTTTCAGGGGTTCAAGTCCAGCTTCCAAGCATACAACATTACTAGGTGATTGATTAGCTCATCTTGCATTTTATATTCTCTGCAGTTCTACATACTTGTGACTTAGAGCATGTCAGAAATGGATTAATTACTCTCACTGTGTAGAGTTAATACATAACATGTCTGCAAGAGATCCAACCTGAGAATCAAATTGTGTCTATGAGTATACACTATCCATCCTGTGCTCCAGTGCCAGAGCTCCAGTACTAGGAGAATCAGGATAGAATCTTGACAGGGACAGAATTTAGCTTTCTTCCAGTGAATTCAGTACCAAATTGTCTTCAATGTGCAAACAGGAAGCTGTATAATAACAAATATTTCTTATGTTGAATATCATGTGTGATGATTGTGCTTATGTTCCCCAACAACTGATCATGACTGAGAAAGATGCCATGGGCAAATACATGTATCGGACATGTGTTGCAGCAATTTTACTACTCAAAATTTATCCAAGGTATGTGAAATCAGAATTGTAGAATTAATAAAGCTACTCTTGCATAATTATATTGTTAGTTGATGGTCCACCAGCCTGATTAGCTA
This sequence comes from Agelas oroides, assembly GCA_949130485.1. Taxonomy (NCBI): domain Eukaryota; kingdom Metazoa; phylum Porifera; class Demospongiae; order Agelasida; family Agelasidae; genus Agelas; species Agelas oroides. Next base: position 12,330,557 of record OX422183.1, on the reverse strand, counting down.
CACACCAATTATGTTTGCAATACTTCCACAGCCACCATGCTATTTGAGAATCCAAAAGATAAGATAGTGGACACAGTTCAACTACTCAGTCCGCTGTGGTTGCCATGTTAGTTGGTACATGGCAGGTCATCGTTATGCTATCAGAAGGAATAACACTGTACCTGGTCTGTTAATAAGAGACCACATGCTTCCAGGTGCTCCCAGGTACACTGAGTCAAATGAAAGGACCTGTTTCTTTGAGGTTTTTGCCACCGAGGCATTCAATCAATAAGTCAACATTTACTGTGCTGCAAACCATAATCTTCACCTGTACTGTGACTATGATTGTATATTCTGCTACATAAAATTAATCTTACCACTTTTGTCGGAGAGACAAAGACTAGCTACATGCTAGCTACTAAGGCTAATGTTGTCCATGTTGGGAGCTGTCAATGTTGGTACTGTTTACATTTGCATTCATCAGAGCACCTATTCGAGTAGCCATGCCGAGAGCCAAATGTAGCAGGAAGCCACACCCTATATACTTTTTGCTTCCTGTTCGCACGATCATTTAGCGCCGCTTATACGCCTTCTTCGTTTGCAGGAAGTGGGCTGTCAAAGTAGGGGAACTCCAGTCGATGTGATGGCGGATAAAAGCTCATTGAATACCGCGCTCAACTGCGTGCAGGCTTTTGCCGCTGCGTTATTATTGTCCAGGCTTGTACTTGTGTAAGGTATCGTTTGTATACGTAGCTGATGGTTCACCATAGTTAAATAGTTTACTTTTTGATTGTTACTTACATAGCCACCGTGATGTCAGGACATCCAAACGACGTGGCCGTGGAATCCAACGTTTGGGCAAATTTCAACTGTACTGTCCACTGCAGTTATCCGGTTGAGTGGTACAAAGCTGGTCATTCATTTCCTATCAGAAATTACGCTGACTCTAGATCTATTGCTGGCCTGGAATTCAGGATACCAGCTAAGTCTGTATGTACTTCAGAAAACAAAACAACCTACTTTCTTCAGGTGCTTGCCACAAAAGCATCCAATAATTCAGCATTTACTGTGCTGCTTACGAGACTTGCTTAGACTGTCCACAGAGAGAATGCAAATGTGGATGTGTTGGCATTTGTTACAGCAGGCCAGCTTTCCTCAGAGGTAAGCCTGCTTGCATATACTGATGTTTGCTTCTTGCAATAAAAGTAACTGTGGAATTATCTTTTCAACTATCACAGTAGTGGAAATGGTGGACACTCTAACTACTCCCTCACAAATATCAAACATGGCTTCTTGTGCGGAGATGACATCTCATGAAGCCATTACTACACAAGTCACTGTTATTCCAAGTCTAACCAACTCTCCTATTTCAGGTGACTATAGAGCTAAACTACTACAGTATCACATCCACTCAAACACACATCAGTGATGCTGGGGGACAGATAACATTGATTATTGTAATAGGTTAGTAGGTGGTACAAAGATGGGAATGTTTCTTATAACCATTACTAACTTTGTGATAAGATGAAAAGACTCAGAGCACCAGTGTTCAAACCTGCTATTGGAGAAGGCCAGGTAGACACAAGAACAAGATGTTTATGTTATCATTTTCATAAAGGGAACATAATATTGATGTAATGCAAGCACAGCCTTAAATGCACGACTACAATGTGACCAATCACAGCTTTATGCAGGTTTCTACAAACAAAGCTACAGTTTGTTATTGAATGTGTAAAGTTGGGTAATGAAAAAAGCATGTTTAATGAGCTTCTTGTGTGTTTTCACACTTTTTCAATCATCAACAGAGCACACTACTGCAGGAGCTGGTATAATAAGCAATTTTGAGCTTAGTGCATCAGGTGATAGCGATTTCTTATGTAGAAATAGCAGGGATCTTAATGACCACAGTACTTTTACTGGAACACTGACAAACCAACCTTTCATCAGCTGATTTGTGCTGTGGTTGTTGTTTTTTTATCCTGAGATGGTCCTTACTGAAGCCATTACCATGGCAACGACAGTCACTGTTACTCTGATTGTAGAGGTTACTCCAAGTTCAACCAACTCTCCTACTTCAGGTACCTAAAGTGCAGCTACAGTATTACAACCCAACAGATCTCGTGACATGCACCCTCTAAGCAGCATGCAGTTATGCTGGAGAGAGGATAGCATTTTAGTATTATAGGTCCAAAGACTGTAGTGTGTCATACAAAAGAAGATAAGATCGTTATCTCAAACTTGGTGGTAGATGCTGTGTATAGTCAGTCCTAGTGGACTTGGATACATTGGTTGCTTCTTTTAACTCAGGCATTCACATTCTGCAAAACATTAGCTTTGGGGGGAGAAGACTGTCACATGCGTATATGAAAGGCTGTAAATGTGATCATGTACACAAGACTGTGCTTGGTGCGCAACAATTTACTGTTGTGTAAAAAGACAGTATTCTAAAGGTCACTTTCTGGGAAACATCATGTTAACAATGCTACCATTCTCCTATGTAGGGGGTTGGACAGACTTGGAGTAATTTCTACAGTCCGAGTAACAGTGACTGTGGCTGTCATGGTAACAGGTGTCATCTCTGCATTAAAAAATCAGCCGAAACAATAGAACAGTTTGTCTGATTCAAAGTAACAACAGCTACTGTGATGATAATCTTTAGCTGTCTGTGCATAAGAAATTATTATCAGTAATTATCAGTAATAGTAATTAATAGCTTTTTTTCAATACATGTTTTTGGAAGCTTGAAATTGCTAGCTAATACTTAACATACCAGCTCCTGCAGCAGCAGTGATTTTAGTGTAGTTTGTTGTTGGTTGAGAATATTCTCCTGGGGGATGGAGGGGCATGGTCTGTGTGGGAGCTGCAGTGTTCAAAGCTGTAAATATAGCCTAGTTGGTCACAACCAGCACCTGATAGGCTACATCAGAGTCTTATGAGATTTATCAATACAGTCCCCATACCACCCAGCTCTACCAATAACACACTGGTATTTGCTCTCAACAATTTTGCCCTCCTGCTGCAAGATGTGAATCCAGAAAGTTTCTCTGGAGAATGTTCCAGTGTCAACTTGGGTCCTGTTGAAGGAGGCTATCAAAAACTCCAGTGGGATCAATGAGGAAGCCCTGGTAACCATGATGGAACCACTACACAATCAGTGGAGTAGGAACCGGGGTGGGGGGCAATGCCCCCCCCCCCCCCCCCCCCCAATTATCCAACAGAGGGGGCCTGGCCCCCCAATAATCAGGCTCCATGTTATTGGGGCGAGCCTGAGCGAGCCCCACATAGACGGTACAGCTGGGAGATTTCATATATGTATTATTATCGTACGACCGTCACCCGCGCGCCGCGCTTGGTCGCACGAAGTATGTAGGGCTTCGCATTCGCGTACATGGCTTCCGTGACCGCAAGAGAATCACCCGCGCGCCGCGCTTGGTCGCATGAAGTATGTAGGGCTTCCAATAGCGCATTAGCGTACATGGCTTCCGTGACCGCTAGAGAAGAAGCCGACGTCAAGGAGGAAAAGGACACCATCCGTCAGGGACACCATCCGTCAAGTGATCTTTAACAACAAAGAATTCAAGCAATAGCTGTGTGATTTCAGTGAACTGTACCCAGGTGTAGCCTCGTTCCCAGGCTCTCCCCACTAAGAGGGGGGAGGGCCCTTCTTAGCGGGGAGAGCCTGGGAACGAGGCTACCCAGGTAAGCAAGAATGGGAAGCATTTGCCACAATTGTCTCCACTACACAATCTGCCAGAGACAATGATGATGCAAATATAGACTTTTCTAGCCAGCACGACGTTCACAGCAACCTGGAGTAGAAACTCTCAGAGAAAATGTCATAAAAAAAATGGAAAACTTGTGGCTACCGACAATGGTGTTGAGATAGCAATGACACAGCCCTAATGGAAAAACTGAACCAACCAACATCCACTAACTCACTGGCAATGTGTAAAATACTACCATTTGAAGCTCATTTGGTCGATAGAAACTCCAATGTAAGCTCTCACGCAAACAGGAAATATTATGTCATCACTTTTATATCGTTATTAGTGTAATGTCATGTTGTTTACAACAAAAATTGATAAACCATAACGGTGATTGTGTACACAAAAAATTGCATGTTAGCCTCTTCCAAACCAATTCATTGTTTCTCACCCCTAAGCAGAAAACTAGATGTGGGTTGGCCAAGAATTGAAGACTTTCAATTACGAGGTCATTCCTGTGTGAATAATGTACAACGCTGCCTTTGTCATTTCTACACTTGGATGAGGCACAGTAAGCAAACAGCAACTTTACTTCTTACTAAACGCCACGCCAACTTCGACACCTCAACAAGTGCGAAGGGGTACGCACGCGTGTGTACGAACTGCGCATGCGCAATTGTAGTCCTTGGCATACTGCTTGCTCAGGCTCGCCCCATAATGCCCTGCATTCGTCTAGTAGTATATATCAGAGAGTCGGTAGACTCTCTATGTAGGGATGGCGCCGACGTGCAATATATGCAATACTTAAGCAAAAGCCGTATAACTTCACCACAAACACGTTAAAAGCTTATTTAAGCGCCCAGGCTTCCTCTTTGAGTGCCTTTGTGATCAGCAAGACTCATACAAGTGGCCAAAAGCCACGCGGAAGACAGCTAAACACAAAAGTGTGCGCTAGCAAAAGTGCCATTTTTCGTATTCTTTCTTTCTTTCTTTGTTCCGACCACTTTGTAAATTATGATAACTCGAAAACAGCTCAAGTACTCACCTTGATTTTAGCACGAAACGGATGCTCATCACAGCGCTCAGCTTCCCAACCACTCAGCGTCTTCATAGCTTCAAATTCACCCTGGTCAACAAAAGCCATTCACAACACTCTGAGGCTGCTGTCCGTTGCGAAGGACGCCATTTTCTAATTTTGTACGCATGCGCACACGAAGTCTCGTTCCCAGACCGAAGACCACAGTCATTGGTCTGGAAGCGAGAGTACACAAGCGAGCGGGCGGGCATGGTTGGCACGGTTTTTTCCCCCCGCGGCATTGGGCAAGGCTTATGAACACCACGTAGGTAAGGCGCTGCATTCAGCTGCCTACTTGTAGCTACACTAAAACTAGCCTACTCACAGCTTCAGTGAACTGTAAAGCTAGGATGGTCTGTTGTCAGTATGATAGTTTTCTGTGCTGCAGCTGGTCAGTCATGTGATTGCAGTGGAGTAGAAACCAATTTTGGATTGGGGAGGCCAAGGTGTATTGGGAGGGGTGGGGTTAGGGTTATATAATAATCAGCATGATATAGTATAATATATACTATAACATGGAGCCTGATTATTGGGGGGGCCAGTGCCCCCCCCCCCCCCCCCCCCCCCCCCCCCCCGTTCCTACTCCACTGGATTGACAACTGAATCATGAAATTGTTTTCACAAAGTTTGGTACGGAGAGTGGTTGGCCCTTCATCAGGTTCTAGCTGGCTATATTGCACATAATTATTACACTTTTCTCCAGGGAGGGCAGATGTCACACTGGAATCACTAACTGTCAACGCCGCTTCAAGTTCTGGTGTTGTGGTTACACTTGAAATATTCTTCTTAGGCTTGGGTCTAACTGTAACTGAGATTAACATCAAAAAAAGTACAGAAACAAGACTTAAAAAACATTAAAAATGTAAAAAGATGTAGGGATGGCATGCCAAAAAGTATGCAAACAAGGTAGAGATGATGCATGAAAGCAAAGGTCTACATATTGGCAAAGCCCCATCCCTACATCTTTTTCACACTGCAGTTAGACAGCGTGCTCGAGAGCTGAATCTGCACCCACCATGCAGTTATTAACGCTGTGCATGAGTGCTTGAGTTTTACACTATGACCAGTCTGCAGCCCACTCGAGCTCACTGTCTAGGTTATACCAGAGGCATATAACAAGGGTACCACTGTCACTACAAGTAGTATGTTGGCAATAAAACTACTAACCTTGGTAGCCACCTACAATATTAGCCTCGTTCCCAGGCCATGTGGGAGGAGCTAGAAAGTGCATGGCCTGAGAATGAGGCTACAGCCATGAGCTGCTAGTAAAGACTACCCATGCACTGTCTAACTGTAGTGTGAAAAAGATGTAGGGATGGGGCTTTGCCAATATGTAGACCTTTGCTTTCATGCATCATCTCTACCTTGTTTGCATACTTTTTGGCATGCCATCCCTACATCTTTTTACATTTTTAATGTTTTTTAAGTCTTGTTATACTATATCATGATATAACCCTAACCCCACCCCCCCCCCCAATACACCTTGGCCCCCCCAATCCAAAATTGGTTCCTACTCCACTGACAATGCAACAGCACTTATGGGGTGCACCATAGTTCTTTGATATAATCCCTTCGTAAAAATGCCGCCAGCATCAAAATGGTACCTGAACTTAGTAGAGGAGAGGGTTTACATGTTCGATGCCCCACAGAAGTGAATGTCCATCGGTGGCAAGGAGTGCAGAGTGGTTACATCGCTGAGGCTTCACACCACTGTGGTAAGAAGCTGCTGAAAGTCAGTGAATTTATAAATGTACTCTTCTTTACTACACAGAAAATAAATTAGCTATTTCCTCATAAGAAAATAGGTACCTAGTGCAGTGGTAAAGGCTGTAATGCAGTGGTAAAGTCGCTATAATATAAAACGCCTATCAATGGTACACCTAGGTCTGCCTGTTTTCAGGATCATTGATTGTGCACTGGCTGGAAATTGTCCAGTGCTTGTGATTATGTACTCTTTGATAAATTTGCAAACCTATAGTTTGTATCATCTTCCACTGTACCTTTCAGGCCTGTTTACTCCTCCTTACTACAAGCTGGGAGGCCATAGCTGCTTGAAGAGGCTCATGGCCAAGTGAGTGATAACAATGTTTAATACATCTAGCCATATCCCTGGTGAGTATATACATTCAGGGATAGCCATGTATGCATGTATAACAACAGGCAAGATGAGACTTTCTGAGATGCTGACTGCATGATTTCTTCACATAAAGGAATTGCGTTTGAATCATCACTGCCATGCAAAATTTTGAATACAAGCTGCCATGTTGGAAGGCATGTGAATGAAGCATATGCAAAATTTATGCGGCAAAACTATTCTACAGGCTTGTTTCAGAATATAAACGTGTTTAGCTTCAACTTTAGACTATGAAGAAGGTTAGTAAAGACAAGTCATATTGATTAACATACCTTTGCAAGATGGGAATGCTACTTGTAGGAAGTTCAATGTGCTAGTATGATAATTACTGCTTTTTTACCTTCCAAAATGGTGAACATGACTTGGCAAATTTTTCAAAGTGTGCAACTTTAGACTGCAAAATAAAGCCTTTTTTTCAACGGAGTATTTAATATTCTAGCCTCGTTCTCAGATCTTACCAACCCTCCAGTACAATATTCAATTTATGTGGAAAACAGATTATACTGACTTCGTCGTCGTTCCCAGGAGACCACCCGGCTAGCTTTCGTCGCTTGTAGTAGTCTCTTTGAAAATCTGCATTAGCTTCGTACCGAGCCATCTCACTGCCAAGATTTCGATCACCTTACAGTGTACTTTAATGGAAATGTATACATGTAACTGCATATGAGACTGATGCAACGAAGAGGCTGCTTGACCTTGGCCCTGTTAGTCTTGCGCCCAGACCACAAGAGCTAAACCCTGTTAGTCTCATGCCTCGCTCCCAGAGAACGAGGCTAGCTTGAGCTAACTTAGCAGGTTATGAATATTAATGTAAGGCTTAAAAAGTGTAGCAGCCAAAGCCGCTATGGCCGCTACGGTTCCTACGCCACTGAAGTATGATTGTAATATATGCAACTTAATTATTGCACGTGATATTCTTTCACAGATGGATATTAACAATCGAACACAATAAACTGATTGATAGGTACATACAATGTATATTACATAGTTAAATGCCATTTTTGAATTGTGTACATGTGTAATATGTTATAGTATAATTAGTTATTGTTTGCTTGTTTTAGTATTTTATTTCATGTTTTTAACTCATGTCTCAATCACAATATTTGCTTACAGTCAACAGTGTTTCATTGGAAATTGCATGTAAAAGCTCCACCCACTAATTGAGGGGTCAGTTCATGACAGTTTACACACTGCTGATTTTGCACACCAATTTTGACACATTGGAAGAATAAACTTGTTATTGGCACACTTGCTGAATAGCACACTAGTAATTCAGCACACTGTCCAGTTAGCACATGTGTAGATTTGGACACACCTAACAATTTGACATGCGTGTAGGTGTGTCAAAACTGGAGACATCACTTTTGACACACTTTTTGTGTCAAATTAGCACACTGTTTTTTTTTTCCTGTATGCAAGCACATTTATTATGTTGATTACAATATTTGCTTGCAGTACAAAAATTTATGTGCATAAAACATTCAATCTTTTTCAGCTATTACTACATTTTGTCAAAATTTAGCTCTCACATGGCATACATATCCTTGCTGACAGTATCACTTGATTGATGTGCACTAGATACTATCTTCCCACAAAGCTTCCCTGTATACACTATATAGTAATGTAAGGGGTTGATGATGTCATAAGGAATCTGAATGTATACTGCTATCACTGTGTGCAGGGCAGTATGGCAGGTGAAGGCTCAGGTGGTGTCCATGGGCAGCTGCTAATCAACTTGAGCTGCTCTCTAATTGGTTTATATTTTACCTTCATAGTGGCAGGTCTTGTTACCACGGTCCCTCCTCTCTGTGGGTAGTAGCTGCTCTGCTACAATATTTCATGCTGGTCTTCTTCTGCTGGACAGCAAGTGGAGGCACTATTTCTGTATCAGAAATTGGTCAGGAGTGTACTGGGTCAAATCTCATCTTTACTTTGTTCCTATAGCAGCTGCTGTTGTTTGGTGTAAGCTAGTAGAACGGAATTTACATTCATGTATTTTTTGAATTATGCATCCTAGCGTCAAGAAATTGAAGAGAACTTGTGACATTAGTACTTGGAGTTTTGAGGATGAATGTCTGTTTGATAACCCTCTCTGTATTTTGCACTGCAGTGGTTCCGATTGTGGTCGTTGGAATATCAGCAGAGGCTGGTTATTGCCACTATGTCAACCCATTATAGTTAGTGACTGTGTACAATGAAGTATTGTGAATAAGCTGTAAGTATAGAACATTGCATTTACAACAGGTTAATCAATATTATGTACAAGCCTCCCCTACTATGGCAGCATGCTAGCATTTCTCCTTCTCACTCTTTACAGCTGCAGAGTTATCATGTACCCATTCTGGTTTGGTCTCATTTTGTAGTACACCTCATCAACTGGGCTATGCTTATCATAATCATTGCTTGTGTTGTGAAGAACAGAAAGAACGTCAAGAAGAGCAAACTAAAATGGCGTCTTTTTCTCATTCTCATCATTGGTGTTTGGATTAGGCTGGGGGTTTTGATCTTCTGGCAACTAGCTCTGAATAAAGAAACTGACTTCACCTTCAAGATTCTTTTCAGCATTTTCATCAGCTCTCAGGGACTACTGATTTTCTTAATCCATGTGATTCATGCACCGCAATCAGGGAAGCAGTGGAAGAAACTACTTATCAAATTTTATATACTGTCAGAGGTTCCTCCTTGTGTTATGCTAAGACTTCCTGCCTGATGCTTTCCACCACTTTATCAGGAAAACATTGTGGCACTCGCAGTCAAGATGAAGAAGGGCAACAATCTATCATTTAAGTAATTGTATTAAAGTATAGTTTAAATATTACATTCTCTGTGGCAGACTGCTATTTGTGAGATAGTATGCAACAGCTTAGCTGGTTAACACATAGCTATATACAATTATATATATATATATATATATATAGCTACACAGTTAAAAATGGGGCGCTACATTACACCCCTGGGGGACTACACCATACTGGTTATTAAAAACATCAAAGGGAAGTTTTAATAACCAGTATGGTGTAGTGCCCCAGGGGTGTAATGTAGTGCCCCAGGGGTGTAATGTAGCACCCCATTTTTAACTGTGTACGTACTACTTATTTTGGTGTACACACTTATACTCTCCAGAAAATTTTGTCTATATCATAATTTGCTTGGATTTTCCCACAGCTATAAATCCCTTAGCCTGAGGATTTTTCCATTGGTGCATTTCTGCTACTGTACTTTGAAATAGAGATGTTTATGGGGTTATTATTTTATTATGCCCACCACCATTGTCCTGTACAGTCTCATTTCTAGGCTCCTCCCCAGCTTGTGTTGCTGAATGCTAAAATCATAAAATGAGAATTACCAACCGCCACCTAACAGTGAGTAGCACAAAACTCCCCAGCGCAGGGGCTTCCACAAAAAATAAATAAATAAATAAACATCTCCACACGGCTTGCGAAGTAAGCCACACCCGAAAATCGTCCCGTGTTAAGTAATATGACGAAATGAACAATGTGTAGGGCGTTGCCAGATAAAAGCTACAGCAAAATACATGTACGTAAGGTTCGACAACAGCCGAGGCAGCACTGGGAAAAGATCGACACCATGGACAAATATTATACTCATCAGATCAACTGTGTTGCTGCATTCCTTTTGCTGGTCGGAATTGCGCAAGGTGGTGTTATAGATACTCTTGTACGTATTTGATGATCCACGAGATGAATTGGTGTTAATACTCACCTCCACAGCAATAGTAATATTTGAAGATCCAAGAGATGTGGAAGCAGCCCCCAATGAGTGGGTGCAGTTCAACTGTACTGTTAACTGTAGTTACACTCGGTCTGCTAGCTGGTATATGGCAGGTCGTTCAGATTCTATCAGAAGCAATAGCTCTGTGCCTGGATTAGTAATTAGGAGAACTTCTTCCAGGTGTACACCATCAAACCGAAGGACCCATTTCCTGGCAATACAAGCCACTGAGGCATTTGATAAGTCAGCATTTTACTGTTGTGCTTCTGAGACTGAATGTCAAGCAACTAGTAGTTGCAGATGTGCCGATGGGAGATGTTACAGCAGGCCAGCTCTCCTCACAGGTAGGCCTATAGGGTTTGGTATGTTCCTTTTGCTCAATTTATACTCCAAGATGAGTAGCTTTTGAATACTTATTTATGTACTATATATTGTATCTATGTAGTTAACACCACTTCTACATCTGCTGGGATCCCAAAAATACCTCTTTTTCCTTCTCCATCATGTCCTTTGCAAGGTACGCAATCTTTCTATTGTTTTTTCTTTGCTGTCTGCTGAACAACGTTTATTTGTTGTTGTTGTTGTTTTGTGTGCAGGGAAAGCATCTCATGAACTGATTACAATGACGACCACAGTAACTGTAACAGTTACTTTAACTCCGACCAACTGTCCTAATTCAGGTACATACATTACAGTGACTCGTGGGGTGTACTAATGATGAGTAGTGAATTAACACAGTAATTAAGAGTTTCCCACTCTTTGCTTCAGGGCCATCTACAAGAGCACCCATATGTATGCTGAACTCCAGTATACAAGCTTCTGTGCAAGCTGTTTTTCTAGCTGGTTTGGGACTTGTAATGTCCATTCTCCTGTTATAAGCAACTGCAGGTAAAAACAAATTGTTTTTCATGTTTGTTTTTTTACCACTTAAACTGTGTGTTGAATACTTAGCTTGTTTTCACATATGGTTGAGCTCTAGAACATGAAATGGTGAAGTTGTCTCAAGCAATAGCCAGTTAGCTGTGTATACTTGTGTGGGAGGATTCTGACATTGGCCATTTTTATGATAACACCTTATGAATGTTATAAGGAGGCTATTTTATTTACTTGTGTTAATTGTTTTGTTGAACAACAGCTATGTCAAATAAATACACTTGCCAGTTTGAATAATAACTAATCTCAGGGTCAGTGTTTTGCTTTTTGCACTCTAGGCTTTGCTGATCATCGATGGTAGTGAGAGAACTATAATCTTGTTGCAGCTCCTTCTAAGAAAAGGCATAGTTAAGAAACTTTGCTGCTATCAGTTCTAAGAAAAGCTTGTGGGCAGTCATTGTTATTGTAAGATATTTATGAATATTACTAAATGATTTTGTGGGTGGCTACTCACTTTTTAAGGATGGCATTTCTTTCTAACTAGTACTCAAATTCCATCAATTTGAAGATGATGAGAGACGCATTTCTATATACCAGCTTAGCACACAGCCAATTCCTGGATGTTGGGACAGGCTATGAATAAGGCTACCAAAGCCATGTGCAGCTCCATACATAAAACTACATAACTAAAATATAGCATAAAAATTCAGCATAAATATAGCATAAAAATTCAGCGTATGTGCTAATTCACCACAAAGTATTATGTAGGATGGTCATTGTTATGGTACGTACGATGTGTATTTTCCAGTTCATACACAATGAATGCCACTGTATTTGGAAAACAACAGTTCAGAGTACACTAATTATCAGAACAGATATCTCTTCCGATTGTCTTTCAGTGTGCACTTCAGGGGACTTCGGTCTTTCTCATCTGAGGTATGAACATTGGTTGTAAACATATATCATACAAGACTTAAAAAACATTAAAAATGTAAAAAGATGTAGGGATGGCATGCCAAAAAGTATGCAAACAAGGTAGGGATAATGCATGAAAGCAAAGGTCAACATATTGGCAAAGCCCCATCCCTACATCTTTTTCACACTGCAGTTAGACAGTGCATGGGGGTCTTCCTAAAACGTATCACAAGTACACCCCAACCTTTCATGGCTGTAGCCTCGTTACACTGCAGTTAGACAGCATGCTTGAGAGCTGAATCTGTACCCATCCATGCAGTTAGCATGAGTACTTGAGTTTACACACTGATCTACAGCCCACTCAAGCTCAGTGTCTAGGTTGTATCAGAAAGGGTGCCACTGTCACTACAAGTCAGAGTATGATGGCAGTAAAGCTACTTAGTAGCTATCTGATAGGTACCTACATGTACAACGGCTAGGCCATGTGGGAGGAGCTAGGAAGTGGCCTGTGAAAAAGATGTAGGGATGGGGCTTTGCCAATATGTTGACCTTTGCTTTCATGCATCATCTAATGTATCCCTACCTTGTTTGCATACTTTTTGGCATGCCATCCCTACATCTTTTTACGTTTTTTAAGTCTTGTTTCTGTACTTTTTTGATGTTAATCTCAGTTACAGTTAGACCAAAGCCTAAGAAGATTTCGTTCAAGTGTACCACAACACCAGAACTTGAAACGGCGTTGACAGTTTAGTAGTAGTTCCAGGCATGTAATAATGTGTAATATAGCCAGCTAGAACCTGATGAAGGGCCAACCGCTCTCCCTACCAAACTTTGTAAAGCCAATTTCATGATTCAGTTGTCATGACGACTAAACTATCATACTGACAACTGACCATCCTAGCTAGCTTTACAGTTCACAAAAGCTGTGAGTAGGCTATTTTTAGTGTAGCTACAAGTAGGTAGCGCCTTACCTACGTGGTGTGTTCATAAGCCTTGCCCAATGCCGCGGGGGGAAAAGACCGTGCCAGCCATGCGTACTGCCCGCTGGCCATTTCGCCTGTGTACTAGTCTCGCTTCCAGACCAATGACCGTGGTCTTTGGTCTGGGAACGAGACTTCTTGTGCGCATGCGTACAAAATTATAAAATGGCGTCCTAAGCAACGGACAGCAGCCTCAGAGTGTTGTGAATGGCTTTTGTTGACCAGGGTGAATTTGAAGCTATGAAGACGCTGAGTGGCTGGGAAGCTGAGCGCTGTGATGAGCATTCGTTTCATGCTAAAATCAAGGTGAGTACTTGAGCCGTTTTCGAGTTATCGTCGTTTGACAAGTGGTCTGAACAAAGAAAGAAAGAAAGAATACGAAAAATGGCACTTTTGCTACCGCACACTTTTGCGTTTAGCTGTCTTCCACGTGGCTTTTAGGCAACTATATGAGTCTTGCTGATCACAAAGGCACACAAAGAGGAAGCCTGGGCGCTTAAATAAGCTTTTAGCGTATTTGTGGTAAAGTTATACGGCTTTTGCTTAAGTATTGCATATATTGCGCGTCGGCGCCATCCCTTCCCACACCACATAGGTATTTACTTTGTTCACCGCGCTTCATGCCCGATGACGTCATGTTTACGTCTGTCGTCTGTCCTGTAGCGCGCTGTAGCATAGGAGTAATAATATTAGTAGGTGCATTAGCGCGGTACACATTAGGCGGTGCAGTACAGGGATCCGTCAGCAGTGCTTCGTAGCCGAATGGTTAGGGCTTAGTGTTACAGTTAGGGTTAGGGTTAGGGTTAGGGCTAGGGCCAGGGAATGGAATCCTTTCCTTCTTTTTTTTTTTCTTCTTTGTAAATGTGGTGGACATCATTTGTTGTGCTCTCCTGGCCTGCATTGTCGATGTTACACGTCAGTATGACGTCATCGGGCATGAAGCGCGGTGAACAAAGTGGATCCCTCCCTACATAGAGAGTCTACCGACTCTCTGATTATTCAAACCAATACAGTCACATTATAAAACAAGACTTAAAAAACATTAAAAATGTAAAAAGATGTAGGGATGGCATGCCAAAAAGTATGCAAACAAGGTAGGTATAATGCATGAAAGCAAAGGTCAACATATTGGCAAAGCCCCATCCCTACATCTTTTTCGTGCTAAAATGACGGTGAGTACTTAAACTGTTTGCGAGATATCGTTGTTGAACATAGTGGTCTTAACAAGAAAGAAAGAAAGAAAGAAAGAAAGAAAGAAAGAAAGAAAGAAAGAAAGAAAGAAAGAAAGAAAGAAAGAAAGAAAGAAAGAAAGAAAGAAAGAAAGAAAGAAGAATACGAAAAATGGCACTTTCATGACCGCACACTTTTGCGTTTAGCTGTCTTCCGCGTGGCTTTTGGCCACTTATATGAGTCTTGCTGATCACAAAGGCACTTAAAGAGGAGGCCTGGGCGCTTAAATAAGCTTTTAGCGGGTTTGTGGTGAAGTTATACGGATTTTGCTTAAGTATTGTGTATATTCCTACATAGAGAGTCTACCGACTCTCTGATATGCCCACCTCCTTATGCAGGGCCGTAGACAAGTTTTTTAGTTTGGGGGTGCTAACTTTCACTACACATCATAAGCAGTTGTGTGCTGTGGCTATGTGCTATATACAAATGCCAAAAATTTGGGGGTGCTTCACCCCCAAGCACCCACTTGTCTACGGCTTTGTTATGTCACCACTCTGCACCATTATATAGTAAGATAATAATAACATACTGGACAATATTTTTTAGCCATGTTGTGGTTAAAGTTATATTCATTTTAGTTACACTGTGCCACCTCACATATTCCCCATATATGGTGATAGCAACCTATACTACTGAGCAGTATTTGCAATGCATAGAGTTTACAACATACAGGTTGAAGTTGTCATGAAAAGACTGCACTGTAATGAGATAGTCTTGGAAATGTTGTTGCAGTTCCTTTTAAGAAAAGCCACATTTAGGAAACTTTTTGCAATCAGTTCTAAGAAAAGCTTGTGGGCAGTCATTGTTACTGTAAGATATTTATGAATATTGTAAATGATTTTGTGGGTGGCTGCTCCTTTTCTTTCTAACTAGTACACAAATTTTATCGATATGAAGATAATGAAAGACAGCAGTTCTACTAACTTTGCACACAATGAATCAATTCCAGGATGCTGTGATGTTGGGACAAGCTATAAACAAGGCACAGACAAGGCAATGTGCAGCTTAATACAACTATATAGCTAAAATACGTATGGCATGTAAATCCATTGTATGTGCTACATGCTTCACCATTAAGTAATATCTTGCTACGTATACGTAGCAAGATATTAATTAATGGTGAAGCATGCCATACGCCACACTGCACATGCCGCACATGCCGCACATGCCATGTATAAGACTGCGAACAGTTGTTCAATTTCCAAGTCATGTTTAAAACTGTAGAGTTTGTATATTAGCTATATACCAATAGTATAGTTGTCCACCACATAAACAGTGAAGGAATACTTACTGCACTGAAGCATGTTTGATAGTGTTGAAATACAGCCACGACTGCATTGTCCATGCAGATGTAAGTATGTAGAATGATCATTGATATGGGTATGTAAGATGTGTATATTTTTTCCGGTTCATACACAATGAATACCATTAAACAACAGTTCAGATTACACTGATTATCAGAACAGACAGTGCTTGCAATTATCTTTCCATGTACACTTCAGAGGACTACATTCTTTTTCATCTCTGGTATGAACATTAGTTCCAATTAGTTTCTGTAAACATAATTATTATCTTTTATTCACAAACTAGTACAGTCACATTGACCACCACTCTGCACTATTATATATAGCGATCTAGTCAGATAATAACATTTATAAATGACAATTTTTTTAGCCATCTTATGGTTAAAGTTATATCATTTGGGTTGCGTCACTGTACTACCAACAACCACACTTAGGAAATTTACTAGCTATATACAATTTAAAGACTGCCTTGCAAAGACATTTACGTACATGTTCATACAATATAGTTACCATTAGGGGGACTGTTGTACTATGTACTCCAAGGGATAACTACCAGTTCATTATACGTATTCATTCAAGTTTAGTATAAATTCCCAGTCAGTTCCAACAGTACTCATCCATTATGCATTAGTTTACATTCTTGTAGGGAATGACCCATGGTATCAATTATTAGCCCAACATTTGCATAGGACAGCCTTCTCTTGCTAATAAGTGCTGCAAGTTACAGAGGTAGGAATGACGCTATTAATATCTATAGCTGTGGGACGTTGCAGTGTTTAAAACTGCATTGCAGTTATGCATGTAGTCATTTCCACAGATTACCAGAGCTGACACAAACAGCTGTATCATACTGGTCCTATTTCTTTTAGATTACCCAGTTGCAACCATACAACAGGTAAGTGATTGGCTCATTTTGTATGCACTATACATACATTCTCTCGTATTAGCATACATTGGTGAGTTAGTGCATCTGGTAATAGTAACTGAATGTATTGTTTTTCTCTGATATTTATACACTGTGCAGAGTTACTAACGTGCCTGAAAGACATCCAGCCTAACAAATCAACTGTGTATATGGGTATAGCTACACCACCAGTGATCCATGCAGTCATCTGAATTTAGAAGACCCATATCTGGATCCCGGCTGGATCTGAACTTCATTTCTTTCAAGTTGATCTCTATGCAAATTGATTTTTCATCTTCAAAATGTAAGCAGGAAGCAGTATAATAGCAGGTTTTACAGGCCATGTGGTCTTGGTTCAAGGCTAGTAATAAGTTCAACATTTTAACCCAAATATCACTTAACTATGTTATACTATGTGTATACTCAGGAAGTTAACAGCAAGATATACGCATGAAATTGATATAAAACACAAATTACTTAGAGTGCTCAATGTAAATGTCAGTTTTATCGGAGCCTCATCATGAAGTGTGCACCTCAGGAGAGTGACAAACTCTATTGTTTTGTGTTGGTATGATGCAGTCCTAGAACTGTGCTGATGAAGTTTAAACTATAGGTCAATACTTGTACTGATCTCAACACCACTCACAAAGGCAGGCTCACACAATATGTTGTACACTCACATTGTAATCAACATGCATGGCTGTATTCACCACTCAATGTCATCAGTGTCATTTGATCTTGCATGATAACAAATAATGAAAAAATGTACATTAGCCTCATTCCTAGGCTAAACAACCATGTGCAAACCACTGGCCTTGGAATGAGTTTAGGTATAGATAGGGCCATGTATGTAGCAATGATGTACACACATGTCCAGCCGCCTAGCCATATATGACCAGTCTGTGCTAAATAAGATTCCTGGACCAAATTCCTGGTGCACCAACCCTCCACTTTTCCATACTGTAAGCGACTGCAAGAGATGAAAAGCGGGGCCTGGGAACGAGGCTCCATGCAAAGACAAAACATGGGCGTTGCTGAATTGTTGCAGCACTGTTGCAATGCCACATCCACACTCCACAACTTAGTCCTGAGCAGTTTTCAACCGGCAAAAGCATTTATTAGTTTAGCTTACAAAACTATGTCCCCTTTTACCAATATTGAAAACTTTTATGACCACTGTCTCTTCAGCTTCTCTGCAACCACCTTGCTTGGGCTGTATTTCCACTTCTGCTTTGAGTTTGCTCTGGATGCCACAGCTTCTTTGAGGCAAGCTCTGGGGATTCATTGACCACACCCACTCACTACTGAACTTTCAATGTTCAGGGCTCTCCGACCAGAAAATGCTCTGAACCAAAAACTGCCTACAGTAGCTACCAGAAATGATGCACTTCAAGGGGAGCGGGGTGATTTTTACACACTTGTTTCTACTAAAAGTGGTCCAGCCAGTGCCTACCAAAGCCAATCTAAAGCCAGCCAAGGCAGCTGCCATGTGCACGACATGTCTTGAATATGCCCACCTACCTCTCCCTATCCCACCACCCCCTATCCCACCTTTTTAGCTAGTGCAAACCTATTTTCAAAATGGATTGAGCCAACTGATAACATGCGACCAAAGTCAAACAATGCCAATGGTGTCATCAGTGGTTGAAAGATTTTAATCTAGTTATATATGACAACTGCAACTGTGAGCCAGTATTGAGTGCTGACCAATAAATTATGTTATGACAGGTGACAACTGCAATCAATGACATAAATAAATATTTGATTTTTTTTATTTAGTATAAAAATGAGGTGGCTATACAGCTTATAAAATGATACATATAGCTAACCTCTGTGTAACTATACATACACTACAAGTATTAACAGTGTATGTATGGTACTATAAGAATATATTGTTGCTTGTTAGATAAATAACCAAGGTAAAAATTAGCAATAAATCATTTAATGTACAGGGATTGAAAGATATAAATGAATTGTAACAGTCTCTACGTATTAATTGAAAGCAGCTTCCATTCCTGAAGAGAAAGAAAATAGTCATTATGATTAATAAAATCCTGAAATACATTGTGTCTACATAGATGAGTGATTTTAATACTGTTAAACCGACAAGTGTAATCAAAAATGTATTCTGTATAAACTGTTGCTCCTAAAACAATTCACGTAAATAGCATCAACTAAATATTACCAGAAGTGGCTTGTGTACTTGACTTCCTTTCTGGTGAACTTGACATTGGATCTAAAGTGACAAAATTACAAATTGTTTAACATGATGATATAGCTGCCTATTTTGACCCTTGATCAAAACATTATACACTGTAATATACCTACATTAGGACAGTTGGTGGGGGTTGAAGTAACTATTACAGTTACTGCTATCATCACAGTAATGAACTCAGGAGATACATGATATTTGAGTTGTGTACCTTGTGAAGTGGATGATGGAGAAGAACGAGGAGAAGGAGTTACTTCTGTTGTTTGTGATGGAGGAGTAATAGTAGGTGGAATTCTCACTGCATAATATGATGTGCATAAAAGATATAAGCGTAGTCACGTAATTTTAGGTCATGCCTATCATTTATCAATGCCTAATTTTTCAATGCTGGCAAGGAGCAATATACGTGTTGCTGCTTGCCAGTTGGGTTGATAGAAAGTGAACCTTACAAAAACATGTTCCAAATAGGCTTACCTGTAAGGAGGGCAGGCCTGCTATAACATCTCCCTCCTGTTCCACAACTGCAGCTCACTCGACGTCTCTCATAGGCACCACAGTAAAACGTTGACTTATTGAATGCCTCGGTGGCAAGAACCTGAAGAAAATGGGTCCTTCCATTTGACTCAGTGCACCTGGAAACACGTGGTCTCTTAATCAACAGACCAGGTACAGTGTTATTCCTTCTGATAGCAATGGAATGACCTGCCATGTACCAACCAACAGTGTAATGACAGTGGAATGTGCAGTTAAACTGTGCCCATTGATTGACTGCCACTGTCTTATCTTTTGGATCTGTGAATAGCACGGTGGCTGTGGAAGTGAGTATAAATGCAAAAGTAATCACGTGACGGATCATCGTGCAGGAGAATAATTGTCATACCTTGCGCAAGTCCGAGTAGTAAGAATGCAGCAACACAGATTTGATACGCGGTGGCAAATTTGTCCATGGTGTTTTTCTCCTGCAACGTCGACCGGTTGTCGGTGTGTTATGGTTAGATGACTGCAATAGCTTTTCTCCGACGTGCTTTTATCATGCTGCATGCGCAGTACTACTTTATCTGATTCAGCTGACATGAAATGTGAATTCCCTAAAAAAACAACCTGGTTTCACGATAACGTCATCATTACTGTGTGCCCGTACAACAGAGATGTGGCTTTCAGGATGTGGCTTTCAGGATGTGGCTTGCAGGATGTGGCTTGCATTATGAGGCTTCCCCTCACGAGATCTTGTAGCTACGTAACTGGTTATCCCCGCTAGTTGAAGAGATATGGCTGCTCGCAAGTGTGGACTGTGGTTGGGGTTCCTAGTGTTGGGGAGTTTCTTACCTGCAGTGCTTGTCAAGTTTGGAGCTGGTAATTCCCATATTTGCTGTCCTCATGATACCACCTGTATGAATATTGTTTTCTGCATGCACGCTCTTCTGTTATGTGCATAATTTGTGGTGTTTTGTTACTGGTACTACGTCGTTTTTTAAACTGTAGTGTATGTAGTTTCAAGTATTTTACACCTTTTGCCTTCATGCACACTGGTAACCGTTCATCTTTTTCATTTAGAGGGGTTTTATATAGACTACTGAATACTTGCAAGTATTTGGCATAGTGCCATAGAATACAGCCTGTTATGTACAGTGCTATAAAGAGACTGCGTGTTAGCTAGCTAGATATACATGATTGATGAAGCATCATAGCATACCATATGAATTAATGAAGCTCAGTTCACCAGTAAGTCCTCACCAACAAGAATCTGTAGCTTACAACAGTGTCTAATTAAGCTCTGGATATAGGATTGGTCTGTTTTCCGTGTTTTACAGTATCCCGTAAGCACACCCACACTAAGCCATCAAGGGCTACTATAGCAACACTATAAACTGCAATTTAAACTTTGAAGTGTGGGGAAGCTTTATATGCTGAAATGGTATTGTATAGCATGCAGAAAACAATGATAGACATCATATAAATAGTACCAAGATAAAGCTGATACCATGGATCAATTTTCACAACCAATCAGCTATATGATAATCAGACAGACCATGTGTGCGAATAACTCTGTTTGATGTTATGAGACCGATAACTGTATACTGCTAAAGCAGATTTTTGACCTTAAGAGAATTCTTACCTAACCCAAGCACCCCTTGGTGGCTTAGCGTGGGTGTATTTACGGGATACTGCAAAACACGGAAAACACACCAATCCTATATATATCCAGAGCTTAATTAGACACTGTTGTAAGCTACAGATTCTTGTTGGTGAGGATTTGCTAGTGAACTGAGCTTCATTAATTCATATGGTACGTTATGATGCTTCATCAATCATGTATATCTAGCTAGCTAAATAACTTCCTATTGGACTGATAAGGGTAACCCCCTCCACTGAATTTTTCAGTGTCTGTTCCAGGAGGTATAGACACCCTAAGTCTGTCGGTCTGGGGGTGGTTAAAATGTAATGAATTGTCTGTAGACACCTTATGTTTGTCTGTCATGGGCGGTTAAAATGTAACGTTTAGTCTGTCACAGAGGTATAGACATCTTAATTTTATCTGTCCTGGGGTGGTTGAAATGTAAGGGTTTGTCTGTCATAGGGGGATAGACACCCTACATTTATCTGTCCTGGGGTGGTTGAAACACAATGATTTAATTGTCTGTCAAAGAGGTATAGTCACCTTAAATTTGTCTGTCCTAGGGGTTGAAATTTAATGATTTGTCTACTGTAGGGGGATGGGCACCATAAAATGTGCTCATGTATAGGGTGGTTGGAATGTAATGAATTGTCTGTAGCTAATAGATGGCCTAAAGATTTCTCGTTCCTAGGATGGTTGAAATTTAACGATTGGTCTAGTGGGGAGATTGGAACCAAAAGATTTGTTTAAGGGAGCAACAGATCTGTGCGGGCTTTTTTTTTTTGTTCGGATTTGTTTGTCCAAGGGTCTTTAGCAAATCATCTCCCAGAGTAGAGTCATTTACATGTTCCAAAACAGATCCAATGAAGTCATAGACACATGGCCTTGATGTCTGTCAGAAATCTTCAACTCTGATTTGTAGCAGATCTAAACTTATTGCATGTCAGGCTCTCAAACTCACAAAAGGTTTGCCATGAGAAGAAGACTATGTTCCGGGCAAAACAGTGTATTTGCTGCATGAACTTTTGGATCGACCCCACCCTGACCACACAGTGCAGCAGATAGAGCTAACAGAGTAGCTAAAAGCAGTGCCTAATGTTGGCATGGACATGAGACTGAGGCTGTATGTGTTGGATTATGCAACAATGCTGATAGACAGGTTTTGCCACTTTGTTCAACTTCACCTAGTTAAGAGGTCTTCCCAATTAAGATTACAGTTGCAGAATGGGAAAATGAGCAATCAACAAGAGAAATTCAATGTACATAATAAAATATTTTGTCCAAGGGTGATGCATGGGAACTGTCTTTTGAGGTGCTAATGTCCCTGTGAAAATTCAGAACTTTTAATGCGTAATGGCTCATTGATTAGCTGAGCTATTGACACTTGTAGTTGCCTACAACAATTTGCTGTGAACCATATAAAAACGATAGTGTTGTATACAGTATGGAGCTTTTACTAGACGTTATGCTCCAAATTTTCCATTCCAGATTTCTCTAATTCCACCGTATTACACTATTGGGTGATAATGTTTACTGTTATGCTTGTAAAATGAGCAGTATTAAATCACATGCACATTCACAATATCCACATGCACATTTTAAAAAGAGAAAGGTTGTTTTGGTTACCTCATTCAGTTTCCTCTTGCCTGCATGCATTGTTGAAAATAGTGGAGTCCCACTGACTGCTTTAGATTCAAAACAGATGAAGAACTTGATTTGGCCTTCCAGAACATTAGTAAATGTCATGGAAGAATACTGCTAATGAAATTGTCCAATCGTGTGGAAAAGGGTATGAAACTGAGGTAACCAAAATGGCTACCCACTTTTTCTTACAGTGCATCTCTATTAGTGTGAGATAACATGGTCCTGAAGTGATAATACCTGATAATTGGCCGAAACATGTCTCTCCCCTCTTGTCTACCTAGGTGACATGATGTCTCTCACATGATAAATGGCCTTCCCCCTCCGTTTTTGCATACTGCAAGCAATCTAAAACTGGACGGTGGGAAGGCCTGGGAGCGAGGCTGGTTAAAATAACCTCTTGAGTGGTTATTCCAGTTTCAGTGCATTGTCCCACCTTCTTCGTAATTATGCACTTCATGTTTGTCATGATGGTCGGAGGTTTTAAACCATTGCCATATCCCACTATTAAAACTAGTGTACAAGAGCTGGAAATTGTATTTCAGCCAAAAACCTTTTACAGTTGGCAGGAAACAATGCTTTTTAATTGCTTATACACTTGCAGTAACTTCCCTGTTCTTGCAGCATAAGATGGTACTTGCCCGTGCATAACTGGGTATCATGAGGGATACACTCAAACAAAGATTGATACACAGGCCAACAATAGTTAATTATAATTACAGTTCAGGAAAAGGAATAATGCCTTTCACTTTGTATTGTGCTTATAACCTTGGTGAACTCCCCTGAATTTGCTACAACTGTAGAGTGGGTACTTTACATTTGTAGTATGCACTCCACTACCAGTTCAGTATCTGACTACCATTATTCATTCAGGTTTAGTATAAATTTCCAGTCAGTTCCAACAGTACTCATCCATTATGCGATAGTTTACATTCTTGTCATTCTCAAAGGGAATGACCTATTATCAATTATTATCCCAACACTTGCATGGATTTTCAGGACAGCTTTCTCTTGCTAATAAGTGCTGCAAGTTACAGAGGTAGGAATGACGATATTAACATCTATAGCTGTGGGACATTGCAGTGTTCAAAACTGCAATGCAGTTATGCATCTCGTTACTTCCCCAGATGATCACAGCTGACACAAACAGCTGTATCATACTGGTCCTATTTCTTTTAGATTACCCAGTTGCAAGCATACAACAGGTAAGTGATTGGCTCATTTTGCATGCACAGTACATACATTCTGTCGTATTAGCACACATTGGTGAGTTAGTGCATCTGATAATAATAACTGAATGTATTGTTTTTCTCTGATATTTATACACTGTGCTGAGTTACTAACGTGCCTGAAAGACATCCAGCCTAACAAATCAACTGTGTATATGGGTATAGCTACACCACCAGTGATCCAGTCATCTGAATTTAGAAGACCCATGTCTGGATCCCGGCTGGATCTGAACTTCATTTCTTTCAAGTTGATTTCTATGCAAAGTCATCTTCAAAGTGTAAACAGGAAGCAGTAGCTACAATGGCAGGTTTTACAGGCGATGTGGCCTTGGTTCAAGGCTAATAATAAATCCAACATTTTAACCCAGTATCACTTAACTTAATATGTTATATTATGTGTATACTCAGGAAGTGAACAGCAAGATATATGCATGAAACTCAATATATATGTATGAAACTCAGTCTGAATTGATATAAAGATTACTTAGAGTGCTCAATGTAAGTCCGAGAACTGTGCTGATGAAAATTTAAACTACAGGTCAATACTTTTACTGATCTGCCAACACTACTCACAAGCCTGGCTAACACAGTATATTGTACACTCACCTGGTAATCAACATGCATGCATGCAGTAATTTGTGACACACATTTGTAAATTTTCCGAAGCCATTTTAAGAGATGTTTTCTGCATTTCTGACTTGTATGATGAACAGGCCTGTACGCTGATGTTGGAAAGGGGGGGTTCCTTTTCTCGGTAGAAGGACCATAGTGGAGCATGTGATTTAATATTCATAAATTCCTTTAAAGATAATCAATATCATACACAACACAAATATCATCAAACAAGAGCCTAAAACTCAGCACAGAATGGATTCTAGTTCAAGTCTACAAGGATGTAGCTGAGCATAGCAATCTACTACCTCGTCCAGGTCTACAAATGTATCTGTGAATGTTGAGCAGCCTTACGAGCATCAACATGGGCAACAATACTAGTGTGAGGGTGCTCAACAGTTTGCTTCAGAAAACAATAACATGATTTTTGTGAAGCTGCTTGTGATTCTTCAACAGATTATACTTCTGAGCTCTTGTCAGAGCCTGTACAGTGTTGCAAAACTCCCAAGAAGATTTTGCTTGTGAGAATATATCACCAATATCCACAGAAGTACAGTCTCCCCCACTCTGTTGATGACATGTTTTTGGATGATCATCAGCGCGGACTTTGGCTGGATGATCGGAGCTGCAGCAGATCCGGAGCTCAGAAGCAAGACAGAGCTTGAAGTGGGAAGAGTGTCACCAGCTGACTGAAGATGAGCATCATCACTGCCCACTGCAGTCATCTTCTTCGGTGGTAAAATTTAAAGTACGATTGTAGTAGATATCAACTCTATCCTCTATACACAAGAAAGTGCGATAAAGTGCAACTGCCATAGCTATTATTGTGGAAAGTTCAAACTTTGTTGAAAGTACACCTCTCTGTTTACAACAACCCAATACACAAGTCATGTAAAAAAAAATGTTGTCATTAGCTACTTATAAGCTGGGGGAACAACTTGGAGAACAGGTTGAGAAGAAGCATTAGTGTACCAATGCTCAATGTCATCATGGACAAGTGTAGTGCTGGTGTACATGGGTTTTTCAGGGATTGCATTGACTGTAATAGCACAGGAGAGCTTTGGCGTATCATAGGCGTATCCTGGTTTTTGATTATCTGCTTACTTGATTCACTGCATTCTCACTCCATGTGTCAACTAAAGACTTTCTGTGTCACCTACACAACCTGCCCATATATTAAGCTTCATGAGACACATAGCTACTACAAAGATTAATTACAGAATGAAAGGGAGACACTCCAAGGGAGTGGTAGGGGATGATTTATCTGTCATTGTGTAGTGTAGCCCCATACAACAAACTCTGCACTGGTAAGGCAAAGGTGGACCCTGTAAAATACAATTCGAAATGCTAAACATATACATATTACTTGAAATACTAAGCATAAGGCATCAGTGAATATCAGTCAAATGCAAGCCCTGTCTGAGTAGCTAGAACAGCTTGGAGAATAACTACAGTACTATGGATGTAAATGTAAAACCAGTCTCTCTTTGTGTAGGCTGTTTTCTAGTGCTCAAAGAAGAGATTATAGGGAAGGTTAATCTGTGAGCAGTGTGTTCTCTATTGCTCTGAGATAGGGTTTATATGTAGTTCTTGGGGGGGTCCGTATTTACCAGTCTACTGAATTGGAGAAGTATATGACCATGATATCCAGACTCTCCTCAGCTTGCAGTTTGAGATTGGTTTTGTATGCAGGTCAGATAGTATAGAAATGAGAATGTGGATTGATATGTGAAGTGCATGAGAACAGGGTGTAATCGAACCAGGTAAGCAGTTTAAATAGTCAGTATATTAAGGCCATGTGAATAGTTTAAGTGTGTGCACACATAGTGGGGATCTAACTTGAATCTCTGAAGCGTACACAATTTCTGCTCATTCTGCTTCTAAAAATTTAAGGATGGTGCACATGCAAACATACAGAAACCTTGTCAAATTTACAGACACTATATGAACGTAAAGACATAAAATAACTTAATTGATTTTCTGGCCTGATTTCAACGTACAGTGTATACATTTAAATGATGTTGTACCTTTTTTTCATAGTTAGATTGTAGTGCTAGCTCACAAACACACACTGAACTGGTGCACTGCGGGATTGATAATTATGCACCAAACACAAGAGTATTGGTCAGTCATGGATGGTAAATACACTTCAAGTGTCTTTGCTGCCCATGAGAACACAAATTTAGTCCTCCATACTCTAAGATGTCTTGATGGTCACATGTATCCAACATGCTGTATGAAGCAGCTGCTCTGAGCTAAAACAAGGACCCCTTCACCATTGTTGAATACTGACTACATAGTTTACTGATGTTCTCTTTGCCCTTGATCTGCTGCATACCTTTACAATGCATGCATGTAAATACGGTAAGTTAAATTTCGTAAAGAGAGGGTTAAAGTCTACATCTGGGGTAAACCCGTAATTTTTTCTCATGAGCAAATCTGAAATTCCTGGACCAAATTTTGAGTGCACCAACTCTCTAGCGTCGTTTTTGAATCGCTGCAGCACTCTTGCAATGCCACACCCACACTCCTCAACTTAGTTCCAGAGCAGTTTCAACTGACAAAAGTGCTTATTAGCTTACACAACTATGTCCCCTATTACCAATAGTGAAACCTTTTATAACCACTGTCTCTTCAGCTTCTCTGCAACCACCTTGCTTGGGCTGTATTTGCACTTCTGCTTTGAGTTAGCACTGGAAGCCACAGCTTCTTTGAGGCAAACTCTGGGGGTTCATGACCTTGACCACACCCACTCACTAGTGAGCTTTCAATGCACATGGCTTTCCGACCAGAAAATGCTCCTCCTGACCTAAAAACGCCTACAGTACCAGAAATGATGCCCCTACAAAGGGGATCGAGAGGGGTGGTTTTTACACCTGTTTGTATTAACAAGGTGAGAAGTGGTCCAGCCAGTGCCAACCAAAGCCAATCTACAGTCAGCCAAGGCAGCTGCCATGTGCACGACATGTCTTGAATATGCCCACCCACCTCTCCCTACCCCACCTCCCCCTATCCTACCCTTTTAGCTAGTGCAAACCTATCTTCAAATGGATTGCGCCAACTGATAACGTGCGACCAAAGTCAAATGATGCCAATGGTTTCATCAGTGGTTAAAGGATTAATCTAGTTATCTGTGACAACTGCAACTGTGAGCCAGTATTGAGTGCTGAGCAATAAGTTATCTGTATGACAGGTGACAATTGCAATCATGAATAAATATTTGATTTTCTTTGTTTAGTACAATAACTAATAAAATTGAGGTAGCTATACAGCTTTATGAAAAGATAAAAATAGAAGCATATAACCTCTACATAACTATACATACATGTAATAAATACAATATTCAGGGATTGAAAAGATCTAAAGAAATTGTAAATTGTAAGAGTCACTATGTATTAATTGAAACCAGCTTCATTCCCGAACAGAAAGAAAATGTCATTATGATTAATAAAATCCTGAAATACATTGTGTCTACATAGATGAGTGATTTTAATACTGTTAAACTGACAAGTGTAATCAAAAATGTATAAACTGTTGCTTCTAAAATAATTCACTTTAATAGGTTAATTGTATCAACTAAATATTACCAGAAGCTGCTTGTGTACTTGACCTCCTTTCTGGCGAACTTGATGTTGGATCTAAAGTGACAAAATTACATATCGTTTACCATGATGATACAGCTGCCTATTTTGACCCTTGATCAAAACATTATGCATTAATGCACCTAGATTAGGACAGCTGGTGGGGGTTGAAGTAACTATTACAGTTACTGCTATCGTCAAAGTAATGAACCCAGGAGATACATGAGAGAAACAAACAATACCCCTCACCTGAAGCACACTACATGAAAGAACACATAAAGAAAAGAGGTCTTTAACTGATTTTTGTGAGTTTTGTACCTTGTGAAGTGGATGATGGAGAAGAACTGGGAGAAGGAGTTATTTCTGTTGTTTGTGATGGAGGAGTAATAGTAGGTGCCGTTCTCACTGCATAATATGATGTGTTTAAAAGATATAGTCATGTAATTTTAGGTCATGTCTATCATTTTTCAATGCCTAATTTGTCAATGCTGGCAATGAGCAATATACGTATTGCTGCTTGCCAGTTAGGTTGATAGAAAGTAATCTTACTAAAACATGTTCAAAATAGGCTCACCTGTAAGGACGGCAGGCCTGCTATAACATCTCCCCCCTGTTCCACAACTGCAGCTCTCTTGATGTCGATGTCGACGTCTCTCATTTGCAGCACAGTAAAATGTTGATTTATTGAATGCCTCGGTGGCAAGAACCTCAATAAAATGGGTCCTTCCATTTGACTCAGTGCACCTGGAAACACGTGGTCTCTTAATCAACAGACCAGGTACAGTGTTATTCCTTCTGATAGCAATACGATGACCTGCCATGTACCAGCCAACAGTGTAATGACAGCGGACTGTGCAGTTGAACTGTGCCCATTGGTTGACTTCCACTGTCACATCTTTTGGATCTGTAAATAGCACGGTGGCTGTGGAGGTGAGTATAAATGCAAAATTATTCACGTGACGGATCATCGCGCAGGAGAATATTTAATTCCATTGTCATACCTTGCGCAAATCCGAGTAGTAAGAATGCAGCAACACAGATTTGATACGCAAATTTGTCCATGGTGTTTTTCTCCTGCAACGTCGGTTGTCGGTGTTCTATGGTTAGATGACTGCAATGGTTAAATGACTGCAATGGTTAGATGACTGCAATAGCTTTTTTCCGACGTGCTTTTATTTGCCTGCTTTTATCTGATTCAGTTGCCAAAAAATGTGAATTCCCTAACAAATAACTTTCCCGGTTTCATGATAACGTCATCATTACTGTAGGACGCGCATACAACAGAAAGTCTTTGGCCTGTAGGATGTGGCTTGCACGATGTGGCTTGCACGATGTGGCTTCCCCTCACGAGGTCTTGTAACTTACGTAACTGGGAATCCCCGCCAGTTCAAGAGATATGGCTGCTCGCAAGTGTGGACTGTGGTTGGGGATCCTAGTGTTGGGGAGTTTTCTACCTGCAGTGCTTGTCAAGTTTGGCGTTGGTAATTTCCATTTTTGTTGCCCTCATGATGCCAGCTGCATGAATATGTTTTTCTGCATGCATGCACATCATTATATATTGGTGTTTTGTTATTGGTACCACGTCTTTATCCACTGTAGTGTATGTAGTTTCAAGCATTTTACACCTTTTGCCTTCAGGCACACTGGTAACCGTACATCTTTTTCATTTAGAGGCTACTGAATACTAGAGCCTTGATGCATGTGCAAGTATTGGGCATAGTGATAGAATATGGCCTGTTATGTACAGTGCTATAAAAACAAAGACGTGGGCTACTATAGCAACACTGTAACTGCAATTTAAACTTTGAAGTGTGGGGAAGCTTTATATGCTTAAATGGTATTGTATAGCAGAAAACAATAATAGACATCATATAAATAGTACTAGGATAAAGCCGATACCATGGATCAATTTTCACAACCAATCAGCTATATGATAATCAGACAGACCATGTGTGCGAATAACTCTGTTTGATGTTATGAGACCGATAACTGTATACTGCTAAAGCAGATTTTTGACCTTGGGAGAATCCTTACCTAACCCAAGCACCCCTTGATGGCTTAGTGTTGGTGTGTTTACGGGATACTGGAAAACACAGAATAATGGAACAGCGGAACAACAGAACACCAGAACAACAGAATAAAATTCCAAGAATGTGCATGTGCACAGTATGCAAGCCATGCCTTTTTGCCAAGACCAGTCCTATATCCAGAGCTAATTAGACACTGCTGTAAGCTAGAGAGTCTTGTAGGTGAGGATTGAACAGATCTTTATTAATTCATATCGAGGTAGGACGACAATGTTATGATGCTTCATCAATCATGTATATCTAGCTAGCTACATAACTTCCTACTGGACTATTCTATTTAACAAGGGTACCCCCTCCATTGATAATTTTTCAGTGTCTGTCCCAGGGGGTATAGACACCCTAAGTCTGTTGGTCCCGGGGTGGTTGAAATGTAATGAATTGTCTGTTGTAGGGGTGTAGACACCTTACGTTTGTCAGTCATGGGTGGTTATATTTAAAATGTAACGATTTGTCTGTCGCAGAGGTCTAGACATCTTAAGTTTATCTGTCCTGGGGTGGTTGAAATGTAAGGGTTTGTCTGTCATAGGGGATAGACAACCTACCTTTATCTGTCCTAGGGTGGTTGAAACACAATGACTTGATTGTCTGTCATAGAGGTATAGTCACCTTAAGGTGGCAGAGAACCCTGTTACTTTCAAGGTCGACAAACCTGGAATCCAAGCTGATAGACTTCTTTGTCTTGTTAAAATTGTAGCGAATAGTCAGTTTTGGGAGTCTTAATCCATTCACTGTCCGTAAAATTGGGGCTTTTCCCCATTTCCTGTCGGCATTGGCATCCAATAATCAGTTTATAATTAAGTTAGTTAAGATGCAGTATTAAATCACACACACAATCACAAAGAATCAATATCCATATGCACACCTTAAAAGGAGAAAGGTTGTTTTGACTCAATTTTGTTACCTCAGTTTCCTCTTGTCTGCATGCATTGTTGAACACAGTGGACTGCTTTAGATTCCAAACAGATGAAGAACTTGATTTGGCCTTCCAGAACATTAGTAAATGTCATAGAAGAATACTTTGCTAATGAAATTGTCCAATCGTGTGGAAAAGGGTACAAAACTGAGGTAACCTAATGGCTACCCACTTTTTCTTACAGTGCGTCTCTTCTAGTGTAAGATAACGTGGTCCTGAAGTGATAAGACCTGATATTGGCCAAAACATATCTCTCCCCTTCTTGTCTACCTAGGTGACATGATGTCTCTCACATGATAAATGGCCTTCCCCCTCCGTTTTTGCATACCACAAGCAATCTAAAAGTGAAGGATGGGAGGGGCTGGGAATGATGGTAGTTGAAATAACCTCTTGAGTGGTTATTCCAGTTTCAGTGCATTTTCCCACCTTCTTCGTAATTATGCACTTCATGTTTGTCATGATGGTCGGAGGTTTTAAACCATTGCCATATCCCACTATTAAAACTCGTGTAGAAGAGCTGGAAACTGTATTTCAGCCAAAGACTTTTTACAGTTGGGAGAAAACAATGCCTTTTTGCTTGTACACTTGCAGTACGTAACTTCCCTGTTCTTGCAGCAAAACATGAATGTGCTTTGTACTTGCCCGTGCATAACTGGCTATCATGAGGGATAATATTATACTCAAACAAAGATTGATACACAGGCCAACAA
This sequence comes from Agelas oroides, assembly GCA_949130485.1. NCBI lineage: Eukaryota > Metazoa > Porifera > Demospongiae > Agelasida > Agelasidae > Agelas > Agelas oroides. The sequence goes on along the minus strand of OX422183.1, from coordinate 12,298,626 downwards.
TAGTTAATTATCAGTTCACATGACAAGGAAAAGGAATAATAACTTTCACTTTGTATTGTGCTTATAACCTTGGTGAACTTCCCTGAATTCTCTACAACTGTAGAGTGGGTACTTTACTTATACAAAGATTAAGTACAATATAAAGCAAAAGGCATTGTTCCATTTCCTTGTCATGTGACCTGCATGTAATACTCATGCACTAATTATAGTTGGCCGGTGTATCATTCCCAGCCCTTATATGGCAACTTTAATTGTTGAACAATTAAAGTTACTATATAAGGGCTACCATTCCCAGCACTTATATGGCAACTTTGATGGTTGAACAATGAAAGTTACTATATAAGGGCTACCATTCCCAGCACTTATATGGCAACTTCAATTGTTGAACAATTAAAGTTACTATATAAGGGCTACCATTCCCAGCCCTTATATGACAACTTTGATTGTTGAACAATGAAAGTTACTATAAAAGCTGGGGAATTTCCCTACTGTAGACCACAGATAGCTAGTTTGAGTTTTAGAGTCACATGTACAACAAGGAAAAGCAAGCAATGCCATTTTGTTGTGTAATACTCACCAGTTAAAAAAAAAATACAACCCGAGACTGGAGTAACCATGCAATGGTAACCCTAATGGTGGGTGAAAGAGCTGGAATATGAGGCCCAATGTTGAGAAGTAGCAGGCAAGCTAAGATTGAATCCAGCCCTAAGCATTTGTCTAACCCTTTCTGGGCCACAATCCTTGTCAGATAGGTCATGAATATCATTATACGGTCATGAATCTCGTTAGCAAATGTCCAGGATTGGTGTCAAGTGTGTTTTGGGGTCATGAGTCTCTACAAGAGCCATGCAAAGACAGGTAGAGCTATCTCTGTGTGGTAAGCCTTTACTTGGCACACACCAACTGTATCTGTCAACAGAGCCCTCATGAATATCATTAAATGGCTGTTTTAGGGCTCTTGTTCTCCCATTAACCCTTTAACTACCAATGACAACTATAGTTGGCGCAATCCGTTTTGAAGATAGGTTCTGTGCTAGCAGAAAGGGTGGGACGAGGGGAGGTGGGTGGGTGTCACCCCCAGGGTGACAGTGCATGGTGGCTGTTGCAGCTGGCTGTAGAAAAGCCCTGGTCAATGCCAGGTGGGCCATTGTTCTGCTTTCTTGCACAAACGGGCCTACAAAACACTCCTTTCGCCTTGTAGGGGCTCCATTTCTGACATTTTAGGCAGCTTTCAGTCCGGAGGAGTGCTTTCTGGTCGGAGGGCCCTGACTATTGAACGCTCGCTAATGAGTGGGTGTGGTCAAGGTCATGAACTTGTAAAGGACATGTGGAAGAAGCTGTGGCTCAAGTTTCCAGGGCTAACTCACAGCAGAAGTGGAAATACAGGTGAAACAAGGTGCGACTAGTCTAAACAAGACCTCTAGAAAATAAAATTCAGTAGTTAAAGGGTTAACTTAACAGAGTAGTTTTGCTGTAAGTAACTGGTAGTACTAAGTAAGTAAGTTTTCCTTGTCATGTGACCTGCATGTAATACTCATTAACCTTGTTGGCCAGTGTATCAGGCATTCCCAGCCCTTATATGGCAACTTCATTTGTTAACTAACAATTAAAGTTACTACATAAGGGCTATCATTCCCAGCCCTTATATGGCAACTTTGATTGTTGAACAATGAAAGTTACTACAAAGGCTGGGGAATTTCCCTACTGTAGACCACAGATAGCTAGTCTGAGTCTTAGAGTCACATGTACGACAAGGAAAAGGAACAAGGGTCTCAATAGTTTCACGTCGTTTGATGCCCCCTCACGTGACATCTGTGTGGGTGGAGCATGCATACTATAGGTTCAAAGGGCAATTGTCTACGCAGCTCGAGTCTACTCACTCATGATCTGTCAATGGTTCAAAGGAGGCAGATGGAACTTCTGTCTAGAGGTATAAGTATATGATACTGTCGTGAATGTGTGGACTGTGTGGCATAGCTCCAAGTTTAAAAGTCATGGTTTCACCACACTAGCTGTTTATTAGTGTATCATCATTTTTCCTGGAATCGAATGTTTGAATGGCAGTGTCAATACAGCTCGTTTGTGGTCCACTCAAGTGATCAATGGAAAGTGTGTCTACCCTCTGACATCATTGCATGTGATGAGATCTCCCAGGCCTTTCCCAGCCATTTTGGAATACTGCAAGCAATCAAAATCTGAAGCCAGAGAAGGCCTGGGAACCAGGCTGCACATTTTGTTTGCAGTGTACACTTCCAACCCAGCCTGTTGCCAAGACCCTGCTTTTCAATTTTTAAACAGCTTGGTTCCAAGACTATGTTTGTCACTTCCTCAGACTCCTACAGTCATTCCAATCCCTGGTAACCTCTTCTTACTCCTGGAGTATTTGGACACTGTATCGCCTTAGACAGCCAAGCAGATCAAGATTTAGACCAACAAAGACACAGTGCTGACTCAAGTGCAAAGATTTGTGCTCCATGGTTGGCCTTCTCAAGAGCCAGAGGGAGGAGTGCAGCAGAATTGGAGTTGAGTGTGCTGGATGGTTGTGTACTTTGGGGTGCAAGAGTGGTTGTTCCACCACCAGGAAGAGAGCGAGTAATCCAGGAACTGCGCGAGATACACCCAGGCATTGCAAGGATGAAAAGCTTGGCAAGAAGCTGTGTGCCGAGCAGACCTGGAAGCCAAAGTGCAAACCTGTACCAAGTGTCAGTCAAGTCGACTCCCAGAATGACTGTGTTGATCTAAGTGAGGGAGAGATGTGATATATTTGACCTTTGACTGATTGAACTTGTTGAATCTCTACATCCGTTTTTGTATGTCTTCTGTTATTATAAGTGGAAGTTGCCATAGTTTTTGTGAGTTGTACAGTGCAGTGCAATCTACAGTCTCTGATAATATTGGTCTGAATATACAGCGGCATGCAAAACATGCACATATACTGTTGCAATCACTGGTAGTCTCTAGCAGGCTGTACACCACAGAGTTTCACATGTAATCTCTGGAGTGCACACTAACAGCTAGGTTATCACGTTTATAGCTTCATTCCCAAGGCCCCACCCAGATGACAAAAGCTGGGCCTGGAGGAGCCAGGAGACAAGGCTATAAGGACACTCTGGTTCCATGTATACTGATCGATACTTCAGTGACCTCTGAAATGAATACGAACAACTGTACATGCATGTGTACTACTGAAGGTTCCAATCGGTGTTCGTCAAATACAATTGTTCCATTTTTTTAAGCCCTAAAAACATGCATATATACTGTTGTGCCATAGTGCGTGGGAAGATCAAAGGCGCCGGTGTGCCAATATATGCCATATGGCACTGCCTGCTAGGGCTTCCCAGTGCCATATGAGAATAGTGGCACACCGGCGTCTTTGATCTCCCACGCACTTAATGAGATATTGGCACTGGGGATCCCTAGGTATACCTATGGTCAATTAGTAGCAACAGCTCTTGGAAAAGAAATACAGTCAAAGTACAGAAAAAAACAAGACACAAAACTGAGTGTTCACTAAGAACGTACAAACGTTCCAAGGGTCAACAGGACGCGATCATTCGCTTTCAGCAACTCGGTACACTCCACACAGCCCCGTACGTTTACACAGCCCTCACACAGCTCCGTAAGTTCACGCAGCCTCGTGGCTATCCCCCGTGTGGCGTAGACGGTTCACACAGCCATCGTAGTATCATTTATATATTTGCTATAGCAGTGATTCTCTGCAACGAATACGAATCCTTCGCTGTACACCTCCAACTTAAACTCTTTCTTGTTAGTGCCAGACCGCGTGTCTTCCGCAGTGGCCGCAGTACAGCTACGCTCGTTTTCACAGCGCCTCCGAGCCGTAGTAGTAAGTTGCTGTTTCTTTCGATCTGCTCTTTCGAGATTTACGGAAATTTTCAGCATTACTCCCAGATCACTCCATCAACACGGGGGATAGCACACAAAGATCAGCATACCAGTCACCTTCAAAGAAAAAGTCAACGGAGAAACTCCTTCACAGCAACTCTTTCTTGGTCGATTCTTGGCGCAACTTGGTTCACGTTCGTATTACACCGTGCAAGCGCGCGAGGGCCGTACTTTGACGTCACGCAGTGCCAATATTTGCCGTGTGGCACTCGCAACCATACAATAACTAATACTTGCAGGATTTATTGCACTTCCATCTACACATTCATCATCTTCACAGTCATGGCTGGTTGGCATCAAGGCAACTCCATCAGGTTTTGTTGTGGCAAACTCACGAAATTTTAGTTCAGTGTTGATCCCACAGTGCCTCAGTCCTCCAGCGCAAAGATAAATTTCACCGTCATGTAGGTTGTCCCTGGGTTTAGCTTCCAGGCAAAGTTTCAGGTTGGCTGCATCTTTATTTCTGTTTCGTAGCAGGTTTACTCTCGGTTAGACACAAATGCGCTTGTGCCCTGACCCCACCCCCTCGGTGGGTCATGATCATGTGACAGGGGGACATCAAACGATGTGAAAGTACTGAGACCCAAAGGAACAATGCTATTTTGTTGTGTAATACTCACCAGTTCAAAAAACCCTGAGACTGGAGTAACCATACAAAGGTTACCTTAACAGTTGCTATGATATAGTAAGTAACTGGTAGTGCTTTTAAGTAAGTGGTAGTGCTCGTGAGTGGGATAATTCCAGGCCCGTATATAGGCTGGTGGGTGTTCGGTGCGTTCGGACCCACACCCCGCTATAAGACAGATCGAGTTCCGCAAAGTCCGGTGTTACAGGAAATTTGATCGCTCGGAAATACTATCGCTGCGATAATATTTCCTAGGAAATTTTATCGCCGAGCGTAACTTTTTCCTAGGAAATATCATCGCAGCCAGGAAATACGATCGCTCACAAAAACAAAAGCAGCATTGTCATTACATAAAATACGAACAGGGGTACATCACTTTCATGTTGTTATACTATGTTAGTGAAATTTATATATGAGTCCTACACTTTACATGCTGTACTACAGTGCCATGAATCAGTATCTGGAGGTGGAGTTTTCAGTCCAACACAAGCCATGTGGTACCATTCCTCACAACCATCACATTGTATCATGTTGTCGAGGCATTCTGGCATTTCGCAGGTGCAGAACACTTCTATTTCCTGGTATGGAAACCATGGGTACGGTGGAACATGAGCACGCCTTTGTGAGTGTGGAAAAGGAGTCAGCTTTTGCTTAGTTAAACATCTAGCTAAGTGCTGCCGCATTTTGTCTTGTTCAAACTCGATATCTTCCAAACTGTCCCCTCTTGCTGCATGGAAAGCGTATGCAATAGCATATACTCCACAGTCTGCAACACCCTGTTGCTGTGGAAGATTCGGAATGTGTACCTGGATATGTGGGTCTACCACCTCACCATCTTCTTCTCTCAAAATCATCAGCTTATATATGGTGGCTAGCTGACACTGCAAAGAAGTGGAAAGCTTCCCAGAGAACATGCTGTCGTATACTGCCAGACTGCCACCAACACTAGATGATGTCACCCAATGGTTTCCAACATGGTGAATTTGAATGCCTTCATTTACGTTTGGAATGAAGTGGTTTCCTTCACCTAACACAGGGTCCTGCAGCCCATCTATGTTAAGGAATTGCCTTCTGATCAGAACTTGTGTAGCCTGGATGTGGGTGTCTGTCAGTTTATCTCCTCTTCGTATAGCTTCCAGCTCATCCTTGCTGAGTTTCCTGGTGAACTATAGAGATTTTTGAAAATCAGTCAATTGACAAATTCAAATTCAATTATATCTATAACTAACCTTGTAACGACCCATCATTCTCTTCTTCTTCTTTGGCGGTTCCTCCTCCTGCTCTGTCTTTAACTCTGGCTCCTTCTCGGGTTGCTCTGCCTTTGATCCATGCTTCTCCTGCTGCTCTGACTTTGACTCTGTCTTCTCTTGCTGCCCCTGATGCTCTGGCTGCTTCTCATCAGAAATACCACTGTGAAGTTGATTGTGATCATGAAAAAAAAAAAAAAACCCATCAGAGTGGTGACAGTTTTTCAGCCATATATATATATAAATGTTGATGCATTTTACTCAACTAACTCATTCACTTACCTGTTCTGGAGATGGTAAAGCTTCAGTCGTTGCACATTGTACTTCTGGGCCAGGATCTTGCTGCAATCATCCACAAGACACAGCTTGAAGCAACCCTTCCCTAGATCCTCATGGATTCTATAAGGACCGTGCCAGAGAGGTTCCATCTTGCCTCCTTTTCGGGAGAGCTTCCTTGAATTCAACACTAGTACTAGTGATCCAAGTGTGAAGTCAGACGTGAAATCATTGTGTTTGGCATCTGCTCGCTTCTTCATCTTTTCTTTGGCATTATTCACATTCTCTAATGCTTTCTTACGAAGCTCAATCAACTGTCTTGCTTTCTCATGGATTTGTTCATCAGTCATCTGTACTTCGGAGTTGGTAGGTGTTCTCTTCTGTTGATCAGTTAGTATGTCAATTGGGAGGGTGGCTTGCCTACCATACATGAGGCAGAAGGGGGTGTATTTGGAAGAATCCTGCCTAGATGTACGGTAGGCAAACAGGACTGAGTCAATGTACTTGTCCCAGTCATTTTGGTCTTCATTGACCATTTTTCGAAGGCTTCTTTGGAGGGTCTGGTTGAACCTTTCATCTTGTCCGTTTGTTTGGGGATGGTAAGCTGAGCTAATGCGGTGGTCAACTCCTGTAAGCTTGCAGAACTCAGTGTCAAATGCATTTACAAACTCGCGGCCCTGGTCTGAAATGCGAATGGTAGGGCAACCATGTCGGCACATCAACCTGAAAACAAACCCTGCCACGGAAGCTGCAGATTTGTCTTTGAGAGCTTCTGCTTCTGGCCATTTGCTAAAGAGGCATGTACAAGTGGCTATGTATTCATTCCCTCTTTCTGTTTTTGGAAGGGGACCAATCAGATCAATCCCTACGGTATGCCAAACCTGGTCAGTCACTGGGATTGGATGGATGCAAGCTGGGGTCTTACGGAATTTGGGGTTGGCACGTTGGCATTTGTCACAGGTCTTGGTCACCTTCAATACATCTCTGATGATACCCACCCAGTAGTATCGTTCCTCAATCTTCTCCACCACTTTGTCCCTTCCAAAGTGTGCTCCACTGACTGGGTCATTGTGGCAAGCTTGGAGGACTTGCTGTTTCTGCTCAGATTTTATCACCTACATATAACATTGACACAAGGAAATATCTGTTGAAGTTTGAGGTTTGCCTACTGAGTCTATATTATGACTGAATTACCAGAACAGCTATACCATTTTGCAAGCTAAATACACTGTAAATCATGCATGCTGAGTGAATCTGAATAATAATAGGCACACATGCACACACACACACACACACACACACACAGCACCCACCTGCCTTTCTCCACGCTTCTTGTCACAGTAATATAATAGACCATCTCGAATCGCGAACTTTTTGGCCTTGTTGCGCAAGGCATCTTTCTGGTTCTTGGTGATACCATCTGGATAGTTCTGCTCTGCCACCACGTTGTAGATCTCGTCATATTCCTTCACTTCCATCACTGCAAAGTCAATAGACTGCGGAGACGTGCAATGATCTCCATTTTTAAGCGCTATTTCTCGCCTCTACCGGACGGCTGTACCGTGAGCGATCGTATTTCCTGGCTGCGATGATATTTCCTAGGAAAAAGTTACGCTCGGCGATAAAATTTCCTAGGAAATATTATCGCAGCGATAGTATTTCCGAGCGATCAAATTTCCTGTAACACCGGCACACGCTGTCCCAGGCTCTCCCACAAGCGCGCAAATTGCTTTTCACCTATACTGTTCCTTCTCGCTAGCGTGAGGTCATCAGGCGAAAATTTATTCTCGGACTGATATATTTTCGGACAACAGACTTCAAAGATCTAAGCGCGGTAACAACAATGCCAGATCATCAGAGCAACAAGACATGCAGGCGCTAGAATAGTTTTCGATACCCGAGATTATTGTAGTACGCAGGGATAGAAAATCACGCCCGAGAATACATTGTAAAACAACGCGTAACTTTTCCGTCTCCTCCGAAAAGGAAAGACAATAGTTCTTGCCCTTCCATTGGTTTTGCATACGAGCCCATACCATGCTCCAGCAGTTACAAAATTTGGCTAGCGACGATATAATACATGGTTAGCGATGTCGGGGTGAAAATCAAAATTCGTTTATCACAACAACAAGCTTTATTTTTGAAAAGAGCATAAAATGGCGATTCCAACGGTACCCATATCAATGAGATTGGGTGAATACAACAAGCGGTATGGTCTTCGAAATGTAACTGGTTTGCCAAAATTTTCTACGTCATTTTAGCGCAATATTCTGGTCACTACTTTTCCGGAAGCCACTGTAAGCCTGATCAGAATGAAACTCGCTGTGAAGGATAGTCTGTACCTATTCAGTCCAATGAAGGTTTTTAATATCTAGAATTATCCTTGCACTAGGCTTGATGAATGCTTAAAAAACAGCATTTTGTAGCCATAAATAATTGCATTTCCGGGGAAGTTGGAGCAAGGTTCCAATCAAAAACCTGTACCATCCCATTGGACAACTACTCTAGTATACAGAACTGGTTGTGCTTTGTTAAATATTGAAGTAACTGTGAGCAGCATCACAAAATGTCTTAATACTTCAACAATTTGCAGAAAAGTAACGAGATGTGACAAAAAATTGCGTGTAGTTTTGATCGAGGCAGATATTTTTAACAAAGCTGTGCAAGGAAATATACCCAAGCCTCTAAGGAACCTGTATATCAAATTTGATGTGAATACATTAAGACATTGTGGAGAAATGGCCTGTGTAGAAGAATATTTACATACTTTTAGAAACTCTGACATCACTAATATGGTTATCAGACTTGTCCGCTACTTGAATTTTTTTTCCGAGAACAAGTGCTTGAACTGGTGTAATGTTTCGTTTGCTGAATCCCGGGTAGAAGACTGTTTGGAGTTGATTTCAGGTATGTTGATTATCAAACATTAGCGCACCTAACCTACAGTTCTTGTGCCTGCTGGATCTCTGTGCGCGCAACAAGAGCGCAACGTTTCTTAAGTGTCCGAGTAACAATTACGCCTCTACGTACGGCATGTATATGCTGATAATCTCACGCTTGCACAAGTGCAAGTGTGTACTCACTGAGAACTTGCACGTTGAGCGTGAACGCTTCACGCTCATGCACACTTCACGCACATGCACGTTCATTCGGCACTGTGGGGGGTGAAAGGTTAGTGTTGGACCCAGAAGCGAGGCTACGCCGTCGACAGTAGCTATAGTGTAGTCATCAATATTATGCATCTCACGAGTCGGGGAAGTCTTGTTACCAATTAACCACACATTGCCATTGGTATAAATAGTAACCCAGGTAGACAAACGTCGCAAGGTGACTGCACACTTGTACCCAAGACTGCATGTTTGAACTAGGTTATTACCCCGCGCGCGCATGCGCGAAGGGGTTAAGCAATCGGTTTTGTCCGTCTGTCAGTCTGTCAGTCTGTCAGTCTGTCGTCAGTCTGTCTATCTGTCCGGTGAAATTTTTTGAAATCAGCACATTTACTAGGTTAAAGGATTGCTGTACGCGGCAGTGACATGGCAATCTAAAAAAAAATAATGTATGTGTACCTGATAGAGACCAAAGCAGTTCACTTCTCTGCATTTCCAGCTCTTTTCTATTTAAAGTTGGTATTGTCCACCGTTTTGATACGGTCAACCACTTGGATACGGTGGAGACCGGGCATATGCTGACTCCAAGCACGTAGCCTCGTTCCCAGGCCGTTCCCGGCTCCAGTTTTGATCGCTTGCAGTATAAAAACGGAGGGGAAGGCCTGGGAGAAAGAGTCACGTGCGTGACGTCAGGTAGACGTGAGGGTAGACGTGAGGGGGGGCGGTGCCCGACGAAGAATCTCGAGGTCCTTCTTGTAATATCTTGTCCAAGAACTTGAGACTGTAACATTCGAAAGACAGCGTCAATGCAGCTCGTTGTATGGTAGACTCGAGGCTGATCAACGCAAAGTTTGTGAATTACAACGATCGGGCACCGCCCCCCCTCACGTCTACCGACGTCACGCACGTGACTCTTTCTCCCAGGCCTTCCCCTCCGTTTTTTAGCCTCGTTCCCAGGCGCGGAAGGGGAGGAGAAAGAGCGCCTGGTACACACTGTTTGCGCATGCGCTTAATCGCCACGGAATTCCGTGGCGACCTTGTTCGTACGTATACGTACGTATACTGGTGACGTCATAAACTCGCCTCGTTGATATGTCAGTTGGTGTTCTGTTCAAGTGAGTTTCATATCGCGCTGTTCTAGGCCTTCTGGTAGCTAGGTACCTCGAGATAAAGCTCAAGAACGAACAGATTGCCTCCAATGAGTGCGTTTACTGAGGAAGCGTACATTTATGCGGTTATCCACCATTTCCGGTAAGTCGATTCCTACCACTGCATACCAGACATTTCTCTTTGGAGTATAAAACTAGGCAAAGCATGTAGCAGCGATGTTTATAGCGTCCTAAGAACAAAAGCTGAGGTATTTTTTTATGACGGTTTATGCTATTCACGTGATAACCGGATCGTCATATTAGTACACGCCCCTAATTCTACCACGTGGTCTTGCCTATAATTACGCGCATGCGCAAACAGTGTGTACCAGGCGCTCTTTCTCCTCCCCCTCCGCGCCTGGGAACGAGGCTACTCCGTTTTTATACTGCAAGCGATCAAAACTGGAGCCGGGAACGGCCTGGGAACGAGGCTACCAAGCACGTGTTCGCGTTCACCAGCCTCCTCGTTCCCAGGATTGCTGGGCGGGGGCCTGGGAACGAGGCAACGCATTCGTCTGGGCGCACACAGTACAGGTGAGTGAAATATGGCGTGACCATAGTACGGCCGCCGTACTGCGCGGGCTTGATGAGGTCGGTCTATGAAGTTCATTTGCTGACAGCATCAGGGGGTGTGGCAGGCGGGCACAAGTTCAGTTGGAAAGTATAAAAACCCTTTGATCATCCATCCCTACAACCATCTTTAATATTATAGTGTAGATACCCTTTGTAATATGATGTACACTGCTAGTTTAATCTGCAATAGTTATGGGCACGCATGGGTAACAGTTTGCTGAAATTGCGCAGGGTATGTCTTCTCTGAAGACCTCTAGTCTTGGAATGTAATACTGCACGCATACAAGTCACCTTGTTTGTGTCAGATTCCAGCACCATATTGTGGAAGCAATCTCATCCAGAGCACATATTTTCAAAAAAATTCCTGGGGGGCATGCCTCCAGACCCCCCTAGGTGGTGCATGCTTGCACATGCACAATCTGAGGTCAAACCCTACGATAAGAACCCCCCCATTGGCTAACCAGCATATGGGGCTGAATTCCACTTATCTGCATTGTGCAATGATTTGCCATTCACTCACACTATTATGCACCTATCACTGTTATGCCACACCCTCCCAGGTTGGTGGTGGGTGGGGATTTTGAAGGGGGTTTGACCCCAGCAGCATGCCCTTTGGGAGGGGCATTTACCTTATATAGGGGATTTTTACTGCATATTCGCACGTGTAATACTGATTTGACGAAAGAGACTGCCCCTGTAGAAAGGAATTAGATAATTGCCCTGTTCAAATCTCCTATTACGCCCCACCTTCTACCAACCTGGGAGGGTGGGACATAACAGTGATAGCTGCATTATGGGAACCATGCTGTTAATTGCACTAAGAGCTCAGGGAGATTATACACTGTCTCATAGTGTCTTATGATGTCTCATAGGTTCTCATGATGTCTCGTAATGTCTCATGCTGTCTCATGATATTTAACGATGTCTCATGATGTCTCATAACATCTCATAATCATGATGTGTCACAATATCTGATACTGTCTTTTGATGTCTCATGATGTCTCGTAATGTCGTATGATGTCTCATAATGTCTCATAGTGTCTCGTGGTATCTCATAGTGTATGTCTCATGATGTCTCACAATGTCTGTTGATGTCTCGCAATGTCTCATGTTGTCTCATAGTGCCTCACGGTGTCTCATAGTGTCTCATGATGTCTCATGATGTCTCATAGCATAGGCATAGGAACTGGGGGGGCATGTGCCCCCCCCCCCCCCAAGTTTTCATAAATTGTTATATAAATTGCTTACTACTCTATGTGTAGTTTCAAACTGTGCCCCCCCAATCAAAACGTCTTTCCTACCCCACTGCATAGTATCTCATAATAGTGCACGAGGCAAAATATTTGCCACCCACAAAAGTGACCTACAATCACACAGGATTACACAATGGCCAAGCTCACTATTTTAACATGAAGGTACTTGTATTTGCAGAACCTGGGCATATGCAACTTTCTTTAAACCACTGCTAACCTGAGTTATGGTTGTCCCTTCAGTGACCACTTTGTGTGCACCACCCACTATCCATAAGTGGCTCTAGCACACTTAATGATGCATGTGTGTTAAATTGTCAACAGCTGCTATGACCTACTTGATGGATGTGGTTAAACTTTGAACAGCAATAAATTAATGAATGGGGATAGGTAGGCAGATAGTACGTAGGCACAATGAGCTGATGCATGATTTACAATCAAGCTTATAATGCCTTTGCTAAATTAACAAATTTAGGTGCAACTGGAACTGTAGTAAGTTTAGCCTCATTCCCAGCATTGCATGAATCAAACATCAGAAACAAGCAGTTTAGTTCCCAGCCTTGGCACACTTGAACCACAGATACTTCAATGATAACTGCTTCCAGCTGCCTGGGAGGAAAAGGCTAAAATAGTAGGCATGTGTAAGCACTAATACAACTTTTCTAAACACTCATTCATTCATTACTATCATTTGTTTTTTCAACTTGGGGTGTAATTTTTGTTTATGTACATCAAGTACATTGGATACATGAAATAGCCGAAAGTTACTTTGAGCATGCATGTACCTTGGCTACAGTTTAGATCTGGTTCGTGCATGAAGCTATTGGAGTTCACTTGGATTAGTTCATAGTCGTGACTTACTGTTATGAAGTTAATGTCTGAGAATGAGGCTAAAGTATTATACACCCTAGGAAAAAGGCCTTTTTTGCAGTCTAAAGTGCACGCTTTTGAAAAAATTTGCCGCCATGCTAAGCGTGGTAAAATCATCCTAAGGATTTTTTTGCACTGCATAGCATGGCCTCTACACTTTTAATTTACTTCCTACACCTGTGCAAAGTTTCATGCATTTCAGTGTTCACATGCAATCAAATTACTGCAATTTACCCCAAAAGGTTCTTCTCATCTACATGCAGTACAGAATACATCTTCTGAAAATAGGTCAACCGTCAAAAATAAGCAATAAGCCCACCACCTTTTTATTTAATCAAATGTTCTTTTCTCTTATAAGTCTCTGAGCAAGTTGAGTCAGCCAGTATTCAAAGCATATAGCTATATACCGCTTGACATGTATGTACTGGTATCTGAGTACATAATGACTATCTCAAGTGTAAACGTAGGCACAATCACTGGTTTCTGAAGCCATAAGTCTTGTGGGTACTAGTAGCATCATAATGGCCTGTAATGCTGTTAGGTACTAAGGACATTTGAACTTGGAGCAGCATCATGTGTTCGGAACCCTGCGAGTCTGCATGGCTGAGCCATAGTCACTGTATTGCTACATGACATACTGTTTAGCTATGCTGCACAAAAAGGCCTTCTGACCAAGGAACACAAAAACACTACACTCGGACAGCACATCAAGTTACACATTGGTCCAAATCTCAGTCCAAATATCAGCTCATGCATAGTACTGTCCAGAGTCTAGGTTTTGCACTAACCCAGAAAGTATGCCCTCCCACTTATGGTGGTTATGTTGAGAAGAAAAAATTGCGGCTACTTAAACCTAAAACTAAAATGCATTTTAGTAAGACATTTTTCATTTTTAAAATTAGTAATCAAAACTAATTAATGCTACTTTAGTCCACTATTTGGAATCTTTAACTAAACTACTTTAAAATCATCAAAAATAGTAGTTAACTATAACTAAAAGTACTCTTTTTAAAATTTAGTAATTAAAACCACAACTAAACTAACAATTTGAATCTGTAACCTAATTAAACTAAAAATAAACTACTAGCCTGAACATTACAACAGTGCTAACAAGCGTATAGCTAAGCAAGTGAGAAAAATATGCTTTTTTAGAAATAGTTGATAGTCCAGTTAATCACTAATACTGCATTTGACAAAAGTGATGTCATGCTCAGATTGTGTAGTCTTTTACATGTCTCATCAGTCTCTTGCTCAGGTGTAACTATATACTTATTTGTTTTATAGGAACATAATACTGAAGTAATTGGGCAAAATATTGGCATAGAAAAATGGAATAATGTCAGTATGATATCATCAGGCCTAAGAGTACCCATGAATTCCAGGAATTGCGTTAGATTAGATCATGCGTTGCAATGGATTCAAACGTGAAAATTTTCTGGTCACACAGAGATGCAAGTGTTCCTGGCCTTCAGTTCTCCAGAAATGAGGTTCTTGGTAGACAGTAGCAGCTAGCCTCGTTCCCAGGCCTCCCCCGTTTTTAGCCGGCTTCTGTTTGCATTCATAATAATACACGGAATCGGAAGATCGGCGAACCGGTCTTCCGCTCCTGTGTATTATTGTGAACGCAAACGGAAGGTAAAAATGGGGAAGTCTGGGAACGAGGCTAAGTAGCAGCTGCAGCAACAAAAAGTCTTACAAGTGCCAAAGTAGATCATTTATGGGATAGCTCTTTTTCCTGGAAATTGTTCTTGGCCGCCTGGTATTGCGCTAAATTGGATCAACCCAAAATTAATTAGTGGCAGCTTACGCTAAATTGGATCCACCCATAAATTCCCAGAATTGAATTTCTTGTGCTAGATTGGATCATGCGTTTTATTTGAAAAAATACGGTAGTGTATGCGGACAGTCTATATTTGTGTGGGAGGTGGGTGCATTTGCTACCTTGACAGTACGCCGACCCCTCTTTATGAGGAGTAACCTCAGTATCCAAGTTACATGTGGAGCCACTTAATTGGCACATATGCTATTATATACTTGTTGCATACGGTAATAACATGTATTTACAACAAAGTCGGTATCTGTATCAACTCTGATGAAGAGTTGAGAGCACTGGCTCTATGTAACTTGGCATTCATCCTATGTTAATGATAAGTTATCCATAACTGATCCTGGTGGTAGCTACCCTTACTAAAGAAACCATAGCTCACAACAGTGTTGGCATTGGATCAGTCAGGCTTTCAGAGTAGCCTCCAACTTTAGTGTACTAATTGGCAAACATGTACATACTACCAATTGCTGTGATACATGGGTGTGGGGCCATGGCTCATCGATAAGACCCTACAAGGGGCATGGCATACACAGCAACATATGAAACAAAATGAACTCAGAAACATTGAAAACGATTTCTAAACTTTTACAAAAAGTTGATATTACAGTCCACTATCTGTGTCAGTATAAACTGATCCACTGAGTCCAGCGGGGTTTCACCCAGCCCAAAGTAGCATCAACTATCAACAACCTCCTCAGACAACAATCTCTTGAAAAATCCAAGCTTTCTCACAGTAATCTTTGACACAACAAATTCCAGAGCAGTCACACAGTGGTGTTTGGAAATGTGGGTGGACATGACACATGTTTCGATGATATATAGATCTCGTCGACAGAAGGCACAGGCCCCAAGTTTCCAAAGTGAAAGAAGGATTTGTATTGTCTTCTGATGTTTTCTTCCACTGATTGCCATTAGCTAGGTCTCTTTTCCACCAATACCCCAAGTTATACTTCCATGCATCCTTGAACGGAATCACTAAGCCATCAACCTCACACCTTGGGGCCACAGCAGTGTTCCACCCATAGCTGAACCCTACTGCTTCACACTTTTGGATGTTTAACTTGAGAAAGTTACGAGCTGCGAAGTCCTTCACCATAGTACCTAGTGCCTCTAATGACTCCATGCTTGTGGCAAGGATTCTTATGTCATCAGCATGCCAGAAGCCTCCTGCATAAAAGCCGTTGGGGGAATACTCTGTGCATGCACAGTTGAGGATTTCTATTCGTTGTTCCATTAATCAGCTATTTCATTACTCTGCATTATCCAGTATCCCTTTGTTTACTGTGCAGCTTGTATCTGCAATTGATAAGTAGATCTGTAGAAATAATAGCCTGGTGTAACAAATGATAGTTCTCACATATAACCACTGTCTCTTCAGCTTGTTTGCAACCAGGCAAGTGAAACAATATTGTTTCTTGCAGTGCACAATCCTACCATTTTACATCTTCTGCCTGTACAGATGCGGTGATAATAAAAGGTCCTGAGAACATCACGGCACCAATTGGAGCCGTTACAACTGTCCACTGTCTTGCACAAGGCGATGATGCTTTTTGGGAGATAAACGACACAACAATTGAGTATGAGGAAGACCGGGCTCCTTTCATTGAAAAGGGTTTTATGTTCAGTGAAGCTATCAACTATGACACTTCCACCTTCAACTTCACCATTACAGTTAATGCATTGCCAGGGAACAACAACACAAGGATCATGTGCCTGGTGTACCCACTTGATGACAACAACTTCCCTGGAAGCCTCACAGTGATAGGTGAAATTTTGATCATTTTGCTTGTAGAACTTCATTTTTGAGAATGACTAAATTTGTTCAACTGATCACCTTGATTTAAGCATTCAAGTAGCTGTACTAATAATGCCTCATGTTAGGCACACAAGTATGCAACTAGTGAAGTCTTCATTTCTATAGCAATGTGGTTAATTTTAGGCACTGGCCTGATAAAGAAAAATGAGCAAAATTTCCATGTTTAGGCACCAGTTAGGATCCTTAAGTAAATCGTGATTCATTCATTACATGATAAACCTTCATGTAGACCCCAATCCAAGATTTACAAGAGTTCACATTATCAGGACTCTATGCAAATCCTACCAATAAAAACAGTACACTATAACCTCATTCCAGGCCTTCCCACCTCCACTTTTTGCATTTTTGCATACAGCAAGCGATCAAAAACTGGATGGTGGGAAAGCCTAGAAACAAGGCAATACACAGTATTTGTTCAGAGTAGAAAGGTGTCCTTATGTATGTCTATGGGATTTTATAATATGTCCTGAGAACTGAGATGTCCTGAGGGATTTCACTGTATACAATCATAGCTAAAGAACCATGATGGATGTCTAGCCTTTCACTTCTGGGTGCCGTATATGTAGCACTCTAATTGCATGGTAGAAACCTGGATCATAAAAGTTCAGCTTCACATACATGGTGTGCAGGCTCAGCCGAAGTAAAATTGCATTGGTTTGGCTTACTGGTACTTGTACCCATGTGCTGCAGTAGCATGTAGAATTAAGCTAGGAGAGTCTGGGAGTATGCTCCCCCAGGAACACTTTGATGCTCTGAGATGACTTCTGAGGCCATTTTTGGGCCTAATACATCACTACAAGTCTTTGCTTTAGTCCTGGCATGTTGCTTCATGTCCACGGCAACAACATCTCATAGGTCCGGCAGACCTGCTCCGCCGACCTGATGTAGTTGTCCGGTGTGCATACAGATATTAGTACCAGACATGCTTTATACCATGAAAATTTATGTACAGCAACTTAAACTTTATTTTCGCTTATCACATTACACCAACTCATACATGTACACAGTTCCCCAACCTCCTCCTTCGCCCAAACCACATTTGCTTGTACTCAATGCTACAACCATAGAGCTCTCTTGGCTACCTCCTTTCTCATGGGAAGAATACCCCATTGTGAACTACCGTGTTCAAGTCCATAATAGAGCAACCGGGGAGGTGATGAACTTATTCATCAATGCAACATCTGAGATGCTTTCAACAACAGCTCCAGTAACCTTCACCTACAATACGCCACAAGGAGAAGTGATGCAGAACTGTGAAGAGCTGGTGTTTATTGTCTCTGCAGCTAGCACCATCGGATGGGGCAGTCCAGCAGTAATAACTGGAGGATTTCCAATAGGTATTGTGTGTGTATATATACACTGCATACTGGTGTTTCCACTGTCAGTGCATGTCTAAACATGCACATTATAGTGCTATTTGCTATTTTCATTAAACTGATTGCACTAAAGCAAAATGTTTTATTAAACTTTCATTGATGGAGTAAACTGAAGATACATATATTTGTACACTTTAGGTTTTGGCATGCTGCTCTAGTACACTATATTCATCAGTGTAGACACTTAGGGTTCACTGATTTGCAAGTGGTTACATATATAGAAGTACATTAAATGGTAAATTTTCTGTCAGTTCCTACTTCACCAAGTTCCTATACACTTTGTCAATTCTCAATGATGACAAAGGGGGAAGTGACAGTGTGAGTTGACAAATTGCGAAGATATCAATATGAACCCATCTGATTTAATGAGAATGCTATATTTATTTCTGCATCCATGCAGTTCCAAGACTGGATACAAATTCTACAATTGAGACCACAGTGACATTTCAGTTTGATGGTACTCCACTACTGCTTCTGAACATTCAGGTAAAAGTTAAATGTTCACTATGAAAGTGCTTAATATCAAATGTTACAACTTGTATTCAGCTACAATTAATGATTCATGCCGGCACATGTAATTCGATAGGACACCTATATCCCCCTCCACACACACACACACACACACACACACACACACACACACACACACACACACACACACACACACACACACACACACATACACACACACACACACACACACACACACACACACACACACACACACACACACACACACACACACAGCTTCCTGGTATATGTCCATTCCAAGAAATGAGTTACACAATCACAATCCAACAGACCTCACCTACACATAACACCCTCAGCACTGCTGCGCAGTCAGATAAAATTATTGTAATAGGACCAAAGACTGTGATGGGTCATACAAATGTGTATGAAATTGTTAACTCCAGCCTGGTGGTGGATGCTGTGTACTATGTCCTTGTGGAGTTTGACACACTGGCTGGGAATGTTTCATCTAACACTACCTTTGGTAAGTAAATCAGTATGTGTATTGTGAAAACAAATAGGTCGCTTACAAAAATTCAATTAATGCACAAAACTGTATCTTTGTCTGAAATTTCCAGCTATATTTTGTCAGCTTACATTATAAGGCTTTTTCCTATATACTTTAGAAAAAATATCTTGTTCCAAGAAACCACACAATATTGTTCTCCCTTCAGCCACTGCCAGAGGTTTCAACATTGCAACTCCCAGTCTTTGCCCTTGTTCCTCCGAAGGAGAACATTCTCAACCAACAACGGACTACCCTGACATCACTGCCACTGCAGGAGCCGGTATAATCACAACTAGTAAACAGTTTTGAGTTTTCACAACATGTCTCAAAAGGTGTCTTTGTCTTGCCCCCCCCCCCACACACACACACACAGGGAGACATTCTCAACCAACAACAGACTACCCTAACATCATCACCACTGGAGGACCTGGTATAATTATGACTAGTAAACAGTTCTGAGCTTTCACAACATGTCTCAAAAATGTCTCCCCCCCCCCACACACAGGGAGACATTCACAGCCAACAACAATAACAGAGTCTACTAACATCACTGCTACTGGAGCAGCTGGTAAAACAGCTAACTAAATTTTTATATTATATCATGAACCTAAGAAGAGGTTACACATCATGACAAGGACATCCATAACAGTGATGTTGTGATGTTGCTGCTGCTGCTGGTAGCTATTCCACTTTTCGAGGCAGAAAATTTCTGCAAAATGACATGACCATGTATAAAGCAAGTGCTAGCTCGTACTCATTATTACAGTCTAAACCACACCCCTCACAGATCCTAGCGATTAATGCTGTTTACCTTAGGTGCTTGTGTATAGTGCTACTTGGCTTAGCTACGTGTGAAAGACTACTTAGCACACTAATCACTAGGGGATAGCCAGAAGTAAGTTGCTTAATGCTGCTGGCTTTATAAATGAACATGTGGCCTTTTGCATACAACATATTCATGTTTCTCACACAACTATTCATTGGAGGAGTGAGTGTAGTTTAACTGGTGAAAGAAACCTTGAAGGACAAATGTTTTATCTATGTGCTATGTGCACCATAGGACTCTTCATTATGCACTCATATTAGATATTCATCAATTCATCTGGATATGGAAGTTGTTTAAACCACAGACCAAGGTGCGCACAGAATCTAGAGTTTATTGCTGCAGACCACCTTTGCTTAGATACTTTTATTTGCTGTAACAAACAAACTTCACACTCAAAGGAGGACCCAGACATGAGCTCATTTACTCTGATTAGCAAGGCACATCTTTGCCTTTATGCTTCTTTAGCAAACTCAATACAATGCTATATAAGGAATGCATGACGTCAAGTACGCGAGGAATCCCTTTTGCACATTCTGTGAGAGGTGAGAGTTGTGTATCACTACCATCCCATACTTGTTGATAAATGAAAGTTTTATTTGCATGTTAAGTGTACCATTGCACTCACAAGTGTGCACTCAGATTGGAAGCCCATTGCCTCTTAGATGCACGTAGAAGCTATTTGCAGAATAGTATATTGTGTGAATCCTTTATCTTGCACTTTGGTTTGTAACTTTATCTCACCAAGTGGTATGTAGCTACCATGCCAATGGCTGCTAACCACACGGTTTAATATTAGGTAGTGTTTCATATTATACATGTTGTTAAAGTCAGTTTCATTATGGATCCCTTTACAAAGGTCCTAGCTCGGTGGAGCAGATTGCAATAGGTGTGAGTATTAGCCTTGTCATCATTATTGGATCTGGAATTGTGCTGCTCATGATTTGTGGCTTCATCTACTGGAAACGCACATCTGGTAAGTGGTGCGAAATGCTTGGAACCCTTCCTTTAGTAGTACAAATTGATGTGTATAGTTGTTCTGTGTGCTTTCAAAGTTTGCACAAATTTGGACTACTTCAATCTACCATGTTCTACTTAGATTCAGTGGGTGGGTCATTGTTACAGTCCCTTCTGTAAAAGCAGAGTGTTTTTGTTCTTTTGTTTGTTCGCTTTTTAATCACAGAGTGATTACGAACCCAGGTGCTTAAGTAGTTTAATCTGAAGGAACTTCAATTCCCACTACAGTAGAGCTATCATGCTGTAGCTTCATATCATGCCACACCAGGCTAACAGATGAAAGGTGTTCAAACTTTATACTGCATGGCTGCAGTTTGGCATGCATACAGAGCTACTTATATAATTAGTGTTTGGATGGAACTTATGTATGTTACGTTAGCTATATTGTTTATTTGTTTATTTTTCAGTTGTCTCATTCAAGTTTATCCTTACAGATGAGAAGCCAGTTGAGAAAGCATGTGATCATAAGGCCCTTAACCCCATTTTTGAAAGACCACAGTGTGAGAGTATTCAACCAGAGCACAAAAGCCTCACTACTCCCCATCCAACAGCAGATGCATGGAGGGTGTGACGATCCAAATTCAGAATGGCCCAAATAGAAACAGCTTTGAGTGACTTTTGTTTGGTAACTTCCATTATAAATTGAGCATGCTGTTTAGATTACACTCCTATTGTATGCATGTGTAGCATTATAATTAGGGAAACTGCAATGTTGGGATTCTCTGACCAAATGTTTATGTATCAACTTAGAAGTTGGAAAAAAGGATGGCATTATTATTAATTTTTTTGTAGTATTAGGATGCTTTGTTTGATTGTTCTGTATGGTAGCTAAGTGTGTGGAATTTATCTGAACTTGGCATTTAATTTGATCTTTGCATTTCATTCAGTGAGTGTGACATTAGGTGGTCGGATGTGGATCGATGTTACTACTGCAACCAACATGCCAGTTTAATGTACAGCTTAGTGAACAGAATTCCACCTCCATGTTTTGACACTCGAACTTTCCCTCTAGCCTGGTACATTATCTGTTGTTGTCTGAATAGTTAGCTAATTAGCTATAACTAGCTTTAGGTCATCTTGCCTCAGTTGTAAGCAAACAGGTATGAGGTGAAAATAGGAAAACTAGCAATTGTTGGAATCAAACCCAGGATCCCTGCCTAAGCTGCTAGTGCTCTGATGCCTGGGCTACTGCTACGAAGCAACCACCAGCATCTATAGTCCTCAATGGTTATAATACTACAGGCTCATGCCAGGAAACCTAGTTTTGATCCTGGTGACTGATGGCTTTTTGCTTTCCTCTATTTCTGCCTGATTCAAATGGCAAGTAAGAAGTGATAATAATGCTACTACTGTATTATCTACACAACCAGAAGCTATATATAGACCCATGCAATGGCTCCACTGTGCATGCATACATATGCCAGTCGTTTAGTGCACACAGCTATATACATAGCTGCAATGCAATGATTGCAACACTGTAGCTACACTGTGGTGCCTACTGAAGTAGGAGAGTTGGTCAGACTTGGAGTACCCTCTACAGGTGTAGTAGTACTGACTGTGGTTGTCACGGTAATGGCTTTAGGAAGTGTCATCTACGCATCAGAAATTAAATCAGTTGTTACACCAGAAAAGTTTGTCAGAGAATATGTAGAATCATCGCACATGATGACTGTGTTAGTCAACTTAAGAAATATTACATAAACTTGCTATTATACAGCTTCCTGTTTATACATTGAAAATAAATTGCTACTAAATCCACTGGAAGAAACTAATATAAATTCTGTCCCGGTCAAGATTCTATCCTAATTCTTCTCAGCCTCTGGAACTCTGGCAGGATGGATTAGTATATACCCATAGACATGATTTGATTCTCAGTCTAAATCCTTTTTTGGCAGGTTATTAACAATGCACATGCAGTGAGTAAAAGTGCAGTTAATCTACTTATTATA
The DNA here is from genome assembly GCA_949130485.1 of Agelas oroides. Lineage (NCBI taxonomy): Eukaryota > Metazoa > Porifera > Demospongiae > Agelasida > Agelasidae > Agelas > Agelas oroides. The sequence continues at coordinate 12,275,797 of OX422183.1, read as the reverse complement.
TCTGGTTTGCACTAACTCAACAATATGTAGAACTGCAGAAAATGTTGCATGCAAAATGAGCCAATCAATCACCTAGTAATGTTGCATATATGCTTGCAAGCTGGTCTTGACCCCCCAAAAGTCAATATGGCGGTTTGTGTTTGCTCTTGTCATTTGGGGAACTAACTTCGACACATGCGCTTTTGAACACTACAACAGCCTATAGCCGTAGCTATTATGCTCATTCCCAGCATGCAATGTTTCACTTTTGTATTGATAAACCCTTCCTTTAATTATACACAGTGACACACACACTATTATGCTTTGTCCAAAACCAAAAGGTCAATAATTAGATGCACTGTTGCATAGTTGAGTATGTGTTCCTGGGGTTAGGAGAGATAAGGATTGCGCAGGAGCCCTGTGGTGGTTGAAGATAATGATTTGACTATCAGAAGGGTATAGACAGTCTAAGTTTGTCGACCTGTCCTGGGGGTGTTTGAAACAATGATTTGTCTGTCTCAGAAGGATAGACACCCTACGTACTTTTATCTGTCTTATGGTGGTTGATACATATAGTGATTTGTCTGTCATAGGGGTGTAATCACCTTACACTTGTCTATTCTCAAGTGGATTGAAGTCTAATGATTTGTCTGTCGTAGGGGCATAGGCAGCCTAACAGTTGTGCAGCTGGGGTGGTTGAAATGTAATGAGTTATCTAGTACTGGGAGATTGGCGCTAAAACATCTATTTTTAAGGGGCAGTAAACCGAGCTGCTGGGCCATTACAAACTATGGGTTTGTCCAAGGGTTTTAAAAGTATTTAGCAAATTATATCCCATACATGTTAAAAGGATCCAATGAAGTTATCAGATATGTGGCCTTGATGTCTAGCATACTCTGATTTCTAACAGATTTATTGCATGCTGAAGCTACAACGTCATAATTGGCTGGACCAAAGCTATTTTACTTCATTGAGGTGTAAATTAAGATGCTGACGTGTAATTTGCCTATCAATGGCATGCCTCACCTGCATGGCATACAGCATATGGCAGATGTTGGAGAAGGGAGGGAGATTTGCCATTGGAATCTTCCCCAAGGGGTTGGTACTTGGTCGAGATTGCCCCATGCAATCCACTCAAATTGTTTACTTTCCATGTATTTTATTTGAATAAATACAATATATATTCTCTATAGATAATTGAATGGATAAATGGATGTGCTGATTTGAGCTTGAGTTAGCCTCATTAATCATGCCATTGAGAGTTCATTATTTTATTTTACAGTTGCAGTACAAGGATTAGTATCACTTCAAACCTACCAGAAATTTTTACATACATAATTATGTACTCAATATTAGTCCTATAACTCACCTACATGAAAGTCAGGAATCACTTTCATCCCACCACTCATGTATATTTGGACATTTGTTATTATGTTACACTAACCCCAGCTTTCCATTACTAATGGTGGGGAACTTTTGGTATAGGATCTTGTGTGAATGACATGCCTCATAGAGGCTTTGACTATATAATCTAGAGTAAGTGTGTCATTTGTGCACTTTATCTGTGGTGGCCGTTTTATTTTTGGGGCATACCTACATAAGCAGTATTACCGTATTCCATGATACTGCATTGCTGAAGTTGTGGTTGAAGTGAATTGCTACGCAAACTTTGGTGTTCCAAGGACTGTCTTTTGGAGATCTGTCACTTTTCACAGTTGTCAGTGATACAGCTGATTGTGTGATGTTATAAATTGTCAATCCCACATGAAATGCTAGCAAATGAGTTGTCATGTCCTTATTTTACTGTTTCTTGCAAAACAGAAGGATTAGTACATGCACTAACTGAACTGATGTAAACAAAATGCAACTATACCACAACTAATGTTAGCATAAAATGTCCTGTTGATCTAGCTTCACATAATGAAGTTCTAAACACTACAGTGATTGTTACTAGCATGCAAAAGGAAACTACTAAAATTAATTTGTCAAATACAGGCTTGCAAAGAAGAAGATCAGTCAGAAGCATCTTTACTTCCAGGATCTGACATTCCTACAGGTGTATACGAAAAAAGTAATAGTAAAGGAGTGTATAAATGGTCAGATTGGTTTATTTTTTTCTTTATATATAGGAAATATGTAGTAATGGTGTATGAACACTAAGAGGTCACACTGATAGCTATGTACCCTCATCAGCTGCAGCCAGTTTCGTAGTGGCAACTTCATCAGGAGTATCCTTACATTTAGGATCGGATACTGTGATGCGGAATATGTGAAAACCAAAACAAGGTAAGGAAAAGAGGAAGATCAGTGTTGTTTTAGTTAACCAAGATACATTTTATATAGTAAGGAATACTTCACTAAAATTATATTAATAGTAATTAAAACTGCTCTTTTTGCTAAAAATTAAGTTGAAATCACTCCCAAAATTTAAGGCATATATAGTTAACTAAAAGTGATACTAACCTCTTGAGGGTTTTATTAAATTTGAACTAACAATTTGAATCTGTAGCCTAATACTATACTACTAGTCCAAAGTAAAGCAACGCTGGTTATATTACCTACTGTATGATGGGTATATGTACCTTCAGCCAGTTTGAAAGTAGTAACAGCAGAGTGTTCATCCTGGTATGTGGTTTTAAAAGAGTCAATGAGTAAGTACAACAATGCTTTACTGCTGCAGCAGGCAGTCTTAGAGTTTGTTCCTGCAGCTTATTGTACTGTCTTGGGATAGAGACAAGGCACTGTGTATAGACTCTAGCATGTGGACCCTTTCTCACCATTCATATGGTGTCTACATCATTCAAGATACATGCACAGAATCGTGTTGCTGTGTTAAGCTATGAAATCAGCAGAGGGCTGCGAACTCTGGCTTGCCAACGATGAAACATCTGCATGTGCAGTTAAACAAACAGTACCTCAGTTCGTAGGATTCTTCCCAGAAATGTACTTCCAAAAGGCATATGTTAAAATATTGGCTTAACGTAATGGAAGCCAGGGTAGCAACTGCTATAAAATAGTCAAATATAGCGTGGCAATTGTCCAAATTGTACAAAAGCCGTTCCTAAAGATGTAGCAAGAACCCTGGAATTAAGTTCATCCTGATGGTAAAACAATTATATGTAGATCTGGAGGTCATAATAATTATATAAATTAACTCACCGTATCAAATTTTGATTCAGCCTGGTAGTCTTCAATCTTTTCATATACATTCCTATACGTGTGATTGGATGAAGAGTATAAAAGTCCACATAATATATTATTAGGTAGATGGTTCATTAATTGCCAGCTTGCTTTCTCCTGACATGTTTGTATTCATACATAATACTAATTTTCAGTATGACATTTTCTAAAAAAAAAATTATTATCCTCTGTATGGCTCATTTAGCATTATTTCCAGGTCATCATCAAGCTTTCCATTACTTTCTGTCACTTCTGCATGGTGGGTGGGGGCATGGGAACATTGCTAAGGCTTGTTTGCATCTGCTTCAAGATAACATACCCGTGTATACCGTCGACGTCATTGGCTGGGTTTGAGTAATGCAGCTCAATTCCAGGATGACTGGGTAGAAGAGAAAACAAATTGAGCTTTGAAACTGCAGCTAGACAAACTAAGCTACATATAATGTTTGTTAACATTAGAACGTCAGAATTGCCATGCATGCAAACATGGCCTCTCTGTGTCTTGTTTTATCATCTGTTCCAGCAGTGTATCAATAATATGATTTATTTGTAGTTTTGTCATCTTTTGTTTTGTAGATAATTATGTTCAGAAAAAAACAATCCAGAAGTAGATTATTTTGACATGGACATCAACTAGTGACCATCATGTGGTCCACTCACTATGTGTGCTTCTTGTGTTTCTTCTTGTACCGGTAGAAGAGTACTATAACAACCAGAACCACTCCTAGCACAATCAACCATCCAGCAACTGCAACGATCGGAATTCCAGGTTGAATTCCATTGGCAGCTGGTTGCACACTTGTATTGTTTGTGGGGAATCCTGCATATACAACAGTAGGTTGAATAACAGAGTAAGACTTGTGTTACACTTCATCCCAAATTAGACTATTCACAGCAATGCTTTGGTTGTACATGTACCTAAAGATTAGATCACATGCCTGGACATTATTTCAGACCTACATGTCTTCAATCAACTCCTAGTCAGTATTGCACAAACCTTAAAATGTAAAATTTTATGTGTGTCACTGAAATTGAATGTGCTTTTGCCCTACCCTGGGTTTTGTGCATAGCATGCATGTAAGACCCAAGCTAGTGAGCTACATATACCAGTAGAGAGCAGACTAACAGCTATGTTTGCATTGCACCTCTAAACCAAATTTGCATAAATTTTGGTTAACTACTGGGTATATATCCTTAACACGGACTCTATCGTTTTCCTTCAGATTCCACAGTTAGTCTGAGAGTGACATGTTTGTTCATTATTTTAGCTGGCTAATATCACAAGGAGTTCACCTGCTGAAGGAGAAGTGGTGGTGAGAGTGGGAACAACAATGGGCACACTGCTGGAGTAGTTGCCATATCCAACTCTTGTCCTCGCACGAACCTGTAAAAATATGGTTTTTATTACATTTTATGGAAATTAAAGCCTCCTTCAAATTATAGAACTTTGCACAGGGAAACCTAATTAAAACCGTTTTTAAGTGTGTGAATGCAAAACTAATGGCTTGAGTGTAAACATTAACACAGGAATGCATGTTTGCAAATCATTCAAACCTTAACCAACTCAGTATATAAAACAGATGACAAAGATCTTTAACTACAACTTTACTTTTTGTAGTCTCTCAATTGTGCTGCGTAACAACATACATAATTATACATAATATTTTTCTGTTCATTATACTCAACATGAAGAGAGTACCAATAATTATAACAGATCGACAATTTTGACAAATTTAATGATTATAGTAGACAACTGTCTCTTTAATGCAACAAAATAACTAAAGTCTTAATGCAGAAATTACCTTAAACTCATAAGTTAGTCCATGAACCATTCCTTGTATCACATGCTGCAAACTCAGAATGCTTGCAACTGAATAAGGACCATCTAGTAGCTGCATGTGTCAGAGAAAAGAATATTAATGATGAACTTGTGCAACTTGCGTGTGGTTACACAACTGTCACACCTTGAATGTTTCATAACTTCAGTATACACACACTGATAAACACACTGCCAAAACATATTTTGCGCAAAATGAGCAAAGTACATGTAGTAAAAGTTAGTTGTACAAGGACATAATCAAGCTTGACATATTCATGGTACATGACTAGTATTCCACATAGCTTTACAGAACAGAATAAATAAATAACACTAATCATTTAATTTGCTGTTGCAACAGCAACAAATGTGGTGTGGGTAATATCATTTTTAGCAACACAAGCAATAGTGCATACCTGTGTTCCATTGTGCCCAGCATAGAACACCTGGTACTGTGTTATCACTCCATTGGGCTCCTCAGGTGGTAGCCAGGTGAGTACAGCAGTAACATTATCAGCACCTTGCCTTAATTCAACAGTGACGTTCGTCACAGGGCCAGGAGCTGAAGCACAAAGTAGATCATAATAACGTATGCTTTGTCAATGATGTTGCTTACATTAACAATCATGTTACTTACTGTCCTCATAGGTCTGAAATACAGTCATGTTGGACAATGGTCCTCTTCCATGTACAGTTGATGCAGCAATTCTTGCAGAGTAATATGTGTATTTTTCCAGACCTGCATGCCATGAAATGATCCCAATGGTCACATGTACGAAGATTACCAAAACATCGCTTTACCTTCAATGTGTCTCACTGTAACACTGGCAGAGGTATTGTACTCATGGATGGAACCAGACTCCATATTGGTAAGAATGACTGTGTAGCCAGTAATGATTCCATTTTGGTCAAGGAGGTCAGGGGGCAGCCACCGCACTTCAATTGATGTTGAGGAGAGTATAGCGATTTGGATTGTATTTGGGGTTCCTGATGGCTCTGGAGAAGCCAAAAAGTAGAATGGTACATGCACAGAGCATTTTACCGTGCCATAATGTGTATGATTAAAATTACATAAGCCCCAGCCAGAATAAGGTGGGTCAATAAACACAATTAATATTAGAAGTACACAATACTTTAAATTTGGTGTTTCAGGTTTTGGTAGATAGTTAGACCCTTTTCTAGTTTGAGCTGAAATAATTATGAGTTATGCAAAACATTTAGCTAGATAACATTTTTAACCTCCTTACTAAAGCACTATACAAAATGTCATAATAACAAACCGGCTCCAGGCAGGGCTTGAATGATAGTGATGCTCATCCCGCTTCTTCCAACTGTGTTTGCCATGATAACTGAAAACTTGTACACGTGATGTTCTTGCAGGCCATCCACAACTACCGTTTCCCGCTGTAGTGGGACACTGGCAAGTCTAGGGTCTGCGTTGTTGGCAAGGGGGTTGCCTTGAGTTGGGATTGCTTTTGTCATGATTGTTTGAGATGAATTATCAGATGTCATCCCAACTGGTCCCAATAGTTCATACACAACTGTGTAGTTGGTAATCCTTCCATTCCAGAGCTGTGGGTCTGGTGGTAGCCAAGAGAGCTTGACACGTGTAGCAGAAACCACCTCCACTGTGAAGCTGTGAATAGGAGCTCCAGGAGCTAAAGAAAAAGTAGTTAGGAAGTAAACAATGAGAAGAATGGTGCTATGTTGCTGCTGAGCTAACCTGATTCTGGCATTCGAAAAAAGGAGGGGTTGCTGAAAGGTCCAAGTCCAGCTATAGTACTTGCTGCAATAACACACTGGTACAAATGGAAGGGTCGGAGTTCTCGCAGTAGTACAGAAACATTCTCAGTATCAAGTTGTTCAATAACTCTAGCAGTGTCCACTTCTATAACAAAGAGCCTGTATAACACAATAACTCCATTTCGGTCCCCAAAAGGAGGCAGACCCCAGTGAATCTCTGCTGAGGTTGCATCCAACAGTACAATGGCTATATCTTGTGGAGCATTACTTGGTGCTACAAGAAAGAATGGAGAATGCTTCCAGTTAATCATGGCAAAATAAACCACTCGGTAACATAAGTATAAATTTATGATGAAGCTTTAACCAGACTTGGAAGCAAACTATGGTCATTTTATGGTATACCTCCTTGGTGAGTGGTGACACTGATATTTTCTGCTGGTCCAGGCCCAATCGTTTCTGCTGATATACCACACTGGTAAATGTAGTATGGATGGAGGGAGTTCACAGTGAGAATGAAGTTCATCCCACCTTTCCTAAAGTACATCATCCTCCCTGTCACAACTTCAGTGATGGTGATATTGTAGGCCTGGATAACTCCATTCCGATCCCCAGGTTGTGGAGGCTCCCATGTCAGTCTGATGCTAGTAGAGCTGATGGCAACACCTTGTACATTTGTTGGTGTGCCAGAGGGTACTGCATGCATACGAACATGTGGTCAAAAATATTTTGTTAATGAAAATAGCAATTGTTGCCACAAGGGATTATAAATCTCAACTATGTAATTCCTAACAAAATACACTGGCATAAATATAATCAACAAGTGCAAAAGGAAAGATCCTGCAGTAGCATACAGTATCAAACAGTGTCATCGGCACCATACAGTGCTCATAGCATATGTAAACCTATATTCAAGTGGTGCAGAGACATTTCTCATTTGCTTACCATCTTGTGGAGTTTGCAGTACATGGGCCTCAGTATAGGGACCTAATGCAATAGTAACTGCAGCTACAGAGATGTGGTAGTTATAAAAAGGATGTACATTCTTCGCTGTAATGGTAGTGTTGTTTGTTGTGAGGTGAATATGTTGCCCTGTCTCAGCCACAGTAACATTTACTAGGTAACTTTGTATGATGCCATTTTGCTCCTCAAGTAGAGGCTGACTCCAGTTGATCTGGATGATTCTGGGGCCAAGTGCAACAGCTGAAATCCCCTGAGGTGGACCACTTGGAGCTACACAAAGCAATGCATGTTGAGATAATGTATAGCTCCCATATGTACACATTCTGGATTACAGAATTATTACAGAAAGACTATTCGTTCCATTTGAAACTGTACCATACATATATACACAACAGAACTACTAATACTATTGCATGCATGTTCTTAGTTATCAACTGAAGAAAGGTAAGCACTCACCGTCTTCAAATGTCCTGACTCTGAGTGGTGAGGTGTATGGCCCAGGTCCAATTGTAATAGCAGCAACAGAACACACATACTCATTGAATGGATGAAGAGATTCCAATTGCAGTGTAAGATCATCTGAAGGTTGACTACGTAGTGTATATGAATAAGTAGTATTTGTCTGTACTTCAGACACAGATACTGTAAACAAGCGAACAAGCCCATTTTGGATTTCACGTGGTGGTGGTTGCCATGTGAGTTGAATCTGTGTAGAACTGACAACATCCACCGTGAAATTTTCAGGAGGTCCACTAGGCACTGCCGAAGGGTGTACATACAAAGATCATACAAAGCTCAAAGTACAATACAATCCTGTAGCTATGTGAATGATGTGAAGATGTGTTCACCATGCACTAGGTACTAACTGTTATTGTCATGTGTTGTGAGGTGTGATTGGATTGCTGCCTGACTTACTATTCCAAGCAGTTATGATATATCAAGTTGTTATTTACTACCTTAAGGGCACTATTGTTTGCGGGTATTTAATTTAGCGGTTTTAGCGAATAGCCCATTTTTCGCTAAAAATTGTACTCGCTGATATTGAATTCATTGCTACATTTTCGAATAAATAGAAGATTAAAATGTCAAAATCGCTAAAATTAATACCCGCTGAATCTGCTATTTTCAAAACTAAAATTAGTACCAGTAACCCTAAGGTATGATTATGGAATGTACTATCTGCATCTTACTTTATCTAACAAATAGACTGGTTTACCTTCTTCATCTGTTGTGACATTGTATGCACTACTTAGAGGTCCAGGTCCAATGGTTACAGCTGAGATGACAAAGCTGTAGGTGTAGTATGGATGCAGCAACTCCATATCAATTGCTGTGCTATTGGACATCAATTGAATATTTTCTTCACTCTGCTGTACTGTCACACTAATGATGTATGTACGGATGATTCCATTTTGGTTGGCAGCAGTGGGTGGGTCCCAGATTAGGCTGATACTGCGAGATGTCACATTTGCAGTTGCAAGGTTTCTTGGTGGACCACTGGGAACTATATGTAAAGAGATAACAAAAGAGATTGTTTATGTTATTACTGAAGAGCAGTGCTAAGTAACCTTAGATCTTTACTCACCAGCTTCTGAAGTTTGAAGGGTGATGTTGTCACTGATGGGACCAGCTGCCACTGTCACTGCAGCAACACTAAAATTATAGGTATAGAATGGATGGAGATTATGAACACGGAAGTTAGTTGTGGTGGAGTTCAGTGTGAATGATCTTCCACTCTCCAGTTCAGTAACAAACACATAGTAGAGTCTGATTAGACCATTCCTGTCCTCCTCAGGTGGTGGCTGCCAGTTCAGAATGACTGAAGTGGCAGTAATGGCATCTTGTCTCAGATATTGAGGAGGAGCATTTGGTGCTGTAGTAAGATAAATTAAACAGTGTGTATAGATTAAAATAACACAATATCACTGTGTGAATCAAACAATGTATTTGTTGCATCCTAATGCATCCGTGTGTAGTTATACATTGCACTTCAGTAGCAGTTGCATTAACTAAATCTGGTCTATGTGTATCTATGTGCAGCGATAAAATATCTTACCTTCTTCTGGGGTATAAATCCTAAGACCGCTAGAAAATGGTCCTCTTCCAACACCAGTTTCAGCAGCAACAACTACCATGTATGTGGAGAATGGATGCAATCCCACTAGTGTCACACTCAGAGATGAAGTAGTATGGTGCTGAACTATTGTGTCATTGTCTTCAAGAGATACATTGACAACATAGGCAGTGATAATCCCATTCTGATGCTCAGGAGGTGGAGGTTGCCAAGTCATCAGTATAGTGGTGGAGTTCACAGTTGTAGATTGAATTATATGTGGTGAAGCTGCAGGAACTGCACAAAAAAAAAAGATAAGAGAAAATGTCATAACGCACTCTAGCTAGGTAAACTTAGTTTCCACTTTATTTAACTGTGCATCTAATTAAGCAGGAGATCAACATCCTAACATTATAGGAGTGTGCATACCATCTTCTGACATTGTGGCTATTGCAGCATCACTGTAGGGGCCTATCTCCACTGTCACTGCAGCCACAGTGAAGCTGTAGGTGTAGGCCGGATGCAAGCCAGTGTAGATTGAGGTGGTGTTTGTTGAGTTTAGCTGAAACTCTCTGCCACTGTGAACTTGTACTATTCTGATGGAATAATGTCTGATATCTCCATTGTGCTGGTCTTCATCTGGTGGTAGCCAACTGAGGTGAACACTGGTAGAGTTGATCACCAGGGCAGTCAGGTTAGATGGAGCACCAGATGGAGCTATAAGGTAAAGAAGTCAAATAATGTCATTGTGACAGTGTTCTTCCATTTATTTCTTCCCCTGTGTGACACTTGACGACTTGATGCACCAGTATAGTGATTATACAATTTGTACACTAAAAGTTCAGCTAGAAACAGTTACTCACCGGCCTCTAGTGTTGTCACCGTCACTGGATTGCTGAATGGTCCTTGCTCGACAGTTTCAGCAGCAATGGTGAACTGGTACTGGTAGTATGCATGAAGGGAACCAATAAGCATCTCAGTGTAATTTTTTCCCCTCGTGTAGCTGGTCGGAATGTCTGTAACAGTCTCAATTTGCCTAATATGGTATTTCTTGATCACTCCGTTTTGCTGGTCAAGTGTCGGAAGAGACCATTGCAGAAAGACAGCAGTGGAATTTAGAACATCTGCTGTAAAGTTCTGAGGTGGTGAGTCAGGAGCTACAGAGAGTAAAAGTAAAATGCTCAAGTAGGATGAAAATTCTTTCACAAATTCATAGTCATTGTAAGCACCATGGATTTGCGTAAAACTTACCAGCTTCCAATGTTGTTACAGTCCGTATTTCACTGTATGGTCCAGGACCGATTGTATATGCTGACACAATAAACTGGTAGGTGTGGTATGGGTAGAGTTGTGTAATGTTGCATGGTACCATGGTGCAGTTCTGCTGAAAACTCTCCACCGTACGTGGGTGAGTAGCAGTAATGTTGACAATGTAATAGATGATAGCTCCATTTTGCTCATCATGTCTGGGAGGGTTCCATGAGAGCTGAACAGTCATGGGATCAATGGCTGTAGCAGCAGTGATCTCAGGAGAACCAACAGGAACTGGAAATAATCAACAAGTGCAGATCAAGATCAACCCATGCAATACCAAAACAATGAACAGCATCATCAACATAGGAAAATCGCTACTTCACAAGATTGGGAGACTTACTATCTGGAAGTGTCTGCACAGTTAGTGGTACAGAATATGGGCCAGGCAGCACAGTCGCTGCTGAAATACTAAAATTGTATGTGTAGTATGGATGTAAGCTTCCGACAGTAATGTTCAGTCCAACTGTGGAGTGAGTAAATATTTCTCCTGTATCTTGCACCACCACCCTAACAATATACTGCCTGATGATGCCATTATGGTGCTCAGTTGGTGGAGGTGACCAGGAGAGGTCAAAAGAGGTGGAAGTAACTGCCGTATATCTAATAAACTGAGGTGCGTCACTTGGTTCTGGAAGTGGAATAAAAGACATAGTGGCAAATGACAACCAGAGGTTATGCATAGCACATGATTAAAGTATAAAATACTAGTTGGTACTGTGGCAGTAAATACAGTCTTAATGAAAAACACACCATCCTCTAATGTCTGTACAGAAATTGAAGCACTGAAAGGTCCTCTCCCAGCATCTGTCTGGGCAGCAACTGCAGCACTGTATAATGTGTATGGGCTGACAGGATCTAAGATATAGCCTGTTGATTCTGTGAATAGTTCTTCAGTTTCACCCATCACAGGTGAGGTAACATTCAGTATGTAGCCAGTAATAACTCCATTTTGACCCTCATTCAATGGAGGCTGCCATGAAAAGTGGATGGTTGTTGAAGTTATATTTACCACTACGACATTCCTTGGTGCAGAACTTGGAGCTGGAGGAAGAGAATCAAGATTAGCTACAAAAGAATAGATAGACTAGGTCTTGTGTTGAATTAAGGATCAGACCATTTTGGCAACTCACAAGAAGTAGATGTAACTGCTTGTATTGAGTATGAAAATGGGCCAACAGTATTAGTGATTGCAGCCACTGCTAGCGTGTAAGTGTAGTGTGGATGGAGAAACTGCAATTGGAGTTCTGCAGTTGGTGACCTGGTCATAATTTGGAATTTTCTCTCAGTGTATTCCTCTGTTACATTGACAAGGTAGTCACGAATGATGCCATTTTGGTATTCAGTAGGTGGGGGATTCCACCTCAGTAAGAGAGAGAAGGCAGTGATGTTTGTAATGGTAACATTTCCCGGTGATGCTGAAGGTGCTGTAGTGAGAGAGAAGACAATAAAATTAATATGCATACCTTCAACATGATACAAATTCATCCACATACCATCTTCTGGCATTTCAATAATGGAATGAGGAGTGAAAGGACCCAAGGCAACTGTCTCAGCTGCTACACCGTATGAATATCGGTAGAAAGGGTGCAAATCTTGAACAGTAATTTCAGTGCTTGCATTCTCTAATTGGTACTCATTGCCACTGTTCAGTTCTGTGATGTTAATGACATATCTCCTGATGACCCCATTTCTCTCTTCTTCCACTGGTGGCTGCCAGGTGATACGAAGTGTCCTTGAATCAAGAGGAGTTGCAAGCAGGTTGTCGGGTGGTGCTGTTGGAGCTGCAGAATACATCAAACTTGATATTACTACAAAATTTCAGCTTCAAATGCTCCCAGAGTTTAGTACTAAAGTAATAAAAGGTTTTACAAGCAGATCCCCTTTGGAGAAGCCAGCTACAGATTCCCACAAGGGTCAACTAATTCCACTTTATCTATCAGCACCTCCTTTCCATTGCAGGCTAGCATTGCAGTCCTATACTCTTCAATTGCACACTCCCTTTGCAATTTTCTCTTCCAAATCATGCTCCCATTTCATCACACTCCCATTGCAACTTCCCTTCATTGCACACTTCCATTAATTGCTATTAAGTAACTACCTACATCATTAAGATGGTCTTGTTACTTTGCTGTGTAGGAAATCAATATCTTAGGTAAGCATCACAAGAATCGCAGCACAAACACAAATTTGTTTGTTCAGTGCTGAAACTGAAACCAAAAAGTGAGCAGTAGTGCATCCACTAGAACTGGCTTGAGCGTTTGTTAGCTGCTGAGAAGCCCAGTTTTCAGGTATGTATGCTTAGGTACACAAGTGCATGAAACATGCAAAAACCTCTGCAATGTGTGTTGTCTATAGCTGTACAATCACTTGCTTCAATAGTTAGTATAGCTAACTGGATGGAAACTAAGTGAAATGTGGTTTCCCTAGCATCTGCAAAAACTGCTGATGGAATAGACATATCCCATGAGGAGTTTGGTAAACAAATTTCTAATTTTCATGCGTTGTTGTTTCATGTTGTTAACAATATTTCTGTTGTCTGATAACAGTCTGTGATAATGATATCCTCACTCCCTGCTTAGTGACCATGAGAATGATGAGACTAGTTTGCTAGCAATATAAATATGGCAACTTTGGAGCACAAAACTGTTGAAGGAGTTTGCTGCATTCACAGCAGCCATGTTTATGAAGAGATTGAGAAGCAGCTGTTGGCAATATACTTGCATGTGAAGGTAAACCAAGAAACCCTGTCGACAGGTGTGTGGTGGCATAGGGTCTCTCTATAGGGTCAGGAAAAGCAGCCAGTCCTGCTGCAGGTATTATACAAGAGCCATCTTGCACCAGCAAACTGCACTGAGCTCATGATGCACTGAGTTCATGAAAATGTGCCGATCCTAATATTTAATCAAATTGTGCACTTAATTCACTTAAAAATATGTGCTTAATCTTTGTGGTTTGCACCAACCACAAAAACACTTTTTCAACAGATATATCCTAATAACTTGTTATGCACCCGATTAGATGCTGATTGCTCACTCTGATAGCATTACAAATTTATCCAAAAGCAGTAAACCTTACCATCTTCAGGAGTTTGAATCACTACAGGTGGACTGAATGGTCCTGGAGCCACTGTCTCAGCAGAAACTGAGCAAGTGTAGGTTGTGAAAGGATGCAGGTTTTGCACAAGCGTACTGGTTGTCTGTGAGTACGTAATCAGCTCTTCTCCACCATCTTGAGATGTGATGTTGACAATATATCTTCTAATAATGCCATTTTGTTGGTCCATTGGAGGAGGTGCCCATACAAGTTCAATTTGTCGCTGGCTGATTGTAGGTACTTGCACATTAGTGGGTGGTCGAGAGGGAGCTATTGAGTAAAAAAAAAAGGAATTTATATAAAATATAACGACATGGTGTAAATAGTATATCTCCTGGCCTAACTGCATGGATGGTAAATAACTATGCCAGTCCACGTTAACTCCAGAAGGAACTTCCATGCATATGCCTACATATGAGCTTAGTATACAATAATATAGCAGCTGCAATTTCCAAAAAGGAGTCTGCATGTTGCCATCTGTCTGTGCAAATTCACAAACCTTTTAAGAATGACAAGAGACCTAGTTAACTGGATGTAGTTACCATGCATACCTGCTTCCTTTGTTCGGATTGTAATTTCTGTGTGGTTAGTTCCGACACCCACAGTGACAGGGACGATAGAGAATGTGTAGGTATAAAATGGGTGCAGTGAACCAACAGCAAGTTCGGTTGTCTCAGAATCAGTTGATGTATTGAACACTGCCCCAGTCTCCTGTTCAGTATAAGTTATCTGGTACTCTCTGATCATTCCATAGTGAGTGTCTTCTGGAGGATGGTCCCAGCTGATGTGGATGCTGGTTGGTCCAGTGAACAGGACGGTTATGTTAGTTGGCTCTCCAATGGGAGCTGCACATGTAAACAAACAAAAAATAAGTGAAGGTTAATAAGTCACTGAATGTGTTCTTAAATGGTGCTGCTGCTAAAAGCTGAAGATTTACATAAAATAATCTCTATCCATGTTTCTACTTGTGCCTGTGTTAATAGACAAACCTTCTTCCTGTGTTGTCACTGATGAAAAGTTAGTGGGTGGTCCTCCACCAGCAATTGTCTGAGCAGATACAAGGAAGCCATATGTGGTAAAAGGTCGGAGAGGGTACAGTGTCAGATTGTTAAATTCAGTGAAGATTGTGGATGCTTCTCCTGTCTCCAGTTGAGTTATGTTGACAGTATAGCCAGTAATTATGCCATTCTGTCCTTCGACTGGAGGGGTATCCCATGTCAGAAGGATTGAGCGAGAGGAGAGAGCAACTGCAGCAGAGTTGCGTGGAGGAGAGCTGGGAACTGCATAGCGTCAAATGACAAAACATTGATATATAACCAATCATAGTAGCAGAAACACTACGTTAACCTTACCATCTTGAGGCATTTGCAGCACTGATGGTTCAGTAAATGGTCCAAGACTCACTGTATAAGCTGCTACACTGAACCAGTAGGTATAGAATGGGTGTAGAGATGGTAGAGTAAATGAAGTGTCCACTGAGGTCCTTTGGAACCTCCTTCCAGTGTCAACTTCAGTGATGTTAATCCAGAACTGTCGGATCACTCCATTGTGGTGTTCACGAGGAGGAGGAGACCAGGAAAGGTAGACACTTCTAGCATTTATGGCAGATACTGTCAGATTTTGAGGAGAACTTGAAGGGGCTTGAAACAAAGGTAATAAAGATTGGTAACCTTTTTTTACACACACTATACTGTAAGTTACCACTTACCAGCTTCAAGAGTCTCAATTTGTAATATATTACTAAATGGGCCATGTCCAGCATTGGTGACAGCTGCAGATATACAAGTGTATACTGTGTAAGGTTGGAGATTGTAAACAGTTAACATTGTAGAATTTGAGAACAGCTCTTGTCTCTCTCCAGACAGCAGTTTTGTCACGTTGATGGAATAGCCTATGACACGTCCATTGAGATCTTCAGGTGGTGGTGCTTCCCACATGAACTTAGCAGATGTAGAGGACACAGTGATAGCTCTGAGCATTCTTGGAGCACTGCTTGGAACTGTAATAAGCCATAATGAACACAATTAGTGACAGGAAATGTAGGTGGTAATGAATATTAAAGCTGAAGAGAACGTACCATCCTCTGGCATTGTGATATTTATTTCAACACTGTATGGTCCTTCTGCAATGGTGAAAGCAGCCACTGTACAGTTATATGTGTAGAATGGGTGCAGAGAGGGTACTGTGAGAGATGTTGCAGCAGTGACTAGACGATAAGCCATTGCAGTTTCTCTCTCAGTGATGTTGACTCGATACTCTCTTATGACTCCATTTTGGTGTTGAAATGGTGGAGGTACCCAAGATATCAGTAGTGTTCTTGAATCAATTGCTGTTGTTTCCACACCTTCAGGAGCGAATGTAGGAGCTGCAACAAATGTCATTAACCAAAAGATTAATAAACCAGGGCATAATATATAACCCAATATGTTTGGTACAGACAAGCCAACTGCAGGGAATATCCTTACTAGCTCAATACTTATATACTGGTTATTGGAGATTTTATGTAACTGATTAAAGGAGCTTGCTACTTGTAAACATATTCATTTACAACATATTTTGCATCAATCTTAGTGCTCGTGTCTGTATGACTCACTTTCCATTATACCTAAACAGTATAGCTTTACCATCTTCTAAAGTTGTTGCTGTCATGGCTAAGCTTGGAGGACCAACACCAACACTAGTTTCACCAGAAACTGTGAATATATATGTCCAGTGAGGATGAAGTGAGTTTACTGTGAGCTGGTTTGATGCAGACACAAGCCCAACTCCTTCTCCAGTCTCCACAGTGGTGATATTCACAACATATTGAATAACTATCCCATTTTGTTGCTGGGGAAGAAGTGGTTGCCAAGAAAGGTTAACAGCTGATGATGAAATGACTACTGCAACAAGATCCCTTGGCACACCACTGGGAACTATAGGAAGGCAAATTAGACATTAGTGGTAAATTTGAGTGCATACAGAGAAGAGTCTGTGCTTGTGCAGAGAAACACTTACTATCTTCCATTGTGGTAACGCTAACAGGCTCAGCTCCGGGTCCTGCCCCAATTGTCACAGCATACACAGTACACACATAGGTGTAGTACGGATGCAGAGAGGAAAAAGTTATCCCCATCTGTGTTGTAACAGCACTAAATTCAAACCCAGTTTCAAATTCTGTCACATTAATTGTGTAATGTCTTATTGCTCCATTTCGATCTTCAAATCGGGGAGCACTCCATGACAATGCAATGGCTGTTGAATTGATGGAGAGGCCTGAAATATTCTGTGGTGGTCCAGATGGGACTGCATAAATAAAAAAATATTGCGTAAAATTCCAGTCCTTGTTAATTTTGAAAATCAATTGGTAACTACCATTAAAGGCAGAGCTTGCTTAAATAGCTATCTATAATAGATTCACTTATGCCCTACAATAATGTCCAGTACACAAACAGCATGCTTACTATATTTTGTTAATGGTCCCTTTGTGTAATGTTTACCAGTGAAAGTCTGACACAATATCAATTCTTCAAAGCAAAGTTCTAACACATGTTGCCTCTTCTGTTTTATTCTCCAAAATTTCATTGTGGTGTTAATATCGCTGAGTAATTTCAGCTATCTGCTTTTGTGTTTAGCTACAAACACTTAAGGGCTTATAAATGCACATGCATTATGAAGTCGGTGCACCTTACTTTGTTCTAGCAAGTGAACAGAGATGGCCACACTGTATGGGCCTGGTTGTGTAGTTTCTGCTCGGACTCTGCACATATAGTGGTAGTAGGGGTGAAGAGAAGTGATGGTTGTCTGGGTGTCATTTGTTGTAACCTCAAACTGCCGTCCAGTTTCATATTCCACTATGAGAAGTGTGTAACGTCGAATGTCTCCATTTATTTCTTCAAATGGAGGTGGTTGCCACATAACAGTGAATGACTGAGAAGTAACTGTTGTCAACTGTGAACTTGATGGTGGTGCAGTGGGAGCTGGAGAAAAATAATCATGCTGTCACTAGCTAACTGAATGCCAGTAGATAAACAGAACACGGTAGCAGAGTTGTACACATACCTGTTTCTTGAGTTTGCACATAGAATGGGTCGGTGAAAGGACCACTGCCAATGACAGTATGGGCTGCAACCTGACTGCGGTAGTTAAAATATGGATGTAGTCCTCCAACATTAATAAAAGTGTCTACAGTGTAAAATGTCCACCGCCTGCCAGTTTCCTCCTCAGTTACCCTCACAGCATAATACTGCAGATCTCCATTTATGTCAATGCGAGGTGGAGGAGACCAGTTGAGAGTCACCTGAGTTGGACTGTTAGCCACACCAACAGCAGATTGAGGTGGTGTTGATGGAACTGTGGTGGGAACATGGAAAGCACACTTGTTACTCAATGCAATTAAGAGCTGAGTGCATCAACTAGAGTCTAGATCTCTAATTCGCCATTCTGAGACCAGATTAGCTAGTGTGAAAAGTAGTACAAGTAGAGGGCAGTAATTTTCATGTGGCATGTACTCTTTACTCTTCGTTAACTCAATCAATGCTCTGTATATAGCTAAAGCTTGTGGTTTACCATCTTGCTGTGTAGTGAAGTTCACTGCTGAGCTGAAAGGTCCAGCCCCGATACGTGTAGCTGCTGCAACCACAACTATATACTCAACATGTTCCTCCAAGTTTGTCACAGTATGACTGGTGGCGTTTACATTCACAGTGATATCTGGTATTTCAAAATGAGATTGGGAAACTATCAGCTGGTAGTATACGATCACTCCATTTTGGTCCTCAAACATAGGAGGTTGCCATGTGATGGTAGCCTCTCTCCTTCCAACATATGTCACTTGGACCTCAGATGGTGGGGAGCTTGGATCTGCAAATAAACATGAGATGCATGTGGGATGGAAAATGAAAAGCATACTACTATGCATTATTCATACAATATCCAGTTGGTATATAGCCAAAGCACAGGCAACTCACAGTCTTCATCTGTTTTTGCAGTGACTTCAGCAGAGGGTCCAGCTCCAATTCGAGTTGAGGCATGCACCATAAATGTGTAGACTGTATCTTCATTGAGACTCTCCACTGTGTAGTTTGTGGTTCTATTTCCAGGAATTGGAACAACTTGTGGAACACTCTGACTCACACTGTATGTGACAGTGTAGGATGTTATGACCCCGTAGGGAAGATGTGGGGAAAACCAATTCAAATGTACAGCTGTTGAGTTCAGTACAAGGGCACTGAATTGTGAAGGGGTATCATGAGGAGCTGAAAGGGTGAGATGGCATAATTGCTAAATTCATTTTCATGTAATACTGAAATCATACTGTCAGGTATCTATACATTATAGCAGTAAAAAAGAAACTCACTTGACTCATCTGTTGTTGCAGTAACTATCTTGCTAGAGCTTCCTTCTCCTACAGATGTGTTGGCTGCAATAAAGCACTCATAGTTGGTGAAGGGGGTGAGATCTTCCACAAATGCTTCCGACTGTGTACCATTGGACACTACCAGAATGGTGTAATCAGATATGTCACCTAACCCATCTTCTTCTCCAGACATAGCTGTCAGTGTTCCTGATCCACTACTGGTAGCAAATGGAATGCTTCCTGAAGCTGAACTCAAGACTTCTGCATCATCAACAATTGCTTCCTTGCAGTATACACTATATGCTACAACAATTCCATTTGGCTCCTCTGGTGGTTTCCACTGAATATACAGCTTGGTAGGAGAACCAACCACTTTAGCAACAGTAGTATTTACTGGTTTGCCTGGAACTGAGGAACACCGGAAAGAAAAATCTTAGATGTTAGTCACCTTGATGATTGACCATGTAGTTACATTAGCTATAAGGAGTAATTCTTATACTTTTGGGCTGATTTATGCATAAAACATCTAGGGGTTTACTACAGTTATAGCTAATGATTAGAGACTTAACTGTCTTCAGGTGTTAAAACTGCCTCTTCATCACTGTAAGGTCCAGTTCCTGGTGTTGTGAATGCTGCCACTGCACATCTGTACACAGTGTACGGCTTGAAGATGGCAGCTGAGAGGTTTGTTTCATGCTGGTCTGAGTAGAGTTGGAACATCATCCCATTGTCATCTGAAACAATGCTTATAGTGTAACCGATTATGATTCCGTTTTGTTGCTCCAGTAGAGGAGGTTCCCATGAGAAGTAGAGAGTACGAGAGGTAGTAGCTTCAATAGAGAAGTTCAGAGGAGGACCAGATGGGACTGGAACCAATCAAGTTAGAAAGATTGTCAACATGTTAGCAAATTATAGGGTGGCTACATTATGGCAGTGGGTATTGGGAAATTGGTTATCAGATAATTCTCAAAAGACGAACACAGAAAATAATAACTACCAAATGACTATTGGCTTCTCTAGTGTAAAATCAATGTTCAGATGTACAAAAGGTACTTGAACAATCTGAGAACACCTATGACAACTTGCTAATGCATATCATATAATTACCTCCTTGAGGAGTGATGATGGAGACATTATGAGAGAATGGTCCAACACTGTTGGTGACGGCAGCAACCACACAAGTATAAGTGTAGTATGGGTGGAGCCTTGAAATATTTAACTGAGTGGCGACAGCAGTGTACACATCTACTTCACCAGTCTCCACCTCCAAAACCGAAATAAGGTAGTGGCGAAGGATACCATTGCGGTTCTCAACAGCAATGGTATCCCACCTCAGTGCAATTGTAGTTGAGTTAACTGCATGGCCGGATAAGTTTGGAGGAGCTTCACTGGGAGCTGTGATGGAAAGATGTGACATTACACAGCTAAATGTCACCATGTGTGTAATTATTAAATACTCACAAATGATTGAGTACTTATATAGTACAATTTTCACTCAAAGAAGCAAATATCTATTGAAAATGGAGAATGCACAAAGCAGCTAGGTATTGATCCTCTGAGACAGAAGATCATCATTGTTAACCACCTGAAATTAGTAATCTTACCGTCTTCGGGCAACTGGATGGTGAGGTTTCCTGTGTATGGACCAGAGCCTGTTGTAACAGCAGTCACACGACATGAGTAGGTGTAGTAGGGATGCAGAGATTGTAGTGTGACTTGAGTGTAGTTGGACTGCTCTTGGAATTCTGAAGCAGTTTCACGTTCAGTCACAACTATAATGTAGTGTCGAATGTATCCATTTATCTGATCAGAAGGTGGTGGATCCCAGGAAAGGGTCATGGTTGTTGAATTTACAAAAATGACAGAGAGGTTGCGTGGTGGAGCACTGGGAACTGAATGAAGGACAGTATCCATAAACATCCTATGAGTAGAGGTACCTATGTACCCTATGAATGCAAAGGACTGCATGCAAGCAATGCAGAATCACTGAACGATGAACTAGATGTACCTTTTCAGATGTTAATTGACAAACAAAATGGAGCAGCTACCATTTGCAGTTGTGCTAACTATCTTACTACTACAGAAAAGTTGCTTTAGTGCACTCTTAGTTCAATGTAAATGAACACAAAGTTACGTTGCCTCACAAGTTTCAAGAGTCTTGAGCTGAAATGAGTCACTAAAGGGTCCACGTCCAACAGTATGTGCTGCTACTTCACAATGGTATGTGAAGTATGGATGGAGGGATACCACTGTCAGGTTTATCCCAGGTGCAGTAAAACTCAATGTCTGGCCTGTTTCTGTCTCTCTTAGTTCTACCACATAATACAAAATGATTCCATTGATGTCAACTGGTGGTGGAGGTGACCAAGTAAAGAAAAGGACGGTTGGGCTCTGGGCAACACCAATCACTGACTGTGGTGGTGATGATGGAGCTGCAAGAAAAAGACAGCAGTGAAACTATTACTCTACATATATCCCACTTGCACTAATGCATGGTATATACCTGCTTGCAGAGTCCTAAGAGTGACAGGCTGAGTTGCATTTCCTAGTCCAAATGCATTCCTTGTCTTGACAGTGCAACTATACAGTGTGTACTCCTCCAGTGTTTGAGGGAAAGTGTAGGTGGTAGTATTTGCATCAACATCAACATATATGTCAGACACATTAGCAAATTGTTCCTGTGTAGCCATCACTTGGTAGGAGGACACTGCTGTAAGTGAGTTCAGAAATGTTACCACTGGTGCCTGCCAGGTGAGTGTGGCTGACCTGTTGCCGATGCCAGAAACTTGCATGTTTGTTGGTGGCAGTGGTGGAACTGTAAACATGACAGCAAAATAAACTATTGTTCATATTTTATCAAAAGAGCTGTTCTTTAATTTTTTGGGAGGGTAATATGGGTCGTCATCAGGTTTCTAAATCTATCGATGCCTGGTACCATGTGTTAAAGCATGGTAAACGGTTTAATATAAATTTATCAGTGTGCGTAGACAAATGCTTGATCCTTTGCTGTGCATACATGTAATAACCAGAGTATAACTGGCCACTGGACACTGAGATTTTACACTCCTCTACTCTGGGCAATAGCATTCTGAGTGCAAGCATAAATTCAGTTGGTTGAAGCATCAGGATGAATTCAACTGAACACCATGAACAGTCATTAAAGCTCTATAAACAGCCAGTGAAGAGTGTTCTCTGCCATGCACCGTTTCTATAGCTGCAGAGCTGCATTGCTATGCTCTGACAGTGTCTAGTTATCTGCACAGCAACAGGAGCTTATGAGGATCGTCAAGGAGTGTCAAACTACTATGCGCTGTCAAATTTCACACCTGGAAAAGCTCCGCGCAAGGAAAGTGATATATACTTGTTACAGCAGGCATGCTTTTAAGAATCAATCTACAGCAAGTGCGATCTTGTGTGCAAAATGGGCAAGTTGAATCCTTTTAATGAGTTTTATGAAAGTGCTATTCAATTCTACATAATATTATGTACAGTAGTTGGACACTCCTTCTCACATTTGTTCTTCCCAGCAGACACCATTAATTGGGACTTGAAACTTCAAATTGTAAGTGATATATAAACGTGCTATTTGATAGGGGTGGTGGAACATGATCTCCAAAGAATTTAGAGGGTGTGCTTTACCAATATGATGCCAGATGATGTAATATATACAGTCTTAAACTTCATTACAAGCTACACAGCAAACTAGCTATCTCTAGGAAGGTGCTTCTAACATAGCCCAATGTTCAATTCAGTGTGTGTGTTTGTCTAAAATCTGATCAACTGTATAGCTATATGCAGCATGTACAGTTGTACACAACCGTGAGTTGCTCCAGTGCCAGCAGCTTTTACCAGCTTTTGCTACCTGAGTTTCAATTGGTTTCAAATGGATCCAGATCATTCCAGATTTGACGTCAGAACATGCAAATTTCATAGGGGAGAAAGAGGGAGCAGCCGAATGATCCCCCCCCTCCAACGAGTTCTGGTGGCATGTACTGAGTGGCTGCCATGCAGGTGTGTGAATGAGGCATTCAGTACCACCTTTGCAGTACATATAGAGGATTGTGAGTGCTGGTGGTTTTCCAGTTATCATAGCTCAGTCGCAGAGCACTGGCAACTCAAGTCAGGTGCCCTGGGTTTGATTCCAAGTAGGTGCCAGCCTTTTCATTTTTCATCTCATCCCATCTAAATCTATCTATTCCCAATGTCATGTCATTTTCAAGCAACTATCACTATCAGGAAATAAATGTGTGTTTGTGATTTTCTGAAAGATTGTGGTTTAAAAATGCAAACTGAAGACTGGACCCGAATACAGCTTGTGCACTTATGGGCTACTAGTGTACTTTTTGGCCAGCAAACACCAACTTAGAAGCTAAATGGCCTTTCTTTCCAGTAATGAGCCCACTACAAAGTGAGAGTAGCATTTTCTAAGCCTATTTATGCAACCAATGTGAGAATTGGTCCACCCAATGCCAACCAAGGCCTTTGTACAGCCAAGCCTAGCAGCCTGCCACGTATATACGTGCAGGTGAAACCACCCACCTCCCTATGTCCCATGCACTGTTTCTGGGTTAACTTAATGGCTTTTACGTACCTTCGCATGTATGTCCATCACTGTTAAGCTGGTACCCATCACTGCAAGAACATGTGTAACTTCCATCTGAGTCATGGCAGTTGTGGTGGCAACCTCCATTGTTACTGAGACACTCATCAACATCTGAATAATTTATGTATACAGATAGACCAGAACTAAATGATTAATATACTCCAGTTGTCAATAGATGGACTTACTTGTGCAAGAAAAGCCATTGCCTGTGTATCCAGTGTTGCAAGAGCAGGTGTAACTCCCTTGAGTGTTGTTGCAAGTTGCATTGTGATGACAGCTATCTGTGCCTTCAGTACATTCATTCACATCTGCAATCAGATAAAAGCTATGTGACTGCTATAAAATGTGTGACTTTAAAAAAATGTATAGTTATAGTCCAACTATCACTACTAAGCTTCTCAGTCACCAGAATTAAACGACCAGCAATGTAAACTACTAGAAATGTCAAACACTCACAAGGAATGCATATATACAGGTGTATATACCAGAGAAGGGCACTGTTACACAAATCACCTAATACGTCACCCTGAAGACTAAATATGCTGCTATTGTTTTACTCCAACAAAATAAAAATACAGTTGAAATACAACATTTCAGTGTTCACACTTAAGTTTTGTAGCAAGCAACATCCTTCTATAGTAATTGTATACCGTTACTTGTCACTACATGCACTGCTGCACTACTATTGCATGATATGCATGGTTACTTCGCTGGTGCATGCATTAACTGGTTTCCTGCATTTAGTACACCTAGATGGTTAATCTTTGTTTGCTAAATGCTGTCTACAAAACTCAGCAACTGAGAGATTGCCAGCTGAATGAATTTATGTGACAGGTTTTTACTCACCTGTTGTACACCTGGAACCACTCCATCCAGTTGTGCACAAGCAGGAGTTGGGTGCTCTACAGGTGCCTCCATTTGGACAGGATGTGGATCCAAAACATAAAGCTGAAACAGATTATATACCAGCAAGATCAATTTGTGTTCATGTGAGGATTACTAGATATATTCATACCATGACAGCTTGAGTACCCATATCCAGAACAGCAGGTACTGTACGACTGAAGACGATAGGCAGTGTATGACTGTTGGCTGCAAGGAGAAAAACAAACTATAGCTTCACTATACACACTATATGTACTGAATTAGAGATATATTACACTGCACATGGACCATAATAGCTATTGCATTATTTCATGGTTGACAGAAGTACCATACGCATGCAGCAGGAAGTCAGTTTGTACAGTGCAACATTTTTACGTGTGTTGCATGAAACATCCAGAGCATTGCATGAACTTTATACCTCTGTACAAGATACTTGTACATGTCATGATTGTTATAAACAAATACACTAATATACGGCATTTTGCAGAATCTTTGCATTTTGCAGAATCTTTGCAACACGCAAGCGCAAGGTGTTGAAGTGACCAGCTGTGCTTGGTTTATAATTAAGTGGCTGTGAACAAGATGTTACCTCATACATGGTCACCTAACTAGATAAACCATAGATAAACCATAACCCCAGCGGTGCAAACTTTGACTTACATGTACTAATGAGGAAGTCAATATGGTTTTTGCCTTACACATTTTAAGTAGCGTTGGATACTATACAAAATGTCTGTCTGATGTAATCTTTTCCAACTTGAGTCTCTGCCCACAATAACAAACTGTTCATGTGACTAGTGTACATTGTTCCAACACTTGAAAATGTTTACCCCTAAAACCTATTTGTGTGAATGAGTATGCTATTCATGCCAAACTACCTGGCTGTATTCTTATATTTTCAGCATAATTTTCTTATATAGATAAGGCAGTGTAGCTCATGAATGACAACCAGCAGTTATGTATCTGTATGCTATCATGTTTAAATGTAGACAGTAAAATTCAGAATCACGTACTAGTATCTGGTTCCTCTGCATCTTCTCCACCAGCTACATCTGCGGCTGTAGTAACTTGTACCAGTTCGGTATGCAGTGTATGCTTGAACTTGGTAGGCAGTTCTGGTGCAGTACCTGACCATGCCAGTAAGTAGCAGAAAGCAGTGATTGTCATAAAACTCTGGTAAACATTCAGCTGCAAGTGGGGTGAGCGTGAGCGAGCCCCACTTGAGTCTGTATATACGCACCATATACTCGCAGAGCAAATCATGAAAAAAATTATTTGTGGACAAGCTTTTGCTTAAGTATTGCATATATTGCGCGCGTCCGCGCCATTCCTATATAAAGAGTCTACCGACTCTCTGATATGTACATGTATATTATGGGTGAGAAGGAAATACGGCTGGATATGCACGAGTGTTGCAGCCGTATTGTTATGCGAGATGGTGTATGCAAGTGGGAATAGGTATGCTATAAAACGCTAGTGCACCATTCAACTCGCTCACTCTCGCCTCATTGACAATGCACTGCTGTAATTTAATGCTGCAGCCGCGCGCCGCATGCGGACATAAGTAAGATTATGAGAAACAGCCAGGAAAGACAGTCGGAACCCCAAAACCTACTGACGAGGTTAGCTGTTGTGTAGAAAAGCCCGTCTGCTCAAAGAGCCTGGCTTGTGTACAGTAAATGCACACGCTCATGATCAGCTGCACGGCCCGAACGCGACTCTCAGTATAACCGTTTTCATAATTCCATACTAACCCACTCGGCAATCTTGTCCGTATGCGGCACGCGCTGGCTGTCGCGTTACATTAACGCTCATCGTGAAGGAACTACGCGCGTGCACGTCCGGGTACAACGACGCTCGGCTCAGACGCAATGCGGATTGAGCAAAAAATCTTCCCATTCAAACATCTTTGCGTCATGCAAATTAATCAGCGGTGGAGAGGAAATTTTTCGTATTCAAACGTAATGATCTCGGCAAGACCCAGCCGCTTCATCTTGTTTACATTAACTACACACGTTGAGTCGTTTATCAAAATCTTCAGCAGCTATGCTGACTGCAATGTCACTGCATGCGCAACTCACTGCTGGGCATGTACTTCCTGTGATGCCAAGATAATGGCGCACACAGCCACTGCTACCACCGCACAGAATTTGTAAACAACTATCATAGTTGTTCCTACTCCTGCAGCAAATGATTTTTACTGCTGCTTAGAGAAAATTGGTAGCTAAATACTGCCGGGGCATCACAGCAGGAAGTATGAAGTTACACGGCGTATAGTGATTCTACAGCAATCACATACTGATGCTATTGTGACGCTTCGAATTATCAGTAATTAGTACTGTAGTTATGCATAACCTTCACCAGTAGTATAGGAAGCAGCTGCTCAGTTGTTGGTTTAAAATTTCGCGCGCGTATGCAAGGAGACGCCCCCTTGTTTTGGGGAGCGGGAAGTGCCACGTAGTGCTTGCTTCTGCAAATATTTTCAGCATTCCAGGTCTAATGGGTACATATTTCAAAGTTTAATAATGAAAGCTATCACCGTGTGTATCTTCCCAAAAGCACTGTAAGCAACCGAGTTTCAGTAATAGCTAGTAATAGTGCCGCTTTTCTGCGTAGCATTCCAGGTACAAAGTATGTTTAATAATAAAAGCTATCACCTTGTGTATCTTCCCAAAAGCACTGTAAGCAACTACTAGTAATAGTGCTCATTATTAAACTTTGAAATATGTAGTCTACCCATTAGACCTGGAATGCTACGCAGAAAAGATAGCCCGGGCATGAGACTACCCCTTAGCTACTGCTTGCTTACCCATGCACTCATAAACCACCCCTTCACAGATGTAGCACAGTTTAATACGTATCCAGTATGAGACATATTTAATTTTAGTGAAGTGACTTTGTATGTAGAGTATTATGTCTATGTTCATGTAATGTGGATGTGCCTGATCGGTTAGTTATCAGTGTATAGAGATTGTAGCTATTCAAAGATGGGTCAGTCTCAATCAGGGCTTTAGCCCATTTGACTGCATACCTTTTGGATAATGCTAGCCACCTGACTGCATGAGATAGCAGTCCCCATCTCCCGGTCACCGCAGCTGATGAGGCCTGGTATTGGCCGAAACGCGTCCTGCACAGTGAGTGACTTTGCATAATATCTAGGCCTATTTTTAAAGGAAGATGTGGTTCGTTGATTGTTCATGCATACAATTCATGCTTGTCACCTATGGAACAAAATTTAATTTATACATAGGGTCATTGTTTGGAGTGATTGAACTCGATCGTGTACTCTGTTACAGTTTACATCAGGAGGTGATTAGCTACCCACATCCCATCCTTTGCCATAGATTTTAGGGGTAGCTAACTGCATGACTTTTCTGCTCAATAACTAGTACTTTACTTTTGAATCGTGTGTTTGTGATGGTTCGTGCACGGGGTAACACTCTTGCTATACTCATGTAATACTGAATGGACTCAAGCAGTATTTATGTAGCTATCATAGGGTTAAACACTGGGCACTATGCCTGGATATTGTACACTGGCAGGCTATATTGAGAGTCTGTGGAGTGTATAGGTGCATACCTATGTTAGCTAAGCTAAAAGCAGGAGTGTAGGTTGCTATGTTAGCTAAACTATTATATAGGAGTGTAGGTAGGTATGTTAGTGCATGAGTGTAGGTTGCTACATTTTTGTTAGCTAAACTAAACACAGATCCAATGAGTATATTAAGGTGGCGGTGGAAGTCTCTCGGCGGAGGTTAACGAAAACATAAACCTGGGTTACAGTCAAGACCAGTGTTACTCCTAGTTTCAGGGTTAGGGTTTGCTTTAGAGCAATCTTGTTTTGCCTAATTTTAAAAAAGGGTTTTAGTAGCCCATTAATATATTCATGACCCAAAATTGCCACTCGATGGACGCATCTACACGTTCACTGTAGGTAGCGTCCTAACCATGCACCAATGTATCTCAAATCATTCTGTGCCAGCTTTTGTTCAGAGCTACTCTCAAATCAGGCTAGACTCATGTTTGTCACTACTCTTGGAATGGACAACTTTGACTGCACCAAAATGAATGCACATTTCAAAAAATTCACAGCTTGTCTACGTGAGGGGCTCATTCACGAGTGGAAGCAAGCATTACTAGCCCCACCTCTCCCCCTTATGTCGCTAAACAACTCACGGCTCTGTTCCACACACAACCACTCTTTAGCATTCTAAGTTCTCTACGGCAACGTAGTACCAACGATATATTGCGCATTCTAGTTAAAGCCCAGCTCAGCACTCGAAGCACCGGGCCACGATCACCTACCAGGCTTGGCATACGATCGCAAGACCTGGGCCTGCCCAATGAGTACAGTCCTGGCCACTGTATTTTTGGGAAGATACACACGGTGATAGCTTTCATTGTTAAACATACTTTGACATTAGACCTGGAATGCTACGCAGAAAAGCGGCACTATTACTAGCTATTACTGAAAGTTGCTTACAGTTCTTTTGGGAAGATACACACGGTGATAGCTTTCATTGTTAAACATACTTTGACATTAGACCTGGAATGCTACGCAGAAAAGCGGCACCATTACTAGTTATTACTGAAAGTTGCTTACAGTATTTTTGGGAAAATACACACGGTGATAGCTTTTATTATTAAACATACTTTGACATTAGACCTGGAATGCTACGCAGAAAAGCGGCACTATTACCAACTATTACTCAAAGTTGCTTACAGTATTTTTGGGAAGATACACACGGTGATAGCTTTCATTGTTAAACATACTTTGACATTAGACCTGGAATGCTACGCAGAAAAGCGGCACCATTACTAGTTATTACTGAAAGTTGCTTACAGTATTTTTGGGAAGATACACACGGTGATAGCTTTCATTGTTAAACATACTTTGACATTAGACCTGGAATGCTACGCAGAAAAGCGGCATTATTACTAGCTATTACTCAAAGTTGCTTACAGTATTTTTGGGAAGATACACATGGTGATAGCTTTTATTATTAAACATACTTTGACATTAGACCTGGAATGCTACGCAGAAAAGCGGCACCATTACTAGTTATTACTGAAAGTTGCTTACAGTATTTTTGGGAAGATACACACGGTGATAGCTTTCATTGTTAAACATACTTTGACATTAGACCTGGAATGCTACGCAGAAAAGCGGCATTATTACTAGCTATTACTCAAAGTTGCTTACAGTATTTTTGGGAAGATACACATGGTGATAGCTTTTATTATTAAACATACTTTGACATTAGACCTGGAATGCTACGCAGAAAAGCGGCACCATTACTAGTTATTACTGAAAGTTGCTTACAGTATTTTTGGGAAGATACACACGGTGATAGCTTTCATTGTTAAACATACTTTGACATTAGACCTGGAATGCTATGCAGAAAAGCGGCACTATTACTAGCTATTACTCAAAGTTGCTTACAGTATTTTTGGGAAGATACACACGGTGATAGCTTTCATTATTAAACATACTTTGTAATATGTACCCATTTGACCTGGAATGCTATGCAGAAAAGCGGCACTATTACTAGTTATTACTGAAAGTTCCTTACAGTGCTTTTGGGAAGATACACACGGTGATAGCTTTTATTATTAATCGTGCTTTGTAATATGTACCCATTAGACCTGGAATGCTACGCAGAAAAGCGGCACTATTACTAGCTATTACTCAAAGTTGCTTACAGTGCTTTTTGGAAGATACACACGGTGATAGATTTCATTATTAATCATGCCTTGTAATATGTACCCATTAGACCTGGAATGCTACGCAGAAAAGCGGCACTATTACTAGTTATTACTCAAAGTTGCTTACAGTGCTTTTGGGAAGATACACACGGTGATAGCTTTTATTATTAATTGTGCTTTGTAATATGTACCCATTAGACCTGGAATGCTACGCAGAAAAGTGGCACTATTACTAGTTATTACTCAAAGTTGCTTATATACAGTGTTTTTGGGAAGATACACACAGTGATAGCATCTGAAGAGATAGTGGTTATGATTTATTGCACAAGGCAACCAGAAAGGCAGCTGCCTTGATCATCTTACAACCATGATCTTGCTGATAGTAACCACTAAAGCCCCACTCTAGGGTTATCTTTAGCTACCTACTGTTGCGCAATCCTTATATAAGTGCAAAGTTCAAAGTTCAAAGTTCAATACAAACTTTGAACTTTGGTGTTGGGAGTTCCGGGATTCAAAAATGTGAGATAATGTCTAACGGGGTGGGGTGTATCCCTTTCTCACGTCAGCATGAGACAAAGTCATGCCCATAGCTCCACCCACTGGATGCGCCATTCCAACTCGATGTGGTGACATCATAAAGTGTAATGTGCGTATTGCGCGCAGAGCGCCATGGAACTGGATTCGGGTCTCAGTACTTTTGATGTCCCCCTGTCACATGACTAACCGAGGGGGTGGGGTCAGGGTACGAGCGCACTTATGCCTAACTGAGGCGAGGGTAAATCTGCCACGAAACAAATGAAGATGTATCCAACCTGAAATTTTGTCTGGAAGCTAAAACCAGTAATATCGGTCAGGGACAACCTACATGCCGGTGAAATTTATCTGTGTGCTGGAGGACTGAGGCATGGGATCAGCACTGAACTAAATTTCATGAGTTTGCCACAACAAAAGCTGATGGAGTTGCCTTGAAGCCAACCAGCCACAACTGTGAAGATGATGAATGAGTAGATGGAAGTGCAATAAGTCCTGCAACAGTATATGTGCATGTTTTTAGGACTTCTAAAATAAAAAGAACAATTGTATTTGAGGACGAACACCGATTGGAACCTTCAGTAGTACATATGTACAGTTCGTATTTATTTCAGAGGTCACTGATCGGTACACATGGAACCAGAGTGTCCTTAGCCTTGTTCCCTGGCTACTCCAGGCACAGCTTTTGTCAGCTGGATGGGGCCTTAGGAATGAGGCTATAAACGTCCATACTCTAGAGGGTGTTCTTAATCTAGAGTGTCATTTAAGATGATAACCTAGCTGTCAGTCTGCACTCTAGAGATCACATGTGAAACTCTGTGGCTTATAACCAGCTAGAGGCTAC
This sequence comes from Agelas oroides, assembly GCA_949130485.1. NCBI lineage: Eukaryota > Metazoa > Porifera > Demospongiae > Agelasida > Agelasidae > Agelas > Agelas oroides. The sequence goes on along the minus strand of OX422183.1, from coordinate 12,243,753 downwards.
CAGTGCTTCACACTTTCTGTTATTGAAACAGCAAACAAAATAATGATGGGTACATGACTACATGCCCCAACTTAGGCTTGTGGTCTAGCTCATTTCATTTCCAGGCTCCACTTAGGCTTGAAGGATGTCTAGCCTTGCTTGCAAGCCCCTCCCTAATATGCTTACAGTAAATCAAGTGAGGATACACTAAGAGTCTAGACCCGTCTGGCCATGCAAGGAGGGTCTGGGGACCAGACGACAGTGAGAGTCCAGGAAGGAAGCTACACTTTGTCAAAGTGACCCACAAAAACATAAGGAATACTATTCAGCGGCTTCTAAGTTGGCTTCTGCATAAATGAAGAGAAGGTTATCTGTTACCAACTTGAGCTCAGAAAATAACTTGCCAATGTTTCGAGTAAATGCTCAGGGCGAAAGTGAAAAATAGCAGCATTTGTTCACACTTCTTCACTTTTGCCCTGACAACGACTGGAGCATTCATTCTGTTGAAACATCGGGAAGTTACTGTCCGAACTCAAGTTGGTAACAGATTACCTTCTCTTCATGAGGAATCCTGTCTAACTGGGACCTTAGTCTTAGCAAGAGTTTATTGCACTGTAATAATCTCTTGGTCTTAGTAGGTAACGGTTTCGCTCACAAGCTAGGGACAAGGCTGGGCACTAGCCTCGTTCCCAGGCCACTCCCAGATTTTATCTCGGCTGCAAGATAAAATCTGGGAGTGGCCTGGGAACAAGGCTAGCTGGGCGCAGTATTCAATATTAAAATACTGACTAAACCTGTTGGTGTTTTCACACGAGTCCAGTATTAATTTATAATAGTATTAACTACATAATTTTCCTGCTATAAAATTACGTTGTACAATCGATCTTCTTGGACACAATACAGACTACCTCACGTCTTTTCCAACTGGTGTTTTGTTGCTGCATGCCCTCCAGCAACTCAAACTCGACTTGAGGAGCTAATGCTACATGTTCTACCAGTCTCGCAAGCCATACCCTTCCTAGATAGGTGTGACTTGCTAGACTACTATGCTACATGTCTGTGTCTGAATCCAGTTCCATGGAGCTCTGCACGCACATTACACATCACCACATCGAGTTGGGTACGGGTCCGGGTGGCAAATTTTATCTGACACATCCTTTTTTGGACTTAGTCTCTGCACAGACTTTAAGCTGGCAAACTGCGCATGTGCAAGTGGGTGGAGTTGTTTGGTGAACCTCGACCTTCATTTCATTTAATGAGGTTTAATGTAGTTAAACCAAGTTAACTGGGAGAGAGGCGGGCGCTGCGAGGTCGGGCCGAGGCGGGGCGCGCAGGGCCGCCCAATGAATAATTTGATTGGAGCTTTGCAGGATTGCTCTTGCAGCCCGCGGATGGTTACCTAGGTACATTTGGCGTCGCGCGTACCTCAGCTGCTTGCAGTAGGTTGACAGCTTTCAGCTTACAAAGTTTGCGGTCTCCTTTCAGTTGCTCGTCTTGACACAAAGTTTCCACTTTGACTGCTTGAGGATGTTCTCGCAGGGGAGCTCGGTTGACACAAGCGTCGGTAGCCCAGTGGTCAGCCCAACCACAAGGCTGGTCGCTGGAACGTCGGTGTTGGCGGCCATCATTCCTTCAAGTATCGGCCCTCAGCACGCAATTCCTGGTGCAAATACCAGTGCGGGTAAGTACGCTCTCTTATACAGTCGTGTAATGTAAGGATTCTTGCGGGTAGTTCTTTGGTAGCTGCTCATGCAATTTCTACCCCCCCTGCTGCTGCGGCTGTGCCGAGAAGACACAGCGTGTAGTTTCGTGATGTTATATCTGTTGGGTCGTTGGCTGTAACAGGTATTTAATTAAGTGGGTGCTAAGTAGTTGCACGCGTGGTGGTTAGGGTGCAGTGCTTGCGGGGGCGAACAGGAAGAGGAGCGCTTGAAGGTTACATACCACGGTCGTAAAAACTGGCATTTGGCCCCACGCATAATTGTGGACTCACTGGGGTAAGTGGGTGCTTGTTTCCACAAGCAGGGCTTGTCACTGGTTGGTATAAGTAGTGCTTGTTGCTACAAACAGGATAGGGAAAAGAAAGTCTTGGCATAAGCAGGATTGCTAGTGCTCGTGATTACGAGCAGGGTAAAGGTGCTTAGTATAAGCAGGATGATAGTGCTCGTGTTTACGAGCAGGGTAAAAGTGCTTACAATAAGCAGGATTGCTAGTGCTCGTGCCTGCAAGCAGGTTAAAAGTGCTTAGTATAAGCAGGATGATAGTGCTCGTGTTTACGAGCAGGGTAAAAGTGCTTAGTATAAGCAGGATGATAGTGCTCGTGTTTACGAGCAGGGAAAAGTGCTTAGTATAAGCAGGATGATAGTGCTCGTGTTTAAGAGCAGGGTAAGAGTGCTTAGTATAAGCAGGATGATGGTGCTCATGCTAATGAGCAGGGTAAAAAGTGCTTAGTATAAGCAGGATGATAGTGCTTGTGTTTATGAGCAGGGTAAAAGTGCTTAGTATAAGCAGGATGATCATGCTCGTGTTTACGAGCAGGGCAAAGTGCTTACTATAAGCAGGATGATGGTGCTCGTGCCAACGAGCAGGGTAAAAGTGCTTAGTATAAGCAGGATGATAGTGCTTGTGTGTACAAGCAGGGTGGTATAAGCAGGTTATTAACGCGTGGAGCTGCAAGCAGGATGATAGGTGTCGGTATGAACAGGATATTTGACTAAGTGTTGCTCTCGTAGACAGGGTGTTAAAAGTCAGGCCAGTAGTGGTCCGGGCCGAAATACAAGGGGGTCAATGTACAGGGTGAAATGTTGACATTACGGTTTGTTATGTGCAACAGGTGGTGCATCAGGTACATCTGGGTCAGTGACATCTGGTGGAACATCAAATCCTAGTGGTGTGTTGGAATCTGGTGGCGGGAGTGCATCAGGATCAGGGTTCGTGGGTGGATTGGGCGTTCTCCCACCTCCCAGTGCCATACCATGGGTGCCATTACTGGCGAGTACTGCATCAGGACATATTGGAGTTTCTCCCACGACACAGCCCACACCAGCTGTCACCCCGAATCCAATGCCTGTTCCACCCGTTATGACCCCCTTCGAAGCAGTGCCAGGGGTGTCAGTTGTTCCGGCAGGGTCATTTATGGCTGAAGGGCTGCTGCCTGTTCCAGAAAAATTAGCTCAGAAAATCATCCGTCTTGAGTTCATCGAGATGAGGGAGCTAATGCCAGAGACATGGCTGCGCGAGGAAGAAGAGGCATCCAGGAATACCCTGGCTTGGCCTCGACGGAAGGCGGCCCCAGTAACTGACATTCTCTTGTGGCTTTCATGCTACTCGGCAATGGTCGGTGTGTTGTCGAGAGCATATCCACGGATGGTACCAGAGTTCATGGCCTATCAAGCCACAATAATAAAGTGCTGCCGAGACTTTGACGGAATCGCATGGGCACAATATGACCGCGTCTACAGGCGCCAGGTAGCCCAGACCAAGGACCTACGCTGGTCAAAGCTAAACCCGACCCTCTATAGCCTATGCTTCGCAGGCAAGGCAAAGAGGCATGTTGCATGCACCTTCTGTTTGAGTGACATCCACTCATCGGACCAATGCCCCGATAACCCAGCGAAGTTCTTCCTACCGTGGCAGCAACCCATGCCTGCACTTGCGGCTCCAGTCCTGCCAGCCCTGAAGCCACGCATCTGCCATCTTTTCAATGCAAGGGATGGGCCGCGATGCACATACAGGCAATGCAAATTCGCCCACATCTGCTCGCTATGCAGAGGGCCTCACCCCCGCTCTATATGTGACAGGCGGGCCAACGGAGGTTCGGAAGCATCTGGGAGGAACGGCACAGCAGGAAGTCACAAATGCCTCCGTCAAGAGTAGAGGGACACACGAACCTGTAACAGAGATAATAAGTTAACACACACTAGTGGGGGATCTGTGTACACCCCAGTGTATACAAGAAGTGGATCAGTGTTAGTTATTGGCTGTTTGGTATCTTGCCTGAGTCAGTTGTTGTTCTGGTATAATTAACTTGAAAGTTACAGTTAAATCCCCCCCCACCTCCTCATAGTTTGTCCACCCCATCGGGTGTGACCGGGGTTGAACTTGGTTCACCTCACTTAACTGTAGGTAGAGGAGGTAGCTAACATACAAGTGTTTACTCCAAAGCCTTATGACAAAACATAATAATAGTGTAATTACTTTCTTACTTTACAGAGCTATACCCTTACACAAAGGATTTGCTCAGGCTGGACCAGTGCCGTCCAGACCTTGAAAAAGGGAAGGTTCAAGGGAGATTGACAGGTGTGTTTACACCCCTCAAAGTAGCAGAGTGGGATCACATGCTGGCCCAACACCCTGATAGGCAATATGTTGCTTACCTCCTGAGCGGCATCCAGGAGGGTTTCCGGATCGGGTATGAGAGAAGGGAACATGTACTAGGGTCAGCGCGGAAGAACATGAAGACAGCAGTGGAAAACCCACAGGTGATCAAGGAGTACTTGGATGTAGAGAGAAAGCGGGGAGTGCTCTTGGGCCCCTTTGAGCGGTTGGAAGTGCCGGAAGTTCACCTCAGTCGCTTTGGGGTCATTCCGAAGTCGAACCAGCCAGGAAAATGGAGGTTGATTGTAGACCTGTCCCATCCAGAGGGGAGGAGTGTTAATGATGGGATTAGTGGTGAGCTATGCTCACTTCAGTACATGCGCATGGAGGAGGTGGTTAGGAGACTCCTCAAGCTGGGCCCAGGTGCACGGATGGCAAAGATGGACATAAAAAGTGCGTATCGGATGGTGCCTGTGCATCCACAGGATCGTTTTTTGCTGGGTGTGCAGTGGGAGGGGCAGGTGTATGTTGATGCAGCGCTACCCTTTGGTCTTCGATCTGCTCCAAAGATTTTCAATGCATTGGCTGATGGTCTCGAGTGGATTGCAAAGGATCATGGAGTGGAGTGGTTATGGCATTACCTGGACGACTTTATCACTTGTGGTGCAGCGGATTCTGATGAATGTAAGCTTAACCTGCAAATGCTTCTAGATATTTGCAATCATCTGAGGGTACCAATAGCACAGGAAAAGGTGGAGGGGCCGTCCACATGCATAGTTTTTCTGGGTATACTCATTGACACAACCCAAGGGGAACTTCGGCTCCCCCAGGATAAGCTGGCAAGATTAAGAGTTCGTGTCAAGGAGTGGCTTCAAAAGAAGCGCTGTACCAAGCGGGACTTACTGTCACTGGCAGGCCAGCTGCAGCATGCAGCTACAGTTGTCAGGCCTGGCAGAGCATTTCTCCGGCGGCTGTTTGACTTGAGTACAACAGTTCGGAAGCCTCATCACCACTTGAGTCTGAACAAGGGAGCTAGGTCCGATCTGGCATGGTGGCATGAGTTCCTCACCGACTGGAATGGTATCTCCCTTTTGGTAGCATTGGGCGAACAAGAACCAACAGTCATCCTGACATCAGATGCGTCGGGAAGGTGGGGCTGTGGAGCCTTTTGGGAGTTCGGTTGGTTTCAGCTAGCCTGGAGTGATACAGCTTGTACTGAGGAAGTCAACATTGCAACAAAGGAGTTAATTCCTATCGTTTTGGCAGCAGCCATGTGGGGAAAGGCGTGGGAAGGGCAAGTAGTGTGCTGTCGTTGCGACAATGAAGCTGTGGTGGCAGTGCTGAACAGGCGCACATGTAGGGATCAGGACCTGATGCACCTGTTGCGTTGCCTTTCATTCTTTGAGGCCATGTTTTCTTTTAGGGCAATAGCAAGTCACATCTCCGGTGTTCAGAACTACTTAGCTGATGACTTGTCCAGAAATAAGCTGTCCTCCTTCCTCCAGGCTGTGGGTCAGGTGACATTGTCTCGCCAGTTCAAACCACCTCAGCCACTGCTGGACATGCTGGTCAACATCAAGCCAGATTGGACATCTCAAGTTTGGAGGAGGATGTTCAGCGATACTTTGAAAGTGGTCTAGCACCATCTACAAGGAAGACATATCAGGGTGGTATCAACAAGTTTGTTAAATTTTGTGCCTTATATAATATTAGTAATCCACTACCTGTGTCACAGTCACTGTTATGTTCATATATATCACATTTAGCAAACTCTGGTTTAGCATATGGAACAATTAAAACTTACCTAGCTGCCATCAGATATTTGCAGATTTCTCAAGATTTGCCAGAACCAAGAGCAGATCCAATGCCAAAGCTCTCTCTGGTTCAGAGGGGAATTCAGCGTTCAAAGCCGCAGACAGCTGGGAAACCTCGCCTTCCTATCACTCCCACCATACTGAGACAGCTGAAGGCATTGTGGGCGGGACAAGCTGGTGAGGTGGACACTGTTATGCTGTGGGCAGCCTGTTGTACAGCCTTTTTTGGCTTTTTCAGGATGGGTGAACTTACTTCGCCCACAGTCACGAGTCGTGGGCCTGTTGGTTGCGTGTATGTCGGGGATGTGGCTGTAGATGACCACAGCAATCCATCGCTAGTCAGGATTCACCTGCGAAAATCAAAGACAGATCAGCTGGGTAGAGGTGTAGATATATACTTGGGCAGGACTGACGAAGACCTGTGCCCTGTGGCCGCTTTGCTGGCCTATTTGGCAGTTCGTGGGAAGGAGCCTGGCCCCCTGTTCAAGTTGAGTGATGGTCGCTTTTTGACTAAACAGATCTTCATTACTAGAGTGAGATCAGCACTGTCTGTCCTGGGCTACGACTGCTCCTCGTATGCTGGCCACAGCTTCAGGATCGGTGCAGCTACAACGGCAGCAGAGTGTGGCATTGAGGATTCGCTCATCAAGATCCTTGGGCGATGGGAGAGCTCCGCCTATCAACTCTACGTGCGCTCATCGCAGCAAACCTTAAAGTCTGTGTCGAAGAGATTGGTGGCTCCGGTGCCTCAGTAGTACGTTCAGCCAAGTTAGTCCATCACCCCCACTTTGTCATTATCGTTTATGTAACCATTCATCCGTTGTGCAGTTATGATCCGGTCGCTTGATTCACAATCAGTTCCATACATACAGGGTCGATCGCTTGGAGGGAAAGCTTCGCTTTTGAGTGGACGGGATTGGGGTAAAAGAACCCCAATTTGGGCCCTCCAAGCGAAGTAGAAGTGGTAAAGGGGGCGTGGCCCCAATAGAGGCGTGGCATAACGCGGGCCTAGCACGTGGTCAATCCGGACTTGTTCGGCGCACGCCGCGTATGGCCTGTTGGGCCACGCCCGCACAAACAAAACTCGGCACGACCTCCAAACCAAAACCGGTGGTTGGATTCCCGATCGAACCAGTTAAATGAGGTTTAATGTAGTTAAACCAAGTTAACTGGGAGAGAGGCGGGCGCTGCGAGGTCGGGCCGAGGCGGGGCGCAGGGCCGCCCAATGAATAATTTGATTGGAGCTTTGCAGGATTGCTCTTGCAGCCCGCGGATGGTTACCTAGGTACATTTGGCGTCGCGCGTACCTCAGCTGCTTGCAGTAGGTTGACAGCTTTCAGCTTACAAAGTTTGCGGTCTCCTTTCAGTTGCTCCCACCCACCCACCGCTGACTCTTTGTCCACCAGGTTGTGTAGATATCCCTGGTGTGACCATGTGCCGAGTTGGGACGGGATTGGGGTAAAAGAACCCCAATTTGGGCCCTCCAAGCGAAGTAGAAGTGGTAAAGGGGGCGTGGCCCCAATAGAGGCGTGGCATAACGCGGGCCTAGCACGTGGTCAATCCGGACTTGTTCGGCGCACGCCGCGTATGGCCTGTTGGGCCACGCCCGCACAAACAAAACTCGGCACGACCTCCAAACCAAAACCGGTGGTTGGATTCCCGATCGAACCAGTTAATTTGCTGTTTTTGAGTTATCTAGTTGGCGTATCGAGTCGTTAACTTTGTTCTTGTACACTGTGAAGTAGAGCTGCATACTGTGTACCACAGGCTTTTTAAAAGCTTGCAAAGGTACATCCCAACACATTTCTGCTTGTTTTGCAGCATGTAGCTACCAGGTTTCTACAGACTACAAACGTGAAATAAAAGTGGAGTTCATGAAACAGTGCAGTGCTCCTTCTAGCTATTGTATAATGATGCCTGCATGGCTTGTCCTTTAAAAGTTTTGAGAGACATCCTCATCAGGTGTTCTTTGTTGTGACTCAGAGCCTTGAGAACACAGGCTGAGACTAACAAAATGCAAGGCCTCTGAAAATGAATCAGTCACAGTACAGTACAGCCATGATGACTTTACGGGAAAAAATGTGCATACATTGGCTGAAAATGTCAACAAATCAACAGATTGAGTATGCAATGTTCACTTTCTCACTTTTTCTCCTCCAACTGAAACCAGGTTAGCATGAAAGAAAGATGAAGGATACTCCACCGTCAGTGTTGAGACAAGAAAGATTATATAGCAGTGCATAGTAGACTCTATATTACTAGTCCCACAGCCCACAATGTAGATCACCTTTAATTAGTACCTCGCATAGTCACACCCCATTCGCCAAGGCAGGGAAGGGGTCAGGTAACTTTTGTTGCAGTCACTTGTTGTACAGGGATTTTATTTACTTGCATGCACTGTGTGAGTGCTAAGGCTGCATAATTATTTGGTGAAGACTGACAAAGCAACTTCTCATGGTTTCACAGTTGCTTCACGCCTTGTAGTTTCCTTTGAAGTTGTGATGTCAGCACTCATGTGACTGAATATTGTGTGAAAGTATTGTGGTGTCATTCCCATCTTGTTTGGCTGGTCTTTGAGGGTTCCATCCCTACATGCACTTGTTTTTGGTGGGCTCTCCAGAGAGTCCTGACTGCCAAACCAACCTCAGGATTATGCTTGCAACATGCCAGCTGTTGGGGGTTCTACTAGCTCAGAAAAAGTGTGCAGGCCTGGTGTCATGAAAATATACACACCCCGTAAATATAGGCATCCTGGGGTTCCCATTTTCACATGATTTTAGGCATCCCATCATGATTATAGGAACCCCCTTTAGCACACAAACAGCGGGAAGGTTATGATGATGCGTACAGCACTGGCGGAACGGTCAGTTGTCAAAACATGTCAGGTGCAGAATGGCCACGTATAAAGTGGCAAATTCAGGTAGTATACAGCATATACAGGGATAGAAGAGAAACGGGAGACCAAGAGATCAGTGAAGACCTTCACTCTGATGAGCAAAGCGCCGATGGGAGATTCTCATTCACAGCCATTTACAACTACCTGCACTATCAGCAGTACCCTGAAGGAGCATCAAAGCTGGAGAAAAACTCGCTGTGAAGGAGATCCAAGTATTTCATGCCGCAAAATGATGATCTGTACTACACTGGTGGAGGTGAGCTAAAATAATTCAACCCCTGTAAAAGTATCATGCACATACGAATACATTTGCTATAGCTACAAAAGTGCCTTATACATGAAGTGACTACCAAAGTTCAATATGTTGTTCTACAGGCAAAGCAGCTTCATCCACTCCAAGATTAGTAGTGGAGGATACAGAGCAAAGGAAGAGGATCATTGCAAGTATCCACAATGCAAGCCACCTAGGTCTTAACAGAACTAATGACATGGTGGCCAGCAAGTATTATTGGCTTGGACTGTTTGTGGATGTTCGCACTTATGTAAGTTTAGGCTAGTCTGCTTTCTGTGTTTGCACTATTTCAGGTGCTATATAAATTACTGAACGCATCCCTTGTAGGTGGGATCCTGTGATCGCTGCCAGTGTGGCAACAAGAAGCTCAAGAAAGCTGGGGGGGCTGCATCCAATCCCTGTAAAACCCAGTCTTTTCTGTCAGCTTGGAATGGATATGATAGGCCCACTGCCTAAGACACCACAAGGCAACAAGTATGTAGTCACGCTGACTGACTACTTTTCCAAGTGGGCAGAAGCAGCACCACTCCCATCAAAGCATGCTGAAGGTGTTGCCAGATTCATCTATTCTGTAAGTATTCACATTTCTGAAGAAGTAAACTGACAACTATAAGAATAAAATTTTGTGTTTTCTGCAGGTAATTTGCAGATTTGGAATCCCTGAGACTCTGATAACAGATCAAGGAAGAGAGTTTGTAAACGAGCTTTCTGCAGAGTTGTATGCCATCACCAACACTGACCACAGGATCACAAGCGCATATCATCCACAGGTAATATCCCCGGTATTAACAACACAGTGGATAGTATAGTGCCAAAGAAACTTTACAGAGCGTGTTGATACAGTTACATGTTCCAATTTTGTTACCAAACATGCTGGATAACTTTGTGTGTCCAATGTTGATAAGCAATGTTTCTATCCTTGTTGTGCATGCAGCTGTACAGGTATACCTAGCTATATATCCTATAGCTATATATCCTGCTACTCGTGAGCAACTTCACTGTTTGCATGGGGTGCCTATTTTCACAGCAGGATGCCCATATTCACAGTGAAAATGGGCATCCGGATGCATATATAGTTACGTGAATATAGGCATCGGGATGCCTATTTTTACGTGAAAATGGGTATCCGGGATGCCCATTTTTGGGGATGCCCATATTCACTTGACACCGGGGCAATGCTGGTATTTCCGCATGGTGATAAGATTACCAGAGGACAAGTTGCATCGCACACGGTCCATGGTTGTTGTTTTTTTTTTTTATAGTTTGTTGTTGTTGTTGTTGTTATTTTTCTTTTAGGAATGGCAAGCTGAGTGAAGAAAGGTGGGAGGGGAGTCGAAGGGGAAGATGCATGGTTTGTAAAGTAGAACGTTGTTGTGCACACAAAGAACAAAGTCGTCGTAAATTTAAACACTTTCAAGTGAAATTGCAAAACTAACCATCAAACTTCTCTATGGAAGTAGAAACTGCTGCCCTTACAAACTACACGTGCTCTGTTGCGTGGAGTCCTACATACATAGCTATATACATACATTTTCGTCAGCCCTAGTAATACAATCATACCTTACAATACTTTTTCTGGAAGCATGCACGCATCCTCTCTCTCTACGTTTTGCGTTATACCACCTGACCTTGGCAGTCGCTATTGCATGCAGTCTTCACGCACTTTGTTGTGTCACGGTACGGCTGCTGCCTTCAAGATATGGCACGGCAGATGGCACGCACGCAGAGCTTGGTAAGGTACGTACTCATGCAGTTGAGCTTCCGGCCGGGGCGTACTTGCTATGAATAATATGCAGAGAATAATAATACTGTTTATAACAAATGGCGTATAGCGGCAAGCATAAGCGTGTGGTTACCTGCATGAGAATCGCTGACTAGTTCGAGTTCTTTGATTGAGAATGATAGGTGCTGAGTGCAATACCGAGTGATATATGTTGTTTCTTCGCGCGTTTGAATCGTTGTAATATATAGCTTCAACCGTTATCGTGCTAGCCTAGCTTACACTGAAAGAAGAAAGAAGCAGAAACGATTTGCGGGACTTGCCGGCGTTCTGTTACTTCAGCGGCGTTACTCTCCAGCGAAGTTAACGGTCCCGTTGCTCATGCAAGCACTCGATAATGCCTGATCAGGCTCACGGGGGCCTTTGACTAATCTAACGCTGACATTTCGAGCATGTCATTCTTGCACTTTTAATGTGCATGGCCGCCATTTTTTTCGGGGCCATCCCTACATATGGCCTTACGCCATGATAACCAGTAGCTAATTATTTTATTGTTTTAACCACAGAGTGGTTTACCTTGGTTGCAGACAAGCTGAAGAGACAGTGGTTATGAGAGGTTTCTTAGTAACAGCATGCATGACACTACAAAAAGTACCCTACCCTTGTGTGGTTACTCCAGTTTCAGTCTTAGTTGAACTGGTGAGTACTACATGCATTGTTCCTTTTCCTTGTCATGCATGTGAACTGTAAGAGTCATTAACTATCAGAACTATGAGTAACAAACGTGCATTGTTGATCTTCCTTTCATGCATCTGAACTGTAAGACTCAGTACTATGCATTGTTGGACTTCCTTATGCACTGTAAGTATCATTGACCACCATTGGCTTACATAATGTACATTTACCAGCCCTTACAGCACAAGACCGGTGCTTATTAGCCCAAATCTCAAGTCTGGCTCTACCCCTGACAGCATGCATGACCAGTAGCTACCATACTGTGGAGCTACAAACTACTAATAGCTATTCGGCAAAAATTATTTCTATAATCTACAATGTAATGCAATGAATTTTGTAAGTCTTAGCATTCCTCCACCTACAGTTTCCTGATATATGTTCATTCCAAGAGCTGAGCTACACCAGCTATTACAATCAAACAGATCTCACTTACACACCACACTCGCAGTGGAGAGGCTGAACCAAAAGAGTGGGTCATACAGATGTCTATGAAGTTGTTAGCTCCAACTTGGTGGTGGCTGCTGTGTTGGACTTTGAGACACTGGCTTGGAATGTTTCTTCTAATGTTAGCTACCTGTAGTAAGTAGTCCATTGCATTTTGTACACATACAAGGGGTAGCTAGTCACTTATATGCCACCTGTTGAAGCGTTTGCGACCGGGATCAAGGATTTTGATCGGCCAAAAGTGTGCTTGATAGCTTGATTGTTCCCTTCTGAGGCTCTTGATCTCAAAGGGTCAAAGGTTAAATTGCAGCCGCACGTTCTTGACCCATTGATTTTAGCAGTTTGGAGGTCACCTTGATCCCTTGATCGGCCCCCAAAAAGGGCTTTGATCGCTTGATTCACTGATGATGAAAATTGATTTTGATCCCGGTCACAAACGCTTCTACACGGGACATGTAGAATATACACCCCAGTTATCAGACACAAACACGTTTAATTGACTGGAAAAGAGTGGTGGCTTTCAATGTTTGATTTCAGTGCATGGATTTTAGTCACATGCCTATGCTATTCAGTGGTAAAAACCTATTGATGTTCTGTCTTGCTATATACAGTTAGCTATTGCTTTTGTTATACCTTAATGGTACCTATTATGAGACACCTACTAAAATTTCGAACCGGTACTTTGCATTTTGAACAGCATTTTACTATGCAATCACATACTTTGAACCTAGAAGGTTGTGCTGAAACTGATTTCCTTATAGCTAGCTACCTATCGTATCCAGTGGTACAAATTTTTCATGCTAATCAAAATGTGTTGAAAAAATGCCTCAAAATTTAAGCCACAATATATGTGAATAACATAGTCGTTACAACCATTTGTGTTAATATTTAGTCAAACTATCAATATCTGTAAATTCTGATACAGTCATTAACCCATAATTGGTGTTGTCTCATAATACCAGCATCTAAATGACAAAATGGAGATAAATGACACAGCAATTTATTATCCAGAAGACACGAATCGCTTCAATGAAAGGGGTTTTTCGCTCCGTGAAGAATATACTGACACCATCTTCAACTTCACCATGACGGTTAATGCAATGCCAGAGAACAACAACACAGATGTTTTCTTTTTGTGTTTTAGCGCCGTCGCTTCGTCTCGAAGTCGCAGGAAGGCATGCAACACTGCAGAATCCAGACCTTGAACACAACATTGTACGATTAAATAAATATACAGCAAAATACAGTCCCTGACATCACAGCACATGGAGGTAACACGGTATTATCCGGAATTCCCGGAATGTCGGGAAATTAAGCCCATGCACAAACAGTATAGACAGGGTTACGTGACTAAGTTAGGCACCCAACCACTTTTTAGCTTTCAAAACTGCTTCTTCCTTTAAGTACATATGTGTTTATGGCTCACAGTCTGTGTATCAGAAAAACTTTTCTGCATATGAATAGTTTTTTATTTGTTTGTTTGTTTCACTGAGTCACAGAATAGTTCGTTAAACAATTATCCTATGTAACACACAAAAATTTTTTATTTATTATCCACTACACCTGTATTGTTTATTATCCACTCTGGTCCAGTAAGCATTGACCTCCAGTCCTCCATCCTGGATGCAGAACTCCTCTGTGAGCTTCCTGTACCCTGGCATGGCCCAGCACTGCACAATGTCTCCTCCCAGTTGATGAGGTGGACCAGGTGATTCTCCATGCATGTTCCACTATGAACCTGTCAATGTGCATGAGCTTCTTGTGCATGGTGATGTTGAGGCTGACATCTTTGAGAAGAGTTTTGAGAAAGGGGAATGTTCTAGCTATGTTCTTCCTGCTTCACAGTAAACTTGATGGTTTACTAGTTCTCCAGACCCTGTTGAGTTTTGTAGTGGTGCCCATCTAGATAGCAACTCTACAGCCCTAAAGTGGGTTGTGGTCTAACTAAAGTGAGATGTGATGTAAACTTGCACATTTCCAATATACCTGATGCATAATTATGGCCTTTGTAAATGAATTAGCTACTGTAGTCAGTCAGTGTTAATGTCACTGTCCGGATCTAGACTAAAGAGAAAGACGCTCGTCTGAGTTTGCTTGCTAGCCATTGTAGACTTAAAGAACCGAACAATCACGAGTACCTGAATCACGCCGCCTGCCACTGCAATATATTGTACGGGCACTGCCCACCACCCACCACCCCCCTCCAGTTCGCCGCCTTTGTGCATGCTACAGCACATGCAGATCTGCTTGCTCCACTTCGATGAAGGGCGTGTCTGCAATCTCCGTAAGCCACACCCTGAGATTGGTGTAATTTGGAGGTGTGGCTTTCTGTTCCTCCCGTTCAGTGACAGTGAAGATCGAGATGGCTACTCGCAGGAATAGCAAATGTGGAGTGTGGTTGGGGATCTTTCTACCTGCAGTGCTTTTCAAGTTCTCTGCAGGTTGGTAACTTCAAATGATTTGTGCTTGCAGCCTATTTGCATCAGTGTGTTGCTTCTCTACATGAGTGCTATTATTTGTTGCTTGTTTCTGTGTGCATGAGTTTGTTGCATCTCAGCATGAGTACTATTTTCTGCTGTTTAGGTGTTCAAGAGAAGAGTTATAACTGATGATTTGCATATCTTGATAGTAACTAGTAATGTCTACGAGCACTAGAGCATTTCCCTTACTGCAGAAGTGATGTTGGTGTAGTAGCCCTACTAGTTCTAGTTGTTGAACTGCTGAAATGAAGAGATCTTGCAGTTACTTTGTCTATTATATATTATTATATATCTGTACAGGTGCAATGATAATAGAAGGGCCTGCAAACCACACAGTGCCAATTGGAGCCACTGTAACTTTCCACTGCATTGTGCAAGGAGAAGATGCCTTTTTGGAGATAAATGACACAGCAATTTATTATCCAGAAGACATGAATCGCTTCAACGAAAGGGGTTTTTCGCTCCGTGAAGAATATACTGACACCATCTTCAACTTCACCATGACGGTTAATGCAATGCCAGAGAACAACAACACAAGGATTACCTGCTGGGTGTACCCACCTGATTACCGCTCTGGAAACCTCACAGTGATGGGTAAAATAATTATAACACACCATTCACTAATAATAGTATTCGAGGCGCAGCCGAGTATGCAGTTTACTGCATTACGAGTGTTTAATATTAATCCTAAATACCGCAGCATACCATCCTATCATGTATTATAGCTTTATAATCAAGATTCAACTGCCATCAAAACAGTTCTTATATAGAAGCCATGCACTGCTACTCTGAGCTTCTGTGACAAGATCTAGACACGCACGAAAGTTATTACCTCGTATCCAGGCTTTCTCACCCCGGCGTTTGCCGTTTGCACGACTTATTAACCTTCGTGTACCGCAACCGGTAGACGCTGTGGCAAGAAAACCTGGATACGAGGCTAAACACGTAAGCACGAGCCGAACACAGCACGTGCCAACCCGCGCCGAGTTTCACTAATTTTGCAAACACCCTCGTCAGGCCAATTTTCACTACCGCGCCAACGTCGAAACAATTGTGAAACACCTTCGCTCGATAACTGTACTGTTCTGCTAACAGTAAAACGCTGTTACAGCATTTGAATATTCGTATTGTAGCCCCAAAATAAAGATCTGCGCCTTCTGCTCCATCTGATTGGTGAATACGTACAGTATTTCAAAATATTACTGCATTAACTTTGATACACGCGTTAACTATACTCGTATTATAGTAGTAAAACCACATAATCATGAAGTTTATGCTGAATTCCATGTAACTGCTCTAGAACAGATGCTGGGCTTGGGACCCATTAATTATAGCAGGCCTTCTAATGTTCAGGAATGTTCTATTGTCATAATTGCATCTAGCTAAGAGGCCATGCATGAAGAGCAAACAATTTCAAAGCTTATACACTTACTTGCTGTTGAAATGGCAATAGTGCCCCTTGCATTGTATATATTATCTTAAGGCAAACCCTAGTTATAGCATTACTTTAGCCATATATAGCTAGAGTATAGTTGCAGTAATGGAAGCTGACATCGGTATGTACTAATATTATAAAATTCTAGTGTTGCTTTCTCATCACTATTGGTCTGCTTTTAATTACACACTACACTATCACACATGCATATGTACAGGACCTCCTTCTCCACCTGAACCACAGCTGCTTGTGCTCAGTGCTACTGCCATACAGATTTCCTGGCTACCTCCTTTCTCATGGGCAGATTACCCCATTGTGAACTACACTGTTCAAGTCCGCAATAGACTTACAGGGGAGATAATAAATTCAACCATAAATGCAACATTCACAGAAACACTTTCAGCAGCAGTCACTAGGGAGGTGATAAACTCCACCCTTAATGCAATGTCTACAGAAGCTGGCATCAGTGAGGAGGAAGTGAATTCAACCACAAATGCAACATCTACTTCAACAACAGCAGCTCTAGTAACTTCTATCCACAATACACCGCACGAAGGAGTAGTGCAGAATTGTGAGGAGTTGGCCTTCAGTGTTTTTGCAGCTAACAACATTGGATGGAGCAGTCCAGCAGTAGTGACTGGAGGATTCCCAATAGGTAATGTTTGTCTGAGGTGAGAAGTTGTATATATCTAGGCTCTTGGTGAGTATGTACGTCCATACATGCATGCATAGTAATGCTGCCTTGTTTTCATCATTGGCATGAGAATACTACATGACTGTATGTCAACATCAACACACTGATCAATCTGATGTAGTAAAGACATTGTCTCAGTACGTGCACTTCTTGGTTTGTTGTGGTAATGGTGTAGCCTCATTCCCAGGCCTTCCCACCCAGTTTTGATAGCTTGTAGTACGCAAAAAATGGAGGGGAAGACCTGGTCCATTTTATCATGTGAATGACGTCAGTGTCTACTAAGCTAGTAATGGTGCACTGATACCATTTTACACACAGGATATATAAGGTCTATGTGACTTTGCAAATTTTTCATTCATGCAGTCCCAAGGTTAAACATTACTTCCATTGAGACCATGGTGACTTTTCAGTTTGATGGTACTCCACTGCTGCGTTTAAACATCCAGGTGATTGAAGATTCGAGAGATTGTCATAAAATACACAGTATCATGTGGGAAAAGTATGCATTGACTTATACCTCGATGTGAACATACTACTGAAACTATAATATGTATCCTGACATGTTCAATCCATCACAACACACAGATAAACAGAACCTTAGCAGAAATTTATA
The DNA here is from genome assembly GCA_949130485.1 of Agelas oroides. Lineage (NCBI taxonomy): Eukaryota > Metazoa > Porifera > Demospongiae > Agelasida > Agelasidae > Agelas > Agelas oroides. The sequence goes on along the minus strand of OX422183.1, from coordinate 12,226,334 downwards.
GGATGTAACTTTCATTCTCCACAGCTTCCTGGTATATGTCCATTCCAAGAAATGAGTTACACAATCACAATCCAACAGATCTCACCCACACATAACACCCTCAACACTGCTGGACAGGCAGATAACATTCTTGTAATAGGCCCAAAGACGGTGACCGGGCATAGAAATGTGTATGAAATTGTTAACTCCAGCCTGGTGGTGGATGCTGTGTACTCAGTCTTTGTGGAGTTTGATACACTGGCTGGGAATGTTTCTTCTAACACTACCTTTGGTAAGCAAATCAGTATGTGTGCATAAAGGAATAAAGACTCTGCTTCCTTTTTTGGAAACTTTCACATTCAAATAACAAATTGAATTTTAGGTCCTGTCCTGCAGAAAAGGTTGCGGTTGACCAGCTTTAATATTCTTTTTAAGAAAAATTGTAATTGTAATGTGTATGCTATACAAGTGCCATTTTCCTTTTAATTGCTTGTTGTGTGGGCAATTACAATACCTTTAGTATTTAGTATATACACTTGTTTGAACACACTGTCTCTAATCTTGGTCTCTTCTTTTCCATAGGGACACGTTTTCAGCCGACACCCAAGTACACTGATGCCACTGCAGAAGATGGTATACTTGTTAGTATTGCGGGATAAAATGCAAAAGCCCACTATCATGAGCATTTCTGCTACTGGGTATCATATGTATTTAATGGGTCAAAGTTTCTAATGAACAAGACTATTGTCAGTATGTGCCAGGGATTCATGGTCAAAAACCACACCATTCCATGAAGCTCAACAACAAGAGTGGTTACTGTAAACTGTAAATCTTGTAGTCTCGTTTCCGCATCAAATTTTTTGACACACTCCTAAATAATGGACACCTTCACTGGGAAATTATACGGCCTAATTATAAAGTATATCGGCACATTTTTTCACCAATCGGATTGCTTTGGGAAGTAATTAAGTCATCCCAGATAGCCAGCTTGCAGATTTTTGGGTTCCAAGGCTTTTCTATTAGTAACTGATCAATGTGATAAGTAAGCAATTAACATCTACAAGTACTGACTATTGTATGTCAACTGGCCCCATGTTGTTTCAGATCTAGTCAATGAGGCCATAGGGCATGTGCAAAATAATGTTGTTTGAGGACGAGCCGATAAAATCTGCAGCAACCATCAAATAGGTATTACCAATCAATCTTTGTTATTGTTACTATACATAAAAGGTACTTTACATTGTAAACAAGGTAACTTATCATTTTACAACATCCTGTGGCATATGAAACAGAATCTACAGCTTACTTTGATTACGATGATTGATAATAGCACCCATCTGTTACTATGGAAACAAGGATTGATTATTCTCCAGGGCGTATAATGTAACACCTCTTATGTACCTTTTTACAGCTGCATGCTAACTACATGCCATAATTATGACTCTTGATCCTGCATTATATTATCTCATTACTGAAGGTATCAGCTTGGTGGGGAAAATTGTGATAGGTGTGAGCGTTGGTTTGATCAGCATTGTTGCATTTGCAATCGTGCTGCTGGTACTTTGTGGCTTCAAGTTCTGCAAACACTCATCTGGTGAGTAAACATTACAGGTAGTAGCTAGTATGTTATGTAAGTAAAAACAACTGACAGCTTATTTTCAAAACAACTTCTATAGTATTACACAAAACAGAATCTACAACTTCCTAGCTAGTTATAGCTAGCTAGGCTCTCTATAAAAACAACTAGCTCTATTAGCCAAAGAGTGGATAACTTAATCTGGTTGCAGAAAAGCTGGAGAGACAGTGATCATGAGAGGTTTTGATGTTAGTATCAGAGGACACAGTTGTGTAGAAAAGTTTGTTTCCTCCACTTTTTCTCATGCAGAGTGCTAGAGGAATCATGCATTTGCATAGCTCAAAGCATGATTCCTCTCCATTTAAGCATAGTTTTAAAGAAAGGAGTCCAGAAGGGTTCAATCATATTGAACTGCATCAAACTAATTTTGTATTAGGGAATCATGCTTCAAGCATAGTTACCTGGAGTTCAGTAAGGTCCAACTGTGTTGGGCTGCATTAAACCACTTTTGTTCTAAAGGAATCATGCATCTTGCTTGATTCAAACGCACATTAGGAGAGTTGAACCACTCTATCAAAACTCTAGTAATAAACTCTAGTTCTGCCATTGCTGTCACCTAAGGTTTTGAGGAAAAGGGGAGGAAACAACAATAAAACTGCCTCTCTGGTTGTCAGCTGAAATAATACCACCTGTGACTTATAGATTGGAAATTCCCTTATAATTAGTATAGCAGTGGGTGTACTAATAGAGTCATTTGTTTTCCCAGACGTATCACGTAGCAATGTTTTTTGCCTTTCAGATGAGAGCTCAATTGAGAAAGCATGCGATGCTATGGTTCCTAACCCCCTTTATGACGGGCCATTGTATGAAACTATCCACCCAGAATTCAAAAGCCTCACTAGTCTCCCACCAGCACCAGTTGTGATGGAACCCCCTCGCTACCTTCCCATTCGTCAAGCTCTACCTAGTGAAGTTGCCAAAGCACTGCAAGATGGGACAGCAATTGCCGTGGCTGATGAACCACTTCAGAGGAGTGGGGAAGAAATTAAAGGAAGCAGGCCTCTTTCTGGAAAGAACGAAGATGATTACACAGTCATGAGCCCTGTTGGTACTCTTTCCAGCTCTTTGCATGGAGGGTGGTGCATTCCAACTTCTGAATCTCCATAATGAGAACAGCTTTGAATGACAGCTGGGCCTCTTAATTGTTTGAAATTGGACAAGTGTGACCATGATTTTCAAAAACTTTCATTTTACAGTACAGTAAACATTGCTACAGTTGTGTGCACATTGCAATTTGATGTTGCTTTTCATTTGTTTGCTACCTTGTAGCAATTTAACGTGTGACATACGTATTGTACATCATAAAAGTACCATGTAGCATGCCTGAGTCACAATATCAACTATCTTCAACTCATGTTATCAATCAAATATAGTTGTCAAGCTACAGACTATATATGGTAATGTTTATATGTTGGCATAATCATGGAAGGCTATAATATGTAGTGTCCCAATATTATAACAGAAGTACAAGAGTAAAGCAAAACAAACAGTACTGCATGAAACTATCCACCCAGAATTCAAAAGCCTCACTAGTCTCCCACCAGCAGCAGTTGTGATGGAACCCCCTCGCTACCTTCCCATTCATCAAGCTCTACCTAGTGAAGTTGCCAAAGCACTGCAAGATGGGACAGCAATTGCAGTGGCTGATGAACCACTTCAGAGGAGTGGGGAAGAAAGCAGGTCTCTTCCTGGAAAGAACGAAGATAATTACACAGTCATGAGCCCTGTTGGAACCCTTGAGCTTCCTGCTCTGCATGGGGGGTGGGGCATTCAGATTTCTGAATCCATCAATCGAGAACACTTTGAATGACAACTAGCCCTCAGAGTTGTTTGAAATTGGACAAGTGTAGTAAACATTTTCATTTGTATATGTACGTATATTAATTGTTACAGTTGAGTGTGTATTGCAATTTGATGTCAGATTTTGATGGTATTGTGGCTCAATCAGGCATGCTGCATGGTGCTTTTACGATGCACTATAAGCATGTTGCAAGTTGAATTGACACACGGTAGGTAAACCAACCAAACTTCAACTCATACATTACACTGTTATCAATCAAATAATCTGAGTTGTCAAGCTACAGACTATGGTATAATGTTTATGTGGTTTTAAGAAATAAGCACGTTCTTCCCCCCCTTCCAAGTTCTTCCAAAACAAACAGTACTGCTTCCATTCATGAGGATTTCAGTTGTTCATTAATACACTGTACACTGCTTGTCACACCATGTGATGTGACATCACAATTATGCATAGATGCATATCCTGTACGTTTCACAACTAGGAGTTGCATGATCAATTAAAAGGTGAAGCCTAGATTATAGCTAGTTGTACACATTCTGTCAATACAGATGAAGTGACAAACCCTATACATATAATGAAGTTATTGTCAGTATGATGCAATCTGGAACAGTGGTGGTGGAGTTTAGCTAGGCAACCAGGTTAATACTTGTACTGATCTCAACACTACTCACAAAGGCAGGCTCACACAATATGTTGTACACTCACATTGTAATCAACATGCATGACTGTATTCATTTTTACAAACATGGCGTGTTGCAAAAGCAAAATTTAATGTACAATTGTAGTAAGTATCAACTCGGCTGTATGCTATCCCCCATACATAAGAAATTGTAAAAATCATAGCTATTAAAAGTTCAAACGTTAAACCTTTATGTTCATAACAACCCAATACACAAGTCATGTAAACATTTTTGTCATTAGCTACAATTTAGTAGCCAATTTTCTTTTCCTCTTTCAAACTATCTGTTCCTGATGTTGAGTTGAGAGTTATACCTCTTCATAAGCTGGGGGGACGACTTGAAGAACAGGCTGAGAAGAAGCATTGGCATATAATAGGTGTGTCCCTGGCTCTTGCTTTCATTAGCCATGGCAGCTTTCATATCAGTAGGGTTGCACTATTCATGTTTATGCGTTATGCTGTAAAGCATGACATCGGGGTTGCTTATTTCTTCCAGAATGAAAACACTGTCCATGATGACATTGAGTGTCCGTACACTAAAGCTCTCTTGTACTATTACAGTCAATGCAATCGCTGAAAAACCCATGTACACAAGCACTACAGATGTGCTGGAGGGCCAAAAAAAAAGAACAGGTGCCAGAGATCATGGATAATGCATGTTAGGGCCGCTTCAGTTAGACATGGAGGACTATCATCACTTACACAAGAAAGTTTACATCAACTGTGAAATCTGTAGGTAGCTAAAATACAGACTATCTAGCTATATAGCTATGCATTCATTTCCGAAAATATCCAAGCTTTGATGTAGCTGTTACTAGTGAATATACACAACTTTACATGTGGCCAAGAATGATATTTAACTCAGTGATCACACTCAAGGAAACCACACCCCCAAAATTGTCCTGCCTCTACAATTACGTAATGACAACCAGTGACGATCGATCGGGGGCGTGTCTTACAAGATCTATACGTGGAGTTCACCAACAACCGACTCGCAATAGTGAGAAAACATTATGGTGAAATATGTTTGTCAGACCTTCGTTGCTACATTATTACTGCTCGGACTTGCACAAGGTGCGTGCAATTGAATCTGCAGAGTTACAGTACTAGATCTACGTGATTAATTATTGTGTTATTTACTCACCACAGCAACTGTCCTACTTGAATATCCAAAAGATGTAGAAGCACTTCCCAATGAATGGGTGCAGTTCAACTGTACTATCACTCCTTGCAATAATTACACTCTTAGTTGGTTTATAGCTGGCAGGTCACATGCTATCAAAGACAATGATTCTGTACCTGGCTTGGTACTCAGGAGAACTGTTTCCACGTGCACATCATCAAACCAAGAGACTCATTTTCTTGAATTGCAAGCCACTGAGGCATTAAATAACTCAGCATTTTACTGTGCTGCTAACCAAGGATCCCGAACAACTAGTACTTGCAGGTGTGGAACTGATGGGAGATGTTTTAGCAAATCGGCTCTCCTCAGAGGTAAGCCTGTTTGGGATAATATCCAGTATGGTTTCTCATTTCAATTCAACTTTCAAGTCATAGCTTGTGATGTAAATGACTCTGGACTAATCTCATTTTGCCTGTGCAGTACAAATTATTGCTCACTCACAAACTTCTGCTGGGATACCAGAAATGACTTTTTCTGCACATCATTCTCAGTCACTGACTTTAAAAGGTGCAGATACAGGCATAGCATTAATTGGTTAAGTAAATCATTATATTTTTGCGTGCACTCATGCAGAGAGAACACCTTCCGAAGCTTCTACAATGACAACCACAGTTGCTGTTACTCCAACTGTAGTGGTTATTCCAAGTTCGATCAACCCTCCTACTTTAGGTGAGTCCACCTAGCTGGGAACGTTTTCTCTAAAACATAGTGACTGACAAAACTTTCCTAGTGTACCTGCTGATTTGTCTTTGTGATTTATACAGAGATGACACCTACTGAAACAATCACCATAACAACCACAGTCACTACTGATTCGACTGTAGAGATTACTCCAAGTCTAAACAACTGTCCTTCAGGTATCTAGAGCAGCTTTTATTCTGAGATCAATCACGGCAGTATCACATTTGCTGCTTTAGAACCCACTCCATTATGTTCACAAATGGGGAGCTCAAGTTTGCAAGCTGCTTCTGTGAAAGCTGCAGTCCTAGCCGGCTGGGGAGTTGCAGCATCCATTCTCCTGTTGTAGGCACTGGGTCTGCTTGTACTAGGAATGCATCCAGGTAGGCATAATCTAGTTTATCAGCTCAAGAGCTGAAAATAATATAGCACCTTATAATTGTTTTAAGTAGGAATACTTACTTGTTCTAGTTGTATTGAAGAACAAACGTTTGCCAGCTGGATTACTCTAGCTGGTTTGAATACTGAGAATAGAGGGACAATAAGGTTGTTTTGCTCCTTGTACTCCAGGCTTTATTGACAGTGGATGGCGTTCTTTCTGTTTGAGGGTTAACTTTGTTTACTTTGTTTCAACTGAAAAGAATATAATTAATTACTGATTTAAACCAACATTATTGTATCATTAATTTTGTTGTTTTTTTTTTGGTTTAATTTGAACATTAATGTATCAGTTAATTTTCAACAACATTTCCATGATGTGTCTCAGTATGAACCAGTTCTAAGAAATTGTCATTGTTATTGTAAGATAATTATGAATATTACTGAGTGATTTTATGGGTGGTCACTCTTATGTTGAGGATGGTATTTCTGGCATGGACACCTGGGCATGAGGCTAGGTACGTATTTTTTTAACCAGAGCACAAATTTCATCAGAAGCATGTGAAGATAATGAGAGACAACAGCTCTACCAACTTTGCAATGAATCAACTCGGATGCTGGGACAGGCCATGAGCAAGGCACAGAAGAAACAATGTGCAGTTTCATATATACATACAACTGCAGAACTAAAATACAACAGTCATGTAATACAATGTACATGCTATGTATGCCAGCTTTGCCACAAAATATCATCCTGCTATAATACACTGAATAGTTGTTCATTTGAATTTAAATTCCATAGCCATTTTTATAGCTGTAGAGTACCGTAAGCCGGTATAGTATAGTTATTCACAGCATGAGCAGTGCAAAGATGCTTTTTGTATTAAGGATGCTTTGTACTGTTCAAATATATCATCTGGCTGCATCGCCCATACAGATATGTGGGATGGTCACTGTTATGTATTCTCTTGTTTATACACAATGAATACCATTTCAATTGGTTCGGATTACACTGATTATCATAATAAACATCTCTTGCAATTGTCTTTCAGTGTGCATTTCAGGGGACTTTATCAGCTACATTCTTTCTCATCTGAGGTATGAACATTGGTTCCAATTGGTTTATGTAAACATTATGTTTTTCAATACAGACCAATGTATTAATCAACATGGTTTTATATATTTACCTTCTTTATCACTCTCCATACTGCCATAAGGAGGTATGCTCTCATTATAAAAAAATGCTAGTGAAATGCGAACAGCACATTAACTAATTGCAGGGCCAATTTTAATGTAGCTAGTTGCCTTGGCATCATTTTTGTGTCTTATTATTCGGGTGGTATTATTATATTGCTGGTGGCCACGCTCAGAAAATGTACCAAGCAGTATTTGTTTTGCAAACATAGTGACATGTGAAAATCTGACAATAATAATACCAACTGTTAGTTTTAAGAATTGTGCACTCCAGGGCATACCTACCAGTTCAGTATCAATAGTTTAACTACAGTTGTTCATTCAGGTTTAGTAAAAATTCCCAGTCAGTTCCAATAGCCATTATGCATTAGTATACATTCTTGTCATTCTTAGAAGGAATGATCCATTGTATCAATTAGCCAAACACTTGGATTTTCAGGACGGATGTTTACTGGCTGATATAAAGAGCTGTAAGCTGGAAATTAAAGTGTTGCAGTGTTCAAAAGCGTTAATATAATTACTTCCCCAGACGGCCAGGACTGCCGCAAACGGCACACATCGTATCACACCACTTTTTCCCCCTTTATTCGAGATCATGCAGCTTGTAACAAGTTGCAGTCACAGAACATCATTAAATGATTGATTGGTTAATCATTGTGTCTATTTACATACATTCTCTACATTTCTACACCTCTGCATGCCTATACATGTTAAAATGGGTAAATTTATTGTCTAGTTCTCACTGCATGTGCAGAGTTAATAACATTCCTGAACCAGAGAATTGAACAGTGTATAGGGGTATACACCATGTATCCAATGCTCCAATGCCAGATCCAGTGGCTCGTGGTAATTCAGAAAACCCAGTTTTGACACCTGGCTATATAGATCTGAGCTTGCTTTGCCTTAAAGTGGATTCATGAGCAAAATGAGTACAAATGTGTAAACAGGAAGTGGTGTAACAGCAAGTTATTATAACATAAAAATGGATAATGCTTCATAGCCCCAATATACCGATGTACATGTACAACCTAAGTAAGCATGCACTGTCATTTGATTCACCATGGGTGATCTAAAGAATAAATAACGTGGTAATCTATAAATATACTTACAGGTATACAGACAGTTGTCTGTACCATGGATTGTACCAAATTACAACTGTCTGTACTATGGAATTATATTGGTTTGTCTGCTACGGATTAGGGTTATGATTATAATAGGTAAACTACTCAATGTAAAATTGGTACTGAAGATGTATCTTGAAGTGTGAATTTCAGGGTAGTGACAACCCTACTGTGATGTGTGTGCTACATATGATCTGAAACTGTGCCAATGAAGCTTAGCTAGCCAAATAACCAATTAATACTGCTCTGCTGACTCTGCTCACCCAGAATCACTCCACAATGTTCTATACTCACCTGAATATCAACACGCTTCTGTATTTGCCTCCCAATGTCACTAATCTGTACTATCACAGTTCTCACAATAACAAATAATCAGGGGCGGCGGAGCAGGGGGGGCAGGGGGGGCGAATGCCCCCCCAAAGTACAGATTGGGGGGGCCTTGCCCCCCCAATCCGAAGATGGCTACTGCTACTTGATGTGTAATAATATACAACAGTTACTATCAAAATGCCAGTGTCAACGATGCGTCGTTTACTTACCGTACGGTATCCAGCACAAACCATCGTCGTAGTTAGTCTCGCGTAGCCGCGAGACTAGGTCGTAGTAGGTTTTCCTGTGGGTGTAACTGGATAAGTTTATTTACTTTTAATTAGACAAACACGTGCACTGCCACTGCACTGCCCCCCCTTCAAGCTGTTAGGCGTGGTGATCACTGAACTAGTTTCAGAGTGTAGTACAAAGTAGAAACTGTTCTTGTCCAGGTCGTCAATTCGTCTATAAGATGCCCACCTCATCAGGCCCGCCACGTACGGTCGACTATAGTGACTGAAACGCCTCGTGACGACTGACGTGTATCGTGGCGAACAGAGGTATTACTCTCGCCATGTACTCTAGTCGGACTAGTGGCATTTGGGTACAAATATGGCCTCAGAAGCGATCTCAGAGGACCTAATTTGAAAAAAAATTTCGGGGGGGGGGGGGGGGGGGGCATGCCCCCAGACCCCCCTAGCGTGTGCGTGCTTACGCACGCACCATCCTCGCTGCCCCCCCAATCTCAAGTACCTTCCGCCTCCCCTGAATAATAAATAGTGTAGATGAGTCTCATTCCCGGGTTAACCAACCACTTGTCTCAGAATGAGGTTAACTACACAGGCAGTGTTTGAAGTTAACATATGTATCCTGCCTCTTATGTGCTGCGCTGGTGATTGTCGACACATGCATTTGTCAGAAACCTCTCTAAGAGGAATATCATAATGTACTGTATAACAGCATATTCAAGCTTGGGCATATTATAGCTGACATAGGCATGCTCCTGGTTTTCGCTTTCATTAGCCATCGCAGCTTTCAGAGTAGAAGATTTGCACTGTTCATGTTTACATAATAAATCATTAAGTGTGATGTCACGGTGCTGAAATACCAAGAAGAAAAAGTACCACTGTCATAGTATATTTATAGGCTTCCATGCAGTTGACCATGGAGGAATCAACATTTTCCATACGAGAATATAATACAGTGGCTGCATGCAAATGCGAATGTATACAAATAGAAAATTGTTGATGCAGAAATCTGCTGTGTTTACTGGTTTACAGTACATGGTCACTATAATGATGTTGAAATCATGCAAGTAATATGAAGATATAAATATTCAACTCTGGTGATGCAAAATGGCATTAAATAAGGCCCTTCCAACTGGCGTTCTTGTTTCTGGTCCTCCGCCGCATCAATTATTACACCTTACGCAATTTCAGCAACTCGACTTCTGTGCATACGGAGTAGCTATGGTGGATTCAAGGTGAGTTGTAAATCGGTTGTATCTATTGCCATCAGCCTAGCAAATAATTAGGCAAAATAGGAAAAGTGTCTGTCATATTTGTAGGTTTTAGCACATTTTATTCATTCTTTTTATGGTATTTTGTAGGTGTATCACTTGGATGTTGTGTATGGCATTATAGTGAACTGTAGTGTTTTGTGTCGGAATTAAGTATTTGGTTGCTAGGTTGCTAAGTACCCACCTGCCCGCGTCAATGCCACTGGAAACCCCTGACCAGAAACAGGAATACCAGTTGGAAGGGCCTAACAGTATGAACACGAACTATAGTATTGCTGCCATAGAATTAACACAATTCCAAAGTGCAGTATGGCAGTGATACTAAAGCCAGTGCTATTGCTTTACTCAATGCCAAGATACAGTACTACCTGAGACAGATACAGTGGCATTGCTACATAGGGTCCAAAAAAAGAGAATGGAGAATGGTCCCCCACCTATTTTGCAAGGGGGGTTGGCCCCCCTTGAATCAGTAGCAATTGCATGCAGCTAGCTAGCCTATCAATGCTGACCTGCATGCATGACAGTATACATGTATGGTAACAGGTGGCTTACAATTCAAATTAGACATCGCTGGCTACATCGCTTGATCATTGCAATGAGCTCCTTGGCATTAATTGTCTGTACTTTGTACTTTGGACTAGGCTTAAACCATGTGGTTTGCGTGGCATTGATGTCTAGCAAGCCACGAGTTTGTATAAAACTTGTCACGGCCTTCAATAAGACGACCACACATCGTAATTCTCTGTCTTAGCTTGTAGCTTTTGTTTTGTGTATAGGATGAAACCGTGGCGTGACCATGTGTGTATAAGAATTTGGAATATTCAGTTTGGTAAGGAGCCTGGGTTTGATTTCTGGCAATTGCTGGCTTTTCTATGTTCAGGCCCCTCCCCATGAGGAGAAGGGCCTGGGGACGAGGCTAATCATTGAACATGTGTTTGTTTACAACCAAGAAAAGATGCCCCAAAGCAAGTTATAGCTACTTATCTAATTATTGAGACAATATAAATCTAGCAGGCTAGCGGGTAGGTTTGATTGTGGAGGTTGTCAATGAGTTGACTGCATGACTGCAGTAAGAGAAGTTTGCAATTCTGTTCACCATGCTGTGCATGAAACAGGCATGTTGGTTGCAATAGTTGCATCAACCATATCTGCTGTGCATGAAACAGGCATGTTGGTTGCAATAGTAGCATCAACCATATCTGCTGTGCATGAAACAGGCATGTTGGTTGCAATAGTAGCATCAACCATATCTGCTGTGCATGAAACAGGCATGTTGGTTGCAATAGTTGCATCAACCATATCTGCTGTGCATGAAACAGGCATGTTGGTTGCAATAGCTGCATCAACCATATCTGCTGTGTATGAAACAGGCATGTTGGTTGCATCAACCATACCTGACCACCTAATGTCAGGCCCACCGAGAGAGGGGGAACAGGGGATACTTGCCCGGGGCTCCCAAACTTTTTCTAGAAAAGGGGCTATTTCTTTTTCTTTCGCTTTCCATTGCATTGTCTCAATGAGTGAACGCTGGTAGTAGAATAATCAGTAACACTTTCATGGTTAGTGTAGACAAATACTTTGACGTGTGCAAACACGCGAAACCAACACTGTCAATAAATTGCCACGCCTACTATGAATAATTAATTAGTTGGACAATTTTGCGCGTGAAAGCTTTTCCCCAGGTCCCCTCTGCTCTCTCGACGGCCCTGCCTAATGTTACAATCACTGAATGAAGTGCAAACATCAAATTAAATGCTGAGTTCAACACACAATTAGTTACCATGCAGAACAATTAAATAAAGAATCCTACAAAAATAATAGTGCCATACTTGTGCCAACTTCTAAGCGTATGTGAAAAATATAAACAGTTGGCAAAAAGAATTCCAACATTACAGTTTCCTTAATTGCAATGGCACACATGCATTACAATAGGAGTGTTATCTAAACAGCATGTTTGACCTAGAATAAAATCTACCAAACTGTAGTCACTCAAAGCTGTTCTCATTTGGGCAATTCATAATGTGGATCATCCCACCCTCCATGCAGGGAGCTGGTGAGGGTACCAACAGGGTTCATGATGATGTACTTATCCTTGCTGCCTGGATCAGAAATAGCCCATCTTGCTTTATTCTCATCTCCACTCCTCTCAGATGGTCTGCCAGCCACTTCAATTTCTGCCTCTTTTTCCGATGCTTTGGCCATTTCGGATGGTACAGCTTGATTTGTGGGGCTTGCTACATAGTGTTCTTCCATCACATCTGCTGTTGGATGGGGGATTTTGAGTTCTGGTTGAATACTTGGTCCTTTATAAACGGGGTTAAGAACTTCATCATCACATGCTTTCTCAACTGACATCTCATCTGTAAGGATGAAATATTATATGAGACAACAGCAAAAAAACTACATATTTAAGTAAACAATAATATTATAATTAATTTTGTTATCTTTTTCTTTTTTGATCATGCTGCCATATATATAAGATAACTACTTGTATATATGTATATAGTTGTTCAGACCAGAGTCAACATAGATATACTATGGATTCAGGTTGTTTTAACCACTGAGTGGTTATCCTGGTAGTAGAGAAGCTGAAGAGACGTGGTTGTGAGAGGTTCTGATATTGATATTACAGGCTACTTGTGTAACATGACAAGAAAGGCTTGTATTCTCTAGTTTTCCTCATCCAGAATGTGGAAAAGGTGGCGGAAAAAAACAAGTAAGCTGCCTTTCTCCTTGTCTTACACAGTTGTAGGACAGATTCCAGCTAAGTGGATGCACCACATTCAATCTGAAGGGTTCCTTATATCCCACTATAGTAGAGCTACTATGTTGTAGCTTCACACCAGGTTTACAGATGGAAGGTGTTCAGACTTAATACTGCACGTCTGTGGTTTCGGCATGAAAAGCCCTTATCAGGTGCAGAAATACCACACCATGCATACAGAGCTTAACTTATGTATGAAAAAGTGTGTGTGACAATAAAATGTCACACGCAAATGCTAAGTAACTCTGTATACATGCTGTGTTATTCCTGCACCTGACAAGACCCATTTAGGCCAAAACTGCAGTCGTGCAGTCAAGTTTGACCTGGTGTGGTATGATCCGAAGCTACAGCTCTACTTGAAGAACCTCCTTTAAAGTACTTATGCAACCTGGCTATGTAATCACTCTATCCTGTTTTACAGAAGGGACTGTAACAATGACAAACCTACTGAATCTATAGACTACTCTAAGTAGGCTGAAGGAGTCCAAATTTGTGGAAACTTTACATCACACAAAACAACTTGTACTGAGACCCCTAGAGGAAGGGGTCAAGGTCATATGTACCACCTACCAGATGTACGTCTCCAGTAGATGAAGCCACAAACCAGTAGCAGCACGATTCCAGATACAATAATGATGATAAGGCTAATACTCACACCCATTGCAACCTTCTCCACCAAGCTGATACCTTTGTAATGAGATCCATAATTACACTTAGTAATAGACTTTTCTATAGACTGCATGATTTAAAACTTTACTTAATATATCTCTGTGTAGTCAGCATCAATATCAGCAATAATAAAAACTGATACGTTAAGCCCAAATGTGCAATCAAGATAAATGATTCACGCAATATAATCTGCAAGATAGTGAAACATCCAAAACCAGCAATGGGCTTCCAGTCCGAGTGCAGATTGGGGAGTGCAATAGTGCACCAACATGTAAATAAAACTTTCATTCACCAACAAGTATGGAAAGGTGGTGATAGCTACCAACTTCACCCCTGACAGAAAGTCCAGAAGGGATTCCTTGCTTAAGTGATGTCATACATTTCATGTGCATCTATATAAAATCATTGCAGTGTGTATTGAGCTTGCTTCAGAGTGCACTTCGGGCTAATGAGTATAAAGCAAGTGAAGTGAACCTTGCTATTCACGACAGATGAACTTATGTCTGGCTCCTCCCTGATGGGGGTGAAACTGGTTTGTTTTGAGAAATCCTAAGATGGAGCTTTTTAGAAAACTGTAGCACTATACTCAAAGTGCTTCGATGTGCAAAGGTGGTCTATAGCAATAAACTCAGTTAGGTTCAGCGTGCATCTTGGGATATGATTTAAACTTGTATCACAAAACAGCAAATATTCAATCTGAGTGCATATTTGACAGTGTCATAGACTACATAACACGTACGTGAATAAAACATTTGTGCACTAACAAGGCTCCCTTCACCAGTTACACCTCATCTCTCACAATGAATATTGGTATTAGAAACATGACATGTTATAAATAGCCATAGATTCTGGGATATAAAACCAGCAGTGTTAAGTAAACTTACTTCTGGCTCCTCCCTTGTGATTAGTATGATAACAAAGCTAAATAGCTAGCATGCACTACACTATAAAAGTTTAAGGCAAAACAGGAGCACCTTGGGGTGTGCCTAGACTTATACAGACAGACATTAATGAGAGTATGAGTAGTGCATACTGTATACATGGTCATGCATGTCATTTGGTAGAAATATTCTGCCACTGATCATGAGAGTAGAATACCAGTATTATCCCAGCAGCAACAACAAATGCATCACTGTAATGGATGTCCTAGTCTAAAGAAGCATCTGAGAACAATATCACTATAGAAGTGCTAGTGATGATGCGTAACATCTTCTTAGGTTTTAGATATATTGTAAAAATTAATTTTACCAGCTGCTCCAGTGATGTTAGTGGACTCTGTTATTGTTGTTGGCTGTGAATATCTCCCTGAGGCGGGGGAGGGAGCAAAAACACCCTTTGATACTGTTGTGAAAACTCAAAACTGTTTACTAGTCATAATTATACCAGTTCCTGCAGTAGCAGTGATGTCAGGGTAGTCTGTTGTTGGTTGAGAATGTTCCCCTTCAGATGAACAAGGGCAAAGACTGGGAGTTGCAGTGTTGAAACCTCTGGCAGTGACTGAAGGGAGAACAATGTTAATGTTTCTAGGAACAAGAACTTTTTGCTAAGTATGTTACAAGGAGGGAAATGCAACTGTAATGTGAATTGACAAATTTTAGCTTTTCATGCACATGGAGGTTTTGAAAAAATTGTAGAGTTTTACTATTGATTGTGAAAGTAAATGAAGTATAATTATTGTAAGCTACCTAGTGGTTTACAACACACAATGGATTGCTTACTAAAGGTAGTGGTAGATGAAATATTCCCAGCAAGGGTATCAAACTGCACTAAAACTGAGTACACGACATCCACCACCAGGCTGGAGTTAACAACTTCATACACGTTAGTACAACCCATCACAGTTTTTGGGCCTATTACAATAATGTCATCTGCTCCCACAGAATCACTGACATTGTTAAGTTTGGGTGAGATGTGTTGGATTATGATACTGTAGTTAAGTTCTTGGAATGAGCATATTTCAGGGAGCTGTGTGTGTGTGTGTGTGTGTGTGTGTGTGTGTGTGTGTGTGTGTGTGTGTGTGTGTGTGTGTGTGTGTGTGTGTGTGTGTGTGTGTGTGTGTGTGTGTGTGTGTGTGTGTGTGTGTGCATGCGTGTGTGTGTGCATGTGTGTGTGTGTGTGGGGGGGGGGGGGGGGGGTATAAGTGTCACATTGAATTGTAAGTGCCAGCATAAATCATTAGTAGTAGCTGTATACACAGTGTAACATTTGATAATACGCACATTGATAATGAACATTTAAATTTTACCTGAATATTTAGAAGCAGCAGTGGAGTACCATCAAACTGAAATGTCACTGTTGTCTCAACTGTAAAATTTGTATCCAGTCTTGGAACTGCATGGATGCAGAAATAAATATAGCATTCTCATTAATCTTTAGAATCTGTCGGTATCTTCACACTTTGTCAATTCCCACTTTGTCACTTCCCCCTTTGTCAACATTGACCAGGTGAGAATTGACAAAGTGGGAGGATTTACCATTTCATGTACATGTACCACCACTACACCAATCTAACCACTGTTGTAGGGAAGTGAACCCTAAGTGTCTAAATTGATGTATATAGCGTACTAGAGCAGCATGCCAAAACCTAAAGTGTACAAATATATGTACTGAATGAATCTTTAGTTTACTCCATCAATGAAAGATTTTGCTTTAGTGCTTGTACTTACATGCTAATGAAGATAAAGCAAATAGCTAGTGTGCATATTTTGACATGCATTGACAGTGGAAAAGAAAACAGCACCAGTATGCAGTGTATATACACACACAATACCTATTGGAATTCCTCCAGTTACTATTGCTGGACTGCCCCATCCAATGGTGCTAGCTGCAGAGACAATGAACACCAGCTCTTCACAGTTCTGCATCACTCCTCCTTGTGGCGTATCATAGTTGAAGGTTACTGGAGCTGTTGTTGAAACCATCTCAGATGTTGCATTGATGAATAGGTTTATCACTTCACCAGTAGCTCCGTTGTATACCTGAACACTGTAATTCACAATGGGGTATTCTGCCCATGAGAAAGGAGGTAGCCAGGAGAGCTGTATGGTGGTAGCATTGAGTACAAGCAAATGTGGTTTGGGCGAAGGAGGAGGTTGTGGAACTGCATAGATGTATGAGTTGGTGTAACATGATGAGCGAAAATAAAGTTTAAGTTGCTGTACATAAATTTGCATGGTATAAAGTATGTTATCATGCAATATCTGTATGCACACCGGAAGACTACACGTCTGTGAAGCTGAGGTAATGACCCAGATTTCTATCATGCAATTAGAGTGCCACTTATATGGCATCCAAACAGAAAGTGAAAGGCTTGAAATAGGTTAGACATCCTTCATGGGTGTTTAGCAATGATTGTATACAGTGAAATCCCTCAGGACACCTTCTCAGGACATATTATAAAGTCCCATAGACATACATTAGGACACCTTTCTACTCTGAACAAATACTGTGTATTACACTAAGTAGCCTTAATTATGTTCCTAGGTCTTCCCACCATCCAGTTTTTGATCGCTTGCTGTATGCAAAATGCAAGCGATCAAAAGCTGGATGGTGGGAAGGCCTGGGACAGCATAGAATCGCAATTAAGTGAACTCTTGCAAATCTTGGATTGGGGTCTAAATCAAGGTTTATCATGTAATGAATGAATCACAATTTAGCTACTTGAGGTGCCTAAACATGGGGAAAATTTTTTGTGGAAATTTTGGTGGTATTTTTCTATGAGGCTAGTGCCTAAATCTAATCACATTGCTATATATTAGTTCAAAGTGAAGACTTCACTAGTTGCACACTTGTGTACCTAAATTGAGGCATTATTAATATAGCTACATGAATGCTTAAATTAAGGGACCTAAGCTGGTCACTTGAACAAATTTAGTCATTTTTTGAAAAGAAATTCTACAAGCAAAATGGTCCAAAATCTTCACCTATCACTGTGAGGCTTCCAGGGAAGTTGTTGTCATCAAGTGGGTACACTAGGCAGGTAATCCTTGTGTTGTTGTTCCCTGGTAATGCATTAACCGTAATGGTGAAGTTGTAGGTGTCGTAGTTGATAGCTTCACTGAACATAAAACCCCTTTCAATGAAAGGAGCCTGATCTTCTGGATACTCAATTGTTGTGTCGTTTATCTCCCAAAAAGCATCATCGCCTTGTGCAAGACAGTGGAAAGTTACAATGGCTCCAATTGGTGCTGTGATGTTTTCAGGCCCGTTTATTATCACCGCATCTGTACAGGCAGAAGATGTAAAATGTTAGGATTGTGCACTGCAAGAACAATATTGTTTTACTGGCCTGGTTGCAAACAAGCTGAAGAGACAGCGGTTATGGGAGAATTATCCTTTGTTACACCAGGCTATTATTTCTACACCTCTACTTATCAATTGCAGATACAGTTAACACACACACACACTGAGCCATCAGGGGGTGAGTGGGTTTGGTTAGGATTCTCCCCAGCTCAAAAAATTCTGCTTTATCAGTATACAATTATTAGCTATTCATACAGATGGGCTGTCAGAGTATCAGCTGATTAGCTCTATGATATCCATGATTGTTTCTTGCTACAAAACACCACTTAAGCATGAAAAGATTTACCACACTGCTAAACTGCAGTTGGAATGTTGCTAGTGGCCCATGTTTTTGATTTATATTATATTATTATTATTATTATTATATTATATTTTTTATGTAGCAGGCTCTTCCATCATTATGCCAAAGACTTGCATATGCATCAAGACTTTAGTAGTCAGTAGTCTATACCCCTCTAAATGAATATTAAGTGTTCTGAAAGGCAAAGGCTGTAGCTAAACGCTTGAAACCTACATGAGAGCGTTGACAAAGATGTGGTACTAATATACAATAGTAAGAAATTGAAGCAACATGCACATAACAGAAATGCATGCATGCAGAAAACAATATTCATGCAGCTGGCATCATGAGGGGCAGCAAATATGGGAATTACCAGCGCCAAACTTGACAAGCACTGCAGGTAGGAAACTCCCCAACACTAGGATCCCCAACCACACTCCACACTTGCGAGCAGCCATATCTCTTCAACTAGCTAGTTACGTAAGTTGCAGTGACTTCGTGAGGGGAAGCCGCATCGTGCGAACAGTTTATGGTTCGGCTTCCTGTTTAACTGACGCACAGTAATGATGACGTTATCGTTACACGGAAAGCTGCTTTTTACTGGGAATTCACATTTTGTGGCAGATGAATCGGATAAAAGCACTGACGGTCGGAGATGAAGCTATTGCAGACATCTGATCATAGCACATCGACAA
Organism: Agelas oroides; assembly: GCA_949130485.1. Taxonomy (NCBI): domain Eukaryota; kingdom Metazoa; phylum Porifera; class Demospongiae; order Agelasida; family Agelasidae; genus Agelas; species Agelas oroides. The sequence continues at coordinate 12,207,147 of OX422183.1, read as the reverse complement.
CCAACGCTGCATGCAAGAGAAAGACACCCGACGATGGACAAATTTGTGTGTCAAATCAGTGTTGCTGCATTCTTACTGATCGGGGTTGTACAAGGTATGTACAATTGATAATTAAATGCGCGATGATCCATCACGTGATTTATATCCATTTCCACAGCCACCGTGCTATTTGCAGATCCAAAAGATGTGACAGTGGAAGCTAATCAATGGGTACAGTTCAACTGCACAGTCCGCTGTGGTTACCATGTTAGTTGGTACATGGCAGGTCATTCTACTGCTATCAGAAGAAATAACACTATATCCGGCCTGTTAATTAAGAGACTGCATGCTTCCACATGCACTGGGTCAAATGGAAGGACCCATTTTCTTGAGGTTCTTGCCACCGAGGCATTCAATAAGTCAGCATTTTACTGTGCTGCAAATGAGAGACATCGAGAGAGCTGCAGTTGTGGAACAGAAGGGAGGTGTTATAGCAGGCCCGCCCTCCTTACAGGTGAGCCCATTTGGAATGTTATGATTGCATTTTGTGAGATTCTCTAAGTTCGCTTTCTGTCCATCTAATTTTTCAATGCTAGCAATAGACATGACTTTGTACTAACATGGCTATACATTTTATGCACATCACACAATGCACCCCTACTTTTATGCACATGGTACTATACAGTGAGAATGGCACCTACTATTACTACTCCGTCACTAACAGCTGGGGTACCAGAAATAACTCCTTCTCCTCGTTCTTCTCCATCATCCACTTCACAAGGTACAAAGACACATAAGAATCAGATAAAGACCACTTTTTAACATTTTCCTTCATGTCTGAGTATGTAGCTAGTGCTTCAGGTGAGAGCTACTGTTTGTTTCCTCATGTGTAGAAACAGCATCTCCTGAGTTCATTACTATGATGGAGTTCATTACTATGACGACCACAGTAACTGTAACAGTTACTCCAACCCCTACCAACTGCCCTAATCTAGGTACATTACAATGCATTAAGATTTGATCAAGGCTCAAAATAGGCAGCCATGGTGAACAATATGTAATTTTGTCTCCTTAGATCCAACGTCAAGTTCGCCAGAAAGGAAGTCAAGTACACAAGCTGCTCCTGAGCAAACTGCAGCTCAGTCCTAGGCAGTCAGCATATAACTACAATGCAGGTAAGTGCAAACCATTTTTAGGCAATACTTGAGTTGATGCAATTAACTTATTTACGTGAATCATTATTAGAAGCAACAGTTTATCTAGCAAACATTTGTGAATACACGTACAACTATTAAAATCTCTCATCTATGTTAACACCTTGCATTCCAGGATTTTATTAACTGTAATGAAATTTTTCTTCCTGTTTAGGAATGAACCTGGTTTCGATTAATATGTAGAGACTCTTACAATCAGTCTTCAATTCTTGTATATAGAGAAATATTGATAATTTTTAGCTTGGTTATTTATTTATCAAGCAGAACATTATATTCTTAGAGTACCCATACACTGTTAATACTTGCAGTGTACGTATAGTTACATAGAGGTTAACTATAATTATGCTCTATTTTATACCTCAAGAACTGTTGTTTATTAGTTACTGTATATAATAAATTTATGGTTGCAATTTTCACCTTTAATTGCTGCTGCAGTACATCTTCTGCATTAACCACATTGTAAAATAGTTCTCTTAGGCTTTTTTCATGGAATATTATTATGTTCAACATTTGAACATCAATATCATGTGAATTTAAATATATATATAACATATATATATTGCATTTATACTGAGTGTACATACTCATAGTTTGAAGGAATCTGATATGCAGCTTATACACACAAGATGTCAAAATTTGTGAGTTGCTTCACAATAATACACAGAAGTGGTCTTCCGCTCCTGTGAATTATTGTAAATGCAAACAGAAGGTAAAAATTGGGGAGGCCTTACTAACAGTATGATAAGCAGAAGCCAAACCAATCAAAAGAGTGGAAGTTGTCATTCAGTCAGGTTGTTTATTGACTATAAAATGTTAATTCTGATTCAGGCAGCTGGATTCAGCTTCTGTTTACTACCAGTAAGCTTTGTCTCACCAGTTCCGATATTTTATAGTGAGTTAAGGGTACATCTATGAATACTGAATCTACAAATGAAGCCTTGGTTTTATACACTTGTGGATTAACGTAAGTAAATTCTGCACTCCAAGATATAACCCAATATTATTCGAAACTTACACAGTTCGATTGAGCCATAAATATATTGTATGAGTGTTGTAGATTCCTTGTCTGTGCACCTCAGTTACAAAAAAAAGACTGTCCAAACTGTCATTGTTAAGTGTTACTTAATAGTCCTTCAATATCCAGTTACCCCTTCATTATGAGTCATTATTTCGCTATCCCTTTTATATTTTGGATGTGTGGCACTACATTATGAGTCATCATAGGGTGGTAGGTAGTCTTATTTGTCATTTGGCTGGTACCACACTCATGACGTACCTACTAACAACAAAATGCAATTAATTTTAGTTGAAATATCTATTAACAAATTTACAAATCAAACATTGCCATCCACTCCATAGGATAGCAGTACCACTTCAAGTTGAGAGTAAGGTATGCATTGTTTATTGATCTTCAGTTTCCTATGAATACTACATCGTTAAGGAAAGGGTATAAACAGTTTACCCACTTGTGGATTGACAAGGTCATATCTTATGTGGAAAGTAATATTAACTAAAGTTGGTTCAATTTAGGCAGTTTTGATACAACCAGAATGTGGGCACTCCTATAGTAGGTTCCTTTATGGAGACTCTTGATTGCTGGCATCATAGTTTGATCAAAGTTATTTAAAGCAATAAAAAAAAACAAGCACTCACAAAAAGAAGTTTCCAGCTATCATCCTTTTTTTTTTTGCTTGTGCTAATTCTTACAGGTATGTTTTATATTTTGTAATCACTATACTGCCAGTAGTCACACTCAGGAAATGCTACCAAAAACAGCTTTGCAAAAACAGTCACCCAATTGTTAGGGTCTGACATTACTAAATATGATTACCAAATGTTTTTCGTGTGTTGTGGCTACAAGAGCATCATCCAAACCAGAGAACAGTTTCCTGCCTGAGTCCCGATTGTCAATGAACAACACTAAAATGAGATTAATGTTACTTTACAAAACAAGTCACATGTGAATATTAAAAGGATACCCAATGTTGGTTACTATTAGGGACTGACATTACTACATAAATATGATTACCAATTATGACATTACTGTCCACCAGTGGCCACACTCAATAAGAACAGCTTTGCAAACAGAGTCACATATGAATTGAGTAAAAATACCCAGCGTTGGTTACTATTAGGGGGCTGTTTTGCACTGTGCACTCCAGGGGATAACTACTAGTTTAGTGTTAATAAATTATTAAAGTTATTCATAAATCCCCAGGCAGTCCCTCCATCAGGTGTACTGTGTATTTAACTCATCCATTATGCATACATTCTTCTCATTCCAGGGAATTACCCATGGTTTCAATTGGTGAGGTGAAATGGTGCGGTAAAACACTTTTTTAAAATGTCAATTAAGTGGCCCTTTTAAACAGGGCTCATGGTCATCACATTCAAATGCAGTCAGACTGTGAGTGTATGTCTTCCTGTTTTCCCAAATATTATGTAAGTTGCAGAAAAAAAATTGTCATTGTCGAATGGAAGGAAACATTCTAGAACGGTAACCTATACTTGCAAACTACATGGAAAGCACATGCAACTCTACAACACCTTTGTAACAGCTATAGCTAGAAGATTAAAATAACATGTAGCATTATGCACTTTGTGCATGCTGTTTCTATGTGTCCCCATTTAGTAGCAATGTAGGTGGGCTTACAGAGTGTTGTCGAAGCCTTGTCACAGTCATACCATTGCAGTTCAATGGATTGAGCGATCCAATCAGCACCTGAGTTTATGTCAGACTGTGAACTGGTGTGCCCCTGGGTCAGTAATGATCTTGCACATGAACAGATCATCAGCATAGTAGAGCAGTCCTATAGAGAGGGAACCATTTGCCAGGTCATTGATGTAGAGCAAAAAATGGTAACACAGATCCTTGGGGTACCCCTGAAATGACGGGTGATGAGGTGGATTCCTGTCCATTCAAGACAACATGCTGTTCTCTGTTGGAGAAGTAACTGCAAATCCATTTGACAAGGTACTCACTTAAGCCAAAGGTTTAAGTTTGTCCAACAGGGATCTGTGTGATACAAAATCAAAAGCTTTATGATAAAAAGACTGCAGCTCTTGCTTTTTTTTGGTCAAGTGCCAGGGACCAGTGATGAACAACATCAAATAGGGCAGAAACAGCACACTTTCCGAGACTGGTGAGATGCAACTGGGTAGAATGTAGCAGGAAATGAGATAGTGCGTTCTCCTTTCAAGCAGCTTACTTATAACCGGTAGCAGTGAGTCAGAACCTTCAGGAACAGGAACTACTGAGGACACCTTCCAAGTTCTAGGTATTTTTTCTGTAGAAATGGATTTGCTAAACAGCAGTGTGATACATAGGCAATACTTGAAGCAGTTGATTTCAACATCCTGGCTAAAATATCATCCCAGCCATTAGCCTTCTTTGTGTCAAGAGATAGCAACACTTCAATAACCTCATTCTCAGTACACAAGAATAATTCTTCAGGACACAGAAGATGATTGATACTGCCAAACATTGTGATGTCATCATCATGCAGTGAGTGGAGAGACAGATTGATTGAAGCATTGGGAAAAGTAGTTGTTTAACAGAGTAGCTTTGTCTAGATCATTTTCAACAACCCTCTCCCCATTCTTGAGAGTGGGAATGCTGCTGTTTTTCTTTGTCAAAATGTTGCTACTTTCCAGGAATATTATAAGTGTGTTCAATCCTCTGAAAAACTTTCTTTTAGCCTTACTTATCAATTTGATAACTTACCTTACACTTATAGGAGAGGAGATGCTGTATGGCACCAGTTCTCTTAGCACGTTTGTAAGCTAAAAAAAATTTCTGGAACAAATAGGCTTGGTAAGCTCTTTTGATAGCCATAGTAGATTCTTTTCGGCAGGAAGGGTGGTTTCGGTATACATAAAATTTCGGTAAAATGCACTGGTCTATGATAGACATGGATTTTGTCTCTCAGTTTTCACATCCATATCATCTACAATAAGAGGTTCCTAGTCAACAGTCTCCAATAGTTCATCCACCACTTCGAATTTGGCATGGTCATATCGCCAAATAGTTATTGGTTGTGTTTTTGACAAGTTAGGAAGCTTCCATTTTAAGGACTGTTTGAAACCATAGTGGTCTGAGGTTCCTAGGGGAGGAATGATAGAACAGCTGTACAATTAAACTGGATTGACAGGAAATGAAAGCCAAAGCAATAAGTGAGCCTGCACTACTATTTGGGATCAAGCTCCTGCATGGCTTCGAATTTGAGCAACATTACTATCTATCATGATGTCCATTATTGTTTTCTGTTATTCAATACAATATAAGCATAAAAGCTTCCCCGCACTTCAAAAGTTCAAATTGCAGTTGTATGTAGTGTTGCTGGTGGCCCACGTCTTTGTTTCTAGTAGTGTATAACAGGCTATTCCACCATTACACCAAATTGCATCAAGGCTCTAGTATTCAATACAGTCTAAGATCTCTCTAAATGAACAAGGTTCCAGCGTGAATTAAAAAGCGGCACACTAAGGCCCCAAAGTTTTTCATTTGCATGCCTCCCACACGAATTTCTGCGATAGAATTTGTCACCATAATAATTATGTTTCTTTCGCATACTTACGACGTAAGAATAAACCGGCGTAACGATGAACGTAACGCTATAACAAATGTGTCTGTCTACTGCATAGCATCCGAAAGAACCTTTCTGCAATGGTTATAACGAACGCTGATCCTCCTAGCATCATGTTGTCGAGTTCTTTTGCGAGACATATCTGCTGGCTATGGATGAATACATAATGGTAATACCCGCCCGCCCGCATTGTGTGCTAGTAAAGCACCTGATAAGAAACTAAAAATCAATGAATTGGAGACTAATGTACATAACAGACGTACGTGCATGCAGAAAAACATATTCATGCAGTTGGTATTGTGAGGGGCAGCAAATATGGGAATTACCAGCGCCAAACTTGACAACCACTGCAGGTAGTAAACTCCCCAACTAGAATCCCCAACCACAGTCCACACTTGCGAGCAGCCACGTCTCTTCAATTAGCTAGTTACGTAAGTTGCAATGACTTCGTGAGGGGAAGCCGCATCGTGCAAACAGTTTAGAGTTTGGCTTCCTGTTAAGCAGGCGCACAGTAGCGATGACGTTATTGTTAGACGAAAAGCTACTTTTTAGGGATTTCACATTTGTGGCAGATGAATCAGATAAAAGCACGTCAGAAAAAACGCTACTGCAGACATTTAATCATAGCACATCAACAACCAACGTTGCAGGAGAAAGACATCCGACGATGGACAAATTTGTGTATCAAATCTGTGCTGCTGCATTCTTACTGATCGGACTTGCACAAGGTACCTGCAATGGATAATTAAATACTCTCATACGCGATGATCGGTCACGTGATTAAATTTGCTTAATGTTCATTTACACAGCCGCCGTGCTATTTGCAGATCCAAAAGATGCAACAGTAGAAGTCAATCAATGGGCACAGTTCAACTGTACAGTCAGCTGTGGTTATACTGTTGGTTGGTACATGGCAGGTCATTCTAATGCTATCAAAAGGAATAACACTGTACCTGGCCTGTTAATTAAGAGACGGCGTGCTTCCGGGTGCACTGAGTCAGATAAAAGTATCTATTTCTTTGAGGTTCTTGCCACTAAAGCATTCAATAAGTCAACAGTTTACTGTGCTGTTTATAAGACACGCCATGAAGAGAAGAGCTGCAGTTGTGGAACAGATGGGAGGTGTTACAGCAGGCCTGCCCTCCTTACAGGTGAGCATGTTTGTGGTTTTTTTTATTTTATAATTCTTTTAGTTCACTTTCTGTGCAATGCCATCAGGCAGAAATAGACATAAAGTGACTATAGCTACATTTTATGCACATCATGCAATGCATCTTTATCAACATCATATTTTGCAGTGAGAATGCCACCTACTATTCCTCCATCACTAACAACTGGGGTACCAGAAATAACTCCTTCTCCTCGTTCTTCTCCGTCACTCATTTCACAAGGTACACAGACACATAAGAATCAGCTAAAGACCACTTTTAACATTTTCCTTCATGTCAGAGATAGTAGCTAGTGCCTCAGGTGAGAGCTACTGTTTGTTTATGTGTAGAAACAGCATCTTGAGCTCCTGAGTTCATTACTATGACAACCACAGTAACTGTAACAGTTACTCCAACCCCTACCAACTGTCCTAATCTAGGTACATTAGTGCATAAAGATTTGATCAAGGCTTATAATTGGCAGACATGGTGAACAATATGTAATTTTGTCATTTCAGATCCAACATCAATTTCGCCAGAAAATAAGTCAAGTACACAAGCTGCTCCTGAACAAACTGCACCTCAGTCATAGGCAGTCGGCCTGCATATAACTGCAACGCAGGTAAGTGCAAACATTTTATAGGTAATACTGATGAGTTATTTACGTGAATTGCAATAGTTTACATAGCAAATCTTTTGATTATACTTGTCAGTTAATAAAAATCTTTGTCTTTCTGTAACCATAATGACATTTCTCTTCCCGTTCAGGAATTAACTTGGTTTCCATCAAACATTTATACTCCCTGTTCAATCCTTGCATATATAGACAGATATTGTATAAATTGCAAATGTGTAACTTAGTTATTTAATATTTAACATTGTAATATTATAGTACCTACCATCCTCTGTTAATACTTGTAGTGTATCTATAGTTGTACATAGATGTTAGCTATATGCTCTATAAGTATTATTTCTATATTTAAAAAGCTGTATACATACTCAGGTATTATTGCTTTTTTAGTTATTATACAAAGTAAAGAAAATCAAACTTTTTTATGGTTGCTGTTGACATCATCCAGACAACTAAATTTATTGCTCAGCACTTATTACTGATTTACAGTTGCAATTGTCACAGATTACATAACTTATAGATTAATTGTTTCTGCAGTACCTCATTCTGCATTATGGGTGCTCACAATGTACATGATATAAACTATTTCATTGAGCATTATCTTTTTTACATTCAAGATCAAGTATCGGTATATTCCTTTAGAGATCACTGTCATGTGGATTCTTACACAAAAGATGTCAAAATTTGGAGCTGCACAGAGGAAGCTTACTGACAGTATGACTAATAGAAGCCAAACCACACCTGAACTCTAAGAAAAACTCAAAAGAGGAAAGCAGAAAGCATGATTTTAGTGTCGTTCATATACTATGCATGCAAATTGGGATTCTCACAATGTACATGATATAAACTGGGATTCAGTCAGGATCCAGCTTCTACTTACTACCAGCAAGCTTTCTCTCAGCAGTTCCGATATTTTATAGGGAGCAACCACGACATGCAATTGAAGTTAGTAAAGTAGCTGCACAAATTATACAATTCTGCTTAGAATTTAGTTAAGGGTACAGCATGTATCTGTATTGATTGTCAGTCATCTATGAATACTGAATCTACAAACGAAGGCTTAGTTTTATACACTTGTGGATTAACATAAGTAAATTGTGCACTCTAAGACATAACCCATTAGATTATTGTTTGAATGAGCCAAACATGTTATATGAGTGTTGTAAGATTCCTTGTCTGTGTATCTCAGTTACAAGAAAAAGACTGCCCAACCAGTCATTATAAGTGTCACTTACATGATAGTCCTTAGCTCCCTCCAATAACCAGTTACCCTTTCATAATGAGTCATTGTTATTTTTTAGATTTTGCATGTGTGTCACTACATTATGAGTCATCATAGTGGGAGGTAGTTTTGTTGTCAATTGGGTGGTATTACTACACCACACTCAGGAAGTACAACAAATACAAATTTAGTTGAAGTGCTTACTAAAACGAATTGCAAATTCAGTTGCATTCAAATGTTGGGTACTAGGTTGGGCTGTTTTGTGTTGTCAACTCTATGGGATAGGTCTATTGATTTTTGGTACACTATGAATACTATATCATTACACAAAGGCTAAACTGTCTACTCACTTCTGAACTGACAAGCTCATTTTCTATAGTTGGTTCCTTCAAGGAGACTGTTGAGTGCTAGCTTTGAATACAAATATTCATTTAAAGTGATCGAAAAAAAGTTTCCAGTTATCATGCCTTTTTCTTAGCTTTCACTAAATCTTAGTGGTTTTTATTTTGTTATTATGACATTACTGCACATGTCAACCAGTGGATACATTCAGGAAATGGTACTAACAACAGTTTTAAAAGCAGAGTCACATGTGAATAGAGAAAAGATACCCATGCAGTGTTGGTTACTTAGGGGGACTGTACTGTACTGCACACTCCAGGGGATAAGTACCAGTTCACTACCACTAAAATTATTCATTAGTATAAAATCCCCAGACAGTCCCACCATCGGGTGTACTGAGTATTTATTATGCATACATTCTTCTCAAGTACCCATATCGGTGAAGTGAAATGGTGCAGTAAAAATGCTGATGCAGTAAAAGATTTAGTTCTAGAAGGTTAACTGATTATTAAGACCCTTCAGGATATTGGCCAGAACAAGAGCTCATTATCATCACAGTCAGAGTGTGAGTGTATGCCTTCTTCCACTAGATATGTGGATGTTGCAGGAAAATTCTTTGTTCAATTTTTGGTACAGCAACATCACATTGGGTACAGTACTGCAGCAATAGAATCAGAATGGCTTAGATGGCAGGTTACATTGTAGAAGTCAATTATACTTGCAAACTACATAGGAGACACATGCACCTTTACAACACCTTTATAACAAGTACGTATACCTATAGGAGATACACTTTGTGCAGCTATACACCTTGCTTGTGCTGGTTCTATACCTGTGTGCACATGACCTCCTGTGCCTTCACATGTCGGAAGTCCTAACCCCACTGAGTATTATAAAGATAGTGCATGTATCCACTGAACTGCATTGTCTATATATAGACAATGCAGTTCAGTATAGTGTGTGAATTAAATGCAACCAGTAATTGTCATAGCTATAATTCTGCAAACAGAAGTTAGATCGAGTTAGAGTTAAAATGCATACGTTGTGGGTGGTAGATTAGCAAACAAGTATGTCTACAAGTATTTGTCAAGTGGATTCATGTGGAAACCAATCATCTTAAAAATGTAAACAGGAAGTTGCATATCATGCAAATTTATTCACAGTGCAAAATAATCCTGCCACATCAATGTATGTATTTAGCAGGAAGTTTAATGTAGCAAGTCCATACATCTTTGGCTAACAGGAAATATCCCATAAAGCAATCTTGATGTAATGTTATGATAACACTTCAATGTGTAACATAATGATATCCTGTTTACACATGGAAGATGAATGCTACTGTACACAAGTTGTTCCTGTATATTAGGCAGCATCAGTAGAACTGGCACCATGTATAGAACAGATATGATTACTGTTGCTATGCATAGGCCCAGTAGCTAAGTGTCATTCTTACTTCCTGCGTGGGTATGAGCCTTGCATCTTAAACTCATTAAACTACTTGAGAATGCCATCAGAATGGTGTTCCTGCCAGCCATCACCAGCCAGAATGCATTCAACTGGACAGGGCATAACAATACTTCCAACATATCTTGGTGGATTAATTTCTTCCTTTGCACTACGCCACAATCATGCAAGAATACAGTTCCTATGTGTAGCTCAGGTTGCCAAGTTGAACCTAACTTTCCCTCTTGTTGGATGCCTGGCTCAAACAATGATTCCTCACAATTGTAAACACCAATTTTTGCAATCATTGTTACTGTGTTGCGATTGTATTTGTCTTCTACTGTTTTCTATGGCATGGGTTGCTTTCAGGTAGAACTGTCATCCATCATGAAGTCTGGCTGGGGAAGCACTCATCGCTCAGAAGAAATAAATTGGTGTTCACCTTGCTAGTAATACATTTTTTACATTAATTATATTGTCGCATTATGCACAAAAAGTCGCATTTACATACCTGTTTAAGTCTGTTGGTGATGCCACAAAGGAATACAGCCTGGGGCTTTTTTGATACAGAAGTAAGTCTCAGTTGAACGACATTTGCTGTGCTAATTCGCCTCCGGCTCGGAATTACGTAAGCTTGGGGTGTGGAGGGGGTGGGGGGGAACCATTTTGGGGGGTGGTATTCTACGATGACGTGATCTGCGAGATGGGGAGTTCCATTTCATGGCAGATAAAAGCTCGTTGGTAAGAACATGGCATCTAAGTGAGGTTCACCAACAACCGACACTGCATGTGAAAACGCCATGGGCAAATGCGTGTATCATATCATTGTTGCATCATGTTTACTGCTCGGATTTGCGCAAGGTACGTCTATGTGAAATCTCGTACGTATTAGGTGTTCCGGCACGTGGTTAATATTATTGTTAATGCTCACTTCCGCAGCCACAGCCACGGTGCTAATTGCAGGTCCACAAGATGTGACAGTGGAAGCCAATCAATGGGCACAGTTCAACTGTACAGTCCACTGCAGTTATACTAGATCTGTCGGTTGGTACATGGCAGGTTATGATCGTGCTATCAAAAGAAATAACACTATATCCGGCTTGTTAATCAAAAGATCATCTGATGTGAAGTGCACTCCGTCAAACGAAAAGACCTATTTCTTTGAGGTTTATGCAACCGAGGCATTAAATAGGTCAACATTTTACTGTGCTGCCTACGTGAAACGCGATTTAGAGAAGAGCTGCAGTTGTGGTAAAGGAGGGAGATGTTATAGCAGGCCTGCCCTCCTTACAGGTGAGCCTGTTTGTAATGCTGCATTGTTTTTTTTTTTGTCTGGGTAAGTTTTAAGTGTTTTCTATGTTATCCTTGAAAGTTCTCTGTCCATTTTTCTTTATCAATGCCAGCAGTAATATAAGAAATAGTGTTATTTGTGTATTTGTGCAGTGAGAATGGCAGCCACTGTTTATCCACCCACACAAAGATCTGTGACTCAAACTCCAGCTCCATCCAGCTGTTCTATTTCAGGTACATTAATTATATAGTGACTGTGCATAATGCATTGATTAGAGCTTACAATAATCCAATCATTTCAGATGTAACTTCAAGTTCACCAGAAGGGAGATCAAGTACACAAACTGCTTCTGAGCAAGCTGTAGCTCTGTCATAAGCAGTGAACCTGCATGTAACTGCAGGTAAGCGCAAACTGTTTTTTGGTAATGCTCTATAGTTGAAGCATGCAGTTAACCATTGTGTTAATTACCATAGCTAAATTTTCTGGTCAGTATTACCTTTTCACACTTGCCGGTTTGAACGCACCAATACCTTTTAGATAAATGATTCCTTAATTTGCATGTGTATCTTGTATTTTATTAATCATGGATCGTTTTATATGCCTCACAGGAATGAACTTTGTTCTATTTATTACGTAGATAATGTATATAGATAAATGTATATATATTATAGGTTCTGTACTTACTGGTTTGTACATGTACAATATCTTGCACTTATTTATATTGTCCCATGTGTCTGGTATTATGCTCAGTAGATATATACCAAAATTTTATATTCATGTCTCTCATATTGTCTATGTGTTTGGTATAAAAATTATTGTCTACGTATATAGCAGGACATTCTGATACAATGCTGCATTGTTTGATACGTATTTGTTGTTAGAGAGGTTAGCTCTGTTCTACATGCATCACTTTGTATGTTTGAAAACTACATACCTAGTAGCTAGTCTGTATGAGTATGCAAACATTGCATGTGTTTGTGTTATTAGTTATATATTATGTTCTATAAGTATTATTTTTATATTTGAAAAGTTGTATACATGTTGAAGAATTATTGCTTTATTAGTTATTGTACAAAATAAAGAAAATCGAATATTTATTCATGGTTGCAATTGTCAGCTGTCATACATTTATTGCTCAGTACTTATTACGGATTTACAGTTGCAATTGTCACAATAACTAGATTAATTGCTCCTGCAGTACCTCATTCTGCATTATGAAAGAAAAAGATGGGTGTACACTAAATATTTCTCTCTTTATTTATTATGTTCAAAATCAAGTATTGGTAGCTATATTCTTTTGAGCATCAATCATAATTCCACTTATACCGAGTGTACATGCTCCTAATTTGAAGATATCTGGTTTGCAACTCATGCACATAAGATGCCAAAAATTTGGAGTTAGTCAGAGAAAGCTTTCTGGTAGTACAATACTGAGGTTTTGAGGTTGGTCATCCATATAAATACCTTCAGTTTTTCATGCGTTGTGGCTACACCATCCAAACCAGAAAAGAGTTTGAATTTGCTTGATGATTGCCTCACGTACGCTAAACGTTGTGTGACTTAGATCTTGGAGTCCACAACCCTCCAAAAGAAACAAGAAATCTCACACATGCCTAAATGAGTTTCAAATTTTTACGGACAACCAACCTGAGAACCTAGTAAACAGAAGCCAACCCCACCTGAACTTAAAGAAAAACTCAAAATAGTAGAGAGTATCATTTTAGTGTTGTTCATCAACTATGAAATTCAAATTGGGATTCAGACATTTGCATGTGTGGCACTACATTGTGGGTCATCATAAGGGGGAGGTTTGTCATTTGGGTGGTATTACTGCACCACACTAAGGAAGTACCTACTATCTGCTGTTGACTCCATGGGATTGCAGTGTTAATGGTAAAGCATGCTCGTACTTTGTTGATTTTTTTTGTGCCCTGTGAATACTATACCTTTAAACAAAGGCAAAACTTATAACCCACTTTTGGATTGACAAGCTCATTTTTTACAGTAGGTTCTTTCAAGGAGACTGATGAGTACTGACATCATAGCTTTGAATACCGATATTCATTTAAAGTGATCAAAAAAAGAAAGTTTCCAATCATCAATGCATATTTCGTAGCTATTTTAGAGGTATGTATTTATTTTGTATTATATGGCATTACAAACTATGACATCACTTCACAACCAGTGCCCGAACTCAGAAAATGTTACTAACAACGTTAGTTACAATTAGGGACTGACATTACTACAATGATATGATTACTAATTATGACATTACTGCCCACCAGTGGCCACACTCAATAAGAACAGCTTTGCAAGCAGAGTCACATGTGAATAAAGAAAAGATACCCAGTGTTGGTTACTATTAGGGGACTGTGCAGTCCAGGGGATAGCTACCATGCACTTTAGTTACAATAACTTGACAAAGGTTATTCATTAGTATGAAATCCCCAGTCAGTCCCACCATCGGGTGTACTGAGTATTCAACTCATCCCAGTATGTATACATTCTTCTCATTCCAGGGAATCACCCATATTGGTGAGGTGAAATGGTGCAGTAAAACACTTTTAAAAAATGCTGATGTAGTAAAAGATTAAAGGATAACAATGAGCTGAATAAAGTATCCCTTTTTTGACAGTGATCAGAGGCAGACTGTGAGTGTATGTCTAGATATATGCATGTGGCAGCAATATTCCTTGTTCAAGTTTAGGTACAGCAACACGGCTTTAATTAACATATTGGGTATACTATTGCAGCAATAGAATCAGGATGATTTAGATGAAGGGGTACATTCTAGAAGTCAATTATACACATGCAACCTTACAACACCTTTATGACAACTATATAAATATAGCTATTGGAGTTTGAAGTAACACTGTGTAGCTACATACACCTGTACTGGTTCTATATATATCTGTGTGCACATGGGTACCTCCTACTCCTAGCTGCGCTTTTACATGTCCAACCCCACTGAGTATTATGAAGATAGCGCATGTGTGCACTGAACTACAGTTTTTATAGTGTGTGAAAGCGCAACCAGTAAAATTAAGTGTATGCACTGTTCACAGCTAATACTGCAAACTCAAGAGTTAAAATGCAGACATACATAAGTTGTGGGTGGTAGATTAGCAAACAAATACATAATTATGTCTATGCCAAGTATTTGCCAAGTGGATTCATGTAAAAACCAATCATCTTGAACATGTAAACAGGAAATTACTAACGTTTTTAACTATGCAAAATTTATTGTGCAAAAGATCCTGATTATAGTATTACATCAATGTGTGTCTTTTAGCAAGAGGTTTTATGTAGCAAGTCCATACATCCTTGGTTAATAGGAAGTATCCCATAAAGCTAACACATCATTGTATCCTGTTTACACAAAGTGGACAAAATGGATATCAAATGGTTCTATTTAGTGTGTGCATCAATAATCTCCCCTGATGTTTGTTTTCATTTTCCATGTATCAGTCACTTAATACTAAGAATTTCATTTCTCCAACACAAATTTTGACCAAAATAGACAAATGGCTACCAAACAGTGTTTACTTTCATAATGTTTGTTTTCATTTTAGGGCAAATAATCTTTAATTTTGACACTCTCACTTAGCTAATACTAACACTTTCTCTCCTGAAACAGACAATATTTGACCACACTGTATAGGCAAAATTGGAATCAAACAGTTCAATTTAGTGTGTATAATCTGATGTTTGTGTGAACATTCATAATTTGATGTTTGTCATGTATCAGGGTGCCAGGTTGTCAGATATTAGGATGCCAGCTCTTGTGGCTGATGAGAAACAAGCAGAAGTAATGTGTCATATAGCTCTTATGTTAGTGTGCTGAATAGTAGCTAACTGGCACAATTGATGTGTCATATAGCTCTTATGTTAGTGTGCTGAATAGTAGCTAACTGGCACAAGTGATGTGTCATACAGCTCTTGTGTTAGTGTGGTGAATAGTAGCTAACTGGCACAATTGATGTGTCATATAGCTCTTGTGTTAGTGTGCTGAATAGTAGCTAACTGGCACAATTGATGTGTCATACAGCTCCTGTGTTAGTGTGCTGAATAGTAGCTAACTGGCACAAGTGATGTGTCATACAGCTCTTATGTTAGTGTGCTGAATAGTAGCTAACTGGCACAATTGATGTGTCATATAGCTCTTGTGCTAGTGTGCTGAAAAGTAGCTAACTAGTGCAAGTGGTGTGTCATACAGCTCTTGTGTTAGTGTGGTGATGAGGAACTAGCACAAGTGGTGCATGTATCATACAGCTCTTGTGTCAGTGTGCTAATAGGGAAATTAGCACTGGCATCTGCTAGTTGGTTCTGGAGACACAGAACAACTTTTCAGGGGCCAGCGGACATCGTACCATGCATCGCATGTGTTCCTACGCATGCGCAAAAGGTTTCCAACTTTAAAATTTCGAAATGTAAAGGCTGCTATTGGGACAAAACGTTGCAATGACCTAATATTTTGTACATGAATAGCAATGTCACCTTCATGTCTGTGCCTGATAACAGAGTAGTCAGGGGTGGAGACCTGAAATTTCCTCAGACAGCCAAGTTACCACAACACTGACAACAGTATGCTCAGTTGTTGCACATGGTACTTTTAACTTCATTTAGCTTTGTGACCAAGCTCCTGGCTTTGAAGTGAAGGATTTGAGCAACATTAGCTACTATCTATATGATGTTAAAATTTTACCTGCTATACAATACCATATAAGCATAAAAGGCTTCCCCACAATTAGTTTTATATTTAAGTTATAGTGTTGCTAGTGGCCCGTGTATTTGTGTACATAACGGGCTATTTGACCTCCATGCTAAATACTTCCACATATACGCTATGCACACACAAGCCTTGCACACACATACATGGTTGTAACTATGCACACACACAAGTTGGCCAATTTGCGCCCCATAGCTACACTCCACACAGTTGTACCACTGGCATACACTGCTTGCTCATACATTCTCCATTTGTCTACTCAATTCACACGATGTATGCTGTCCAGAACTTCCGGCATGTGTCACCTGCTATGTATATAGTCATAGTGATACTAATGCATTGCAAATATAAAATAGTTTGTTTTTTTACAGCATTGTATTACACCTCTCCTTTTGACATTTTGATAAGTTTTGTATATGCCTAGTTGGTTGGAACAATTCAACCTCAGCTAATATCAGGAGATGTGGAGAAAGACATTGTATAGCCACTGATAATGATGGATTGCAGATCTAATCCCAAGCTGCATCTTTGTTTGCCAGTCTTCTAAGAAGTGGGGCTGGCACTTGTTGCATGGCACTTCCATTGTTTTGGATTCTGCTGTTTGTGCTAACCTACTGTGATTCTCCTGCTTCTGGATGTTGAGTTCCAAGTACATCAGCCTTCAAGGACAAGTGGAGTATATAGCACAGAGCGAGCAATGAAACACCCCCATTCCTTGACACATCTCAGGCCATAGGTGCACTGTATCTTCATCGATTGTTCATTAATTGCTGGCCAAGAGACCCTGAGCTGACATGACAATCTTCAGGATACATTTTCAATGTGCTTGTGGAAGTGTGTTTTTCATTTTTGTACTAGATTATTTTTTTTAGCAATTATCACGTGTAGGTCCTGTAGGAGCCCTAGATGATTTGTTGTACCTTTAGCTAGCTAGTCTCATAGGTCCAAGTTTGGACCGGCTGCATTATTTGCGGGGACATTAATATTAAAATTTGACTTACTGAGTTACTGACTATACATCGAGGCTCTAGTAGCTATTCACTAGTCTAAGACCCCTCTAAATTATAAACGGTTGCCAGTGTGCCTGAAGGCACTGAAAGGTGTAAAACGCTTGAAACTAAACAAGAGTTTAAGTGGATAAAGGCGTGGTACCAGTAACAAAACACTTCAATGCACATAACAGAAATGCGTGCATGCAGAACACTTATTCATGCAGTTGGTATTGTGAGGGGCAGCAAATATGGGAATTACCTGCGCCAAACTTGACAAGCACTGCAGGTAGGAACTCCCCAACACTAGGATCCCCAACCACAGTCCAGACTTGCGAACATCAATGTCTCTTCAACCAGCTAGTTACGTAAGTTGCAATGACTTCGTTAGGGGAAGCCACATCCTGCAAACAGTTTAGGGTTCAGCTTCCTGTTTTTTAAGGGCGCTAAATAATGATGGGGGCTCCAGTATAATGATGACGTTTAATATCGTTAGACGGAAGTTACTGTTTGGGGAATTCGCATTTTATACCAGATGAATCAGATAAAAGCTCGTCGGAAATAAAGCTATAGCAGACAACTAATCATAGCACACCGACGAACAACGCTGTAAGAGAAAGACACCCGACGATGGACAAATTTGCGTACCAAATCTTTGCTGCTGCTTTCTTATTGCATGGAGTTGCTCAAGGTATGTGCTACAGATACTTAAATATCTTCCTGCGCGATGATCTGTCACGTGATTATTAATAAATTTGTATTTATACTCATCATCTCCACAGCCGCCGTGCTATTTGCAGACCCTAAAGATGCAACAGTGGAAGCCAATGAATGGGCACAGTTCAACTGCACAGCCTACTGTGCTTACCCTGTTAGATGGTACATGGCTGGTTATTCTAATGCTATCAGAAGAAATAACACTGTAGCTGGTCTTTTGATTAAGAGACCGCGTGTTTCCAGGTGCTCTGAGTCAGAAGAAAGAACCCATTTCTTTGAGGTTCTTGCCACTAAGGCATTCAATAAGTCAACATTTTACTGTGCTGCTTATAAGACACGCCGTGAAGAGAAGAGCTGCAGTTGTGGAACAGATGGGAGGTGTTACAGCAGGCCTGCCCTCCTTACAGGTGAGCACGTTTGGAATGCCATGTTTGCATTTTTGCAAGATTTTTTGTTCACTTTCTGTCCACCTAATTTTTCAATGCTGGCAAATAGCAATGGACGAGACTTTGTACTAATGTGGCTATATATTGTATGCACATCACACAATGCATCCCTACTTTCATGCACATCATATTATGCAGTGAGAATGGCGCCTACTATTACTCCTCCATCACTAACAGCTGGGGTACCAGAAATAACTCCTTCTCCTCGTTCTTCTCCATCATCCACTTCACAAGGTACACAGACACATAGGCATCAGTTAAAGACCACTTTTTAACATTTTCCTTCATATCTGAGATAGTAGCCAGTGGTTCAGGTGAGAGTTGGTGTTTGTTTCCTTTATGTGTAGCAACAGCATCTCCTGAGTTCATTACTATGACAACCACAGTAAACATAACACTCCAACCAACTGTGGTACATTACATTAAGATTTGATGAAGGCTCAAAATGGGCCGCTATATCATCGTTGTAAACGATAATGTAATTTGTCATTTCAGATCCGACATCGAGTTCGCCGGAAAGGAAATCAAGTACACAAGCTGTTCCTGCAGCTCAGTCTTAGACAGTCGGCCTGCATATAATTTCAATGCAGGTAAGTGCAAACTTTGTGGGTAATACTGATGATACAGTTAACCAATTTAAGTGAAGGAGCAAATGTTTATACGCATGGCAAACCTTTTTGATTATACTTGTCAGTTAATAAAAATCTGTCTTTCTGTAACCATAATGACATTTTTCTTCCCGTTCAGGAATGAACTTGGTTTTCATCAAACATTTACAATCCCTGTTCAATCCTGGTATTTATAGATAGAGAGATATTGTAACTGCAAATGTGTAACTTAGTTATTTATTTAACATTGTAATATTATAGTATCTTCTACTTGTAGTGTATCTATAGTTATACGTAGATGTTAGCTATATCCTCTATAAGTATTATTCAAAAAGCTGTATATATACATACTCAAATATTACTGCTTTATTAGCTATTATACAAAATATAGAAAATCAAATATTTTGTATGGTTGCAATTGACACCTGTCATACAGACAGACTAAAGTTATTGCTCAGCATTTACAGTTGCAATTGTCACAGATAACTTATTGATTAATTGTTCCTGCAGTACCTCATTCTGCATGACCAAAAGATGCATATGCTGGGTGTACACAATGCACACAATATAAACTTCCCCTGAGGCTTTTCATTGAGCATTACCTTTTTTGTATACATCATTTTTTTAATATTCAAGATCAAATATTGCATGGTATAGTCCTTTGGGGCTCACTGTCATGTGGATTCTTACACACAAGTTGTCAAAATTTGGAGTTGGACAGAGGAAGCTTACTGATAGTATGACTAATAGAAGCCAAACCACACCTGAACACTCTAAAATAAACTCAAAATAGGAAAGCAGAAAGCATGATTTTAGTGTTCATAGACTATAAAATGCAAATTGGGATCCAGGCATGATTCAGCCTCTACTTACTACCAGCTTTCTCTCACCAGTTCTGATATTTTATAGTGAGCATGCAGTCGTGACAATTCATATTATTAAAGAAGCTGCACAAATTAACAATTCTGTATCCATATTGATTGTTAGTCATCTATGAATACTGAATCTACAAATGAAGCCTTGGTTTTATATACTTGTGGATTAACGTAAGTAAATTCTGCACTCCAAGATATAACCTATTAATATTATTAGATTGTTGTTCAAATGAGCCAAACATATTGTATGAGTGTTGTAAGATTGCTTGTCTGTGATACTATCTCAGTTACAAGAAAAAGACTGCCCAAACAGTCATTATAAGTGTCACTTACATGATAGTCCTTAGCTCCCTCCAATAACCAGTTACCCTTTCATAATGAGTCATTGTTATTTTTTATATTTTGCATGTGTGTCACTACAATATGAGATCATCATAGGGGGAGGTAGTTTTGTTGTCAATTGGGTGGTATTACTACACCGCAATCAGGAAGTACCTACTAACAACAAATACAAATTTAGTTGAAGTGCTTACTAAAAAGAATTGCAAATTCAGTTGCATTCAAAACAAAATTAATGTTGGGTACTAGGTTGGGCTGTTTTGTGTTGTCAACTCTATGGGATAGCTCTATTGATTTTTGGTACACTATGAATACTATATCATTACACAAAGGCTAAACTGTCTACTCACTTCTGAACTGACAAGCTCATTTTCTATAGTTGGTTCCTTCAAGGAGACTGTTGAGTGCTAGCTTTGAATACAAATATTCATTTAAAGTGATTAAAAAGTTTCCAGTTATCATGCCTTTCTCTTAGCTTTCATTAACTCTTAGGGGGGATTATTTTGTTATTATGACATTACTGCACATGTCAACCAGTGGATACATCCAGGAAATGCTACTAACCACAGTTAAAAGCAGAGTCACATGAGAGTAGAGAAAAGATACCCAGCATTGGTTACTATTAGGGGACTGTACTGTACTGTGCAGTCCAGGAGATAGCTACCAGTTCAGTATCACTAAAATTATTCATTAGTATGACATCCCCAGACAGTCCTACCATCGGGTGTACTGAGTATTTAACTCATCCCGTTATGTATACATTCCTCCCATTCCAGGGAATCACCCATATTGGTGAGGTGTAATGGTGCAGAAAATCACTTTTTAAAAATGCTGATACAGCAAAAGATTGAGTTCTAGAAGGTTAACTGATTATTAAGACCCTTTATAGGATATTGGCCAGAACAAGAGCTCATTATCATCACAGTCAGAGTGTGAGTGTATGTATTCTTCTTCCACTAGATATGTGCATGTTGCAGCAAAATTCTTTGTTCAAGTTTTTTGGTACAGCAACATCACATTAACATACTGACATTGGGTACAGTACTGCAGCAATAGAATCATAACGGTTTAGATGGTTGTAGAAGTCAATTATACTTGCAAACTACGACACATGCACCTTTACAACACCTTTATAACAACTACATATAGCTATGAGAGATTGAAACAACATTGTGTAGCTATACACTTTGTGCTGGTTGTATACTTGTGTGCATATGCACATGGGGTACATACCTCCTGCACTTTCATATGTCGGAAGTTCTAACTCCACTATTATAAAGGTAGTGCTTGTGTGCACTGAACTGCATTTTCTGTAGTGTGTGAATTAAAGTGCACCCAGTAATTGTATGCACTGTTCACAGCTAACTCTGCAAACTCAAGTTAGAGTTAGGGTTATAATGCAGACATACGTAAATTGTGGGTGGTAGATTAGCAAAAATTAGTATGTCTATGCTAAGTATTTGGATTCATGTGAAAACCATTCATCTCGAATATGTAAACAGGAAGTTGTATTGCATTACTAAAGTTTATAATTATGCATATTTATTGTGCAAAAGATCCTGATTATAGTGCCAAATCAATGCGGTTAGTTTAACAGGAAGTTCTATGTAGCAAGTCCATACATCTTTGGCTAACAGGAAATATCCCATAAAACAATCTTGATGCAATATTATGATAACACTTCAATGTGTAACATAATGATATCCTGTTTACACATTGAAGATGAGTGCTACTGTACACAAGTTGTTCCTGGCAGCATGCATCATTGGTAATGCACTAGCTCCTTCACTCATATGTAAGATGGCCACGCTTGTACCAATTCACTTGGAATGCAATCAATTTGTCCCACTACACTAATGCATGCTTACAGTTATGCACCATATTTTGCTTATGAATCCGGGTATATAGAGTGGCTGAATTGTAATGTCTGTGATGAGCCTTGATACACATGGTTTGTAGTGCAGGGTATCATGATTTGTCTAGCAAAATGGAGAGTAAGTCTTTGCAAAATAACTGATTGAGAATCCATTTCTCTAGAGACTAAGTCAAGTTGAAATTTTTTTGTGTTGCTAAGTTTTTGAGAACACTTGTATACATATACAGCTAATAGATCAATATCTGACTATACTCAGTCTATCAGTCCATATTATGCATTTCATCTAGAAAGAGATTGTTGACAAAAATGGTCAGGAAATGTGTCTCCTAGTCAGGTGTGTCATACAGCTCTTGTGTCAGTGTACTGATGAGGAACTAGTGCAAGTGGTGTGTCATTCAGTTCTTGTGTCAGTGTACTGATGAGGAACTATATTAGCCTCGTCCCCAGATTTTTCTCCACGGCTGTGAGATAAATCTGGGAGTGGCCTGGGGACGAGGCTAGAACTATATAGCTCAAGTGGTGTGTCATTCAGTTGTGTCAGTGTGCTCATGAGGAACTATATAGCTCAAGTGGTGTGTCATTCAGTTGTGTCAGTGTGCTGATGAGGAACTATATAGCTCAAGTGGTGTGTCATTCAGTTGTGTCAGTGTGCTGATGAGGAACTATATAGCTCAAGTGGTGTGTCATTCAGTTATGTCAGTGTGCTGATGAGGAACTATATAGCTCAAGTGGTGTGTCATACAGCTCTTGTGTTGGTGTGCTGATGTTATCACTGGCATGTGCTAATTGGTTCTGCAGCACAGCAGAACATGTCCCTTTCAGCACACACCAGTGCTGAAATTGACCGCATTTTTTGTAGCATGAAATCTAAACCACTTGGTCTGTAAAGTAGAGTAGCTATTAACCATAACATTATTTTGTACATAAATAGAAATGTCACCTTCATGTCTGTGCCTGATAACAAGTGCAATTGTGGAGTTATACTAAGTTACACGTAAATATGTATGTATTTTTTCTGACACTGATCAATTGGATCTGAAAACAAAATATCTTCACTTTGAAGTACACGTCATTCTCTATTTAAAGTCGCTAATTTATGGTATACTTAGTAGAGCTGCTACCATGCACACATACAGAACAGAAGCATGTCGATGCAATCTCATGATTACTGTTGGTATGCATAGGCGCAGTAGCTAGGAAGACTATAAATTACGTACTTCCTAGGCACTCATGTGTGGGTTAGCTTGCTTACATCTCAAATACCAGTGCAATCTTCATACCACTTGAAGATGCCATCATAAGGGTGTTCTTGCTAGCCATCACAAGCCCCAACTGGACAGGGCATAACAGCACCTATTGCTGGAATTTCTTCTTTGCACTACACTACAATAATTACAGCTCTGCACAGAAAAAAAAGGTGTGCTGTTTGGGTGGCATGCCGTAAGAGCACAGAGTGTGTCATTTAACACACAAAACGGTCAGTTTCTATCACTGGTTTGTGCTGAAAGGGAACCAATTAGCAAATGGCAGTGCTAATTTCCTTTATTAGTGTTAGTGAGTTGATGAGGAACTAGCACATGTGATGTGTCATGTGTGCTAATAGGCACTGGCATGTGCTAACTGGTTCTGCAGCACAGCAGAACATGTCCCTTTCAGCACACACCAATGTTGAAATTGACCACATTTTGTGGGGAAGCTTTATATGCTTAATGGTATTGTATAGCAGAAAACAATAATAGACATCATGTAGATAGTAATGTTACTCAAATTATTCTTCACTTATGTACACAAATACATAGCAACACCACTAGCAACACTATAACTTAAATATAAAACTAATTGTGGGGAAGCCTTTTATGCTTATATGGTATTGTATAGCAGGTAAAATTTAAACATCATATAGATAGTAGCTAATGTTGCTCAAATCCTTCACTTCAAAGCCAGGAGCTTGGTCACAAAGCTAAATGAAAATGCTATGTGCAACAACTGAGCGTACTGTTGTCAGTGTTGTGGTAACTTGGCTGTCTGAGGAAATTTCAGATGCTGAAGTCTCCATCCCTGACTACTCTGTTATCAGGCACAGACATGAAGGTGACATTGCTATATATGTACAAAATAATGACCGTAATGTTATAGTCACTTTAATTACAGACCGAGTGGTTTAGAGTTCATGCTACACAACTTCAAAGTTTAAAGTTATAGTGTTGCTAAATGGCCCACGTCTTTATTTTTATAGCACTGTACGTAACAGGCTATATTCTATCACTATGCCAAATACTTGCACATGCATCAAAGCTCTAGTATTCAGTAGTCTAAGACCGCTCTAAATGAAAGAGATGGAAGGTTCCCAGTGTGTCTGAAGGCAAAGGTTGTAAAACGCTTGAGAGCTTAAGTGGATAAAGACGTGGTACTGATAAATTGAAGCAACACACTATGGTGCACATAACACTGAGAAGTGCCATAGATACTATGGAAGTGCGTGCATGCAGAAAAACATATTCATGCAGTTGGTATTGTGAGGGGCAGCAAATATGGGAATTACCTGCGCCAAACTTGACAAGCACTGTAGGTAGGAAACTCCCCAACGCTAGGATCCCCAACCACACTCCACACTTGTGAGCAGCCATGTCTCTTCAACTAGCGGGGATAGCTATAGTTATGTAAGTTGCTTGTGAGGGGAAGCCGCATCCTGCAAACAGTTTATGGTTCGGCTTCCTGTTTAACTGGTGCACAGTAGCGATGACGTTATTGTCAGACGGAAAGCTGCTTTTTAGGGATTTCACTTTTGGCAGATGAATCAGATAAAAGCACGTCAGAAATAGCGCTATTGCAGACATTTAATCATAGCACACTGACAACCAACGCTGCAGGTGAAAGAGATCCGATGATGGGAAACTTTTCGTATCGAATCTGTACTGTTGCATTCTTACTGGTCGGAGTTGCACAAGGTATGTGGAATGGATAATTAAATACTCTCATGTGCCATGATCAGTCACGTGATTAAATTCGCTTATTGTTGATTTCCACAGCCGCCGTGCTATTTGCAGATCCAAAAGATGTGACCGTGGATGTCAATGAATGGGCACAGTTCAACTGCACAGTCCACTGTCAGTACACTGTTGGTTGGTACATGGCAGGCCATCGTAATGCTATCAAAAGGAATAACACTGTACCTGGTCTGTTGATTAAGAGACGGCGTGCTTCCGGGTGCACTGACTCTAACGAAAGGACCCATTTCTTTGAGGTTCTTGCCACCAAGGCATTCAGTAAGTCAACATTTTACTGTGCTGCTTATAAGACACGCCGTGAAGAGAAGAGCTACAGTTGTGGAACAGACGGGAGGTGTTACAGCAGGCCTGCCCTCCTTACAGGTGAAGCATGCTATGTTGGTGGTTTTTTTTATAATTCTTTAAGTTCACTCTCTGTCCAATGGCGGCAAGCAGAAATAGACTTAAATTGACTATACATTTTATGCATATCATGCAATGCATCCATTAACATCATTATTTGCAGTGAGAATGGCACCCACTATTACTACACCATCACTAAAAACTGGGATGCCAGAAATAACTCCTTCTCCTCGTTCTTCTCCATCATCTACTTCACAAGGTACACAGACACATAGGCATCAGTTAAAGACCACTTTTTGACATTTTCTTTCATATCTGAGATGGTAAGTAGCTAGTGCTTCAAGTGAGAGCTATTGTTTGTGTGTAGAAATAGCATCTCCGGAGTTCTAGGTACAGCACGATTTAATCAAGAGTCAAAATTGGCAGCAATGGTGAACAATATGTAATTTTGTCATTTTAGGTCCGACGTCAAGTTCACCAGAAAGAGAATCAAGTACACAAGCTGCTCCTGAGCAAACTGCAGCTCAGTCATAGGCAGTCGGCCTGCATATAATGTAGGTAAGGGCAAACTTTGTAGGTAAAGACTTTAGATGATGCAATTAACCTATTTACATGAATTGTTTTAGGAGCAACAGTTTATATAGCAAACCTTTTTGGTTTCACTTGTCAGTTAATTAAAAACATTAATTTAAAAATGTTTGCATTCCAGAATTTTATGTAACCATTGATGACACTTTTTGTTCCTATATTCAGGAATGAACTTGGCTTTCATCAAACTTTACAATCACTGTGGATCAGTCTTCAATCCTTGTATATACAGAGATATTGTAATTGCAAATTTGTAACTTACATTGTAATATTTTAGTACCATACATACACTGTCAATACTTGTGGTGTATGTATATACAGTGTAGTTACGTAGAAGATAGCTATATGCTCTATATGTTATCTGTACTATACATGTTCATGAATTATTGCTTTATTAGTTATTGTACAATATGATAAAAAAAAAAAATTTATTTATGGTTGTAACTGTCACCTGTCATAATGGTAACTGAGTTTATTGCTCAGCAATAATTTATACTGGCTCACAGTCGCAGTTGTCACAGAAAACGAGATGTTTCTCCTGCAGTACCTCATGCTGCATTATGTATGACCCAAAAAATACATATGCTGGGTGTACATGATGTACACGATGTAGCAACTTCCCCTTATGCTTTTCATGGAGCATATCTTTTTTGTGTTCATGATCAAATATCGATATATTCCTTTTAGTATCACTGTCACGTGGATTCTTACACACAAGATACTAAAATTTGGAGTTAGCTTACTGATAGTATGATGAACAGAAGCCAAACCACACCTGAACTCATAACTGGAAAGCTAAAAGCATCATTTTAGTCATAGAATTGAAACGCAAATTCAGATTCAGGCAGGATTCAGCTTCTCTTTACTACTAGCAAACTTTCTCTCACCAGTTCCGATATTTTATAGTGAGCAGTCATGACATGCAATATTATTCGTAAAGAAGCTGCACAAATTAACAATTATTCTGCTTAGAATTTAGTTAAGAGTACAGCATGTATTGGTATTGATTGTCAGTCATCTGTGAATACTGAATCTATAAACAAAGGCTTAGTTTTATACACTTGTGGATTAACATGAGTAAATTCTGCACTCCAAGATATAACCCATTAATATTATTAGAACCTTGCGCTGTTGCAAGACTGCTTCTCTGTGTATCTCAGTTGCGAAAGACTAGTTGTCCAAACTGTCATTGTTAAGTGTCACTTACATCATAGTCCAGCGCTTCTTTATAATGGTTTGTTGCTATTTTCCTTTTATATTTTGCATGTGTGGCACTACATTATGAGACATCACAGGGGAGGAGGTAGTCTTATTTGTCATTTAGGTAGTAATACTGCACCACACTAAGGAAGTACCTACTAACAACAGATACAAATATCTACTTAGGTAGTAATACTGCACCACACCTACTAACAACAGATACAAATAAAGAGAATTACAAATTTAGTTGCATTCAAAACAAGATTAATGTTGCCTACTAGTTTGGGTTGTTTTGTCGATTCTATGTACTACCACTTCAAGTTAAGGGTAAGGCATGGATGCACTGTATTGATTTTTAATTGGTTCTCAATAGTACATCAACATGCAAACATGGATGACAAGCTCATTTTATATAGTAGGTTCCTTCAAGGAGACTGTTGAGTGCTGGCATCATACATAGCTTTGAATATAGATATTCATTTAAAGTGACCAATAAAAGAAAGTTTCCAATCATCAATGCATTTTTCTTAGCATGCACTAAATCTTAAGGGTATGTTTTTAGTTCATTGTTGTGACATTACTGTATAACCAGTGGCCAGATTCAGGAAATGAAGTAACAACAGTTTTTAAAAATGAGTCACATGTGAATAAAGAAAGATGCCCAGCGTTGGTTACTATTAGGGACTGACATTACACAATAAATATGATTACCAATTATGACATTACTGCCCACCAGTGGCCACACTCAATAAGAACAGATTTGCAAACAGAGTCACATGTGAATAAAGAAAAGTTACCCAGCGTTGGTTACTATTAGGGGACTGTACTGTACTGCGCACTCCAAGGGATAGCTACCATGCACTTTAGTTACAATCATTTTGACAAAGGTTATTCATTAGTATGACATCCCCAGACAGTCCCTCCATCAGCTGTACTGAGTATTCAACTCATCCCATTATGTATACATTCTTCTCATTCCAGGGAATCGCCCATACGGTGAGGTGAAATGGTGCAGTAAAACACTTTTAAAAATGCTGATGCAGTAAAAAGATTGAGTTCTAGAAGGTTATTAAGACTCTGGAGCTCATTATCATCAGAGTCAGACTGTGAGTGTATGTCTTCTTGTTCCACTTGATATGTGCATGTTGCAGCAAAATTCTTTGTTCTAGTTTTTGGTACAGCAACATCGCATTAACATACTGACATTGGGTACAGTACTGCAGCAATAGAATCAGAATGGTTTAGATGGTTGTAGAAGTCAATTATACTTGCAAACGACATGGGAGGCACATGCACCTTGACAACATCTTTATAACATCTACATATATATAGCTATAGGAAGATTGAAAGTGTGATGTTGATTGTGTAGCTATACAATTTGTGCTGGTTCTAGACCTGTGTGCACATGGGCACTTGCTTTCACATGTCTGAAGTTCTGAACCCAATAAAGATAGCGCATGTGAACAATGAACTGTATTTTCTTTAGTGTGTGAATTGCAGTGCACCCAGTAATTGTATGCACTGTTCACAGCTAATTCTGCAAGCACAAGTTAGATCGAGTTAGAGTTAAAATTCAGACATACATACGTTGTAGCTTAGCAAACAAATAATTATGACTGTGTATGCTAAGTATTTGTCAAGTGGATTCATGTGGAAACCAATCATCTTGAATATGTAAACAGGAAATTACTAACATTTTTAATGATGCAAATTTATTGTGCAAAAGATCCTGATTGTGTATTTAGCAGGAAGTTTTATGTAGCGAGTCCATACATCCTTGGCTAACAGGAAATATCCCATAAAGCAATCTTGATGTAATATTATGATAACGCTTCAATGTGTAAAATAATGATATCCTGTTTACATATGGAAGATGAATGCTACTATACACAAGTTGTTCCTGTATATTAGCAACATACGAACATCATGGGTAAATGATTAATGGACTAAGCTCCTCCACTCACATGTAAGATGACTTAGGCCCAGTATAGCTAAGCCTCATTTTGACTTCCTAGGCACTCATGCTTGCATCTCAACTACACCACTGGGTCTTCGAACCATGCACTTGTGAATGTCATCAGAATGGTGTTGCTGTCAGCCATCACAAGCCAGAATGCAAGACAGGGCATAACAATACTTCTAACACACCTTGATAGATTAATTTCTTCCTTCGCACTACACCATGATCATGCAGTTCCTACGTGTAGCTCTGGTTGCCAAGAATTGTGTCCATTGATTAACTTCCCCTCGTGTTGGAGGCCTGGCTCAAAACAGGAGCTTCCTCACAATTGTAAACACCAATCATTATTTCTGTGTTGCTATATTTGTCTTCTAGTGTTTGTATGGCGTGGGCCGCCGTAGAACTGTCATCGATCATGAGGTCTGGCTGCATCAGCGCTTACCGCTCAGAAGAGTGTTCACCTTGCTAGTAATACATTGTCGCATTATGCACAAAAGGTCGCGTTTACATACCTGTATAAGTCTGTTGGTGATGTCACAAAGGATTATAGCTTGGGCTTTTTTGTAAAGTGTTCAAGGAACATCCACGACCGGATACAGCACTCGGAATTACGTAAGTTTGGGGTGTGGAGGGGGGTGGGGGAGAACCATTTTGGGGGGTGGTATTCTACGATGACGTAATCTGCGAGCCATTTCATGGGAGATAAAAAGCTCGTCGATAAGAACACGGCATCTAAGTGAGGTTCACCAACAACCGATTCTCATATTAAACACGCCATGTGTATCATATCATTGTTGCAGCATGTTTACTGCTCGGATTTGCACAAGGTACGTCTATGTGCAATCTTGTACGTATTAGGTGCTCCGGCACGTGGTTAATATTATTGTTAATACTCACTTCCGCAGCCACCGCCACCGTGCTGTTTGCAGATCCACAAGATGTGACAGTGGAAGCCAATCAATGGGCATATTTCTCACCGAAGAACTCAACAAAAATGATGTCAGGAGGATCAATGCTCATTATACGCTGTTGTAGAAGAGCTCTTTCGATGCTGTGGAGTAGAGAGACACGTTTGTTGGCATTGTGTTCATTGCTACGCTTATCCGGTACGTCGTTAGTATCTTATATGAAAAAAGAAATAACGGTGATATATTCTATCTCAGAAATCCATGCAGGTGGCTGATGAGAAACTAATAATCTTACATGGCCATAAAAAGCAGTCAGGCAGGTCAGGTTAGGCCTAAGCAATTTTATGCAGACCAAACATGCACATGAGCACTTTGATATAAACTAGTAAGAATGACAATTTCTCCATTATTTGACACAAAACTATTTACTTCCTTGATCAGGAATACATGTTGTCTCACAAGCCACACCCTTCGCAAAGAGAGGAAGGGTCTGGTCACGATACAACCATGACAATGGATGCGACCTACAAAGAGTGCAGATCTGATTGGTCACATCAAGTTTCTGCCATGGCAACAACTCTATGGTTGCAGTGTGACCAGACCCTTCCTCTCTGTGAAGGGTGTGGCTTGCGAGACTAGAAGACATGCACGTTTTTATTTTTATCGTCTCTGAGAAGGTGGAAGTACTTAGTGAATTAGTTAATCCTATCAATATCACCAACCAATAAAACACAGGCCTGTCACCCCAGGATGGAGAGCCTCAAGAACTTCAGTAGCTATGTGTACATGTACCAGAGTAGGTCATTATTACTTAATGCAATTCAAATAGACTCCTGCTGAGTTTTATGTCAACTTATGAATTCTGATGCATTGGTATACTTGTATTAAAATCTCTACTGAATACCTTAGCCTGGCTTAAGAAGAGCTGCAGAACAGTTGGCTGTGGGCCTTGCCAAGCAAGCAGCAGTCGATGTCAAAGTACAACAGTCATGCAAAGCCAGTACGAAGTGTTATTCTGATGCATTGGTACACTTGTAAATCTCTACTGAATACCTTAGCCCGGCTTAAGAAGAGCTGCAGAACAGTTGGCTGTAGGCCTTGCCAAGCAAGCAGCAGTCGATGTCAAAGTACAACAGTCATGCAAAGCCAGCGCAATGACACGATGTAACAGCTACAGCCCTTCGCTTCACATGTCATCATGACGTAATCTAGGTCGCGCCCTTAGCTCCACCCACCGGATGCGGCTTTCACCCGGCACCTTACGCGACCCTTTTGAAGATAGGCTCTGCGCTAGCAGAAAGGGTGGGACAGGGGGAGGTGGATGGGTGCACCGCTCTGGCTGACAGTGCATGGCGGCGGCTGCAGCTGCCTGTAGAAAAGCCTTGGTCAATGCCAGGTGGGCCATTTGTCTGCTTTCTTGCACAAACGGGCGTAGAAAACGCTCCTTTCACCTTGT
This sequence comes from Agelas oroides, assembly GCA_949130485.1. Classification (NCBI taxonomy): domain Eukaryota; kingdom Metazoa; phylum Porifera; class Demospongiae; order Agelasida; family Agelasidae; genus Agelas; species Agelas oroides. The sequence continues at coordinate 12,175,250 of OX422183.1, read as the reverse complement.
AGGGACTCCATTTCTGGCATTTTAGGCAGCTTTTAGTCCGGAGGAGCGTTCTCTGGTTGGAGGGCCCTGACTATTGAACGCTCTCTGATGAGTGGGTGTGTCCAAGGTCATGAACCTACAGAGAATGTGTCAATAAAGCTTTGAGTCAAGTTTCCAGTGCTAGCTCCAAGCAGAAGTGAAAATACGGATCATGGAAGGTATCCATAGCCTAATAAACACTTCCAGTAAATAGCCTACGGTTGTTAAAGAGTTAATAGGAAGTATCCCATAAAGCTAACACATCATTGTATCCTGTTTACACAAAGTGGACAAAATGGATATCAAATGGTTCTATTTAGTGTGTACATTAATAATCTGATGTTTGTTTTCATTTTGGAGTAGGTAGCGACTCTTAAAATAGTCTAGGTACGTTTGTGATTTACTTCCATGTATCAGTCACTTAATACTAACAATTTCATTTCTCCAACAGAATATTTGACCAAAATAGACAAATGGCTACCAAACAGTGTTTACTCTCATAATGTTTGTTTTCATTTTAGGGCAAATAATGTCGACACTCTCACTTAGCTAATACTGATAGCACTTTCTCTCCTGAAACGGACAATATTTGACCACACTATATAGGCAAAATTGGAATCAAACAGTTCAATTTAGTGTGTATAATGATAATCTGATGTTTGTGTGAACATTCTGTTTGTCATGTATCAGGGTGCCAGGTTGTCAGATATTAGGATGCCAGCTCTTGTGGCTGATGAGAAACAAGCAGAAGTGATGTGTCATATAGCTCTTATGTTAGTGGGCTGAATAGTAGCTAACTGGCACAAGTGATGTGTCATATAGCTCTTATGTTAGTGGGCTGAATAGTAGCTAACTGGCACAAGTGATGTGTCATACAGCTCTTGCGTTAGTGGGCTGAATAGTAGCTAACTAGACACAGAACAACTTTTCAGGGGCCAGCGGATATCGTACCATGCATCGCATGTGTTCCTACGCATGCGCAAAAGGTTTCCAACTTTAAAATTTTGAAATGTAAAGGCTGCTATTGGGACAAAACGTTGCAATGACCTAATATTTTGTACATGAATAGCAATGTCACCATCATGTCTGTGCCTGATAACAGAGTAGTCAGGGGTGGAGACCTCAGGACCTGAAATTTCCTCAGACAGCCAAGTTACCACAACACTGACAACAGTACGCTCAGTTGTTGCACATAGTACTTTTAACTTCATTTAGCTTTGTGATCAAGCTCCTAGCTTTGAAGTGAAGGATTTGAGCAACATTAGCTACTATCTATAATATGATGTTTATTATTGTTTTCTGCTATACAATACCATATAAGCATAAAAGGCTTCCCCACAATTAGTTTTATATTTAAGTTACAGTGTTGCTAGTGGTGTTGCTATGTATTTGTGTACATAACGGGCTATTTGACCTCCATGCTAAATACTTCCACATATACGCTATGCACACACAAGCCTTGCACACACATACATGGTTGTAACTATGCACACACACAAGTTGGCCAATTTGCGCCCCATAACTATACTCCACACAGTTGTACCACTGGCATACACTGCTTGCTCATACATTCTCCCTTTGTCTGCTCAATTCACACGATGTATGCTGTCCAGAACTTCTGGCATGTGTCCCCTGCTATGTATATATTCGTAGTGATACTAATGCATTGCAAATATAATAGTTTTTTCTTTACAGCATTGTATTACACCTCTCCTTTTGACATTGTAATGCCCTTTTGATACGTTTTGTATATGCCTAGTTGGTTGGAACAATTCAGCCTCAGCTAATATCAGGAGATGTGGAGAAAGACATCGTATAGCCACTGATAATGATGGATTGCAGATCTATTTAATAGTTTTTTCTTTACAGCATTGTATTACACCTCTCCTTTTGACATTGTAATGCCCTTTTGATACGTTTTGTATATGCCTAGTTGGTTGGAACAATTCAGCCTCAGCTAATATCAGGAGATGTGGAGAAAGACATCGTATAGCCACTGATAATGATGGATTGCAGATCTAATCCCAAGCTGCATCTTTGTTTGCCAGTCTTCTAAGAAGTGGGGCTGGCACTTGCTGCATGGCACTTCCATTGTTTCGGATTCTGCTGTTTGTGCTAACCTATGGCCATGCCAGATTCTCCTGCTTCTGGATGTTGAGTTCCAAGTACATCAGCCTTCAAGGACAAGTGGAGTATATAGCACAGAGCGAGCAATGAAACACCCCCCATTCCTTGACACATCTCAGGCCATAGGTGCACTGTATAGCCTCATCGATTGTTCATTAATTGCTGGCCAAGAGACCCTGAGCTGACATGGCAATCTTCAGGATACATTTTCAATGTGCTTGTGGAAGTGTGTTTTTCATTTTTGTACTAGATTATTTTTTTTAGCAATTATCACGTGTAGATCCTGTATAGGAGCCCTAGCTGCATTATTTGCGGGGACATTAATATTAAAATTTGACTTACTGAGTTACTGACTATACATCGAGGCTCTAGTAGCTATTCACTAGTCTAAGACCCCTCTAAATGATAGACGGTTGCCAGTGTGCCTGAAGGCACTGAAAGGTGTAAAACGCTTGAAACTAAACAAGAGTTTAAGTGGATAAAGGCGTGGTACAAACAATAAACACCAGTGCACATAACAGAAATGCGTGCATGCAGAAACACTTATTCACGCAGCTGGCATCGGTGAGGGGTAGCAAATATGGGAAGGTTACCATATGGGAATTACCTGCGCCAAACTTGACAAGCACTGCAGGTAGAAAATTCCCCAACACTAGGATCCTCAACCACACTCCACACTTGCGAGCAGCCATGTCTCTTCAACTAGCTAGTTACGTAAGTTGCAATGACTTCCTTAGGGGAAGCCACATCCTGCAAACAGTTTAGAGTTCGGCTTCCTGTTTAAAGGGCGCTAAATAATGATGGGGGCTCCAGTATAATGATGACGTTATCGTTAGACGGAAGTTACTGTTTGGGGAATTCGCATTTTATACCAGATGAATCAGATAAAAGCTCGTCGGAAATAAAGCTATAGCAGACAACTAATCATAGCACACTGACAACCAACGCTGTAAGAGAAAGACACCCGACGATGGACAAATTTGCGTATCAAATCTGTGCTGCTGCTTTCTTATTGCATGGAGTTGCTCAAGGTATGTGCTACAGATACTTAAATATCTTCCTGCGCGATGATCTGTCACGTGATTATTAATAATTAATATTTATACTCATCATCTCCACAGCCGCCGTGCTATTTGCAGACCCTAAAGATGCAACAGTGGAAGCCAATGAATGGGCACAGTTCAACTGCACAGCCCACTGTGCTTACCCTGTTAGATGGTACATGGCAGGTTATTCTAATGCTATCAGAAGAAATAACACTGTACCTGGTCTTTTGATTAAGAGACCGCGTGTTTCCAAGTGCTCTGACTCTGACGAAAGGACCCATTTCTTTGAGGTTCTTGCCACTAAGGCATTCAATAAGTCAACATTTTACTGTGCTGTTTACAAGACACGCCATGAAGAGAAGAGCTGCAGTTGTGGAACAGACGTGAGGTGTTACAGCAGGCCTGCCCTCCTTACAGGTGAGCACATTTGGAATGCCATCTTTGCATTTTTGTAAGATTTTTTGTTCACTTTCTGTCCACCTAATTTTTCAATGCTGGCAAATAGCAATGGACGAGACTTTGTACTAATGTGGCTATATATTTTATGCACATCACACAATGCATCCCTACTTTCATGCACATCATATTATGCAGTGAGAATGGCACCTACTATTACTCCTCCATCACTAACAGCTGGGGTACCAGAAATAACTCCTTCTCCTCGTTCTTCTCCATCATCCACTTTACAAGGTACACAGACACATAGGCATCAGTTAAAGACCACTTTTTAACATTTTCCTTCATATCTGAGATACAGTAACAGTAACTCCAACTGTCCTAATCTAGGTACATTAAGATTTGATGAAGGCTCAAAATGGGCAGCTATAATAATCATCGTTGTAAACAATAATGTAATTTGTCATTTCAGATCCAACATCAAGTTCGCCGGAAAGGAAATCAAGTACACAAGCTGTTCCTGCAGCTCAGTCCTAGACAGTCGCCTGCATATCATTTCAATGCAGGTAAGTGCAAACTTTGTGGGTAATACTGATGATACGATTAACCAATTTACGTGAAAGGAGCAAATGTTTATACGCATGGCAAACCTTTTTGATTATATACTTGTCAGTTAATAAAAATCTGTCTTTCTGTAACCATAATGACATTTTTCTTCCCGTTCAGGAATGAACTTGGTTTTCATCAAACATTTATAGTCCCTGTTCAATCCTGGTATTTATAGATAGAGAGATATTGTAACTGCAAACGTGTAACTTAGTTATTTATTTAACATTGTAATATTATAGTATTTTCTAATTGTAGTGTATCTATTGTTATACGTAGATGTTAGCTATATGGTCTGTAAATATTATTTAAGAAGCTGTATACATACTCAAGTATTACTGCTTTATTAGCTATTATACAGAATATAGAAAATCAAATATTTTGTATGGTTGCAATTGACACCTGTCATACAGACAGATTAAAGTTATTGGTCATCACTTATTACTGATTTACAGTTGCAATTGTCACAGATAACTAGATTAATTGTTCCTGGAGTACCTCATGTATGACCAAAAGATACATATGCTGGGTGTACACAATGTACACGATATAAACTCCCCCTTAGGCTTTTCATTGAGCATTACCTTTTTTGTATTCAAGATCAAATATCAGTTTAGTCCTTTGGAGATCACTGTCATGTGGATTCTTACACAAAAGATGTCAAAATTTGGAGCTGGACAGAGGAAGCTTACTGACAGTATGACTAATAGAAGCCAAACCTGAACTCTAAGATAACTCAAAATAGGAAAGCAGAAAGCATGATTTTAGTGTTGTCCATGGACTATAAAATGCAAATTGGGATCCAGGCATGATTCAGCCTCTACTTACTACCAGCAAGCTTTCTCTCACCAGTTCTGATATTTTATAGTGAGCATGCAGTCGTGACAATTAAAGAAGCTGCACAAATGAACAATTCTGTATCCATATTGATTGTTAGTCATCTATGAATACTGAATCTACAAATGAAGCCTTGGTTTTATACACTTGTGGATTAACGTAAGTAAATTCTGCACTCCAAGATATTACCTTATTAGATTGTTGTTCGAATGAGCCAAAAATATTGTATGAGTGTTGTAAGATTCCTTGTCTGTGTATCTCAGTTACAAGAAAAAGACTGCCCAAACAGTCATTATAAGTGTCACTTACATGATAGTCCATAGCTCCCTCCAATAACCAGTTATCCTTTCATAATGAGTCATTGTTATTTTTTAGATTTTACATGTGTGTCACTACAATACGAGTCATCATAGGGGGGAGGTAGTTTTGTTGTCAATTGGGTGGTATTACTACACCGCACCGCAATCAGGAAGTACCTACTAACGACAAATACAAATTTAGTTGAAGTGCTTACTAAAAAGAATTGCAAATTCAGTTGCATTCAAAACAAAATTAATGTTGGGTACTAGGTTGGGGTGTTTTGTGTTGTCAACTCTATGGGATAGCTCTATTGATTTTTGGTACACTATGAATACTTTATCATTACACAAAGGCTAAACTGTCTACTCACTTGTGAATTGACAAGCTCATTTTCTATAGTTGGTTCCTTCAAGGAGACTGTTGAGTGCTAGCTTTGAATACAGATAATCATTTCAAGTGATCGAAAAAAAGTTTCCAGTTATCACGCCTTTTTCTTAGCTTTCACTAAATCTTAATGGTTTTTATTTTGTTATTATGACATTACTGCACATGTCAACCAGTGGATACATTCAGGAAATGGTACTAACAACAGTTTTAAAAGCAGAGTCACATGTGAATAGAGAAAAGATACCCATGCAGTGTTGGTTACTTAGGGGGACTGTACTGTACTGCACACTCCAGGGGATAAGTACCAGTTCACTACCACTAAAATTATTCATTAGTATAAAATCCCCAGACAGTCCCACCATCGGGTGTACTGAGTATTTAACTAATCCCAGTATGTATACATTCTTCTCATTCCAGGGAATCACCCATATCGGTGACTGGTGTAATGATGCATAAAAACACTTTTTAAAAATGCTGATACAGTAAAAGATTGAGTTTTAGGAGGTTAACTGATTATTAAGACCCTTTATAGGATATTGGCCAGAACAAGAGCTCATTATCATCACAGTCAGACCGTGAGTGTATGTATTCTTCTTCCACTATTCCACTAGATATGTGCATGTTGCAGCAAAATTCTTTGTTCAAGTTTTTTGGTACAGCAACATCACATTAACATACTGACATTGGGTACAGTGCTGCGGCAATAGAGTCAGAATGGTTTAGATGGTTGTAGAAGTCAATTATACTTGCAAACTATAGGAGGCACATGCACCTTTACAACACCTTTATAACAACTACATATAGCTATGAGAGATTGAAACAACATTGTGTAGCTATACACTTTGTGCTGGTTGCACTTTCATATGTCGGAAGTTCTAACTCCACTATTATAAAGGTAGTGCTTGTGTGCACTGAACTGCATTTTCCGTAGTGTGTGAATTAAAGTGCACCCAGTAATTGTATGCACTGTTCACAGCTAACTCTGCAAACTTAAGTTAGAGTTAGAGTTATAATGCAGACATACGTAAATTGTGGGTGGTAGATTAGCAAAAATTAGTATGTCTATGCTAAGTATTTGGATTCATGTGAAAACCATTCATCTCGAATATGTAAACAGGAAGTTGCATTACTAAAGTACGTAACCATTTATTGTGCAAAAGATCCTGATTATAATGCCACATCAATGCGGTTAGTTTAACAGGAAGTTCTATGTAGCAAGTCCATACATCTTTGGCTAACAGGAAATATCCCATAAAACAATCTTGATGTAATATTATGATAACACTTCAATGTGTAACATAATGATATCCTGTTTACACATTGAGAATGAGTGCTACTGTACACAAGTTGTTCCTGGCAGCATGCATCATTGGTAATGCACTAGCTCCTTCACTCATATGTAAGATGGCCACGCTTGTACCAATTCACTTTGAATGCAATCAATTTGTCCCACTACACTAATGCATGCTTACAGTTATGCACCACATTTTGCTTATGAATCCAGGTATATAGAGTGGCTGAATTATAATGTCTGTGATGAGCCTCGATACACATGGTTTGTAGTGCAGGGTATCATGATTTGTCTAGCAAAATGGAGAGTAAGTCTTTGCAAAATATCTGATTGAGAATCAGGGATATTTATCCATTTTTCTAGAGACTAAGTCAAGTTGAAATTTTTTTGTGTTGCTAAATTTTTGAGAACACCTGTATACATATACAGCTAATAGATCAATATCTGACTATACTCAGTCTATCAGTCCATATTATGCATTTCATCTAGAAAGAGATTGTTGACAAAAATGGTCAGGAAATGTGTCTCCTAGTCAGGTGTGTCATACAGCTCTGTGTCAGTGTACTGATGAGGAACTAGTGCAAGTGGTGTGTCGTTCAGTTCTTGTGTCAGTGTACTGATGAGGAACTATATTAGCCTCGTCCCCAGATTTTTCGCCACGGCTGCGACATAAAATCTGGGAGTGGCCTGGGGAGGAGGCTAGAACTATATAGCTCAAGTGGTGTGTCATTCAGTTGTGTCAGTGTGCTGATGAGGAACTATATAGCTCAAGTGGTGTGTCATTCAGTTGTGTCAGTGTGCTGATGAGGAACTATATAGCTCAAGTGGTGTGTCATTCAGTTGTGTTAGTGTGCTGATGAGGAACTATATAGCTCAAGTGGTGTGTCATTCAGTTGTGTCAGTGTGCTGATGAGGAACTATATAGCTCAAGTGGTGTGTCATTCAGTTGTGTCAGTGTACTGATGAGGAACTATATAGCTCAAGTGGTGTGTCATACAGCTCTTGTGTTGGTGTGCTGATGTTATCACTGGCATGTGCTAATTGGTTCTGCAGCACAGCAGAACATGTCCCTTTCAGCACACACCAGTGCTGAAATTGACCGCATTTTTTGTAGCATGAAATCTAAACCACTTGGTCTGTAAAATAGAGTAGCTATTAACCATAACATTATTTTGTACATAAATAGAAATGTCCCTTCATGTCTGTGTCTGATAACAAGCGTAATTGTGGAGTTATACTAAGTTACACGTAAATATGTATGTATTTATTCTGACACTGATCAATTGGATCTGAAAACAAAATATTTTCACTTAGAGAAGTACACGTCATTCTCTCTTTAAAGTCGCTAATTTATGGTATACTTAGTAGAGTTGCTACCATGCACACATACAGAACAGAAGCATGTCGATGCAGTCTCATGATTACTGTTGGTATGCATAGGCGCAGTAGCTAGGAAGACTATAAATTACGTACTTCCTAGGCACTCATGTGTGGGTTAGCTCGCTTACATCTCAAATACCAGTGCAATCTTCATACCACTTGAAGATGCCATCATAAGGGTGTTCTTGCTAGCCATCACAAGCCCCAACTGGACAGGGCATAACAGCACCTATTGCTGGAATTTCTTCTTTGCACTACACTACAATAATTACAGCTCTGCACAGAAAAAAAAGGTGTGCTGTTTGGGTGGCATGCCGTAAGAGCACAGAGTGTGTCATTTAACACACAAAACGGTCAGTTTCTATCACTGGTTTGTGCTGAAAGGGAACCAATTAGCAAATGGCAGTGCTAATTTCCTTTATTAGTGTTAGTGAGTTGATGAGGAACTAGCACATGTGATGTGTCATGTGTGCTAATAGGCACTGGCATGTGCTAACTGGTTCTGCAGCACAGCAGAACATGTCCCTTTCAGCACACACCAATGTTGAAATTGACCACATTTTGTGGGGAAGCTTTATATGCTTAATGGTATTGTATAGCAGAAAACAATAATAGACATCATGTAGATAGTAATGTTACTCAAATTATTCTTCACTTATGTACACAAATACATAGCAACACCACTAGCAACACTATAACTTAAATATAAAACTAATTGTGGGGAAGCCTTTTATGCTTATATGGTATTGTATAGCAGGTAAAATTTAAACATCATATAGATAGTAGCTAATGTTGCTCAAATCCTTCACTTCAAAGCCAGGAGCTTGGTCACAAAGCTAAATGAAAATGCTATGTGCAACAACTGAGCGTACTGTTGTCAGTGTTGTGGTAACTTGGCTGTCTGAGGAAATTTCAGATGCTGAAGTCTCCATCCCTGACTACTCTGTTATCAGGCACAGACATGAAGGTGACATTGCTATATATGTACAAAATAATGACCGTAATGTTATAGTCACTTTAATTACAGACCGAGTGGTTTAGAGTTCATGCTACACAACTTCAAAGTTTAAAGTTATAGTGTTGCTAAATGGCCCACGTCTTTATTTTTATAGCACTGTACGTAACAGGCTATATTCTATCACTATGCCAAATACTTGCACATGCATCAAAGCTCTAGTATTCAGTAGTCTAAGACCGCTCTAAATGAAAGAGATGGAAGGTTCCCAGTGTGTCTGAAGGCAAAGGTTGTAAAACGCTTGAGAGCTTAAGTGGATAAAGACGTGGTACTGATAAATTGAAGCAACACACTATGGTGCACATAACACTGAGAAGTGCCATAGATACTATGGAAGTGCGTGCATGCAGAAAAACATATTCATGCAGTTGGTATTGTGAGGGGCAGCAAATATGGGAATTACCTGCGCCAAACTTGACAAGCACTGTAGGTAGGAAACTCCCCAACGCTAGGATCCCCAACCACACTCCACACTTGTGAGCAGCCATGTCTCTTCAACTAGCGGGGATAGCTATAGTTATGTAAGTTGCTTGTGAGGGGAAGCCGCATCCTGCAAACAGTTTATGGTTCGGCTTCCTGTTTAACTGGTGCACAGTAGCGATGACGTTATTGTCAGACGGAAAGCTGCTTTTTAGGGATTTCACTTTTGGCAGATGAATCAGATAAAAGCACGTCAGAAATAGCGCTATTGCAGACATTTAATCATAGCACACTGACAACCAACGCTGCAGGTGAAAGAGATCCGATGATGGGAAACTTTTCGTATCGAATCTGTACTGTTGCATTCTTACTGGTCGGAGTTGCACAAGGTATGTGGAATGGATAATTAAATACTCTCATGTGCCATGATCAGTCACGTGATTAAATTCGCTTATTGTTGATTTCCACAGCCGCCGTGCTATTTGCAGATCCAAAAGATGTGACCGTGGATGTCAATGAATGGGCACAGTTCAACTGCACAGTCCACTGTCAGTACACTGTTGGTTGGTACATGGCAGGCCATCGTAATGCTATCAAAAGGAATAACACTGTACCTGGTCTGTTGATTAAGAGACGGCGTGCTTCCGGGTGCACTGACTCTGACGAAAGGACCCATTTCTTTGAGGTTCTTGCCACCAAGGCATTCAGTAAGTCAACATTTTACTGTGCTGCTTATAAGACACGCCGTGAAGAGAAGAGCTACAGTTGTGGAACAGACGGGAGGTGTTACAGCAGGCCTGCCCTCCTTACAGGTGAAGCATGCTATGTTGGTGGTTTTTTTTATAATTCTTTAAGTTCACTCTCTGTCCAATGGCGGCAAGCAGAAATAGACTTAAATTGACTATACATTTTATGCATATCATGCAATGCATCCATTAACATCATTATTTGCAGTGAGAATGGCACCCACTATTACTACACCATCACTAAAAACTGGGATGCCAGAAATAACTCCTTCTCCTCGTTCTTCTCCATCATCTACTTCACAAGGTACACAGACACATAGGCATCAGTTAAAGACCACTTTTTGACATTTTCTTTCATATCTGAGATGGTAAGTAGCTAGTGCTTCAAGTGAGAGCTATTGTTTGTGTGTAGAAATAGCATCTCCGGAGTTCTAGGTACAGCACGATTTAATCAAGAGTCAAAATTGGCAGCAATGGTGAACAATATGTAATTTTGTCATTTTAGGTCCGACGTCAAGTTCACCAGAAAGAGAATCAAGTACACAAGCTGCTCCTGAGCAAACTGCAGCTCAGTCATAGGCAGTCGGCCTGCATATAATGTAGGTAAGGGCAAACTTTGTAGGTAAAGACTTTAGATGATGCAATTAACCTATTTACATGAATTGTTTTAGGAGCAACAGTTTATATAGCAAACCTTTTTGGTTTCACTTGTCAGTTAATTAAAAACATTAATTTAAAAATGTTTGCATTCCAGAATTTTATGTAACCATTGATGACACTTTTTGTTCCTATATTCAGGAATGAACTTGGCTTTCATCAAACTTTACAATCACTGTGGATCAGTCTTCAATCCTTGTATATACAGAGATATTGTAATTGCAAATTTGTAACTTACATTGTAATATTTTAGTACCATACATACACTGTCAATACTTGTGGTGTATGTATATACAGTGTAGTTACGTAGAAGATAGCTATATGCTCTATATGTTATCTGTACTATACATGTTCATGAATTATTGCTTTATTAGTTATTGTACAATATGATAAAAAAAAAAAATTTATTTATGGTTGTAACTGTCACCTGTCATAATGGTAACTGAGTTTATTGCTCAGCAATAATTTATACTGGCTCACAGTCGCAGTTGTCACAGAAAACGAGATGTTTCTCCTGCAGTACCTCATGCTGCATTATGTATGACCCAAAAAATACATATGCTGGGTGTACATGATGTACACGATGTAGCAACTTCCCCTTATGCTTTTCATGGAGCATATCTTTTTTGTGTTCATGATCAAATATTGATATATTCCTTTTAGTATCACTGTCACGTGGATTCTTACACACAAGATACTAAAATTTGGAGTTAGCTTACTGATAGTATGATGAACAGAAGCCAAACCACACCTGAACTCATAACTGGAAAGCTAAAAGCATCATTTTAGTCATAGAATTGAAACGCAAATTCAGATTCAGGCAGGATTCAGCTTCTCTTTACTACTAGCAAACTTTCTCTCACCAGTTCCGATATTTTATAGTGAGCAGTCATGACATGCAATATTATTCGTAAAGAAGCTGCACAAATTAACAATTATTCTGCTTAGAATTTAGTTAAGAGTACAGCATGTATTGGTATTGATTGTCAGTCATCTGTGAATACTGAATCTATAAACAAAGGCTTAGTTTTATACACTTGTGGATTAACATGAGTAAATTCTGCACTCCAAGATATAACCCATTAATATTATTAGAACCTTGCGCTGTTGCAAGACTGCTTCTCTGTGTATCTCAGTTGCGAAAGACTAGTTGTCCAAACTGTCATTGTTAAGTGTCACTTACATCATAGTCCAGCGCTTCTTTATAATGGTTTGTTGCTATTTTCCTTTTATATTTTGCATGTGTGGCACTACATTATGAGACATCACAGGGGAGGAGGTAGTCTTATTTGTCATTTAGGTAGTAATACTGCACCACACTAAGGAAGTACCTACTAACAACAGATACAAATATCTACTTAGGTAGTAATACTGCACCACACCTACTAACAACAGATACAAATAAAGAGAATTACAAATTTAGTTGCATTCAAAACAAGATTAATGTTGCCTACTAGTTTGGGTTGTTTTGTCGATTCTATGTACTACCACTTCAAGTTAAGGGTAAGGCATGGATGCACTGTATTGATTTTTAATTGGTTCTCAATAGTACATCAACATGCAAACATGGATGACAAGCTCATTTTATATAGTAGGTTCCTTCAAGGAGACTGTTGAGTGCTGGCATCATACATAGCTTTGAATATAGATATTCATTTAAAGTGACCAATAAAAGAAAGTTTCCAATCATCAATGCATTTTTCTTAGCATGCACTAAATCTTAAGGGTATGTTTTTAGTTCATTGTTGTGACATTACTGTATAACCAGTGGCCAGATTCAGGAAATGATGTAACAACAGTTTTAAAAAATGAGTCACATGTGAATAAAGAAAGATGCCCAGCGTTGGTTACTATTAGGGACTGACATTACACAATAAATATGATTACCAATTATGACATTACTGCCCACCAGTGGCCACACTCAATAAGAACAGATTTGCAAACAGAGTCACATGTGAATAAAGAAAAGTTACCCAGTGTTGGTTACTATTAGGGGACTGTACTGTACTGCGCACTCCAAGGGATAGCTACCATGCACTTTAGTTACAATCATTTTGACAAAGGTTATTCATTAGTATGACATCCCCAGACAGTCCCTCCATCAGCTGTACTGAGTATTCAACTCATCCCATTATGTATACATTCTTCTCATTCCAGGGAATCGCCCATACGGTGAGGTGAAATGGTGCAGTAAAACACTTTTAAAAATGCTGATGCAGTAAAAAGATTGAGTTCTAGAAGGTTATTAAGACTCTGGAGCTCATTATCATCAGAGTCAGACTGTGAGTGTATGTCTTCTTGTTCCACTTGATATGTGCATGTTGCAGCAAAATTCTTTGTTCTAGTTTTTGGTACAGCAACATCGCATTAACATACTGACATTGGGTACAGTACTGCAGCAATAGAATCAGAATGGTTTAGATGGTTGTAGAAGTCAATTATACTTGCAAACGACATGGGAGGCACATGCACCTTGACAACATCTTTATAACATCTACATATATATAGCTATAGGAAGATTGAAAGTGTGATGTTGATTGTGTAGCTATACAATTTGTGCTGGTTCTAGACCTGTGTGCACATGGGTACTTGCTTTCACATGTCTGAAGTTCTGAACCCAATAAAGATAGCGCATGTGAACAATGAACTGTATTTTCTTTAGTGTGTGAATTGCAGTGCACCCAGTAATTGTATGCACTGTTCACAGCTAATTCTGCAAGCACAAGTTAGATCGAGTTAGAGTTAAAATTCAGACATACATACGTTGTAGCTTAGCAAACAAATAATTATGACTGTGTATGCTAAGTATTTGTCAAGTGGATTCATGTGGAAACCAATCATCTTGAATATGTAAACAGGAAATTACTAACATTTTTAATGATGCAAATTTATTGTGCAAAAGATCCTGATTGTGTATTTAGCAGGAAGTTTTATGTAGCGAGTCCATACATCCTTGGCTAACAGGAAATATCCCATAAAGCAATCTTGATGTAATATTATGATAACGCTTCAATGTGTAAAATAATGATATCCTGTTTACATATGGAAGATGAATGCTACTATACACAAGTTGTTCCTGTATATTAGCAACATACGAACATCATGGGTAAATGATTAATGGACTAAGCTCCTCCACTCACATGTAAGATGACTTAGGCCCAGTATAGCTAAGCCTCATTTTGACTTCCTAGGCACTCATGCTTGCATCTCAACTACACCACTGGGTCTTCGAACCATGCACTTGTGAATGTCATCAGAATGGTGTTGCTGTCAGCCATCACAAGCCAGAATGCAAGACAGGGCATAACAATACTTCTAACACACCTTGATAGATTAATTTCTTCCTTCGCACTACACCATGATCATGCAATAAATACAGTTCCTACGTGCAGCTCTGGTTGCCAAGAATTGTGTCCATTGATTAACTTCCCCTCGTGTTGGAGGCCTGGCTCAAAACAGGAGCTTCCTCACAATTGTAAACACCAATCATTATTTCTGTGTTGCTATATTTGTCTTCTAGTGTTTGTATGGCGTGGGCCGCCGTAGAACTGTCATCGATCATGAGGTCTGGCTGCGTCAGCGCTTACCGCTCAGAAGAGTGTTCACCTTGCTAGTAATACATTGTCGCATTATGCACAAAAGGTCGCGTTTACATACCTGTATAAGTCTGTTGGTGATGTCACAAAGGATTATAGCTTGGGCTTTTTTGTAAAGTGTTCAAGGAACATCCACGACCGGATACAGCACTCGGAATTACGTAAGTTTGGGGTGTGGAGGGGGGTGGGGGAGAACCATTTTGGGGGGTGGTATTCTACGATGACGTAATCTGCGAGCCATTTCATGGGAGATAAAAAGCTCGTCGATAAGAACACGGCATCTAAGTGAGGTTCACCAACAACCGATTCTCATATTAAACACGCCATGTGTATCATATCATTGTTGCAGCATGTTTACTGCTCGGATTTGCACAAGGTACGTCTATGTGCAATCTTGTACGTATTAGGTGCTCCGGCACGTGGTTAATATTATTGTTAATACTCACTTCCGCAGCCACCGCCACCGTGCTGTTTGCAGATCCACAAGATGTGACAGTGGAAGCCAATCAATGGGCACAGTTCAACTGTACAGTCCACTGCAGTCATACTAGCTCTGTTGGTTGGTACATGGCAGGTTATCATAAGAAATAGCACAATACCTGGCCTGTTAATCAAAAGATCATCTGATGTGAAGTGCACTTCATCAATAATTGAAAAGACCTATTTCTTTGAGGTTTATGCGACTGAGGCATTAAATAAGTCAACATTTTACTGTGCTGCCTATGTGAAACACAATTTAGAGAAGAGCTGCAAGTGTGGTAAAGGATGGAGATGTTTTAGCAGGCCTGCCCTCCTTACAGGTGAGCCTGTTTGTAATGCTGCATTGTTTTGTCTCTTTTTTTTGGGTCTGGGAAAGTTTTAAGTGTTTTCTACGTTATCCTTGAAAAGTTCTCTGTCTATTTTTCTTTGTCAATGCCAGCAGTAATATAAGACTGAGAAATCGTGTATTTGTGCAGTGAGAATGGCAGCTACTGTTAATCCACCCACACAAACATCTGTGACTCAAACTCCAGCTCCATCCAACCGTTCCACTTCAGGTACATTAATTATACAGTGACTGTGCATAATGAATTGACTAAAGTTTATTGCTGTAATAATGCAATCATTTCAGAACCCAACTTCAAGTTCTCCAGAAGGGAGATCAAGCACACAAGCTCCTTCTGAGCAAGCTGCAGTTCGCTTGTAGGCGGTTGGCCTGCATGTAACTGCAGGTAAGCACAAATTGTTTTTAGGTAATGCTGTATAGTTGAAGCCATTAACCACTGTGTTAATTATCATAGTACCTCATAAACGTTTCTTGCCAGTAATACTTTTTCACACTTGCCAGTTTGAACACATCAATACCTTTTAGATAAATGATTTCTTAATTTGCATGTATTTTGTATTTAATCATGGATCGTCTTTTATGCCTCACAGGAATGAACCTTGTTCTAATTATTACGCAGATAATGTATATAGATAATGTATATATTATAGGTTCTGTACTTACTGGTTTGTACACATCTTGCACTTATTTATGTTGTCTGTGTTTGGTATTATGCTCGGTAGAAATTTTTATATTCAGGTCTCTCATATTGTCTATGTGTTTGGTATTAATTATTGTCCATGTATATAGCGGGACATTCTGATACAATGCTGCATTGCTTGTAGTATTTATTGTTAGCTATGTTCTACATGCATCACTTTGTATGTTTGAAAACTACATACCTAGTAGCTAGTCTGTATGAGTATGCAAACATTGCATACTTATACATATTCTATAAGTATTATTTCTATATTTAAAAAGCTGTATACATGTTATTACTTTATTAATTATTGCTCAAAATATAGAAAATCAAATATTTATTCATGGTTGCAATTGTCAACTGTCGTACAGATTAGTACATTTATTGCTCAGCACTAATTACTGATTTACAGTTGCAATTGTCACAATAACTAATTGCTCCTGCAGTACCTCATTCTGCATTATGCATGAAATGAAAGATGGGTGTACACTAAATATTTCTAAGGCATTATTTATGTTCAATATCAAGTATTGGTATATTCTCTTGAGCATCAATATCATGGTGGAATTAAATTCATAATTGCACTCATACAAAGTGTACATGCTCCTAATTTGAAGACATCTGGTTTGCAACTCATGCACATAAGATGCCAAAAGCTTGTCAAAATTTGGAATTGGTCAGAGAAAAAGCTTACTGATAGTACAATACTGAGGTTTTGAGGCTGGTCGTCCATAAAAATCAGCTGACACATGCGCAGTGGGTGACTTTGTATAACATCTAGGCCTATTTCTAAGGGAGATGTGGTTCGTTGATTGTTCATGCACACAGATACCTTCAGTTTTTCATGCGTTGTGGCTACACCGTCCAAACCAGAGAAGAGTTTGAATTTGCTCGATGATTGCCTCACGTACGCTAAACTTTGTGTGACTTGGATCTTGGAGTCCACAACCCTCCAAAAGAAACAAGAAATCTCACACATGCCTAAACGAGTTTCAAATTTTTACGGACAACCAACCTGAGAACCTAGTAAACAGAAGCCAACCCCACCTGAACTTCAAGAAAAACTCAAAATAGTAGAGAGCATCATTTTAGTGTTGTTCATCAACTATGAAATGCAAATTCGGATTCAGACCTTTGCACTACATAGTGGGTCATCATAAGGGGGAGGTTTGTCATTTGGGGTGGTATTACTGCACCACACCAAGGAAGTACCTACTATATGCTGTTGACTCCATGGGATTGCAGTGTTAATGGTAAGGCATGCTTGTACTTTGTTGATTTTTTGGTGCCCTATGAATACTAAAATTATCATCAAACAAAGGCTAAACTGATAACCCACTTTTGGATTGGCAAGTTCATTTTTTATAGTAGGATTTTTCAAGGAGATTGTTGAGTGCTGGCATCATAGCTTTGAATACCGATATTCATTTAAAGTGATCAAAAAAAGAAAGTTTCCAATCATCAATGCATTTTTCTTAACTTGCACTATATTTTAGAGGTATGTTTTCATTTTGTCATTATATGACATTACAAACTATGACATCACTTCACAACCAGTGCCCACACTCAGAAAATGTTACTAACAATTAACATCTTTACAATTAAAACAAGTCGCATGTGAATAGTAAACGGATACCCAACATTGGTTACTATTAGGGACTGACATTACTACATAAATATGATTACCAATTATGACATTACTGCCCACCAGTGGCCACACTCAATAAGAACAGCGTTGCAAACAGAGTCACATGTGAATAGAGAAAAGATAGCTAGCGTTGGTTACTATTAGGGGACTGTACTGTACTGCACACTCCAGGAGATAGCTACCAGTTCAGTATTATTCATTAGTATGAAATCCCCAGACATTTGGTGTACTGTGTATATAAATTCATCCATTATGCATACATTCTATTTATTCCAGGGAATTACCATGGTTTCATAAATGGTGCAGTGAAAGTTGAGTTCAGGAAGTTTAAGTAGCTAAATAACATACTTTAGTTATCGGCCGGGGGATATTGGCCAAAACGGGTCATTGCCATCAGATTCAAATGAATCTGAGTGTATGTCTTTTGTTCGCTCAAGTATGTATACATTGCAGCAAAGGTCTTTATTCTACTTCTTCGTACAGCGACAATATAACATATTGGAGCAACAGATTTGAGTGGAAGGGTACAATCTATAAGTAAACTACACATCCAACTATACATCAACACATGCATTTCTGCAACACCTTTATAACAGCTATAGCTATGAGATTAAAATAACATTGTGTAGCTCCTGTGCTTTCATTCGTTGGAAGTTCTAACCTAACATTCTATAGTGTGTGAAAGTGTTTTAAGTATGTACTGTGTCAAAAGCTAATGCTTCAAATTTCTCCATAGTACGACCAGAGCTGACACTCACTGGATTCCTCTCAGTGTATTCATTCTAATCAGCTTTTATGGTGAAGGCCAACTTGATGATTTTATCACATTGCTAAGTGATTAACGTGTAACATGTGTTATACGCTCTTGACGCTGGCATGTGCTTGATTTTCAAGCCTGCAAAACCAGGTGTTCACTAATGCATGCAAGCTATCTCCTGACAAACATGACATGAGGAGAGTCAAACACAGACACAAGTCTTTGATGGTAGGCTAGCAAATAAACGTGTCTATGCTTGGGTGTACAACAAGTGGATTCATATGAAAACCAATCACCACTAATATGTAAACAGGAAGTTGTATGCATGACTATGCTCATGCAGTCTATCAGTCCACATTTTGTGTAACATCTAGAAAGAGACTGTTGACAAATGATGGTCAGGGAAATGCACTGTGTCACCTAGTCAGAGAAATTGTGGAGTTAGTATGTTACTGATTTACACATGAGTATAATGTGTTTATGTGCTTTTCTGACACTGGTCAATTGGAACTAAGCATCAAAACAAAATATCTTCATTCCACATTCTAAAGTATGTAGATTCATGGTGTACTTAGTAGATTCAATCTAGATGCAACCACAGAACAGAAGTATGTCAATGCAAACCCGTGATTACTTTTGCTATATGCATAGTCCCCTGCAGTAGCTAAGTGTCATTCATATACACTCATGTGTAGGTGTGAGGCTATAGCTCACTTACATAATTATGGCAAGAACAATCTCAAATATACCAATGAACTCTTCAAACCACTTGAGAATGCCATCAGAATGGTGTTCTTGCCAGCCCATCACCAGCAAGAATCCATTCAGCTGAACAGGGCATGCAAAACGGCACTTCCAACACACCTTGGTCATCCAGAAAATCACAACTCGCACATGTAGCTGGTTGCCAAGATGAACCCAATTTTTCCCTTGTCGGGAAGGTCTGGCTCAAAACAGAAAGCTTCCTCAACTTACAAACACAGATTTTGCAATAAATATTTCTATATTGCTATTGTACATAATTATTGTCTTCTACTGTTTGACGTAATAGTATGGCGTGGGTTGCTTTCAGGTAGAACTGTCATGGCCAGCCAGCCATCTGACTGCATTCAGTGCATGAGATAGCAGTCCCCATCTCCCGGTCACCCCAACCCAGCTGAGATGATCAAGGCCTGGTATTGGCTGAAACGCGTCCTGCGCACTGGTGACTTTGTACAACATCTATAGGCCTATTTGCAAGGGAGATGTGGTCCGTTGATTGTTCACGCATTAAAAAGTCTGGTTGCGCCAGCGCTTACCGCTTAAACAAACATTGTGTTTACCGCTATATTAATACGATGTCGCATTATGCAAATTGGTCGCCGTTTCACACCTGTGTAGGTCTGCCATAAAGGAATATAGACTGAGGCTTTTCTTAGGCTAGAGTGCGGAAGAAAGTCTGACGTTCACTGTGCTAATTCGCTTCGCTCGGAATTACGTAAGTTTGGAGTGGGGAGGGGGAGAACCATTTAGGCGGGGGGGGTTGTATTTTACGATGACATAACCTCTGAGACGGGGATGTTCCATTTCATGGCAAATAAAAACCGCGCGCGTCTGTAAAAATACCGACATCTGCGTGAAGTTCACGACCACCGGCGACTCTGCATGTGAAAAGCACCATGCCCGGTAAATGCATGTATCATACCTTGGTTGCAACATGCTTGTTGTTCGGATTTGCGCAAGGTACGTTGTATGTGCAATCGCAATTGCTATATAATCTTGAACGTATTAGATGGTCCGGCACGTGATTAACATTACTGCAAATACTTACTTCCACAGCCACGGTGCTAATTGCAGATCCTAAAGATGTGACAGTGGAAGTCAATCAATGGGCACAGTTCAGCTGCACAGTTGACTGCAGTTATTCTAGAACTGTTGGTTGGTACATAGCAGGTCATAACGGTGCTATTAAAAGAAATAACATAATACCTGGCCTGTTAATTAAAAGATCATTCATAAAGTGCACTCCGTCAAAAGAAAAGACCTATTTCTTTGAAGTTTATGCGACTGAGGCATTCAATAAATCAACATTTTACTGTGCTGCATATGAGCAACACCATCAGCAAGAGAGGAACTGCAGTTGTGGAACAGATGGAAGATGTTACAGCAGGCCTGCCCTGCTTACAGGTGAGCCTGTTTGCAATGCTGCATTAATCAGGATTTGTGTCTAAAGTTGGTAGTTTTTGTCTGTAATTTGTTTGAAGGTTCTCTGTCCATTTTTACACAATGCTAAGAAATTATGTTATTCATGTGTTTGTGCAGTGAGAATGGCAGCCACTGTTATTTCACCCACACAACCATTTGCGACTCAAACTCCAACTCCATCCAACTGTTCTACTGCAGGTACATTAATTATACAGTGACTGTGCATATTTACTTGATTAAAATTTACAATGTTAACATTTCAGATCCAACTGCAAGTTCACCAGAAGGGAGATCAAGTACACAAGCTGCTTCTGAGCAAACTGTGGTTCATTCGTAGACAGTCAGCCTGCATGTAACTGCAGGTGAGCACAAATTGTTTTTAGGTAAAGTTGATTATCATAGCAATTCGTGATAAATATAAGATTTTCTAGTCAGTAATCTATTCATATTTTATCTTCATCCCTCTCAGGAATGATCGAATCTTGTTTTTATGTAGATAATTTGTATTATATAGGTGTGTGTGTATGTGTTTGCGTAAGGAGGTACTGTACTTACTGGTTTGTACTGTAAATGTTGTATATGTCTTTTGTACTAGTTTGGATTGTCTTGTGTTTCTGGTATTATGCTCAACACCTTAGTCTGTATCGTAAATATATTTATGTTGCTTATATTGTGTATGTGCCTGGTATTATTATGTCTATGTATATAGCTGGACATTCTGATACAATACTTTGATATTTGTGGTGCATTTATTGCTATAGAGGTTAGCTATGTTCTGCAAGATTAACTTTTCTTGAAAGCTAGCTGGTCTGTATGAGTATGTAAGCATTGTGTTTGTTTTATTACTAAATTCACAGTAAATGTTGCAATTTTTACAGATAACTACATTAGCTGTTATGTATATGAGACATTGGCTGATTTCCATTCTTGACGTGCTGGTGACCTGTTACAAAAGGGCCACATAGATTAAAGTTATTTTTATCACTTTCGTATGAAGACAAATCATGCACTTATATTGAATTGCAGTTCTCTGTGAATACAATGTAAACATAGTCACATGCAAAACAATCAGAGATACTCAGTTGTTGTTTTCTATTAGGGAATTGTTTACACTTTTGCATGTCACTCAAGGGAATATAGCTACCAGTTTAGTATCAATAGTTTTGTTGCTACAGTTATTCATCAGTATGAAATCCGGACTCAGACAGTCCCACCATTGTGTATTTAGCTTCACCATTCACCATGCATTCTGGGGGAATAACCATGGTTTTAATTGGTAACGTCAAATGGTGAAGCTCCAGTATAAAATGTGTATTGGATATTTGCTCATCCCCAAACAATGCCATGTGGATGGATTGCTGCAAAGGAGCCAGAGGAGCTACATAGAACAAACAAACCGCCTTACCACACCATTTAAGGACAAAGCATGCACTTGTATTGATTTGCAGTTCTCTATGAATTTTGAAAATCAAATATTTATTCATGGTTGCAACTGTCAACAGATTAGCACATTTATTGCTCACCACTTGTTACGGATTTACGGTTGCAATTGTCACAATAACTAGATTAATTGCTCCTGCAGTACCTCATTCTGCATTATGCATGAAATGAAAGATGGGTGTACACTAAATATTTCTCCCTTTATAAGGCATTATTTTTTTATGTTCAAAATCAACTATTGGTATATTCTTTCATTTTTCTTTCATAAGTACACTTACACCGAGTGTACATGCTCCTAATTTGAATATATCTGGTTTGCAACTCACGCACATAAGATGTCAAAATTTGGAGAAAAGCTTACTGATAGTATAATACTGAGGTTTTGAGGTTGGTCATTTGAAATCTGCTGACACAGCGCACAAATACCTTCTGTTTTTTGTGTGTTGTGGCTACAAGAACATCATCCAAACCAGAGAACAGTTTCCTGCCTGAGTCCCAATTTCATAGTCAATGGACAACACTAAAATGATGTTTTCTACTATTTTGACTTTTTCTTGAACTTCAGGGGGTGGTCTAGTTTCTGTTTACTGAGATTTTCAGGTCGGCTGTCCTTACTTACGCATGTGCAATAGTTTTTAGTTCTTTTGGACATGTGGACTCTAAGATATAAGTCACACAAAGTTTAACATCTATATGAGACAATCATCGAGCAAATTCAAACTGTTCTCTGGAATGTTACTAACAACAGCTTCACAAAACAAGTCACATGTGAATAGTAAATGGATACCCAACGTTGGTTACTATTAGGGACTGACATTACTACATAAATATGATTACCAATTATGACATTACTGCCCACCAGTGGCCACACGCAATAAGAACAGCTTCACAAGAGTCACATGTGAATAGAGAATAAGGTACCAAGCGTTGGTTACTATTAGGGGACTGTACAGTACTGTGCGCTCTAGGGGATAGCTACCAGTTCACTACCACTAAGATTATTCATTAGTACCAGACAGTCCCACCATTTGGTGTACTGTGTATATCCATTATGCATACATTCTATTCATTCCAGAGAATTACCATGGTTTCGTAAATGGTGCAGAAAGTTCAGGAAGTTTAAGTAGCTAAATAAGATATTTTAGTTATCGGCCAGGGGATATTGGCCAAAACAGGGCTCATTGCCATCAGATTCAAATGCAGTCAGAATCTGATTGCATGTCTTTTGTTCGTCCAAGTAAGTATACATTACAGCAGAGGTCTTAGTCTACTTCTTGGTACAGCGACATTGCTATAACATATTGGAGCAACATATTTGGGTACAATCTAGGAGTAAACTACACATGCAAACTACATCAACACATGCACCTCTACAACACATTTATATGAGATTGAAATAACATTGTGTAGCTCCTGTTTTCACAATTTTTAGAAGTTCTAACCCCTGAGTACGTATGATTAACATAGTGCATGTGTGCACTTTCTATAGTGGTAAGTATGTACTGTGCCAACTTGCAAGTATTGAAGGCCAACATCCAGGTATTGATGACTTTGTCACATTGCTAAGTGATTAACGTGTACACGTGTTATACGCTCTTGAAGCTGCCATGTGCCTGATTTACAAGCCTGCTTTCCCCAAAACATGGACCCTGAACAAGGAACAATGCTGGTGACCTCATTGTACCAAATGAGGAATGCCTTCATGCATCTCAGTAGCTTTGAACCCGGACATTCCATTTTTGAATTCATCTTGCAGCTTTGGAGAAATAAACTTTGAAGCAAAAAGCCCAAGAATGAAACTACCCCAGGTTCTCACTAATGCACGCTATCTCCTGACAAACATGACATGAGGAGTGTCAAAACACAGACAGAAGTCTTTGGTGGTAGGCTAGCAAATAAATGTGTCTATGCTTGGGTAGCTATACGACAAGTGGATTCATATCAAAACCAATCACCATTAATATGTAAACAGGAAGTTGTATTGTATAGCTAAAGTTTCTAACTGTGCAAATTTTTTGTGCAAGGTCCTCAATATGGTGGAACATCAATGCGTGCGTCAGGATGTTTTATGTAGCAAGCCCATACATCCTATAGCTAACCATATTTAGATTTAATAACATTTCAATATGTAACATAATTAAATCCTCTTTACGTGTTGGAGATATGTGCTACTACACACAAGTTTTGTATGCTGTTCCTGCATTCCGACGCAATGCCATGTATCAATGATAAATGATTAATGCACGCTGCTCAAATGTAAGATGACTTTTGCTTGTACCAATTCACGTTTTCACAGTTCTGAATGCATTTGTCTATCTAGTTTGTACCACTATGGCATTGATACACATGGTTTGTGGTTATAAACTCTTGTGTTTATTTAGTGTAGTGCAGAGTATGATTTGCCGAGCAACATGGCAAGTAGCTAAGTATTTACTAAACAAGTGGTTTATAACATATGTATTATCTTTCGAAAAACTAAAGTAATTGTTTTGTTTCGCTATGTTTTCGAGAGACGTAATATGTATAACTAATAGATCAATGTCTGCATGACTATATGCTCTTGCAGTCTATCAGTCCATATTCTGCGTAACATCTAGAAAGAGACTGTTGACAAATGATGGTCAGGGAAATGCACTGTATCACTTAGTCAGAGAAATTGTGGAGTTTGTATGTTTAACTTACTAGTATAATGTGTTTATGTGCTCAGTTTCTGACACTGGTCAATTGGAACTAAGCATCAAAACATTAATTCCACTAGTAGAATTCTAAAGTATGTAGATTCATGGTGTACTTAGTAGATTCAATCTAGATGCCACCACAGAACAGAAGTATGTCAATGCAAACTCATGATTACTGTTGCTATGCATAGTCCCCTGCAGTACGTAGCTAAGCCTCATTTGTAGGTAGCTCACTTACATGATTATGGCAAGAAGAATCTCAGATATACCAATGAACTCTTCAAACCACTTCAGAATGCCATCAGAATGGTGTTACTTCCAGCCATCACAAACAAGAATGCATTCAGCTGAACAGGGCATGCATAACGGCACTTCCAACACACCTTGGTGGATTAATTTCTTCCTTTGCGCTACACCACTATCATCCAAAAAATCACAACTCCCACATGTAGCTGGTACCCAAGATGAACCTAATTTATCCCTTGTCGTGAAGGTCTGGCTCAAAACAGAAGCTTCCTCAACTTACAAACACAGATTATTGAATATTTCTGTATTGCTATTGTACATAATTATCATCGTGACTTCCACGATAGAACTGTCATGCGGTCAGCCATCTGACTACATTCTGTGTATGAGATAGCAGTCCACATCTCCCGGTCACCCCAACGCAGCTGATGAGGTCTGGTATTGGCCGAAACGCGTTCTGCGTAGAGGGTGACTTTGTATAACATCTACGCCTATTTTTAAGGGAAATGTGATCCGTTGATGTTCACTCATTATAAAGTCTTACCACTTAGAAAAAAAATTGTGTTTACCGCTATATTAACACAATCACATGTCGCATTAGCTACTGAGATGCGTGCAAATTGGTCGCCTTTTCATACCTGTTTAGATCTGTTGGTGATGCCATAAAGCAATATAACCTGGGGCTTTTCTTATGCTAAAGTACAGACGAAAGTCTGAGTTTAACGACGTTCGTTGTGCTAATTCGCTTCGCTCGGGATTACGTAAGTTTGGAGTGGGGAGGAGATGGAGGTGGGGGAAGAACCATTTAGGGGGAGTTGTATTCTAAGATGACGTAATCTTTGAGATGGGGAGTTCCATTTCACGGCAAATAAAAACCGCACGCGTCTGTAAAAATACCGACATCTGCGTGAGGTTCGCGACCACCGACTCTGAGTGTGAAAAGCAAAATGCTGGGAAAATGCATGTATCATACCTTGGTTGCAACTTGCTTATTGTTCGGATTCGCGCAAGGTACGTTGTATGTGCAATCGCCATTGCTATATAATCTAGATGGTCCGGCATGTAATTAACATTGTTGTTAATACTCACTTCCACAGCCACCGTGCTAATTGCAGATCCTAAAGATGTGACAGTGGAAGTCAATCAATGGGCACAATTCAACTGCACAGTCCACTGTGATTATTCTAAATCAGTTGGTTGGTACATAGCAGGCCATAACGGTGCTATCAAAAGAAATAACACCATACCTGGCCTGTTAATCAAAAGATCATCTTTAAAGTGTACTCCGTCAAATGAAAAGACTTATTTCTTTGAGGTTTATGCGACCAAGGCATTAAATAAGTCAGCATTTTACTGTGCTGCATATGAGCAACACCATCAAGAGAGGAGCTGCAGTTGTGGAACAGGGGGGAGATGTTATAGCAGGCCTGCCCTCCTAACAGGTGAGCCTGTTTGCAATGCTGCATTAATCAGGATCTGTATCTTTAAAGGTTGACAATATTTGTGTTTCATTTTTGAACATTCTCTGTCCATTCTTACTTATCGTGCAATACTAAGAAATTATGTTGTTCGTGTATCATGCAATGCTAGTGAGAATGGCAGCCACTGTTAATCCACCCACACAAAGATCTGTGACTCAAACTCCAACTCCATCCAACTGTTCTACTTCAGGTACATTAATTATACAGAGAATGTGCATATTCATTCAATTAAATGTCACCATTTTAACATTTTTAACATTTCAGATCCAACTGTAAGTTCACCAGATGGGAGATCAAGTATACAAGCTGCTTCTGAACAAGCTGTGGTTCTGTCGTAGACAGTCAGCCTGCATGTAACTGCAGGTGAGCACAAATTGTTTTTAGGTAAAGTTGATTATCATAGCACCTCGTGATAAATATAAGATTTTCTAGTCAGTAATCTATTCATATTTTATCTTCATCCCTCTCAGGAATGATCGAATCTTGTTTTTATGTAGATAATTTGTATTATATAGGTGTGTGTGTATGTGTTTGTGTAAGGAGGTACTGTACTTACTGGTTTGTACTGTAAATGTTGTATATGTCTTTTGTACTAGTTTGGATTGTCTTGTGTTTCTGGTATTATGCTCAACACCTTAGTCTGTATCGTAAATATATTTATGTTGCTTATATTGTGTATGTGCCTGGTATTATTATGTCTATGTATATAGCTGGACATTCTGATACAATACTTTGATATTTGTTATTAAAACCATGGTTTATTCCCCACAATGCATGCTTAATGGTGAAGTTAAATACACATTACACCTGATGGTGGGACTGTCTGAGTCTGGAATTCATACTGATGAATAAATGTAGCAACAAAAACTATTGATACTAAACTGGTAGCTATATTCCCTTGAGTGACATGCAAAAGTGTAAACAGTTCCCTAATAGAAAACAACAACTGGGTATCTCTGATTGTTTTGCATGTGACTATGTTTACATTCCTGAGGCGACTTAAATATAGGCAGAGAAAACAAGTGTTTGTGTTATTTTTGAATGAAAAACTACACTCAAAGCAATATATGGCACCAGCACTGAAGACAGTAATGTTGGCTGCATTGAAATTGCCTAAGTTACGTACAACAACTGTTGTTACCAGTATTTTTGCATTGTTACTATTTTTCATCTTGTCCTGGAGTGCAGAAACCACTGTTGCTAGTCCACAAGTGGGAAAGTTGTTTGAAGAGCAGCATTAGCTAACTGTACTGAAAGCTATATGATACCCAAGCTGAGAACAGTCTTTTTGATAGGAATGATTCCAGTTGCATTCAAACCGCTTAACAGCTGTTGTTAAGGTCATATTCTATACACAAAAATTAACACGTTATACTAGTCCATAAGCTGGTACATGTGTATTTATTAGTTTAATGATTCTGTATTCACAGAGAACTGCAATTCAATATATGTGCATGCCTTGTCTTTATACGAAAGTGATGAAAATAATTGTTAAGGCCATTAATTTTTGTAACAGTTCACCAGCACAACTTGATTGGAAAAGCAGCCAATGTCTCATATACATACTGCTCATAACTAATGTAGTTATCTGTAAAAATTGCAACAGTTAATTTGTATAATAACTAATAAAACAAACACAATGCTTACATACTCATACAGACCAGTGGTTTCTGCACTCCAGGACAAGATGAAAAATAGTAACAATGCAAAAATACTAGTAACAACAGTTGTTGTACGTAACTTAGGCAATTCAATGCAGCCAACATTACTGTCTTCAGTGCTGGTGCCATATATTGCTTTGAGTGTAGTTTTTCATTCAAAAATAACACAAACACTTGTTTTCTCTGCCTATATTTAAGTCGCCTCAGGAATGTAAACATAGTCACATGCAAAACAATCAGAGATACCCAGTTGTTGTTTTCTATTAGGGAACTGTTTACACTTTTGCATGTCACTCAAGGGAATATAGCTACCAGTTTAGTGTCAATAGTTTTTGTTGCTACATTTATTCATCAGTATGAATTCCAGACTCAGACAGTCCCACCATCAGGTGTAATGTGTATTTAACTTCACCATTAAGCATGCATTGTGGGGAATAAACCATGGTTTTAATTGCTAACATCAAATGGTGAAGCTCCAGTATAAAATGTGTATTGGACATTTGCTCACCCCTAACTATGCCTGTGGGTGAATTGTTGCAAAGTAGCCAAATGAGCCACAAAGAATAAACAAATCTCCTTACCACATCCATTTAAGGACAAAGCATGCATTTGTATTGATTTACTGTTCTCTATGAATTTTGAAAATAAGGAAAATCAAATATTTATTCATGTTGTAATTGTCAACTGTCGTACAGATTAGTACATTTATTACTCAGCACTTATTACTGATTTACAGTTGCAATTGTCACAATAACTAGATTAATTAATTGCTCCTGCAGTACCTCATTCTGCATTATGCATAAAATTAAAAATAGATGTGCACTAAATATTTCTCCCTTTGTAAGGCATTGTTTTCGTGTTCAAATCAACTATTGGTAGCTATATTCTTTAATTTTTCTTTCATAATTTGCACTTATACCGAGAGATTTGAATATATCTGATTTGCAACTTGTGCACATTAGATGACAAAATTTGGAATTGGTCAGAGAAAAAGCTTACTGATAGTATAATACTGAGGTTTTGAGGTTGATCATCATCATTTGAAATCTGCTAACACGTGCACAAATACCTTCTCCAAACCAGAGAACAGTTTCCTGCCTGAGTCCCAATTTGAATTTCATAGTCAATGGACAACACTAAAATGATGTTTTCTAGAGTTTTTCTTGAAGTTCTAGTTTCTGTTTACTGAGATTTTCAGGTCGGTTGTCCTTACGCATGTGCATTATTTCTTAGTCAGTCTTTTGGACATGTGGACTCTAAGATCTAAGTCACACAAAGTTTACCATCTATATGAGGCAATCATCGAGCAAATTCAAACTACTCTCTGTGTCAGGGGTACGTGAATAATAAACAGATACCACACGTTGGTTACTATTAGGGACTGACATTACTACATAAATATGATTACCAATTATGACATTACTGCCCACCAGTAGCCACACTCAATAAGAACAACTTTGCAAACAGAGTCACATGTGAATAGAGAAAAGATACCCAGCGTTGGTTACTATTAGAGGACTGTACTGTACTGTGCACTCCAGGGGATAGCTACCAGTTCAGCATCACTAAAATTATTCAAAATCCCCAGACAGTCCCACCATTTGGTGTACTGTGTATATAAATTCATTTATTATGCATACATTCCAGGGGATTACCTTGGTTTCATAAATGGTGCAGTAAAAATTGAGTTCAGGAAGATTAAGCAACTAAATAAAATATTTTTAGCTATTGGCAAGGGGATATTGGCCAAAACAGGCAGATTCAAATGCAGTCAAATTGATTCAAATCCGGTCAGAATCTGACTGCATGTCTTCTGTTCGCTTAAGTATGTATACATTGCAGCAAAGCTCTTTATTCTACTTCTTGGTACAGCGACATGGCTATAACTATCATATTGGAGCACCATGCAGATATGATACAATCTAGAAGTAAACTACATATGCAAACTACATCAACACCTGCACCTCTTTAACACCTTTATAGCTATATGAGATTGAAATAACATTGTGTAGCTCCTGTGTTTAAAATTTTTGGAAGTTCTAACCCCTATTCAGTACGTATGATAAAGATAGTGCACGTGTGCACTTTCTATAGTGCTAAGTATGTACTGTGTCATGTCTAATGCTGCAATTTCTCCATAGCCAGAGGTCAACTTCCAGGTATTGAAATATATGATGTCTTTGTCACATTGCTCAGTGATGAATGTGTACATGTGTTATACGCTCTTGAAGCTGCCATGTGCCTGATTTGCAAGCCTGCTTTCCCCAAAACATGGACCCTGATGAAGTGGTACTGGATGCCTCAGTCACACACCAGGCAGCCACTCAGTATGTGCCGTCAGAAGAGACGTAGTATATATCAATGTCTGCATGACTATATATACGCGTGCAGTCTATCAGTCCATATTCTGCGTAATATCTAGAAAGAGACTGTTAACAAATGATGGTCAGGGAAATGCACTGTATCACCTAGTCAGAGAAATTGTGGAGTTAGTATGTTACTGATTACATGAGTATAATGTGTTTATGTGCTTTTCTGACATTGGTCAATTGGAACTAAGCATCAAAACAAAATATCTTCATTCCACATTCCAAAATGGTGAATTACTTGTGAATTCTAATAGCAATTCATCATTTTAAAGTATGTGGATTCATGGTGTACTTAGTACATTCAATCTAGATGCCACCATCCACACATACAGAACAGTAGTATGTCAACGCAAACTCATGATTAGTGTTGCTATGCATAGTCATGTGCAGTAGCTAAGTGTTGTTCTTAGGCACTCACATGTGTAGGTGTGAGGCTGTAGCTCGCTTACATAATTATAGCAACAACAATCTCAGTGCCAATGAACTCTTGAGAATTCCATCAGAATGGTGATACTGCATGCTAGCCATCACAACCCAAAATGCATTCAGCTGGACAGGGCATAACGGCACTTCCACACCACGGTGGATTAATTTCTTCCTTCGCACTACACCACAATCTTGCAAGAAATCAGCTCCTATGTGTAGCTCTGGTTGCCAAGATGAACCTAATTTCTTGCTTGAAGGCCTGGCTCAAAACAGGAGCTTCCTCACAAACGCCCATTTGTATATTATTATTATTATTATTATTCGCTTTACAGCATTGCGTAAGTGGTGATATAAGAGATTTGGTGAAAGAGAGATGGTACAAATCATTGCATGCTGACAGACTGACACCTACTACAGGTGTAGCTGAAGAGTTGTTACATAAACTAAAATATTTGTACAAGGATAGTTACAGTTGACACTTGGCGCATGGGCACAACAGATGAAAGGAACATACATTGTTGGCGTCAAAGTTTGAGCAAAAGTTTGACCACAAATGGTTTAAAAGTAGGTGTTTGATAGATGGGAGTGATAAAGACAGGTCTATCCGAGGAAACAGGTTCCACAAACGCACAATTCTGTTAAAATAAAAGTGTCTTGGGGTTGATAATCGACAGAACTTGTGTCTGAGTTTGCCGTTTGAGGTATCTTCTATTGTTTGAAGTAATTGTATCGTTGGTTGCTTTCAGATAGAATTATGAAATCTGTTCACTGCTCATGGCCGAAAAATTTGCGATTAACTTGCTATCAGTATTAGTACTTATTGTCGCGTTGTCCTGTATAAGTCCGTTGTGATGCCAATAGAATTCTTGAAAACAGCCTTTAGGCTAAAGTGCTGACGAAAGTCACAGTTGAACGACTTCGCTTCGTTACGTAATTTGGGGGTATTGAGAGGGATGGGGGGTGGGGGAGAACCATTTAGGAGTGGTATTCGGCTCTGCACACGATAAATGACGTAATCTCTCAGATGGGGAGTCCCGTATTATGGCAGATAAAAAGCGCGCGTCGGGAAAAGCACCGGTACAACATGAGGTTCACGGCCGACAACCGCCTCTGCATGTGAAAGACGCCATGGGTAAATGCGTGTATCATATCTTTGTTGCAACATGCTTACTGCTCGGAATTGTGCAAGGTACGTGCAATCACATTTGCAAAGTACAGCTATAAAATCTTGTACTTATAGTAGACCGTCAGGCACGTGATTACTATTATTGCTAATACTCACTTCCACAGCCAACGTGCTGTTTGCAGATCCTAAAGATGTGGCTGTGGAACCCGATCAATGGGTGCAGTTCAGCTGTGCAGCCCACTGTGATTACCCTGTTAGATGGTACATGGCAGGTCATCGTCATGCTATCAAAAGCAACTCATCTGTACCTGGCCTGTTAATCAAGAGAACATCTGATTCAAAATGCACTTCAAATCAAATGATCCATTTCTTTGAGGTTTATGCAACTGAGGCATGGAACAAGTCAACATTTTATTGTGCTGCCTATGAGCGACACCACCAAGGGAAGAGCTGTAGTTGTGATAAAGGAGGGAGATGTTACAGCAGACCAGCTCTCCTCACAGGTGAGCATATGTTCGAACTGCTGCATTGGGTTTTTCTGTTTTCTGCCTTAAAATGTTGGTAGTTTTTATAAGTTTTCTTCAAAGTCCCCTGCCAATTTTTAAAAATATGTTCTTGATGTACTCATGCAGTGAGAATGGCAGCCACTGTTAATCCACCCACACAAACATCTGTGACTCAAACTTCAACTCTATCCAACTGTTCTACTTCAGGTACATTAATTATATATACAGGACTGTGCATATTGATTTACTGCTATAATAATGCAATAATACAATCATTTCAGATCCAAATTCAAGTTCTCCAGAAGAGAGATCAAGTACATATGCTGCTTCTGAGAAAGCTGCAGCTCTGTCATAGCCAGTGTGCCTCCATGTAGCTGCAGGTAAGCGCAAACTGTTTTTTGGTAATGCTCTATAGTTGAAGCAATTAACTTCTGAGTCAATATTATTATCATAGCACCTCATGATGATTTTTGTCATTAATACTTTTTTAGCTACACTTGCCTGTTTAAATGCATCAGTAACTTTTTAGGTAAAGAAATCCCAGAAATCTGTTTTGTTTGTAATTTACTATTTATCAATCATGCATGCATAATTTTTCATCCCTCCCATGCAGGAATGAACCTTGATATGCAAGTCATTGTTTATTTACTGTTTTTGTACTGTAAATATTGTATATGTTTCTTGTACTAGTTTGCATTGTCTTGTGTATCTAATATTATGTGCAATACCTTAGTTTGTATATTTGTCTCTTATATTTTGTCAATGTGTCTGGTATTGATTATTATCTATATATCTAGCAGGACATTCTAGTACAATACTTCAGGTGTTTTTATCGTTACAAAGGTTAGCTATATGTGCTATGTGTATCAGTTTTGAAAAGCTAGCTTGTCTGTATAAATATACAAGCATTGTATTGTTTTAATAATTGTACAAATCATGATTTGTAGTTGCAATTGTCGTACATAGATAACTAAATAAATTGCTTAATGTCACAATTGCAATTGTCTTAGTTAACTAATTATACGGTAGTTGCTTCTACAGCACTTCATGCTGCATTGGTTATAAAAACATAATATTTACACAGTGCAGAACAGTTACTATTAGCAATGCTTTTCATGATAACAAAATTTGTAGCACATTGACAACTATATACACTCCTCTGCTTAAGGATGTGTGTTTATACTCCTAACATACCTCACATGCTGCTCACTTGGAAAGTGTCAAAAATTTGGAGAAAGTTTGCTGGTTGTATGATAGTCAAGTCAGAAGATAAATCTAGCCTGGATCTCAAGCAAACTCAAAGTGGACAAACAGTGAGCACCATTATAAGTTGCTTAATTGACTCGGATGTAGTGTACTTTCTTGAATCAGTAAATTAAGCACAGGTATACCTTTCACTGTTGTTGTTGTTGTTGCTTTTTTACTGGTAACAACACTTGTTGCAACTTAGGCAATTTAATTAAATCACAAATATTTCTAGGAGACTCTTCAGTGCTGATGCCATATATCGCTTTGCATGTAGTTTTTTTATTCAAAAGCAACATGAAAGGTTCCCCATCATTACAAACAATTGTTCTCACTGCCCTACATTTTAGTCATCTGAAGGGGTGAACTTTTATGTCACCATTATGACTAATTAGTTATGCAAACATAGTCACATGCAAAAATACAGAGATACCCAGCTGTTGGCCTCTATTAGGAAACTATTTACACTACTGCCACTCCAGGGAATAGCTACTTGTTTAGTATTGTGGCGATAAATATTCATTGTTATAAAATCCGGACCCAGACAGTCCCACGATCAGGTGTGCTGTGTATTTAACTTCACCATTAAGCATAGATTCTGGGGAATTACCATATGGTTTTGTGTAAAGTCAAAGCATGCACCTGTATTGAACTGCAGTTCTCTGTGAATACAGAATCAATAAAAAAACGAACGAAATATATATATATACATCTGTTAGGCTGTTTCAATGCAACTGGAATCAAAAATACCATTCTCAGCTCGGGTATCATATAGTTTTCAGTACAGTTAGCGATTGCTGCTCTTCAAGCAATTTGCCCACTTGTGAACTAGCAACAGCGGTCTCTGCACTCAAGGACAATTAGAATAATAGTAACAATGTAAAAATACTGGTAACAACAGTTGTACGTAACTTAATGCATCGACATTACAAACACTCCTAGGAGACTCTTTTCAGTGCTAGTGCCATACTTTACCTTGAGTGTAGTTTTTCCTTCAAAAACCATCTGAGGGAGTGTGTTTTTATTGTGCTAGTTATGATTACTAGTTAAAGTACAGCACAACTATAGCAACCACATGCACTGATCGGGCAATACTGATAACAATAGATATATAGAAGATATCAAGATTTTTGTTCCTGTGGTTTACATTACTGCCACTTCAGGGAATAGCTACGTACCATTCAGTATATCAATAGTTTTGTGGCTATAGCTAATTATTTGTTACTATAAAATCCGGACTCAGACACTGCCACCATCAGGTGTCCTGTCTATTTAACTTCATTGTTAACTATGCATTCTGGAAAATAACCATTGTTTTAATTGCTAACATCAAATAGTGAAGCTCCAGTATAAAATGTATGTTGGATATTGGACTATCCCCAACCATGCCATGGGTGAATTCACTGAATTGCTGCAAAGGAGCCACATAGATTAAACAAATGTTGTTGTCATACCGTTTAAGGACAAAGCATGCACTTGTTTTTGATTTACTGTTCTCTATGAATACTGGATTATAGCTATTTACTGGGCCACTTGTGGATTGGCATGAGTGGTTTCTACATGCTGTGACATAGCTCATTAGTTTTCGGTGGGAAGTTTATAACATGTGTTGGGTGTTTTTCTCATGTTGTCTCTAGATACATTTTGAATATGTATAGCTATATTCTCATCGTATCTTTATACATTACTAGTGAATAACAATATACGTATAAGTGGTAATTCATGCACTTACATATCCAGTTACAAAAGGTTGATTCTTCACATAGCTATATACTCGTGGGTTCTGCACTTTATGGGCAAGACATAAAACATAATAAGAGAAGTAACAACAGTTGTTTGTGAATTAGATAGTTTCAATGACTAAAATTGTGCTGTATTGTATTCTGTAAAAGAGTCCCAATTCATTTTTTGTTCGTGTTCATTTATCTCGGTCATATATTAGAGTCACCTGAGAAGTAGTTTCTACTTTTTTTCTTTTGTTGTTGTTGTTGTTGTTGTTGTTGCTGCTGTTTGTGTTTCTTAATGCCATTATGACTTTATGACATTGGACACTACAGCACTAGCTGATAGCATCCAAACACAGACAACCCAATAACAACAGCATTACAAATTAAGTCACATGTTAACGATAAAAGTGCCCAGCTGTTGGGTTACTATTGGGGGACTTTTTGCACTGTTGCCACTGCATGAGCTAGGCTGTATCAACAGTTTTGACTACAGTTTTCATTTACAATTAACATAAAATCCCCAGACAGTCCCATGACCGGGTGTACTGAGCATTCGACACATACATTCTTCTCATTCCAGGGAAGTACCTTTCAGTGGCTTCTCAGTTGGCTTCTGCATAAATGAAGAGAAGGTTATTTGTTACCAACTTGAGCTCAGAAAATAACTTGCTTGATGGCGGCTGGAGCATTCAGCAAGTTATTTTCTTAACTCAAGTTGGTAACAGATAACCTTCTCTTCATCAGGGAATTACCATTAGCTTCAATTGAAGTGAAGCTGGTGCATCAAAATTCCTTTTGAAAATGGCTTCTTAAAGTCAACAATTGTTGTTAAGTAGCTAAACCAAATAGGACTCTCCTAACTGGCTATATATTGGCCAAAACAATAGCTATTACACCATTACAATCAGATTTTAGTGTATTTAATCTTGACATTATGCTACTCATGCAGTTAGGCATGCTCATAAACATTGCAACAAAATATAACGAAGACCAGTTTAATTACAGTTCTATATCAGCATAGTGATGGTGGAGAAATAGTACTTTCTTGTAGTAAAGTGCTTAACCCACTGCAGACCATAAGAGAGATAGATCCATGTTTTTAATTATATGCATGCCTTTGCAACTAGATGATTATCCATGTGTAGCAATGTCATTGTTTCTACGTAGCTTTTTTTTCTTTCGAGTTATGTCCAGGCTTCCATCACTTGCAGTAAAAAATGTTGGGCACAAGCTGAAGAGTAGATACCTATCTAATACTGAGCATGAGCCTAAGAAAGGGCTAGCCCTCTTCTGCGCAGTTATTGAGTACAATAAACACACCCACTATAAGCAGTGCATTAGAGTTTGGTAGGTTAGAAATGAATATGCCTATGCCAAGTACACAAGTGGATTCATGAAACAAATGTCTGACTAAAATCACTAACCCCGCAAATTTCTCGTGCATAATAATCCCAACATAAATGTATAAAGCAACGCCAAATCTAAACAGCTAAGCAGTGCTATTTCAGAAGTAATAACACATCCTATAGCTAAAATCATGAACCATAAAGCAATACAATGAAGATGAGTGATATAGGTCTTATGTAGCTAGTAGCAGATGTTCTTTATACCACAGTGCGTGGGTGTTCCTTTGATAGGCTGTGAAGGATAAATATTTTGTACTCCACTAGCGAAACCTAACATTAATTCCCAGGCCAGGACAGGAAGCTTGATAGCTACAAACATGCACTAAAATAAATTGAAAGCTTCTTACAATACACTGATTTTTTTTGATATCACATAAATGAATAGTAGCACTGAAAATTTCAACAGACCAAAATTGTTCAGACAGCCAGTCAGTTGTGTGTAGCTAATGATAATGTCAATACAAACAATGTCCACTCCATGAGACATCATGAGACACCATAAAACATCATAAGACACCATGAGACACAAAAAGAGATCATGAGACACCATAAAACATCATAAGACACCATGAGACACAAAAAGAGATCATGAGACACCATAAAACATCATAAGACACCATGAGACATCATACGACACACTCTTTGTATGATTACAATAGGCTTTGAATATTCACACACATAACCATAAGTAACACTGCAGCTGGCATTTTATGTATGCACTCAGACTATGTTCTGTAACTGGCCTGACTGATTGGTTGTTGTTGCATTGCAGGGCAGCCTCTGGATTGAACTTGTTATCACAACTGGTAGGCTCACTGGTAGTTGCCAGAAATGACGGTGCAAATTCTGGTTGGGTAGCTAGAGTTCAGCACAGTACTCTCACAAGTCTCATCGATCAGTGGACCAAAGTTTTTGCATGTGTCTTGCAGTTTCAACGAGACTGCAGGGTGCATGCAGAAAATCTGGCTCTGGGACGGTAAACAGTTTTTTTTAGCTTTTTCTATGACTGGACCCACTTGAAAACTGGGCCCCCCTCAGTAAAAGCCAAGAGAGCTAGTCTGTTGAGATACGAAAAATCAATTGGTGATGACCTCAGCCATTTTAATGTCCCATTAATACATGGAGTTCTTTCACCAGACAGTAACTAATTACTGCCTTCTATTGCCTCATTACTAGCTCCAGTTCAATTTCACTTGCATTCAGTCTGGCAGTGAAGTAGCCTTGCAAGCCATGTAATGTCACTGTAAAACATTAACTTCCATTACTGGCAGTTCCAATGCCTGGCTAAAATTCTGGTCAATTGCGGTTATTGTTTTTGGAAACTTGTAGCGGCTCTGCCACGCGTGTTGCCTGCCTGGGCAACCTGGCAGCTCTGAAACTGCCAATGGCTTCCATAGCCTCATTTCCAGGCCTGTTCAATTTTATAACGAAGCTATGTGGCATTCGCATTGGTACCCTACAATATACATGCCATGTGTATATATGTGTGAATGCATGCTATAACCTAATTCCTGCCGGTCTTTTTTTCTGAAAAAGCCTGGCTGAAAGCCCGGGTGAAAGCATAGAAACAAGGCTACTATGCATAATACATTTTATATAGTTATAATGCATGTCTAAATATGATGAAGATGAAAGGTTGCAAAATTAAACTGTACACACAACTGTATGGAGCAATCAATGAAATCAAAATGTGTCCTGAACATGATTTGCTGCTAATATACATAAATATTGCTGCACTTTTTGGTGAATTCAAAATTTAAAGTGAAAGTAATAACTACTGTTATGAGAAAATTTCAACAATGCACCTCCCAGACGTGTTTCAAGTAATAGTTCATACTAGTTGTTGGGAGTACACTAAACAGCATGCATGACCAATGTAAATGTAAATGTATGTAAGTTGTGATATAAAACGTGTGCTAAAAAATGAGAGCCAGATCTTTGTTCTTATTTGGAAGATTCAGAATTTGGAATGCCCCAGCCTCCATGTAGGAAACTTGAATTTAGGGTACCAATGTGTAGTTGTCATCGTTGTTTGGATCGGTTCCACTGCTTTCTTTGTTATCTTCCTCACTCCTCTGAGACAGGGCACAAGCAGTTCCAATTACTGTCCTGTTTTCTATTTGGTTGTCCACTTCATTGGCTACAGCTTGATGACTGCATGGGGTTCTCCTGGCAGCATGATTCCATCATATCTGCTGTTGGTTGAGATGAAGTGAACGTGTTGAGTTCTGGCCATATGCTCTCATACAATTAAACATCATAGGCATCCTACCATCACATGCTTTCTTGACTGACTTCTCATCTGAAAGTGTAGGGTACATATTTAATACTAAAAGAATGAGCAACTATGTCTGTATAGACTATTGAAAGGGATGACCCTCTACTTTATGGTTCTATACAACCTACGAAATTAATATGATGTAGAATAGACTTGGTACTGTTAGAATATGAGCTACTTCAATACTCACACAAAGCTTAGACTGCGGTTTTGATGTGACTTGAAATTGGTGAAATATTTTTACAGCATAATGTTTTGACCAACTTTATCAAGTGTATCAGTATACAGTATGTGCTGGTTTCTTACCATCACATGCTTTCTTGATTGATCTCTCATCTGAAAGTGTAGGGGAATATCTTTGATACTAAACTGGATATAGACTGGGATGATTGTGTTCTAAGTGTACCATTAGCTAGACAAGTCTATACTAAATCATGTTGGTAGGTTGTAGAACCAAGGAGTGGAGTAAATACTTCAATACTCACAAAAGCTACACTGTGGTTTTGAAATTAGTGAAATAATTATCTGTACAGTAATGTAATGTTTTGACCAACTTTATCAGGTGTATCAGTACATACAGTATGCTCACCACTCACCAATGCCTCCAGTACACAAAGCCACAAATCATGAGCAGCACAATTGCAGACGCAATAATGCTAACATGCACACCTACTGCGATCTTCTCCACCAAGGTCATTCCTTTTTGGAGAGATAAATTAATGGTGATAAAAACATACTGCTCGAAAATTGTTGGTAAATGTAGTTACTGGATGCCAAAGCTGTAGCTACAGGGCTGCCATGAGCTATATAGAGATAATCATGTTGTTTGCATAATTTTGTCCAGCTAAGTGAGGTAATGTATCAAAAAACTGACATCATCATGGTAATAAATAGTGCAATATTGTGATGTCATTACTAAAAACTGTTAGCCTGCAACTGAATACCAGTTCTTGCAGTAACAGTGATGTCAGTGTTTTCTGTTGTTGGTTGAGAATGTGTCCCTGGGGAGGAACAGTGACTGGGAGCTGTACTGTTCAAACCTATTGAAGGGGAATAAATTATTGAGAGCATTAAAAACATCATGTTTCCTAGAATGTGGCCTTTAGGCTAATGTGAACCTACATAGATATACCGACAACAGAGAAATGTTTTTGTTTGCATTCATACATGTGAGAGTTTATGCAACAAAGGTAAGTTTGTTTCCAAATGGGATAGAAAGAAATGCAGTGTTCATAAACTTTCAGTGTGTCTTCAAACAACATTTGCTTACCAAAGGTAGTGTTACAAGAAACATTCCCAGCCATGCAGGATATCAAAGTCTACTAAAACTGAGTACACAGTATCCACCTCCAAGCCACTTTACACACATTTGTATGTCCCACCACACTGTCTTTGGACCTATTACAAGAATGTTATCTGCACCTTCCCCAGCACCACTGAGGATGTTATGTGGGGGTGAGATCTGTTGGATTGTTATACTGTAGTGCATTTCTTGAAATGGACATGTATCAGGAAGCTGTGGGAGGAGAAAAGTAACTGTTGCAGTCTTTTGTATCTAACTATCAACTCAACGACTGAATACTTAAAGCTTATGAATCTGTTTGCAGTGTTGGATTGTGCATAGCATTATTAATTTATTAACAGCATGCAGTAGAAGCACACTTAAGTAACAGTCAATACGTAATGAGTGCAGGATACTCCAAGTCCAAGTGTAGCTGCTACATCACATGCATACATGGTCAATGTTCACCTGGATACTTATATAGAAGCAACAGCACAGTACCATCAAACTGTAAAGCCACTGTGGTCTTGATAGAAGTAGTATCCAGTTTTGGGACTACAGAATTAAAACACACATTTTCCTCATGATATGCATTTTTGGAGAGATAAAATAATGCTGATACACACATGCTGTACAAAAATTGTTGGTAAATAACTGCATACCGAAGCTGTAGCTACAGGTAGCATAAATGCTGCCATGAGCTATATAGAGATGAATCAGATGATCATGTTGTTTGCATAAATTTTGTTCAGGTAAGTGAGGTAATGTATCTGGAAACCAAAAAACATCATCA
This sequence comes from Agelas oroides, assembly GCA_949130485.1. Lineage (NCBI taxonomy): Eukaryota > Metazoa > Porifera > Demospongiae > Agelasida > Agelasidae > Agelas > Agelas oroides. The sequence goes on along the minus strand of OX422183.1, from coordinate 12,133,670 downwards.
TGGAAGTAAATAGTCCAATGTTGTGATGTCATTACTAAAAACTGAATTCCAGCTCCCACAGTAGCAGTGATGTCAGTGTTTTCTGTTGTTGGTTGAGAATGTGTCCCTGGGGAGGAACAGTGACTGGGAGCTGTACTATTCAAAACTATTGAAGGGGAATAAAGTATTGAGAGCATTGAAAACATCATGTTTCCTAGAATGTGGCCTCTGGTCTAATGCTAATGTGAACCTACATAATAAATTATAGATATACCGGCAACAGAGAAATGTTTTTTTAATGACAGTTTGCATTTATACATGTGAGAGTTTGTGCAACAAAGGTAAGTTTGTTTCCATATGGGATAAAAAGAAATGCAGTTGTTTCAAAAAACATTTGCTTACCAAAGGTAGTGTTAGAAAAAACGTTTCCAGCCAGTGTGTCAAACTCCACTAAGACTGAGTACACAGTATCCTCCTCCAAGCTGGAGTTAACCACTTCATACACATTTGTATGCCCCACCACTGTCTTCGGACCTATTACAAGAATGTTATCTGCACCTTCCCCAGCATCACTGAGGATGTTATGAGGGGGTGAGATCTGTTGGATTGTTATACTGTAGTGCATTTCTTGGAATGGACATGTATCAGGAAGCTGTGGGAGGAGAAAAGTTGCATCTTTTGCATCTAACTTTCAACTCAACGACTCAATACTTAGCTAAAGCTAATGAATCTGTTTGCAGTGTTGGATTGTGCATAGCATTATTAACAGCATGCAGTAGAAGCACACTTAAGTAATAAACAGTCAATGCATGCCCAAGTGCAGGTCCACCCTATACATGGTCAATGTTCACCTGGATACTTAGAAGCAGCAGTGGAGTACTGTCAAACAGAAAAAGCCACCATGGTCTCAATGGAAGTAGTATCCAGTTTCGGGACTACAGAATTAAAGACACATTTTCCTCATGATATGCATAATGTATATAAATGTGTGTACTATACTTAAATAGACACTCTAAGCTGTTTAAGGCATTTTTAGCTAAAAGGACTAGTGGTTTACATACTTCAGTATGTGGCACTATTTCCATACGTGGAGTGTGCATATATACTGAGCCAATCTTTACTCCATCAGTAAAATACCTTCATAGGTCATGTATATGCATGACATTTCAATACCTGACAGTTTCATGTATACGTGCTACAAGTCATGTATATGACATTTCAATACCTGACAGTTTCATGTATACCTGCTATAGGATATGTACCTAACATTTCTAGTATGATACCTGACATTTCTTGATAGTAGCTGACATTTCATGGTAGGTAAAGTACCTGAAATTTATTTTGGACTGTAGCTGACATTTTGCAGGATGTACCTAGTAAGGTACCTGACATTGTTGTAGCTGGCATTTCATGGTATTGTATATACCTAGGTAAGATACTTATCATTTCCATGTATGTTATTATTTTTCCTGGCAGAAATTTCTTGTAGCCTAATTGAGTCCTCTTGTCTTTGGTTAGACCACTCTGATTCCGAGGCCTTCATATACGGATGTTGGTCAGGTGGAGAAGGAGGTCCTGCATACATGTATGTGTTAGGCTTGAGCAGCCAGTGCTCTGCCACTGAGCTACGGCAACCGGACAACCACCAACCCTCACAATCATAATATATATGTCCAGGGTTCGACTCCTGGCAGCTGCCAGCCTTTTCACTTTCCTCTATTATTGCCTCATAAAATCTAAATTTCTTTATTCCAGCATGAGGCAAGATGCTCGAGCATTTAGAGTGAAAACTCCTTCAGCATGGGTTCTTTCCTGATGGAGAGAATTTTCCGGTTGACCCCTAACCGAGTTTTGTTGGCACATACTCCAGGTGTGCAACTGAGGCATTCAGTACCACCTGCACAGTACATATCGAGGATTGTGAAGGTTGGTGGTTGTCCAGTTGCCGTAGCTTCGTGGCAGACCACTGGCAGCTCAAGCCGGGTTCAATTCCCAGTGGCTGCCAGCCTTTTCACTTTCCTCTATTTTCGCCTCATAACATCTAAATTCCTTTATTTCCAGCATGAGGCAAGATGCTCTGAGCATTCATGGTGAATACGTTTGACTACAGGCAAGTCATCAGTGGCGAGTCACACACTGATCCAGACCTCATGCAGCAGAGAAAATGCATTTATGAAAATAGGAGGAGTTACCAGCACCAAATGCGATGGGCACTGCAGGTAGAAGATTTCTCAACACAAGTATCCCCAACCACACTCCGCATTTGCGAGTAGCCATGCAGCCAGTGCTAAAAACATCTACAGTACCAGGGTGCCTTTCAAACCTCTAATCTGATTTGTAGGGTTAGGGTTGGGTTAGGGTGTTGCTAGGGAAACAGCGCATATGCGCGTATAATATGTTGACCAATAGGGTTAGAGCTTTGAAAAGCACTTCGGAATAACTCCCACATGACTCTTCATACGGTACTTCAAGTGCACTAACGTGCTCAGTTTGTTTTCTACTAGTGTACCACCACATTAGCCATAATGCAATGGGTTGAAGTTGTACATCATTAAAGATTGTGGTATTTCGGTTCTTATATCTGTTTTATACGTACTCGTTTCACTGCTTCAATGGCCACCACCAGGCATACCATTTAGTATCACTGTTTCAAACCCTCACGTAAATAACACTCAATGGACACTTCAATATGAATCTCTGCATCTTTTCTGCTACCCATTAGAACAACATAAGCTTGTTCTGATTGCTGCCCATTCTTGAGACGACTTTCCAGAGTGTTTTCAGGTTGTTGGAATGTCATACTAGCTCTGTGGTGCACCATCATTGTGCTGGCAAATTATGACCTCTAATGGAGACAACAGTAATTCAGTGGTGGCTGATGCTTTCCAAGCTTGTACACAGTTCACTGACAGTGCGTTGTATAGGCTAAAGATCACCTAAAGGCTAAAAGGTAGTAAATACCCGTCTTCTTTTGACTTGATCAAGTTCAACCAACATGATAACAGGCTCTCATGTCATTCCCTACAAAATAGCAGTTACTTAGATGGCTCAGTAGGAATCTCTATGTCTTTATCTGCTCCCCATTTGATCAACAAAAGATAGTTCTAATTGCACCAATTCATGGGACAACATTCAGTTCCAGGTTGCTGTAATGTCTTAGTGGGTAGAACAGATTATATGGCGCACCATCACTGTTCTTGGCAAATTATGACTTCTAGTGGAGACAACAGAAATTTTAACAGTGGGCAGATGCTTTCTAGTCTTGTTCACAGCTCGCAGGAAGTACATTGTAGCCACATGTGGAAGCGGCCCGAGTGCTTTGACGTCACGCAGTGCCAATATTTGCCGTGAGGCACTCGCAACCATACAATAACTAATACATATTATAATCTATGAATGTTACAGTAAAGAAGCTAATAATCACGAGTAAAAGTAGTCCTAGACTACATTTCCCTCCTGACCTGAAGTTCTTTGTTGCTAAAAAGTACCTAAGGAATAGCGCTCTTCACAACCGTAGTCATCTTGGCGTCGTTTTGCTCAATCATGTTCAACATGCCATTCTAAGGACGCGCGAGGGTGTGGTACGGCGCATGCGCAGATGCATTGCCCTCCAGATATGAAAGTGCATGCAAATAAGAAGAAAATTATCCCCCCAACTTGGGCGGAAGCTCGCCGTGCTAAAGCTTTAAAAGAGAAAAAGTCATTGATACATTGTGAAATTTCAACAACAAGAGAGAGGACTAATAATTTACACAATCTTGAAGATGCGCGTCTTTCTGGCGACAGTCTTGCTCTTCGGTGTGAGCGCTGGGACCCTGGCACTCTCGCGGCGACTCAACGGTACGGACGGCGGAAATATTTACGCGCTACTTGTTGCCGGTTCGAACACATGGGAGAACTATCGCCACCAGGTATTTACTTTTATTTGTATGCATACCAGTGGGTTGAATATTTTGTTGATGTCAACACCTCCTGCGCTACTGTAGCTTTTCTGTGAAAATTTCTCTGTAGGCAGATGTGTGCCATGCCTATCAGACTTTCAAACAGCATGGAGTGCCGGATGAAAACATTGTGGTCATGATGTACGATGACATTGCTTACAACCCTAAGTGAGTCGTATTGACACTTAATGTCAGCAAATGGGATTCCGCTAGTCTGCAGCCCCGATCGCTTTCATTATTGATACTGAAACGATCGGCGCCGTGGAACGGAAAGGGTCAGGCTTGCGAGACTAAGATTCCGTGGTGTAGACTTTGCTAAGGTTAAGTCCCATCTGCTGTTTCTTTACATCTCCTTTAGGGAGATCAGCCAGATGGGATTGTTAACACTGAGAATAATTTGCATTTATTTGCCTTTCCCCCTAGAAATCCCGACAAAGGAGTGATCATAAATCATGTGAGTGCAGTACTTATGAATTATTTATTGCTCTCCTTCAATCGTGACAACATTTCCTTTACTCTGTCCTTAGATAAATGGCCCAAATGTGTATCTTGGAGTTCCTCACGACTACACTAAAGAGGTTTGTAAAAGACACATCAAATATGCCACATTCCTTGAACAGTAGCTAGATCTAGACTAAAGTCTTTTTGATGCTTAGCTATGTGGGAAAGCCCATCCAGGGGCGATTTCACCATAATGTACATTACACCATGCATTGTTTTGTTTACAAAGGATGTGACTCCTGAAAATTTCCTGAATATCCTGCAAGGCAATGCTGAGGCTATGTCTGGGATTGGCAGTGGCAAGGTTCTCAGAAGGTGGGGAAGGCCTCAGTATACTGTAAACATTTAATGTTTGAAACTGTCATTTCCATGTTGCAGTGGCCCAAATGATTATGTATTTGTGAACTTTGTGGATCATGGAGCTCCAGGAATTGTAGCCTTCCCTGATGATCAGGTACCGGTAACAGAGTTGATAGAGCTTGTTCTTTGCAATAATAACTGTAACAATAACTGAACTGCAATACATATTATGTGCTGTGATTTGTTGGACTAACACACGGTGGAATAGAAATTTTATTGACAACATTTTGAATGGACTGTGTCAATCTTTTCTTCAGCCATGTGTTAGTCCAACAAATGAGAGCACATCCGTTGCTGTAGCACTATGTCTCTCAACAATTATGCAATATCTTATAGCTGACTGCGAAAGAGTTGAATGATGTCATCAGGAAAATGCACTCCCAGAAAAAGTTTAAGCAGATGGTGTTGTTCGTTGAGGCCTGTGAATCTGGGTCCATGTTTGTGGACCTGTCTTCCACTGATAGTGGTAAGTATTGTAAATGATTAATGGTGGGGCAGAAGCTTGGGAATGAGGCTAAGCGACTGCAATGTGTTTTTGGTTCTGTAGTGTATGCAGTAACTGCAGCCAATCCTCATGAGTCATCCTGGGCCTGCTACTGTGGTTCAAAACTGAAGACTTGTCTCGGAGATGTATTCAGTGTAAATTGGATGGAGAATGTGGACTCTGTAAGTGATCTAATCCCTCTACTAGCATAACTGTTAAGTTTAAAAAAATCTATCTAACAGGATGGAACATCTGCCGAGACCTTGGAGAAACTGTATGAAATTGTGAAGAAAGAGACAAACAAAAGTCACGTCATGCAGTACGGTGACCTGGTAGGTAACTCAACAACTCACAAATCAATGTCACACAATGATTGTGGCTCTCAATACCCCACCCTTTGTGCAGGAGATTGGCAGTAATCTATTGCAGGTGTTTATAGGAGCCAAGAATAATGGACGTGCCATTGGACATGGGGTATGAAACCATAGGCCTCAGATGCATTGCTACCAAATTCCAAGAGCAAATAAAGTGCTGGCATAGACATTGATTACCCTCATAGGTAGGGGGTAATAGAAAGAGGCTTAACTTCTATACTAGGTCACATTAAATTGTTTGGAGTCAATTGTAGGGGAGGGGGGGTGGGGGGTGGGGGGGGGGGGGGGGGGTAGGAAGGGACTATACAACATTAGGTTACTCTGAATTGTTGACCACAAGAAACTTGACAAGTTAATACTTCAATTTGGCCTACTGTCCCATGTAAAAATGTAGGGATTTATATAAAAACTTCAAGCTTCCTGATAATTTTTTTTAAAGTTTAGGTGGTTGCAAGCAAGACAATCTATTTAAAGCGGCCTTACTCACACCTGTAGGTTTCTCCAAGTGACAAGCAGGGTGCAGTCCCATCAGGGGATGTTCCAATTGCTGTGCTAATGCACCAGATCCATGGTGAAACTGACTACTGGCAGAAGAAGAAGTACGAGGAACAACTCATGGAGGAGCTCATGGTAGCTGCGTCATGTACAAGCATAGGTAGTACAAGATGTAGTAAACAAAATGATGCACTACAACTAGACTAGGGGGTCAGTATGGGTGGGTGGAATTTTAAACATCAATAGTACATCATATGACATGTAGCAGAAAATGCTGAGCCGGGAATCAATACTATAGGAAACATGCATGGTAGACAACAAAGAAATTGGTCAGGTAGGTACCACACTACACGGCAGATTCATACTTGGAAATAAGCACTTATTGGCACATGATACAGGAAGTGATGTTATTTGCTGGTTAGCCTACTATGTATCAACCTTCTTATTATGTTCTTAATATGATTATGTATACACCTGTGGGTTACTGCTTCCTGCAGCTGCGTGAAAAGGTGCGCTCTACCATGGAAGAGATAGTACGCAAGGCTCTCACTGGTGAAGAGAAGGTGGACCATATCTTGGGCAAGCCGGCCAAGCCAACCAAGTTTGACTGCTACAAATTTGCAGTGAAGAGCTTCTCTGAGAAATGCTTCTCCTTTAGCAAGGTATATGAAAACTTGTACTCATTCAATCATACATATGCATTTAAGTTTTGTCTTGTTTTGTTATGTTAGGTGGACTATGCCCTACGCCATGTGTATGCTCTGTCAAACCTCTGTGAGGCAGGAGTGGATACACAAATGTATGTGAAAATAAATTTAATGTTTGTATACTAAGTTATGCATTGCTCCTTTGCTTCCATAATTTATGCCATGATTTATTTATTCTATTCATCAGGATCCTGAATACCATTGAGGAGGTTTGCTAACCCTACCAGTATACGGACTTGACACTTGTACTCTGTAATCATGTAGCTATTAAGTAAAGAACATTCTGTTTACCTCTATCGTTATGCATACATGTAGCTACTTACAGTGAATACTGCATCATACGTGACAGTTTGAAAATAAATAATAATTGCCAGTGAAATTATTTCCTTTGTGGCCACCTGAAAAGACATGGCATATCAGCACTGATACACAAGTGTTTGCAATAACACATGGGTTGTAGCTCATAAAATTTCCTTTCGCTTGATATAATTAACAAGTATATCCCATAAAGTTCGGGTCAAAGTTCATCATTAGTGCACTTCAACCTTTGCTATCTCAAAAACGAATATTTCAATTCTGATAAATTATTTTCCAAATATTGTTTGGGTCCTTCTCTCCAAATGTTGTAAAAATGGTTTTGGGACTGCCATGGGATTGGGCGATACGTGACAGAATGTAGCAACTCGCTAGAGGAGATAACTGACCTAGTAACCATGGCAACCACCACTTGGACATCACATACCAACCATGGAATCATGGATATTTTGTTGTGTCATGTTTGCAAAGGTATCCACCACCATACCAATCAAAATGAACCACCATCAGGTAAGTGTAGGAATGCTTTACAATACATCTCCCCTAACTGCCAGTCATATAACCATCGCTAAGTAGAATACGACTAAGCACACTACTCATGAGTCCATGAAGAAAACATTGCACCAGTGATTGGTGTATTTTTGTTCCGTTCCCATTTCCGTTTCATTTCCGTGTATTTTTGTTCACTAGAGGAGATAACTGACCTAGTAACCATGGCAACTACCACTTGGACATCACATACCAACCATGGAATCATGGATATTTTGTTGTGTCTTGTTTACAAAGGTATCCACCACCATACTATAAAAGTGAACCACCATCAGGTAAGTGTAAGATTGTTTAGTGGTACACCTCCCCTAACTGCCGTTACATTCTGTCACGTATCGCCCAATCCCATGGCAGTCCCAAAACCATTTTTACAACACTTGGAGAGAAGGATCCAAACAATATTTGGAAAATAATTTTATCAGAATTGAAATATTCGTTCTTGAGATAGCAAAGGTCGAAGTGCACTAATGATGACCTTTGACCTGAACTTTATGGGATATACTTGTTGACTATATCAAACGAAAGGAAATTTTATGAGCTACAAGTGATATAAATTGTAGGTCATAAAGTTAATCTCACTTAAAGTTATGGTTGATTTAGTAACAACAGATAAGCTAAAATTTTCGGAAAAATTAATTTTTCGTGTGGCTCTAACTCTGAAGCCATACAATGTAGAATGCTGAAACTCACTGTGGGTTAGCTCTGCTTCGTGCCAGGGGTGAAGAACCTTGGAGCCTTGAAGTTTGACCTTGATCCCCGTTTGTGCAGACCTGCTTTAAAAGTGACATTCTTCACGACCAGATAAAGATCTTGAGGTGAAAACCAGCATGACTTACCAACTTAGAGTCCTTTCTTCCTCTTTTCGAAAGATCTTGAGGTAATTAGACTCAAAAACTAAAGACAGGAAGGAAACCAATCTATGCTGTCTTGCTACATGATCTATATTACTGGTACTGTGAAGCTACAGTGGTCACTAGCAAACACTTGTCAAAAATGGCTAAAATATGTTGTTCCCTTTGTAACCATCACTTAACATACCGTTGATAGCTGTCCAATAATGCTAGTTAAATGTCCCTCTGCATCATTGATATATCCTCTGTAAGGTTCACTACTTTCACAGCATTTGTCTCTAAGCTCTCTCCTATCTCATGGCCCTGTGAACTGCTGCATGTGTGTCCAATAGTTCAGAGGACAGAGAGGTGTACTATGGGACTAAAAGAAGGAAAGAAGTATACTACGTAGCTATGAAACAAAAAAGAGGTGTACTATGGGACTAAAAGAAAGAAATAAGTATAGCTACTAGCTATGAAACAGAAAGAAGGAAAGAGGTGTACTATGGAAGGAAATGTCTCATCAGCTATTGACATGTATGCATAAATTCTTTCGCCATCAAAGCCTGCCATTCACTCACTCATCTGAATCAAAAATAACAAACATGTAACCAGTCAAGAATGCCGGCAATGCATGTCTGTGTGTTGACTTGTATCACTTATTCACCGTTCACCTCTTAACCCTTTTACAACCGATGACGCCGTTTGGCGTCGTCAGATTTGCCGCATGTTATCAGTTGGTGCAATCTGTTTTGAAGATAGGTTCTGCGCTAGCAGAAAGGGTGGGGCAGGGGGAGGTGGGTGGGTGCACCACTCTGGCTGGTAGTGCATGGCGGCGATAGTGCATGGCGGCGGTTGTAGCTGCCTGTACAGGGGCGGAGATATAGGGGGGGGGGGGGGGCAGGGGGGGCTTAGGCCCTCCCACTTTTCAGATTGGGGGGGGCTCAGCCCCCCCAATTTTTCTACTAGTTGTACAGAGAAATACAATATCGTCTCGTTTCCACACCCCCACAGCTTAACATTTAGAACATGAGCCCCCCCACTTCTTGGTAGCTGTCTCCGCCTCTGCAGTGTAGAAAAGCCTTGGTCAATGCCGGGTGGGCCATTTGTCTGCTTTCTTGCACAAATGGGCGTAGAAAACATTCCTTTCACCTTCCATTTCTGGCATTTTAGGCAGCTTTTAGTCCAGAGGAGCGTTCTCTGGTCGGAGGGCCCTGACTATTGAACGCTCGCTAATGAGTGGGTGTGTCCGAGGTCATGAACCCACAGAGAATGTGCCAATAAAGCTTTGACTCAAGTTTCCAGTGCTAGCTCCAAGCAGAAGTGAAAATACGGACCATGGAAGGTATCCATAGCCTAATAAAAACTTCCAGTAAATAGCCTACGGTTGTTAAAGAGTTAAGCCCCTCCCCCTAAGTCCACTTCCTGGAGTGCCTCTGTAATGAGCAGTGCTGGTCGACCCCTTCCCCTGCCCCCCCCCCAACATACACACACTGAGCTGGATGGAAGCCATACAGCCTGGGATATTCTTACTAGGGATACACATTGTGCAAACGTCCTCGCTCCGCGGATGTCCGTGTTTGCCCTCATTTCCCAAATACGTTCCCAATCCATGTATCCTGGGAACCAGACCAGTCTTACAATGTAAAAATGGCTACTGTTGTAAGCTTAAGTTGATAGGAGCAAAGAGCGTGTTAGTCTTGCGGTACAGTTGCAATTTGTCTGCTGTTGGTTGCTCACAGGTGGAACTGTCATACCAGTAAGTTTGATAGCTGTTGTGCCTACCGTTCTGGAGAAATCCGTGTTTTACGAATATCTCACTGTAGCATCTGTTTCCCTTGGGCTACCGACACAGTTTCTTCACTGTTGTTTAGAAACAACTAGGGCTTTCATGCCTGCAAGTCTGACAGTGATCCATTAGACCATTGTGGAGATATCGGATTTTTTAGGCCAACTCCGGTTTACCATTGACGACGACGACGACGACGACGACGACGACGACGAAAAATCTCAATTGAACGCGTGTATAGCCTCGCTTCGCTCGGAACAATGATACTAGGGATACACATTGTGCAAATGGACCTCGCTCCGCGAACGTCCGCGTTTGCCCTCGTATTTCCCAAGTATAGTTTCTACGTTCCCAATCCACGTATCCTGGGAACCAGACCAGTCTTACCATGTAAAAATGGCTGCTGTTGTAAGCTTGAGTTGGTAGAACAAAGAGCATGTTTGTCTTATGGTACAGTCGCTATTTGTCTGCCGTGGGTTGCTCACAGGTGGAACTGTCATACCAGTAAGTTTGGTAGCTGTTGTGCCTACCCTTCCGGAGAAATCCGTGTTTTGCGGATATCTCACTCCTGCATCTGTTTCCCTTGGGCTACCGACACAGTTCGCTCACAGTTGTTTAGTAACAGCTAGAGCTTTCATGCCTGCCAGTCTGATAGTGATCCTGTAGACCATTGTTGAGATATCGAAGTTTTTAGGCCAACTTCCGGTTTACCATTGACGATGACGACGACGACGACGACGACGACGACGACGACGACGACGACGACGACGAAAAATCTCAATTGAACGCGTGTATAGCCTCGCTTCGCTCGGAATAACCTCTCCATGTTTCATTTATCTTCTCTTCACCCCCTCCTCCATACACTCACTCACACATACAGACATAGGACAGTAACCAAGGACAATAACCAAGTGAAAAATTAAGGTACAGCACATGTATATACTTACACATGTGCACACATATATACATACACTTAGTTTGCCTCCTTTCTCTTTGTTTTTGTTTCTGCCCCGTATGGTATACACCACTCTCTCCTTTCTGATGACCACTCTACTTTTCTTTCTGCTCAATAATATACATAAAATACTATAAGTATGTATTTATGCTACCTATTGTTTCCCCACATGTCCAGATATCTATGCTGCCTCTTCCTTTCAAGCACAGAAGCAAGAAGTGACTTTATACCCAAACTAAGTAGATGCTGCTTGCTTTTAGTGTCAGTGTATTTCTTAGTGTGCATTATAGCTACTCTGCTATGCCACATGTCACTCAACAGTAAGGACAAGCTGAATATACGCCATGCATGGGTAATTGTTGTGTTGCTTTAAGGTGGCGGGGAAGTCTTTCGGCGGAGGTTAATGAAAACATAAACTTGGGTTACAGTCAGGACCAGGGTTACTCCTAGTTTCAGGGTTAAGGTTTGCTTTAGGGCAATCTTGCTTCACCTAATTTTAAAAAGGGTTTTAGTGGCTCATTAATATATTCATGAACCCAAAATTGCCACCCGATGGACGCATCTACACACTCACTCTAGGTAGCATCCTAACCACCAATGTATCTCAAATCAATCTGTGCCAGCTTTTGTTCAGAGCTACTCTCAAAGTCAGGCTAGACTCATGTTTGTCACTACTCTTGGAATGGACAACTTTGACTGCACCAAAATGAATGCACATTTCAAAAAATTCACAGCTTGTGTACGGGAGGGGCTCATTCACGAGTGGGAGCAAGCATTACTAGCCCCACCTCTCCCCCTTATGTCGCTAAACAACTCACGGTTCTGTTCCACACACAACTCCTCTGGAGCTTTCTTTTCTACGGCAGCATGGTACCAACGATATATTGCGCATCATAGTTAAAGCCCAGCCCATGCACTCGGAGCACCAGGCCACGGTCACCTACTAGGCTTGGCATACGATCGCAAGACCTGGGCCTACCCAGTGAGTTCAGTCTTGGCCACTGTAGCCTTTCTGCTGCTTCTAGACACAAGCTAGCTTTCACAAGCAGGCATTACACACTACTCACAGCTACTGACACTACAGCACTCTACTAAAACTCCTCTGTTTTTTTTTTGTTGTTGTTGTTGTTTTTTAAGTCGATCTAAGCTTATCTTCAAAGTTCCGACCACCACATGAGGGGTTCCGCCAGGCCACATCTTAACTAACTTAATTATAAACTGATTATTGGATGTCAATGCCGACAGGAAATGGGGGAAATCCCCAATTTTACGGACAGTGAACGGATGAAGATTCCCAAAACGGACTGTGCACTATATGTTTACAAAGACAAAGAATTCTATCAGCTTGGATTCCAGGTTTGTTGACCTTGAAAACGCAGGGTTCCCTGCCACCTTAATGAGATTTGTATTAAGATAGGACAACCTTGCATGTAATATGTTTCCTCACTTGTCCTAATGGCAATTCCTTTCTTACATTAAAATCAGGGCCTAGTGTTCCAAACAGCTGCATGGGGTGGAGCCTTCTGCATAAAGAATGTCATAATTGCATTTCAAATACCGGGTTTCAGGTAGGAAAAAAATGGCGCCGCTTGGATTATATCTTACAGGTGCGTAGCCTCCCCCAGCGTTTCGGTGCTAATGGAGCCAGCCTGATCAGGGATTAAAACCACTGTGTAGCTAGTCAGTGTGCTCTATTTAGGTTATATGTCAGTGCTAAAGTACATAGAGACTGTGGCTAGTAATTGCACATTTGTGTAGAACAAAAGGGCTAATAAAGCTACCCTGATTAGAAGCTGCATCTCTAATTCTTTACAAAGGGATTGAACCTACCATGTGGTGAGTGCACGTTAGCTATGTCAATAGCTTGACATCAATTGCTTGCTTTGTTATTTCTGATACATGAAGGTACCACCCGGAGTCTTGCTTCGCAACGAAAACAAGTGGATGAAATGGCCAAAATATTGAGCTAGTAGCCACCAACTGTGGAAGCCGAGGGGCATCAACAACTTAATCGCAGTGTGCTCGATTTTGATGATGCTCAATTTTCTCTATTCTTCTTGGAGGAGACCAACTCACTGTTGTGCAAATTTGTGGGACACAGATACACCGTGATACACTTGGCAAGCGTGTTGACCGTCTTGTTCCAGTCGTGGAAGACTAGCACTCAAGAATGACTTTAATGAAGGTTGGTAATAGATTAATGTTACTATGACAACAGTATTCCTATTATAGCCTAAGTATATTTCATATGAGCATTACTGCATATGCAAGTGATTTGAGGTTGACTTTACAATCAGAACTCTACTATGGAGAAGGGAACTAGCTATGTACCACCTACGCAATTTGATCAACAGGACAGCTATACCAGAGAAAAACATGAACGCTTCTGAAGACTTCCTGTTGTTGGTGGTGTATACACGTTGTTGCAGCCGCGAAAGTGATGCAGTCGATCAACCCCACTGAATCTGTCACTGACCTCGCGAAGATGATAGTTGTGAATTATGTTCGGTTGCCCAGGATTGACGATCAAGATACTGAAAAGTGTGATGATGGGGTATACCTATATGCTATTGAGCTACTTTCACTAGGGCTATTGCGGCATGCATTTGATGATGCCATTCGGGAAGGGGATGGAGAAAGAAGATTGCTGTACTGGAAGTTTTTGCTGATTTTCTTCAAGTCAACAAACCATCACAATTACACAAAAGAAGCAGTAAACAAAGACAAGAGGACTCAATTAGCTACAACAAATTCCTTCCAGGAAAAATAATAATATGCATGGAAATGATAGGTATCATACAATACCTGCCAGCTACAATCAATGTCAGGTATCTTACGAAGTACATGCCACAAAATGTTAGGTACATGTCCAAAATAAATCTTACCTACCACAGCTATCATCAATAAATGTTAGGTACATATCCTATAGCAGGTATAACACAGGAAGCTTAGTGGCCCCTGGTGAGTTAGCCCACTATTTTCAATACTACTACAAATTTTCAGAAAGGGAGAAAGCCCAGCTTTTGCGGACCCATTTTATCAACATGGAAGCTATCCCAGAGCCAACATCCAACGCGATTTGTTTATGGAACATCTAAATCGAACTGACTTAAAACTGTTATTCATGCTATGAAAGCTAACGTGAACCCAACTACAATTGGTAAAGCAGACAAAGTGATTGCATCCGTTCACCATGTATGCCGACAGTTTGAACTGCAGACCTCCAAGCATGTGCATTCTGATCATCTTCCGTATCCTAGTTTTGGTAAGGATTTTGAGATTATATTTAAAAGCATTGGAGGAGCAGGTGTTTTTACCAGTTTCAGTAAGGCAACACAGTTCTTAGAAATGTGGACTAATGAAGACACTGGAATGAGCAGATTTGCTCAAGAGGGTTGAGACAACTATCAAACAGATCTATTTAGTGTAATCTGTACATTGTCATACAAACATATTCATCAACTTCATTGTGAGCATAAAACACAAGTACAGGATTTTCACAACACTTGCAACCACTTACCCTAATATCAGATTCTGAGTACATTAAAAACGTTTTAAAAAGTAATTTACACCAACAAAATTCAATGTTTGATACATAACTTTTGACATCATTATTTCCATTTCGTCCTCCTTTACCTTGGTACAATAGTACAGAAGACTCCCCATCCCAACCTAATCAACCCCTTTCTTGAACATACTCTTCAAGAGTGTTGGGCGTCCCCCAGTGAGTTATCTGCCTTATATCAGGCAATCAATACCTGTCTCAAAAGCTGTGGTCGCAATAACAAGACGAACTTTTCCACCTCTTTTAACAAAGAATTTCCAATACCACAGGCTCCCGAAAATACGCCCCCCTTTTTGCACACTACTTTAAGGCAAATGTGGGGAGGGGGCGTTTGCTCAAATATTCAATTCGTCTCGTGTATACGCCCCTCCCTCCGTTCCTGGCAATCCGCGCGACAATCACGACGACTGCTGCGGCTTTCTGGAAAAACGGCAGCTTCGCTGAACGTGTACTACGAGGACTCAGCGGCGCTTGTGTTGATAGTAAGCCGAGAAGCATCGCAGCAAACTTGCATCGTCGGTGGTGACAGGGGACGACCCTAGTCTCGTGCCCAGAAAATGCGGTCTGGGAACGAGACTAGGAGAGCAAATAAAATATTAGCCGTGGCCAGCGAAGGAGGCTATATATAGTAATTTTGTGTTTCAAATACAATCGACGACGGAGCTAAGCAAAAAGCTAACTAAAGACGTACCCAGAAGAAGCTCGATACGGGGGCGTTTACACGAGTACCTTTGTAAGAACTTGAGGGTTAATGAGGGGGGCGTTTGCTCAAGGGAGTGTATTTTCGGTACTTCTTCCTTTTTTTCAGTTGTTAAATCTGCAGTGAACAGTTCTACTAGTCGGAAACCAGAGTGATATTGTGGTGGCAACCTCATTCTCCTGGTCCTCACCTAAAATTTGCATTTTTTTTTTTCTGAAAAACCCTGTTCCATGCCTTCATGCATGGAAACAATTAAGGCTAGTATGCATATAAATTAGGTGCATGTAGAAGACCAAAGGTTGTTATTATTATGAAGTTATACATATATTATGCAGAGCAATCAAAATGAAATGAGAACGTATGTGTCCTTAACTTGAGTTTGCTACAAAGTCATGTGCAAATATTGCCACACTTTTTGGCAGGTTCAAATTTAAAGTGAAGTATACATGTACAAGTTATGAGGAAATTCCAGCAGTGCATCTCCTACTCTTTTTCAAGTAATAGTGAAGTATACATACTACTTGTTGGGAGTACACTAAGCAGCATGCATGAGCAATGTTGATGAAAGTGTATGTAAGTTGTGGTATGAAACATGTGCTAAAAAATGAGAGCCAGATTTTTGTTCTTATTTGGAAGATTCAGAATTTGGAATGCCCCACCCTCCGTGTAGGAAACTTGAATTTAGGGTACCAATGGGGCTCATGACCGTATAGTTGTCATCATTGTTTGGATAGGCTCCACTGCTTTCTTTGTTACCTTCACCACTCCTCTGAGACGGTGCACAAGCCGTTTCAATTACTGTCCCGTTTTCCATCTTGTTGGCCACTTCAGTGGGTACAGCTTGATGATTGGGGTTCTCCTGGCAGCATGATTCCATCACATCTGCTGTTGGTTGGGGCGCAGCGAGTGTGTTGAATTCTGGCTGGATACTCTCATACAGTGGTCCTTCATAAATTGGATTAGGCATCATACCATCAGATACTTTCTTGACTGACTTTTCATCTAAGAATGCAGGAGAATATATTTTACTATAATATAGACTGTTACTATAGGGATGATAATATCAAACAAGTCTTTGCTACACAATAATTAGCTACTCTGTAGCTAGGTTTTAGAAACCAACAATGAAAGAACTGCTACAATGACTGACTCACGAAAACTATTTGCTTCAATTTTTGAAATTGCTGACGACTTTATAATATTTTGACCATCTTCATCAGGTGAACCAGGTTACTTTCCACTCACCAGATGTACGCCTCCAGTACATGAAGCCACAAACCAGCAGCAACAGTGTTATTGCAGATGTAATAACGATGAAAAGGCTAACACTCACACCTACTGCAGTCTTCTCCACCAAGCTGATACCTTTATGAGATAAAATAATGCTGATTGCTGTATGAGGTATACATTTTTAATAGTTAGTATAAATTTTATTAGAGGCTGATGTAAGTATTTGATAAAATATGAAGCTGTATGGGTAACATAAATATTACCATTAAGGTGGCGGGGGAAGTCACTCGGCGGAGGTTAACGAAAACATAAACCTGGGTTACAGTCAGGACCAGTGTTACTCCTAGTTTCAGGGTTAGGGTTTGGTTTAGGGCAATCTTGCTTTCCCTAATTTTAAAAAGGGTTTTAGTAGCTCATTAATATATTCATGAACCAAAATTGCCACTCGATGGACGCATCTACACGCTCACTGTAGGTAGCGTCCTAACCACCAATGTATCTCAAATCAGTCTGTGCCAGCTTTTGTTCAGAGCTACTCCCAAAGTCAGGCTAGACTCATGTTTGTCACTACTCTTGGAATGGACAACTTTGACTGCACCAAAATGAATGCACGTTTCAAAAAATTCACAGCTTGTCTACGGGAGGGGCTCATTCACGAGTGCAAGCAAGCATTACTAGCCCCACCTCTCCCCCTTATGTCGCTAAACAACTCACGGCTCTGTTCCACACACAACCACCATTCAGCTCCCTTGGGTACCAGAGTGTAGCACCAACGATAAATTGCGTATTCTAGTTAAAGCCCAGCCCAGCACTCGAAGCACCTGGCCACGGTCACCAACTAGGCTAGGCATACGATCGCAAGACCTGGGCCTGCCCAATGAGTACAGTCTTGGCCACTGTGGCCTTTCTGCTGCTTCTAGATGCAAGCTTGCTTTCACAAGCAGGCACTACGTACTACTCACAGCTACTGACACTACAGCACTCTACTAAACTCCTTTTTTTTTTTTTTTTTTTTTTTTTTTAAGTCAATCTAAGCTTATCTTCAAAGTTCCGACCACCACATGAAGGGTACCGCCAGGCCACATCTTAACTAACTTAATTATAAACTGATTATTGGATGCCAATGCCGACAGGAAATGGGGAAAATCCCCAATTTTACGGACAGTGAACGGTTTGAGACTCCTAAAACGGACTGTGTGCTAAAATTTTACCAAGACAAAGAGTTCTATGGGCTTGGATTCCAGGTTTGTCGACCTTGAAAATGTAGGGTTACCTGCCACCTTAAAGGTTATCGGCACATGCTATATGGATGTTGTTTGCATAAATTTTACCCAGTCAAATTATCTGGCAACAAAACATCAACAAGGAATGATTCATGCAATGTCATGATGCCTTCAATCCAAACTGCTAATAACTATACCAGCTCCTGTAGTAGCAATGATGTCAGTGTAATCAGTTGTTGGTTGAGAATGTGTCTCTGGGGAGGAACACTGTCTGGGAACTGTACTGTTCAAGCCTGTTGAAGGGGAAAACAGTGCGGATAGCGTTAAAAAACACCATCTTTCCCAGAATGTGGCCTTTGGTCTAATGTGAACCTACATAAAACATTATGCACTGACAACAGAAAATTGTTTTTGTAATGAGAGTTGGCATTTATACATGTGACAGTTTGTGCAACAAAGGTATAAGTTTGTTTCCAAATGGCATAAAAAGAAATCCAGTGTTCATAAACTTTCAGTGTTGTTTCAAAAAACATTTGCTTACCAAAGGTAGTGTTAGAAGAAACATTCCCAGCCAGGGTATCAAAGTCTACTAAAACTGAGTACACAGTATCCACCACCAAGCTGGAGTTAACCACTTCATACACATTTGTATGCCCCACCACTGTCTTTGGACCTATTACAATAATGTTATCTGCAGCTTCCCCAGCATCACTGAGGGTGTTATGTGGGGGTGAGATCTGTTGGATTGTTATACTGTAGTGCATTTCTTGGAATGGACATGTATCAGGAAGCTGTGGAGGAGAAAAGTTGCATCTTTTGTATCTAACTAACAACTCAACTACTCAATACTTAAAGCTTATGAATCTGTTTGCAGTGTTGGATTGTGCATAGCATTATTAACTGCATGCAGTATAGAAGCACACTTAAGTAATAGTCAATGCATACACAAGTGCAGATAGTGCAAGTCCAAGTGTAGCTGATACAGCGCATACATGGTCAATGTTCACCTCGATACTTAGAAGCAACAATGGAACACCATCAAACTGAAAAGCCACCATGGTCTCAATGGAAGCAGTATCCAGTCTCGGGGCTGCAGAATTAAAGACACATTTTCCTCATAATATGCATAATATACATATACATGTGTTTACTATACAAATAAATAGACACTCTAAGATGAAAGCCCATTTGAGGTGCTTTTAGCTAAAAGGAATAGTGGCATTCATACTTTATCTGACACTATTCCCAGATAATGGAGTGTGCATATATACTGAGCCAATCTTTACTCCATCTGTGAAATACTTTCAGATAAGAGAAACAAAAACCAAAGCAGCTGTACTATGCTGTGTGTGTAAGTTACCTATTGGAAAACCTCCAGTCACTACTGCTGGACTGCTCCATCCAATGATGCTAGCTGCAGAAACACTGAAGACCAGCTCTTCACAATTCTGCACCACTCCTCCATGTGGCGTATTGTAGATGAAAGTCACCAGAGCTGTTGTTGAAAGCATCTCAGTAGATATTGCATTTACAGTCGAGTTTATCATCTCCCCAGTAGCTCTGTTGTGAACTTGAACAGTGTAGTTTACAATTGGGTATTCTCTCCATGAGAAAGGAGGTAGCCAGGAGAGCTGTATGGTGGTAGCACTGAACATATACAGATGTGGATCAGGTGGAAGAGGAGGTCCTGTGTACATGTGTGTTCAGGACAAATAGTGGCAGACAAAATATAGATGAGCTGATCAACTTCGCAATCTATTTTGAAGAAATAATATTCTGATTGTGTATTAGCTGTGCAACCAAGACATCACCCAACATCCTTACAGGAGTGAAATACCTGAATTGTTAAACAATTATCATGGCCTGTTGGCCGAATTTGTTCTACACTGGTTTCTCTGAACTAAAGACTTATATAATCATTATCAAGCTAATTAACGACAAAAAGCCCTCTAACTTTACCCAGTAACTCATTCCAGGGGATGTACCTATCACTGTGAGGCTTCCAAGGGAGTAGTCAGCAGCTGGCAATACCAAACAGACTATCCTAGTGTTGTTGATTCCTGCCAATGCATTAACCATTATAGTGAGGTTGATGGTGGAGTCAGCAAAACTTTCATTAAATGTGAATCCCTTGGCCATAAAGATAGCAGTTCTTTGACCAACAATTTCCGTGTTATTTATTTCCCAGAAAACACGGTCTCCTCGTGCAATACAGTGATAAGTCACAATGGCCCCAACTGGTACTGTGTTGTTCCCAGGTCCTTCAATTATCATTGCATCTGTGCAAATAAAAGGGAAAACAATAAAAGTTATATTCTAGTTGGTTTAGCTCTGTTTGATAGGCTCTACTAATGGAAGGAATTAGCTAGTGAACTACAGAATACATATCAAAACGTTTACCAACACCAAGCTTGACAACCACTGCAGGGAGAAAACATCCCAGCGCAACTACCCCCAAACACAGTCCACACTTTCGAGTAGCCATGTCGTCAATTGTTTCAGTGTTAAAGAGGGTGTAGCTTCCTGTCTGCATGAACGTCTTCGCGCCGCTTTTGCGCGCGTCCTTGCACAAGGGAGAAGGCGCGTAGTTCACGGTAAACAGCAAAGTAGACTCTATACTGATGGTGGCTCTGATTCAAATTTAACGTATTGGCTATATACGGTAGCAGAGCTTATCGTATCTGGAATAGATAATCTCAAAACTATGGCTGGAGGACACGCTGTACACGAGCGGCAAGCTATTTTATAGGGGAGGCTGTCTTTTCACCCAATCCCATGCGGTAACGCCCCCTTCCGTCATGTGACTTCCTGCGTGATCGGGATCGGAGTAAATTAAATTCTCCATCTCGCAACCAATCGGCATTCTTCGCGGCAAAGTACAAACTCGCGCTCCTCGTGGCGAAGTACGAGCTCGTGTTCTAGCTACCCACAGTGCTTTTCAGCGCTCTTTCTTCCCGTTTTCACTCCATGGAGAAGCCCAAGTGGGCTAGTGATCACAACCTCGAAGTATGTGGCCAATACTACCAGGGTTTTGTGGATGACTACAAGGCAGTGCTATCACAGCACTGCATGGCCACTGTAACAACGTATGGCGTGAGAAAGTCCAGGGCAAATGCTTCAGTTGGAACAGATCAAGAAAAAGAGAATGAGGCTGGAAATACCATACAAACATCTGAGGTAAATATTAACAAATATAATACACTCATATAGTGGGATGTAATTTCATTGTCATTCAGTTGTAAAATCTTTGTGTCTGAATTCCTAGAAAATAAGGATCTACTGGCAAAAGAAGGAGGGCTGCAAGACTATTGAGTTCAACAACATTCCATTCTCAGTAGCTGAAGAAAAACTCCTTGACTGCCAGTTCGGGCCAAAGTACTTCAAGCAAAAACCAGTGCAGGGGAAACGCCTCTGGTTGCAAAGCACCCGCAAAATTGGGTGCAATGCTCATGTGGAGGTGAAGGCTTTCACTCTGTATCCGGAGTTTGCAATTAGCAAAGGAGAAAAGGAGAGCTTGTCCAAATGGAAGCTCAGGTGCCTGCAAGAGGAAAAAATCAAAATGATTAAGACAGAACTTGAAGCAAAGAGGCCTGTCAAAACAACAATGAAATATTTCATATCCCTGCCACAAGAAGAAGCACATTCTGGCCACCCAACAGGTCAGGCTGGAGTCTATGCACAGAAATTACATCCCACCATTTCTCAAAAGATTGTGGACATGGTTGAAGCTGGAATCACTGACACATCAGAAATTAAGCATTCTTTGAAACATTATGTTGACAAGTACCTCAGTAAAGAACTGGGGAGGAAGCCACATTTAGGAGACAGAGCATTTTATCCACTTAGTGAGGACATACGCAATCATGTCAGCAAGGCCAAAAGAGCAATGGAGCTGTCAAAGTATGACCAAGAAAACTTACGCCTGAAAATCGAAGAGTGGAAAAAAGACAACCCCCAGTCATCTTTCTTCTTCCGGCCATTTCGCAGCACCTCACAAACAGAGCAAACAGCTGATATCAAAGCCTGTAGCGAACAGACAGTGGAAGAAACACTGTTATACATTCAGCAGGAAGACTGGCAGAAAGAGCTGTTAACCCGTTATGGCAACACAGTCACTTTAATGGATGCCACATACAAGACGACAAAGTACAGCATTCCCTTGTTTTTTGTGTGCGTGAAGACCAATGTCTCCTACTCGGTAGTGGCTGAGTTTATTATTCAATCAGAGACCGCCGATTGTATATATGAGGCTTTATCCGTTTTGAAGTCATGGAACCCAAAATGGGAGCCTCAATTTTACATCACAGACTACTCTGATGTTGAAATAGCGGCCGTCAACAAGCTGTTCCCCAAAACCCAGGTCTACCTCTGTGAATTTCACAGGGAACAAGCTTGGGAAAGATGGGTGAAGGAGAAAAAACATGGCTTGTCAGATCTCCAGGCTGCAGCTCTTCTTGATTTGTTACGAGATTGCGCAAATGCACCTCCCAACTACAATCTTCCTGAGGAGCCATCTGATCACCACTATCTACATGCTGTGGTTCAACTAAAGGCTGCAGACGTGTGGCAGAGAAATCAGAATGCTCAGCAGTGGCTCACAAACACGTGGTTGTGCTGTCCCAGGGTAAACAATACTACACAGTACACTATAGACATAGACTAAGTGTGGAAACCTTGCAACTGATTAATTAACACCTTTTTTTACAAGTAGCTAAGCAGGTAACATAGCAACAGAAATTAGGCTAACAGAAATCTCCAAGATTAATTCAGAGATTTTCTACACTGCAATGTTTACAAGAAGCATGTACATGTATCAATTAATGTAGATCAGGAAGTAGACGCAGGCTTTCCCACCATCCACTTTTTGATTGCTTAGGACATCAAGTGACACATCGATTTTGTTTCCTACATATACAGCTGTGGGCATGAGCCTACCGTGATCAGACATACCATGCAGCAATTAACACTACAAATGGGGTTGAATCTCAGAACAAGCTGCTCAAGTATAGCTATTTGCCAAGAAGGAAGAACATAACACTCTCCCACCTGGCCACAGTACTCTATGAGGAGTTTGTTCCAGAAACACACCATAAATACTTATACCTCAACTACCAGATGTCAGAGACTTACAGACGGTACAATGACTTTGTTCCAGATTACCTTCGTGAGCGTCCCCGTCAAGTCATCATTCACTGCCTGGAGAGAAAGAGCAGTAGTAAAAAGTATACTGAAGATGACATTCTCACGAAAGATGTGACAACAGGAAAGTTTACTCTTCAGGGGTCAGGCAAAGTGTACACCATCGATTTTGGTGTTGGTACTGGTGAGCCTTCATGTACCTGCCCTGACTGGGTACAATGGCACATTCCCTGCAAGCACTTCTTTGGCATCTTCCGTTTGGTGGAGGGTTGGGGGTGGAATGCACTCCCAGATACGTACAAGAGAAGTGCTTATCTGAGTGCGGATTCTACAGCTCTATCAAAGCAGCACAGCTTGTCACAATCCCTATCCAGTGAAGGTGTTACAGAGCTAGGCTCCAGTAGCAACGATGATGTCAAAAGCACACTATGAGATATATTACCTACAAAAAAGGTAAGATATTGCTAGTAGGACATGTTCACGGTGTGCATTTGACTTCTATCAACACTTTCATTTGTGATTCTTTATATACAGCTCTCATACACTCAAGATCTGAGGAGACAAAGACAAGCAATCCGAATTGCACTGAAGGAGATTGAATCACTCTCCTTCAACATGGAAGTGATTGGAAACTTACAAAACCTATCGGAAGATTTACAATCACTCCAACGGAAGTATTGTGAATGTGTTCCAAAATATCAGGGTCTAGTCCTTCGTCCCAAAGCTACCAGCAGTGCCGAAAGAGCTCTTCAACTAAAGCGAAAGTACAAACGATTGAGTCAGCAGATATCTCAGTACAAAGCACTACCAACAAAACAGGGAGGGAGACCTCGACTAGATGCTTCCTACCGTAACAGAGTGGGACGAAAAGCTACCAACAAGCGCAAGGTAGAGAGTATATACCAGTATGTGCAAGTAACCTTGTTCCCAAGCTGTCCCCATGCATGATACGAACAGTACTGGAAAGCAACCACTGAGAGTCCTAGCAAGTCAGTATTTTGTACCACAAAAAGTTCTACGACTTTGTGTGTGAGAACACCTAACAGGCACAAAAGCGGTGGTATAAACCACTACTGAAATGTGTAGTCATAGCTGTGTGGCTTTCAAGTTTAGCAGTCCTGGGTGGCAGTTAGAGAACGGGAACAAGGCTAATGTGTATAATTGTCTTTTACCTTTATTTACAACAGGAACTGAAGTCCCCACCAGCAAGCAGCCCCTCCCACGTTGGAAAACCACAAGAGAATCAGCTACTCACATGTATGTTTACAAATTGATACACTCAGTCTAGAGCACACACATATTTTCCCTCACAAAGAAATTTCTAACTTGCACATCTCAATTTGTTTCATGACAGTGAGGGTCAGTCGAAAACGTTCCAGAGTTCGCTGTGGGGAATGTGCCGGATGTCAGCAGCCAAACTGTGGCACATGCACAGAATGCCTTGACATGAAATGCTTTGGTGGGCCTGGAACGAAAAAGAAAGCATGTCGAAGCAGAAAGTGCACAGGTCTCAGTGCAGCACATGCCACAGCAGCTATCCACACACAAAACGTTGCAACAACAATATCAAAGCTCTCTTCTCTTGCACATGGATCTGGTAAGAATGTGCTACAAAGTATCACTGTATTTACACACCTACAACACAAGTGAGATGTACCTACATGTACATATATCTTTTGACTCCAGGCACACCCTGTAGTGACTGTTTCTCAGAAGGCAAGGCTTTCTCCAGAGATGAACTGCTAAAGGTAACCTACATCACATACTTTTGCAAAAAAGGACTATACAATAAAAGGTCACTTATCAGAACACATTGGGAGGAGAATGTTCAGTATAACTATTTGAGGATTTGGATAAGTGAAGATTCAGATAACTCCTATCATGATTGTATGATGTAACTTGATTTTCTATACACTCGCAGGCGATGGCAACCCCAAACTTTATACTCCCACCAGGCGTCACAGTGCCCAGATCACTTGTTCCAATATCTGCTCCCCCATCTACACTTACTGATGTTGAAAGCTTCTTGATGAGTCAATGTCGCCTTGCGCAGGACGTCTTGCCAGATGGTAACTGCATGTTTTGTGCACTTTCCCATCAGCTTTATGGCAGTGATCAACATCATGTTCATGTGCGAAGTATGCTGCTGGAAGTGATTGAAAGCAACAAAATCATTTACCAGCCTTACTGGATCGAAGATACACCATGGGGAAAGACCACATTTAATGAACATCTCCAAAGAGTTGCTCTTGTGGGAAGCTGGGGTACTCAAGTAGAGCTCCAGGCTGTCAGTGGCTGTTTCAATGTGACAGTCTTTGTTTGCTCTCCAAATCCGTCTGGCATAGTACGGTGGGAGAAAAAGGCGACGCCTAAGAACTACGACAACGTGAACATCCCTGCTATGAGTCTTCAAGCTACACTCCCGTTCACCCACAGTCATATTGAACTTTGTTACAGTAATTATCACTACAAAAGCATTTTACCTGCGGAAAAGGGCACACAGCTCTTGCCTCCCGTGATCATTCCAAGGTGTAGTGACACCGTAATCACCATCGACTAGTTCGCTCACTCTCCGATCTTGCTTGTATGCATTATGTCATTATCAAAAATCAAATTGCTATGTACTCACGTGATCCGCATGGGATTGGGTGAAAAGACAGCCTCCCGTTTACATTTTCACCTCGGCGCTTCTCATGGTAGCTACATACCCCGACAAAATATATATTTCTCGAATCCTCTTTGATCGGAGAATCGATTGGTTGGTCTTTCGTTCACTTTACTGTAACTTTGAAGTGCTTCTTTGTGAAAACCGGAGAAAACTTCCGTGTACCAGCTGATCGGTGAGATGCCCGACTTCGAAAGTGACATAATCGCATTCCTTGCACCAAGAACCCCCTTCTACCACTGCTGCTGAAAGTAAATATTTCACAGTACAGGAGCGGTAATACAGTGTATGTGAACTGTAATGCTTGCAATTCCAATCATAGAGTAATTAGTGAGAATAATGTTCTGTTCTTACACAATCAAGCTTTCGGAAAATTAAGGCATGCAATGTGAACACATCCAGTCAAAAGCAGCAACTTTACATAGGTGTAGGATGACCATCACCTGTAAGGAAGGATAAACACACAACGTAATGTGAATAGCTACCCATTTTCATTCCTATACAAATATCAATGGCTTCTAACGCAGATTTCAAGTGCAATCTTCAGCCTCAATGAAGAGGAGGTGAAAAGTGTTGTGGACAACATCATTTGTTATTGCTAAGCAGGAATAGCCCTGTGGTGTGCTTTGTAAAAAGCCTGATTGTGCCCCTTTGTGGCTACCTCAATTGCAAAAGGCAACTTGCACAGGGTTCGACTCTTCTGAGTTAGAGTATTCCCGTCTTCTATATATACATATAGGTTTGAATTGCTGAACAAAACAGTAAATAGCAGAACAACACAATAATCTCTACTATGACTTGCAGAAATGACAGACACTAGGCCAGAGGCTGCATGAAATCCCATCATAATCAGATCATCCAATCCCTCTCAAACATGCACACATGCCTAATTCCCAGGCTGTCCTGGTATACACATGTTCAATATTCAGCAGTCAAATTTAGTGGTTGGCAAGCGCTGTATTGCTGCGTTCGGCTTGTGCTTGTGTGTTTAGCCTCATACTCAGGTTTTATCGCCACACCATTTGCCGTACCACGAAGGTTAGTAGGTGCTACAGATGGAAAAAACTAGGGTGAGAAAGCCTGGTTACGAGGCTAATAACTTTCGAGTGTCTAACAATTTCCTCAAAAAATTATAAGAAAATTAAGACTTGCCATCATCAAAGGGACATTAGTTCTGACTTCAAAACCATCCAGAGTACCTCACACTAATATGCAAGTACAAAAGAGACCTCGCACACGCACAAAATAAATGTGCACCTGAGGCCTCTTCTCTCCAGCTACAAAACTCTGGGAATGAGGCTCATTTACCGTATCCTGTCATACAGTTGCAGGTTAGTGTAGGTACTTTGGATTCATTGATTATGCCATCCAAACAGACCCGGGGGGGAGACAGGCAACTATACTTCATTGTTGCCTACCCTACCCGGGGTACATTGGTGAAAACAGTTTGCAATAACATACCCATACTCCGTTGCTGATCACTGCTGTTGCTTCAGACTGATTTATACACTTCTCAGGCTTTATTTGGATCTCATATCTTCAGATTTCTGCATGCTTTTCCTGAAGGCCATAGAGCTCTGTACACGATGACACTCTCATGAGATAGACCACTCCGTGCGCAACAGTTTGGTGCAAGTTCCATCTTTGTACGCCTAACCGTTCCCGAGATATGTGCAAGTTTGGATTTTCCGTGCACGCACGTGATGATTACCGAATGTACCACTTTGTCTATTTAAAAGTAGTGATGTCAGAATTTCCAAAAGTATGTAAATATTCTTCTACACAGGCCATTTCTCCACAATGCCTTAATGTATTCACATCAAATTTGATATAGAGGTTCCTTAGAGGCTTGGGCATATTTCCTTGCACAGCTTTGTTAAAAATATATGCCTCGATCAAAACTACACACAAGTTTTTGTCACATCTCGCTACTTTTCTGCAAATTGTTGAAGTATTAAGACATTTTGTGATGCTGCTCACAGTCACTTCAATATTCAAGAAAGCACAACCAGTTCTGTATACTAGAGTAGTTGTCCAATGGGATGGTACAGGTTTTTGATTGGAACCTTGCTACAACTTCCCCGGAAATGCAACTATTTATGGCCACAAAATGCCGTTTTTTAAGCATTTATCAAGCCTAGTGCAAGGATTATACTAGATATCTAAAATCCACAACCTTCATTGGACTGAATAGGTACAGACTATCCTTCACAGCGAGTTTCATTCTGATCGGGCTTACAGTCGCTTCCGGAAAGGTAGTGACCGGAATATTACGCTAAAATGACGTAGAAAAAATTTGGCAAACCAGTTACATTTCGAAGACCATACCGCTTGTTGTATTCACCCAACCTCATTGATATGGGTACCGTTGGAATCGCCATTTTAAGCTCTTTTCAAAAATAAAGGTTGTTGTTGTGATAAACGAATTTTGATTTTCACCCCGACATCGCTATTAAAAGTATCCCAAAATTTTGTACCGACCACTTTGCAATAAGGGTCGCGTAAGGTGCTGGTAGTCTCGTCCCCAGACCCCACCCTCTCACGAGGAGAAACGGTCTGGTGAACCAAGTCGAATTTCTTGGGCTAGCGCAAGCTTTTGCGACATTGTAACCTAGCAACGATCAAAACATTTTGCGGTCAACCCGCTCAAAAAAGGTACGGATACTCGAATAGATATGAACAAATTTTACTGTTGTAAGGGGAGTGTTACGTAATAATTACCGATCTCGCGATCTCATTGGTCATTACCCGTTTTGGGTAATAAGCCCAAGAAATTCGACTTCGTTCACCAGACCGTTTCTCGCCGGGAGGCGCGCGCGGGCGGGGCACGAGACTAAGGTGCCGGGTGAAAGCCGCATCCGGTGGGTGGAGCTAAGGGCGCGACCTAGATTACGTCATGATGACATATGAAGCGAAGGGCTGAAGCTGTTACATCGTGTCATTGCGCTGGCTTTGCATGACTGTTGTACTTTGACATCGACTGCTGCTTGCTTGGCAAGGCCCACAGCCAACTGTTCTGCAGCTCTTCTTAAGCCAGGCTAAGGTATTCAGTAGAGATTTACAAGTGTACCAATGCATCAGAATAACACTTCGTACTGGTGCATGACTGTTGTACTTTGACATCGACTACTGCTTGCTTGGCAAGGCCCACAGCCAACTGTTCTGCAGCTCTTCTTAAGCCAGGCTAAGGTATTCAGTAGAGATTTTAATACAAGTATACCAATGCATCAGAATTCATAAGTTGACATAAAACTCAGCAGGAGTCTATTTGAATTGCATTAAGTAATTATAATGACCTACTCTGGTACATGTACACATAGCTACTGAAGTTCTTGAGGCTCTCCATCCTGGGGCGACAGGCCTATGTTTTATTGGTTGGTGATATTGATAGGATTAACTAATTCACTAAGTACTTCCACCTTCTCAGAGACGATAAAAATAAAAACGTGCATGTCTTCTAGTCACGCAAGCCACACCCTTCACAGAGAGGAAGGGTCTGGTCACACTGCAACCATAGAGTTGTTGCCATGGCAGAAACTTGATGTGACCAATCAGATCTGCACTCTTTGTAGGTCACATCCATTGTCATGGAGCACAATTATGTCGCATGTTAAGCAGTAGCCTCCTCCTAGCTAAGCAGATGTCAGCATCTTATTATTTAACTGCTGCATGCATTCGATAATTGCGTTCCTCGCTGACAACTCAATGGTTGTATCGTGACCAGACCCTTCCTCTCTTTGCGAAGGGTGTGGCTTGTGAGACAACATGTATTCCTGATCAAGGAAGTAAATAGTTTTGTGTCAAATAATGGAGAAATTGTCATTCTTACTAGTTTATATCAAAGTGCTCATGTGCATGTTTGGTCTGCATAAAATTGCTTAGGCCTAACCTGACCTGCCTGACTGCTTTTTATGGCCATGTAAGATTATTAGTTTCTCATCAGCCACCTGCATGGATTTCTGAGATAGAATATATCACCGTTATTTCTTTTTTCATATAAGATACTAACGACGTACCGGATAAGCGTAGCAATGAACACAATGCCAACAAACGTGTCTGTCTACTCCACAGCATCGAAAGAGCTCTTCTACAACAGCGTATAATGAGCATTGATCCTCCTGACATCATTTTTGTTGAGTTCTTCGGTGAGAAATATCTGTCGGCTAAGAATAAGCTGCCCACCCGCATTGGGTGCAGATAAAACACTTGATGAGAAACTAAAAATCAACGAACTGTTTGCATCCAACAACCATGTGACTACACGTTTCTTAGGAGTAGTACAGAGAAATGGGTATGATTTATAGCTGTCACTGATAGCAGAAGGCTTGAGCATCAATCAAAGTGGCTACAAGTAGTGATGTCAGTCCCCAGATTACGCTTATCCACAATCTCTGAGTCTGGTGGTTTAATTCAATATTCTTGTCAATAGGATGCTTGGAATATCGGATGGCCAACAAAATCAAGGAGTGTATAATCAATAGTGACAAAGAGTGAACAGTATCAGTGCTCCATTCTTAATTTGCTGGACATATACGTTCTTGACAAGGAATTTGAGTCAAAGCACCTGCTATTCTTCATTGGGGAGCCTAGATGGCTTGACATGAGACTATTTACTCCCTTGACCAGGAATACATGCACGTTTTGTTACCATCTCTGAGAAATTGGAAGTACTAAGTGAACTAGTTAATCCTAGTACTAGAGTAGGCCATGATCATGATTTATGCAACCCGCTGGACTCCTGCTGAGTTTTTATGAGGTCTGATGCATTGGTACACATATAAATCTCTACTGGATACCTTAGGAAGTGCTGTAGAACAGTTGGCTGTGTGCCTTGGCAATGCTTGGCCCTTGCCAAGCAAGCAAGTCAGCAGTCGAGGTCAAAGTACAACAGTCATGTCTAATGAGATTAGATGTCAAACAGGTGCACGTGTATCCTTCATATGTCACACGATGTAGGTCACGCCCAGAGCTCCACCCACCGGATGCGGCTTTCACCCGGCACCTTACGCGACCCTTGCAATAATGATGCACATCTCGGTTTCTACTGCACCGATTCGCGTGAAACAAAAACCGTTGTACTCAAAATTGAATGCTGAATCCGATAAGTATTACTACAATAGTTTACGTAAAAGTTTGGAAAACCCTCCGGAATCACTACCTATAGTGCAAATCGGCCATTACACATTGGTATACCGATTTCCGGTCTTATCTCGATTTTCATAAAATGTGCGATGTGCCGGGTTTTCGCTCAGCGGGTCACAAATGGCGCTGCGGTTTGTGCTCTTGTGTTCTCTGCTCTTTATGTATATCCATCGATCTCTGGAACCCCTCTCAAGTCCTGCAAGTGGAACAGAAGCCCCTCTTGGCCTTGTCAATATACAGTTCGTACCCCATCGACTGTCAGGAGATTGTGGCAGCTACTTGGTCGTGACAACGGAAGACGAACTCACACCTCAGGCCTCAGGCCAATTTTACTGGCTGCGCTGGCTGCTGTTGGTGTCTGGAGACATTGGAGTAAATCCAGGTCCTGTTTACAGGTACCCCTGTACTCTTTGTGCTAAGCCTGTGGAGAAAAATCAGCGGGGTATTGGATGTGACAGGTGTGATAGACCAGTGGACGCATGCTGCCTGTTGTGGAGTCAGTGTCAGTGAATATGAACAGTTGGATGCTCAATGCGAGTCTAGTCTTTGGTTTTGTCCATCATGTATCAGTAAGGAGCTGCCTTTTGCGGATGTTAGCCACTGTACTGAATCTGGCAATGGGGAGTGTGCCATTATTTGGAAGTCATTCATCACTTGAGGGAGTGGAGGCTGGGCCTTCGAGGCTGTTTGATGAAGGTCGGGATAGCTTGGTAGTTAGTCACTTAAACATTAGGAGCCTTTCTTCGAAGTTGGATGAGTTGAGGGATCTGTTGGGAAGGGAATCTGGTCTAAGTATGGCGTTTGGGGTAAGTGAGACCTGGTTAGATGGAACCATTGCTGATGCAGAGGTAGAGATTGCTGGTTTCAGATCGTACCGAAGGGACAGAGGAGTGAGGGGGGGTGGTATCATGGTGTATGTGTCTGAGGTGGTGAAAAGTATGAGAAGGCAGGACTTGGAGGCTGAAGGGATGGAAATAGTGTGGATATACAGATAAAGATGAGCAAAAGGAACCTGCTTATTGGAAATGTTTATCGACCACCGGATGCACCAGCAGCATGGATGGATGGCCTGGAAGAAATGTTAGAAAGGGTGGTGCAGGAGAAACTGGATGTTGTTCTGTTAGGGGATCTGAATTGCAACCTTTTAAAGCCAGATCATCAGGCAGTTAGGTTAGGGATGGTTGTGTCTGAATATGGTTTTACTCAAATGGTTAGTGGTCCCACCAGAGTGACCCAGTCAAGTGAGACACAGATTGATCTCCTTTTTGTGACTAATCCTGATGTGGTGAAGAGTTGTGGATGTAGGGAGTTGGGTCTCATTGATCATAGTATGATATATAGGGTGCTAACAGAAGGCATAGAGAGGCAAAGTCAGTGTTTGCAGCAAGTAAGGTGTTTTAGAAATGTTGACTTTGATACATTGGTGGAGGACCTCAAGTTGGCCCCTTGGCATGTGATGGATTCATTTGATGATATAAACTGTCAGTGGGAGTTCTGGAAGAACTTATTTAAGAGTGTTATTGACTCCCTCGTTCCCCTAAAGAAGGCAAGAGTTAGGAAGAGGACTCTACCATGGATTAGCCAGGACATACGAGTTTTGATGAGAGCACGTAATTACTACTGCAAGAAGGCGAAGAGATCCAAACTAGAAGAGGACTGGGTTCATGCACTATAGGGGCCTAAGGAATCTCGTTACGAAGAGGCTGAGAAAGGAAAAATTGAAGTTTTTTGAAGATGTGAGTAAGGAAGCTATGAAAAACCCGAGGAAGGCATGGAAGGAGTTGAACAGGCTGCTTGGGAGAGGGAAAGGAAAGAAGATTGAGGTGGTGAGTACAGGGGAAGGAGTGATTACAGACAAGAAAGGTATTGCAGATGAGTTCTGTATGTATTTTTCATCTATTGTTGGAGATGTGTCGGGGGACAGTAATGAGTCTTTGACCCATAACGTGACGGCTGTTGAGGATGAATTTCACTTTAAAAGAATTGAAGAAGAAGAGGTGTTGAGGATTTTGAGGTGTTTGGACACTAGCAAGGCTGTAGGGATGGATATGGTTAGTGCAAAATTGTTGAAGATGGCTGCTGAGGGAATCAGTCGGAGCCTCACTTCTCTGTTCAACTTCAGCTTGGAGACAGGACAAATTCCTCTGGAATGGAAGGCAGCAAATGTAACTCCTGTGCCTAAAGGTGGTGATTCAGAGCTCATCGAGAACTTTCGTCCAGTATCGGTGCTACCTGTTGTCGTAAAAGTGTTTGAGAGGCTCGTGCATCAGCAACTGTTTAGCTATTTACTGGAGAAGAACATATTACATTCTGCACAATCGGGTTTCAGACCAGGGCACACCACTCAGGATTTACTTGTACAGTTAGTGGAAGGCTGGAGAAATGCTTTGGATGAAGACCTGCTGGTCGGCTCAGTCATGGTAGATTTAAGTAAGGCTTTTGATATAGTACATCATGATATCCTGTTGAGAAAGCTAAGCAGGTATGGCGTGAGAGAGGGAGAATTGAGATGGTTTGAGGACTATTTGAGGGAGAGAAAGCAGAGGGTGTGTGTTGGCGATGAGTTCTCAGCTTGGAGCGAGATCAAGAGAGGTGTACCTCAGGGATCTATACTAGGACCACTACTTTTTCCCTTGTATGTGAATGATCTTCCTCAGATGGTGAAGTGAGACAGTATGCAGATGACACTACACTGTCACTTGCTTGCAAGGATGCCCGTGACTTGGAGGAGGGTCTGACGAGGAATGTTGAGGATGTGGCGAGGTGGGTAGAGGAAAACAGGTTGAGGTTGAATGTGAAAAAGACTCAGATGCTGTTGTTGTCAAGGAGGGGCAGAAGGAGAGAGTTAGATAGTGTGGAGGTAAAGTTGAAGGGACAGCCTTTGACAAGATGTGGTAAAGTGAAATGTTTGGGGGTGTGGATTGATGACTGTCTGACATGGAAGGACCACATTGCTGATGTGAGAAGGAAGTGTTTTGGGGCTCTCTCTAAGATATGATGGTTGAAGGATGTTCTGCCAGTTGACACCAAGACAAAGCTTTATAATGCTTTTGGGTGCCTCATCTTGACTACTGCTGTGTGTTGTGGCATTCTAAGGAACTTCAGCAGAGGGTAGACCGAATCCAGAACTATGGAATGAGACTTATCCTTTCAAAGCCACCAAGGACTCCAAGTGAAGGATTGAGGCAGAAACTGAAGTGGACACATCTCAGCAAGCGAAGGGACATATTTCGTCTAGTACTTGTCCACAGATGTATGAACAACAGGGCACCAGAATACCTCAGGAAGGAGTTCAAATCAAACAGGGAACTAGGACTTCGTAGAACATGGGGATATGATAAGCTCCGTCTCAAGTCAGTAAAAACAGAGTGGGGAAGGAAATCTTTTGGGTTTCAAGCTGCGCAGGACTGGAACAACGTTCCAGAAGATATCAGAGAAATAAGATCGGTAGCTACTTTCAAAAGACGCCTGAAACTGCACTTTCTAAACTCCTCTTAGACCAACTCTTTTACAATGTATTTATTCATTTACTTTACAAGTTTTTTCTTGTTTTTTTTTTGTTGTCTTTATGTTGATGTGTTTGTATGTATAGGTGTATGCAGGACTCCCGGGGAGACCAGTCACGTATGACTGATGGACCATCTCCTGTTAAAAAAATAAAATTTATCTATCTATCTATCTAGACAAACAGAATTGATGTGCTTGGCCCAGGATAAGTCTTCGGAGAGGATGACTCCGAGATATTGAACGTAATTGACCCGGGGGGGTTGGTGTGCCATCAAGTGTTAGAGAAGTGGATGGGGGATGGTGTCATCTTGAAAACAGTACAAACTTGGTGTTTAGCTGCATTCTGTCTGAGGCTAGACTTACACAACCACTGGGAAATTAAGATTGAAAAGGGGCAAAATCAGATGGTTGCCGAATCGGAGAATATATAGCAGGATGTCATTAGCATAAAGGAGGAGTTTAGAGTCTGGAGACAATGTGACAAATGGAGTCCATGGACAGAATAGAGAGCAGGAAGCCTAAATTGGAGCCCTGTGGAACTCCAGAAGTAACATTTGCTGGGGAGGATGAATGGCCATCCAGCACTACACATTGTTGCTGGTCGGACAGATAACTGGAGAACCACTTGTAGAGTGGACCAGAGACTCCAACATTAGAGAGAGCATTGAGGACACTGGAATGTGGGATAGTGTCAAACGCTTTTGAAAAGTCGAAAAATACGGCAGCAACATTCGCCTTTGTGTCAAGGAACTTGTGCCAGTCAGTGGTGGCAGAGATGATGCCTTCTGAGTAGAGCTAAGTTACCGGGTCTAAGACCAAATCGAGAGCGAGATAGCAAAGAGTTGCACAGCTATTTGACCATAATCTTCACCTGTGCTGTGACTATATTGTATATTCTGCAAAATCTACACAAATGTTACCACTTTTGTCGGAGAGACAAAGACTAGCTACATCACGCTATTAAGGCTTAATGTTGTTCGTGTTGGAGCTGTCAATGTTCAAGAGGTAGTCACTTATATGTCGCCTGTAGAAGCGTTTGCGACCGCGATCTGGTTTATTGCCGGATCGGCAAAAAAGTGTGCTTGATCGCTTGATCGTTCCCTTCTGAGGCTCTTGTTCGCTTGATTTCCAAGGGTCAAAGGTGAAATTGCAGCCGCGCGTTTCTTGATTGTTGATTTCTTGCAGTTTGGAGGTCACCTTGATCCCAGGCCCTGATCAGGCTTTGATTGCTTGATTCAATTTTGATCCCGGTCGCAAACGCTTCTAAGTGGCTACCCCTTGATGTTGGTACATTTGCATTCATCAGAGTTACCTATTCGAACTTGCGCGAGTAGCCATGCCGAGAGCCAAACGTAGCAGGAAGCCACACCCTATATACTTTTTGCTTCCTGTCCGCGCGCAATCATTTAGCGCCGTTTACACGCCTTCTTTGTTCGCAGGATGAGTGGGCTGTCAAAGTAGGGGAACTCCAGTCGATGTGATGGCAGATAAAAGCTCATCGAACAAGCCGAGCAGCAGCTTTTTGCATTTTAAGACATGCAGGCCTAACTGTCACATGCGGTTTTCTGACAGTCGAACCCTTGAGAAGACACTATGGACGCGGTCAACTGCGTGCAGGCCTTAGCCGCTGCGTTATTACTGTCCAGGCTTGTACTTGTGCAAGGTATCGTTTGTATACGTAGCTGATGGTTCACCATAGTTAAATAGTTTACTCTTTGATTGTTACTTATACAGCCACCGTGATGTCAGGACATCCAAACGACGTGACAGTGGAACCCAACGTTTGGGCAAATTTCAGCTGTACTGTCCACTGCAGTTATCCGGTTGAGTGGTACAAAGCTGGTCATTCATATCCCATCATGAATTACGCTGACTCTAGATCTATTGCTGGCCTGGAATTCAGGACACCAGCTAGGTCTGCATGTACTTCAGAAAACAAAACAACCTACTTTCTTCAGGTGCTTGCCACAAAAACATTCAATAATTCAGCATTTTACTGTGCTGCTTACGAGACTTGCATAGACTGTCCACAGACAGAGTGCAAATGTGGGTGTGTTGGCAGTTGTTACAGCAGGCCAGCTTTCCTCAGAGGTAAGCCTGCTTAATCATGATTGCATTTGGATTTTTATATGATTCCCTCCCTTGATTATTTCAATCATGTAGTGATGAAAATTGCAGCTGTGGTTACTACTACACTTCACCCAACTCCCTCCTCAATGTCCTCATCACACACAGGTATAGTACTCTTTAAGAACCTATCTTTTGTGTGTTGACTGTTGAACATGCACCACTTTGTTTTCTCATTTCGTTACTGTTGAGTTCACTAGTGGTGCCTAGGAGTGTGCATCATCTAAAAATATAATCTCTCTTGCAGAGACAATGCCTCCTGAACTCACGACAAAGACAATAACTGTAACAACTACTCCAACCAACTTTCCTACTTCAGCTGCAGTTGTAGGTCAGTGCAGTATCGTTTTGATGGTAGTTCATGCATTCCAATACGTATAAGTAGCATCATGGTAGTGATGTGTGAAGAACGTAAATATATATATATATATTTTTTGTACCAGGCTCAACTTCAATACAAGTGGGGAGCTCAAGTTCACAAGCTGCTTCTGCGAAAGCTGCAATCCTAGCTAG
Organism: Agelas oroides; assembly: GCA_949130485.1. Lineage (NCBI taxonomy): Eukaryota > Metazoa > Porifera > Demospongiae > Agelasida > Agelasidae > Agelas > Agelas oroides. Next base: position 12,096,580 of record OX422183.1, on the reverse strand, counting down.
TTTGGGAATTGTAGCCTCCACTCTCCTGTTGTAGGCAATGGGCCTGCATGTACCTGCAATGTAGGTAGGCACAAATTTGTTCTACAAGTTTACTTTGATGCAATTAGTCTCTAATTAATGTTCACTTTCAGTTCTGTGCACAGCCAAGTGCACAGAAAGTATTCAGTGGTAAACCACTTGTGGTATACAGCCTATGTACATCACACTAGTTGTGGACATGTTCCTAACCCTCACTGTTGTGATAGCATGTTATGAAATAGAAAAGTAGTGTATTCCATTCCACATTTCAACATCAAGCCTCAGAAGTAAATTGTTGTTAAAGAACAGCAGCTCCAGCTGCAAAGAGTACATTAAAATGTACAATACATGAAGTTACCGAGAAGTTATATTTTGAATTTGCTCTTTCTGCTCCAGGATTTCATCTCTCAACTTTAGAAGAGAACCTTGTTTCAATTGATGGAACATGATGATAAATATGTAACTGGTATCATAATGAGTAAATTGTAAGCTTAATTTTTAAGAATGTAATTACCATGGTAATTGTTATGATAATGATTATAAGTATTATGGATATAAACAAACAACTTTATATAAACTGTACCATATGCAGTCTGCCAATACATGTGGTTATGTGGTCTAATTTTTTTCATTAATCTAGCTAAATGTGTGTATTATTATATATTTTTATTGTAATTGTACCTTGCAAATGATTCAGAAGTGCTGTTAATATCTACTTGACATTTCATGATAGGGGATAAGAAACAATTTGCCTAATTTGTGGATTGCCATGAGTAGGTTATGCACTCCAAGACATGGCCAACCAATCTTTGCAGAAATAAGCGATAATAAAGCATATCATATTAACAATAGTTGTTGCAAACTAGACAGTTTTCAGTACAGTTAAATTACAAAAAGCTAGTGGCAATTAGGAGACTGTGAAGTTATTCATAGGAGGAATCCCCAGTCAGTTACAAACACCTGGGGGCTGTTCTGCACCATGCACTTGGAAGACTATTATGCTGGCTCAAGTAATCTGTTTTGCTTCTCTACGACATTCACATGAACTTGAATTGATTATCAGAATACTGGATCATTAGACCAAAAATTTTTTTACCCACTATACTGTAACCTTCATTATGAATAATATTTAGGCTATATTTCTTTACAGCTACACTCTATCATTCATGAGAGGAGTTTAGAGAAGCCGCACACTATCAACCAGATTACACTGCCAACGTTCATAGTATACACATCAACAATAGTCTCTCAAGTACATGGGTACGAAACAGTTCAAGGTTGTTTGTAAGTAACTGGCTGGGGATTTTTGATATGAATAACTTCTAATAGAAGATATCTTTTGTGAATTACCTGTAATAAGAGCTGCATGTTTCATAACATCTATTTTCGTTTCATATTTCACTTCAGTTCCCACAAAAATGAATGGGCCATGTCTTGAAGTACTGAAAACACTCATACTGTAATCCACAAGGTGTACGCTCTGTGCATGAGCATCAAACCATACACACAGTTTTATTTTAGTGGGTGTTTGACAGCCTTGTGGACAAGATCGCACTTTTACTAGTCCATGCAAATATTTTACATTTTTATGTCAGGTTTTGTTTTGTCAGTTTGGTCAGCAATATCGATCCTTAGGTAGTGGCCACACACAGAAACTCTGTTAACAACAGCTTTGCAAACATATTCACATGTGAATGCCTAAATGTTGGTTACCATTAGGGGACTGTTTTGTAACTTACACTCGGAGGGTGGGGATAACAGTTCAGTGTCACATTTGGACTAAAGCGTATTCACTCATATCCCTGATCAGTTCCAACATCAAATGTAGGTACTGTTCCACCATCATGTGTACTCATTTTGCATTTACTCATCCTGGGGGAATGGCCCATGGTTCAATTGGCAGAACATTTGTCTATGGTTACCATGGCAACTGTAGGTCAGCAGCTACAGCTTGGGTAGAAGTCATAACAGAATGTACTAAGTGGATTCATTGGAAAAAAAATAATGTTGGAATGCATAAACAGGAAGATGTATGATAACAATTCAAGCACTCATATAAAACTAATATTAATTAATAGCTCTCTCTTATAGATTTAGCTAGATTTTACAATACTCTTCCTGCTGGACTAAGAATGTGATATTGAAAAATGAATAATGTCAGGAGAGATATCAAACATTACATTCTAGGGCATTGAAATCGACTAAATTGCACAAGCTTCTAAAGTAGCAGTGATGTCAGTATGTTGTTGTTGAATGAAAACATCTCCCCAAGATGGGGAAGAACACTTTAAGACCAGCTTGAGGTGTCAGTGGCTAAACGGAAAATAGATCAACACCATGTTTCCCAGGGCATTACCTTGAGAAGAATAAGTAAGCAAGCTGGTCAATCATTGCCATTCATACAAGTGACAATTTCTACGAACAATGGGAGAGTTTGTTAACAATTGCAAACATTGGGGATTAGTAAATTCTGTGTTTTTACAACATGCATACAATAAATTGCTTACTAAATTTACTGTTAGAGAAAGCATTTCCTGCTAGGGTGCTGAAATCTGCTGAGTAGTCACAGCATCAACTGGACGCTGGAGTTAATCTCGTCCATCTTTGTACTACCCACTACAGTCTATGGACCTACTAGTAATGTCATTTACCGCCCTAGCATCAATGAGGGATACCACCTGTTGGGTTGTGATACTATGTGCACTAGCTGAGGTATAGCCAATGCATATACCGTAATCTTAATTTACATGATAATAAAAGTTCATAGATCATCACAGTCCATTTTCTCCTGGATACATAGTAATAGAAGTGGCAGTTCTATAGAGTTGAGAACCACTCATTTTTAATAAATATGCAGGAAAACAATATTCATGCACGCAGAGATGCACACGGTCTGCATGTGGATAACAGAAGAAGATAAAGAAGCAAGTCACTCATGCACACTATACCACAAGCACACATCAGATTCATGCAAGAATGGGAGTTAGCAACACCAAACAATGCAGGTAGAAGATTTCCCAGCACAATGATCCTCAATCACTTGCTGTGACTGCTCAATTGTCCAAGCTCTTTGTAAGCACCTGCACGTGCAGTAATTTTAGGGTGTGACTTCCTGTCCTATGGATGACGTATTGTTTTCAAGACCCCGCCCGCACGCCGTGAGATGGGACACTTTGGGGAAATTTCGCCGCACATAAAAGCGCTGAAGTACCGCACACATCATCTGCGGTTCGCAGACAACAACGAAGACAAATACACCATGGATACATGCCTGCATCAGATTTGTTTTGCTGCATTCTTACTACTTGGACTTGCACAAGGTATGTACATGCATGTGTATTTCTACTCTCTGAAATTGTTCACGTGATTAATTTCCTTATTACTGGTTACCCCCAGCCACGGTGCTACTAACAGATCCAAAAGATGTGACAGTGGAAGTCAATGAATGGGCACAGTTCAACTGCACAGTCCGCTGTCATTACCATGTTAGTTGGTACATGGCAGGTCATTCTAGTGCTATCAAAAGAAATAACACCGTACCTGGCCTGGAAATTAGAATACCATCTGCTTCTATGTGCACTTCAGACCGAAAAATGCATTTCTTTGAGGTGCATGCCTCTGGTGAACTCAATGCATCAGTGTTTTACTGTGCTGCTAACGAGAGACCCCGACAGCATAGCATGTGCAGGTGTGCCGATGGGAGATGTTACAGCAGGCCAGCTCTCCTCACAGGTAGGAATGGAATGATGCATTTTTGCTTTTCTATATTCTTTTGAAAGTTTCTCAGTAAGTTTCGGCAAGCAATGGAAATAACTTTCATTTATGCACATCTTGTACGTTTCTTTCTATGCAGTGATAAGGGCAGCCACAGTTACTTCTCCATCACAAACATCTGCTATAATGACAGAAGTAACCCCTTCTCCTTGTCCTTCTCCAACACACACTTTGCAAAGTATGGACATGGGTATGTTACATTCCGACCATTGAACACTTCCTTTTCAGTATTTTCTGTAACCAGTATTCAGTGCATCACCTGACGGCAATATTTTGTTTCTCTTATATGTAGAAACAGCATCTCCTGAGTTCATTACTATGACAACCACAGTAACCGTAACAGTTACTCCAACCCCTACCAACTGTCCTACTCTAGGTACATTACAGTCCCACTGCATAATCGTTTTATAAGATCTCGCCCAAGAATAAGTATCATAATTGTACTATCTAATCATAATTGTTTTCCATTTTCTCATTTCAGACTTAATTTTAAGTGCACACATGCAGTCCTCTGGTACACAAGCTACTTCCGTGAAAGCTGCACTCCTAGCTGGTTTAGGGATTGCAGCATCCATTCTCTTGTTGTAGGCAATGAGCCTGCACATACATGCATCACAGGTAAGTCTGTTATAATGCACAGTTAAGCTGAAGTTAGTGCAACTTTCAGTTCCTGAGATGCTTGTTGAGTACACAGCATGTTAGCCATATTAGCCCTTCATCCAAACATGAAAATGTTGTTGTGGACAGGGAAAATGTTGTGGGTAGTTCCAAGAAAAGAGACTTGCTGTAGCCATAGTAATGGTGTGGGATGCGAATCTATTACCACTGTTATGATAACACCTCATGAATATTAAGTAGTGTTATACACCATGTGAGTTGCTTTTAGGAGTCTTGATCAGTAACTTTGCAGCGAAACCAGATTACATCGCAATTTGGAATACTGTACATTTATTGAAGAAAACTAAACTCAGATATTTTGTTCTTTGTATTCCTGGCTTTAACCCTCTGAATTTTCTTCTCCTGTTCAGGAATCAGCCATGTTTCAACTGATAGGAACAAATCATTGCAGATAATATCATCATAATCACTATTTTGTGTCTTAATCGTAACTGAGTAACTTAACAATTATCAACAAAATTAAGTACATTTTGTAAACCATACAGTAACTGTAGCTTATTATATTTCTAATGTTACATATCCTTAATTGCTAACCATGCATATTGTTTTTGTGCACAAAAATTTTTCAGTATTAATTTATATTTGAAATTGGCACATCTCTGCATTAGGTTTAGTGATGTTGCTGCTGTTTCTTGATGAGTTGCACATAAAAGTATACGAAAGGTCTACAGTGCAGAATTACATTACCTACATTATGCATCATGTATACAGAGTTGGTCTCATGGATCTAATTAGGCCTTCAATGAATGAGTGTCTAAAGAGAAGGCACATATAGTATGAGTTTCTTTTCGCTGATCATGCTATGCTAGTGAAGTAAGAAAGCGAATGTAATAGTTAATAAATTAAGGCTCTTTTTGATTTTCAGTGAATACTGAATCGCTAAGCACAAGACTACACTCCTCACCGACTTGTTGATTTAACATGAGTGAGTTCTGTAATTCAAGACGTAGCTTACTAATTTTTGTGGTACCACAAATATTAACAACAGCTGTTGCAATGTAGGCAGTTTCAATGTAATCAGAAAAACTCCCTAGTTCTTATTATGAGGCAGTTGAGTGCCGGTATCGTAGCTTTGAATACCATTAATGATTCAAAGTGGTATGAAAAGTACCTGGTATCTGGGGGCTACTTGCACTTTGCACTTGAGAGAGTTTATTATTATTTGGTAGTACCCATTATTATATGGCTTCCAAGCTTGGGCAACCATGCATGTTTTTGTAGACCATCACAGCTCAACCTGAGAACGAGAGTTAGGGATAGGTGTTACACACTGTCATTTCAGTAAGCTACTGTAGCTGAATAGTTGCAGTGTAGCCTGTGACTTAAGCATCAGTAGGTGCATGGTTATAGACATGTATGTATGCTTTTCACCTTTTAGAATCATGCAAGAAATAGAACGGTGCCATAATCTCCCGAAAATAGACCCACCCTCGAAAATAATGGAGATTACGGTATTACATGTACTTGTTATCTCAGGAAGTGAGAACAAGGGATTTTTGCTCTGGACATTACAAGTGTAATCTGGTTTGGAGAGCTGTTGCCTCTCAAAACTCTTCACACAAAGGTATTGTGTACCAGATGCAAAAGAAATATACTGTGCTCATAGCTTAAGTATATTCATGGTTTAACAATGACCACCCCCGCAAAAGTTAAGCCAGCATATGGTGACAATTGAAGACTACTAGTCCGCTAGCCTCAGCCATTATGAGCATTATGAGAATGAGAACATGGATTGCTATAAATTCTAATTCATGTACAAACCCCTAAGACCTAAGATCAGGCACATGATTCAAATGTCCATGATCATTGGATCAATGAAGGGACCCATGATCAGCTACTTTAAAGTCCACAATGGCTAGCAAGTAAACGCAAGCATGACTTTGTAGCAGACTAGTAGAATGGTTTGGTCCAAAAAATGGCCTCCGAATCGAGTGAAATTTCTCCAACCTCCCTCCTCACCCAACTGCTGCGTGTTTACGCACCCAGTCATGTCCATCCCGATTCTCAAGTGTCTTATGGTGATGAAATCGGGACATGAAACTATCTAAATACAGTATCTGTTTATTTTAGTGATTGAGTTCTCATTTCTGCACCCAGTAGTCTGAGTCTGATCCATTGTTGGTATATCAATGACTGTCTGCACACGCTCAAATTTACATAAGTACAAAGCCATGCATAGAAACCAACCACCTACATAGCAACTACTACAATAATAATCCTGTGTTGGTACTTGGGTGTGTGTGTGCAGTAGCAACTATTATCATAACCACAGCATGAATATATTATAAATGAAGAATGAATTCTACTAGTGAAACAAAGGCATTTTGATTCTCAGTTCTAATTGACCATGGACAGAAAAAGCATAACAAGCTCATCCTCATGTGTAAATCAGTGGCTAACTTTACGGTTTGCTCATGTGTAAAGCTAGCTCAGTAGCTCTACAGTTTCCCTCACCAGCTAGGAGCCACCGTGACTGTAACAGTGGATTACAAAACACATGACGCTACACAATAGTATTCAGACATTGTTTGATCAAGTCCTCGAATCAATCAGTTCAATACATGAATACACCATATTTGTTCTATTGCTGTAATGTAAATTGCTACTACACTAGCACACTAGCGTTCCAAGCCCCCCTCCTTCTCTCCTTTTTTTACTCTTAAGCTTGTGGTTGCAATAATGCATAGGAGCGGCAGAACAGCAGGGAAGGCCTGCAGTACACTCTGCACAATACACTAACTCATGTATAACCTATGTAACTATGAATTCTGAGCAGTGTTTATATGGAGTTCATAGCATGCCCATCTTTATGAGTTGTTGCAGTACAGGCCACTGCTTTAAAACATTGCTGTTATAAACTAGTCTCAAACCCACGCCTGTCATTTCAGGTTTTGTTCAGCCTGGGTTTGTGACCTAGTATATAACAAAGGCCACTGAACATTCCGGATGTTGTGGCTGATTGCTGTTATTTTAGTAATTGTCTAAGAAAACTCAGAAGTGCCATGCACCAGTTGCTGCCAACATTATGGGTGGTCAATGTTATTCAAAAGGTATTCTACCTTGTTGCTAGCTACACAAATTCCATCCATGTGAAGTGTTATGAGCTTTGCAAACAATTAAAACTGCATCCCATTGCTGTAACTGGATGAGAAGGCTATATGTCAAAAAGGCATTCTTTTATTGAGCATTCAATCTGTACACTATAGCCTTTGATGTGGCTATATTGGCCAATACCCATGCTATGTCATGTCAAAAGGGTAGGAAAAAAGGGGAACGTATATCCACACACAATTTCAACTGAACCCTTTACCATAGCATTGCTTTACATTATCAATACACACAAGTAGCTATGAGAGATTGACGTCAGATTAGCATGCAAATGATGCAATAGCAAAATTGTTTTATAGCTACTAGTATATTGTGTAACATACCTAATTTTGCTTGTCTATTGATTGGCTGTAAACATTAATAGCATCAAATGATATGTATAATAGTATGTATATAGCTGCTAAGCAGTTCCTGTTGCATTCCCCCAGAAGGAACAGCGATTGCCCTACTATGAGGAGGCACATACAGACCGTCACCAAGAGAAGCATTGCTTTATGGGTTGGAACACATAGGTATGTAACTAAATTGCTGTATGAAGAACAATTTGCCTGTATTTCTGTTAGTGCCTGTACATAAATTACCTTTATGTAGCATATTATAATCCTCCTCATTCGGCCAATTGCTTGTGTATAAATATGTGTGTGTGTGTGTGTGTGTGTGTGTGGGGGGGGGGGGGGGGGGGGTAGCCTCATTCGTTGCTTGCAGTACAAAATTCTGGGGGGTGAGGGGTTTGTAAAGACAGCATTCAGGTAGAGGCACAGTATGAACAATGTTATGCTAGTGTTTATTATTACAGCTGGTTCAAATAAAGACCAGGATGTGTGGGATGTCATTGTTGTGGTAGCTATTGGTATGAATATAGAAAAGAAGATTGTACACAACTCAATGTAATGTGTTGGGAAAAACAACTGCTCGGCTACAAACCAGATTATACTTCTCAATGTAATAGTTATTGCAACAAAACCCCCTCATCTTGAAATGTGAACAATTGAACTTTATCAACAGTTATTAAAAATTACATTTTTTTCTCATGTCTCCAATGAACCTTGGTTCCAATTGCTGTACATAAACATGTCATTACAATCCCGATGACTGTATTCACATGCCTCCTAATATCATGGCACAGGTAACAAACAGTTCTAGTGTACACTGTGTATGTACCCTCATTCCCAGGCTAACCAGCCATAGATAAACCATTGATCTGGGAATGAGGTTAAATATATATAAACAATGTTATGATTCGCGTCAACAGTTTACAATAACATCATTATGTGGATGCTTGCACAATCAATCTTACATATAATGAACCTTTTGTACAACCATTGAATACATATGTATTGTCTATAAGCAGTGATCAGGATGCATTGTGATGATCAAACAGTTTTAACTTTTAGATGCATGTACTTAAATAATTGATGATTCAGAATATGTACATATCTATATCGTTTTCTTGTCCAACACACAACCCTACATACATCATCAGCTGATCTAGGGAATCGTCTAGTGGAAAATGTCGCTAGCCATCCTCTTCTCTCCCACTTCAAATTTCTTGTGTGTGCTTGTGTTGTGCCATAGCTATATTTGTACTTATGTATACATCATCAGAACATGAAGGTAATCACAATGCTTAAGACAAAACTGGAGGACTCACTACTTCTGAGTATAAGTAGTTTCCAATAACTTATGAATATTTAGTAGGAGAATTTTGTCAGCACACACACAAAGTGTACCAAAATTTAATTAGCTGTGTCAACCAGCCGCCCCCTCACATGAGTCCTGGACCAACCCTTATGGAACGAGAGCTACAATATTTGAGTATGAAGTTTAGCCCATGTGCATGCACCTGAGTTATTTGGGGTTATTTTTCTGTCAACTTGGGAGGTATTACTATACCACCGACCATCCACACTTCATTTACTAACGGCTTTGCAAACATAGTCACATGTGAATACAATAGAAGATACCCACATTTTAGGGGCTGTTTTGTACTGTGCACTCCAAGCAATAGCTACCAGTTTAGCTACAGTAGTTTTGACTACAGTGCATTCATTCAGAATGGGTATAAGCCCCCAGTCAGTTCCAGCTTCGGATGTGCTCGCTAGGCTACATTCTTCTCATTCCCACAGGAAATGACCCATGGTATCAACTGTTGAGGCACATACTACAGTGTGCTAGCTGTTGAGTTTAGGGGTTTTCATATAATGAGCACTTTATAGTTCACTAGTTAGCTAGCAAGTGGATACATATATAGGACCCTCTATGTGACAGATGCATATGTCCATCATTATCAGATTCTGTGCCCTACCTTTAGTGTATTCACCCCTTATAACAGCTACAGCTCAGCTACAACAGCTACAGTTTCAAGTATGATAAGAAGTACCAGAATGACAATTGCAGTGTACCGATTGATATGAAAGTGAAAGTACATTTGTAATGCCACAAATTTCCCCAGATCGGAGCCTGGAATGATTGGTTGGTTGTGTCCAATAGCCTCTAGCTGCAGAGTTAGTTGCTTCACTTGTTGTATTGTACAATAACTGAAGTAAAGTCACAATATTTTGATGGAACATGAGTCTTCTAAAGAGTCTGTAACAGTGCTTCCTGGATGCCATGCAGTTCTCCATGCTATCAATGAAGGTCACACTACATACATGAGCAACTTTACACAAAGAGAGGCTTCTGGCTTCTGCACAGCCTAAGATTAGTTGTTCCAGACATGGATTTTGGCACCATCCAGACTGGCTGATGCTCATTGGCTCCACATATTGTAAAGGACATACAGTTGACCAATTTCTTTGGTCTATAAGTAGCTATACCAAAATTATTAGCTTGGTGATGGTTTGTTTAGGTAACAAGTGTATGCTTATGTTAAGTACATTCACAGCAGCAACATGTGTAAACAGGGATTATATAAAGCAAGTTTTTATCAACAATGAAAAATTCTCCCATAAAATAATCCAAATATGTGTGCAAAACATAACAGCAGTGTTATAATGCAAGATGATACAATATATCCTATAGTTAGAAAACCAGAAAAAGTTTATTCTGCAGAACATTGCTTTACTTGGCCTTGTTCCCAGGCACTCAGACAAGGCTATCCTTTGTTGTACAGTAATGGCTGAGTTGTTGGTGGAAGCTAGTGTAGACATCATGGTAGTGCCAGAACAACGTAAGGTATACATACTAAGAATGGGAGTTACTGATTAAATACAATCAGATGTTGAAAAATTGGAAGCATGCGTGGATGCAAAGTTAAATTTTGGCCAAAAAGTGATGAACATTCTTCATTCTACCGTCCATATCGGTAGCCTCATTTGACATTTGTAAAGTTATAAGGGTCTAGAAGTGAGCTTATATAAATCCACTAGGATCAAGTGGCTGTTTTGGACCTGGGGGTGAGGCTAGTCACAGTAGCTACTAACACCGTACTAACATGCCTAATATGGAACATCTGTACACGTGTGTTTATATTAGTACATGTATAGCATCCATACATGTGTGCTTTTATTACACAGTGTGTGTAGCCTCGTTCCCAGGCCTTCCCACCTTCCAATTTTTGATCACTTGCAGTATGCAGCTGCAAGCGATCAAAAACTGGACAGTGGGAAAGCCTGGGAACGAGGCTACACATACAGATGCAAGCAAGTCTAAAAACCCAACAAGCCAGTCATTCATCTGTATGTTATTTTTGCATCTTGATCATGAGGAAACAAAACAGCAGGGCCACCATTATTCTAGCATTGACTGCAGGCTCTCCCAACATTAACAAACCCTTAATTACCTTCGGTTCCAGGCTCTCTTAGCCTCATGGCCAGCCAGATAGTCATACCGGGCTGGTCACGTGACTAAGGCTCTCGCCGCTCTACTATGTCTGTAGAGAGAGCCTGTTACTAAGGCTACCATTATTCTGGAAGCAATGCAATACATTTTTTCGTAGGTACGTAACTGATGTCAATTTTTGCTTATGCAGTCTACACTATAAATCTGCTGCGCATTCTATCATGTACAAAGCAACTGCAAATGGAAAGCTATATATACAACATAAAACACTGTGATAACAGTAGATTGGCTATAATAGATGATGGTGCTCACACAATATGGTGCAAAAGACAAAAATTGGTTCAGACAGCTACAGACAGTTGTGTGTAAACAATGATGTGTGATATGGTAAGTGTTACAAACACGCATTGTGAGAGTACAATAGTCACACACATAACTGCAGCTGGCAGTTTACACACTCAGAGGTCAGTCACTGTAGGATCTTGCACATATCTCATTGTAGTGTTCTCATGTTCTGCAGGCTGGGGCTGCACTGGAGGTACAGTTGATGTAGGTGAACGCATCACAGTGTAGTTGTCCTCGCTTATGACACTTGAAGGGATTATCACAGTTGGAACAGTTGCATTCTCATTGCATTGCAGGGCTGCCTCTGGGTTGAAATGTGTAAACTTGCTGTCCAGAGAGGGCTCTGCGGCTGGGTAAGTAGGAATGTTCCCATAGGGAGATGGTGGGGCAAAGTTTTGATTGGGTAGCGGGCTAATATTTTGGGTAACTGTTTCATACACTGGTCCAGCATAGATTGGGTTAGGCACCATTGGCAAACGCTTAGACTTGCTTATTGAGGCTCTCCTGCCTGTGTGTGTGTGTTTGTGTGTGTGTGTGTGTGTGTGTGTGTGTGTGTGTGTGTGTGTGTGTGTGTGTGTGTGTGTGTGTGTGTGTGTGTATGTGTGTGTGTGTGTGTGCATGTGTGTGTGTGTATATGTGCGTGTGTGTATGTGTCAGTGTGTGCGTGCATGTGCATGCGTACGTGTGTGCGCGTGCATATATATGTGCATGCATGTGTGTGTGAGTGTGTGTGCGTGTGTGTAGGTGTGTGTGCATGTGTGCGTGTGTGCATGTTTGTGTGTGCCATGTATTACTAGTGTAGGTATCATTATATATGGTTTAGCTGGTACATAATAGCACCCAAGATGCCATATTAAGATCTTCAGATGTGGTGACTGCTAATAGGCCTTACAACACACGGTATATAAAGTCATCGCTCAGGCTTCCACAAGCCATACAAGGAAGCCATTGAGCTCTGAGGTATTCTTCCAATGTTATAAGGATTCAGCAACACCCAATACACCAATGTGCATGTGGTTTAGAAAGTAAATGAATTATTAATCAGGCATAAAGTTCAGACTTGGTTCCATAGGGTGTTTGTAATAATTAGCGTCCCTCCATTGGAGGTAGTCATTTTACACGTTGGTCAGCAACGTTCTTATGAGTTAATTGCCTGGGTAAATGGTTAGGTATATAAGTAGGTTAAAATCTTCACCTGAATTACTTATACTCCGATGATTTGTCCAAACAGTGTCTAAGCACTAGCCATGCTTGGGCAGTGCTAATTGATTTTCTGCTGGTGCCCTCAACCTATTAACAACATCCTAAGTATCCCAGGCCTTAGAGTGTTTAAGTGGCATTCTGTATGGGCACTATCCTCTACCAAAGATGTGCAATCATGGTAAGTAAACAACAAACGCGAATGTGCGTTCACAACTATGATTGAAATAAAACCTATGCACCCTGGAAGGGGCATGTGTTAATTGTCAGGTTACACCACTCTAGTAAATGTGCTATAATAAAAGTATTATGGGAACAAAATACCAAACAATGGGTTGTTGGAGCTATGATACTGCGTTAGGTTGGTAAAGCACTTACAGAGTGTCACTTCATTGCTAAATGTATACACAATAAGCATTAAACTGCATAGCAATGTATAGTTAGCTACTTACTTCTGTATTTGTATCTTCGACGGAGGAGGATGACTGTGATCAGTATTAGTATGATGGCTAAAATGAGGATGATCATCACCCCAAAACTTGAGATAAGAGCAATCTTCAGGGTATCATCTTCTGTTGTCATAGTTTCTGTTTAAAAAGGATGCAGTTCCACTGTGTATTCAATATAATGACCTCTAGTATGTACTGTCTTTAGTATATTTATTGAGTGAAGCTTTGAGCACGGTTTCTCTGACAACATGTTGAGGAAGCATGAAAAATGGGGTTTAGGAAGTTGAAAGGTCAAGTAAGGCAATGATGACTTTTGAAAGAAAAGATCAGTGTTTAAATGTGTTGGAAAGCAAAGCAGACTTGAGCTTTGAACTCTTTCGGTCCCTCTTCCCATGCCACCTCACAATTAGCTCTCTGGTGCCATAGTACTACTCTCTTCACACAATAAGCACGATTGTGTAACCTCTGACACACATACATAGCTATGTACACAATAGCTATTATGCACCTATTGATGTTGTTATTGTTATTCTTTCACCTGTTGTCACTCCTTGTGTAGTTGTGGGGATTTCTAGAGTCACATCTGTGAAACAGAGGGGTATCTATGCAGCTCGTAATTTATTGCACACACTAACAACTGAGGATAATATCAGTGCTTCACATGCAGTATACATAATAGTTTTATGCCTTGAGCTCTCTTGTGTGGGCTCTCATACATGGGCTCTCATGCATGGGTTCTTGTGCATGGGCTTTTGTGCATGGGCTTTTGTGCATGGGTTCTCGTGCATGGGATCTTGTGTATGGGCAAATGCCTGGTAATGAACCTACCTCCTAAGTTGACTTTAAGCAAATGTATACCATAGCAGGACAAAGCATATTTGGAACATCAACAAAATTTTTAACCCCATGAAAATTTCCAGCTATACAATATTGGAACTTGCAAGCAGACTTAAGTTGCTAATATACACCTGGTTCATACTCACTACACAGTACCCTTCCTTTAGCTAACTAAACTGTCAATCGTCAAAACTACACACTCTTGCATTCGTCACAGACAGCCAACCTACGGATGACAGCTACCATGTGACTCAATATACTTACCAACAAAGAACAGTTGAGATGATGTGCTTATTCCACCTGAAGTGCCCATTCCACCTGGAGTGTTCACACTCACAACCACAGAGTATCTTGCATTCATTACCAAACCATCACGTATGGTCTTTTGTACCGGAGCCAATCGCTGATTAGGCACTATTATGGGTCCAACCACAATTGCAGCATCTCCCTCACCATCAACTTGTTGCAGTGTGATGGTATATGAAAGTTCTTGGTAGGGACAGACCTGCGGAAGCTGAAAGCAAAGTAAAATCCAAATGAATAGCAATGTCTGTATATAAGAATCATGATAATGTGGATCGCTTCCACCATTCAGCTATTATTTACAGTTATATAGTGAACTGCTCAAACCTTTTAGTTGAAGGTGAACTGCTACAAAACCCCAGCCATCAAAATTTCATTATACTAATATATTTTGCAAGTGATACGGTACATACATACATACATACACACACACATACATACATACATACAATATGTACAAAAGTCACAGAATTGTGTATTCAGACACACAATTCTTACCTCAAACTCTAACTCAAGATTTGGAGTTCCATCTTGCTGGAAAATGATATTATATGTTGGTTGAGAATGAAACACTGGAACTGTGTGTGAATAGAAAGAGAGGAATTCTGCTTTTCACATTGTAAGTGCCATGATGATGAAACACTGGTTCTGCATGCATGCAGTGTAACTTGAGGAGTCTTTAACAACTTTTTCTAAAACTTCTACATCAGTTTCCAATTAAGTAGTGCAGTATGTTATATTAATACCAAAACCATATGTGGTCAAACAAATCTTCCATAACTATAAGGCTTTCAAGTAAAATGCCGTATTGACTCATTGAGCATCAATAAAACACAATGAGAGTAGTAATATAATATGATAACCCTTTCAGGTCTTTAATGGGATACGGGACAAACATGTCTGGCCAGCTGCACAAAGGATACATTTCGAGTGTAACACCTTTCATAGCGCACAAGGGAAAGTTTGTAGAAGGCACAATTTCCCACTCACTACTATACTTCCCATATCAGAACAATACACTATGGCTATCTACAATTGTACAGCAGTCTCAGGTTAAATACACAGGATGTTATGCACAAAGTCAATTTATTAGTGATATAGTAAACTAGTAATGATTTTATCGAGTTGCGCCTACTGCCATTAGATGGCAGTTTGCACCCTAAACTGAGGTACTTATTCGAAAGAAGACAGGCATCGAACTCCTCCAATGATGCAGCTGATACCACACCTCACCCTTAGGAAATCCTCCAGTGACAACTGCAGGAGCACTGTCTCCAAGAGCATTGGATGCTGTGACATTAAATCTCAGTTCAGCACAGTGTTGGGCAGGAGCACTAGCAGTCAGTGTATATGTGAGATTAGTAGGAGTCAACACCACAGGATCTGCAGTAATGCCACTGCTTCTGTTCTCCATTCTCACTGTGTAGCGTAGTATCTCATGCGCAGGCCATGTGAAGGGAGGGTCCCAACTCAGTTGCAGGGTTGCATTCACAACATGCAGTGAAACATTGGGAGTTGCTGGACCACCTTTAGTTTAGTGGAAAGTGAATAAAAATTTAACCAATGCTGTTCGGTCTGTGGACCTCATGCTGTCAATCATAAAATGTAGAGGAAGGATTGGTAAAAGAGACGAAGTCAGGAATTCAGTGTAAACCTTTTGCTTTGACTATGTAGACATGCACTTGAGGTTTTCATCGGCAGCAGCTTACACTGTTATTGTCATTTGTATGTTATCCATGGTATTACATACTACCATCAAGGGCTTTGATCTGTCTAAACAAAATGGACCCGATGCTATACCAAGACCTCAATATCAATAGAGATAAATAACACAAACAATATCATAATTATGTGTAGTGAAACCTCTATACGGTGGTCATCTTGGGCTATTATTTTGGTTGCATTAATTAAAGAAGGTGGTTGTATTGGTCTAGTAATACGTAGAGATGGCGTGCTACCACACAGAGTGACCTTAGTAGAGGTTCCACTTTGCTAGAATCTCCTGGAGCAGCCAGAGCACGGTATATTAGCCTCGTTCCCAGGTTCTCCCCTCGCCCCAAAAACAGCCTGGGAACGAGGCTAACGGTATATATCAAGACTTACCCATAACAATTAGTTCAGCAGGATCACTGAAAGTAGCTCCATCCAGATAGACAGAACAGCGGAAGTTAGTGTTGTTGATAGCAACTGAGGCCACGACAGTTACATTCAGATTGTGTATGTGATTGTCACCACTGTCATCAGCTTGTTCATCATGAAATGTAAAACCTTTGTCAATATACTCTTGTTCATTAAAATCGTCAACTCTGTGATTATTTATATACCATCTTGCATTACGTCCCCTTGCTTTGCAAAAGAAACTTGTAGTGGTATTGACTGGTACAGTCTGGTTGGATGGAGTCACCAAGATCACTGAAACAGACAATGTATTGCTAAAATAGTTAGCAACGAATTCGGAAGTCTTCAATAACATGACGATCGACATAATATAATATTCAGTAGGCTACAAAAAAGCTACCGATAGCCGCAGTATAGCTAAACATTAAACCAGACCAAGATATACAAGTTACAGTGTAAATACAAACACAAACTGTGAAACAACGCTCACACTGGGCATTACCTCCTGCATCTGCAGTGCACGTATGTACCACGATCTGAAGTACTAGCGCTGCCAGTGCAGGGAGAGCGGCGGACATTCTGGACAACCTCTGACGTGCCAGCTATACCGAATGAACCGCAACCATAGGAAACACGTTCAATGCAGATTTACATAAAGCGTTGACATACCAACGTACCACTTTTGACAGGCTGTTACTGACTTGCTCTGTGGAGGCTGATCATATATGTGCCTCTATAGGTGGGAGGAGCTTTGACATCAACCGCTGCGCAGCGCAGCGCAGTGGCGCTAACTATATATGGATGATGTATAGCTTGGAAGCCGGACGTCATGCAACTAGCTTACTTTACCCTTCATCCTAGTTAAAAGGGGTGGGTTATTATTAGCATATAAATCTGTTCTGAATGTGAGTGTCTGTTCTCTATCATGACGACATAGCTAATATACTGTGGCTTCCAAAAGGGCACCCACATCAGTCTTGGTTACTTCACAATGTGGTTCTTGGCAAGTATAGCTATGATCTTGATTTGCTACACACACCGGTGAGTCCACACGAGTGGGTTGCAGGTTGGAAAATAACATGAGTTGTTAGCAGGAACAGGAGCAGGAACCTAGACTGAGTGGAGGTAGCTGTCCATTTTAGCTGTCCATTTTAGCTGGTTAACTTGAACTTAACTTGGAGCTGTCTGACTGTTTACAATTACATGTACCTATGCTGCAAAGGTGATCTGCTACAGTCTTACTAACTGAACTGATTACTGTTGCGTGGTTAGTTGTAACTGTTGCATAATTATGTATGTTAGCTGTAGAAAGGTGAGGTGGTCCCAATTCTACTTATGGCTAATAGTTAGTAAGCTTTGTAGTTAGTGATGAGCCACCTGTCATGCATGGTGTATCCATTTTCACTGAGAGATTACCATATTTTGCCACAATAATAGGACAGGTGTCTCTAATCACTGGAAAGGAGTATGGAATAGAACAGTAAATGCACACAATTACAGCTAACTCATGTAGCTAACTGGTGCCGTTCAATCAAGGTTGAGCTACCTAGCTATAATTTGTCTAGGGCTCTTATCTCACTGCAGAGGCTGTATGAAGAAGTCCAGTGTTGCCGGCATACTTCCTTGTTTGGTATCATGATGTCACAGTCAGAAGATGGGGATCCCCAGACCTTTACCCTTCATCCTAGTTAAAAGGTTGACTCATCCTCTGCTACTAAGTAGCAGAGGATGAGTCCAAAGCTTACACAAAGCTAATGACTAGCTAGATGATCGGGATGACTAGCTAGCTAGACTCGCTAGATGGCCGGCTCCAAAGCTTATATATATACATCTAGTTAATGACTAACTCCATTACCATGCATGGGGGCTCTGCTTACTACTATCAAGGAAGGCTGCTACTAAGGTTGTGAGATCTAAAAATGACCAAGGATCGAGGTGCACAGAGAGTAAAGAGACTGAGGATCAAGCGCTAATTTCTGCCATCCCATTTTTGACCACAACGACATTCCATAACTATAATGGAATGGAACTGTGAATGTACGTAGTTGCAGCTAACTCATGTAACTGGTGCTGCTCAATCAAGGTTGAACTACCTAGTGTACCTCTAGGGCTGCTATCTCACTGCAGAGGCTCTATGAGCAAGTACTGCATTAGCCTAGTCCCCAGGCCCTTCCCCCCTGAGGAGATCGCATTGCTCCTATAACCAAGCATGGTACTGTAGCTAGCTCATCATCAGGTGCTTGGTTATGGCAAAGCCAGACTCTCATACGAGTCTGGCTTTGCGAGACTGATATGTCATTTTCACACGACACCATGCAGGTTACTAGACTACAGTGAGAAAAAGACAAAAAGGAAGGAGCAATTCTCACTGACCTTTGTTCTGCTGGCAATGTAGCTATAGCTAGCTAACTGAGTTTAGCCTATCAATGCATCTACTCTACACTAGCCAAACTTTTGGATGTGATTGACGTCTTTAAGTAGTGTCTAAAACATAAGGAGATATAAAGGGGCCACAACAGTAATATGTGGGAATGCATGAACACAGGTTACACTTCCAACTGTAAGATGAAGTAACTAACCAACTAGGAGATTTATATATGACTTGTGTGTTTGTATTGGTGCTTACCATATGTTTGATTAGGGATACTGGAAAACCGGAATAACAATAGCGGAACAACGGAACGACACTCCAAGAATGCGTATATATGTGCACAGTACGCAAGCCACGCCCCTTTGCCTAGACTAGTCCTATATTCAGAGGTTAGATCCTGTAGTGTAGAAGTTTTTGTGAGCTACGGATTCTTGCTGGCGAGGATTCACTACCAAACTAGGCTTTTTTATTTCCTATCGAGGTAAGTCCTCAAGCTTTTAGGACAGTGTTACGTTAATTCATCTCATGCATATCTAGCTAACCACATAACTGCCTGTCAAAGCCTACACTCCTCAACTGCGCTCAAAGATTAGTACCCTTGTTCTATTGAGACCTTCGACAATTGCCGCTTAGCCAGGTAAACAGTAGTGGTCAGATAGGCGGCATTTTGTCACTACATGAAATTTCAGCCAGCAAGAGACTCCTGGCTTAGCCCACAACAGCATTGGATCAGTCAGGATCTAACTTGCTCAAACAAAAAATGCTTCACAGTGGGATCAAGGTGCACACAGTTTTGGGGAAAAAAACCTTTGTATATACCGTCTTGTCCGGGCAAGCGCCCATCCCCGAGCGAGCGCCCACCGCCGCCAATCTTGGCAGTTCTGAGGTCCTCCGTGTAACCGCCCACCATGCCTAAATTCTTGCGTGTAGTGAATCGAAAGCTACGATCATTCTGATGTGCTTCAGACGCCACCACATGTACATGCGGCTGCAAAGTTCGCACAGGATCCGGTAAAGTACAGCGTAAAGTCCACATTGCGATACGATAAATACGCATGCGCACTTCTAAATTGGGAGGCTGTCTTTTCACCCAATCCCATGTGGTACCGCCCTAATTGATATGTGACTTCCGGTGCAACTTGCACGGTGAAGTCGGGCTAGTCACTAGCGCTCTCAGTTTCCTACGTCAGTTTGGACCTAGGCTAGGCTAGACTCGTGCAGCACGGAACTAGCTAGATGACTTCTTTCAGCGTTAGTACATGACGTTATAATTATGTTCTTTACTAAAGTAGCCTGCCTGCATAAAGAATAAGGCTGATATTACTAAAGTCTTGTTTTACTGGTTACGTTTTACTGTAAGTTGTTCAGCTGAAATTCAACCATGCAAGTTGATCCAAATCAGAACTGACTGTAAAATTTGACCATGAATACTTACAAAGAAAAAACAAACAAAAAAAAAACATCCTCATACCCAGGCCTTCTAATCATGCGTTATTTTCTTGCAGTACGGCTGACAAGCACTGGAGTAAGAAGGACTGAGGCTAACAAAAATTGACTGGATACAAAAATGACTACATACAACATGACAGCATGCACAGAACTCTTGCATGTAACCATCATATGTTAGGTCTTCACGTGGGAGGATACAACAGGCAGATCTTGACTGAAGCTTCTACACTTCTCAATCTGCAAAGACAAATATAGAAAAGTTTCTATCAACTCCGTCTCGTGCCCAGACAGTTGTTCAACACGCGGAGGGAAAAAAGTCTGGTCAATGGTCTATTCCGTTTTTGATCCAAGCACCACGATGGTGGTGTTCCAATCACATTGCATCACCAATTTTTAAACCGCAAGGAACAAAAACAGAATAGGCTATTGACCAGACTATTTTTCCCTCCCTGTGTGGATAAATAGTCTGGGAATGAGACTAATCAAATCCTGGACACTTGTGATAACAGGACACCTGTGTATACATACCAAATAAAGTAGTAAATATATGTGCATAGGATTAAGTTATTCCAACTAGGTGGATGGATAATTACCCAAGGCTCCTATCGATGACTTTTCACTCAGAGCTTCAGATTGTGCGGCTGATATTTGAGGGTGGTGTCTCATCAAAAGTCGACAGTATGCATGACGTTATGAGGAGGGGTCACAACGTCACAGTGATATTATTTTGGAAAAAATAGTTTGTAGATTCTCCCTTAGAAGGGCCTTATGCTAATTATGTTTATGCTTCTGTCTGCATTTTACTTTCACTGGGTCTTACACTTTTAAAACCACTTGTGTGATGTGATGAGGACACACTTTAGCACAAAGGCACACCCAGTCACCCACTATCAGTCCTATGAAATCTTCCCTTTCCTTCTTGCCACACTCACAATCTAGTCTCGCAAGCCCGACCCACTTCCACAAGAAAAGGGAAGGGTATGGTGAACTGCGTATACAAGCTGTGTCCCGCCGCACTGTACAGTGTGGTAAAATCACATTGCAGTATTTTGTCACATGACGCATTATGTCACTGTTTGAGTTGTCGGAATTCAAGATTAGTATTGCCAACAATGTGCCATGAAGCCATAAAACCAGCATGAGGCATATCACGTGATGGGATAACTGAGTTCTAGAATGTTCTAGAGGTGAATAATTGTGGTTTACAAGATTACATAATAATGAATAAGAGTTGTACAGATTACATAATAACCAAGAAAAGAGTTCTTACTGAGAGTGCATGTTTTAAAGTCACCAACATGAGTAGCAATAGCAGTCTTGAAAATGGCAAAAGAGAGCTAGGGAATCTTTTACACTACTGCAGAAGCTGTATAAAACACTTCGACTATACTTCTCGGCGAGCGTGCTTACTCCACAACAGGTAATTCAAGAGTGCATTATTTGAAATCTGGTTATGTCATCCAGCTAATTGCATTCCGGTGGGACACGGCTTGTATACGCAGTTCACTAGACCGTTCCCTTCTCTTACGGAAATGGGTCGGGTTTGCAAGACTACTTACAATCTACCAGGAGGTTTGGGGAGCAGACAAAAGTGGCCAGATGTGGTAAGAAGTCTCTTGTATTCATACACAAGAGCAGGAATTAATCCTTGTCCCCATCCCAGTATGCTACCCTCTCTCATTTACACGTAAAGTAAAACATCACTAAATCTATAAACTGCCTTACCTGTTGAGGAGAACACGCAGGTCCTGCTGTTCGCAAGCGCAGTCTCCAACACATCTGCCCTCATCAATGACCTTTCGTCCTGGAGGCCTATCACGTGATCCGCATGGGATTGGGTGAAAAGACAGCCTCCCCTTCTAAATTTGTCATGGGCAACACTGGGTGAGCGACGAGAATGAGACTGGGATTGATGATCTGCCAGGAAAGAGTCACTTGGGCATGCCAGAAATTACGCATCTATCAATGTTATGCCCCATGACCCCACCCCCAAATCAGGATATAGTGGGGCAAGGTGGGGGTTTGACTACTGATTGACATCAATTGACCCTATATCCGGGCAGACACTGTAATCAAATCCCGACTATTGTGGCACTATCTGCAGTCAAACCCTCCATCAACTGATAGGCGCATTAACAATAATAAGCAGAAATTGGACAAAGGTACGTAGGTATATAAAAGCATAAATGGCACGGCAAGCATACATAACAAAACATGCATGCCTGTACCCTTTTCAGCAAGATTGTCCACCATCGCTGCTGTAGTTAACAACTTGACATTAGATTAGTGCTGTTACTCGTAGTAATAGCCTTTGGTTAGCTTTCCCTGCCAGCGTCCAGCAAAATAGAGTTCTGAAAACGCAGCCACGTTGTGCTCAACAGCCCGATTACGCATACCACGCCTACCGGAAATATACCGGAAGCCTCTGAGTTGGAGACACCTCGCTATAAGGGACAAAATGTTGGTTCCCAATGGTGTCCGTTATAGAGGGGTTCCACTTTCACTGCGAATAGCAATCCTAATAATAATAATAATAATAATACAGTTCAACTATGCAGTCTAAGGTAATCAGATTCCCGACTATTGGGGCACTGTCTTCAGTCAAACCCCAACATAATCCCCATCAACTGCCAATGCATATAAACTTTGATAGGTGCATTAACAATGATAAGCAGAAATTGGACAAAGGTAGGTATATAAAAGCATAGACAGCATGGCAAGCATACATAACATGCCTGTATTATAATTGTGTGCATGGACTGCAACATTGCAGTTCACGCAACATATAATGTATAATGGAGGAAGTAAAATATAAAGTTCTCGCATTTACAATGTCACAGTGGAAGTGATTACAGAGAACTAAATAATGTCAGTTCCTTTGCAGAGTCTTTTAGTGAATGGTGGCACCTCTCCCCTTGACCTTGTTTGGTATCTTCTCTTGGGAATTTGTTGAACTGCCATGGGAAACTGAGCTGCAGCACGAGGTGTTCGGGGTGACGACATTTGGTCATGGGATGGCTTAGTGCATGGGTCCTGATCTGCCATGGGCAACTGAGCTGGACCGTGAAGTGTTAGGGAAGACGGCATTTGATCAAGATGACCCTTGAAAACGGCATCTGTGGATTACGATCTCCCAGGGGTGACTGAGGAAGTGTTGATGGTGACGGCGTTGGTCCTGGGGCAGCTTCACTGGGTGGTCATCTTCCAGGGGTGACTGAGATGGACTGTGTCGGTGATTGTACTCTTCCGGGAGAGATGGACTGGAAGGTGCCTGAACGGTTCCTGTCACACCATTGTCTCCTGTACCCCTTAACACAGTGGTGCAACTCCAAATGATCTGATGGCCATGCAGCTACAAACTGTCACTTTACTGTCATAATTTTTTCCTCTCAAGATGCATCCAGTAACTTGAAAGTCAGTACATAATTGTACATAGTGGTCTTAGAATTGCACTTGTAAGTCAGTGAGTTTTCATTGGAGATGTACCTATTGTATAAAAACATGGAGGGCAATAAGGGAATGCTACTTTAATGAAGCTTTCAGTGGTCCTAATACTCTTTTAATTTATGGGGACCTCGAGTTAACAAGGCATGCTTGGAGCCATTTTCTTTCCACTTGAGTAGAAAAAAAAGCTTTCTTTCCCCTCACCTTTGAGCAACATAAGACATGGAATAGGAAAGTAAGAAGAAAATAGATGAATTGGAAATGTGATTGTGAGCTTACCACTCTTTAGCTGCAGCTGGGTCTCTTTTGGAAGGCTGCTTAGTTTCACTGCACAACACTTCCTTTTGATTGCAGTTTTCCCCCTCACGATGGTTGTGGTGTTAGCTGTTGGGAGTAGAAAGTCTCTTGAAATGTTTTTGTGGACCCCAAACTCACCAGCCTCTATTGAAGTTTTTTGGTTTTGTAGAGGGGAAGGAAAGTTCTTTAGCAGTATCTTCCAAGACAACAGCAACAACTTCCTCAGTTCCCACCAAAGTATTTGTTCACATGTACTGCAAGACCTACACAAAAACAAAGCACAAACACAACAAGTGAATGAGTGGCTTAACAACAGGTATATGGTGACCACTCAGTATTTTGGACCATTATATGTACTCATTCTAGTAAGTAACCTAGATATTAATATATTACAAGTCACAAAAAAGTTTTCTGAATGAAAACAAGCGCATGTATGGATGGAACCCTCAAAAACCAACCAAACTAGATGGGAATGACACCACAACAATTTCACACCATCCCTACATCTTGTGCCATTTTGCCAACTATGCTTTGTGTTTGTTAGTTGTGTGCATAGGAGGGTTGTGGAGGCAGTGGGGTGGGTAGTGCTGGGTGTGGACTGCATGTTAATGTGTATGGGGAGTGAGTTATGTTGTGGGTGGCTGCAATGTAGTTGCTATACTGAGCATGGCAGATATGGTCTGTCTTGAAGTAGTCTCGCAAGCCAGACCCTTTCCGCGCAGCACTGATTGCTTTCAGTATGCGGCACGCGGAGGGAAGAAGTTTGA
The DNA here is from genome assembly GCA_949130485.1 of Agelas oroides. Classification (NCBI taxonomy): domain Eukaryota; kingdom Metazoa; phylum Porifera; class Demospongiae; order Agelasida; family Agelasidae; genus Agelas; species Agelas oroides. Next base: position 12,071,642 of record OX422183.1, on the reverse strand, counting down.
TGTTTGGGTTTACAATTTCACTTTGGATTTATGACGATTCTTAGTTCCTCTGCGTGCCGATACTGAAAGCGATCAGTGCTGTGGAACGGAAAGGGTCTGGCTTGCGAGGCTAGTCTTGAATGTAGAAACTGTGGAGTGCATGAGCTGGGTCTGTATGGTATGTTGGGGTAAGTTATGTTGTGAAATTTTATTGCTGCTGGACATGGCATATATGGATTGTCTTTTATGTAGAAGGCTGTATATTGTTCAGTGCATTTAGTGGGTGCATGTGAATAGACTAAGTGCATGTAGAGAGTTTTGTGGTGTGCATAGTTGGCAAAATGGCACAAGATGTAGGGATGGTGTGAAATTGTTGTGGTGTCATTCCCATCTAGTTTGGTTGGTTTTTGAGGGTTCCATCCCTACATGCGCTTGTTTTCATTCAGAAAACTTTTTTGTGATTTGTTCCTGCTGTTTTGGGTTTTTTTTGGTAGTTTATTAGGAGTTTAATGAGGCTTTGCATGCAAGCTTATAAATCCCGCGCTCACTTCATGTGGACTACTAATGGGTTCACCGAAAAACTCTCCATAGACTGTCACCACAGAGTATTGAGTCGTAAGACCCCATACAGGAACAGTTTGATGGTGAGTATAGCTATAGTCTAAATCCGTTTGAAACCAGAGCATATAGGGGTCTATATGGAGCTGAACAACCACCAGTTTCTGTGGCCTCCTCCTCTAGTGCAAAAGTTTTTGAATGAAGCCATGCACTGTTGACTCAGTGCTACTAGCTGCACTAGAGCAGTTCGAGTATACCAAGCTACCAATAGGGTCCTACTTGCTGCGTTGGAGAAAACTCAGAGGCACAACACAAAAGGAGGATGTTAAGAAGACACCAGCCAAAATGCTACCATCAACTTGCAGTAAACATTGTATGTGTACTATATGCATTGTTGTAAATGACTATAACAAGCAAATTGAAAATGTGAAAGTTGACAATAAAAATTGAATATCAGTGGCTAGTGTTCTAAGTCATATAGCCCACCTAGATACGAATAACTTGATGGTTAAAACACTAGCTGGCAAGTACCAGCTAGTGTTTTAACCATCAAGTATACCTCGTATCTAGGTAATCTAGTCAGTTGCTAGTCATATAACCCAAATTGACTTCAGCTACGGTCTAAATGGAAGTAGAAACTGCTGCACTTGCAAACTGCATGTGCTAATTGTGGGAGTCCTCACATACACTTTCATTTACAGCAGCTCTAGCAATACATACCTTATAATACTTCTCCTGGAAACATGCACAACCCCTCTATGTCTGTTTGCATGCGTTTATATACCACCTGACTTCGGCTGTTGCTGTCTATCTTTCACGGTAAGCTAGATCTAAACACGTGCTCTTCCGGGGGCGTATGCGCTATGAATAATGTTATTGCAACAAAATGGCGTATAGCACTAAGTATTAACATCGGAGTGCTTGAGAATCACTGTAGAATAGTTCGAGTTCTACGATAACGATAAGTAGTGAGTGCAATACCCGGTGATTTATGCTGGTTTTTCGCGTTTGAATCGCTGTAATAGCTTCAGCCGTTATCGTGCTTGCCTGGCTGACAGTTACACTGACAGAAGAAAGAAAGAAAGAAGGAAAGTCAGAAGATAGACGATTTGCCCGTTTTAGCGACTTGCCGGTCCGGTACTTCAGCGATGCTCTCCAGCAAAGTTAATGGTCCCGTTGCTCATGGAAGCACTCGGTAATGCCTGATATGGCTCATAGAGGCCTTTGACTAATCTAACGTAGACATTTCGAGCGTGTCATTGGTGCACTTTTAATGTGGCCGCCATTTTTTTTCGGGGTCATCCCTACATATGGCGTACTACCGTACGCCATGATACTACCGTACGCCATGATACTAGCCTCTTTCCGTGGTTTCCTTTCAGAGGCTCTTCAAAGGCATAGTGCTAATTGGCTCAGGAATGTAATTTAATGTGCACTTAATTACATTCCTGAACCAAGTAACTAAACTGGTGTTTTCTGCTATCCTGTTGAGTTTTGCTCGGGGATCAGGCTCAGATCGGCTTCTGTATTTTACAACAAAACTATCAGCAAGCTTTCTTTGTCCAGCTCCAAGATTTTATCCCGTATGGGACCATGCAATGTCCAACATCCTCTGAACTAGGCTGGGCTAGGCTGACCTTTTTACTGGTACCTGCTGCCAATTCCTCCCCTTCTGAGTATAGCACAGGAGTTTTGAATGAAGCCATCAGAGCAATTCAAAGACGAAGACTAAAGAGCTACTCTGTGGACAGAATACAAAGCAGCTCAGAAACAACACATGGAAGGAGAAAAACAAAAGAATAAATGCAATTCAGAGACAACAACTGGAAAGGAGAAAGCTAAGAAGGTGCAAGCCAATGAAGGCCAAAGTTGATGCCCATACTAAAGAAAATTCAGGCTGATGCCAGATGTTGCCAGCAAATTTTTAAAGGAGTGAGGGAAGTCAAAGCAGCAAGTGAGGCGGTCCCTGATGATCATGACAAGAATTCAATATCAACCTGCAACCTTTCTCAACTATGCTCTGAAACAGATACACATATACTAGGTTGCTGTATCTATTGCTACAAGAACAAGAGAGGGGCAGAGTACTGTCGGCTGGTGCACAAGGCTGTTCGGGAAACTGCATGCTGTGAATGTGAACAAAATGGGACCAATACCACAAAATGTCGACAAGAAATGCATCATGATAGTGCAAATGGATTCTACATGAACAAAGTTACCTCAACAGGGTCAGAACTCCCACAATGTTGCCTGGAACTACAAGGTCTCCAGATGAAGTGCTACTCCTCAAGACCTGGAGAAATGAATGAGCCATATGTAACGGGGTACATGGTGCCTTACAGTGTCCACAACTGGGAAGATTGGTTTCAGCGATTCACAGATGGGATTTGAACACACAATTTGCTCAGGAAGCAGAGGTACACACGGTCAAGGGAGACAGAAGTGATGAAGATGGAAGGGAAGCTCTACACATACACATGCTTATATAAGTGCTTGCATGTACATATTGAAGTCACTCTGCCTTGGGAAGAAAAATCGCTCATCACTTGAAACTAGACGATCTGGATGTAAAGCAAGTTTGCAGGTTTGACTCTTGTAATGGTGTGCAAGTTTTGGAAATCCAATACCAATGATGAGTGGTCATTTACCTGCACACAACCCATTCTTGGTCACTGACCTACTGACCATGACGCTGCTTCCACCGATAGTTGCTGATGCTGAGCTCGTAACAAGATTCATTGCTGAACCAAAGGGCTGTAAGGCTTTCCCTAAAACCTTGGGTGGAAGAGTTGATACCCAAACACCTCAATGTAGGTGTGATAACCAGCAAGCCATCTGATCACAATCAAGCATACTACCCACGGCTGAATTTCAAGTGGAGGTGGGAAGGCTTACCTCTCTCCCTCACAATACTACAGGATGAACACTCCGATTTAGCTATGTCTTGTTGAAGAGGACAAGTCAGCTCTATTTATGTCAACTCCAATACCACTCCATCAAACAGCTGGCTCCAAACTGCTTCGCCTCCTAAAGCAGTTGGGGGATGAACTTGCCAAGTGCAGTGGAGCTGTTTTCATGGTTGATGACATAACCATCTTGGAAATTGTGCAGAGAAAGCCATTTACAGCTGCTATTAACACCTTCCATCTGCGAGGCAGAGGAGCTACCCATTCTCAAGAACTTGATGAAGGAGATGGTGTCAGAGTATCAGAGAAAAGCAAAACTCATAGCATGAGCAAATCAGCTGACACATCGACACAAGAACTGAAGCAAAAGATCAACACAGGATATCCAATACAACCCAAATGACTAAGGCTAAAGGATGATCCCCTCAATGCAGAACTAGTGGGGTCACCTTAAAAGCAAAAAGACAGATGCAAATACGTGTGTGACCCCATCTACCATCAGTATTTTCCTTCCTTTTCATCCATTTGGCTATCAATAATTCTTTTACAGGAACAGTGATGTTGTATTTGAGCACCAACAATTGGAAAATGCATTGCCAAAGATTGAAAGCAACAAGGTAGCTACCTTTCTTTTCATTGGTAAAGCTAGTTGACGTATCAATGTTTCTTTTGCACTGGAAATGACTGATCTCCCCAGCAGCATAGCTACATGTAGGTACATGAAATCTGAAATGATTTAGTGAAGTGCAGACCGAAATATGTGTTTCAATTAGCAAGGTGTCTTCATTTTAGGGGGAGATTAGTATATTGAAATTGGTCATAGTCAAATGCCCTGCAATTCTAGCATGTCCTTCAAAAGGGGTTCATTTTGCTACTCAGGAACCCAAGAAGAAGTTTGGTTAGACACAACTGGCTAAAACGATGCTGCATCCATGCACAGACAGTGTAATAGCAACAATACTTCTTTGAGTGGAGACAACAACCTCCACCCATACAATCAGAAGTTCAAGACACAATCAAGAACCTCACTGAATTAGCAGCCCCATTTCATGGTATGTTTGGCTAATGTTTGCTTACAAACTACTACATGCAAGTATTCAATACAAGCTTACCTCCATTAGGGCACAGTGTGACGCTGCTAAGATGTCAAACACCTAGAAAATCAAAAGAAGTACTGAAAGTGACACATGGTGCTGCATTGCATGCAATGGCATAGCTAGCTACACCAGGGCCCATGCAGGCCTAAACCCTGCTGAATTGAGAGTGCCCAGGTAAAACAATATTGTATGTATACTGCACCAGCGATGACACAGACAGTAAGCATGCAAACAAGGTGGCAGATGCATCAACAAGTAAGGATGGAAGCACCTTCCTTACTTGTCTATGCCACCTTGTTTGCATGCATGCTTACTGTCCGCTTGATAGGGATCGAGATACTGTGTGCACATAGCTACTAGTGTAGGTATGGTAAGAAGTGTTCTTGGCAGATGGCAATGGTCTAAAAATGGCTTCAGGATGGCTCAATTCAGAGATCATGCTGTGCCTAAGTATCTACAGAATCCTGCCTACACCACTGGTACAATATACATACTGATTTATATCTCTGCACCACTATAGGAAGACTGAGACTCATCCTAAGTCTTGCTACTGGCTAAGTCGAAATAAAACTTAATAGTGTCTACCTAGTCTCGCAAGCCAGACCCACTTCCGCAAGAGGTCTGGTGAACTGCGTATACAACCCGTATCCCGACGCATGCACTCTACAGTGCGGTACAAACACATCAAACACGTTCAGTATTTTGTCACATGACGCATTACGTCACTGTTTGAATAGCAATAGCAGTCTTGAAAACGGCGAAAAAGAGCTAGGACATTTTTTCCGCTACTCACGGCAGGAGCTGTAAAAACACTTCGACTATACTTCTCAGAAGCGTGTTTACTCCGCAACAACAGTGCATTATTCGAAACCTGGTTACGTCATCCACTTAATTGCATTCCGGTGGGACAAGGCGGTTCACCAGACCTTTCCCTTTTTGCGGAAGTGGGTCTGGCTTGCGAGACTAGTGTCTACTGCCGACCGCGCGCAGCAACGATGAACAGCCCCACTTCCGCCAAACATGCAGAGACAGTTTCATCCCTTAATCAGTGCCATAATAGCAAAATAGTTAGTTGATGCTCTCTTTAAAACAAAATCTGCCCTGGATGACTTGTAAGAAGACACCCAGTGACCACACGCACACATATTCAGCAGTTTGATGTTCCAGCTCTCCACCCCATGGTGGCAAATAGCTACTATGTAAGATTCAGATGAAGTATTCTGTACTTACATGCACATCAGGCATGTCAGGTAAAGCAAGATGTGTTGAATACAGAATTGAAGTTTACAATACTTCTATAGAATGGGGGTTCAAAGTTGTGGGGTGGTTAAATAAAACTTTATTCCGTTGTCTCTGGAATCCTGAAGTTGGCAGTTTTTGTGTTAATGGCAAGTAAACAGAAAAAGGAACCTGGAACAGAGTGGAGGTAGCTAGCTAGCCATGCTTCTGGCACTTCCACTTGACATCAATGTACATAGTCTTCAGATCTCAGAGGACTCTCCACCCAATTCCGTCTCCAGAAGTGCAACTGCAACTACATTTTGGACTAGAAGTCATGAAATGTTAGGAAATGGTAAAAGGATCCCCTTGTACTCCTAGCTGCATGGCCACTATGCTGCATGGCTTTAACTTTTACTGCAATTGTACAGCATTTCATTTGATATATCTGTGAGATACACTGCCCAGTTCAGTAGTCAAGTAGCTAGTAAGTAGCTTGGATGACAGCTAGTAGTGAAAGTGGTTTCTGCTCTGCAACAAATGGAGGGTCCACTCGGTGACATCAACCATCAACTTGAGGTTTATATATGAGTGGTTCAAGTAAAATTCAAATATTAATGATATTCATAGAATCACGTGCCAATTAAGGTGGGTGTGGCTAACACCCACTGGGTAATATATATAATAGTTTGTAAGATACCTGCACATTTGTAGATGGAGAAAAGCAACTTTAATAACCTGTGAGTGTTTCCATTGTTGTAAACCTCAATTTTAATAGAACTTGAGTCACAGGACATAAAGTTTGGATTTTACTTGAACCACTCACATATGTTGACTTGTAGCTGTGTAACGGTGACATACTAAACTTGTAACTATTCTGATTGTAGTTGCATGTTATACCTAGCTAGTAGGAAGGCCAATTCTACCATAATACTATAGTTAGTGGTAGCCTCATGCCCAGGCCGTACATGTGGAGTGAAAAAGTGGTCTGGGTATGAGGCCAATTTAGCTAGTGGTTAACTACCTGTCATAGACGGTATAACCATTTGACACAGAGTGTGGACTTAAATACTTGTCATAGATGGCTTAAACTGCCGCTCACAGAGCGCTTAACTGCCGCTCACAGAGCAGTCCATCTTCACCACAGATCCCACTTTTGCATGATACCAGGTAGCTGGACTGAAGTGATGAGGAGGCAGAAAGGAAAGGAGCAATCTTCACTGACCTTTGTTCTGCAGGCCACTATGAAGACATATACCTAGTGTATAGCCTGTGAATGTATGACTGTACCGACATACCTTCCACTCAACTGTTGAGTGTAACAAGTCTTGCCTTTTAGGTAGTGCCTATTAGCCTAACTACCTTATTACACATCTCATACTTGACTTAAGACTATTTAAGTACATTAATTTACATCTGCTTACAGCATGTACTAACTTACCTAATATACAGCATCATAAGTGTGTGTTTAAATTATGTGCAGTATTATTATTTAGTATAATATGTACAGTATGTACCGGTATATACAAATCAATTACCCATCGCATACACCTCTCGTACTTACAACCACTCTTGCATTTGTGTGGTATCCTTGCGTATTAATCTTGACCTTGTCTTGTGCCCAGACCCTACCCTCTTACTCATAAACATAAATGTTTCATAGTGGGGAGTGCACACAGTCAGGGCATTAGATCAAAGTAGAGATACAGGCCGTTTCTCAGGGATATCACATTTCTAATTAGTTAGAACAAGCATTGTAATATAACGAAAACAAATGCCTGACTTGGTAAGGATGAGCCATTTGCTGCATAATCTGCCAAGCAGCTGTTAACAAGCTATAAGTAACAACACAAAATTAGTTCTACGACATCTTGTGAAAAAAGTGCAAATGCCTTGTATAAGTGTAACAATGCATATTAAAGCAAGTCTAAGTGTTATGCATACCCATGCATTTCTGTGATTAGCTACAACAGCTTTTGAATATTCACACAGTTTATACACTCAATTGGATACATATCTCATTGTAGTTTACACACTCAGAGGTCAGTCACTGTAGGATGTTGCACATATCTCATTGTAGTGTTCTCATGTTCTGCAGGCTGGGGTTGCACTGGAGGTACAGTTGATGTAGGTGAACGCATCACAGTGTAGTTGTCCTCGCTTATGACACTTGAAGGGATTATCTCAGTTGGAACAGTTGCATTCTCATTGCATTGCAGGGCTGCCTCTGGGTTGAAATGTGTGAACATGCTGTCCAGAGAGGGCTCTGCAGCTGGATGCAGGGGGATGTTTCCATAGGGAGATGGTGGGGCCAAGTTTTGATTGGGTAGCGGACTAGTATTTTGGTCAATAGTTTCATACATTGGTCCTTCATAGACTGGGTTAGGCACCATTGGGAAAGGCTTAGACATGCTGCTCATATCTGTGTGTATGTGTGTGTGTGTGTGTGTGCATGTGTATGTGCGTACGTGCATGAGTGCATGTGCATGCATGTGTATGTGTGTATACATGTGCATGTGTGTGTGTGTGCGTGTGTGCATGCATGTGTGCGTACGTGCATGAGTGCATGTGTATGTGTGTATGTGTGTATGTGTGCGCATGTATGTGCATGTGCATGCATGCATGTGGGAGGGTGTGCATAATGCATGTGTGCAAAATTTTATGTGGTTTGGATTTTACATATGCCATCAATATCCTTTACATTAGGTAATTAATTACGTACATAGTATGAACTAAGAGTTCAGATTTCTGTTGACCATACAAGGAATATACTCATAACTGTGCGGTATTTATGCAATGCTAACACAGTCCTAGTACCAGACCCTCATTTAATTATAAACACAGACATTGATAAACATCGGTACATAAGTAGGAATATGTACAACTACTTACTTCTGTCCCTATATCTCCGACACAGGAGGATGACTGTGATCAGTGTTAGAATGACCACAACAATGAGGATGATCCCCCCAGCTACTGAGGGAAGAATACTCTTCAGGAGGAACAAGGTGGCATTTTCTGGCGTCACAGCTTCTGCATGTGTAAAGAAGTTCATACACACACACACACACACACAACACACACAACACACACGTGTGTGTACGTTTATGTACATAAATTGTGTAATATTTACTGCTGCAAATTACAATCACAATTCTGCGTAATTTGGAAATAAACTGATGAGCACTATATGAATAGATTAGTTCAAGCTTGTGACAATACATTCCCAAGTCAGCTCTCTAGTGTTAGATCTTAGATCATCTATGCTACTCTGGGTTCTGCAAGTGTCTGCCATAAGAAAAGGATTTGTATTTGGCTCAGACTTTGATTCCTTATGTATAGGTTATGGTATAATATAATCACAAATACACAAATATAACTATACTTGGAAGGCAGTGAAGCCATGTTTAGTACAAGCTATATAGGTATACTACAGGCTAGCCGTTACAGGATATACACTCGGCAGTTATTCAATTAGAAGCCGAGGCACAGCAGAGGCTTCTAATTGAATAACTGCCTAGTGTATATCCTTTCACCACGCTAGCCTGTAGTATATCTCTAACAAACCTGTCATTATTGTGGTTGCCGTAGTGGGAACATTGAAACTCACATCTGCAAAACAGAGATGTATGCAGTTCTGTGATAGACACCCCCATGCCTGTTGTTGTTATTGTACACACCACAGCTGACATGCAGTATCTCATTTCCAGAACTGCTTAGGAATGCATTCACTGAAAATGGCCACATTATGATAATTTACACGATTATACAATATAGTGTAAGCAAGGTTCAAAAGTAATAGCTACATTGGGTAGCGGGCTAATATTTTACATACAGAACATACCTATTGGAGTTTATTGACAAACCAAAGAAAGTTTATGCTGGAAATTTTTTCAAATCATAGGCATAGAAAATCTAGGGTGGCAGTGGGTGCAGTTGCCCACACAATATCCGAAAAGGTGGGGGGGGGGGGGGGGGGGGGGCATCGTTCAAATCCTCAATCGTTCAATGCACCTCAGTGTACCCGGAGTGTAGACTCAAAAACTTGTAGCCCCGAAGTGACCTGAAATGAAATGTTTATGCTTGGCCTGGCTTGCGCACTCGCGTCTAGATGCCAATCTGTGATCGCTATACTGAAAGAACTATACTAGTGGCTGTTTTGGCCTAAAAATGGCCTGAGAAGCAACCTGATTTCAAAAATTTTCCTAGGGGGATGCCCCCAACCCCCCCCCCCCCCCCCCCCCCCCCCCAGTTGCTGTGTGCTTACACATACAACTCTTTCACAGCCCCCCAATCGAAAGTATCTTCCTACGCCACTGAAAATTAGTCACAAAATCACAGCAGACATCAAATTGCTGCTTTCTCACAGTCACTGCACCATTAATGCCCTACATTGAGTTATATTGTTCAAAGTGTGTTGTTTCACTGCTCAGACAGACTGTATAACAGTGTAGTGCACCTACACATAGTGTGCATGCTTAGAACATTCACAATGTGATGTACTTACCAACAACTAGTTCTTCAAATGATGCACCCATTCCACCTGAAGTGTTCACACTCACAACCACAGAGTATCTTGCACCCATTACCAAACCATCACGTATGGTCTCCTGTACCAACCGCTGATTGGAGTATGGTGGCACTATTATGGGTCCAATTACATCCTCTCCCTCAACTGTTATGGTGTAGGAAAGTTCTTGGTAGGGACAGACCTGCGGAAGCTGAGGCAAGTGTACAAATGCAATGATTTATTTGCTGATATTAACATAATTTCAGTTAGTAATTTAGTGAAACTCGAAAGTAAATATCAGCTGATTTGCAGTCACTCGCAATAATTCTTACGTACTTCAAACTCTAACCGAAGATTTGGAGTCCCGTCTTGCTGGAAAATAATATTGTATGTTGGTTCAGAAAGAAACACTGGCACTGTGTGTGAATAAAGACAAGTGAGAAACAGTGGGAATGAGAACAGTACATAATTATGCAGCCAAAATGATTGAACAGCGCAGCTGCAGTGTTTTAATTACTGTGGCCATATGAATGACAGAATGAAAGAATATCACAAGCTGTCCTAAAATTACCACCCACTAGTTTTGTATCTATGTAATGGCTAGTAGCTAAGCGTCTTGTGGTTAGATAAGCTACGGTTAATTTCCTGCAATTATGTTGGCTACTTTAGCTAGGTACATGTAGCCAAAAATTCTGTATACTGACACATGGGTACCCAGCCAAGGTCACTACATAAGACACAATATAGTGGTAATAAGATATCACTTTCAGGCCTTTGTCAAGCCATAAATGTCTGAAACAGCTGATACTGTAAACTGTATTCCATACTGTATAAGGGAAAGTTTGGAGAAGGCACAATTTGTTACCACTCACTACTATGTACACTTCACACATCAGAACAATGTATTATTAGAAGTATGGCTTTCAGCAATTGTACAGTTGCACTACACAGTCTTGTTATAGATACACATGCAAGTTGTCACTACAGTCATTTACAAGATCGATTATTACCAAGTTGACTTGTACGTTTGATGTCTGTTTGTAGCCGGCTACACAGCCATCACAATACTAAAAGTATGTAAAGTATGCAGCTGATACCACCTTTAGGAAATCCTCCAGTGACAACCGCAGGATCACTGTCTCCAAGAGCATTGGATGCTGTAACATTAAATCTCAGCTCAGCACAGTGCTGGACAGGAGCACTAGTAGTCAGCGTATATGTGAGATCAGTAGGAGACAACACCACAGGTTCTGCAGTAATGCCGCTGCTTCTGTTCTCCATTCTCACTGTGTAGCGCAGTATCTCATACTCAGGCCATGTAAAGGGAGGGTCCCAACTCAGTTGTAAGGTGGTTGCATTCACAACATCTAGCGAAATATTGGAAGTTGCTGGACCACCTTCGATTCAGAGGAAAATGGTATTACTGGGAGGCGGTTATACAATTGATAGGCTAGTACATTACACTGTTAGCTAGTCAAGTACCAAAAATGGTTTGTATTACTTTATGACAAGCCTCATTTTTTTAGTACTTGTCACAGGCCCAAATTTACTATAAAGGGATTCCAATCTTCAATCTACAAAGAGTGATTTGAGCACAGGTACATCAAGCGACTCTGTAGATATTCATAATACTAATACTTACCCATAACAATTAGTTGAGCAGGATAGCTTTGGAAAAATCTCACATTAACAGAGACAGAACAGGTGAAGTTAGTGGTGTTGATTGCAACCGAGGCATTGACAGTTATAGTTGCATTGAATGTATGAATTTCGCTATCATCAGAATCGGACTCAGTTGTTTCATTAAATGTAATGCCACTCTCGGCATACATTTGTCTGTTGAATGATAACTCTGCCAGAGTACCATTGATTAACCATCTCAAATTGTGTCCTCTTGCTCTGCAAAAAAAGTTTGTAGTGGTATTCACTGGCACTGTCTGGCTGCATGGAGCTTCCAAGATCTCTACAAGGAGACAAAATATCATGCATCCATGCATCAGTATCATGTATATAAATTTGCTAGCATGCTGATCAAACAAGTCATGTGGATTTGGCAGACGACCTCAACGACATGCGCAAACTCAAAAACTATACCATTCATACTTAACTATACAAGGTGCACCACCGTACAGCAATCACCAACTGTCACCGAGAACCGTGACTGGACGTGTACCTTGTGCATCTGCATCACACGTAAGCAACAAGATCTGCAGCACAAACGCTGCCAGCGCAGGGAGAGCCACCGACATCCTGGGCCTGGAGGAACTCTGACGTGCTGTATGGACACCGAACCCTTCTGACCGGCCAGACTAAAAAGCCTGCATACCTACATTATCAGCAAAACGAGGGAAATAATCTTCCTAAAACATTAACAGTCCAATGTAAAATGATGTCTTTACCTTTGAGTTTACCTGTGAGAGTTTCCGAGTTGCTCGAGCAAACAGCAGGGCTCGTTACAGCCTGTCGTACGTATTTGCCTCCCCTCTACTCCTCCCACCGGAAATAACTGGCGTGACGTCATAACATCATTGCTTGGCACAAACAACATTTTTACTGGCCCAAAACTCTATAGCAATAGCCAGTGAGCATGCATACTGCACGCCTACAATTTCAAGGTGGGCACCTCAGAAGTCTGAAAGTCTTAGCCCTGGACATTGGCCTCCCTATCTGAATGAACATGCAGCATGGTCCTGATGCATGGGTTAAATCTCGAACCCAGTTGGAGAATAAGGGTTTGCTCATGCTTACTCTGCCCCTTCCCCTGTGAACCAATATACCACGCTAAAATAGCCATGCAATATGTCCACTTCTCCGTGCATAAAGTTCTTTCCATACTGACAGCTAGACTGTGCAATGCCACCATGCTTTTGGGTAGCTGTTTCAGACTATGCAAGGGAGACAAGCCAGGCTACCACAGACAGCATGGTGAAAAAAGTAACTAAGCTTGGAATGTGTGACTGTAAGCCTTAATTACCGTATAAAAATGCATCTACTCTCATATGTGCTTCAAGCGTCAATATTTAATTAGCCCATGAATGTAGAGCCTTTTAAACAGTGAAACAAAATAGTTGCATAGCTTCATCATATAGCTTCACACGATTGGTTGTATGATTCATCAGAAAATATTGACAGGGATTTAGCTATAGGCTTCACGCACCATTTTCATTTTGAGCTCAAATGTTGATGTAGCTACACTTCACATTTTCATATTGCAAAACAGTCTCCTGACAGTTCATGGTGCTTTTAATGGGTTGCATGCATTAGCTGCATCCCCTACTAGCCTGCAGGCATAATGCCCACTGAATGTAAATACCATAAACGATAGTCAAGCAGGGATTTATAGACTTCATTTCAATTCTGAGCTCATATGATCAATGTTGATGCACACTTCACAATTTCACAGTCGCTTGACAGTTCATGGCGCTTAGGGTTGCATTAGCTGCACCCCTTAACAGCCTGCAGGCATAATGACCAAACATAGAGCTACCATAAACAATATTCAAGCAAGCAAACTATCAGATGGTGAGGCAACCTTTCAGTTCTTCACACATGACACATAATCTAAGCCCTTTTACAGTTACTATACATTACTCCCACTCCCTTTTGGCTTGCATGGTTAATATTGGTATAGCTACGAATAAGGTCGCCAAAAGCAAAGTGGTGAGCCAATCAATGGTAAAATCCCCAAAGTAAAGATGGGAAGTTTAGATACACTTTATTAGATGCACAATTGGCATCATCAACATTTGTATGAATTAGACACTAGCTCAGATACAACACTGAGCAAAGTATAAGGTAACTGGCTTTTTGGGAGACACTAGGCACCCATGCATGAACTTATAGGCTCTGCTGAGTGAATCAGTTGGAAGCACATTAACAGTAGAGCTGTCGTGGCTTCATTCCAAGGTTCTCTCCTCAAAAACTAATGTTTTCAGTCCTCCATTGGTGTATGCTGTACAAAAGATGCTCTATGAGTATATATATATACAAATCCTCATTTCTTGCCTTCCATAGTATGTGTGTAGCAAGTTTGTAGTCTCACTGTGCACTTTCAATATCAAGATTAGAAATATGGCTATCAGCAGTTGTTCTAGACTGTCTTATTTGGACACACACAGTGTAGCTACCTTTGGTCATGCGCAAAATCAATCTACCAGCGAGAGTAATTTATAGGTTCATTGTTTCCTTGATATGTTTTTGGAAGCACACCCAATACTATCTGTGGTGTTATGTTTAGTTTGATATTAAGAATTAAGAATTGAGACTCTAGCTGGAGATGGACCAGCCATGAGGCTAGCGGCATTACTATGATTAACTTAGTAGTCAAGCAAGCTGGAACTAAATTGTGATGATCAGACACTCTGAGGCAAGCATAGAGCAAAGTCCATAGCCAGACCACATAAAGAGTGAGTCCCAGCTCAGTTGCAAGGTGCACTGGGAGTTGCTGGACTACTTTCAGTTTAGAAGAAAATGGTCCTATTTCTGTAGTGCCAGCATTAGTGAATACGCAACTGAACTATAGAAATAGGGCAAACTGGGGACTGAGCTTCAATTTTTTTGTACCTAGAGCTAATTCCATGTAGATTAAAATAAGGTGTACACGTGTAACTACCATCAGGAGCCAATAACCTAAATTAAGGGACTTATGTCACCCTCACAGCAGGCGCTGCGCCGCGCCGCGGTTGACGCACGCATGCGCGTAGCGTACGATATAACGAGCGGCTCGCTCGTGAATCGGGAGCAATACTTTAGCTAGATTACGTTGTATATAACCGATGAGTTTTGCAGTTTGTACGTCAGAACTTATCCAAGATGTCTGTGGCTCTCGGCCTTGCCCTGGCAGCGTTCATGCTGCAGATATCGCTACGTGCACTACAGGCGCAGGAGGTGTGCACATGGGCTATTACTATTCAGTGGATTGGACTCATGAAAACTGGCTCTGAAGGGCAAATGTATAGTAATTTAGAGCTAAAACACTCTGATCTCGCTGGGAATGGATTGTGCAATTTGCAAGGCTGTGGCAGGAGTGTTTATAGACCCCTTCATACTTCATTCAGAAGCAGTTTCGTGAGTCCAGTAGTCCAGTTCCTAAATATGTGTACCAATTAATAGCAAATATATTGTGTTGTTGCATGTTTGCAGTTGTGTTAACCTATATACATGTAGTCATTTTGTAATAAAGTTGATGTTGAGGTCTACCAAGAGTCCATGCTTACATGCCACTATACATATTAATTATTTGCAGTGATTTTTGTCAATCCATCTAACAAGCCCATGGATACTGTTACAAGTTTCTTCTGCAAAGCAAGTGGATGAAATGCAGGATGGTATGTCAATGGTACCCTGGTTGATCTCGAAAGCGATGGACAATATGCTGAACTATACGTATTAGATTCAGTGAAGCAACTGAGTACACCGGTATACAGACATTCAACTGTTACAGCCTCAGTTGCCATCAACACCACTAACTTTACCTGTTTTGCTTATGTGGATGGAGCTTCATTCAGTGAGACTGCTCAACTGACTGTCAGTATGGGTTGGGTAAGTCCAGAGTAGTGATAGAGTATATTTCGTGTAGCACTCCTCTAGAGTGAATTTGTAGTAGAGACGCGCTGCCCTTTGCAACTTGTAATTCATCGCAACATTTTTCTCTTTGTGCTTCTTCAAGCAATCAGCAACACTAGCCCTTTGTGCTTCTTCAGTCAATCAACAACACAAGCCCTTCGGGCTTGTTCAGGCAAACAACAACACTAGCCCTTTGTGCTACTTCAGGCAAACAACAACACAAGCCCTTCGGGCTTCTTCAGACAAACAACAACACAAGCCCTTTTAGCTTCTTCAGACAAACAGCAACACAAGCCCTTTGTGCTACTTCAGGCAAACAACAACAACACAAGCCCTTTGTGCTTCTTCAGGCAAACAACAACACAAGCCCTTTGTGCTACTTCAGGCAAACAACAACACAAGCCCTTCGGGCTTGTTCAGGCAAACAACAACACAAGCCCTTTTAGCTTCTTCAGGCAAACAACAACACTAGCCCTTTGTGCTACTTCAGGCAAACAACAACACAAGCCCTTCGGGCTTCTTCAGACAAACAACAACACAAGCCCTTTTAGCTTCTTCAGACAAACAGCAACACAAGCCCTTTGTGCTACTTCAGGCAAACAACAACAACACAAGCCCTTTGTGCTTCTTCAGGCAAACAACAACACAAGCCCTTTGTGCTACTTCAGGCAAACAACAACACAAGCCCTTCGGGCTTGTTCAGGCAAACAACAACACAAGCCCTTTTGGCTTCTTCAGACAAACAACAACACAAGCCCTTTTAGCTTCTTCAGACAAACAACAACACAAGCCCTTTTAGCTTCTTCAGACAAACAACAACACAAGCCCTTTGTGCTTCTTCAGGCAAACAACAACACAAGCCCTTTGTGCTACTTCAGGCAAACAACAACAACACTAGCCCTTTGTGCTTCTTCAGGCAAACAACAACACAAGCCCTTTGTGCTTCTTCAGGCAAACAACAACAACACAAGCCCTTTGTGCTTCTTCAGGCAAACAACAACAACACAAGCCCTTTGTGCTTCTTCAGGCAAACAACAACAACACAAGCCCTTGTGCTTCTTCAGGCAAACAACAACAACACAAGCCCTTTGTGCTTCTTCAGGCAAACAACAACAACACAAGCCCTTTGTGCTTCTTCAGGCAAACAAAAACGCAAGCCCTTCGTGCTTCTTCAGGCAAACAACACAAACCCTTTGGGCTTCTTCAGGTAAACAACACAAACCCTTTGGGCTTCTTCAAGCAATCAACAACACAAGCCTTTTGGGCTTCTTCAGGCAAACAACAACATTACTGTCTATAATGTTGTATTGTTGATTGCCTGAAGAAGCGCAAAGGGTGAAACATTGAGAGAGAAAAGAACAGTGTATCACTACCTAAAACTTTTCTGTAGTGATAGAGTCTCTTGATTATACTGTGCTGTAACTTTGTAGCAAAATTACCGATCGTGGTGTGTAATTGATCTTTAATAACAGCTGTGGTCAAACATTTTATCACGTTGTGTTGGAGGGATTGGAATTTTAAATCATGCAGCAGGGACAAAGCTACACTGCCAAAACTAGTCAGTTAAACAACCCATGGTTTTATAGCTACTTCAGTTTCAAGATTCATTGTACTGCATGTCATGGTGAGTACTACACAACAATAGACACTACCCTTTGCAGTTGTCATGCATGTAAACTGTAACATCAAGGGCAGTATTTGTAGACTTGACCAAAATTGTACATATGTGTTGTGGCTGTTGGTTCAAGTTATTGCTAAAACCATAAGGTTAGGAGCTCCTTGATGAAAAGTCGACAACCAGGTAAGGTTATGCCATTTTGTTAACATGACTTTGGGAATATTTTTGTGTAAATGGATGCTTCCAAACCATGCATAATTTATGTTTTCAAAAACAATTTCAGTTAGTACTGTTTAACAACTCACGAGCCCTGTTCCAGTCAGCTGCTGAGTATCTCTGGATGGATCTTAAAAAGGCAAGTGCAATCTGCAAGTCTTAGTTCCTGATGGTGCACAAGTTGGATGCCAAAATACTGTTGGTTACTACGGGAGGAATCACTCAACAGTCCATTGGACAAAAGCTGGTATCTGTCCTTACCGGTAACCCTCATGGCTCCTTCCCATCAAAGAGCTCTTGATCATCACATGGTTTAAGCAATAACTTAACCAATAGCCGCAATACATGTGCAGGCCAGACCTATTTTGATCAAGTCTACAAACACTGCCCTTGTTGTTGATGTTATAATTACATGCATGACAAATGTAAAAGGGTAGTGTCTATTGTTGTGTAGAATACTCACCAGTTTAAGGGACTGTGAAACTGTTTTGACCCTACTGCATGATGTATTGTGTCCAAAATTCTCCAATAACCCCAACATAGTGTGATAAAATTTGACAATTAACAGCTTTTATCAATAAAGGTTGACTATAATGAAATGTACACAACACACTTAGCTGCAAATTTCCAGCATGCACAGTACCAAGCGATTCTATCACCGCAAACGCTTTAAATGAGTCATGCAAAAACATACTAACCCCGGTAGTTATTTATACAAGCCCATGGAACTGGTAACAAAAGGATGATGAACTTACAGCTAAATAAGCTGAAGAGAAATGAGTTAACTAAATCGTTAAATAGGTCCAAGGCTTACTTTACAGTTTTGGAAGCCAGTTAGGTTACTTAAAGGAGGCAATGCATGAAACAGTACCAGCAAAGACCTTGAGACTGCATGGAGTAGCTACTGTGACAGTGGAGTTTGCTATGAGGGCTGGGAACTTTATGGCCGCAGATAGTTTAGACTTAAGTAGCATTACTCGTATGAACTCACAACTCTTGTAGAAAGCACATTCAGTTAATAATAGTTGCACTCTGTGCATGCCCTTTGCATTTGCCCATTGCTGTAGATCTAATAATACATATAGCCAGTGACCACATTGTATACAACTTGAGCGCAGTCCACCACTCACCCTGAACAGCATGCTAGCTATGATTCAGAAATGCTCAGCATCATTCAAATGAGATAAATAGGTACAGTTCAAAGCTTGACATGCCTAGCTAGCTAATACCACACTCAGTTTGTCATGCAGTTGCATGGGTCTTGCATCTACCGTTGGAATAGCTGCTGTCACATTCATGTTGATTTGACGGTATAATCGGTAATGTAACAATGGTTGGTCTAATTCATCAATGCATAGTTGTGAATCTGTTGCAAAAGTGACACTGTGATACTGCTTTGTGGGGTTTAGGTAGGGAGGCCAGTGTTCATATAGTACTGTCATTGTCAGCTGATTGTGGACAGGCTATTCACTTGTTAGGTCGAACAGGTTGGAATATAGCCAGGTTAGGTGGTGATTTGTACATACTTGAAATGACTTGTGGGATCTGGTAAATCAGTAGCTAGACTCACAGAGTTAAGTCTAATGGAATGAAAGCAGTATTTAGCACTTTAACATCTATGAAGCTCTAGTGGCAAGGAAGCATTCTGAGATGGTAGCAGTGTGTATAGAAATAGTGTGGAATGCATGAACCAGTATTGAATGGAATCGAGTGGCAAGCATCTGGAGCTACAGACAAATTGATTTCGCAGATCCATTTACAGACGGGGCAACAATGAGATGCTATCACTGAGCAATTCATGTCATGGTACAGGAAATTGCAATATCATTACCACATTAGTTCTGCAGAACAGTGTTTCATGGAAATTTCAGAGTAAGATGCCCTTGGTACATTTTTTGATGTGTTTAGCAAGATGCTTTATGTGGGAGGCCTGGCCACTTACTTTTTGCTTTGTGTATTGAGGTTGCCAGGGTGGAAACTGGAGAAGCTATATAACACAAAATTATACAGTTATTGCAGAATGTGGGTAAATATTACACAAAGCATGATCTGAAGTCATTATAACAGTCTCACGCATATAGGTTAACAACAGTATTATGGTTCATTTTGTATGAATTATTGTGAAGATCGAGAACATATGAAAACACCAGGGAGGTAGCAGAGATTTGCAAATAAGGACAATCATAATTTGTACAACACAAACAAGTCAGGGTGCTTCAACCAGCCAGCAGAGGGGGAGCAAAGAAAGGTAAGCTTGGGTATGGGAAATAAAATTAACTGATACTAAAGACTCATGCAAATAGTGTGTAGGACAGCATAACATAAAATTGTTTTATATAGTATCACCAAGCAGACTACAACTTAGCATTTGCAATAATGTTGTGCTGTGGCATTAAAAGTTTATACAAGCTTGTGAGGAAATGTTAGTGGACTCTTGTTCATGTAGCCATCATAGATGCACTCATGCTGTAGCTGGTCGTGTCTGTGTGCATGCAACAGTGTATGTTGCAATGCACCAGTTGCACGGCAACAAGCCTGTGATTGTGCTGTCCTACAGTGAAAGGTCACATTATCTCAAAATCCGTTATCCATTCATCGTTACGCATTTTCGCCTTTTCAATTTATGATTTTCAAGTGTCTTCATATAGGCTGTTCAAAACTTAGGGGTTGGTTGGGCTGCCAATAAAGCTTGATGGAAGATGAGCTTATGCAATCAGTCTTTGAATTGCACAAGAACAAAGTGTAAAGTCAGCTGCTTATTTGCTTCCTTGATTGCAGAGGTGTTTTGTTCTGAGGTGAATTACCTTACAAAGTTTAAGCTTACAATCAACTAAATTGGGCATGTTTATTATGTGAAGGGGAAAAAGCTCAAAGGAATCACATGTACCTATGTATGGTTTGTTAATGACTCCCGTGTATGTGTCATAATGATAGTAGTTTACACTGTATCCCACCTTTTATTAGACACATATTAGGCTTGCAATCAACTATGCTACCAAATTTGGTATGTTTTTGATATGAAAGGGGAAAAGCATTCTAATGGAAGGTACAGTGTTCAAGGGAATTACATGTACCCATGTATGGTTTGTGGATGACTTCCATGTATGTATCATGTTTACACTGTATCCCAACTTTTTTAGACGCAATTATATAGTTCTCACACCAAATATAGGTTATCAAAGAAAGTGGAGTGATTCATGGTAAAGTACCGGGGACTATTAATACCATGTGATTTACCAACCACTAGTGTCATGTGCCTCAGGGTATGGTCATCTGGGACAATGTGTTAATAAACACTATAAGATGTTGCTAATTGAAATGGTGGTGACCATGCATTTTATGACATTACAATAATGGAGCAGCTGATTGCATCATTCTAAAAGCTTTAGAACGGCTCTTTTTGAATATCTAGATAATTATTATTCAAGAAACAGCAGTAAGCGGTAAAAGGTTTTAGAATTTTGCTTGTATACAGATGTTGCGTATATTCTAAATATTTGACTTGATTGTCTGAAAAAAAAGGAAATAAAAAACACAATTGGATTGGATTCAGTATACCAACTGCTGCAAATATTTGAAGAAATTCTTTTTTCCTTCTTTCTCAAACAAAAGAATGTGTGACTGAAACAACAATAAAGAGAGTAGCTATCAATAGCTCACGTGAACATTACTCCCGTTTTATACCAAGCGTGTCACATTTGGTGCTTGCTTGATGTTTTTGGGTGCATCAAAACACGTACGAGTGTAAGTATAAGACACTTGTACATCTCAAACGTCAGCCCTTAGACTATCTGTTTTGAGACTGAGAACTGGGACCAAATAACTACATAACCTTACATTACCAAAAAACCTTTGAGTGAAGTGTTTACATGACGGCACATAAGATCAATTTGTAGTTACTGCTGTATTGCTAATGGGAAGTCAATTGCCCAAAAAGATCACATTTTGGGCAATTGGGCAACTTACATTCAGCTAGCTATACTCTTCACCAGATTTGGCATTAATATTTCTTAAAACTCAGTATGACCAAGTAAGTATTGTATTATTATGGAAGATGCCTCAATGCATGTGATTTCCTTAGGTACTTTACTTGTACCTTAAACTGGTTCATTACTGTACCCCCATCTTCCTGTAGACATATATGGTGTTGCAAGAGCAAGTCCCAAAGGAAGTGAAGTGACATGTGGTTTGCTAACCATTAGTGTCATGTGTCAGCTTATCAGGTAATACCATATTTGGTAACACCATTATGATACCATATTACCTCCTGAGACTTTGACCTTAGCACTGTTTGATAACACAAGCTCTTTGCCATATTTGTATATTTCTGTATATAGAACCAACCATGTAAACTGTGACTATCGAATAGCAGCCACCTGGTTAGCCTCGTCCATAGGCCGCTGGGAGAGGGGCCTGGGGGCAGGTGCAACTGAATGTGCTCATACCAATCAAGAGTTCTTCCATCCATGCAAGGCACATTACCTGTGGGATTAATACTCTGCATAGCTACATATTGTGTCTTAATATACTAGAGCATCCTCTGCAGCTAGGATAGGGCTAGGATCAAGATTGAAGTTGGATCTGTACTTGCTATAAAACATGTCCACCAAATATGGCATCTTGCAGTTCATTATACTCTAGGTTTACTTCCAACCAAAAAAGGAAAATAACCCTAAAATTCTGGCTGCAGGTGGTCTGAGCCAGAGGAGGTCGGACATGGTTGACCTTTGCTAATTGAAACAACTGAGGTCACACTAATTGATCTTGGATATTGCAAGGTAGAAAGTTTTTTTAGCTTTTTCTATGACTGGATCCAGCCTTGAATCCTGATTTGAAAACTGGGGCCCACCTCGGTCAAAGCCGAGAGAGCTAGTCTGTTGAGATACGAAAAATCAATTAGTGTGACCTCAGCCATTTTAATTAGTAAAGTTCAACCATGTCCGACCTCCTCTGGGTCTGAGCTAGCCTAGCTATTTGTACTTAACTGTTGTTATTGTCAATATGATTGCATTTTCTGGAACATTGATTAATGTGCTTGAAACAATGAAGATAGGATATCCTGTTGGTGGTATTGCTCAATGATGTATAAAGTGTAGACATAACAGGTCATGGGTAATCATCCTTGCATTCCAAGAAAGGCCTAGAATCAAGATTGAAGTACACAAGCACACTTGCTAATAAAACATGTCTACCAAACAAACATGCTATATACCAGTACATACACTATAGTGCTTGTACAAACAGATGCTAACCAAGGGACTACAACAATATATAAGCTGATCACTGCAATTTAGCTACATACATGACTGTGCCTGTGGCTATACGTCCTGAATACCATGCATACTTTAGTGCATAAATGGAAGTTCAAGTTACTTGCTAAGCAAATACGTAAAACTAAGAGGATGGAGTAGCTACACAGACTACATTCAACACATGGTCATTTGAATAGCAAATGTGTTCACATCTCGAGGACCCACTGTAGTATAGTGTTGTGATCTGAAAACCTGAGCTGTTGAATCAGATAATTACTAGGGTATACATGTTGGATCTATGTCTCTGTATGAACAGAAGTGGTCTTTCCAATCAGACATTTAGCTGCTGAAGACAAAAACAAAGTTACATGTCATTTATTGCCACAGAAATGAGCTTGAGTAGTACATCCAACTGCGCTGACTGTGCTATACAAACATCATGATGTCACGACCGTACTTGCACATGCGTATATATTACTTTTACTTGTTCTTGTTGATAATGGACCCTCTGCTAAGACAGCTTGAAAGGTTACGTCTGGGCACCTCTGTGAACAATTTATACACTGGTTGTTTCTTACGAGCTGATGACATTTACACTTATGCCAGCAGCATTTCCACGAAGTTAAATGTGGGGAAGTGCGAAGCGATTGTGTTCTCAAATAACAGGCCAGCCACTTGTGTAGAATATAGTACTGTGTTGATGGCATACTTGTGTCTGTTGGTGAGACTGGGAAATGTACGTCTTGGCTACTGATGGAGGGGTGAACTTTGTCAAGTAGCTAGAGCTGTCCAGGAGAACATTAAAAAGACAAGGAGGAGTTTCTTCATGTTTGGCAGGATTGGTGTCTATACCAGGCGATTTGAGTCCTCTGCCTGCAAGGTCAGTTGTGGAGGTTTGTGTGATGCCAGTCTTGATGAATGGGGCTCGAAAAACTGGATCCTGAATGAGACCACAACTGCCCTGCTGGAATCCTTTCTGGCTGAGATAGGAAAGAGAGTTCTGAAACTTTCTGGCTGAGAGGATTTTGAAACTTCCAAAGTGGGCAGTGCAGTGAATGTGATGATGGGTTGGCCTACTATGAAGAGATGGATTCTGGTTAGGAATCAGGGTTAAGGTTGCAATTGGTGTCGGCTGATGGACGTGCACTGGGTGCAAGGGCTCTCCAAAGGGTCGTATCTAATCACTGGACTGGATTGTGGACTGGATTGCTGGACTGGACTGATGGACTGGATTGCTGGATTAACAATCGAACTGAATTTGTTCTTATCACCTGATCTCTAGAAGAGTGGAGAGGTCACATGACTTTATTAGCAAGTACAATGATACATTGTCAGCTGTAAATATCATGGTTGCCTTGCTGCTTAGGTGTGCTCTGCACAACATTCAGTACTTTAAAAAAAAAGACACACACATGCTGAAAAGGTCACTGGTGAAGTTTTCCGTTGTTTTTGAAGTGGCTGCATTCTGTATTTAAAGGCATGTACGTATATTAGTTAGTTCAACCACATTTTAAGGTTGCCACAGATGCATCAGTGTGACTATTATCCAAGGATTGGAATGCCACCAAATAGGTTTTCTTGAAAGCTCATTGAGGAGCTTTTTAGTTTAATCAGTCTCTTCTTTCAGGAGACCTATTTGGCTACAATCCTGGCATTTCTACCATAACCATGCAACCAAGGAACTCTTCCAGAGGCAGATGCAAAGAAACAACAAACCTCACCATTAATGCTGATTTATACTAATTAACAAACAGAAAAAGCTTCCCGACTACACTCTGATTCAAACTGTAAACATTCCTTGAACTTCATGTGTCATGCAACTCAGTTGACCAAAGTATGGTTGAAGTAACCTAAACCTTTTCACAGTAAAAAACTTCTTGACACTCCTGTTAGCTACTAGTCTATTTCTAGGCCCCTTTAAGCAGACTATGTGGTTTTACTCATTCAACTGTCTCTTGTGTGATTTCAAAGTTCAGTTTTCTGTTCAACAATCCAGTCCATCAATCCAGTCCAGCGATTAGATACGACCTCTCCAAAGTATGTCGGATGACATGGAATTGTTATGCCTGGTCAGGGAATGTCAAGAGCTTGAGGAAACCTTTCAGACTCACTACACTGACAAAATTCCTGGGTCTGGAGATCAAGTGAATGTGCGGAACATTGCGGAGAAGGAGGTGTACAAGATAGACAAGTGAATAGACAAACAGATGGTGTTGGAGAAGTGTAGCACAGCAGATTGCTCATCTGCAGCAGTCACCATTGAAGAGAGAATTGGCTGGGTGCCTCTGTAGGAAATGGCCCTGAATTGTGGTGAAAGGTGTACTGTGTAAGGAGGATCCAGTGGCTGGCAAGGGCTTTATGCCACTGATGTTTTGGAGAAGACCGCACCTACCCACATCGCCATAACAGAGGAGATGCTGAACTCCAATGACACAAATTTACGGTCTGTTTTCTTTTTTGTTTTTAGAATGTATTTAGCTACTTTGAACATTCTGAACAGCGTTAGCTAGCATTCTTGTCTGAAATCACAACAATGAAGGGATTATTATTCCTTTCTTTTTTTGAACCTATATACTAGCAACTTTTGCTATCTTGGTTGTACCTATCTGCCTCTTGCAGCAAACTTGATTAAAGAAAAAAGCATTTGATTCCGAAATTACGAGATGACCCGAAAGGAAGGCCGGAAGGGACATCAGGTGTTATTCGATGAACTTTGAACTTTAGTTTAGGGGGAGGGTCACGAGGATCGATTCAAAAGCAGATTCACAAGCTGGTGAATGCAGTTAACATCGTACAACAGTTTACAGAAGATCCTCACCCCACCAGGCGGAACGTTTCAAAATATCATGTCGACATCGTCACTACTACTGAAGATGAAGCCACTTGTGTTCGCTTGTCTCCTGACGTGTTTAACACGGAGCGCATTTGCAGGTACGTTGTTCGCGCGCAATCTCTTGCATTTATATACCTTCAAGGTGTAATCACAATGGGATAACGGCCGAAGTAAAATCTGAAGGTCAAAACAGCGTGCGGTCTAAAGTTACTGTACATAGCCAATGATGCGCGTTGCACAGCCATCAAGGATGAGCAAACCCATGTTTGACGCAGCAATCTGCTCAAGAATACTTACGTGCTTAGATAGACAATCTACTATATGATACTGCTACACATGGCATTGCATGTTGTAGATACCTTGTTGGAGAAACATGGAGGGATGTATGCAGAGCACTGGAGTGTAGACTAAATTTCCAAAGCTCAACAGACCAAACAAAACAATACTAGAATCCGTCAAAATTGTATTTTGTCTACGCATCAGCCATAGACGGATGCATCTAGAACCTGTATTTATTTGTCTGCTTTAACCCTCCACAGCCGTAATACTTGATGGCCCTTCAAACTTAACAGTACGACCGGGGGAATGGGGGAATTTCAGCTGCAGTGTTGCTTGTACACATGCGATTGACTGGTACGTTGAAGGCTATGCACATGATATAACGGCACTGTGCACAGAAACAAGAGACGGAATGATGGTATGCAGACAGAGAGTCACCGATGTACGAAACTGCAACCCCAGCAGTGGCTACACTGAAATGCTCTACATAATGGCAGGAGAAGCAGTACAGAATCAGAGAATAGCAGTGCAATGTGGTGCTACTTCAAGATCACTTCCAACAACTAATGACTGTCCACCATATCTGGCGTACAGCAGATATGCATTTCTTAATGGTACGTTCATGTTCATACCTCTACTTACATTTGGTCTAGTAATGTGGGCATGTTAATTCACTGAACTTGCCAAGGTTATTGAAAAGTACAGGTGACCTTAAGCTGTCGAATGAGTATAATTGCTACTTGTGGTTGGCATTCTGGTTTTGCACTTGCATGGCTTATGTATCCCACTTTGTCTTGTGATGTTGGTGTGCATGATAAGCATCATGTTAGTGTGTACATAGGTACATATTGATTGTCAAGATTGGGTGATTCAGACCTACATGCATGCCCACCGTTATAACACACAGCCAGCAATCAAATTTAATGTGGGTGTGTTGTTGCACATATACATTTTAAGCAGGTTTTCTCTTGTAAGTTATGCTACTCTGATTTCAAGTGTCAAATGACATTTTAACTGTAATTGCGGTCGATCTGTTCTTAAGTTGTCAATTGATATCATTGTGCATGGTAACCACTGGTTAACAGCTCATTTACAAGAATCAAGCATGGTTGTTCTATCATCACTGTTGCTTGTTTCGTATCTCTACCACAGTCAGAGCAGTGGACACACCCAGAGCAGTGGACACACCCACAGCAGTGGACCCACCCACTCCAACACCTTCACCCACTTCGTGTTCACCACCTACACCAGGTCAGTCCAGTATACAGTGTGATATACTCTGTATAGTATTCAGAATGTAGTGAGTGCATGCAGTGCATGTGATCACTTATAGATAAATGATTATAGTTTGTGGTCATGTGACTTTTCAGGAAGTTTATTGTAAGTCACTTGTATGTCTTCAGTGTTCATGATTCATGGTTTAGCATAGCCTTATTCCCATGCTCTCCCCATGTGAGAAAGATGGAGCTGGGTGTACATACTCTAATTGTGCCTTTATTTATAATAATTTGACAATTTATGTTTCTAAGCCTACGTACTGATGTGTGTCAAATTTTTAAACCAGTGGTTGTGATAATGGACAGTTTTATGAAAGTAGTCTAAGGCACTATTTCAATAAATAACTATTGCAAAGCTTACATTCGGCACTACTTCTTGCATTCCAAATCCATGTTCTATACAGGTTGGAGGGATTGCCAATAAAATTGAATTTAAAATAACAATTTGTTACCAAATTTGGCTTGTGAGATCTTTTGCAACTCAATAATTATGACCAAATAAATGCTTTAATGGGGCCAAGGAAATCACATGACATGTATCTAGGTAACAGTTTTGTTCATTAGCCTGTGCACACATCTTGCAACTGCTTTCTCACTTACTGTTTTCAGGGTTACAGTTAAGTACATAATATACCACATTCTTTCAATTCGTGCTTGGGCTGTTTGTGTTCTATGACTCATTTTCACAACTGACAACAGAACTGAGAACCTGCGTGTACAACTGCCAGTGTCTATCATGCCTAGCTGTGTCGCCCATACACACCTTACAAACAGCAAAAAATAAATAATATATAGTAACCAGGCATACTTTCTTACCCATTTGAGAACATTTTGGAACTCAATATGACCAAACAAGTGTATAAGTTTTTATTGGTCCAAGGAAATCACATATGTCGAGGCCTTGTTCGTGTGTCCCATGTGCGGTGCTCCCATGATGGTATCCCATTTCCTGTAGACTAATATAGTACTACTAAACCCCAAAGGAAATATTCAGCTGGGGGAGAGACAGAGTAATTTTAAACCATGTGAACTGTTTACAATGAGCGCCATACTTCTAAATACCATCTAATACCATCTAATACCATTTTCTCAGCTAAACCATATGCCATGTGTCTATAGTTAGCATGTGTGTTTTGTCTGCTGAATCAAATTTGGTAGCACACTAATTTTTGACCTTGCTAAGCTAGCGTTCAGAGATAATCTGTTTAACGATGCGTGTATAGTGCTAATGCCATATATGTCTGTTTCTATATCTAGAACGAACCACAGTAACGGAGACTCTTCTGATACCAGTAACAGTGACAGTCACTGTTACACCCACTATGACTCCTGAACCTTGTAAGTCCTTGCATATAATCATATGGTCACAATTACCTGTCTAATAAATAGAACAGGTATTATTCAGCATGGTATTTTGGCTCATTAGTTACAGATATAGAACACATTTTGAATAGGAAAGCCTCAAAGATAATAAGTAGCTAATATATGGCATCCTACACAGTAGATAACCAAATTGTATATAGTAGGCAATTTGTTAATTGTTTACAATACATGATGATGTAATGTGTTATATATAGACAGAAACTTGCGGAGCTCTGTACTGCCCCTTTTTGCATCATGAAACTGCTGAGTATGCAACGTCACATGACCAGTATAACAAAGGTGGATAGAGCCTGCAAACCTGACAATGAATTTTCTAAACATGCCACATAATTGTTATAATGTAACCAATTATGCAATTGTCTATTCATGTGTTTTATCTGATCTTCCACTTCCAGTCCAAACCTCCTCCGCCCATCAAAGAATTGGCTTTCGTATAACAGCTGAGCTTCTAACTCACTTGGTCACACTTTTGGCAGGCATCATCTTCATTTGAAGACTTCACTGGTTTCTTTCAAAGGTATATACTTACATAATACCGTGTTACTTACAGATAAACTGTCATTCTGCCAGCCTGTGCATCATGTGAGCAATTGGAGAATAATGGCTTTGACAGCTTGCTGTTAGAAATCACTTCACTATAACCTTGATCAGCACTCTTTTATGGTACTTACCCAGCCCTGCAACATACGTAGGATGACTGTGTTTATTTAGCTGCACAAAATTTGTACAGTCAAGCAGGAATTTGGTCATAGTTACATGCATTGTGAGAGTCACATGACTGGTGGTATGGTTCAGCTAGTATGCATGGTGAAAAAAGACATTGAGATCCAGCCAGGATATTCAAACCTGGGTCTTCTGAATTCTGATCAGATGCTCTTACCAACTGAGTGACAGGAATTTTTGAAATTGAGCAGAGGATATATGGCACTTATCCATGGACACGATTCAAACCTTAGGATGGATTTTTGTAGGCTAGGTATTTAACTCTAGGATTAAGTACTGAAGTGCTTTCTGCTGCAACCATCGAACTGGGAATTAGCAGCAGCCACCTTGTATGTGCTGTCGGAACCCTCATTTACTGACCGCAAACACTGTTCAATATGGATGCAGGACTAGCAGGCCTGATCATTATCACTAATACCCTAGAATTGGACCAGTGCCAAACCAGTGTTGTAACACTGTCAAAACGGTTATACTCTCAAGCTAATTTGTCACAGTATTGTACTGCCTCTTTGAAAAAGGGGTTCTCTGTTACCAGCTTAAGATTAAAATTCATTTTTTCATTTATGCAGGAACGAACTGAGCAGCCACACAGTTGCATGCCAAATCAATTCATCACTTTTGCAAACTTGCCATCTTGAGATATGTCTGTATATGGTTGTCATGATTCCGTGTATTACATCTGTGTATGTTCAGATATTTTAAGTATTAGTTCTTTATTTTTATAACATCTTTAATGAAACAGAAATGAGTACAAAGTAATGCTTTTGTCTATTGTTGTGGCTAAAACACTACATTCAGCTATGTAGTCACCATAGGTAGATATACACGTGGGTAAGTTTCAGGCTACACTTTAGAGCCAATTTCCTCACACATAATTATGCATGTGAGATACACAAGCATTCTTAATGCAGTTTCTTCTGTTGGTTAATTGCTAGTTGACATATATATACGCGCCAACAAGTATACGTGAGAGAACATTTGACCTAGTGTATTAGCTACAGGTAGAGGCCCTAACTCGCCACTCGCATGAGGTTAGATATACATTGCATTGCACTCATACTTGACCAATATCAACCTTTTCCATAATCTTTCACTCCCTGGATTCCAATGCCGTACCCACTGCTTGTCAATCAATTTACTCTATTCAGTAGATATCAAATTACAATTAAGACAGAAGTGAAGAAATGTGGCACCTGCATCCAGAATGAATCGATGATTTTCATTACAAGGAAAGTGAATTAAATTGACTGTAGAATCTATACTATGTCGCTATGTGTACGTATTATGGTATGAATCACATTTACATTTATGATATAGTATGCATAGCGTTGCTTCCCATAAACAAACAAAAAAGAAAAACAATGCAGGTGGCAAGTGGCATGAGAACAAGGGTAGCAACAACTAAACTATAGCTATTTGCACTTAACTACACTTATTACAGGTATGCTGCATACTGCCTACTTTGGACTCAACAATGTGATCAGATTTTCCAGAACATTAGTTAATGTTTACCACTGGAGATCAAATCCCCTTGTTGGTGATATTGCTCAATGATGTAGAACAAAGTAGATACATAATGGGTCAAAAGTAACCATTCATGCATTTCAGGTAGCTAGCTATGCCTATTTACTGTTCAAAATGTAATCTTTAGAATCTAAAAAAGGCACGTAGTGTAGGTAGCCTTATAACAACCAAAAAGGCAAGTTGTTGGCCTCTTTCCCAGGCCATCACACCACTTTGTGCAGTAAACACATGACCTTGGATGGCAAAAATGGATAGAACAGCTAGTGCTATGGCAACATGCACGACTTGTTAATCGCATGAAAGTGCAGCACACATAGAGTACTGGTGCACACAAACTCAACTGATGCCTCTAATTCTATACAAAGTTCATGGGAGTTCATTTCTTCATTTTGAGAGAACCACAGCATGCAGCTGATTACACAGCATAACTGAGCTTGGCCATGAGCATGGAGGATTTGACTAGAAGTAGCTATGTACTGGTTAATGCATGCAGACTGCTAATAGTGTTATTGCAATATTATGCTCAATAAGGCCACACTTTACTTATGACTTCCACAACATCCGCAAACTTTTCACTCAGACATCAAGTATGCTGCAAAATGGGGCAAAGTAACCACAAAACTAAGTATGACCACACCAATCCTGGCCAGACCATTTACGCTTACTCCTCAAGATAAAGGTTGGCCTGACAGACAAGTCTGTATGAACTAATGCCCAAAAACTGCGCATTAGAGGTCAAAGTACATATCGCGCACGTATCGGCGCAGCGGCGCAATAATTTGTTTATAGCCTCGTACCCAGGCCAGTCCATAGGCCTGGGAACGAGGTAAAAGTGTTGTTTTGCCGCTCACACACCCCCTCGCTTCCCATGCGTTGCTAGGCAACTAATTACATCATTGTGTGGACTGGGCGCGCATGGCCATATGGCGTGGGGCGCGGTGCACCGGTGGGCATGGGCTAGCCTCGTCCCCAAGCCCCACCCAAAAAATCGGGAAAGG
Organism: Agelas oroides; assembly: GCA_949130485.1. Taxonomy (NCBI): domain Eukaryota; kingdom Metazoa; phylum Porifera; class Demospongiae; order Agelasida; family Agelasidae; genus Agelas; species Agelas oroides. The sequence goes on along the minus strand of OX422183.1, from coordinate 12,039,706 downwards.
GGCCTGGTGTCACTTGCAAGCTTTCTCGTATGTGCTGAGTCAGCATATTACATGCCTTACGTGATCACGTGGTAGCTAGCTACTGTTGACGATGGCGTTACAGAGTAGATGAACAGATCTTGCTACGGAGCGACACAGACAAATCCTGTGAGACAAGAGTAGTACCCTAGCAAGCGTAACTACGCTCTAAGTTTCTGAAATCCGAGATTTATGAAAAGTCTGCTTGCCTCGTTCCCATTTTCAATTGGTCTTGGAACGAGTCTACTACTCATTTCACGTGTCGATCAAGAATTTAGTAATTGGTAATGGACGAACCAATCGAATCGCCAGCGTGCGTAAAACGGGGACTTTAATTGCAATGACGTAATCCAAGAGGCACTATTTGGAGCGGGAAATGCAGGAGCGGTTCAGCTGTGTTTGGAAGGCTGGCGTTGGAGACGTAGGTAGAAATCCTGACTAGAGGTAAGCTCAGCTGCTAGTACTAAGATAATAGAATGTAGGAATGAGTACTGAAAGCAAATTGAAGGTTAAACAGGGTCCAGGAAACCGTCGTAAGTGTGGGGCATGTGGTCATGGGTAGGAACGTTTTATGCTCGCTTTCCATACTAGGGTAGTGGACACAAACGATATATGCGCTGCTAAGAACTACAGCAACTGTAGGTAACACACATGAATTTTGGAGGTTGTAGGTGCTGGCTACAGCAAATGTGCCACCGAAATATGATCTAACCATTTGATTATGTGGGGGTCTTCACTCCATCATTCATTGCTGGAGCCTATCTACTTGATATTTTGGGGATATTTTACTTCTATTTGCCCCAGACTACTCAACGAGTACAAGACTTGTGTCCCAGTGTTTCCATAGAAAGACAAGAATACAAGTTATAACTATTACCAAGAGCACATTAGATTTTGATGCAATCTAGCTATTGCTTAAGAGCATTCAATCACTGTGTAGCATTCCGCATGCTAGGTGTTTCAGGACACTGTGGGGGTTATAAATGCCTTAGTAGCATGCCGAATGTGTGCTGTGCAGGCCATCATTGATTCAGCCATAAATTTGGTAATGATAATTACTTCCTGTTCTCCAGCAGAGTGTGCCTGAAAGACCAGTTGAGTATATTCACCACACAGGCCTTGTTGGAGTTACCAAAAGTTGCCAGAAATTCCCATGGTAACTCTTTTATCCCTGGACTGAGCCCTCTAGCCGGAATTCTGCTCAATCATTATTGTCGTCTCACTGCAACCTGTGTTCACCTGTTTACTGTTGATTTGTATCCAATTACATGTAAACATGATATATCAGCCAAAATGAGTTGTGTGTGAACTTGACAGATTGAACAATATATGCACGTACACCATAAAAGCAGTATTTGATACCTATGTTTTTGGAACATGCGCTGAACTGTTATGCCACAGTGGACACTGATTTTTATGGTCTAGTTTTATGAAATATACCCAGTCAGATTACAGCATGCCTTTGGAATAGTTCCAGCAGGTGGCTACGGCAAATGTTCCAGCTTTGTTGGCACAGACCCGGAATATCACTCTGCAGCTGCAGTATCTTTGCTCCTAAAGCTGAAATGAGTCCTAAACTTGCTACACATGAAGGCCTACTTATGCATTGCATGTCCTTCTATTTTTATGCTATTTCTGTATTGGCTTCCTGAGTTACAGCGGTTAAAATATTCATGCAGCTTCCGTGCATTTTCGCGCACCTCCGTATATTATTGCGCACGTACGCACGCCGCGTTGTAAATAAATTTGTACGGGCGGGTATAGACCTTTTACGCTGCACCGTTTACTATAGGAATGCGGAGTAGAGCGGAAGTAAAGTGCCACGCCCACTGGTGGGAAAGTTGCGTTGTGCAGCTGCCTTGCACCGTGTTGAAGACAGGCGATGAGCGAGTAGTACAGAAAGTTAGATGCTGTTGCGCAGAGCAGATACTTAGAGGAACTAAAGCTGCTTGATCCTGAAGAGAAGGATGATCTTAGTTATTCGACTAAAGACGTGCATGTGCACATTAAAAATTTGGTCGGACGAAATCCGATCTGCATGACCGCTTGCTACGACCATGTACACACAATTCTACGGTTCATTACCTGATATAAAATGTTCATTGCAGATTCTTGAATGTGGTGTAGGTTGCCAGTCTTTTCTGCGCACAGCAACCACCCATCTCTCGCATCTCTCTTTGTTAGCTACAGGAAAACGGTAGAAACTGAGACCTTTTTTTTACTAACATAGTTGGTGCAGCCGACAACACAACAGTTATTAACCATCTGTCCTGCAGGTGTTAAAATTTTCAACAAAAATACAACTCTGTGAATTTGCAGGCCGACTGTGCAGCTGTGTGAGCGCGCGTATCTTTCCCACCAAGGGGCGTGGCACTTGCACTTCCGCATTTACGCAAAATCCCGTAAACTAAGCCCGCGTAAAAGGTCTATTGACGTTACGTACGCTGGCGATTCGACTGGAACGTGATTCCTCTACTCCAAACGAAGACTGCTGACACAGTACATACGGGAATTTTTGCAAGTGACACCAGGCCCCTTTCCCGTTGTTTGGGTGGGGCCTGGGGACGAGGCTAGGCATGGGCTTATTAGTCTCGTGCCTCCTGGCGAGAAGCTTATGCCCCAAAAGTAGTAAGGACCAATGAGATTGCGAGATCGGTAATTAATACGTAAACTTCCAATTCCCGCCTTACAACGGTAAATCTACTCGAGTAAGTTATCCGTCCCTATTTTTGAAGGGTTTGGCTTGAACGTTGCTAAGAAATTCGTCACCAGACCGTTTCTCCTCGTGTGAAGCTGGGGTATGGGGACGACCCGGACGAGACTAGGTAGTCTGGCGAAGCCAGACCCGAGCGCGCAGCGCGGGGGTCTGGTCTAATCCCTATACCTGACCTGTCCCCACTGCAAATATATTGCAGCTCCAATCAGATCGCAGAACGTCACGGGAATGTAATAAGAACATCCGGTTGATAACGTCATAGCTTTGAATCAAAGCACAAAGGCTGCTTACTAGCGACTTTAGGCTACCATAGCTTGAAAGAAAAACAGCTAAAGTTAGCAAACTACCTTCCTGCAAGAGCGTGATGGCATCGCTGTTCTTCCGAAGGACTAAGGGAAGTGTCTCCGCTTGGCTCCTTCCCCTTCAGTTTGATAAGGTCAGCCCTGGGAGTTCACCGCCAGTATTGACTACTGACACGGCCAAGATATCGTACTGCTTGTCAATAGCGTTTCAGATGCAGGCAGAAGGGCTGTACATCGATTCCCGCATTATAATGACATTCATAAGCTGATAATAACCACTTATTACACATTCCAGGATGCACAGGTCAGGTATAGGCATTAGACCAGACCCTCGCGCTGCGCGCTTGGGTCTGGCTTCGCCAGACTAGAGACTAGGGTGGGGTTTAGGCACGAATAACGCGCGGGAAATCTGAACATGTGCGGCTCCATGGCCCAGCAGCCACAAGCAGCCACCAGTGATTCAGCCATAGATTAGCAGCAGGCAACTAAGATTGGATCCAGCTATGGTTCAACTTATAGGATGTGACTGATGATCAAGCTATATAGATTGGCCAGAGGCAATCACTAGTGATCCAGCAGTATAATTTAGGCAGCTACAAGTGATCCAGCTGTCGAGCAGTCACTAGTGATCCTGCTATGGATCAGCCTCAAGCAGTCAACATGCAGTGTTCCAGCTATGGATCAAGCTCAGGCAGCTACCAGTGATCTAATTATAAATCATTCTTAGACAGCCACCAGTGATCTGGCACTGGATCCAGTGGCGTAGCCAGGATGAGCAAGGTACGTGTGCACCGCATGGGCACATGCACTCAGTGCGTGTGTAACACGCATCTGCTAGGGGACCTGGGGCATGCTCACACCATAAAACTTTACACTCTGAGATCTCTTCTGAGGTAGTTTTCGACCACAAATACCAATCTTTCAGTCTTACCTGTATGCTCACTTCATGTCCACATGAAACTTGCGGCTGATAACTGATCTTTGACCTTAGCTTTCTACATTAGTTTTAGCTGGGCACCAGCAAATTTACATGGGCACAGGCCTGGGTATGCCCAGGTGTAGCTAGACCACTGATCAGATCAACCTCATACAAACGCCAATGATCCATGCAGCTATCATAAGCAGTCACCAGCCAGTGATTTAACTATGAATCAGCCTCAGGCAGTCATTGGTGACTCAGCTAGGTATGGATCAACCTTAGGTATCACTGTGTAAATGTCAGCAAAGAAAGATTGGTAGTCAACATAGCAGCAAACATTGTACAATAAGCTTAAGATCAAAGCTGGCAGTATTCAAGTACATGAAGTCACACAACCTACTCTAGATGTGACTATACCTGAATAAGTATCTGAAGAAATGACAGCTATGTCACACAACTGTAGATGGATTTGGTGTCTCCAGCTATGGAAGAGTAACTTGCAATACAACGATATAGCTGCTCTGGCACTGTGAAAATGAGCACAAAGCAGAATCTTGGGGTTGCCAAATTTAGTATTAAACAGAGCCCTTTATTATACGCTGATCATTGATACCCAAATACTGATATTTGGCTGCCTCACAGAATTGTATGGTAACACATGATAAATTTTAAAAAGGTGTACATACTCTACGCTTTTGTTGTCATCATACAAGGCAAAAGAGACAAAAGTGTGAACAAATTATTTATACGTAGCTATATGCTACTAAGATACATGTCCTTGGAAGTCAAAGGATTGCCTCTCTCCATGTATGGTCCATGCAGTAAGCCAATTGAAGAGCTCTTCTGCAGGTACCATCTGGATGTGCAGAGCTTTCTTCACTAGTAGTTCCTGTCCGCCTGCCATGGTTTCGGTCTCTTCCCAACAGGCAGTAGCTTGTGTGGTGGTTCTCTCATGCTCAATCTGCTGCATATGGTCAACTGCTCCATCGTCCAATTGGTCTCCCCTATGTAGAACTGGCCACAGCTTCAGAAATAGAATGCATGGTGATATTAGATTGTTTACTTGTGGTAATGTATCCTTGACGCTTGACAAAGATAGCTATATCCCAACCCTGGAGACTGGAGAGAAAACTGAAGGAGCACCACGACACCTGCGACAAGGGAAAGTCAGCCATAGTGGAGCATACGTGGAAGAATCACCACACCATGCACTGCATGGGAGAAGATATCAGTGCATCAGTGCATTATCTCTTCCAGACTGATGTTTACAGTCATCAAATAAACCACCACTTTCGAAAAATTTTGAGCATAAAATAGCTACAACTAGGTGAATGTAGGAAATTGTGGGGGTCAGCCTCAGTGAGTGCCGGCATGTGTACAGACTACACTTCAAGCCGTCACTATATTTTTATGCCAATCATGCAGTTATAATTTTGGATAAACTCACCTCTCACACTTACTTCAAAGGTCGGTGAAAAAACAGTTTTTGGATGTGCGGAAGGGCACAGGTCCTAAGAGTCTGAGACTAAAGCTCAGTGTAGTCAGTTTGTGGAACCAGTTTGTTCACCAACATTACAGCACTGAGTTTACTTGTAAGAAGTGTGTCACGAAACTCAACAAGCTTGTGCAGCTAAGGGATATAGTATGAATATTGCATGGAAGCTTATTAAATCGCATGACATTTAGTAGTAAAGTGTGAGTGTCCTATGTTAATCACATGAATGATGATGTGAGGGAAATCCACAGCTTTTTTTTGCAAATGTTCCAAGGCTCTCTCCTCCCCCTGTTTTATAGAGGAAAGAGACTTGGAGCAAGGCTAGGTAGCACTAAACTCTAGGTTCTGTAATCAATTGCAAAACTGCTAGTACAAAGACATGACATAGCGAATATTTCAATTACTATAATCGCTAACTTTTTTTGGTCTGCAAGAACTATCTAATGTCTTAGCTCTTTCTGTCGTCTGCCTGCAGACATTGTCATAGTGCAAAGGCAAATGCTGTCAACTATCCTAGTACCAACCCATGCAGACCTCTACCCCTAAGACTGGAATGGGTTGACATAATGGCGATAACCAGCTCCTGCTGATATTCCAAGAACCATGATTGGAGCCACTACAGAATGTACAGATGGATAACATGCAGACATTCATCATCCAAACTCTAAGCTACAAGTTTATTTGTTTCTCTCTTTAATGACATTTTTGCACAAGTTATCTTACCAGACTGTTTCTCACCGGGAGGTGGGCATGAGACTAGTGGATGAGTAGCAGAGACTGACAGGGAAGGCCTGGGAGCATTTTATTGCATGAATGATGACAGGTGTTCATGGTGTACCCACCTACAAATATGCATACACTACAAGCATGTGTGGGTTAGAACTACTGCAGAGTGTTACAAAGCCATGGTAGGGTGAGATTTGACCCAGTATACACTCCTGATCTTCTGATACAGAAATAGTGCCTCCACTGCTGTCCAGCCGAAGAAGACCAGCAGGAAATATTGCAGCAGAGCAGCTACTACCCCACAGAGAGGAGGAACAGTGGTCACAAGACCTGTCACTATGAACGTAACATAGTTGATCAGCAGCTGCCCATACATGGACACCAGCTGAGCCTTGTACAGAAACTGGAGCTTCCTGCATAGAAATATTACGCTAATACATTGCTATACAATCTCAACATCTAAGTCAGTTTCTGGAGTATCAAAGACAGGCCGGCAGTTGTTGTTGTTGTTGTTTGCTTTTGACATGAGAGAACAATGTCTACAGTAGTACAGTACAACATGTATCTCAAATCACATGCTAGAACATGAATTCTACTACACAACAGGTTAGTTCTGACCTGGGATTTACATACATGCACTTGCTGCCTAGATGCTGAATGCCAATTAACCTTAAGCCTACCCTTGTTCTCAGGATTCCCCTCCCACACACACACACACACACCCCTCTTTTTCTTTTTTTTTTTCGAGCCTAACCGCACTCCAGTTAGGGCAAAAGTGGAACAGGGAGTCGGGAGTTAGGTGCACAATTCAGCTTCTAACAATAAGCATAGCCATTGCTTGTAGAGAGAAGTGAAGCATACTGCTGTTGCATGAATGCTGTGTAAGAGCTAAGAACACCGTACAATGCCTATTGAGAGATGTCAATCGTTGTTGTAAAGAAGCGCCGTTGCCATCAAAGCACTGTGGAGGCATGGGATGTGCTGTCGTGCAGCAAGCCAGAAAAGTGACTTATAGCTCAGTGTGGCTGCACTGTATTGGTAGTCTGCTACCAGGAAGATAGATCTAGCTTGTTAACGATGTAGCTACCTACTTTAGCCTTAAAAGACTTTAAGAACATTAAAAATTTTAAAAGATGTAGGGATGGCATGCCAAAAAGTATGCAAACAAGGTAGGGATAATGCATGAAAGCAAAGGTCAACATATTGGCAAAGCCCCATCCCTACATCTTTTTCACACTACAGTTAGACAGTGCATGACGTACCACAAGTTCACTCCAACCGTTACTGGCAGTTCATGGTTGTAGCCTCGTTCTCAGGCCACTTCCTAGCTCCTCCCACGTGGCCTGGGAATGAGGCTGGTATGATCCACGCCTTGTTGGTAGCTACCAGGTAGTTTATAGTGGTACATTTGGTGGCATTGTGTTATACGAAACCTCTTAAACAACTTAAGCAGTGACTTGGAGTAGACTGCAGAGTTATCATAGTAAAAGTACATGGCGCATGGCATGGTTTTAGCCTCATCCTGGGGCCACTTTCCTCCTCCCACGTGGCCTAGGAATGAGCCTAATATGACATGATCTAGCATCAGCTGATGTGTGCCTTGTAGGTAGCTACCAAGGTTAGTATTTTTTTTTTTTTGCCGTGACAGTGGCACCATTGTTATATCTCTGTGGCATAACCTAGACACTGAGCTCGAGTGGGCTGCAGACTGATCATAGTGTAAAACTCAAGTACTCATGCACAGCATTAATAGCTGCATGGATGGCTGCAGATTCAGCTCTCAACTCAAGCACGCTGTCTAACTGCAGTGTGAAAAAGATGTAGGGATGGGGCTTTGCCAAAATGTTGACCTTTGCTTTCATGCATTATCCCTACCTTGTTTGCATACTTTTTGGCATGCCATCCCTACATCTTTTTACGTTTTTAAAGTCTTGTTTCTGTACTTTTTTGATGTTAATCTCAGTTACAGATAGACCTAAGCCTAAGAAGAATATTTCATTGAATCAAGTGTAACCACAACACCAGAACTTGAAACGGCGTTGACAGTTTAGTAGTGGTTCCAGGAATTTAATAATTATGTGTAATATAGCCAGCTAGTACCTGATGAAGGGCCAACCACTCTCCCTAACGAACTTTGTGAAACCAGTTTCACGATTCAGTTGTCAAAGGCACATGACGACTGCCGGACCAGCTGCAGCACAGAAAAGTAGACAACTGACCATCCTAGCTTTACAGTTCACTAAAGCTGTGAGTAGGCTACTTCGAGGGGTCCGCCACGGCGCGCCTCGGCGTACGAGATTTCGAAATCCACTGGATTTCACGTGGATTTCGGATTTCAGAATGGATTTCTGGATTTCAAAGTGGATTTCTGGATTTCAAAGTGGATTTCTGGATTTCAAGCGGATTTCTGGATTTCAAAGCGGATTTCTGGATTTCGCTATTTCTGAAGATACAGCTAAAATATACTCATGAACAATCATGAACCACATTCCTCTCAGCCTATATGCTAACAGAATACAATGTCACAGGCAGTTCACCGCTACATAGCGCTTAGGCAGCGTGTTCGTTGATTGTCATGCATATACATACGCATACTGCGTGTTCGTTGATTGTCATACATATTCATACCCATACTGCGTGTTCGTTACATACATATTCATACAGTACTGCATGTTCGTCATACATAATACATCTGACAATACCTTGGAAGAATGACCTTTGTACCCGACCGCGAAGATCGGCCGGGTACAAAGGTCATTCATTGTGGTGACGTTCAAACGTCATAGAAAATCGGTGCACGTGCACGTCCTTGTAGTGTAATTAATGTAAAGTATACGGATATTTGCGGAGTATTTTAATAGAATCCTGAATTGGATTTCCGGATTTTAGAGTGGATTTCTGCATTCAGGGTGGATTTCTGGATTTCAGAGTGGATTTCTGGATTTCAGATTGGATTTCTGGATTTCAGTTTGGATTTCTGCCGACGGTGTACGAGATTTCTTTCGTGATGGACCCCTCGGGCTCCTTTTAGTGTAGCTACAAGTAGGCAGCTGAATGCAGCCCCTTACCTACGTGGTGTTCATAAGCCTTGCCCAATGCCGTGGGGGAAAGACCGTGCCAGCCATGCGTAGTAATAGCCTCGTTCCCAGGCCGTTCCCGCCTCCAGTTTTTGATCGATACTGCAAGCGATCAAAAACTGGAGGCGGGAATGGCCTGGGAACGAGGCTAGCGTAGCAAGGTAGTCTTTGTACTAGTCTCGCTTCCAGACCAATGACCTGGTCTTGGGTCTGGGAACGAGACTTCGTGTACGCATGCGTACACAATTAGAAAATTGCGTCCTAAGCAACGGACAACAGCCTCAGAGTGTTGTGAATCGCTTTTGTTGACCAGGGTAAATTTGAAGCTATGAAGACGCTGAGGGGTTGTGAAGCTGCGCGCTTTGACGAGCATCAATTTCGTGCTAAAATCAAGGTGAGTACCTAAGCCGTTTTCGAGTTATCGTTGTTTGACAAGTGGTCTGAACAAAGCGGCCGGAAAGAAGAGAATACGAAAAATGGCACTTTTGCTACCGCACACTTTTGCGTTTAGCTGTCTTCCGCGTGGCTTTTGGGCAACTATATGAGTCTTGCTGATCACAAAGGCACTCAAAGAGGAAGCCTGGGCGCATAAGCTTTTAGCGTGTTTGTGGTGAAGTTATACGGCTTTTGCTTATTAAGTATTGCATATATTGCACATCGGCGCCATCCCTACATAGAGAGTCTACCGACTCTCTGATACAAGGCTCCAGAGCTGCAAGTCGGGATGAAGTTTGTGTGGTCACTGAAGTGTGAACAATTTTTTTAATCATAACTCAGGTTAGCAGTGGTTCAAAAATAATCGCATCTTTAGCACTGAATGCAAGTACCTTCATGTTAAGATAGTTATTTGGACCCTCCCCTCCAGCAGTGAAGCAAGTAGCGCCTTTCAACCAACGAATGAGAAAATGAGAAATCTCGCAAAGATCCAACACATACGGCTTTAGCCTCGTACCCAGGCCGCGTGCACGCGGCCTGGGTACGAGGCTAATACGGTATGTACGCTTACCGCTACCTTGGCAATCGCTCCGCCCCTTCCTGCCTTGAATAGCAAATAGCTGTCGGGGGCATACCCCCGAGGTTTGTGAAAGCTGTAAACTATTGCTGCAGGGCACAGTAGAGATTGCTACAAGCAGTTTTAGCAAGTTTGTCATCAGCCATTACACGTTCAGTAAATTTTTAAAATATTTTAGGCCCTAAGCTATACACTTTCCTTTTCACTTGGGCTGTAATTTGCTCTTTGGTTTCACGGCGTTCAAAATAGTACAGTACTACACAGAAGCTAACAGACAAGCAAGATAAAAATGGAGTGGGGAGCTGCTTAGGCCACTATTTGCTGCATATATATTAAGTTCCTTCTTTGGGAGGCTCCTTCTTGTAATGTCAATACTTCAGATTTACATGTATCCAGTTGGCATACAACAATGTGAAAGTTACCAATAATTATGGTGGCCCTTAGGCTTGATTCTATTATGCTAGCGTAATCTTTGGAGTAACGAGGCTATCTTGGCAGCATGCAAGCAGAAAGTGGGAATAATCTACACGGTAGCATGGCAAAATGCATTTTGCATTATTCAATAACAGCATCATCACTCATTTCAGACCATATTACGTTACAGTATAATAAATGTTGATATGAATATATCTTTGGTTGTTTGTCATTACGTGCATGTGATTTGCTTCTTGGAAGTTGGATCACTAATCATCTGCTCATAATACTGCTAAATTGAGTGGAATTAACTTTTGCAGTATCACTCACAAAGAGAAGACTGAAGTTTCGAAGTTGTGTACACACACAGTGTGTTGTTGCACCATTATCGGAGACCACCCTGCAGCTGTCCGTGCTCCACATGTCGTACTGCCCTACACACAGCGATAGCAACACTATCACTCCAGATGTCACATGACATGACCAAAAGCCCATCATTATAGTGCATATAAACAGGGAAGCATTGTTGGAAGCTTGTCGTGCACACCAATCTACTTCTGATATGCACATTATGCAGTGTAGTAGCTACAGACGGAGATGAAACATAGTATGTTTGTATTCTAACTGAAAAAGACACCACTTCTGTATGTATACATGACTTTGAAAACCTTATTCTGAACAACTTAAGACTCAAATACTACCAGCACAATTACTCTCTATTAGTTTTGAATGACCACTGAACACAGCACTCACAGGTGACACATATATATCTACTCACTCTCTGAGTGGTTATTCCAGTTTCAAGGTTCACTGAACTGGTGAGTATTATGAAGAGAATTCACAAACATATCACCATCCAACATCCCCCTCATCAGGCATGCAAAGAGCTACTACAGATATTTGTCCATGGTAGCTCCTTGTTTCTTAAAGCCTGCATGATGGAATTGTGAGGGGGATGATGGATAGTTACGGAATTGGATAATAGCCAGCAGGTGGACCGTAAGAAGTGCTATGCATTGTGCATTAGCTAGCAGACAAGTGTCTGTGCTAGCTCTTTGCTTCTTAATGAAGTTTGATGGAATTGTGAGGGGGATGATGGATAGTGATTACAGTGTTTAAATTCTCTTCATTGTAGATAATATCTCAACAGTAAATCAAAAACTTGAGTAACCACTCTGTCAAGTAGTTTTTGCTGTGATATAAGCAATACACACAAATGATTGATTATTATGATTGGTTTGTTGATTAATTAATGATAAACTGACTATTGATCCATGAAGAATCTGGTACCAAATGTTATTGGGTACCAGACTGTTAAGTGCTACAGTGGAACCCCTCTATAGCGGACACCATTGGGAACCAAAATTTTGTGCCTTGTAATGAGTGTCAGTATATTTCCGGTAGGCGTGGTATGCGTAATCGGGCTGTTGAGCACAACGTGGCTACGTTTTATAATACAAAGCTTTCCCTTGCTGTACGCTGGCGGGGATGGCCAAGCAGTATTACGAGTAACAGCGATATACTGAGTCTAACGCCAAGTTGTTAACTCCAGCAGCGATTGTGGACAATCTTGCTCAAAAGGTCGACGAGTGCACAGTAGATCGGGTACTGTTTGAGTACAATTGGGACCGCGAAAACTGCGTGGTGTCCGCTATTCAGGGGTTGCGTGAATGGAAGGACAGTCGGGACTTTCGGAAATGTCCGTTAGCTTGTGGGTGTCCGCTGTTGAGGGGTGTCCGGTCCCGCAATCGTGGCGTACCTATAGGAGGCGTGATGCATGATGTATGTAGCCGAGGAAGCGTGACGTATCTAGGAGTGCACGATGTGCAATGCAGGAAATGACATCACGCAGTCATAATAATCATTGCAGTGCTGCAGTGCAGCCATGCACTGAGTCAAATTTCAAACCTGTGCTTATCACTGCCCATTTGGTGATGCCCCCATATTTTTAGGCACTGGAAGGGCCGACAGTGTTCTTTCTTTATCAGCTGAATGATTGGGACAGGTATTCACCTGCTCTATATATTTGCAGGCTTGAGGGATAGGTTAAATCTGGGAACTCTGGTTATTATGAACATAACCATACTTGAACTGGCTTGTGGAATCTGGTGAATGAGTAGCTAGACTCACATGATCTGATTGAAGTTTTATACTATTGGTACTACTAAGGTCATTGTTCAGTGGATCATCAGTCAGTGCATGCTTTAGCAGATCAGTCTTCCAAAACCGCTACATGTAAGGAGTGAAATGACACAAACAAATCAGGTAGACAGAAGTCTTTCTATATTTATTGGGGTATTTCTGGATACATATGCTACAAGGAACCTATGTTACCAGACAATATTGTTGGTTATATTACCAGGTAGCTACATACCTGGTACGTTATTGAACATTTCTATGGGATATATTTCTACAAGACATTTCTACGCCACTTGTAGGCAGCTATGTTACTAGACAATTTTTGGTGTGATTTCATGATGTGAAATAAGCCCCGGTTTACGGTTAGACCACTCTGGCTCTGAGCTCTTTATGTATTGGTAGCTAAGCTACAGGACTGGTCTATGGCAACAACAGGTGGTTGTGGGTTTTTTTGGCAAAAGTATTCATTTCCCATTCTCAGTGTGGTAGGCGCCATGTTAATTAGTGTTGAGTAAGCAGGTAGCTATGACAACACAGGACACATTACTGAATCCTATTATCGTAATTATCTAACTATACCTTTGATAGATGTAACCACTTAACAAAATACAAATACTTGAATTATTTCACTCAGCATGTTAATTTGTAGGATTCATAGTTGGTATGGTGCTAATCTCATTAGCTAGGCTGGACATCTTGGCCCACCAGACTACTCATTAATAGATATGTTTACGCATACTGAGGGTGATTCCTGCCCACTTATTGAGTAGCATGTGTAGCTATGCGAGTGCTACATGGAATCTCTGTACTTATTGATTACCGTTTAACCCATTTCACCATTTAACCCATTTTACCATTTAAGCCGTTTCACCGTTTAAGCCGTTTCACATTTCTTGATGATAATCGTAGTGGTTACAGTCACTTTCAGTCACTGCTTGGTGGAATAGAATATAGATGGTAGGTTGAAAGCGCTCAGAAAGAGATTGAGGAGATGGTAACTAGCTGAGATACTTTCCTGTTCCAATGGTTTTGACAAAAACCTGAATACTTGCATCCGACCAAGGAGCATGAATGGAATTTCCTGTGACCACTTTGAGTTTTATCATCAAAAGCCAGGAAAAATTCAACCATGTAAAAGGTTCATACCATAGTGATACCATAATGATAAAGCCTTGAACCAGCACTGCTCCATGCCAACGATACAGCACTGTTTATAGTAAACAGCCAAGATAATGCTGGTGTAGCTAGCTAGTAGCCTGACACCAATGTGCAAGATCACCCACAGGGAGATATATAACTATTACACTGTATATATGTAACAAGTTATTACGTTTGCAACATCACTGAATAAGTTCTATGCAGCTTAAATACATTGCTCATGCTTATATATATTATGGTTATATTAGTTCTTATGGTTATCTGGGGGGAAAATATCAGGTACAAAAACATATAGAGAACTCCTGATCTTGGTCTTTGGCTTGGCGAAGGTGCAGGTACTCATATTTCCCTTTCAATGCTAGCTAAACAGGGCATGCATGACATTATGATGTTCACAGCCAAGGACTACGGCCCTGTTAGTACTTTGGGCACACGCACTTTAGCGTATGCTTTATTGTAGCTTTGTACCCAGGTTTCACCCCCAAAGTCGTACTTGTGGGCGGGGCTACTTCTTTGATCTTTTCTCTGACCGGATGCACGATCGACTTAAAGAGCTGGTGAGCGCGAGTTGCCACAGGCAAACCGGACAAGATGGCTTGGAGTGGGTGCCCCGCGTGTTGGATGATATTCGCATTCGTAATTGCTCAAGCAGTAAACGGTAAGTACACTCAATATAGCTTGAAAGGCTTTTCTAAAATGAATGTAGCTAGACAGTAAACAACTAACTGCAATTAACTTCTAGTCACTACGTGTACACTATTAACAAGCTAACTACACACAAGCAATACTTTTACAACCACCATTAGTCGGAAATATATGTGGTAGCTAGATGCGTTGTCCTATTGTTGACTTGCAGGATTGTATTAACCATAACTGTTAAGGATTACTGTAATTACCATGTGCCCAAATCAGCTGTAGCGGAAAGACTACCTATTCATATAGCTACAATTAACTGAGCTAAGTGAGGAACAGTGAGACTTTCCAATGGCCAGAAATCTCACATGGAACAGATGCCTTAGCCAGCTGATTGCTGACAGGAGTGTAAAAATGCAGTAAGGTCAAGACTAGAAGATGTAGTCAGTGTGTACATATAGTCGTACATAACAGAGCTCATCCCTAGCCTCCACTCATGCAGTTTCAGGGGCTGATCCGGGGAGGGGGGGGGGTTAAAAAGGGTAACTAGCCAACCCCCTCTTTTCTTTTCAAAGAGTTTCTGTGCACTTGTGTTGTCGTACTTATTTCATCTCACTGCTTCATAATGTCACCCTCAAATCACTAATCATACAAACAGATGGTGGAAAAGTTTGTTTTGTTTGTTTGTTTGTTTGTTTGTTTGTTTGTTTTTAAGTTAACTTATTTTGAGTGTAAACGCTTTCCATGCTAATAATTAACACATCATAAGTAATTAATGGGATAATTTTCTCTATTAGCCTCACAGTAGTCCTGGATCAGCCCTGAGTTTTCCATTGCTTGCACAACTGTGAGGAAGCTAGGTCTGGGCCTACGAAGATGATATACTGCAGCCACAGTCACAACAGTTTTAAATAAGTAAAGGATAACATATTACGACTAGGGGTGAGATGATTAGATATAGTCCCATATAGTTTTGAACCTTATCAGCAATAAAGAAGTCATTTTTTGTAGTTTCTTTTACTATGGAATTGTAGGACATTGTGGGGGTGAGCCTGAGTGAGTGCCTGCATAAACATGCACATAGTACAGAAATCATAGCTTGTGTATGCTGAGGAGTAGCCAAAGCCAGACCTTACCAGATCATGTATAGTCGTACAGCTGTTTATCATGATAAGTCCACAGACCAACTACATATTATATATATACACCGATTTTGAGAGTTTGTTGTTTGGATTGTAAGTGATACTGCCTGAGCATAGCACATCAGTGGTGTAGCTACACCTGAGCATACTCTGGCCTGTGCCCACGTAAAATTCGCTTGTGCCCTGGTAAAAATAATTTGGAAAGCTAAGGTCAAAGATCAGGTATTAGCATGTGCGATTGCAAGTTTTCATGTGGATGTGAAGCAAGCATACAGGTAAGAGTGAATGAATGGTATTTGTAGCCGAAAACGGCCTCCAATGCGATTTCAGAATGTATAATTATGAAATTTTTCATGGCAGGAGCATGCCCCAGATTTCCTAGCAGATGTGTGCTCCACACACACTGAGTGAGCCCATGCTGTGCCCACGTAACTTGCTCATCCTGGCTACACCACTGTAGCACATGCACTGAGTGTAACGCGCATTTCTCCAGCAATCAGGATAGGAACAAGCTCACCCCCAAGTAAAACCTCTCAGGCAAAGGTATTTTTTAGCAATCATAAGTATACGGCCCACTGCACATTGTTTTTTATTGCTATGATATGGAATGTTAGTTACTCATCGGCTACCCATCCCCACATCAAAGTGTGAACACCAATTGATTTACATTACTGTAACATGGCAACAAATGTATTGTCTCGGGTCATTGAGCTCCTCTGTGCATTGTGAATCAGTATTTGCACATCCACCACTACCGAGAACCTTATCTAAGTTATCTCTCACTTTTGCGGGTTCAACCATATGAATGTCAGGAGAGGTCAATGATGACCCGCATGACTCCACTAGAAAACCCACGTGTACTATTGTTCAATATTAATGACTGCTAATGTTATTGCTAATGAAATAATGTGCACTAAATTTGGTATTATCTTTGTGCAGCTATGAACATCAGTCTTCAGCCTCTTGACCTCACTGTACAGAGCAGAGAGCAGGCTTATTTTAATTGCTCTCTACAATGCATTGATTCGGAAACACACACCTTGTATTGGTTTGTGGGCCGTCGTGGTATCAACACGAGACGATTCAATCAATTAGGAGTGTCTACCTTTCAAGACAACACAGGGATGGATTTATCAATTCGTACCTTGGTTGAGTGTCCCCTCACAGGAAACCTAAATGAGAAATACGAAATCCAGCAACTGCAACTTCGAAGTGATATCCAGTGGGACGGGATAGCAGTGCAGTGTGCAGCCATTAAGAGTAATCCCAACCTCTTAAATTACTACAGTCCTTACGCTGTCTTATCAGTGGAAGCACAAGGTACGTACACAACTGTTTGTTGCTGTATAGTTAGGCAATAGGCCTATAGTGCTAACTTAGTTTGGCAGTAGATTATTAGCAATTACATAAAATATAGTAATGGTTACTCCTGACCTCATAAAAAGAATTTGTACAGTGGTGAAATCTGATAGCCTCATTCCCAGGCCACCGCCCAGTCTTTTGTCGCTTGCAATACAATGAGTTGTCATGGGGGAGGACTTGGAAATGAGGCTAGCAATTTGATTGTATTTAGCCTACCACCTTGAGATAGTTATACTGATCAAAAGCACGAGGCGCAGCTAGTTTATTCTGTTATCATAGTTAGAAGATAACCCATTATGTTGCCATCATGTTACAAGATAGTCCTGACCTCAGGCAACATAACCATTTTGGTACTGCAATCTGATTACGCTACTAAAACTTCAGTTGCTGATTTGATTGTATTTACAGTCGTGTTTTTCACAAACTACCGGCAATACATAACCATTATACCACATAACAATTATGATCTAGAGATCAAAAATAATTTGTACCCATAAAATCTGATTGTGCTACCAAGAATCAGATGTCCATTTTGACAAGGTAGACTAAAGTATTACCATAGTTAGACCATAGGCTACTGTCAATAGCTTTCATTGTTATGCCACCAGATATTCATGATCTCAAACATCAAAACAAAATTGTACCCACACAATATAATTTGGTACCCAGTGCGGTAGTTACACCAGCTGCTAAAACCAAATGTTTCCATAGCTACACCCGGGTTTTACTACTGCTGTGGCTACTGATGTTGTACAGATAAGTGGAACATTGTAGAGGAGTTGCTGTGCACACGCAAGCTCCAACCACATATGACTGAGGTAGTAATCTCGACGTCTTACACAAGCACTCAGAAATACTCGGCCATATCCAATGCATGTATACTACCAAAATAAAATGTTCTATGACTTTTGTAAAACATATACATACTCTTAGCAAACATTTGGTTGCACCTTTGCATGTGTTTAATAGACTTCTTCAGCTGAAGGCTCATAATTAAGGATACACACTCAAATTGGTATTTGTCTGGGTTCACCCATTCTGGATTCACCTAGCTACTCCCATTTCGCCTTCGTCAGTACTTCACTTATCTCATTATAAATCCTTAAAACGATGTCAAATAACATCATTCTCCTACTCTCACTTTACGTATTCTTATTGTACAGAAAAAGTGGTGCACTACCTACCTAGTCAAAGTCATGTCAAAGTGACCTGCTGAACTAGTGTTGCCTTTGACTGTTTGTTCGTGTTGTTGAGTGGGACACTTCCCATTGCAGCAGTGGGATGTGTACCAAAACGACAGCTTAAGAATCCAAACTCACCTTGAGGGGGTGTCATAACCACATACAGTGAGTGATCGGTGAAGTAATGTTCATGTATAAAAACGATCCTGAAGAACAGGAAGAGTACAGAGGTATTTCTGACACAGTTTGAAACCGGATCACAGCCTCCTCAAAGAGCTTTGAGAGTCACTAATAGATCAAAGAACTTGAGGAATGTTTTGATGCAAATTTAATTGCTTTGTGGTAGCTAACATATACATGGAATGTCTACACATAACGATGTCCAAAGGCAATTCTGTCTGTCACACTTGTATAGCATTTCAAAAACGTCACATTCTCAAAGCGTAGGAGAAATACCACTTCAATGAAATTAGACGAAAGCGATACAAGTGGGCAAACAGGAGCTATATTGTATGCACAGGTTTAACCACCTGGCTGAGGAGCTAATTCTAATAGACAGATGTTACACTGTAACAGTGCCTTAGCAGATCCTGTTTCAGTGCTTGGTAACTATTGAGCTGTAAGATAATGATGGACAAGCCCAGTACAGGCAAAAATAGAAAGTGCAATAAGGAAATATTTTTGTACAATGAGCAGCTTCAAGTTGTGTTGCATAGTTCAGATTGTCGTGTAACCATTGATGGTACGTAGTACTCCTTACAAAACAACAATACTTTTACTTCAAACTTAGATGAAGTGTTGAATGTCTTGGTTTAACAACAGTCTGTCTTTCTCAAGATTTATAAAACGGTACTGTCTATACTAATTGGATATGGCGGTGTATCATAGTCAAATTAGTGATCGGATGTGTGTACAAGTACATGTACCACTCCAAACTCCTTTCCTAAAGATTTTATAGCTCAATGTTTAAACTAACCACCCACACTATATAGCTAGCTTACATTTTGGTGTTTAAATCAACCACCCACCAGGTGCTAAAGTCACAAGTACGCTAGTTTTGATTGTCATGGTGGTTCCTAGATGGTTCGCTGGCAAAAGATTGAAGCAACAGAACCGATCTTGTGTGTTGAATGTAACTAGATCGCTACTAGATCACTTGACCTCACTGCAAACAAGAACTTGAGTGTTTGACTGCACAGAGGTTACACTGACTGTGAAAATTAAATATTCATTTGCTAATGCAATTTTTGTTTTATTGATTTATAAATTTTCCCCAAGCAAGTTAAAACACCAGTAATCACAACAATGCTGTCAACATCCAGATGATAGACTAGCCTTGGCCTGGCACCCAAAATAATTTGTGGTTTTCTTTCATCTATGCATGCGATAATATAGCATCCAGGTGCATCCAGGTGCATGTGAAGGGATGTAGAATCTTATGTAAGAGTTTATGTAGAGCTTTGTGAGAACCGATAATCTTTTCTTGGCTTTTTGCCCCAAAGCATGGGTACAATACTATCTGTGGTTGACTGTTCTTGATGTGGTTGACTGTTCTTGATGCTGACGGATATGTAATTAAATTTGAACCTTTAATATCCTTGGCTTTTCACCAGACTGATTGAGGAATCTTCTAAAAATGCTCTTCACCACTGCATGTAAATACAACTGACATTTTAACACTTGCATTTGTATAGAAATTAACATCTCCGTCTCTTTCTCTCCAATTTATTGTGCATATTCTGTAGATGAGGTCACCAGCATTGTTCCAACACCAATAGCCCAGAATCCAGTGCCTACAAGAATGCCAACACCAGCATCAGTAAAGTGTCCAGCACAAACTCAAGGTCAGTACATTAACATAAACAGTGATGGCATTACTCCAGCATGTGCAGACAACACTGTTGTCAAGTACAATTTATATAATTTTTTATATGTTGCAGTCACGTATGGAAAATTCCGTCGTATTTTTCAATAACATCACCGTGTTCAAGGTGCTGTATCCATTGCTGAACTTTTGCTAAAGGCGGTGCTCATGTGTGTTGAGTATGAATAGATCTATGCAGTGTGTGCGTACGAGCACCACCCATAAGAGAAGTTTGGCAATACAGCGTTTTGAGTACAGTAATATTATGATTGAAATATGCAAAGGTATACTCTTTGATTTCCATCCAAAACTCTCCCATGTATTGAAATTTATATTATAGCATATTTTTCTTGTATAGATGTTACAAGGCACGTGACGGAAACTGTAGAAGTAACTGTTACAAAAACTGTTACAAATACAGTTCAAGTAACTGCCACACCAACACCATCAGGTAAACATGTAACTTTTAGCACAATGCTTGCATTTGGGAGTTTCTCTAGCATCTATCTAGTATATACCAGTTATGTGTATGTACACATATAGCGCCCGAATTTGTTACTGTAGCTTTGCATGCAGATAGCTATAGGTAACTGCGAAACATGCCTGAGCGCAGACAATGCATGCATGCAGTTATACTAGTCTTAGTTGTATCCAGTTGTTGACTTGGCAGAAGAAGTAGACAAACATTTATCGTTAATTGAGGTCAATTAAATTTATACATACCACATGAAGAGTCCATCACACAATGAATATGATGTAGAAAGTATCCACTTTTAAGGAGTTTCTAATGTACAGTTAGTAATATACATGCTATCAAAAAGCAATCTAGTTAAGAATGCTTTTTAGGAAAGCATCATATATAGCAATGTCCACTACTCCAGAGGTGTCCATTAAATAAAGTTCCATTGTAGTGGCTACAACTATATATCTTAGCCATGTCAAATTCCTTGATTCACCTCAGCATTGCTCAGTATTCTACTACGACATAATAAGCACATCCTCTTGTTTCTTGATTCTTCCAGTTTCCATTCCAGACGATGAAGACTACACAAGTCCCCCCACTTCCTCGAGCAGCTGGCTACCTCTGAAGATGTTCACTATCACTATTGTTACTGCCTTCACTACTGTTTGTACAGTTGCACTTGTACTCACATAGCTAAAGCAACCCACATGCAATCAGATCTTCAGCAAAAGACATCGCTTTATCCTGTTAATTGGTATGGTATTGGTAATGTAATAACATAATTATATCTAGATTTGTGTCTCAGCATTCTGTCTCTGACTTGTGGTCGTATGTATGAATATCGTATGAATATATCCGCATGTTACACTTGTAGCTATAACAATTCTGTATGTTTGATGATGACCTACATTGCCAATGTATCAACACGTTACAATTGTAGCTATAACGATTCTGTATGTTTGATGATGATGAGTGTTGGAACGTACACCGGCCGTTATAAGACTAGTGGTAGTTACCTAATTGCCATACCCAGTCTATGACTATGAGGGTGGACACACATGTTCTTTGTAGTTGTCATTGGCTTCCGCACCTTTGAAATCTCACTGACTTAGTCTCAGTTTCAAACCAATCCCAGTGGGCATCGCTTTCAGTGATGTGCATTTGCATTATACTTAGTCTATCAAGCCAGACCCTCTCTCACCTTCCAGGAAAGGGTCTATCAGATGTTACTAGTATTCATGAATCCGTCAATTTTGAGACAGTAGCAACACCTTGACTTCAGAGTGTAAGACTAATGCAGGTGCAGTTGTAGGTTTGCAGATTAAAACAAGCTGTGAACTATGCATACTAATAACATCTGCTAGACCTCTCGCTGTTCTGGAGGGTGAGAGATGGTCTGGCTTGATAGACTACATTATAGTCTACATAATGACATGCATGTATGTTAGAGTACACACAAGCAGGCCGAATGATGTTCCCTGGCCCACCACACCAACTTACACAACATTGATCAGTGTGACTCCTGGTATTCTGGTTGACTATAAAAACCAGCTAGCAAAACTGGTATACACCAAATTGTCCCGGGAACTGGCATTATATAATATTATAGTATACACCATATTGTCCCGGAAAAGCGCCCATGGGCGCTCGCAGCTCGAGCACACCCAAAATATGAGGGTGAGCGGTTGTACGGAGGAGATCCCCGTGTAAGCGCCCACCCCTAATGTGAAGTTAGCTTCCAGGGGGTACCGAATGGACCTGCTTCGTCGCTTCGTTCGTGTTTCGTCGAGCCACTCCGTATGGCGTATAGCACGCCATTCCGAGGGTGGAGAAAGCTGTATTGTGCTAGAAAGCAGACGGACTCGCAGCCACGTTGCCAAGCTTCCGCAGCGTTCGTCGCTTGCAGTAGGTGAATTTCGTACCGCCAGCGAAGAACGCTACGAACGAGGCTACGGATGCAGGGGCGGATCCAGGGGGGGGGGGGGGGGGGGGGGGGGGGGGGCATGGGGGGCCCATGCCCCCCCCATTCGGGACTGAGCAAGCGCAAAACGCGGAGGTTCACCGCGCTTAACGCACGTAGCTACTCCGACGCAGCGCACATCTCTTTATCAATCACTACTTCAAGTCCTGCAAACATAAAGCACTCAAATCTGCAGCTCCCAAGAGACAGTTCTGTGGCAGTGCCTCATATACTAAGGTAGTCTCGCGAGCCAGCCGTATTTTTCTTTATTTCCGGTGGGAGGAGCGAGAGGGAGAGAAAAATACTCCCTCTCGCTCCTCCCACCGGAAATAAAGAAAAATACGGCTGGCTCGCGAGACTAATACTAAGGCTGATTCCGAAAGGAAGGGGTTCCGAGAAACGATCATACGACGAATCGCCTCGGTTACTGTCCAGCTGCCATAAATTTTGTGTGTTTATTGTGGTCTCGGACGGCCTCAGAAACACTCTCATACGGTCTAAATTTCTAAATTTTTCCAGACCCCCCTACAACGCTACGTCATACGCACTATACGCGCACAGAAACTGCATGCACTGCGCGCGCCGCATTGCCGCACCAACAAAACACCCTATGCTGCCCCCCCCCCCCTTCTTAAAATCCTGGATCCGCCCCTGGGACGACTGTGTGAAACTTTGATGCAGGGTGTCGTGCACCTGGAGCGCAAAGAAAGATCGCAATTATGCACGTGACCTCAGGGACCTACTTTCGATTCACTACGCAAGAATATAGCATTGTGGACGGTTACACGGAAGACCTCCAAAACTGTCAAAATTGGGGGGTGGGCGCTTGCCCGGGATAATACTTAAACAACACCTAGCAGACAAGAGTCTGTACTAGCCTTTTTGGTTCTTTGTGAGGAGAGATGATAGATGATATGGATGTTTGTGAATTCTCTTATGCATAAGTATGCTAGCAATTTAATTAACTCCAAAGCCAGAGTATAACCAGCAATGCAAACATGGTTGCACTCCTCTCACAATTATGACAACTACCCCATGTAGGTGATAAAAATAGGCCTATATAGATTTTATAAAGTCACCCACTGCGCAGGATACGTTTTGGCCAATAGCAGGCCTCATTATCTGTGCTGGGATGCATGCATCCACAGAGTTATAGTGTGAACTAGCTACCTCACTTTACAGAGTAATAAAAACTGTAGCAGTTTGTTTAGCTACAGAAGTTGTACATGTACAAGTCCTTCTCAATGTGGTCTGAAATGAGGCAGCGTACATGGAAACACCTAGACTGGGAACCGTTCAGAAAAGACAAGTGAGAACGGAAACAACATACATTTTCTGGCCATCCCAAAAGGTTCAAACGTTCAAAGGTTGATGCATAAGAAGCCAACATGGCATAACATGGTGTATACAACAGCTCAGGTGCAAGGTGCTATAGCAACAAGCAAGGGAGAGGGGTCACACGGATACAGGATGCAGGAAATGCTTGACATGATGTACAAAAATATCTGCCCTCTCTCTCCCTCTGATTAATAATTCAACAATGAACTCAGAAATTGACAAAGGGTGTATGATAAATGATAAAGTGCTCGAAATGAGATGGTTCAGTGGACAGACAGGGCATGGCTATTGACTGAAGCTGGGTCTGGTGAGAGCTCGATACAGAGCCTGTAGTGCAGCTGTGCCTTGTGCGCCATGATCCAGAACCATGTCCCACAGTTTGGTTTAGGCGGTATGGGTGGCAAGTTTGGCAGCAAAGGATGTACTCTGGTATCGACTTGCTTCACTGAGACAGGTTGTCCAGTCAAACTTGAGGATCAACTTCTTGATACCCTGTAGACCTTGAGAATTGTTGTCAGCTTTCAAGACTAGATCGGTCGCACCGTGACAGTCGAGCTTATTCTCCAGTGACAGGCACACCTGCAAGAGTCTGAGAGACGGAGGGTCAGCAATTATAAGGGATATGTACATACGACAGCCAACAGACTCCTCTTCAGTGCTGACCTTGGAAAGAAGGTTCAGTTTCAGTTAGGATTCTGGCTGCGGCTGAGGGCCATTTGACAGCAACTCTGGTGTTATGTTAGGAATCAGTCAGTATCCAGTTCTCACTTCCAAATAGTAGGACGGGTGTGTCGAAGATGGTTTGCCCGAGATAGGGTTTAATCTACCTTGGAAGGCTCCCATTGCCCCATAGGTGAGGAAGGCCCTACTGGCTTTCTTGATGGCTTTGTTGACAGCTTTGGTCGCTGAGAGATCCCATGACCACCAGTATCCAAGGCACTTGACACTCTCTTTCGGGAGGAGTGATTGGTCAGCAAGGGTGCAGACAGGCGTTCAAGAAACAGGTTTGGAGGGGGAGACAATCAGGACCTCACACTTGGCTGGATTCAGTGCCAGGGCATTCTCTTTGGCAAACTTTTGCACCACATGGATCTCCTGTTGTAGTGAAGGCAGGCTGCTGGTTACTGCATGTGTGTATGTCATCAGCATGAGCAAAGGCGCCGGTGTAGGTGCCATAAACAGAGGAGCCGAGGCTACTATGTTCCAGCTCTCTAAGTAGAGGATCAATCCATGACTAGTAGGAAAAGGACTGGTGATAGTACTGACCCTTGGAGAATACAACACTCAAGACTGAATTCAGCTGACAATTGGCCACCCATTCTCACTCTGCTCCTGGGATGATTGTACCAGTCTCTTATTACTCTCCAGGTTTTGCCATAAATGCCAGCTTCATATGAGCGCTTGAGGAGGACAGGGTACTGCACCAAATCAAAGGCTTTTTGGAGGTCGTAAAAGCACATGTATACATCCTGTCACCCTGCTGGGCAAATTGCGAGACAGCTTCCAATGTCGAGAAGATGGCTTCCCCACATGACACTTTCCTCTGGTGGTTTGATTGAGGTGAGGTATCCCTTTTTCCAACAGCAGGTCTTGGAGGTGATCAAGAATTAAGGACTCAAGCACTTTGGCGAGCACTGGTGTAAGGGTGATCCCTCGGTAGCTGTAGGTGTCGAGAGGATCCTTGCCACCCCCTTTGTAAGTGGGGGTCACAATTCCAAACTTCAGCGAGTCAGGCACGCTTTCGAGTTCCACAACTGCATTTCAGACTTGTTAGATCCAAATTTTGAGGACTTTACCACCATGCTTGAGGTGTTCAGGTTGTAGCAAATCGTGCCCTGCGGACTTGCCAGATTTTAGTTTTCTCAGGGCACCTTCAATCTCTTCGGAGCAAAAAGGACCATCAGGTAATGTTTCCTCATTTTCCAGGGACTTAATCAGGATCTGGTCTACTTATAATTGCTCCTTTGCGCCA
Organism: Agelas oroides; assembly: GCA_949130485.1. NCBI lineage: Eukaryota > Metazoa > Porifera > Demospongiae > Agelasida > Agelasidae > Agelas > Agelas oroides. Next base: position 12,013,815 of record OX422183.1, on the reverse strand, counting down.
GACAGGACAGGAAATTGTTCTTTCAAGGTCCTTGAAATGTTTCTCTCAGGTGGCTAGGATGGTATCTGGGTCAGATGTTATGAGCGGGTCCACCCTCAGTGTGGTTCCCTGGCGGCATGTTTTGGGTGTCTCAAAGCGGTTTGGGTTTTTCTGCTTGAATCTCCAGTCAAAGAGTTGCACCCTTTTTCTCTCTTCATTGGCAGCACAGTTTTAGACTTCAGTGTTCCAGAAGGTGTACAGAGGCCCCTCAGACAGAGAGGAGAGGGACACGGCATGTAGCTCGCATTGGTCAAGGAGCTGCTTTAAGAAGACTCCCTGCTGGTTGGGGATGCCTTGTCCTCTGACACCACCCAGTGGACCCAGGTGAGCATTAAAGTCTCCAGCAATCAACACAGGTCCAAGTTTTTGGCCCTCCGAGATCAAACTCTCCAGCTCCACTAGATGTTCGCAGTGTGTTTCCAGTCCTAAGTCGGCACAGGGGAGGTAAACCTCGAGGATGGTCAATTCAGCTGGTTCAGATGAAGACAGCTTCACACAAATTCCACATATTCGATCACCAGAGATGCATGAAAAGGGATTGGCATAGAGGGTGTTCCTCCACATTAATTCCACTCCACCACATCTCCTTGTGAGTGAAGAGTTTTCGTCAAGTGTAGTATCGGTTTTGACCTCTGCGGTAAAGGAGGGGTGGACCTGACTCAGCCAATGAGATTGAAATGGCCACAGCCAGTGTTCTGTGACAACGACAACATCAGAGCCATTGTCTGCCAGTTGGTGAACACAGGGTTCACCTCTGTTCAGGCCTCTGCAATTCCATGTAGATATTCTCAGCTGATGGCTTCGTTGCTTAGGATCTGGTTAACTACAAGAGGGGCTGTCATTGAAAACTCGCCCCGCACCTTGCAATTTAGTCCATACACGTACTGTAACCAGTTGGTTGTCAGGGGCAGTCAGAGCTAAATGAAGATGGTACTTGGGGATTTTCACCTTCAGGGTCATGGCAGGAGAGTGGTGAATAATGGAGTAGTTCAGGATTGGACATCGCAGCAGGTTCTCTAGCATGGACGTCCCCACTTCTGTGGTAAGTGGGTGGCTTCTCAGTCTCACATAAAGGAGACAATCATCGGTTACAACAGGGGCATTAGGAGGCTTGCCATTTTGTAGGTGGAGCATGCACTTCCGTTCTGAGGTGGGACAGCTCACTTCTCAGTGAGCTTATCCCTCTCGCCAGAGTTGAGTTGACCCACTGTCACCGTGGTAATCACATTCTGCGAGATTCTTGTGCTGTGGGGGGGGGGGGGGGGGGGGGCCATTGGGGTCATGACATTGGAGCTGAGGTTGGGTTCGGGAGCTGGAGAACCAGTGGAGAGCCGACATTTGAGCTGTGGCTGAGTGTTTACCGTTATTCAGCAGTATGCGAGGCACAAGCTGGTTATTCTTGACAACGTAGGTAAGTACGACAATGTCGAGGGCATGACTTCTTCCTCAGTGGGGGACCAGTTGTGCGCTTCATGTGCTTTACTAAAATGTCTTTGGGGTGGGGCAGCCCCATACATTTTACATCTTCAAACAGCTGGATTCTAGCTGCTTTCAGCTGGTCTTCAGTGTGTGAGAGTAGGAACGATGACACAAGGTCCTCCCTTTTCAGATCTGGGTTGACACCAATTTGACTGAGAGCTTCCATTGGGCTAATACCTACTGAAGAGTGTTCATCGTGTCCCAGGGGGTGCACTCAAGTAAGTCCCAGGGGATTAAAATAATCGTGTCCAGGGGGTAAAAATTCCCATTTCAATTGTTTCTAGTGGGGTTGAATAGCCTGCTTTGATTGTGACATAGGGGGGTTATGCTGCTCATTTGCTGTCCTAGGGGGGAGCTGAAAATTACTCTTCCGTAGGGAGTGTACGCCTATTTAATGGAATAGCCCATTTCCACAGATACAGATACAGATACGCGGTTACAGGACAGCTTCCCAAGCACAGTAACAACAAAACCTCACGCAGAGGACGTGGGAAGTTGTTGTGTAGTCTCCCGACTACGATGCCGTGCTGTTCTCTGCCTATCACGGGCCGTCAGCGAGGGACGGAAGTGAATCGCTTTGCTGCTGGCGCGCAAGTCTTCTCTTTTCACTGTCGTACTGTCTTTTTTCATCACTTAAACGTCTTCTGTACCTCTGGAGGCGTTCTCTGGCCTGGCGTCCGAGTCGTCGAAGTCTTCCATCGTATCGTGAGCTCAAGTGCACCAAGAGGGGCACGTGCCGGAGGGTAAGTAAACTATATGTAAACTCGTATACTTCAGTCGTAGGGGAATTGAACCCCCTTTTGGCCTCAAAAGCTTTTATACACCGTCCAGCCTAGGCAGGTGTACATTTTAAGTGTTCTACCGTTTGTAAGTGGTCCACTAGCTTCGCTGGCATTGACGTACAAACGAGTTTGGTTGCAGCTATGCACCCCATTTGTTCATGGAGGTCAGGCGCGGAACGCGCGAATTACGCCGCTGCGACTAAAAAGCAATCTCAGAGCATCTAATTTGGAAAAAAATTTCTAGGGTAGCATGCCCCCAGACCCCCCTAGTCATCCATGCTACCATGTATACATCAGACACCCCTTCTGAAAACCCTGGCCATACACACAAGCACTAGCCTAGGACTATTATTTACAACAGTATGTATTATCCAAAATTGATAATACAACAAGTTCACAAAGTGCCTGTTTGCAGTCATTCTTCAGTGGATACACACACTGGCTCTGTGGAGAATATAATTACGCCAGGCAAACTAGATTTATTGTTTCGCATCAGCGCCGCTTCGTCGGAGACCTGCCGCCTCAACTATCATTATCGCCTTACAAGCAATGACACGCCCACTTTTAATGGCCATATATAGCGTCGCGAGTCTAATAATGAATAATGAATAATGAATAATGACCGCCCGCCCGCACGCAATTCGAGCAAGTGACTGATGCGAAACAATAAATCTAGTTTGCCTGGCCTTACTGTGTGTGAACTATAGTTGCATGCACTTGGTGGAGGAGGGAATGTAGCTACAACAGCTTTATACCTTATTTCTTATTTCCCATTTCCCGTTCCTACTTTTAGAGTGACCCCGTAAGGCATGTATAATATGCTGACTTAGCACATACTAGAGACGGGCGATACGATACCAGAATTATCGATACCACCGATACCGATACCGATACTTACAGTATCGATGCTTGGTTGGTTGCTGGCAAGTTCGATGCGATACTTAATTAAGCTCACGTGAGGCATTGTAATTCCAAGGCTGGTGAAGTTGGGGCAGCTAGAAAATGGACTGGATTATGGACTCGATTTTGGACTCAGTTGGACAGTAAATAGTGTTCTAGAGCTGCTGTTTTAAGAATGCTGGATTGCCCAATGAGTAGAAGATTGTCCTAACAGTAAAAAAAAAAGCGGATATGTTTGCAGCTATTAGCAAGACTGGCTGGTTGGTTTAAGCCATCACTCTGTTCTTACAGCCTTCCAGCCCAGCTTGTTGGCAAGGAGTTGTAAGCTTATAATACCTAACATAAGCTTTAGACAGCTAGCTGAATTTCTTGCCTGCCTGTTACAAGGCTTGCTTCTGCTCCTCTGCCGCGGGTCCAGTGGCTCAGTAGTAAGAGCATCTTGCCTGAGCAGATATGCTCACTATACACCACCTCAGCCTCTAGTCTTGCAAGCCCGCTCTTCGCAAGGGTATGGCTTGCGAGATTACTTGGCCTCTAGCTCAATTACCTATATGCATTGTCTAGGCCTTAACGCTGCCATATACACTGAAAAAATGTATAAGCCTTTGGCACACAAATGGAAGCAATCAAAAACTGGACTGTGGAAAGGCCTGGAAAGTTCCGAAACACGAGGTTAGTTCGTACATAATGCTGTTCAGTCCAAAATCAAGTCCAAAATCGAGTCCATAATCCAGTCCATAGTCCAGTTCCATAGTCCAGTCCAGAGTCCAGAGTCCAGGTTTTGTACCTACCCCACAGGATCAGACTAAGGCCCCATAAGCGCCCGCCGCGCCCGCACGATTATGTGCCTCACGCTAAGGCGCGCGGCAATAACACTCAACTGAGACACTCTCACACTGCAAATCTACGCATGCGCACTTCTAAATTTGTCGCGGGTACTAGGTGGGCAAGGGAGTTGACCCAACTCTATGCGGTTACGTCATCTACTTAGTAACTCGTCGCGCGCAGCCAGGTTTACCACACTTATAAACCAGAGGGAAAAAAAGTACAGCTAGTGCATTCCCTGGCCCCAGCCCTAACCCCAACCCTTACCATTTAGCCAACAAGCCACTCAAGTGGCCCAGACACTTCTCCAACACGGCAGCGCTCACAGCTTTGGAGGTACCAGCAATGAAGTGAAGGTTTTCTGAGGCAGGTGATTGGCAGAGAGGGTCATGTACGGTCTTAGTGTGCAAGTAAGGGAGTCCTTCTGCGATGAGATCTCCTCTCTATCTCTAGTAAAAGAGTGCGAAGAATTGGAGGAGAAGATGATGACCAGATACACCGAGAATATTTTGAGGGGAGAGGCAGTTGAACATAGAGGAATGAAGGAGAAAATCAGGAAGAATGACAAACAGATACAGTGTGTGGAGAAGTCTCCCCTTATTGCCAGGGCCTAAAATATCTATTTTTTAACACGGCCCAATAGTGCTTCCCGAAGTTCCCGCATGGAAACGCTTCGTTACATTTCAGGTTTAAATGACAACAACCACATGATAATTCGACTAAACTTGGGACCGTCATTTCAGTATCTTTTCTTTTTATCAGAAATGTTTTTATTCTTTCATGTGGAGGATAATGGGATATTGGTTGAATATACTTACTCATTAATTTTTAACACTGCCCAACTTAGATTTTATCACTGCCCAATCTAGCTTAATCACTGCACAAATGGGCAGTGTTACCCCCCTATTTTAGGCCCTGCTTATTGCTGAAGTGGCGAAGGACATTGGCTGGAGCAAATTGTGGGACACCTGTCTCAGTTTTGGGGAAAAGTATACAGCTGGGTTGCAGAAATTGAGCCGAGTCATGAGCCACCATGGAAGAGGACGGTATCCTTGACCACTGTGTGAGAACTCTGAGTTTGGAACAACAGTTTTGGAACACATCATGGAATACCACAAGCCTGACCTTAACCTGGAGCAAAACTGGACAGTGAAGGATCTAATGGAGAAACTCAGAGAACTGCCTTTTTACCTAAATTTAGAAAACTGTATGTTCCTCATTGATATTTTAGAACCTGTTTTGTACTTGTCTTGTGCTCCTGGTGGGCAACATCGACATTCATTCCATTCCATCAGTACTTAGACCGGACAGTGCGCTGGTTGTTTGTTGTAGGATTCTTTTCACCAGCTCTGCCTGAAAAGCTTCCAACTTAGCCCCAGGCCCTCAGTCAGAATCCAATTCTCACTTCCATACAGGAGGATGGGCATGACACGTCTCCAACACAGAGCGGCAAGACAAAGGACTAAGATCTCCCTGGAACACACCAATACTTCCGTAATGGAAGAAGGCTCTCCGTGCTTTCTTGATGTTCTCCTCCACAGCACGTGTTGCCAGAAGATCCCTTTCCTACCAATAGCCTGCAGTTGAGTGCATGCAGTTGAGCGCATGCGTAAGGAGCCAGTGTGACGTCACCACATGGAGTAGGGTCAACTTAGCGACTACTGTAATGGGCAGCAGATGAGCGACGAGAACCCCCAAGGAATGAGAGGCAAGAGAGTTGGCCATGCAGGAAGTCACTTGGGCAAGCCAGAAATTTACGCATCTATCAATGTTATGCCCCATGCCCCACCCCCACCCACCCCAAATCGGGCTATAGTGAGGCAAGGTGGGATTTGACTAACTAAAACATCAATTTCCCCTATAGAGGGGCAGACCCTGTAATCACATCCCCTTGACACAGATAGGAGATTACTGGGAATTTGACAAATACAGTACAACTATGCAGTCTGAGGTAATCAAATTCATGTGCATGGACTGCACTCCGACTTTGCAGTTCACGCAACATACGTAATGGAGAAAGTAAGTATCAAATTCTCGCATTTACAATGTCACAACGGAAGTGATTACAGAAAACTAAAAAAATGTCAGTTCTTTTTGTGAATGGTGGCATCTCTCCCCTTGACCTTGTACGGAACCTTCTCTTGGGAATTTGTTGAACTGCCATGGGAAACTGAGCCGCAGCGCGAGGTGTTGGGGGTGACAACATTTGGTCCAGGGATGGCTTAGTGCATGGGTCCTGAGCTGCCATGGGCGACTGAGCTGGACCATAAGTGTTGGGGGAGACAGCAGTTGATCAAGATGACCCTTGAACGGCTTCTGAGGATCACAATCTGCCGGAGGTGACTGAGCTGGACTAGGAAGTGTTGATAGTGACGGTGTTGGTTGAAGATAGTCCTGGGGCAGCTTCACTGGGTGGTCATCTTCCTGGAGTGACCGAGATGGACTATGCGGTGTTGTTGGTGATTGAAATTGAAAGTCCTGAGGTTTCTTCAATGGATTGGACTCTTCTGGGAGAGATGGACATTGGGAGGTGCCTGAATGCTTGTAGATGAGTGAGTTTTCATTGGAGACATACCTATTGCGTAAAAACATACAGGGAAATAAGGGAATGGAAAGTATCCGTAGCTTACAAATATTCATAAATGATAAACATGTATACATGTTTGTATATAATTATGTAGTCTTCATAACACATGGGTCCTGTTCCATGTCTTGTGTTGCTCAAAAATGATGGGAAAGAAAGCTTCTTTTTTTTTTCACTCAAGTGGAAAGAAAATGGCTTCCAAGCATGACTTGTTAACTCAAGGCCCCCATAACTTAAAAGAGGACCACTGAAAGCTTCATTACCAGGGGTGGATCCAGGAGGGGGCATGGGGGGCCCATCAAACGCTATATACCGCGGCAAATCTATGGTGGGCGTGTCATTGCTTGGAAGGTGATGATGACAGAGTTGAGGCGGCAGGTCTCAAAGGAAGCGAGTGCTGATGCGAAATAAGGGCAAGGCTACACCCGGGTTGAAACGGTTACGTCATCTTATTAAATATTCATAATACATTTTAACCCTTCGCGCTGGCGTTGCATGAATGTTGTACTTTGACCTCGACTGCTGACTTTTACTTTGCTTGGCAAGGCATCCACTCAACTGTTCTACAGCTCTTCCTAAGGTATTCAGTAGAGATTCACAAGTGTACCAACGCATCAGAACTCATAAGTTGACATAAAACTCAGCACAAATCCATGTGAGTTGCAAAAACTATGGCCTACTCTGGTAGCTACATGCATGTACACATAGCTACTGAAGTTCTTGAGACTCTTCATCCTGGGGCAACAGGTCTGTCTTGGAGTGGCATGTATATTACAAAAGTTTGGTTGAAGAGATTGATAACAAGTATCTTGTTCAAGTTTTGACTTTAATGTGATTTATACTTGTCTGCCGTCCAAGTTTTGACTTCAGTGTGATTTATACTTGTCTGCTTCTGTATTAGAACCGAACACGCCCTTCTCAAAGGTCCAAGTACACAGAGGGTGTGGCACTGCGCATGCGCATATGCATTGCTGTCCAGAGACTAAGTCGAAAGTGCGTCCAAAAAAAAAATACGCGCGCCCCGGTACAGCTACTCCGACACAGTGCACATCTCTATATGAATCACTGCTTCATGTCCTGCAAACATAAAACACTCGAATCTGCAGCTCCGTCGGACAGTTCTGTGGCAGTGTCTCACATACAAAGGCTGATTCCGAAGGGAGGGGGGCTCCGAGAAACGCCTGACCATACGATGAATCGCCTTAGTTACAGTCCAGTTGCCATAAATTTGCGTGGTTATGGTGGTCTCCGACGGCCTCAGAAGCACTCTCAAATGGGCTAAATTTATGCCCCCAGACCCCCCTAGAACGCTGTGCGTTATACGTGCGCAAAAAAAATTGGTTCCTGTTAGGTACAGGCCGAATGCCGCATCCGGTGGGTGGAGCTATGGGCGTGACCTTGTCTCACCACCGTGAAAAGGGGACCGGGATACACCCGCTTTGACATCATCTTATTAAATATTCATAAGACAACTTCGCGGCGCGGCTGGAAGTCTCGCGCGCGCAAGACTATGTATTTGGATGGCTGTTGTACTTTGACATCGACTGCTGACTTTTGCTTGCTTAGCAAGGCACCCAGCCAACTGTTCTACAGCTCTTCCTAAGGTATTCAGTAGAGATTTACAAGTGTGCCAATGCATCAGAATTCATAAGTTGACGTAAAACTCAGCAGTAGTCCATGTGGGTTGCATAAATTATAGCCTACTCTGGTATATGTACACATAGCTACTGAAGTTCGACTCCATGCTGGGGCGACAGGCCTACAAGTAGTGATGTCAGTCTCCAGTGCTTCTCCACAATGTCTGACCTCTTGGTGGTTTGATTAAATGTTAGTCATTAGGATGCTTTCCAACTGGAATATCGAAAATCAAAGAGTGTATAATCAAATAGGGAACTGTATGCATCAGTGCTCCATTCCTGTTTTGCTAGACATGCTTTCTTGACTATCGGAGAGTCGGTAGACTCTCTATGTAGGGATGGCGCCGACGCGCAATATATGCAATACTTAAGCAAAAGCCATATAACTTCACCACAAATGTGCTAAAAGCTTATTTAAGCGCCCAGGCTTCCTCTTTGAGTACCTTTGTGATCAGCAAGACTCATATAAATGGCAAAAAGCCACGCGGAAGACAGTTAAACACAAAAGTGTGCGGTAGCAAAAGTGCCATTTTTCGTATTCTTTCTTTGTTTCGTCAACCAAAATATCTCGAGAATGGCTTAGGTACTCACCGTGGTTGTAGCACGAAAATGATCCATACCTCAGCCCAAAGTGCCCCTGATCCCTAGCTTCTCCGTAGCTCCAGTTCAACTTTCACAAGCTGCTCACAGCACAGCCCAGCTGCTATCCGTTGCGTAGGACGCCATTTTCTAATCTTGTGCGCATGCGCAAACGCAGTTTCGTTCCCAGACCAAAGACCACGGTCATTGGTCTGGGAGCGAGGTTAGTGCACACGTGCCGCGTTGACCAGTAAGCACAGATGGTCTCTTCCCGTAGTAGTGGGAACGGTTCAAGGACACCACGTAGGTAAGGCGCTGCATTAAGTTGCTTACTTACAGCTACACTAAAATATACTCATAGCTTTAGTAAAGCTGCTCTGTGGGTACAGATTTCTGTGCTGGTCAGTTGTCATGTGATCAGGAAATCTGCTTCACAAAGGGCTAAAAATCTGGTATGGAGAGTGGTTGGCTCTACATCGGATTCCAGCTGTCATATTACATGTTTGGAACCACTTGTCTACTAATCTGTCGATGCTGCTTCAAGTTCTTAGGCTGTGGTTACACTTGAATAATAGTCTTCATGATGCTTAGCCAGGTCTAACTGTAACTGAGATTATGATAAAAAAGTACAGAAACAAGACTTAAAAAACATTAAAAATGTAAAAAGATGTAGGGATGGCATGCCAAAAAGTATGCAAACAAGGTAGGGATGATATAATAGTGAAGGTATTTACAAAGTCCTATCCCTACATCTTTTTACACTACAGTTGCAAACTAGTGTGAAAACGATGCAGGGATGAGGCTTTGTAAATTTACCTTCACTATTATATCATCCCTACCTTGTTTGCATACTTTTTGGCATGCCATCCCTACATCTTTTTACATTTTTAATGTTTTTTAAGTCTTTAGGAATTTGAATCAATCCACCAGAAATTTTTCATTGGGAGGCCTGGATGGCTCGACATAAGACTATTTGTTGCTGCCTTGATCAAGAATACATGCACGTTTTTCATAATTTCCAACAAGTTGGAAATACTAAGTGAACTAGATAATCCTATTTATGATGGCAAAATTTCGCAAGGAAATACCATTTCTGCATAAAAATGATTTACTCAATGGTATAGTACAGGTTTCTGAATGGAACTTTGATCTGACATCTGTAAATCTGAGGGTGGCCTGAGAACAAGGCTAGCAGACTTAAAGTTATATGTAGGCACTGGAACTGGTATGGCTGGTCAGACCATGGCAGATTTTTTTCCAGCCGACTTGCCCAACTTTGTGCGATTTATGCGCATCTTATGGTTCCCGGACTAAATTCAGGTAGATTAGCTGTATATAGTTGTGATCATATAAAACAGTACATGGGAACCTTCAGGTTTGAAGTACCTATCTTGCAGTGTAGCTACCTGTTTTAAGTTCAACAAGCATTTCCTGACTGCTAAAATGTAGGTCTAAAAGTCAGTTTTCCCCATGCATTTTACCCAACAGCCTCATACTCCTCAACTTTCTTCTAGTGGCCCTGTATTGGTACGTTTTCTATGCATACAAGTAACTATCCAGGCTGGATGGGGAGATACTTACCATAGTACAAGTTCTCAACCCTTCAGTGTATCATCATGTACACTTTGACAGTGTAGTTTGTTTAGAACGTACATTTATCAGTCAGGACAGTAAGTTGTTTCCAGGCAGTGGCTGAGTGTTTTCATCAGCACAGTTGGTGGCTAGAACCCAGTCTTTTTCATACTGGATTTTGTCTGGCAAGTTTGAGTGCTGCAGTGCATTTTGACCTAGTCTCGCAGGCCCGACCCACTTCCGCTAGAGAAGAGAGAGGGTCTGGTAAACAGCGTATACAAGCCGTGTCCCGCCGCACTGTACAGTGCGGTACAATCAGATTGCAGTATTTTGCCACATGATGCATTACATCACTGTTTGAGTAGCAATAGCTGTCTTGACATGAGCTAGGGCATCTTTTCCGCTACTGCAGAAGCTGTAAAAACACTTCGACTTTACTTCTCGGGGAGTGTGCTTACTCCGCAACAGGTAATTCAAAAGTGCATTATTTGAAATCTGGTTATGTCATCCAACTAATTGCATTCCGGTGGGATACGGCTTGTATACGCAGTTCACCAGACCCTTCCCCTCTCTTGCGGAAGTGGGTCGGGCTTGCGTGACTAATTTTGACCTCAACGAACTTGGCAAGGTGCCCAGCTAACCATTAGCATTTGTCTCACAAGGTTGGGTGCTTGTACTACGGTAAAAATGACCAAAATGTAGATGACAGGTATTTATCAAGTGAGTGAAACCTCAGTAACCTGGTTGTGGAGATGCAAACGTTACCAATATCTTTAACCAACTTTTAGAATACACATGCCACTCCAACACAGGCCTGTTGCCCCAGGATGGAGAGTCTAAAGAACTTCACGTACATGTAACCAGAGTAGCCCATAATTTATGCAACCCACATGGACTACTGCTGAGTTTTACATCAACTTATGAGTTCTGATGCATTGGCACACTTGTAAATCTCTACTGAATACCTTAGGAAGAGCTGTAGAACAGTTGGCTGGGTGCCTTGCCAAGCAAGCAAAAGTCAGCAGTGGAGGTCAAAGTACAACAGCCATGCTGTTTGCGAAGTTGTCTTATGAATATTTAATGAGATGACGTCAAAAAGCGGGGTAACCCTTACATTTTCACGGCATGGCAGTGCGACAAGGTCATGCCCATAGCTCCACCCACCGGATGCGACATTCGGCCTGTACCTAACAGGAACCAAAAAAATTCCGCGCGCTGCGCGCGCCGCATGGCCCCACCAACCCCACTCCATGTGTCCCCCCCTCTTCTTCAACCTCTGGATCCGCCCCTGATTACGTATGTCTCTGCATAAAAATTTACAGAGAAAAGGAAAAAAGTAGCATTAGATGTATTTATATTTCCTTCATCAGCCTCTGTAGGCACTGATTGATTGTAAGCATCGTTAAGGAAAACAAATGATTCAGAATTGGGAGTAGCTATAAGAAATGTGATTGTGAGCTTACCACTCTAGCCGCAGATGGGTCTCTTTTGGAAGGCTGCTTAGTTCCACAGCATAACACTTCCATTTGATTGCAGTTTACCCCTCACAATGGTTGTGGTGTTAGCTGTTGGGAGTAGTAAATGTTTTTGTGGACCCAAAACCCATGCACCAGCCTCTATTGAAGCCTTTAGTTTTGTACAGGGGAAGGGAAGATCTTTGGTAATATCTTCCAAGACAATATTTACTTCCAAAGTATTTGTTTGCATGTACTGCAAGACCTACACAAGAACAAAGCACAAACACAGCAAGTATATGGTGACCACTCAGTATTTAGGACCATTGTATGTACTCATTCTAGTAAGTAGCCTAGATATTAATAATACTAGTTCCCTAGCCTCCTTCCGTGGTTTTCTTTTATAGCCTCTCTTCAACAGCATAACAGAAAACACTGGTTTTAATGTGCTTAATTGGCTCAGGAATGTAAATAATGTGCACTTGATTACATTCCTTGCTTCATGCATAATTCCTACCTTGTTTGCATACTTTTTGGCATGCCATCCCTACATCTCTTTATAAATTTAACTGTATATTTACTGTTAACTAGTACTGGATTGCTAGATGAAAATTGCCTTGGTGGCAAACATCCATGCTCTACTTCAGTCAATTGTAACTGGTCAACTTGAGTGTTTACTTATGAACAGCAAAAATAGATTCATCAGAGTCACTGATGTTGTCATTACCATCTTTCATTAATCTAGCTCAATCTGCTGACTCAATGAAGAATACCTCAAAGTACATATCCACCAGCCTGCTGCTGATTTACTTGTCCCAAATTAAGCTTTGATCCATCATTTTGCTGCACATCACTCCACTAGCCTTGTTCCCAGACTCTCCCCTCGCCCCGACGAAAAATCCTGTTTTTATTTTTCGTTGGCGCGAGTGGAGAGCCTGGGAACGAGGCTATCACTCCACAGCTAGATGAATTATTGAACACTTGCTAGAAATTTCATTACGACCAAATAATCTGATGCATAAACAAGTCAAGTACATATAATTATAATTCACTGTTGGTTCCATGCATGTCCAGGTGAATTTAAATGGGTAATTTTTTTCTGTCTATCAATTTTTCCTACGCCCCGGCCCTTTCCCTCCAGGCCTCCATGCACATTGTCCTTGCATGCAATCCAGCTTGAGTGCATAAAAGAAGCATGATTGTGTTACAGTGATTACATCATCAGCTGAAGATTACAAATAAAATAAGGTGATGAGAACCTGTTAACGATTCCATGATGAGCTGTCAACAATTAGTCACGAATTTTGACATAAAACATCCTTCCAAGTGGCTATAAATGTATTTACAAAAGTGATACATACACCACAAGACTTTACAAGCAATCAATTCACAATACAGACGAAAAAAGTTGTGGATTCAAGTCTTGTGTTTGTGTAGTTGTTCTTCAAAGTACTGTTTACATCAGTGAGAGTAGTGCATTAAGAATGTTCGTTCTTCTGATGAACAGTTGCCACTTGAGCAGGGTTCATGACAGTGTAGGGGTCCTCAGTACTTGAAGAGCCCTGGCCTTCTTGCATTTCCATCTTTGCACCCTCTGCTGAAAGGTCTAGTTTTGTCTCCTCTATGATCATAGGCAGACTGGCGTTCACAGGAGCATCATTTATAAAGCCATAGGGGGATTGCTTTGAAGGATGACTGTTGGGTTGATATTTGTCAATGACTTCATAATCTGCCTCTGTGCATGCATTGTTGCTAGCACCCGATGATCCATTGATCCCTATTATGATAGAAAAAAGGGGTAGATCTACTTATTGATTTAGCTACCATAAAATATCTGTACTGATAAAATATACATCCATAAAAGCGAACAAACAAACAAACATTGATAAGAGTCAATGCTCTAACAATGACATAATCAGATTACACAACTGAATATGTACTTAATGTCACCTATTCACCATCACCCTAACACCATCACCCTAAAATTTACCATCACCCTAAAGTATTCCCCAGTAGAGCTACGAAATAGTAACGGTACTGTAACAATGATGGACCCAAAACTTTATGAGCTGCCAACGTGATATGGAGATAGTAAGGATGAACTGCTAGAATTGTTTGGGAGAGCAACACGCTGGATTGAAAAACAGCTTTTCATTGTCAATATGGGTACAAAACATCTCACGATCATGCACATTATACAGTCCCTCCACTATATACTTTTTGGCTATACTGGAGAAACACTTTAGGTGTTTATGTGGAACATTAAGTATACAGAGTCAGAGAACTGTGCAACATTAATGATTATGTTTAGTCAGCTAATGTTAGAGTCCCTTGACAATTTATGTAGCTAGCTATTGGTACTAAACATCTCATTGTACATATTATACTATACCTCTACGTAGTCTATATATTCCTGGCTCACCTTTCTTGTACATAACGAAGCAAAACAGTGCAAGACCAAGTGCACAAATACCAATGATAAGAATTCCACAGAGCGATCCCACCACGCTTCCCACCACTGGTAACACATCTGTGGTTAACGATAAGACAATGGTATCACATCTGTAACAAATCAAGGTTACCAATACGATTGCAGCCAGCTACAAAGAAAGGGCCCATAATGCTTGGTTGGGTATTTGTTTGCTAATTGTGCTGCTCAGTCATTCTAAATATGTATACATTTATATAGCTACCCTCATTTGCTTCTAACTGTTTAGAAAACTTTGACGCTAGCATGCGAGCGATCAAGGGAGTTACCATGTTACCAGGACCCTGCCCACCTTTCTATTGTACTGCAAATGATGAAAAGCTGGGCAGGGAGCTGGGAACAAGACTATACAAAAAAAACTATCCACCACTCTACTGCAAAAGGTTCACAGTACGTCCATCCCTGAGCGGGCAATTACTTCACTTTCAGTGAATAGAGCTAGAACAATTAGCTAGTCGATACGTCAAGTAGTCGGTTGCAAGTAAGATCGTTGACTACAAATTTTGCTTGTCAAGTAGTCAGTACTGAGTTTCATCGCCATGCAGTAGTTTCATCGCCATGCAGTAGTTTCATCATGACACTGTGATGGCCATGTAGCAGCCATATGTGCTAGTGTCAAAAAGAAAGCCAGACTTTATGAGAATTTCACAAATGAAGATGGAGAGGTGTCCAGGATTGCCATCAAAGGCTTAGTAGTGCCTTTGATCTTCTTTAGTTCTTTCTTTGTTCTCTAATCCCAACCCTAACCCTAACCCCACCCCCTAACAATGCGTTGTTGGCAAACCAAATAGTGAACTAATAATAATGTGTTAGTAACACCTCACTGCTAAAAATCAAGAATCTTGGACTTAAACTTGATTATCCGTATTTCAGTTCAGACTGTCATGTGATCTTACAGTTAATGATTAGCGTACTACATACGAAAATCGAGTGCAAGTGAAATACCCTGGCTGCACGTGCCATGCTTTCCAAAGGGCAAGACAGGCCTGCCAAAAGTGAAGAGATGATGAGTTGTGCTTGATCTTGACACTAAGATGGAGATCTATGCAAAGTAACAGTAAGGTACATTGACGATCGATTATCTGGATATTTTGTTATCAAGATTGGGCTCGGTCCCAACAGATTCAGTCAATTATAAATAAAAACATCCTCTAGTCATTTGGGTCTAATAACTATAGGTATATGTATGTGTAGCCAACTTACTAAAGCCTGGCTGCGTAGGACTGATGTCAGTTGCAGCAACAGTGGTGGGTGTATCAGTGGTGGGTGTATCAGTGGTATTAGGAGGGCTGGTAGATGTCTCAGGGGGCAGTGGAGGGTGGGTAGTGGGGAGTGGAGGGTGGGTAGTGGGGAGTGGAGGGATGAAGTTTGTATCTACATGTTAGTATAAACATAAAGACACAGCATCTGTTATATAACACAACAGTTGATTTATTACTGCTTGGTATTCATTGCCATAGCAACAAATTATTTCTTTCTTTGTTATTGAAACATGCACAGTCAGTCAATAAATAACTACCAAGTATGTTTGATCTTTTTCACATATGGTTTTCATTGTTTCTGCCTTTGGTATGCCAAAGAAAGGAGCAAAAAAAACATAATTACATTGCACATTTATTGCACTGGCTATTTACCTTGCCTATTGAATACAGAAGTAGCTAGTTTAAAATTTTACAAGCATACAAGATTGGCATTAAATGACTCCAGCTGCTGGCAAGCATATGGATTATGTAAACTCTGCAGTCATAACAAGCAAACACGTTTCGTTCCCAGGCCTTCACTGCCTACAGTGTTTGCTGATATACAAATTAATAAAATCAGGAAGACAGAATGAAATTACTAGCCTCGTTCCCAGGCCTACCGTTTTTTCGTGCTCTTCCGCCTCCGTGTATTATACTGAATGCAAGCCGAGGAACAAAAAAAAAAACGGGGTAGGCCTGGGAACGAGGCTATGAAATTACCCTCAGGACTCACTGAAGTTTGTTGTGAAGGAGAGACTTCCTGCAATAGTTGACGCAGTGATGGTGAGCACGTACTCTGTATTCACCACCAAGTGTGCAGGAACCCAAAGGAACACTGACTCTCTCATGGTTGCTGGAGAGTAGTTGACAGGACCATGTGTGAAGGTTTCGTTTGTTCCATTTTGCTGGACTTCAATAGTGTAGTCAGCCATTTGGAAGGGACAGACATAGGGAGGCTGAAAACAAATGAACAAACAAACAAACAAACAAAAAACAATGAGTTAATATCTGCACAAGATTTTCTGGACTACATCTTTGATAGATCACAGTATAGATTCAAACTGCCACTAGTGACTTTTTTATAGAGCGTTTTCATGTGACGTCATCACCTTCGAGATTACGAAGGAAAACAGAAAACAGCCGCCATGTTGGTGTACAACGAGATAGGAGCTTCTATGGCAATCTTCACGAAATGAGTGATATACTTATATAATGCTTCTAATATGTGTTGAATCGGACAAAATACCATTGCTACATAAGTTAAAACAGCTATATAAACGCTTACCTGTGGGTTTTTTAATCGATATCGCATATACTGCTAATAACATACTGTTACAAGTTGTACACCAAGATGGCGGTTTATTTCTAGTATACGGAATTTGTTCACGTGATGAAAACACTCTATAGGTGAACGCTTTAAAGCAGGTAGGCTGGAAATATAAGATAAACACCTGCACAGAAGTCCCTTTAAATTCCAGTGAGCACTGCTTCTGCACATGCTCATTATACAGGAATTCTGAAATGCTCCAGAATGGAGGAGCAGAAACAGAAGTACAACTTGGGGTGGCCTTATGTAATTTTATGCAGGTTCACTAGTATACGAAATTGTGATCACGTGATGAAAACGCTCTATTTCTTTTCTATTGACACCAGGTGTCACAATTGCAGTTGCATACTTCACTCATACATCAGTTTTCAACCTTGGCATGTATGACATCAGCTTTCAAAGTGCAGTATCTTTGATCTTTCTGTGGCTTTCAAGCAGATTGAATGTCAATTAACAAAATCACATAAGAATGGGGCTAGAGAAAGAGTGTGTAACTACGTAAACTTAAACCGGGTGGAACTTACTGCCAGTACTGAAAATAGTAACACATACTGCACACATACTACATGTGCGCAGTATAGGTAGTGGCAAACTCGTGAACGACAAAGCGAAGAGAGCGAAGAAGGTAGTGGCAAACTCGTGAACGACAAAGTGAAGAGAGCAAAGAAGGTAGTGGCAAACTCATGAACGACAAAGCGAAGAGAGCAAAGAAGGTAGTGGCAAACTCGTGAACGACAAAGCGAAGAGAGCAAAGAAGGTAGTGGCAAACTCGTGAACGACAAAGCGAAGAGAGCGAAGAAGGTAGTGGCAAACTCGTGAATGACAAAGCGAAGAGAGCGAAGAAGACTAATGCATAATACTCTAGATACAGATAGCTACACTACAATGTTCGATTTTTGAGGCTTTTCACGGATTATTAGCTGCCTGATTTGCAATCGACAATTGGCACCGAAAATTGACAGGCACACCTTACCAGTGGGGCACAGTCCCTAGTTGCTGGAGTACATACCCCAGTGCGCCCCAGTGTGCCCCAGTGCGCCCCAGCTTGGCTATGCCACTGGTTGCAGATAATAGGTTTATTATTTGTCTTCCAGACTTTCAGGGCAGGCACATATAGCTATACATGTGTCACACTTACTGTGAACTCCACTGACAACTGTGGTGTTCCATCATTCCGGAAAGAGACATCATGGTTCACAGTAAAGCTCCTGGGGACTGAAGCACAACAGATACTCACTAACGTTATCACATCAGCTTCCTTCCTACACTTCTGTTCACTCATTTTCATCCCACATTACCACATTAGTGCACCTGAGTAATTTGATAGTATGTAGGGTTTACTATAGGTAGCTACCGCTTTTGGACCATGCACTGCAAGTTCCGTGCTGGTTCCAGGAGTAGGACACTTGCGGTTACTAGCACTATACCGTATTGCATGACATTGCGGTTGTGTTGCATGAGACTGCGAGCAGGACACCTGGGCATGGATGGGACTTTTGCGATTTCCGGATGTTTTCAACTATAGGTGCGAAGCAGATAACCTTTGATGAGCTTTCCTTTGATGGTCACGCAAGGTACAGCAGCGTCAAGTGCTCAGACCACATATGGGGGCTTTGTAAGAGTACCAAATTAATTGTGTAATTTAGGAACAATGGCTACACAATGGTTTGGGTAGACAATAGAAATATGTAGTGGTGCTTACATCACCAAGTAGCTACCATTGATCATAAATGAGGCGGTCATCCAAAGCAAATTGCAGAAAGTTTTGAGCAAGGTTTACAACTTATCAACAACTGTGTATTTTAGTGTTTTCTCTCTATGGCTAGAGCTACTAGTGAAAATACTTCTGAACCAAACGTAAATGATTATGGGACTGATAACTTATAACACATCTAGCTAGGTGTATTTTAGTGTTTTGTCACCCAAGTTGTAAAAGCGAAAAATGCAGCTGAACCAAGTGTGAACTAAATTTTAGGACTGAATGCAATTAAAAAGCGACCCAAACCAAACCAGACCAGCCGGGGTGGTGATTCTGCCCCTGCAAATTGTGTCTACACTATAGTCCAGTCATGTACACAAAACTCTTTCCTTGTTAGCCTCAGGCCCACCGAGGGGGGGGGGGGGGGGGGCAGCAGGGGATACTTCCCCGGGGCCCCCAAACTTGTTTCGAGAAAAGGGGCCCGACAAGGCTTTTAAATTAATTTTTATTTTTACCTTTCTGGGCTGCATCTTCACGCTATTTCATTTTCTTTCGCTTTCCATTTCATTGTCCGGACTCAATGAGTGAACGCTTGGGTAGAATAATCAGTAACGCTTTTAGCAAAGGATGGTTAGTGTAGAAAAATACCAACACCATTAATTAATTGCCACGCCTACTACAAATTGTGTCTACACTAGTCCTTCACACGTGAAATCTTTCCCCCGGGGCCCCCCTACTCTCTCGGCGCCCCTGGTTAGCCTAGATGACTGTCTCCTTATTAGTAGCTTATTATGTCTGTCTATACATATTCCAGCAAGTGCATGTAGAGTCTAATTGTCTTCCTCCTCATTAATTGCTAGCTACCTATACAAAACAGGTGCATGATGTAAAAAACAAAGAGATGATGACATCAAGGGCTGTTGTGGTGATTGTAATTCATAGTCTTACACGCTAGATGAAACAATGTTGCGTAATGTCTGGAAACCACCACCACTCTGATGATGAAGTACTCCATTGTGGTCAAAAACAGTGCCAACAGCTATGATTGATCAAAAGTTACAGGTATTTTTTTTATTACCAGAAGGAGCATCCATTGTCTAGGGCAATTGGCATTGCATGGAGTTTTACTCCAGGTCTTGTATGTACATGTAACATTTCCCTGCACTAACGTTTTGTTTTCACACATGCAGAGCCTCCACCTGGTTTCCTAGATATGCTTACGCAGCATCTACTGCTGGTCTACACCCGGTAAAACGCGGCTAGCCGGGAACCTGCTACAGGAGTGTTCTTCTAGCCTCATACCCAGGCTCTTATTCTGTCCTGCCCGCTAAGAGCTTGGTGCTCATTATAGTGTGGTCATTATAGTGTGGTCGAGCCACATCATCCAAATTGGTCATCATACATGAAAGGCCTCATCAGTGTAGTATTGGCCCTTTGCGTAAAAGAATGGCTGACAACTAGTAAGTGCTATTTATGCTGCTACATACAGCAGTACAATTCCAGCTATGCCCCAAATAACCTAAATCAGAAATATAGTACAAGTCTTCAGCCTTACATTTAGCTTTTAAAAACCATCCAAGTTTTGTTCGTAAGTCTTTGTGTGGTTGGCAAAAGGTTTCCCACCCACTGCTCAAGGCTTTCACTACTTCATTACTAGGCAACATAATTAATGCAGACCTCTCAAGGTTAGCAACCTCACTTGAGTGAGACCATGACAAAAGATATTTTGCTCCGAGCAAGAATCGGTCAAACATCCATACTGAGATGCTCATGAATCGATTGGTGCTCACATGCAGTCACTGTCAAATTTGTCCAATCTATTGCCAGTTTTGGAAAGACCTAACTAGATGACGGACATATCCTCTGCATGCTTGGCTTGGTTCCCAGAAAAGATGGGGATGAGACTATAAGGCTTTCAGTGTGGGCGTATCCACCTATGTGGGTCCGTGAATATATATGTATATTGGAGAGAAAAGTGTGAAATGACATGTGATTGTATGTGTCTCATGGAGAAAAGGGAGGTAGAAGACGGTGAAAGAGAGCTACGGAGTATATGATGCTGGGGAAACGTGATCAGCCAAAAAGACGGAGGGGAGAGGCACATACTCAGTATTAGCCACGCCCTTTTGTAAAGGGTCTATATTAGCATGGAGTGCTGTCAATATAGTTCATGTGTTAACTAACCTATTGGAAATCCTTCAGACATATTTCTTGCTCTGCTTTCTCCAAGCATGCTTGTAGCTGTTACTGCAAACTGAAGGAGTGAGCACTGTGTTGCAACCTTGCCACCTGGGACGCTGAAGTATTCGGTGACGATTGTGTCATTCTGAGGCATGTCAATGTTCCTCACCGTCACACGATTGTTACTTGTGTTCAGCATTCTAACAGTGTAGTTCTGTATCGGGTAAGCTGGCCAGGAGAATGGAGGAGGCCATGTTAGTTCAAGAGTGGTGGCAT
Organism: Agelas oroides; assembly: GCA_949130485.1. NCBI lineage: Eukaryota > Metazoa > Porifera > Demospongiae > Agelasida > Agelasidae > Agelas > Agelas oroides. The sequence goes on along the minus strand of OX422183.1, from coordinate 11,992,752 downwards.
TGAGTATTTGAAGTAATGGCTCCGGGGTAGAGGGAGGTCCTGTAAGTTTGTGTGTGTGTGTGTGTGTGTGTGTGTGTGTGGGTGGGTGGTGTGCGTTGTGGTGTGTTTTGTGCATGCATACGTAGGTGTGTGGTGTGTGTTGTGGTGTGTTTTGTGCATGCATACGTAGGTGTGTGGTGTGTGTTGTGGTGTGTTTTATGCATGCGTGTGTGTGTTGGGATGAAAAAAGGAGTGATGAAGTGGTTAAAACACTTTGACTATCAATCAAAAGATCAAAGATTCAATTAAATCCCACCAGCTACCATTGGAGGAAGTTTCGATCTCAATAGTAAATTGGTGACTGACTTAGACTGGGGATAGACAAGACCACCATTCGTGCTCACACCATAAATGCAATGAGTGGTAATGTGAATGCTGGCTACAGTGCTGAGTGAAAATTCCCCAAAGTAGCGCAAGGGACTCCCAACCTAGCCTCGTTCCCAGGCTCTCCCCTCGCCCCGACGAAAAATTAAGAAACGAATTATTTTTCGTCGGGGCGAGGGGAGAGCCTGAGAATGAGGCTACCCCCTAGCCTTTGTCAGGTGGGGGAACGGTCAGACCTCTCAAGGTCAGCAGTCTTGAGTGAGACTTCATCAAAAAGTGTGTGAGATTCTGTCATACTAAGATGCTAATCGGCACTCACAGAGACTGTCTAGTGAAGATGAACTACGCCTTAGACCTGTTCCCAGGAGGACTGGGAATGAAACTATGCTTTTAGCGAGGGGTGTGTCTGCTTTTGTGGGCTTGCGAGAACGAACTAGCAAGAAACATTGAGCTGCAGAGAAAAGTGAAAGGTCTGTCAAAGTTGTGTGAGATTTGCATGTCCATGCGTGTGAGTGTGAGATGACCCACAAATGTGTGTGTCTCACTCACAATGCGTGAGACTTAGAGAGGCCTGAATGCAGAACTAGATGCAGATACATGCAGATACATACATGCTGGTTGATCTAAAACATGTGTGTAGCTATAGCTAGTGGGTTAGCTTAATGGGTCATTTATGGCAGGACAAGCTGATTTGTCCACCTGCATTCAAGCCACCTGCGTTCATGTCACCGTTTTCTTTCCACTTGGGGTGTGGTTAGCCTCGAAAAAGAAAATAAAAATAGGTTGTTATAATTTTGTTATATGAATATCATTTTTGGGAGTTGGTCAAGGGAATGATAGAGTCACGATAAGCACTTTACTTTATGTAGCTAGTATCTACTTTGTAGTAGGATGATAATAGTAGCAGCTGGTCACCACTAGTGCTAATTTGCATGGTTGGTTGCAGCTGCCCTAGGATGGGTTCAGGATTGCATTACCCTGCACAGCTGACTCATCAGAAGCTGACGTGACAGGGTGCATGGATTCACACTATGCGCAAACAAACGCCTAATCAGGTTCACCAAGGGTTGAAAGCATAATCTGCTGCGATTAGTGTTATGTAATAGAAATTACACTTTTTATTGGCTCCAGTCACTTAGACTACACTGAATAGTTTTAGTGAGCTGACGTACACTGATCTGTTGTTTTAACAAGAACGCTTCCTGCTGTACTAATTGTAAACAGCTTCTCTCTGCCCATGACTATACTGTTTGTTTGTTGAGAGCACTTCATGGTAGCAACCTTCTCTTCCGCGAATTTGGATTCACTCGAAAATGATTAGTGCAGTTATCTTCTGCATTAATTGGATTAGCAAAAATTCAATTTCTTTCGCTAGATTGCAGGGTTGTACCTATACCACAATTTGCCTATACTGCAGATACACAATAATATTAGCTATCAGATCGGCCGTACCGATACCGATACAGATATTCACAGCTGGTTGTATCAACTTGTATGACATCATAATTAGTGGATTTTGACTATTAGTGGATTTTATTTTTTTGTTACTAACTACTAAGTCTACCATTTTATACTGTAACTTTTCAAAATTTCACACTTTTCACTGTTAATTAAGTTGAGGAATGCAAAATCAGTATAGGTTATGAGCTTACCTATACCTATACTGTGCCTATACCATGAGTATAGGCACCTATACCAATACCTATACCGGTATAGGTACAACCCTGCTAGATTGGATCTACTGCTCTGTTAGAATAATGACAGTAGTTTCAGTAAGCCAATGTACACTGGTTAGTGATAAAGTGGGAGCAATACTTTGCTGATTATCTAATCACTCACTTAGACTATACTTTGAACTGACATAATGTGACTTGAATGGGTTGTGCTGATATACGTAAATCTGCCATCAAACGCTGACAGCTAGGGTGGATTCAGGTTTGTGTAAACTATTATGCAATCAGGAAGGATTCTATTACTAAAAATATATATAGCTAAGTATCACCATAGTACAAAGCAACACTGGAAAATATCATGAATTGGTTGCCATCTGTATTGTTATAGGTGTGCAGCATGAGTAACAATGCCAACGGCAACAAACCAGTGATATTTTTTCCTGTATAGCTTGGTACTATGGTGATAATAATTATATCATGTTATCATACGTCTAAATCACGCTAATGTATGGGAGTCAATGGGGAAGCCTTGCAGCTGCACACAGTTTATAAAAAGCCGTATTTTTTACTACAAGTCACGCAGTACTACAAGTCACACAAGAATCCGTATCAGGTACTACAAGTCTTGCGTCTGAACGTGCAATGAAATCGAAGGTTCGTATGATAAAATCATTATCACCATAGTACCAAGCTATACGGGAAAAAATATCACTCGTTTGTTGCCGTTGGCATTGTTACTCGTGCTGCGCACTCGTAACAATACAGACGGCAACAAAATCGTGATATTTTCCAGTATAGCTTTGTACTGCAGCCGTCTGAGCGATCTGATTGGTTCGTTTACTATTTGACAGGAAATACTCTATGAACATTATGTGTGTGAAACTGTTAACTATACTATAGTAACATATGCCAATAATACAGTATAATGTAGGGCAACACCTCTGAACACTTAGACAATACTGAATATCTTTTGAGTGTACCAATATATGCTAATTCACATAATTAGAGCTACACGACTTTCTCTGTGTCGCTGACATAAAGCCTACATCAGAGCTGACAGCTAGGGTGGATTCAGACTTTGTGCAAACAAAACTGTAATCAGGCAATATTAGCCTCGTTCCCAGGCCCCACCCAGCTTTATGTTTGCGGTGTGGGGAGAGCCTGGGAACAAGGCTAAAGACATATTGTGTTTCTTTATTTCCAGCCAAATGTTTAAAACACTTAGACAATATCAAGTTAATGAGCACTGATAATTCAAAGATAAAGTACAATGCGTCAGCAGCACCTTGGCTGATTCTGATTACTTAAACAATCTTTTTGCATGCTGACATAAACTAATTAGAATTATGTGACTTTCGCTGACAAGCTCAAATCAAAGCAGACAGCTGGGGTGGATTCAGAATTTGTGCAAACAAAAACTCTAATTGGACAGCCAAGACATGTTTTGTTTCTGTATTCCAGCTGACGGAAGATGTTTAAAGCACTTAGACAATATCAAGTGTGTAATTAGATTTTGCTACTCTCTTACTGGCTACGATTGGTTAGACAATACCAAATGCAGGAGCAACAGTGACCCACCTAAGACAGTCAGCTTGGCAACATGGCTGAAATTCACGCCACCATTAACAAACACTCTGCATGAGACATTGGAGTTGTTGGTTGCCTCTGTCGCTTGTACCGTCAGGATCACCTCCCCATCTCGACGTCTTTGTGAGGAGATACCCGTTTGATTAAGTAGCCGAATATCCCTTACTCTGTCAGTAATGTACCGCATTCCACTAGCAAAATTCACTACCCAAACAGGATCTTGTGTTCCATTGCAGCGAAATGTTGTATTTTGTCCAATAGGCACAGTTTGATTCATAGGATGTTCTGTGATCTGTGAAGCCACCTCTGTGGATTACAAAACAAAACAAAAGCAAACAAACAAACAAAGAAAAAATTAGTGATATACATGCACACAGCAATAATATTGTAAAAAAAGGCCTAAAATTGGTATATGGAGCAAATAAATCTAGTTTCCATGCTTCATATGGCTGTCACACTACATGCAGGGATTTTACAGAGAAGCGGCCCAGGTTTATTAAATGGCATTCAGGAAGCAATGTTGCATTCTCAAGAAGACTCATGTTTTTTCGTTGATTATTGAGTGAAGTAAGCAACTAACTCGACAGCATTTGCGCGTGACACACAGGTAGATGAAACCAACCGGATGGACACAACTAACTCGTAATTTTAGGCCCTGCATTGTACTACAGTCATGCAAACCGTTTCCCCTCTTGTTTCTACAATAACAGTAATATAACACAGGAAGTTATAAACACAGTGCAGTTGTAATATATAACCATAAGTGGTACCAACAAGGGCAATTTGGTGGGAGAATAAGATAATGTAGCCATGGGATTTATCGTTATACACTGATAGCTCACACCTGTCCCTAGGCTGTTGCGAGTATGAATACTGACCATCTTATTACCTCTAAGATTGACCCAACAGAAAAGATGGGGTCTTGGCAATATAAATTAATTAAAAATACACATCACATCAAGATAGCAGTATTGTAAGCTTGTCAACATACATAATTCTGTCTATCAGAAACATATGCAGTATAAACATGATCAAACTGTTGTCTTACCGTGAACTTCCCACAGAACAGCACACAGCAGCACAGCATACGTCAGTGAAGCTGAATACCCCATGTTCTCACTGATTTGACAATCCAGTAACAATAGCTGCAGTAGCTAGTGACTCCACCCTATTTCACTTGTGAATATTTTTCTGCTTGCGCAACTGGATTATTAATGATGAACTAACAGTTTTCGATGAGCTCTCAGTAGCTGTACCGGTAATCGTGACGTGTAGAGCTTGATTATCAAACTGTATATAACAATGCAATACAGTTATATGCAACACTTGCATGAGTACGAGTGAAAAACAAGGTAGCCAACTGCTACTTACTGTCAACTCACTCACTGAGTCACATCAACGATCGTTCGAAGGCAGAATCACACGGCGAGCGAATCACCAATCAATGTCGTTTTTTCATTTCTAAGTGTTTTCTTTCGTCTTGCAGTTCATATAATACTTCTATCTGTATATTGACATCAATGTAACTACAGAACTGTAAGACTATAGAGAGCTGCTACAAATTAGGCTACTATTGTTTTTTTGTTGCTGTAGCGTATTTTTATTTACCGGCAACACCCTTTTTCGGTTCCCGCTATCTGGCCATTTTGCGCATGCGCAATCAATTTCACAAACCGCCTCTTTCCCTACAGGTATAAGATCGGAACGCTAAGTTTCGAGTCGTGCTTTACTGTTTGTTTGTTGTTTGTTTTTAACAGCTAGGGAGCGTGGCCCCACGAGTCCTGGAGCCGAACGTTTTATTTTCAGTGAACGAATATCGCAACAGGACTAGTACCTGCGCCATGTCAAAATCAATATTTGTCTGCTCGAGTGAATCTCTACAACGGTACTACGTACTGGTACGCACAAGTCACGAGTTAGTGTAAGTAGGAAACATTATGTCTGTGGTTTACTCGATGAACAGGTTTGTGTGCCACAAGTTCTTCAGCGCAAAACCGAAAACAAACTGTAGTATTGTAGTAGGTGTCTATATTGCATCATACAGTCTAGTGTGGAGTGTATGACTTTTTGCAATGTTTAGTTTCTAGCAGTGTTTATTTTGGCTCAAATGAGTAATCAGCACCCTTCCCTAGTGACTCAGACGGCACATCTCCATCTTTTCTTTTTCCCCCCTTGTTTGCATGCAGTCTTGGTATTATACGTTCACTCTTCAGACTATCCAAATTCACTACAAACTAAGTTTACCATAACTTGTGCCCCCCTCTCTCCCCATCCCCATAGCTTCAGGTATAACCATCATTTTCACAGTAATGTTTGCAGGCACACACTCACTATAATGTCACACAGTCTACCTTCTTGTCACAATAATGTTATTTTGGAGGACTCGTTTGTAGATGCCCCCTTAGTATATAGCTCGATAGGCATTTAGTTAGAGCACGCAGTTCAACATCACTTTGTATGACGTCTTTTCCAATCCCCTCACTGCATGTAGACTTGAATTCTTTCAGACGAGCTATTCAGTTCAACAATGACTTTGTATGGCTTGGTGGTGGCAAGTTTATATTTTGGTTTGAGTGAGTAATCAACACGTACCTTCTCAAGTGGCTCATAGAAAACACACACAATCATTTTGTTTTTTCTTCCCTGTCTGCATGGAGACGACTTGCATGCTTCAAATTCACTCAACTATAGCTAGCTCATGCTGAGCAGTTCAACACGACTTCTGCATGGTGGTGAGTCACTGGCGGCACAAGCCAGGTGTCCTGGATTCGACTCCCGGTGGCTGCCGGCCTTTTTCACTTTCCTCTATTTTCGCCTCATAACATCTAAATTCCTTTATTTAGTTCAAGTCTATTTTCTTCAGTCAACCATTCACTGTGGTAAGTACAAGTTTTCTTAAAATTCTTCCTGACCACCTTCTACACCAAGAAGTGAGGAAGAAAGTTGACTTCACCTTGACGAAGACTTACCATGGTAGGTAGCTACATGCTACTACAAGCCTTTGATGTACTAGGAGGTTGTATATGGCCAGAAACATGCAGGTTTATACAGCTGTTACAGTTGTATGCTTTCTACCTGGTATGTTCATTGGTATGTGGGATACTAGCTAGTAGCAAAACATACCACTAACAGATTTCAACACAAACAGAACATCAGATGCATCCAATGAAGTCACCATCATTGAGAGCTGGTTGGCAAGACTTTTACAGCTAACTGGGTCTGTCAGTTATCACCCTGGCCGTGTGATGCTCGGTACCAGTGGCTCTAAAGCACTCCAAAACATCCTAAACCTCCCACTACGGATCAACCCAGAGGCAACTACGAAAACCCAAACAGGACTGGGCGTACAATGAAACACTGCTATTGATAGCTGGTTAGGTATTTTTGCCAAACACTCTTTACCTATCTGGAGTAGCATGTGAGTTTGCAAATGAGCATATTTCCACAGTCACTCCTAAGGAACCATTACTATAGTAGTTGTCGGTAGAAAAAAAGACCCTGTGTGGATTCTCATTACCTGACTGTACAAGATCGGTTCAGAGGGATAAGAATATGCATGCATACATTGTGTGCCTCAGACACACAATGTGTATATCTACATACTAATCTCCTAGTTTTTAACTCCTAGCAGGAGCACATCTCTGCACCAGCAAAATACACTCCTGTCTCCGTACCAAAAAAGCTCCCTGGATCAGAAGCTAGCACACCGAGCCAAGATACACTCCCGTCAGGACAGAAATTAGATAGATCTTAGCTACCAAGTGCAAAATCACTCTTGTAAGTTTAACTTGCAATATCAAGACTTAGTATTGTTGCAAGAGTTCAACACTTAATTGCAAGGTTTCAGTAGCTAAGTGCCAATTGTAATGGTCTAAAGTTCTTCTCTAGTGGCAGCAGCTCCCCAGGTGATGGTGAACTGCTCTCCCATCGGTGCCTTTAGGTCTGTGAGAGTGAGGCTGCTAGTGGAAGCATCAAAGGAGAAGCCAGTGATGGTTTGTCCATTCAGCTTGGCCTGTGTTGGTGTTCCCTGGACTCCCAAGACAGTCACAGTGTTCAGTGGAGGCACTCCATTCGCATAGCCCTGGAGAAATTCAAGTGCATGTAAACAGGAGTGTACAAGGAGCTAGTATGCATTAGCCTTGGTCCCAGGCTTGTTCCGTTTTATTTGTTGTTGTTGTTTTGTTTTGAGGAAACAACCTGGCACCAAGGCTATAGAGCACACGTGCAACAAGTTTTGCAATAGTGAATTGGAGGTTTGTGCGTTGGCTTTCCATGCAAATTTGAAATTTGTTCACACATATATAAGATTACCTAGTGACGTGTGATGTGGATACAAATGTAACAGTGTCAGCCAGATTTTAGAACAGGTTGAATTTTGCTTGTTGATTGCCTCACATATTTTGGACCATGGAATCTACAATACATGCAGATAATTTTGTGTGTGAGGCTCGAAATTGGGGACCTACACATTCTTGTTAATGTACACAAAATGTACATGGTGCTCAGAAATATTGCATCATATTCATACATGTGGCAATGGTTTGATGTTGATTGTGCAAATTTTTTAATTAGTGCATGTCAGCAATAACAGCAAGAAACAACCTACCTGGGCACCCACATTGGCTGCCGACTGCTGGACTTACAACAACAAACTACACATTGGCTGCCGAGTGTTGGGCTTACTACAACAAACTACACATTGGCGTTGCTTACACGTTGCTTACACGTCTACTCAAAAGTAAAATCACAAGCCACATTGCATTGAAAATGGATACTCAATCTCCTTTTGCACGTGTTTCTGGACACCCAGCTCTCTATTCCTGGAGCAAACCCTGAATAACTGTAAACATCTTCAGCTGCCACTGAGCTATATACGTATCAGCTGATACTATGTGAATATGGTTAACTGTGTAAACACTATAGTAGCAACATGTGTTTTTACTCCAAATGGGAGCCCCTCCCTCCCAAGAAAATGACTTTGCAGCTTCCTGTATGTGTGGGCTCTACTGCCATCTGCCATATGGAGTATACACAGTCTACATGAGAATCAGTGGTGAATCTGTAGTATCACACCTGGGTTTTACAACTGTGTTTATATTGTTAGCTCCTCCCCATTCCCATGAACATGTTTATATACTGAAGACATACCAAGCCTCACAGCCTCTCTATCAGTTCAAGGTGGCAACCTTGGTAAGTGGGAATTCCTTATTATACCTTTGATGTTATAGCAGATTGTCCAATCTTTGCTCTCCACAGACAGAAAATTGCAAGTGGTAAATCCTGCTGTGTGTGATCTCAAGTGCATGGAAGCCCCACTGGGATTATGGTGGTAGGCCATTGGTGGCAATGTCTTCCTGTCTCTTGAGGTTTTCTGTCTGGAGAGAGCCAAGATTGGGCAATTTAGATGCCAAAGAAGCACAATATGTTGCTCAATTTTGATCATAATCGTTGGGTGCCAGCATGCTGGAGCATAAGGTGCAGAAAAGGAAAACAAAAACATATCCATGTATGTAGACATTTTGCAGAAGTGGACTGGGTAGTGCTCAGCTATGTGCGTTTGTCCATTAGAATGGCTGGCATCCTTAGGCAGTGGTGCATCATTCTCAGGAGGGAGGACTGAACACAAGAGCAGTAAGCAAATTACATAGGGGTATTTATACCAGGTGGTGTGCATGAGGAAGCAAATCATTGTGCTGTTGCTCCCAGACTCCGCCATATTTTGCAGCCATAGCACTTTGACCTTAACGGAGCATTGATCCTTTGCAAGCATTGTGCATTGGCCTTGGGCATAATAATGGCTGGTTAGCAGAGCAGAAGATGGAATTGTGAAGCAACACAATGGGATAGTTATGAGCACAATGTTCTGGGATTCCCATCAAGTTCACTCCAAGTATCACAGATGTTACAGTTGTATGCTTTCTTCACACCACATGTAAATGGTGACATGCAGGAATGTTGTGGCACAGTAAAACATGTAGTTATGTACGCATTCTTTACACAACGTGTGAACAGTGACTTGCTGGGCTGTTGAAGCACAGTAAAACTTGTAGTTATGTACGCCACAACTTGTGAATAGTGACTTGCTGTTGGCTGTTGAAGAAGCACAGTGAAAGTAAGGATGAGGCTATTGACACCAAACGTCGGTGTCAACAACTGCAACAAACTGGCTATTGATAACATGCTGCATCATCCTGAGACAAGCCTGAGTGACTATGAGCTGATTAAACAAATTTCATAGTATGTATGCTACAAACCCCTGTATGTTTTACACTGACACTGCAGCTATTTCGTTCAACCATAGCAACTACGTACTTAGGGCTACAGCAACATGGGCCAAGCTTCAAACCTATACACATTTTATCGTCTGTGACTCGCAGCCTGCCTTGTCATGTGGAGGTCAGACTCATACCATAGATTTATCTGGAAGTTGTCGTACGTGCTACAAAATGATTCCAATTGAGTTGTCTTCGTTCCCGGTCTCTTAATTCACATCAATCCTAAAATCTGGTAACAGCTGCTTTCAGCTGAGCTGAAGTACACGTGGACATACAGTCTTTGTTAAATATTTGATTGCAAATAACGGTAAGAGGTAAGTCCAAACAAGCAAGCATACACACATGCGTGCACAGTACAGTCCTGCTGGTGTGAGGCTCACTCAGGCTCGCCCCAACAAACCCCTAACACTTACAATGTCTAAAAACAAATATAAAAGCAAAAGCAAGCACCACGCGGAAATGGACTGTTGTATGGGCACCAAACCCACGAAGCCCAGCCCCACCGCTGCCTTACCTGTTAGGGTACAGTAAACCATTGGACTTAGTGGTTTCCAAAGCCTACTTATGAATGCTGTTTAATTTGATATGACAGGTGCCAATATGACACTGACAATCGGTGCCAAAGACACTGCGTAGGAGTAAACAGCCCTGTAGCCCCTACATAGTAGAAATCTAACATTACTGTATAGCACTAAATCTTCACGGGTCTTTAATTTTTGCAAATTTCACAAAGTTTCAATCACTCGTTAAATTATTTCAACGAAAAGCTTTTCACGCTCTGACTACAAAATGGTCGTCGACAACATCCTTGGGCTAAGCTACTAAATCCGCAAGCAATGCTCTCCAAAGAAATACCTTCCAAGTAGGCGTTGCTTTGCTGACAGCTGCAAGCTCAAGAGTGGACAATGGTGTGACAGTGCATGTTAGATAGAACTAGGCTTATATGCCCATAGTATATTACATGTGCGTGTGCATGGTTTAGACTGCAAATTTGCAGAATTATTTCAACAAAATCTTCAAAAACTGCTATTCGCAAAAAAAACAACAGTTTAGACTGTCAAAGATTTTGCACTATACAGTATTCCATTGTGTCAATAGTGTTAACTTGTTCACAATGGTTAACACTGTTGTTCGGGGCCAAATAAGAGTTAAGATACTAGTGTAGCTTTGATAGCATGACAAGTACTGTAGAGCAGAACACACGCTAAAGGCAGCGTTTGTAGCTCATGCGAATACAATGCATAAATAATGTGATTGATAATGTTTGTTTTCTACTTGGGGACTGCCACACTTGCAACTGGTTGCATACCTACGCACTATCCAATTTCCAACCTGTGCCATATTCAGCTCAGCTACAAATGTGGGGGAGTTGTGGTTATATGATGCAATACTGAAGCCTCTATCATATGTAGACATCCAACCACAAGCAACTACTACCACTCTATCTACAGTAGCCCTGTTTGTTCCATTCCCAGGCTACTCCCAGATTTTATCTCACAGCCATAAATCTGGGAGTGATAAATTTTTTTTAAAAGGCCAGGCCTTGAATATAGTTTGGTGATCCACCAGGAGAACGAGGTTATATCTGCAGCTGAGAGTGAAGAGCTGCAAAAGTGTTCAGAAAATGGACATTACAAGCCAGGCCCACAATAGAGCTACGATAGTGGTGGACACTAGTACCGTAAATTTTTGTGGTAGTACCGTGGTAAAAATAATACGCGTTTTAAATCTTCGCATTAAAAATGTTTCGTCGCTCAATGCTTCCGCAATGTAGCGTGTGTATGAACAATCAACGAACCACATCTCCCTTATAAAACAGGCCTAGATGTTATGCAAAGTCACCCACTGCGCAGGTGTATGTGTTTTGTTTTTGCACGTTTAATTTTCGTTGCTCTTAATGGCGAAAACCTCCCGATCTATGGTAGCTTCTCAGTGGGTAGCAATCTGAGTTGTAGTTTTTCCATTTTTACATTGTGAAGGATACATCACATATTCTCTTTAAAGGTGCTCAGATATCAGTGATCTGCCATGCTACCTATGTATGTAGCCAATTATTATGAGCTTTATGATGTACTTGGGCAGACACCCTACTTATCGGCATCTAGCCATCAAACTTTGCAGCCATTTTTTTTTGTTTTTGTGCAGCTGTTATTTAAGAGGCGTAGCTAGCTAGACTCCCTTTAATAGTGTTCACATTTCTGTGAGCTAGCTAGCTAGTAGCTACGTACCTATGTTCTTAGGCCAATTGCTATGGAAGATTGTAACACCATATTTTACATACCTATAAATAGCTGTCATATGATGACTGACAGGGGCTGGCAATATTATGTAGATACAGTATCTTAGAACATCAGAACATGCATGGTCAGAATACATGAGTGATCCAGTAACATGCATGTTCTGGAACATGCATGGTCAGAACGTGCATGTTGGACACTACACAAAACTTGCATGTAACATGTATGTCATGCATGCATATGCATGTTGTACACTGTGCATGAAACATGCATGTCATGCATAAAACATGGCTGTTTCATGCAAGTACCAGGTACCATGCCAAAAATGCTAGTAACATGTCCTGAACATGCATGGCATCTTTTTTAGGGTCACCATCAGTGGAAACTGGTCATCAAAACACAAACCACACTAGCATTAACTGGCTACCAGGGACAGAGAGAGGTACGTAGGGAACCACATTATGCCTCTAGCCTTCACCAGTAGATAAACCAGTATTTTGTAAGAATCCCTTGTGAATCAGAACTACAAGTCACATGAGAACCCTCAGTACCACAAACCATGTACCCTGTCTGGGCGGGCAATGAAATCAGGGGGTTTTATGGTGAAAAAAGTACAAGTCACACGGGAATCCATACCAGTGCAAGTCACATGAACTGTTTGGTAATAGCATTATCACCACAGTACAAAGCTGTGCTATCACTAGCTCATTACCTTTTGGCACGCTTAGTGCTTTGGCATGCATGGTTATATTGTTATGCACTAGATCATGACAGTACAGACAGCAATAAATTTAATATTAATTTTTCTAGTAAGTTTTGCATAATGATAGAGTATAGCACATTGTGTATAGTAGCCTTGCCCCAGGTCCCACTGAAGGGAGGCCTGTTTGTGCATGCGTGAAATTTCCCAGGTTTTTAGAGGATTTGTAAAATAAGAATACTTACCGTACATTAGGTACGTATACGAACCGTGCATGTTCATTTCACGCAAATGATTGAGAGAGATAGCTGCTCCTGCGATTCACCATTTGCTAAGGTTTCATTGTATGCTCTTTCTGTTGTAAAGACCAATCGTGTTAAAACAGAACAGCTGTAAGCCGTATATATGAAGAGAGAAGTGTTTCTGTGGCTACCAACAGGCTTTTTTAACAAATCAGTTTGTTATCTTTCTGTTTGACTGTAAGCTGTAGAAAGTTGATACTGTCTGAAAAGTAGCATTCTGCAAGTTACGTACATCAACACTGGAGTCCACTTCAAATGGAACTCTGTATACTTAATCTTCCGTTAATGGACAAGGTAAGTGCATGGAGCTTTTTACGGAAGATGTAACATAAAATTTGTGCATGCGCAAACAATGAGTACCAGGCCTCTCTTTGGAGGGGAGGGGCCTGGGAACAAGACTAACTGTATAGCAGTAACTTTTGTAATCAGCAGGTTTGTGTTTGCTGTGTTCCCAGGCCTTCTCTGCTTTTACCTTCCACAATAATACAGTAGAAGTTAAAACGGAAGAGCGGCAAAGAATGGGAAAGGCCTGGGAGCATTCATCAATGAGTGGGGAGGGGCTGATATTCACATATGTACATGTACACAGGTTTGAGTTTCTTACCAGTCAAGACAAATAGTTTTAATCATGCAGATATCTGGAGTCCCGATATTTGGTGGAGTGTTGCAAATGGACAATCTAGTACATTATGTGCAGTTGAGGCCCCCCCACCCCCGACCTACATCCACTTTACGTCAACGCTCTTCCGCTAGTGGAAGGTAAAAACAGGGAAGGACTGGGAATGAGACAGGGTTTGTGTGGTGTATTGTACAATAGGAAGTCACTTATCTGAAGGTGTAGAGACCAAACAGTGGGAAGTGTTTGACTGAGTGAAACAAGACTGCAGTGTCTTTTAGTTAACCAAACCAAAAACTAAAATACATTTTAGTAAGGCATTTTTCATTTTAGTAGTTAAAACTACAACTAACCTTAGTACACTAAAACTAAATAACAATTTAAAAATTGCCAAAAAACAGTAGCAAACTACAACTAAAACTCTTTTTAGATTTAGTAATTAAAATTGCAACTAAACTAACAAATTTGAATGTGTAGCCTAATTAAACTACTAGTCCAAACATTAAACCAAAACAACACGCATGAATATTTTGATTTTGAGTGTTCAGATACATAAGTGAAGATTCAATCGGGATAACTGAAATTCAGACAAGCGACTACCTATGGTGTTTCATCTCGGCACCCTATGTCTGAGCATGCAATGAAATCATGTGTAGCTGGTACTTTGTACTGTACAGTTCACATGGGGAATCCGTACACATCACATGAGTACTCCCAGTACCACAATCATGCACACTCTAATGTTCAAACACAATCATATCGCTATCACCATAGTACAAAGATATATGCTTTTTGGTATCTTTACTACTGTTACACACTCATAACAATACAGACGGCAACAAATTAGTGAGAGAGCTTTGTGATGATTACTAGCCTATAATAGTGCATACATGTGTGTCATGTGTGTGTGCATGTGGATGTGCATGTGTGTGTGCATGTGTGTGTGCATGTGTGTCCTTCTACTGGTCACCTTGTGTGGCTTTTTTTTGTTTTGTCATTGCAAAGCTTTCAGGAAATCTCCAAGAATATGCTGCTTGGTGCTTGTACGACAAAGGGGTCAATTCTCTGTCTCTGGATACGAGGATCTTAGCTTTCTAAACCTTTCATCAGAAGAAATTTTTGCGACTTTGCCTTGGGGATAGTCTGGGGATAGAGGGACCCGAAACTTCGGGTCGATCTAGCTTTTTACTGTGGCAATACTTACTAGTCCATATATGGTATGTGTAGGTCTACATGTCCAAGAGATTGCTGCTTTCTACCTGCCAATTTTGCATGGCTTTTCCTTTTTTTTGCCATTGGATCAAACTTCAAAAAATCACCGAGTATAGGAAACTAGGACTTTGGGTGAAAGGTTAAATACCATATAGCGGGAAATTTCGTGAGCTTAAATTTTCACGAATCACCAACAGACATGCTTAGGAAAAAAATTTCGCAATTTTTAATTTCGCGACTAGGTCACGATCTATGACCATGCTCCCTACTATTTCGCATGTGAAATGGTAACCCTGCCTAGGAAATCAAGCTTGCACTACAATGTGGAAAACGATTGCGAGAGGCTTATCAAAGTGTGTGGGTACGTAGCTGTTGGCCATGCCAAAGGGAACAAGCTAACTCCGAAGATATATTCGCAGTTGCGGTGACAAAAGGTGAGTTGATTGTAGGTCGCTTTCCAAAAAAAATTTTCCGCAGTTTGCTCGGTGCTTGTACAACAAAGGGGTCAATTATCTGTCTCTGGATACAAGGATCTTAGATTTCTAAACTTTTCGGAGGAAGAAATTTTTGTGACTTTGCCTTGAGGATAGTCTGAACATATTGTAGTGTATAAACCTTGCCATGCTCTATTTTGCTGTTACTGTACTGGAAAAGTACTGAACGTTGGAAGGTAAAGGTGTTCAGAGCTGTACACGTTCACATTAATTTACTAATCATTTTCAGTCTCACCGTTCCGGAGATGACAGTAGTGATTTGTTCATTGGCAACAGCGTACTCAATGAAGGTGTAGCTACAGGGGGAGAATGATTGGAGCTATCCTGAAGTACTTTTCAAAGCTCTAATTAGCCCTATTGGTCACTATATTATATACAACTATATGCACATATGCGCCGTTGCCCTAACAACACCCTAAATTAACCCTAACTACACCTAATAAACCCTAACCCAACCAATCAGATTAGAGCTTTGAAACACACTCCGGTACTGTAGAATGATTAAAACAGGATGGAGAACAATATCATTGTTCCATCCATTATGGCTAGAACGATTAGTCAGTTTCAACAACAGTTGATGACTACAATATTCAGTGACATTTATCAAGATTAGAGTATTCAGCACCATACACAGTGGGTGACTTTGCATAACATCCAGCCTGCCATTTTTCATGGAGATGTGGTTTATGCACTGCATGGTTTGGTATAGACAGTATTCACCACCATACACTGTTCCTGCTTGTTATTACGAACCTACTAGTGTAGAATACATGACTGTAGAGTGAAGTTAAACACCACAGGCTGCCAAATGTCTAGGACTGCCACAGACTTTCCTAGCTGTCCTAGATATACAAAATGTAGTGTATTGCTTCTGAATATCCTGGGATGTCCTAGTCCCTTCACATCCCGGGATGGGTGACTTTGCACAACATCAAGCCTGCCATTTTTCATGGAGATGTGGTTTATGCACTGCATGGTTTGGTATAGACACTATGGTGACCAGTCATAACATGTCCAGACATACCTACTGGAGGAAGCCATTAACTAATGAAAGAGGTGCCAACAAACAATTAGTTGACTAGTCATATGTTTTACCAACTACTTAGGCCAATTATGAATATCCCCTAGGCATTCACACTCTCTATTCTAGACTTCAGAATAAGAATTACTTTCTTTTAATGCAAAAATTTCCTGATCTATGGCGCTCACAATTTGTTCAACCATGTTAACTCAAGAATGGTTCAAGTACTAACAGTGGTTTTAGCACAGATACAATGTGTACCTCAGCGCGCAGGTCCAGCGAATCTCTGTGTTTATAAAACCACTCAAAGACAATGGCTGGGGGCTTAGATAAGCTTATAGTGCCTTTGTGGCCAAGTTTTGGGGGGGTTGCAGCGTTACTGTTAATTAAGTGCATTACTATTAGTAATAGTTATATCTCTCCCTGGGGGGGTGGTCGTTTTACACACTGGTGTCGGGCATAGCCTGACACCAATGTGTAAAACGACCACCTCCCAATGTGCAAGACCACACCCCAGGGAGGGATATAACTATTATATAACCTGTTACCTAGGCAACATCACTGTACAAGAGAGCAACATTCTTAGATGTTGCCTGGGTAACGGGTTATATAAAATATTGTTCCATCTATTATGGCTGGAATAATTAGTCGAATAGCCGATTAGTAAAGTATAAAGTGCATCTTTTTCTCAATTAAGCGCTGCGCAACCTCTATTAAGGGTGGGGGGCTGATATGACATGATGCTGCATGGATGCATCTATACCTGGAATGTCAATCAGTGCATATTCTGTAAGTTAGATGTAGTAAAGTGATAAAAACATATAACGAATACTGTTCATTTGTTTGTGGGACTGTCAACTGTACACGTAATGCAGTTTTAGACTACAGTAGTACAAACTGTATTTGTCGGAGTTTCTAGACTGAAACCGTCACTGTTCAGCCTCTGCTTCTCGGCCATCACTTCACACTGTTCAGCCTCTGCTTCTCGGCCATTACTTCACACTGTTCAGCCTCTGCTTCTCGGCCATCACTTCACACTGTTCAGCCTCTGCTTCTTGGGCAAAGTCAGGTACAGTATAGCTTGTGCCTATTATCTGAGCGATAATCATATACATGGAGGGTTGTCCAAACAGCAAGATCAAGGGATCATGATAGACAATTTGTCTCATTTGCTGATCTTGTTAGCCTCGTTCCCAGGCCGTTCCCGGCTCCAGTTTTGATCGCTTGCAGTATAAAAACGGAGGGGAAGGCCTGGGAGAAAGAGTCACGTGCGTGACGTCAGGTAGACGTGAGGGTAGACGTGAGGGTAGACGTGAGGGGGGGCGGTGCCCGACGAAGAATCTCGAGGTCCTTCTTGTAATATCTTGTCCAAGAACTTGAGACTGTAACATTCGAAAGACAGCGTCAATACAGCTCATTGTATGGTAGACTCGAGGCTGATCAACGCAAAGTTTGTGAATTACAACGATCGGGCACCGCCCCCCCTCACGTCTACCTGACGTCACGCACGTGACTCTTTCTCCCAGGCCTTCCCCTCCGTTTTTATACTGCAAGCGATCAAAACTGGAGCCGGGAACGGCCTGGGAACGAGGCTATGATCTTGTGGGACACCCAAGTATTAGCCTCGTTCCCAGGCCACTCCCAGATTTTCTCCACAGCTAGCTGCTAGATGAATTCTGGGAGTGGCCTGGGAACAAGGCTACCCAAGTATAACATCTGGGGGGGGGGGGGGGGGGGGGGGGGGGGGGCATCTCGACCACACCAATTCATTAGTGAACTTCCAACAGTCAGAGCTCTTCAACTAGTGAACACTCATCCAGAGTGCCAGCATTAGGTGAGGATTGGTGCAAAAAAGGAGAGAAATGGCCCAGTGCTGCTGACCAAGTGGTGTCTAGATCCATTATGTGGTGTCTGCATACATAGACTCATGCATGCACAGTGGGCATAACAACAGTATGTCTCGTGCAGCTATGGTGACATGTACTAACTATAGTCATAATAAATAATACACTTCATCCAATGGAATCTATAATACGATTGATAGGAACACCAACAATGAATAAGAAGACGAAGAATGTGTAACTATCAAAATGGCCGAAACCTGACTAACACATTGGTTGAAACAGGAGTGCAGTTGTGCACAGAAGCTATTGTTGGATGTTATATTTGCCAAGCACAGCGAGGCTTGGTATAGTCACGTTGTATTGTCGGTCTTGTATGTGATGTTAAATGTATGTCACGTCTTTGGCCCCTTGACCCCCCCCCTCCCGCACACAAACACACACACACAAATATATAGGTTTTAAACTATACCTATAATTGTAATACCAGAAAACTAAAAATAAATCGAAATTATTTGCTGAATCTAAAAACTAACTGCAAAGAAACTAAAAACGTAAGCTCTCTACTAAAACAACACTACGTAGTTTCTAGCTTATACACTGGACTTGCAGCTGGTCCTATATTGCCATGTAGCAATTAACTTTTCTGAGTTTGGACAGGAGGTGCTTCAAACAGCTGTTCCGTAGTACATGTGAACTACGACCTACAAATAACATGCCACTTTGTAGTAATGTGAACTATGACCTGTACATAATACACAGATAATGTGTCACTTTGTATAGTAATTATGAACCATTGTCCCAAACAATTTAACCCCTTTTCCACTACTTAATGCACGTATTCTGCACCTGTCTCAGACAAGCAATGGCTGAAGCAATAAAGACCCAAGCGGCAAGTGCTGGAGAGTTTTTCCAGAAGTTGCCACTCAGAGCCACAGGAGTTTCTGAATGTGTTAGGCAGTGCAAGCTGACAAACGTGCCACATTTCCTGGGTTGTCTTGCAAAGTATCAACTTTCAAGTTTCAGCTCTCAGTCCTCCTCAGCTAATCTTCATGGCAGCATCATTCTAGAAGCTCAAACTTCGAGCGGCATGGGAGAGTATGAAAGAGCTTGCTGCAACCGAGGCTACCATAGGTATACAGTACTTACCATGCTTCTTACCAAGGCCTTGGTCCACCGCCCTGTATGCAGGGTGATCGCTTGCAGACAACGATCCTTCGGGATCCGGAAGACCCCCCTTCAGCTTGAAGTAGCTTTGAATCAACATCATGAATGAGGACTAGCAGTGAACCGAGTCAAGAGCAGAGCATTCAAAATGGCTGTCTTTGTGTACACATCACACGCGTTATTTTCATACCATAAATTTACACTGTCGAAAATTTTTTGTGAGTTTAATTTTCGTTCTTGGCTTGACCAACGAAAATATTACCATAGCACCAAACTTTCCCAATTTACGCTATATATAATGGAAACAGCACTGTAAGCAGTGTAGTGAGTATAAAAATTGATGGCTCCACATTGTGAGCTTGCCAGTGAAGCAGTACCCATGCCAGATAACAACTATGTGCAATATGTTATACCGTATAGCGCTAAATTTTCGAGGGTCTAAATGTTCGCGAATGGCAGTTTTTGACATTTCGTTGAAATAATTTCGTGAATTCGCGGTCTAAACCATGCGCATGGCACAATGTAATGTAGTATGGGCATACAAGCAAGTTCTATCTAATACGCGTCATCCACGCTCGACTTCGCAGCTGTCAGCAAAGCAATGCCTACTTCGAAGGTATCTCTCTGGAGAGGGTCCCTTGCGGATTCCGCAGCATAGCCCTGGGATGTTGTCTATCGATGCTCTTGCACATGAAAACTGTAGTTTACGTGTCAAAAATTTCTGTTGAAATAATTTCGCAAACGGTTGAAAATTCACGAAATTTGCGAAATTAAAGACCCGTGAAAATTTAGCGCTATACGGTAGTTATAGCACGGTGCCAGGGATTTATGGCAGTAAACGGATCGAGTCCAAGGGCATAACCCAAGGTTTGTTTACTACAGCCATAAAATCTCTGACCACCTGTGCTATAACTATTATATATCCCACCTGATTGGTCATTTGTTGTTATTACTGTATACACATCTGTACATGTGCCAGTAACTTCAATATTATTTCCACACAACTGTGTATAAATCTGTACTATAGTATTGCAATGTAGTGGACTGCAAGCTAAGGAAATTATGACCCATAATTAACCCTCGGCGCGCATGCGCAGCGAGGGTTACAGTACTTCGTTTGTCTGTCTGTGTGTCTGTCTGTCTGTCTGTCTGTTACAACTAGCTTGGCTCACCTGGCGGCTAAATCTCTGAAGTTTGGACGCAGATAGGCTTCAAACCGAACGAGGATGTGTTTAAATTGAGCCGATTTTTCGAAAAAGGCTTCGTTCAAGAGTTATGCTGCATTGTGTGCACCACAGCGCTCGATAGTCGGCCATCTTGAGATTACGTAACGTGCGGGCCGCGCGCGCATCATGCCCATCATCTGGAGATCACGTGCGGGCCGCATCAGTCTGAGAACGGCACGCCGGGACAGGGAGAGGTAGGTCTAGAAACTCTCGTGCACTTGCGGTGTCTGGAGAAAGTAGCCATGTCAGAGAATGGGCTACATGTTTAAAGAGAAGCAGCGTATGACGGCGTCGAAACCAACCGAATCACTTGACATTCAGTATTTCGAGTGATCAATGTGGCTATTGTATTGGTCCGAGAGGAAGCCTTTGATCTTACGTACGTCTTACCACCAGGAAGCAAACTCAATACCCAGTCACTCTAAATCCTAACCGTAATCTGACTGGGAACGAGAATTCTGCCAGACCAATAGTCACTTCGTTATGCAATTCCGTGGTGCCAGAAGTACAACACACGGAAAGCTACACTGTTAACTATTGACTCAAAACACTGGTAGACTTGATCGATCCATAATCAATCTGATCATGTACAGCAGATTCAGCTGGGCCTGCTACATATGTAAATTGGCATGCAGGAACCATACTTGCTTTCTCCTTCTAATGAGTTACATGCTAGCAGTTGTCTATACATGTAAACACTTTCATAGAACTTTGAATAGCTGACTAGTTATATAATTATATATATAGTATTATATAATTAGCTGTCCCAATGTCTCAACAGTACTAAATTCATTATCAAAAATCTTGGAGTTAGCTGCGCCGAGGGTTTAGCACTTTAGTGCTTTTCATTTCCCTTGTAGCCCTCAGGGAGGGAAATTATCACAGTAAATCCCCACCTGTAGTATAGGCAAAACTATACTAGGTGGCATATATGGTAGAAATCTTTAGAAATGACACTGTCCTTTGGAAAACGTTTCTACTACTGTACCTTCAACAAACCCTTGGAAGACTTGCTTCAAAAGATCAAAGCAAAGCTTGTCTGTTTATTCTTATGCAGGTATATACGTACAAGACATTTTACGTCTTCAAAGGATTTCAAAAGGCGATTCACTGAAGAAGCCTTCCAATTTGCAGCACAAACGACAAAATTAATGTACCTTCAGAAAAACACTCCCAATGACAGCGTAATTTGTTAAAAAGTACTCTAGGGTTCACCAGTAGCACCGTATTTCTTCGATCAGACTCCACGGCTACTTTTTTTTCCGCTGCCCGTTTTATGCTGCTACTATTTAAGGGCGGAATTTATTTCTTTGGAAAGTCCACAGGCATCAACGATGGCTGGATAAAGTATGTACGAGGTGTGATTACAGTGACGACTGTTAGATGCTGTCAGTAGTACGCGCAGCCTCCCAATTCTGCTGTCTGCCATGGAAACGAGTCGTAAAACACAAACAGCCCTAGCGCTAGCATGGTGACTGTCCTCAGAAATTATTCGCATACGTATGCATGTGCCATGTATACTAGCTGCGGCTACTATTCAAGGGTGGGGTATATTTCACTCAGAGCTTCCGATTGTGTGGCTACAATTCAAGGGCGGCGACAATTTCAGGCCGGCCACTATTTGAAGAAATACGGTATGTATGTTACTGTATACACAGGCAATGTAGAGGTCCTCACTCTGTAATGTCGATGGACTCTCCATCGTCCAGAAAGAGGTCTCCTTTGGCTGCCCCGCTCTCATCCAGTGCCACCAGTAGCGAGAACGAGTTATTCCTGCTCACCGTGGTCGTCAGCCCTGGGTCTTGCATCGGGATCACCCAGCCACCACGGATATGGATCTACATATAATGGCCAAGCCGCCAAGTGAACAATAACTTGGGATGGAGTTGTACCCCTCCCAGGCCTGGAGTGTGGTCATTTTACACAGTGGTGTCAGGCACCAGAGGAGGTCAGACACGGTTGAACTTTACTAATTAAAATGGCTGAGGTCACACTAATTGATTTTTCGTATCTCAACAGACTAGCTCTCGACTTTTACTGAGGTGGGGTCCCCAGTTTTCAAATCAGGCTGGGGCCAGTCATAGGCCTAAAAGGCTTTCTACCTAATTGCAATATCCAAGATCAATTAGTGTGACCTCAGCCATTTTAATTAGTAAAGTTCAACAGTGTCGCACAGTGCAACACCAATGTGCAAGACTCCCAGAGAAGCCAATATATTAGGTACTAGCTGTTACCTAGGCAACACCATATATAGTTCATAACAATTAATGAAGTAGACAAGCAGGCTATACCATAGTTCATAACAATGATGTAGGAAACATGGGAACTAGCTGTATGTACTCCTAGAGGGGTACCTAGGCAACACCAGCGTAGAAGAGAGATATGAATTCCTTCTGCACTTGTAGATGTTGCCTAGGTAACGGGCTATACATATAACAATGATGTAGGAAACATGATACGTGGGAACTGTGTGTAACTCGGTGTCATATTACAATAGCTAGATCTTAGTTGGGAAAATATATGATTACTGTAGTGGGCGTTGCTACCAGGTGCACTTGTGTACGCTACTACAAGGGCTTCTTGCTAAGTATATAACTGCTAAGCAACTGCTAAGCGCATTCACCACAATTGTTTACATTGATGATAGTAAAACCATATAGGAGTTACACATGCTTGGTACCCATCACCATGGTAACAGCTAGGTCTTCCTTCCCTCATCATTGAGACTCATGGAGGGTGTAGGGGCTTGTTATTCAGTTAAGGATAAAATGTACACTTGGCAAAATTGTATTTACAACGTGTAAGCATGCCCTAGCATTCATGCCCTGCAGCAGAATGGCAAATACTAGAACATTGTGGGGGCGAGCCTGAGCAAGCAGCTACTATGGCTACATGCACACGAATAGACTTCACACTGAAATGATGAGCTGGATTGCAAGCGTTTATGGGTGCTGTTTATGCACGACCCTTACCTGAAGCGATCTCAACCTGGCGTGTATAATTTGTATGGTCTGCGAGCAGCCTGCCGTTGATGGTCGGTCTGTACGTAGCTGCTGTGATAAACAAGAAGTAAGGTGCCGTGCGCGCTTAAACTTGAGCTGTCTCTGCTACGGTTGCCAACACTGCACTCTGGCAGTAGAGGCTACCTACTAAGTGCACGAGGACGTTCAATTTTCGAGAAATATTTAAATGCGCATTTAAAATTTACGGTATATATGGCCACAAGCAAGCATGTACGTTTCAAACACACTTCCGCAATGCAGTCCCACTAGTGTGGGGCTCGCTCAGGCTCGCCCCAAATATATAGTTACATTCCCCAGACGGAGCAGCATGAGCCCGAAGCATACACTGCAAAGGTTGACTACAAGGGCTTCCTGATAAGTAACTGAAGAGCAGGTGCACCACAATTGAAAGTAATAGAGTTACACACTCTTAGTAGCCATGGCAACAGGTTTTCCAGACTCATTGAGGGTCTAGTAGCTCATTAGTCAATTACTGAAGACAACAGGGAGTCCGCTTCTAAGCATGTTAGATCACACATACTACAGATATAGGCAAAAAAAAAAAAGATCTAAGATACACATACATCCCTCCTTGGGTTGTTCGTTGTACACATTGGTGTCAGGTGTAATCTGTGTACTACAGCTACCTTTGCAGAGGCAAGACTATGAAGCACTGCAACCGCAAGTAATTGCCGAGCGCCTTAGCGTGAGGCTACTAATCTTGCAGTGCGTTCTCGGTTGGCGGGGTGTGGCTTTGACTTCCGTCCCGCTTTAGGAATGCAATTTGTCCCGCTTCAGGAATGCAATTTGTCCCGCTTCAGGAATGCAATTTGTCACGCTTCAGGAATGCAATTTGTCACGCTTTAGGAATACAATTCGTCACGCTTCAGGAATGCAAAGGTGTGGTTTGTGCGGAAAGACAAAACGTTGTGTACACTTACGTAAGTTTATCATATCCAGCGCTGTAGCGGCGCGAGCGGTCTCATTGTTGCGACGTCAAAATAGCGGAGAATTGTGAGGAGAGCGAGGAAGAGGTAGAAGACTGGCGCGAAAACGGAAGCAACGACAAAGGGTCCACCCCGTGAAGTCCGCATTGATGAATGCGAGAGAGAGGAGCTGCGACTAGCGAAACAAAGAAAGCGCATGGCTGTCTTGAGGAACGCCGACCATCCCCGTAGATCCGCCAGGCTACAGGCCGAGCAACTACGTCTACAACAGCTCACACTGACCGCACTGTTCACACTGCTCTTGCACATGGCCAACTGTCAACATGCCACGCCTACTAAATGTAATGTCACGTGTCAGTTCAAAGGTAAGATGCGCGTGCGCGAGGCATACACTGTGAATACGTACACCTAGTAGTTATATTGAGGGTGGTCGTTTTACACATTTGTGTCGGGCGTAACCCGACACCAATGTGCAAGACCACACCCCAGGGAGGGATATAACTATTATATAACCTGTTACCTAGGCAACATCACTGTAGAAGAGAGATATGGGCAACATTCTTATATGTTGCCTAGGTAACAGGTTATATCCTTGTATAAGGATCCTACAATGTAGCTGATTGCATAAGTTAGCATGCAGAAGTTGTAAATGGTTTCTAAGTCGTTAGTAGCTACATGTAGGAGGCCTATAACAAGATTTGTGGTTGCAGCGCTTAGTTGGCTAGCTTATGCAAAAGTAGTGAAATTGACTGTATATAAGTTGTTGTACACATTGGTGTCAGGTGTAATCTGTGTACTATATAAGCCGTTACCTATTGAGAGATACAAAACCATTCTTGTATGCGAGAAAATGCTGATACCCAGTTCACTGGGGCTGCAGCAAAAAGTAACGCTGTACCCAATATGATGGACACTCACCATGCAGAGTATAAAGCCTACACCAAAGAGATTGGAGCGGATACATACCATCTGTCCTCTGCTCCAAACTCAGAGTTCCAGTGGCTCAGTTGGTAAGAGCATCTGACTGGAGTTCAGAGGACCCAGGTTCGAATCCTGGCTGGATCTCAACGTCTTTTTTCGCCAACATTCTTGTATGTTGCCAAGTTAGTGTGGGTCACAAACTCTAAATTCCTGATATCGTTACGTATTGTTCAGCATAAATTATCTTTACAACTCTACACTCTGATTTAACATGCGTTTTGATTTATTTACCCGGCTTCACCAACTACACTGGGGTGACTGAGTGATGGGAACTGCATGCCTCGTACAATCGTAGGAAAGGCAGTCACCTTGGCTGCATGGCTATATCCGTATAGTTGGGAAGTAGTATCTTTTAGGTATGGTACCGTATAGCTGGAAATTTTCGCTGGTCCAAATTTTTGTGAAAATACCGTTTCCCCGTCAGAAGAAAATTTTGTGGTTTTAATTTTCATGTTTTGCGTGAGCTATTGACCATGCCCCTTTATCGTCACCCGGATAACGGCAGATTTCCTGTGGGAGAGGGTAGGATGTCGTCTGCCGGTTTGAAATAGCGGTACAGTGCCATCATCAGATCAAGCGAGACTAGTGCACAACACACGTGTGAAAATTTTCGCGGTTCTTATTTTCGCGTTGGGTCGCAAAAATCGTGAAAATTTGGACCTCGCGAAAAATTTCCGCTATACGGTATCTCTCTTCATGCAGCTGTCCTCAATTTCGTGAATCCTTGGGCCATAATAAAAAAATCTGTTGTTTCACAGACAATTTTTTTTCTACCCAAACCATGTGCGCATCAGCTATTTAAAATGTAATTAGTGACCTTTGTATCATCAATTCAAGACTTTTGCAAATTTGTATCAACATAAAAAAAAACATTGGCAGGGAAAACTAGAGACTGAATGGAACAGCTGGATCACAAGTACTGAAAAGTTGACATGAGGCACTAGCCTCGTGCCCAGACCTCACCCAGCTCTCGTAAGGAGATGGGGACAGGTGTCACCAGTCTAAACCATGGGCTAGTTCCAGAAGCAACCAATGAAATCGCAGAGTGGTTTATTGGAGTAATGCGGAAGCGAGAACAAGTACTTCAATCACACCGCTCTAAGTGATGTTATGAAGTTCATTATTCACACACTGACCAATTTGTAATCCTACACTAACAATTACAAGGCTTCAATACCTCTGCAAACTCAAGGATTCAAGCTTGTGACACCGGACTCCTTCTTCTCCTTGGGTGGGGTCAGGGCACTTGACTAATGAGGCACTGGCTGCTTGAAGGAAACTGTCACGTGACCATTATGAAAAAAATTGTCGTGGGAGTGGAAATTGGCATGCATGATTGCCTGAGAAACAATGATTATGGCTTTGTTATAAGCAAACGTGTGTGTTAAAATGTCGATATGCACATGCCGACTTACAAAGCAAGCAGCTACAAGACAGCAGCCAGTCACAAATCCTGCAACTGCATTTGGTCTGTGTGTTTTTCATGTAGTAGGCAGGTTAGGTTACCATGGTAACCTTCAGAACGCATGTAGCTGGGTTTTTTCTTCCTCTCATATGATGGGCTAGCTACAGATAAACATCCCACAAAAAAGCTAAGCTACCGGTGGGCTTCGGTAAATTGGAGGTGCTACATGATAATGGTCAAGGCAGCCAATCAAATGCTGTTGCCATACTATGTTTGCTAGACCTCCGTCTGGAAGGGAGAGACTAAAGCATCTCAAAACAAGGCATGCCAACAGTATCGCCAAGACATTACAAAACAAAGGCAGCGACAACAAGTGCACGATATCTGCGATGCTTCTATTGACAGTTTCTAACTAGAGTTCCGTAGATCACATACCCCGCGCACCACGTAGCTATGCATGTGCTTCCATGAGGATGGGAACAACGGACCGTCGTCTCACAAACGTATGCTGTATAGTGAACCCTACTATCATTGAAACTGTCTTCTTACATTGCTCAACATTAACAAGTGGCCAGATACTGACAGTGAATTTTAATTACCGTATTTCTTGAAATAGTCGCCGCCCTCGAATAGTAGCCACACAATCAGGAGCTCTGAGCAAAATAAACGCCACCCTCGGATAGTAGCCATGGGTACTATACGTGGCACACGCACACGTATGTGGATAATTTCTGACGACGGTCACCGGGCTAGTGCTATGGCTTTTCGTGTTGTGTGACTCATTTCCACGGCTGACAGCAAGACTGAGAGGCTTACTACTGACAGCGTCTAACAGTCGTCACAGTATCGCTTGCACATACCTTATCTATCTGTTGTTGATGTCGGCCGGCTTTCCAAGCAAATAAATGCCGGCCTCGAATAGTAGCTGCCCTTGACTAGTAGCCACACAGAAAGATGCAGCGAAAAAAATAGTAGCCGCGGTGTCTGATCAAAGAAATATGGTATTTGGGTGTGATCGATAGGCGTTCCCATGATGCCAACTGAATTAAAATGCAGGGTTTTAAGTAATTGTAGAATGTATCTGGCAAAAAGAAGCACAGACAAGGCAGTTTTTCAACGTTTCCCACAGTTTGACGGTATTCAGCACTAATAGAACGGCCTGGATCTGGATAACTGGCGTTTTGTGCCAACAGACAGACAGACAGACAACGACGACAGACAGAGACGACCAATCACTTTACCCCCTTGTGCATGCGCGTGGGGTAAAAATAGGAAGAGCTGCACTATCTTTGAGATGCTACTCTACCCACCATACAGCACTAGATGGATAAAGTCAGCCACAAGACCGCCTTTTTTGTGTGAGGTAGCATTCCCCATCTCCCAGCCACACCAGAACAGGTGATAACGCCTGTGATGTGGAGTGGGCGACTTTGTATGACATCTAGCTAGCCTGCCTTTTTACAACAAGAAGTGGTTCATTAATTGTTTGTGTAACGTTTATTATCGGGTTTCATACGGGGGGGGGGGGGGGGGGGGGGGGCGGTGTGGCGAGCGAGAGGTGCAGACTCAGATTGTAAACATGCTCAGTTATTTAACATGCCCCAGACCTGACAGTCAGACCTTAACCTGGTCAAAGTCATTGAGTGAGAAATAAAGGCGAGAAAGAAAGAGGGGAAAAAAATGACAATGACTCAGGGAGGGACTCAAACCCGCGACCTGGCAAATGGCCTGCCATGCTCTAGCTAACTGAGGGGCACTGGGATTCCCCCCCCTCTCCCAAGAAATTTGAAATTATGATGTCATAATTGCGTATAATTACAGCATTATAGCTGCATCCGACATTTTTTGGCCTTAAATATGTCCAGAATTCCATTAAACCCTAGTGGGTGCACCAATGGCGTGCTCATAGTGTGGTTAAGCCATGGCAAAACCAAGATAGAAAAACAAGGCAGATCAAGTCACATGGCAAACCATTACTTGAGGCATGTGGTCAAGGTATACGGCCAAACACAGCCAAAATATGCACATGACAAGACCAAAGCATTCAGAAACTCGGCTGAACGTGTACAGATGACTGATTTAATTTGAGGTTGGAACTACCATTGCTTTGAAGTGAGAGCTGCAGCCGTCAAACAATGTCACTTCTGACTTAAAAGCATTGTGTACGTGCTAGAGAGCTAGAACTCTGCTGTGACAATTGTGGGTTTTTAGCATGTAAACCAAAATATATATATATTGATCTTTGCTGCAGGATATATGTACCAAGAAAACTTTGATATGAACAAATCTCTCCCCAAGCGGAACAAGAGCCTCCTGGATACTGTAAAATCGGGATATTAAGCACCGGTGCCTATTAACAGGTGCTTATACTCATGGGGTGCTAATGAACACATGTAATATTCTAGTAGCGTACAGCTGTATGGTAGCTTTTCGGCTTCTAGGCTCTCTTCTCGCTAATTTCTGTCCAATGGGTGTAGCTTTACTAGAACCAGAGATACAGCCGATCGATCGATCATTGCAAGAGCGCATAAGAACGGCAGCTTGAGTAAGAGCGTGTAACTCCAATAGAAGCCCATAGTCCAGTCAAAATTATTGAACCGTACTAAAAATAGAACACCCGGTCACATGCTTAGCAACAAAGGCTTATGTCTATGCAGCGTGCCCAGTGCGTGTTACTATTTTTAGTACTGGCGGTAAATTCCGACCGGTTTCAAATTTTACCGAGTTACACGCTCTTACTCTAGCCACCCATTCTTATGCACTCTTGATCATTGCCAACCCTCACTCACCAACGTAAAACACTTGGAACTAACAAATTTGTCAACGTTTTGCTAATTTGTGGAGATAATTTATTTGTATCTCATACTGATAGCTTAAAGAGGAGATGAGATAGACACCGGTGAATGTTAGTTGCTATGTTCGAAAAGCTGCCTATCATCCAGATTTTAGGGTAGATGACTAGATTTTTCCGCTGCCCTTTGTTTCTGTGGTAATGGGTGGGTATTATTTTCCATATACTGACAGTAAGTTGTAGATTCTGTTCCATGTACCACAGGAAGTTGTAAAATGATGTTTCTTAAAAAGAAACTACCTGTTTACTGTGTAAATTACCTTGTACGTACGTATGTATATACATAGGACCAAAGAACAATAGAGTTAGAGAATAATGCATGACAGCCTGGGATTTACAATATAATCACCCTAATTGTCCTAGAGCTCCAGCTTCGAACTCAGGTGGTTATTGACTATAATACTATTTACTAGTATGATTGTTGAACATTATGGGGCAGGACTGAGCGAGCAACCCAGAGCAGCATTGTTTGGCTAGCAAGGCTTCACCAGTGCATTACCAGATCACAGTGTTACAGTATGGACTATGCATGCCCGTAGCCAGCTGTCTCGTACCCAGCTCCTCGTGTGAGCTGGGTGGGGTCTGGGCATATCACTAGTAACCAGCAGGGATGCCACTCTAGACGCAAACACAATTCCTTACGTAAAGAGTACTGCAAAATGGAGCATTTGTCCACTTAGTCTATCAAACCAGACTATCTCTCACCCTCCAGAAAAGTGAGGGTGAGAGATAGGCTGGCAAAATGGAGCATTTGTCCACTTAGTCTATCAAACCAGACTATCTCTCACCCTCCAGAAAAGTGAGGGTGAGAGACAGGCTGGCAAAATGGAGCATTTGTCCTGCCTAAGCAGCTACTTGACCTGAAAATCTGTGTACATCAATGAGGTCTGGCTTCCTGCTGGCTTCTGTTGTCTGTAAACATTTGCCTGACAAATACGTAGCACTTAATAGTATAAAGGAGTCTCAGGAGGAAAAAGAGACAACAAAACAGACTAATAATGCAAAACAAAAAATACTTAACCGCGTTCTTAAAAGAGTTAATGCTAGGGTTAAGGTACAGCATGAGCTGGTAAAGAGTTAATGCTAGGGTTAAGGTACAGCATGAGCTGGTAAAGAGTTAATGCTAGGGTTAAGGTACAGCATGAGCTGGTAAAGAGTTAATGCTAGGGTTAAGGTACAGCATGAGCTGGTAAAGAGTTAATGCTAGGGTTAAGGTACAGCATGAGCTGGTAAAGAGTTAATGCTAGGGTTAAGGTACAGCATGAGCTGGTAAAGAGTTAATGCTAGGGTTAAGGTACAGCATGAGCTGGTAAAGAGTTAATGCTAGGGTTAAGGTACAGCATGAGCTGGTAAAGAGTTAATGCTAGGGTTAAGGTACAGCATGAGCTGGTAAAGAGTTCCACAACCTAGCTGAACTCACAAAAAATAAATTGTAAAAAGAAGTAGTTTTAGCAAATGGAGGGATGAGTTCTTTACATTGACACAATTAGGGTTTGCACGCCGAAAACCAGGAGGGTAATACAGATGATCACAAAATAAGCTAAAAAGTAACTTAAGGTAGTAACGACAATCTGAAAGTGAGGGTAAATTAAAATGCTGGTTTAGAGTTTCAGAGTTAGCAAACCATTCAGAACACAAGCAATGTAACCAAACTTAATTAGGCACAAGTTACAACCCTGCAGTATGCACATTTCTGCACTAATGATGAAAAAATCCCATTCAAAATTTGTGATGAAATTGCCTCCACTGGGCTACTAATTACCACCTTTTAACCACTTCCGATTTGTGTAAGGTAGCTGTTTTGTACCTGTATGTGGTCAATGGGTGTGTGGAGCTGTAGCGTCTCTCCTCCTTTGGTTGAGGTGACACCATGAGTGTACCAGTCATACCACTTGCCAGGAGGAAAATAGGCACTCACAGAAGATACACCTGAAAGTAATTAGTGACTGTGAGGTGGGCTCAAAACAATTAACCCCTCGTTGATTATCAATTAGGCATGGAGGAGTAAGCAATTAAGTCATTAAGTCATTCAGTCTATAGGCCAACTGGTGCTTTTGAAGTATATGCTTTCATTGACAGGAGGAAGGACTGGTCACTTGATAGTGACAATTAGCTGATGTTCTATGGTGAAATATCATGGATACAAGGAAGGACTGGTCACGGTCAAATATCGTGGATACAAGGAAGGACTGGTCACTTGATAGTGACAATTAGCTGATGTTCTATGGTGAAATATCGTGGATACAAGCAGCTCTCACCAACAGAAAACCTGGCGTGAAATTAAAATGCACTCCCTAATCATATGAAATGTCAAATGTCACCCCCATGATATTACCATGAAATTGGTATTTTCATGTACAAAATGCCATAAAATGCCATGCTGACTTATTCTTATTTGAAATACTAAACTTTCATTCTTAACTCTGTGTTGATCTAGAATGTAGCCTCGTTCCCCTTGGTCTCCCTTGTTTTTGTTCTTCAGTTTGCGTTAATACACAGAAGCGGAATGTGTATTATACTGAACGTAAACCGAAGAACAAAAACAGGGGAGGCCCGGGAATGAGGCCACTAGAATGATAGTAGTTAATAAAGCATATCACACACATAATGTCCATACAGTATGTATAGCTATTTTTTGTGAAATGGCATACCCTGTGAAATAGCACAGTTTGTGAAATAGCACAATAAACGAACCAATCAGATTGCTTAGATGGCTGTCTACTGGGCCTCATGCTATTTAGGGCATTGCTCATGCTATTAATCCCAAACACCACAGTAAATTGTGTTATTATACCTATAATATGAAAATACTAACAAAAGTATACAAAAATTTTTTCATAACTCCATGAAGTTATGGTTATGACATTTTTCATGCCTTTTTCAAATACTTTCATGTTACTTTTTCACATACTAGCCTCGTTCCCAGGCCCTGCCCAGTTTTCCACTAGCACCACTTTCCTACATTGTACATAATACCCCAGGCTGGCCTCCATCTACCCAGTGTGTATATACGAGAGGTAAGAATATCAATGAAGAATGACAGGAGGAATTCAAAGTTATATCATTGTAACAATACCCCAGGTTCACCTCCATCTACGGAAAAGCGGGGAGAGCCTGTTAACTTTTCTCACGTAAGCATGACGTAATTGAAAAATGGCGAAAATTTGCAGAATTAACAGGCTGCGTTTCGCGTAACTGACTACACACTCAACACTTGGTGTGTATGGCAGTCGCCCCCCGCTGGCTAGATACGTGTGGTAAGTTACCTGGTACCTTGGCTCTTTTGCTGTTCTGGGCCCTGTGCACCCATGCACAATTAAACCCTTTCTACCATCACTCATGTGAGAAAAGATACCAGGCCCTTTCCCGCTTTACCGTACTATAAGGAACGGAAAACTGGGCGGGGCTTGGACGCAAGTTTCATTGTAGAAGTTTCAGAGGATAACCTACGTATGAAACTTAACATTTCTGTCATGCATTTTAGGGCATTGCTTGTGCTATTAATCCCAAATACCACAGTAAACTGTGTTATCATATGAAAATACCAAAGTATACGAAAAAAATCCATAAAATTTTTTTTCGTATGGTTATGACATTTTTCATGCCTTTTTCATGTTACTGTTTCACATGAAAATACAGCAAATATATGACGCGAGTTTCATTGTAGAAGTTTCAGAGGATAACCTACGTATGAAACTTAACATTTCTGTCATGCATGGTATTATTCTGGTAGTGTCTATGAACAAAGTCGCAATGGATGTGATCGGCACGTACGTAAGGTTTTCAAAGCTGAAGATGTCTGGCTGTCAAAATGTCTTCTAGTGACTCGCCTAGCGTTCAACCGGCAACAAGGTTAGCCTGAGAAATGTCACAGCATCATAAATCTAGTTTAACTAGTCATTATGGCTTCAATCAGCTTGGTAGAAAATCCCGTGTGCCAGTCATAAC
This sequence comes from Agelas oroides, assembly GCA_949130485.1. Classification (NCBI taxonomy): domain Eukaryota; kingdom Metazoa; phylum Porifera; class Demospongiae; order Agelasida; family Agelasidae; genus Agelas; species Agelas oroides. The sequence continues at coordinate 11,958,904 of OX422183.1, read as the reverse complement.
TTAGCCCATAGACCAATCTTTGTAGCTTGCACCGATTCTCGCCCTTTGAATGTCATCAAAACACACCAATTGTCACTACAACATGATGTCATGGTTTTTACTTTCGACACTGATGGTAAGGACTCAATGTAGCGCTTCTTAGCCCGTATTTCGCACATAGTTCTTATCCCATGACCATATACAGATTACATATAACGTACTGGCAAAAGTTAGTCACAACATTTGTGGTTTGAACAAATTGCTGAAGGTTATATTGGCGCCTACTGTACGATTCATCTACAAAAGTTCTCTCTATGCCCTTTAAACTGACGTTGACATCACAGATGCGATAAACTCTACCCGGCTTCCCCCCTCGTTTTGTGGCGGGGGATGCTGGGAACAAGGATATATCACAAGACTGCAAGACCACAAAGGCGCCATGTGAGGCTGCTGATGCATACTATTGGTTACCGTTTACTATGTATGTCATAACTGCATTAGTTGTGCATCCACTGCACTTTTCATCATGGGTCAGCAGTGTAAACATGTCTATTGTCGCCACACTACGGTCATGCACCTCCACTACCAACTGTAAAATGGAGTGATTTACCATTCTTAAGTTAAAACCTTTTAACACCTTAAATTTTTTTCATTTGAGACTACTTTTAGCATATACCGTAGTCTCGTGAAAGAGCGCCCATGGGGGGAGCACCTTATAAGTCCGTCAAAGAGGGGGGTGGGTGCTCTTTTGAATGTTTCCACATTTAACCATGAAAGAGCACCCACGTCATGTTTACAGTGACTCGATGCCCTCAAAGCAAATAATTAGACAAACAATAATGTACAACGGAGCTGTCAGCGTCAAAGTCAAGACCTGATGGCACAACAATAGATACGTCCATCTACGCAAAGCTGCCTTGTAATAACGAGCAAACTTTGACCCTATACAGGAAATTGGGTCAAAAGTAGGGGGTGGGTGCTCTTTCGAGGGTGGGCGCTCTTTCACGAGACTATGGTATATACATGCGTTTAATGCACCATATCTTCATTTCTGTCTGAGCTCTGACTCCAAAACTGAACCCAAGTGCACTTTCAGCCTGAATAAGCAGACTTGTGACCTTAACCACGCCCACTCATTAACGAGCAAGCAATATAGTCAGCATTCTACCTACAAGGTGAGAGTATAGTGTTTTCTAAGCTCGTTCATGTAGCCAGGGTGAGATTTGGCCTACCTGGTGCCAACCATGGCCCTTTTACAGCCCAAGCCTAGCAGCTGCCATGTGCACAGCACCCTGTGGGTGACCCCTCCCACCTCCCCCTGTCCCACCCTGCAGTGTGCAAGGTGGGACAGGGGGAGTCAAAGTCCACTATAGGGTTAAATTGGTTAAGTGGTGCTCAAATAGGTAGAGTGTGCCATCATTTTGGTGGTCTCTCAGCTAGTGTTTTTGATTAACCCTTTAACCACCGATGACGCATTTTGGCGTTGTCTGACTTTGGCCGCATGTTATCAGTTGGCGCAATCCATTTGAAGATAGGTTTTGCGCTTAGCAAAAAAGGTGGGATAGAGAGAGGTGGGCGGGCATATTCAAGACAGTGCCGTGCACATGGCGGCTGCCTTGGCTGGCTATAGAACAGCCTTGGTCGGCACTAGCTGGCCCATTTCTCACCTTGCTAGCACAAATGGGAGCAGAAACCACTTCTCTCCCCCTGTAGGGGCACCATTTCCAGATCTGTAGGCAGTTTTCAGTCAGGCGGAGCGTTTGCTGGTCGGAGAGCCCTGGCCATTGAAAGCTCACTAATGAGTTGGTGTGGTTAGGGTCATGAACCCACAGAGAATGTGTCAAAGAAGCTTTGGCTCAAGTTTCCAGCACTAGCTCCAAGCAGAAGTGGAAGTACGGACCAAAGAAAGTATCCATAGCCTACGGTTAGCTGCAATAGAATAAAATGTACGAAAAGTTGCTACTTTTTGCATCGTTAATGCCAGCCTCCTGACTGCTTATTGCGCATGAGTTAGCAGTCCTCATTTCCCGGTCTACCCATCGCAGATGATGAGGCCTGGTATTGACCGAAGTGTGCTCTGCATGTGCAGTGGATGACTTTGCACAACGTTAACATCTAGGCCTGCTTCTTTTTCGGAGATGTAGTGCATTGACTGTATTTTGAACCAAGCAACAGGACGTAGGGGGGGAAGCATCGAGTCACTTTTCTTTCACGAGTCTCAGTACGTAAAACAGGGTGAGGAGAGAGCCTAGGATTGAGGCTATGGGGTTGATGAGCTGGTCACAATGACTGGAACTGAGATTACATTTTGTTTCGTATTCAAACACATTTGTTGTTTGAGTTTTGCCAAGCCTGCATAGCAGCTCTTCAGTCAAACATCAGGTAGGCAGCAGCCTCTCACACTTGAAGTGGAGTGTGTGAGGCTGGGAGTGTGTGAGGATGGGAGTGTGTGAGGCTGAGAGTGTGGAGGCTGGGAGTGTGTGAGGCTGGGAGTGTGTGAGGGTGGGAGTATGTGAGGATGGGAGTGTGTGAGGGTGGGAGTGTGTGAGGCTGGGAGTGTGTGAGGCTGGGAGTGTGTGAGGCTGAGAGTGTGGAGGCTGGGAGTGTGGAGGCTGGGAGTGTGTGAGGCTGGGAGTGTGTGAGGGTGGGAGTATGTGAGGATGGGAGTGTGTGAGGGTGGGAGTATGTGAGGATGGGAGTGTGTGAGGCTGGGAGTATGTGAGGCTGAGAGTGTAGAGGCTGGGAGTGTGTGAGGCTTGGAGTGTGTGAGGCTGGGAGTGTGTGAGGCTGGGAGTGTGTGAGGCTGGGAGTGTGTGAGGCTGGGAGTAGGAGCTTTCCAGATGGAAACATATGTGACGTTAGCAGGGGTCTTTCCCTCAGTTGCAGCATCAAAAATTAATATTTCCTGTGTGCAATAACTTGACTGGATGGACTGGAAGTTGGAGATAAAAGGCACGCTTACACTAACAGACTAGCAGTTGTAAGGCAAGGTGAAAGATGTATTGTGACATGACACGTTTTAACTAGCAAAGAGCTTAAGTGAGAGTCGGCTGTGTGATCAAACTTCAGACTCAAGCGGTCAATTGATCCATCTGGTTTTCATGTAGCACTAAACCAGTTTATGACTTGGAAAAACCACCGCATCACTCACAAAGCGATTCCCAAACCACAATACTGCAGTTAAACAGCTGCTCTGAACTGCCCTATAACCTCTTGCTACGTGTAAACATGCTGTCATGTGATTGACTGACAGGCTTGATCACTCATACACACACGGAGGAGGTAGGACAAGCTCTGTGCTCTGCGTATCACACGACTTCAGGTCGTTAGTTGCATTCCTGAGCACACTAAGAATGTTCTTCTTTCCTTGTTGAGATCCACTCAGGGATCACGCTTCTACTTATCATTTCTTTGCAAGCTTCCTTTGACCAACTCTACAAACTAACATTTGCGTCCATGACCTTGTCCCACCTCCTCTGATATATGTGTCTATGACCTTGTCCCACCTTGTTGAGATCCACTCAGGGATCACGCTTCTACTTATCATTTCTTTGCAAGCTTCCTTTGACCAACTCTACAAACTAACATTTGCGTCCATGACCTTGTCCCACCTTGTTGAGATCCACTCAGGGATCACGCTTCTACTTATCATTTCTTTGCAAGCTTCCTTTGACCAACTCTACAAACTAACATTTGCGTCCATGACCTTGTCCCACCTCCTCTAGCCAACACCCTTCCCCCTCCTCCCCCTCCCCCCCTCCTCCCCCTCCCCCACCCTGAATGACTAGAGGACATTCCTAATTGACCAACAGGTTCCTAACACGTATGACCAGTCGACTAACTGGTTATCAGCATATCGTTTGTTGCAATCCTCACAGAACCTGGCCTCCTTCTGTGACACTTGTGGTAGAACTTGAATATTACTCCGTCACGTATTTCGAGCGCATCACCAAGTTTGACATGCTATAGCGCTAAGCTTCCGCTGGGGGCGGGGCTCATATGCGCTTCGTAGATATATCAGGTGTTCATATAGCACATTTGAGCCCCGCCCTTTGCGGAAGGTCAGCGCGATAGCATGTCATACTCGGTGATGCACTCAAAATACACGACAGAATAATATTTAAGTTCTATCCGGGACTGCCACACTTGTAATTCAGGACATGCGGCTGGCCATCAAAGTGCTGCTACAAAACTAGTGCATAGACAATCAATGCACCACATCTTTGAAAAAATAACCGGACTAGATGGTACGCAAAGTCACCCACTGTGCAGGACATCAATACCAGGCCTCACCAGCTGCGCTGGTGTGACCGGTGATGTTTTACCCACAAAAACTCAGTACCAACTAGTCGACAAGCTAAACCTGTATTCAACGACCTTAATTAATTGCAACAATTGCTTATTAACCAATTGTTCTAGCTTAGCTCAATCCTGATTGAATTAAACTCAGGCAACCTTGCTACTCAACAAGTGCTTCTCAAACCACATTAAATGCGCTTTACTAAATTAAAGCGGTGCTTCTAAGTGCTGCATGCATTGCAAACATATGGCTTAATGTGACTGAACTTCCGACTCGATGGTTCACACACCTGGCTGAACAAGAGTCAATTCCAGTTTAGATGTATAGTACGCAGCACTATAAAGCCAGACAGGAAACCCACTAATTAAGTGCTTCCCAAACCATAAGTGGTAGTTCCTGTTAGAAATCGAATATTATTCCGTCGCATATTTTGACTGCGTTGCCTCATTTGAAGTGCTGTAGTGCAGAACTTCAGTTAAGAATGGGGCTCATATGCACTGGGTGGATGTACGGATAAGGCCAGCCACCTGACTGCATTTCGTACATGAGATAAGCAGTCCCCAATTCCCGGTCACCCTAGCGCAGCTGACGAGGCCTGACATTGATTGAAATGCATCTTGCATGTGCAGTGGGTGACTTTGCATAACATCTGCACTATTTTATTTAGGGAGATGTGGTTCATTGAACACCTGACATGTCCATGCAGCGTGTATGAGCCCCGCCCTTAATGGAAGGCCAGCCACCTGTCAGTGACTGCATTTCGTACGAGATAAGCAGTCCCCAACTCCCGGTCACCCTAGCGCAGCTGACGAGGCCTGACATTGATTGAAATGCGTCCTGTGCAGTGGGTGACTTTGCATAACATCTAGGCCTGGGATTTTATTTAGGCAGATGTGGTTCATTGGACACCTGACACGTCTACCTAGCGTGTATGAGCCCCGCCCTTAATGGAAGTTCTGCACTATAGCGCTTCAAACGCAGTAATGTGATTAAAATACACAACAAAATAATGTTCGATTTCTACCTGTATGCAAATAGAGCACTTGTCACATGACTGTCACATGATTGGCACATGATTATCTGGACTCACCCAACTCAAGCACAGGGCTGATTAACAGTGCACTGCCAACCAAGAACTGTCTGTCAATGCTGTACGTATTGCTGTCCTTGGGGAACTCAAAGAACAGAGGCTTAAGAACGGTCGCTGAGGGATCATTCAGGGGGTCAATGGGACGACTGGCTTTGTAGAACAGGGTGTAGTAGTACGGCAGCAGGCTGTAGCGTATTCCAAGCACCTTGCGACTGATGGCAGCCACCGAGGGCCATACGTATGGCTCCTGAGGGGGTGTCCCTTTACCGTTGTGGTTTCGGGAGAACGTGTAGAAGGCACCCAGCTCAGTCCATCGAGAGCAAAGCTCTTCGGTTGTTGCACCTGCACATGGGAGGAGGTCATGTGAGAGTTAGTAACCTACAGAGGAGGGGGTCATGTGAAAGTCAATGTTGCACCTGCACATGGGAGGAGGTCATGTGAGAGTCATGTGGACAATGTGGACAAGGTTTAGTGTTTCCATGCATGGTATGTTTGTATTGCATAGACAACTGCATATGGTGTGCAATTTTTATGTACGTATATATCAGTTTTGGGAGAAGATATAAATGGCCACCAATAAGTTAATATTGCATATATGTGAGCCATCCTTGAGTTAATGCTGGCATTTCCATGCACAGTACGAATACCAGTGTGTTTTGTGTGTGAGTTAGTAACCAGGGCTTCCTACAGAAGAGGGGGGCGGGGGCACTTGGATCCCCCCTCCCCCCAGAAATTTGAAAATTATGATGTTATACCCCGTATAGCGGGAAATTTTCGCTGGTGCAAATTTTCGCGGAAAAGCGTCCAGACCCTTCAGAAGAAATTTTCGCGGTTTTTATTTTCGCGGAACGGGGACGCTCTGACCACACCCCTACCGGTTGATGCGACATCTTCGGAGCATCTCTTACGGTTTCGTTGGTATTTTGTACAGTAGGAGGCTGATTCTTCTTTACAGCAACCATTTAGAGGGCAGACAGACTGTAGAGAACCATCTTGTTCACATGGGTACTCGACGTATGCACGTAATGACGTCATTATTTTTCATTTTTTCGCGGTTTTTATTTTCGCGGAAGCAGGTCCATCCGTGAAAATCGCGAAAATTTGCACCCAGCGAAAATTTCCCGCTATACGGTAGTTGCCTCAACAGCTACAATAGGGAGTACAATTATAGGCTTAATGTATATATTATAGCTGATTCCAACAATTCTTGTCCTTAAACATTGTCCAGAATTTCATTAAAATCTACTAAACCCTAGTGGGTGCACTGTCACAGATCCTTAGCATGCATCTACATTCCCCCCACCCAGGAAAAAATCCTGTATGAACCCCTTGTCAGTCCTGCACAACTGGTGGAATAGTTTTTAGTTCAAGGAACTTTTCACTCTCGGACAAGGTACACGTAATTTGAACTGTTGAGTGGAGAGGAAATGTGGGCTGCGGAGTTGACATAGACAGTTTGTGGACTCATTGCACAAGTACTAGTGTGATTGTGGTACTTGTTGCCTCATGCCCAAGCCTCCGCCATTTCTACTCTTCTCTTTGTGTTCACAATAATACAAGTGGAAGAGCGGCGAAAAAAGTGGAGGAGGGGAGGGAAGGTCTGGTCTCATTCATTACATGAGTGGATAAGGAGGGAGGGGCCGATATTCAAATATGTATGCACTAGTTAAGTTTCTCGTCATTCAAGACGAGTAGTTTTGAATGTCTGATCTAGTGCAGTATTTGTGGTTGTGCCTTCCTCCTCCACGTCCACTTATGTGAGTTAGACCAGCTAGTCCTTCCCGTTTTTCACTGTTCTGCTACTTCTTGAATGTAGAGTAAAAATGGAGGAGGCCAGGGGAGGCCAGGGAGGCTAGGTACTTGTACAACTTATTGTGTGCAGGCTTACATGCACCAGCAATTACACACTTTGCTAACACAATAGTTAGAGAGGGGGAGGGGGGGGCTAATCATTCCAGGTACAACATACAACCACAACTGACAAACCATACACTTAGGCAACAGGACCGTTGGCAATTGAAGTGTGTAAATGTGTATATTGCTTGTGCCTGTAAGCCTGCACACAATAGGTTGTACAGGTACTATTTATCAGCTTCTGTGTCTCCACTAGATCATTCAGGTGGCCCAGTTATTACTACCAATTGCCATATATTGTAGTTTGCAATTCCCTGAACCACTCCTGAGTAACTCGATCTACTGATCGACTTTTTCATGGTACATGTAAAACCCACAATAGTTGGAGAGGGGGAGGGGAGGGCTAATCATTCCAGGTACAGCATACAACCACAACTGACAAACCATACACTTAGGCAATGGGAGCATTGGCAATTGAAGTGTGTAAATGTGTATATTGCTTGTGCCTGTAAGCCTGCACACAATAGGTTGTACAAATATCTCAGGGGACTTAAGGCCTGGCTCCAGTACTTTTATCATGTTTTTTTGACCAGATTCATGGCTGTTGTTAGACATAAAGGTACAAGTAAAACCACAGAGAATTTACTTTATATATCAGCCCCACCCATCTATTTGTTCCTTGACCACACCCAGACCACACCCCCTGCTTCTGCATAGGAGGGAGCGTGTTCTTCCAAGCGTCCCTAAGCACCGTTGGTAGTTCTAGGCGGAGGTCTTAGCGATGGTCTTAAGCTACCTGAACAGTATGCAACTGGTGTACGTGATGTATGCTGACATTCCATCAGATGGCTTCTCAATACAACCTTCCTAACCATACAAACCGGCAAGTTCTGCAGGTGTGGAAGCCATGGCTAATCAACTTCAAGTGCTATAATTCGGCTTGTAGACATTATTTTCAAAAGCCACCCGACAGAATAGTACATCTCTCCAACCTCTACAATGCTACAAGAATGGACCTTGCATACGGTGGCGTTTTGTGCTCCGCCTTTACACATACCTCTGAAGTCCTCTTTCGTGCGGCCATTTACTGGTTCAGTCACGCCATTGTCACGCGCATGCGGCCATTAGATCACGTGCCTTATGCTTGGGCTTCAAACTGGCTGATAAATGCAGCGTGGGTACCCAGCTGGTCTGCTTACCATTCTAGGAGCACTGAATAAACCATCTCTCGGTGTCAGCAAATCACTACGTAAAGACTTAGGCGGTTTCCAGAAGTCAGCAGCATCATTTGTCATTCGTTCGGTATTGGTCCACCTTCTGTTTATACTACAGTCACCCAACATAGGTTTCGACAATTTCGCTCTCATTATCGCTTCACCAGTCACTGAAAATGAGCAACGAAGCAATGAAGCAGAAACAACTGCTAAAACATGGCAAAACCTAGTCATCTAAGTCATGTGATTATTACGTAAACCACAAATCCACATGCGGCGTGTGCACGCAATCTCGGTGCGCGCGTGCGCGAAAAACGGACCCAGGCCTTAAGTCCCCTGAGTATACTATTTATCAGCTTGTCATCAGAAATGTCTCCACTAGATCATTCAGGTGGCCCAGTCATTACCACCAATTGCCATAATTTGCAATTCCCTGAACCACTCCCAAGTAACTCGATCTAATGATCTAATGATCTACTGATCTACTGATCTACTGATGACTTTTTTGTGGTACATGTAAAACCCACAATAGTTGGAGAGGGGGAGGGGGCTAATCATTCCAGGTACAACATACAACCACAACTGACAAACCATACACTTAGGCAATATGAGTGGGTTTTACACTGAAAAAATCGATCAGTAGATCGAGTTACTCAGGAGTGGTTCAGGGAATTGCAAACTACAATATATGGCAATTGGTAGTAATAACTGGGCCACCTGAATGACCTAGTGCACGACCTCATGTCATGTGCAGTTATTTTATGAATTCCCCCCCCCCCCCCCCCCAAAAAAAAAACTATAGAATATCGTACCTTCACACACAAACAGTAAGTTCCATGCAGGCCTCACTTTGGGGGGGGGGGGGGGGAGAGTGAGGCTAGGGGACCGTCGGCTCAATGTCACATGGCTTTTCCACTATTTATCAGCTTTTCATGAGAAGTGTCTCCATACGAACGGTGCACGTGTTTCAGCTAGCTGGTGAAGAGTGGTTTTCTACAGGCAATAGCTATTATGAACTGCTTCTGCTGTAAAGGCAATTCAACTGTGTGCATTTCAAACAAAATTCTATATTTTGGGGTTGGAATAATCTTCTGTATAGAGTAAGTTAGCAATCATCTGTATACAGGTAAGGAAGGTGAAAGGCTGATCACGCATTAGCCTCATTCCCAGGCTCCCCCACACCAGAATGTGAACATTGAAGTTGTGCAGGTGGGGAGAGCCTGGTATTTATTCACATATGTGAGCAGTGTCAAAGGTAGAAAGGGGTAGAAAGACCTTAATTGTGTGTGGGCGTACCCAAAGACTCAAAACAGCAGAAACAGCGAAGGCAGTGGGCAACTTACTTCACATATATAGCTAGCAAGGGGCAAATATCCTACATACCAAGTGTTAATTGAATGTACATTTAGATAAACAACATACAAAACATTGCCTTCATTTCTGGTCTAAAATTCTAGCCCCCATTCTGATGCTCACGTGAGAAAAGATACCAGGCTCTCCCTGCGTATTCACGTTCCGGAGCGGGGGAGCCTGGGAATGAGGCTACATGTTTATAACAATATTTTGTACGTGCACAAACAGTGAGTACCAGCTAGGGTTATCTTTAGGGGGAGGGGCCTGGAAATGAGTGATCGTGTGAGTCACATGTACTAAGCAGGTAATCTCCAGCCAGCTCACCGTTAAAGCCACATATGTCGGAGCCAACCATCGGGACACCAAACAGCTGAAAGTTCAGCATACCGGGAATACTGTAGTACATTGACTCTTTTGTTGAATGATTGTCTCCTGGGAAAAAAAACAAAAACAAAAAAAGTAGCATCTGATAGTCACATGATAATTACATCACATCAGAGGAGGTAGCTAGATAGATCGTGCTCAGAGGAGGTCCGACACTAGTGATGTCATATACATCAACACGTGATCCTGATTGTCAAGTTAATTGCTAACCTCCTGCATTCCATTGCTTCAAGAACGATTTCTGGTCATACTGAAGCTGTCTATTAGGTCGAGATCAATCACAACAGCCAAATAAATGCTGTTTGGAGGTCACAAAGGCATGCAATGTTACTTCTGACTGGCGAGACACTCAGCATCACGAAAACCCCCCTAAACTCATCATGATCTTTGCTGCACAGTGTTTCTGATTGTTGTATTGATGGTTTTTAGTCTTTGGAATGTTCATTAATGCATAGCGCACGTGACTGTGTCGGACCTCCTCTAGATCATGCTCATACTGTAAAGTTGAAGCTTAATTAATCACAAGATCTGATAAAAACTCCTCCCAGGGAGGGAGGGGGGTCATTTTGCACATTTGCAATGTAATGTAACTGTATATATATGAGCAACATTCTTATATGTATACTGCCCAGGTAATGGCCTAAATTGTGATGTCATATTTACTGTATTTCCTTGATTACTTCCGGTGGGTACTATTAATTTCAGACCATACTTACCCGCAGGTACAATACAAGGGCGGGTTCAATTAACTTCAGCCTAGTCCGGCGTGCGCTCCAGTCGTGTGTGCCCCATCGGAATGCACACGACTGACATCTTTGTACAGTGTGTGAGTACAGACTGGCTAGACAAGCGATCTGAGTCGTCCAAGTCGTCCTCGTTGCCAGCAATGAGTGTGGCTGCGTAACTGTGTGGGAACTATTCAAGGGCGGGGTTAATTTTCTTCAGCTCAAGCGAGCGCTCGCGTGCGGGGTTACTTCAAGGGCAGGAAGAAATCAAGGAAATACGGTCATAAGCTTCTACCAGACTCTGATACACATGTACCAGAAGCTTATCCCTTCATCTTTTTACACTACAGTCGAGTGAGCTTTGAGTTTAATCTTTTTACACTACAGCTGAGTGAGTTTATCCCTTCATCTTTTTACACTACAGTCGAGTGAGCTTAATATCCCTTCATCTTTTTACACTACAGTCGAGTGAGCTTAATATCCCTTCATCTTTTTACACTACAGTCGAGTGAGCTTAATATCCCTTCATCTTTTTACACTACAGTCGAGTGAGCTTAATATCCCTTCATCTTTTTACACTACAGTCGAGTGAGCTTAATATCCCTTCATCTTTTTACACTACAGTCGAGTGAGCTTAATATCCCTTCATCTTTTTACACTACAGTCGAGTGAGCTTAATATCCCTTCATCTTTTTACACTACAGTCGAGTGAGCTTAATATCCCTTCATCTTTTTACACTACAGTCGAGTGAGTTCATCCCTTCATCTTTTTACACTACAGTCGAGTGAGCTTTGAGTTTGGACCATCAGTTAAGATGTGCCCTAAGTAATCCACTATCTGATTGGTTGGATTCAGATAGTGTATTACCTAGGGCACATCTTAACTGATAGTCCGAACTCCAACTAAGATTTCATACTGGTTAGAGACCTGCAATGGTCTTGTGATTATCACATGCTAGTCACAAGTGTACGGTGCAGAATGTAATTACGTGATACACAAAATTTGTCCCATGTCCCTCATTTCAATTGTCAGTAGAAAAACTCGAAATAATTTTACATGGCTAATTTGATTTCAAATTAATTTTAAATGACCAATCTGATTGGTGGTTTACCTATGCCATGTTTTGTCAAACTTGAGAAGTATTGCATTGTAAAAGATCCAGTAGACATGATGGTTCCTGCATACTAGTCACATGACTCACCACTCCAGTGTCCACTGTGTGCCCCTGCGCTAGGGAACGAGGATCGGCTGATGACAAAAGCTCTCTTTCCTCTGATGTTCATCATTGCCTTGTTTGTGGCTATGGACTCGGTCAACCCTGTGATAAGAGAAGGGGTTTTGTACAGTGTACACTTCATTTGGGGAGATCATCATCATAGGTAGCTCTTTCTACCCAGGGTAGTAGCGTAGCCAAGGGGTGGCTAAGTATGGCTGAAGCCACACCAGTAAGTCTGCTGGGTTGCATGGGTTCAACCTTAGCTAAAGCAGTGGGATTGTGTGTGGGATAATAGCATCAACGTTACTTAGATTGCCTAGAGGAGGCTTCAGTGTTGGGGTCCATCTCTCTTGCAACAAGGTGCACTTCGTTCAGTTATAAAACACAGGAAGAGTTCATGATGAAAATGAAAAATTGGTAGAAGCAATCTCAGAGATTCAGTAGATTTCAAATTTTTCCTGAGGGAGCATACCCCCCCCAGACTTCCTACAATCACATGCTTTGAACGCTGTCACACCTACACATACATACACACCCTAGCTGTGCCACTGGCCCAGAGGAGTATTACCTAGACCATCTCAGAGATGACCTACGTAGCTAGCTATGGATAGATAACCAGAGGACGTACAACACAGGTAAATGCCAGTGGAATGGCTTTTCTATTTCACATAGCATTCTAAATTGTGGCTGCACACGCACAATGTGTGTAGGCTGCACACGCACAATGTGTGTAGGCTGCACACGCACAATGTGTGTAGGCTGCACACGCACAATGTGTGTAGGCTGCACACGCACAATGTGTGTAGGCTGCACACGCACAATGTGTGTAGGCTGCACACGCACAATGTGTGTAGGCTGCACATGCACAATGTGTGTAGGCTGCACATGCACAATGTGTGTAGGCTGCACACGCACAATGTGTGTAGGCTGCACACTCACAATGTGTGTAGGCTGCACATGCACAATGTGTGTAGGCTGCACATGCACAATGTGTGTAGGCTGCACACGCACAATGTGTGTAGGCTGCACACGCACAATGTGTGTAGGCTGCACACGCACAATGTGTGTAGGCTGCACACGCACAATGTGTGTAGGCTGCACACGCACAATGTGTGTAGGCTGCACACGCACAATGTGTGTAGGCTGCACACGCACAATGTGTGTAGGCTGCACACGCACAATGTGTGTAGGCTGCACACGCACAATGTGCGTAGGCTGCACACTCACAATGTGTGTAGGCTGCACATGCATTGGTCAGAGGCAATTAAGTGAAGGTGCGATGTGTTGAACATCTTCGAGAAGATCATCTCAGGGAGAAGACATATATATCATTCCAGGAGTATTTTGATTTCATTGCTGCGCTCAGAGTGCTGTATCACTGAACATTAAGGGAGGATCCCTACACGGTGCATAAATCCATCACATATCAATACATTTATGCAGCACGTATGAGGTCTGCCCTCAACGGACATCCAGCAATAGCAACCTTGAACGCAGCAATGCTTTTCTGCCCCTAGATCTTCAGGAGTACATGTAGGCAAGTATTCTTGCAGATAGCTGTGAGGAATTGTACGTGGAAACGAAGCTATATAGCTAGCAGTGCCTATTGGTATCAGAATGAAGAGTTGTCTTTACACCTACCGTACATGTTGTGTGCATCCCACTCTAACACGCCTCCGTAGTGCTGGGCATCAACATTGATCGTCTTGACATACAGGGCTGTGTTCGGACTGCCCTGATTGTTAATCTTGTAGGGAGGATCCCCCGGTCCAATATTTCCATGTTTCTCTCCACCGCTGTTGGTGCACTCCCCATCACAAAAGTTGGCAATTTCATTCATGTCTAACCAAATGCCATCCACTGGTACCAGATTGTTGTAGAATTCAGAGAGCTAGAGGAATAGTAATGATGATGGGTAACAATTGAAACCAAACACTAGCCTTGTTCCCATCAATAATCCCTGATCAATTGCAAAATGGAAAACACCTTGGAGATGGCAACTGGTAGTGTCAGGTACGACAGAGGGTAGACAAACGCCTGAACATACATTTGTATCTAGGGAGAGATGTCGCATCATCCTGGGGCAAGCTTAAGCAAGTAGCTGATTAAGTAACATAATTATAGTAGCCAGCTGATTAAGTAATATAATTATAGTAGCCAGCTGATTAAGTAACATAATTATAGTAGCCAGTAGTGTAGTGATCACACATGCTGACAATGTAACTGCTTGTCCAGCCAGAGCAGCTACTGTGGCTACACACTACATAGTATAGTGTCAGGTAAGACAGAGGGTAGACAAATACGTAACTAGGGACATGCAGCACCATCTTGGGAGGAGCCTTAGTGAGTAGCTGATTAAGCAACTTTCTATGAAACAGTAGCCAAAGGTGTAGTGACCGCACATGCTGACAATGTAGCTACGTATTTGTCCATCAACAGCAGCTACTGTGGCTACGCAGGCATGGGCTAAGCTTCACACTCATACCATAAGCTACAGGGGAATCTCTGCTGGGTCTAGCTTGTCCAAGCATAGCCATTACCTGAAGCAAACTTTGTCATTCTGCCATCTGTGAGCAGCCTGCCTTTGTCGTGCAGTCATCAGACACATAGTGCTAGCATAGACTCATCTTACCCGAAAGTTAAGTTGCCATGCATGCTGCAAATCCATTCAACTTGAATCGTCTTCACTTTCAGTCTCTTTCATGTCGATGCTACAATCTGGCAGTTGTCCTTCACCTCAGCTTTCAGCTGCACGTCATGTACATGGACTCATCATGTCAATGTTTGATCTTGTAAATATGCTCATCGAATTTACATTAGTGTTTGGTACGAACAAACAAGTACGTATACACACACACACACACACATTGCATGTGTGCAATGCAGTGGAGGCCAGTGTGGGGCTTGCTCAGGCTTCTTGCAATAATTTGCTTCAATTTGACCTATCTCTGGAGGACTGAACAACGAGTGGAATTGTGAATGCTTCAGCCTCAATACCTCTTGGATTGGCATTACAAAACGAATCTCTTCTTGTGTGCTGTCTATGTGCTCTATCCTCTGTCTACCTAATATCACTGACACGACCTTCTCCCTCCCTATTTACATTCTGCAAGTGACCAAAGACTGGAGGTGGTGAGGTCCGAGGAATGAAGCTGATGTAATTAAGATGACATAATCATGATGCAATGCTGACGTTACACAGTTTACGTACGTACCTGGTTCTCCCAGTACTGATTGGCTTTAGGGTGAAAGAAGTCCGGGAACGCAGTGATTCCGGGCCAGACTCTACCAGTGAAGATATTTCCATTGTTGTCCTACGTAAGTAACAGCTAAATACATGATTACAATTCAATTCCCATACCATATACACATGTAGATTGGAATTTAATTCCTAACAAATATCTCTGCCTATATATAGGCATACATAAGTAGCAATCTTTGTACAGTAAACCCATGCTAATCTAAAATTCACCACTGTACATATCATCAATGTATTTTATATACTGCATTCCAAGTACAAATCAGAGCAATATAGCAAAAAAGAAAGACTTAAATTAATGGTAAAATTGACATAACCTACGTACCTACCTTGATGAAAACGTCATCACGGAGTCCGTCTGCGTAAGGCTTGTAGAGGGGGTCTGTGTCTATGCCAGGATCAATGACCAGCACTGCACAGGGTGAGGGGGTGGGGTGGAGGGTGAGTGGAGGGGGTGGGGTGGAGGGTGAGTGGAGGGGGTGGGGTGGAGGGTGAGTGGAGGGGGTGGGGTGGAGGGTGAGTGGAGGGGGTGGGGTGGAGGGTGAGTGGAGGGGGTGGGGTGGAGGGTGAGTGGAGGGGGTGGGGTGGAGGGTGAGTGGAGGGGGTGGGATGGAGGGTGAGTGGAGGGGATGGGATGGAGGGTGAGTGGAGGGGGTGGGGTGGAGGGTGAGTGGAGGGGGTGGGATGGAGGGTGAGTCAGGTGAGGTCAGTTTCAAACAACAAGATTTTCTAATTCCAAATGATGAACAATTTTAGGTGCCATGTCATGGAACTGAGTCACGTCAGGCTATGCAATGTTGTGTGATGCTCACAGGCTATACCGTGTCGCACCTCCTCTGGACTTGAGCTGCTACATTCTAGCCTAGCTTGCTCCAAGGCCCTCCCTCAGAAGAACTAGGAAAGGGGTCTGTATGGTCACACTTGCCACAATTCCCATATGTATACTGGTCAACTGTACATATATATGTGTATGTCAAATTTCATGACTATAGCTAGCTGCTGTTGTAAACAATGGGGTCAAACAATCTTCAACGTGTTGATAAAGGACAAGCATCATTTGTCTACCTGAAATTAAGACTCAGTACATATGGGAAATGTGCAGTCTCGTCCCAGACCCAAACCAATTGCAGTGCAGATCAATTTCAGTTCGTGATCACAGCACTAGCATCATACTGAAAGCAATATACCAGTCTGCACTGGATGAAAGGGTCTGAACAGTAGCCTTGTTCCCAGACTCCCCCGCACCAGAACCGTGAAGGTGAGGAGAGCATGACGTAATCAGCAAAACACCCAGAACAAAAGGTAACATTTTGCGCCTTGTTCGATCAACTATACGTTCAACAGTTGGTGTGCTTATAAATAGTCGCTCCCCACTAGCTGGATAAAAATAGTCAGCTTCCCCATACCTATTTGCCGTCCTGAGCCCCAGGTATGCTCACTCCTAATTAAACTCTCTCTACCACCATCATTACCCCTAACATGATTGCTCACACGAGAAAAGATACCAGGCTCTCTCCGCCTTCCTGATTGCCATGTTGGCATTCTGGTGCTGGGAACGAGGCTATCTGAGAACAAGTCAGAGTGGATCGAGCCTTTCCCTGATATTTCAGATGATGTTTTTGGGGTCTGGGAATTAGGCTAGTTACATACCAAACAGTGATACCAAGTCCTTCTCTGTAAGCAATCAAAACTGGACAGTGGGAAGGCCTGGGAACAAGGCTATAGTTATACCAAGAGTGCATAAGAACAGGCGGCTAGAGTAAGAGCGTGTAACTCCAATAGAAGCGTAGTCCGGTCAAAATTATTGAACCGTACTAAAAATAGAACACCCGGCACATGCTTAGCAACATGTCTACGCGCAGCTGCGCATAAGTGCTAATTAGTACTGGCGGTAAATTCCAACCGGTTTGGAACTTTACGTAGTTACACGCTCTTCCTCCAGCCACCCGTTCTTATGCGCTCTTGGTGATAACATACACATATCATAGTTACCATAGTGCATTCCATTGTCGTGCAGCTTGTTGACAAACTGGTCCATCCTGTCCTTCGGGAAGTTGTTAGGGTCAAGAGTGAAATCTTCTCCCTGCAGAACAACATCACACAGAATTCTCTCAGCAATTAGCCATTTCACCACGAGCCGCTTTAGATGACTATATGCACACTGCACCATCCAATGTGTAGTGCACTAATATCGTGCATACAGCATAGTCATCCTATTCATGCACAACATGAACGTAAGCATGACATAATGCGATTTTTAGAACCAAACTGTCGCCCCTCTCCTCTCCATCCCCTCCCAGCTGTGATTTGAACTAGACCACTATATGCTTCAGCTGCCATGCCGGGTTCAGCATTCTCACTAGGCCAACACCAAAGGACACTGCGCCTTTGGAGCTTCTAATTTGGGTCTGCCTCAATTGATTAGCAGCCACTTGAACCACTTGAACTTAAAAACTGACTGGCTTCAGCAAAGATCTAAATTGCTCTGGGAGGCATGGTACAGCATTTGGTATTTACCGACTATATTTATATCCCTATTCTGGATACTTGTGACTATAGCAAAGTGTCTTGATTACGTAATGAAGTGTCTGGGTTGAAGTGATCACACTGTAAACTGTTCTTACATTGTCCATGTAGTCAATGTCTGTCCACATTGTGTCCAGGGGAATCTGCGGAGGAGGAGCAATGAGACGAGAGATGGAACATTTCATTCAAGAAATTATTAGTACCCTAGCAGTGTCACATTGTTCAGAATTTGAATTATTGCAAAATGTTGGGCACTACCCCCCCTTCATGTCTACCTTTTATCTATACCTTACACCAGAGGAAGGCGAACATATAGCAAACAATCAGTGCGCTCTGATGACATTCCAAGGGCAAGAATCATGGATGAAAGCTACAAGGATGGCTCTATATGGCTAAGTTACGATAGGCACAGTGGCTTTTTGACTAAACTGAAGCCATCTGGCCAGTCAAAATTGGTTATTATGACTCACCTCGCAGGCTAAGCTTGTAAGTTGCCAGTTCAATGCAAGGGGAGTCACATTTTAAGTGCCAAACATCTTCAACTTTGTCGAAAACCATGCACACCTGCCGCGCCCATCGAGATTATTGCAGGATGTTGGGCACTACCCCCTTCACATCTACATTTTACCTACACCTCACACTAAACCTGACACTACATCTGATGTCACTACACACAATGAGATCTCCCAGGCCTTCCGTATTTGCACACTGGAAGTATAATCAAATAATAGAAGCAGTGAAATCCTGGAAACAAGGGTACAATTTCAACACACAGGCCCGGATGTTACGTTATGCAGAGTTGCTCACGTACTACACATGCAGATATATATGTTTAGTCCAACTCCAGGCCTCATCTGCTATGTTGGGGTGACCATGAACAGCATACCTCATTCTCAGCATACTTGTCCACTACAGTTTCAATCGCGTCCACGTTTGGGTAGCCAAACCGACATTGGTGGAAGCCAAGCCCCCAGTAGGGAGGCATCTGTGGCCGACCGATGACCTCTTCATACTGTTGGATGACCGCTTCCGGACTGGGACCCAGGAAGAAGTAAAAGTCGAGAATGCCTGAGGGTATACGGGTATATGCGTGTTAGATAGGATAGTACATGTGCTTCTGTATAGTCATAAGAGATCTTTCATGTATTCTAGCTCTTCTCTCTATTGTCTCCTCTCCTCTGGATCCCTGGCCTTCCCCCTCTTCTTCCCTCTCCTCCCTCCTCCCCACCCCCTCCCAGCTCCCCTCTCCTCTGGTCTCCTCCCCATCCCCATCCCCTCCCAGCTCCCCTCTCCTCCCCTTTCCCTCACCCCCTCCCCTTCCCTCCCCTCGTCCCCTCCCCTCCCCCCTCCCCCCTCCCCCCTCCTCTCCTCCCTCCTCACCTTCCTCCCATTCCTCCCCTCCCCTCCCCTCCCCTCCCCTCCCCACCCTCTGTCACCTCCAATAATCCTGTAGTTGAGGGAAGCTGGGTTCTTTGTAATGGTGACGTCCATTCCATTACTGTTCCTTAAGAAGACTCCATGAGCCGAACCAGAGGGTCGAAGGTCAAGGTAGAAGGGGTGTGACCCATCTGGAGAGGTAGAAAACAGTACTGTACCGAGAATGAAGTTATAGCTATCCAGTTCGTAATTACAGTACAGAAAAGCCTCAATATTTGTACAATGCAGCCAGCCTCAATGCTGTACTGGAAGCAAGTTCACAGTTGCAGTCAGTATATTATACTGGGAGTAAAGCTACATAGTTCACTGCCACAGTACAGTAAAGCTTCAATGCTGTGGGAAGGAGACTATAATAATGGGAACAAGACTAATTCACAATTACGCCATACTGGGAGTGAGGCTAGTTCACACTTGCAGGTTTCAATGCTGTACTGGGAATGAGCCTATACCTGTGTTCACAAATGCAGTACTGAAATACTTCAAGACTGTACTGCACTAGTTCTTGTGCCCAGACCCCACCCTCTCACAAGGTCTGGTGACTATTGAGTGCTTTCTTGGTTGTGCAAAGTCAGCAGATTTTTGAACAAGCAAATGATTATAAGTGAATTATTCTACCTTTATGATGTAGTGCTATTTCATTGGCTTGTTCAGAATCAAGACTGCTGACTCGGCACAACCAAGAAAATGCTCAATGGTCACCAGACCCTTTTCCTCGTGAGAGGGTGGCATGGGGTCTGGGGATGAGACTAGTACTACACATGCATGGGAACTAGTGGACAACTTTTATCATAGAAATGAGGGGAAGAGAGCAACGTTCCTTACACAGGTTGAGGTATGGTGGGGTGTGCGTGTCAAAGTTCCAGAGGGTGTACGTCCTAGCCCTGCAAAAACAGGACAGTTGTGAATGAATGCCATATTGTAGTAGGGAGGCACACATTACGTATGTAGCCTTGTTCCCAGGCCTTCACCACCGTCAGTTTTTGATTGCTTACGTAAGATGCAAAAATAGAGGGGAAAGGCCTGGGAGATTTAGTCACGTCGTGCATGGTATGTGACGTAATGATAGGTAGACAGACGGGGGGCGGTGCCCAACAAAGAATCTCGAGGTCCTTCTTGTAGTATCTTGTCCGAGAACTTGAGACTGTAATGTTGGAAAGACAGCGTCAATGCAGCTTGTTGTTCGGTAGACTTGAGGCTGATCAATGCAATGTTTGTAATTACAACAGTTGGGCACCACCCCCCACCTGTCTACCCTCTGTCTACCTGACGTCACACACGTGACTAAATCTCCCAGCCCTCCCCCTTCCGTTCTTGCAAACTTCAAAAACTGGAGGCAGGAACGGCCTGGGAACAAGAAAGCCTCACACATTTGAACATACTCAGCAGCTGCATGCACAGAGTATGATGAATAAAACAGTATCTCTAGTGGTAACATGCAGTAGTGGTGGCAGTGCTGCATTGTTGTCAGGGAGGGGGGGGGGGGGGTAACTAAAGGCACCACACAGGAGTGCTGCATTGTTGTCAGGGAGGGGGGGGGGGGGGGGGGGGGTAACTGAATTAAGGCACCACACAGGAGTGTTACATCGTTCTCAGGGAGGGAGGAGGGTAACTAAAGGCACCACACAGGAGTGTTGCATTGTTCTCAGGGAGGGAGGGAGGGTAACTGAAGGCACCACACAGGAGTGTTATTGCAATGTTCTCAGGGAGGGAGGGGGGGGTAACTAAAGGCACCACACAGGAGTGTTACATATCGTTCTCAGGGAGGGGGGGGGAGGGGGTAACTGAAGGCACCACACAGGAGTGTTGCATCGTTCTCAGGGAGGGAGGGGAGGGTAACTGAAGGCACCACACAGGAGTGTTGCATTGTTCTCAGGGAGGGAGGGGGGGGTAACTAAAGGCACCACACAGGAGTGTTACATATCGTTCTCAGGGAGGGAGGGGGGAGGGTAACTGAAGGCACCACACAGGAGTGTTGCATCGTTCTCAGGGAGGGAGGGGAGGGTAACTGAAGGCATCACACAGGAGTGTTGCATTGTTCTCAGGGAGGGAGGGGGGGGGGGGGGGGGGGGGGGTAACTAAAGGCACCACACAGGAGTGTTGCATTGTTCTCAGGGAGGGAGGGGGGAGGGTAACTGAAGGCACCACACAGGAGTGTTGCATCGTTCTCAGGGAGGGAGGGGGGGTAACTAAAGGCACCACACAGGAGTGTTACATTGTTCTCAGGGAGGGAGGGGGGGTAACTGAAGGTACCACACAGGAGCGTTACATCGTTCTCAGGGAGGGGGGGGAGGGTAACTGAAGGCATGCTTCTTACTTACTCCAGTTTAAGAGGAGCCACGTGTTCTCCAAGTCCATAGACGTTGAAGTCCTCCGGGAGACTTGTGGACAGTTGGAGGTACTGGTCGGCAAACTGCACTGAGGAGTGGGATCACATCAGAGATCACATGACATGCATGTGACAATAGTATGTGAGTCCCGTGTTGCATGTGAGTATAAGGCAGAGGAGGCTGGACACGGTTGACCACGCAATAGGAAATCAGATCACTAGTTATGCATTGTCTGGCCTCATTCCTAGATCACCCCCTCCAGTACGTATCTGATCTCTTCTAGAATGCAAATAGAGAGGGGGGGTGGGGAGGCCTGGAAGATCTCAACACAAGCAGTGATGCTAATGTCAGATGGACACATGGGTACTAGCGCCCAATGCGGAATCTCTTCTCTAACCCAAACCGTGTTCGACCTCTTCTACAGGTTTTTACACTTATGTACATTTGTATACACTTGGGGACTGAATGCTCAGAAAAGGAGTCTATAACTAGCATGAATGCATGTACTTACGTATTCCTTTGGAAGTATCAAAGATGGTTTCTCCATCACTTTTCCTATGAACAAAGAGCAAAAATATAATCATGCCATTAGCTTCCTGTATTGTAATGAACAGCTTGGCAGGGGATGAGGACAATGTACCTGACAACGGAAAACGTGAACTCTTCCCCAACTTCAGCCACATTGTAATTGTACAGTGGGTTGGAGGCTACTTTGGAAGGAGGGTCCGGAACCGGTGAAAACCTGGAATGGAATGAAGATCTGGTTAATGATGTATTACAGTCATTTGTTGGTATCATCTCACTTTGTGAGGACCTCCCATCGCTTGAAGTTTGGATCATAGATCTTGATGTGGAGCCGGTTGTCTGTTTCACTGGAGATGTCAACCATAAGTGGAGAAATGTTCGGTCTGTAAGGCAGCCCTTGTTCATGGAAGAGAGTGGGGGGGGGGGGGTGAAGAGGTGAGAAGGAATGGAGGAAGAGGGAGAGGAAGACAGAGAGAGAGAGGGAGGGAGAGGGAGGGAGAGGGAGGGAGAGGGAGGAGAGGGAGAGAGGAGAGGGAGAGAGGGGGAGAGGGAGAGGGAGGGAGAGGGAGGGAGAGGGAGGGAGAGGGAGGGAGAGGGAGGGAGAGGGAGGGAGAGGGAGGGAGAGGGAGGGAGAGGGAGAGAGAGGGAGGGAGAGGGAGGGAGAGGGAGGAGAGGGAGATGGAGGGAGAGGGAGGGAGAGGGAGGGAGAGGGAGGGAGAGAGAGGGAGGGAGAGGGAGGGAGAGGGAGGAGAGGGAGAGAGGAGAGGGAGAGAGGGGGGAGAGGGAGATAGGGAGATAGGGAGGGAGAGAGAAAGGGAGAGGGAAGGGAGGAGGGAGAGAGAAAGGGAGAGGGAGAGAGGAGAGGGAGGAAGAGAGAGAAAGAATAAATTTTCCTATCTCTTCCTCCACTGTTCCTCATTCTCTTCCCGCTTCCTAACTTTTCTGGTCTAATGAAACAGTTGTAGATCTCACCTGGACTCGATCCATTCATCACTAGAGTCACCTGTGGCATCGGAAGAGTTACCACTCATCTCACAGCTACTAATGCAAGCACTCATTCAGTACCTGTACTCCTAGTGTTGTCTCAGTCACTTCCTTGACCACATATTTAGGGAAGCGGTGAAAGCACCAGGGATTGTTCTAGAGAAAAAGATGCGGCCTCATATCAAAGACTTCCTCATGGTTACAAATTGGTACATTGAGGCAGCAAAATGTTCAAGTGTCAATTCCCACTTGCGGTAGATACATTTACCTGCCTCCATACATGACAGTTAGATTAAACGACAACTGAAAATTTAAGGAGGTGTTTTTGTACGCTGGTTCTCCACCGTTTTCTTTTCTGCCTTCATGCTTACGATGCATGCAGGGAACAAGAACAACTGTATCTTGGAAACCATGCACAAAATAATTATTAGTCGCATCTGAACATTGATAGCTTATTATAATATCCACACCAGGGGGTTTCATACAGAGGGGGGTGCACTGGGATTCCCCCTCTCCAGTCAGAGTTCCCCCCACCCCAGAAATTTAAAACTTATTATGACATTGTCATAATTGCCTCAACAGCTACATTAGGGTATACAACACAATAACAAAGCGTAAGCATAAGCTTGATGTGGATTCAGTTACAATACATTAAGCCCAGTGCACTGACACGCATTATGCACTCTTTGCACGCATCTATACCCCCCCCCCCCCCTCCCCCAAGAAAAAATTCTGTATGAAACCCTGTTATGCAACACAGCTAAGGTTCCTCCAGGCCCTCTGTAAGGTACGTGTGTTGATGTCTATATAAAAATTAAGTATACTCTATAGAGCTGGTTGTTCACCTCTTTTGCATTCCAGCAGCAGCCGCTGTCTTCACACTGTTCCTGGTTGATACCATAATATCCTATAGAGTGAGACAACACAGCTAGTGCAATAGTGGTCAGCAAGGTTGGTACAGTGTCACTGTTGTACTGCTGGTCTCAGCTGTAGATCTATTAACCCTGCAGTGCAAGGTTAGTCTCGTCCAAGGTGACATTGCAACCAGCTAGTTATAGACTTTCTGAGCATTCAGTCTCTATGATTAGCCTTATTCCAAGGCCTTCCCATCGTCCAGTTTTTGATCTCTTGCAGTATGCCAAAAAAAAAAAAAGGAGGGGGAAGGCCTGGTCTGTTTTATCATGTGAATGACATCAGTGTCTACCTAGGTAGACCAAGGGGGGGGGGGAGCACGTTTCACCTGCAAACAAAAGAGCATGTTTCACCTGCGCATTCTTCGTCCTGAACAAGGAGCGGTATGTTTTTCACTTTGCAAACATTTGAAATTCCAGCACTTGGACAGAAACCGTAAGCTGCATCACAGAATCCGGAACAGAAAGCCTGGGTTTAAGTCTACGCTGACTCCATGGCATCAAGCTATAGGGTTCGGATTTTGTCTTGCAGCTTTCAAAATCTGGAACAGAAAAAAGCCTGGGTTCAAGGCTAGGGTCAGCATTGCTTTCAAGTCATTATAGATATGGAAAGCCTGGCAGTTTGAGCCTATGCTTTGGAAAAAGCTGCAAAACAAATCCGGAATGGAAAGCCTGGGTTTGAGCCTATGCTGACCAATGGCATCCAGCTATAGAGTTTTGCTGTGCTGTAAATTTAGACAAAGCAAAAAGCCCTACAATAGGCAAAAGGTGGGTATAGTCTGACCTCTACAGCTTCTAAACCTGATCAGCTCATTGCTTTATGGTTTGCTTGGCTGTTGCTAAAACAACAGTAGGTAACTAGGACTGCACATGCACTGCTGACAAAGAACTTACAAAACTGAGCAAATGTTTGCATCGGCTGCTGCAGTCCAAGATTTAACTAAAGCAGTAACTACTATGACCTACTATAGGCCTAGCTTTGTTCCCTGGCCGGGCTCTGAGAGCCTGGGAACGAGGCTACTATAGGTCCACATTGTACTTTCTTGGGGGAGATGTGGTTAGAAGTCCTAGGACATTCAAGTTTCCTCATGAAAGCACTTTGCCTAGGACTTTTATCCACATCTCCACAAGAAAATAAAATAAAGCATGCATGCAGGCAGGCCTAGATGTTATGCAAAGTCACCCACTGCACAGGATGCATTTCAGCCAATACTATAGGACTCATCTCAGCTGTGCTAGGGTGACCAGAATATGGGGCCCACTATCTCATACACAAAATGCAGTCAGGTGGCTGGCCTTATCCATACTGCATGTACATGTAGAAAGGGGTTGCTTGTGGCCTATTGGTTAAAGCACTGGACTGCGGATCGAAAGGTCCAGGGTTCCAGTCCCACTTGCAGCAGAGATTTATTTCCCTTCTGGGTGCACTCAGCCCTACCTCAAAAAATTGAGTAGAAGGTTTTCCTTCGCGTCCTTCGGAGGGGACATTAAGCCGTCGGTCCCGGGGAACCCCTTAAAATTAGCCTAAGTGCTATTGGGGATTTCCTCGTTAACTGGGTCAAAGGTTTTCAGGTTGTCAAGCTGCACAGCAAAGTGAACTACAAACTAATTACACAAGCAGGCTTCAGCATTACATTTCATTAGTGGTTATTTTACATAAGTGAACTTTGCTTGTACAGTATGCAGCTGTCCTTATAAAAGACTTGTTATGTATCACACTACATAATTATAACCCGAAACAATAATTGGAAGGCGACCTTCATATATGCAGAGATTCAAAGACAGGTGTAATTACTAGCCTCGTTCCCAGGCCCTGCGCGTTCGTCGCTTGCAGTACGAAATTCGCGCAGAGGGCCTGGGCTCGTTCATCACGTGATGTGTGCCGCAGTCGTAATTTTACGTCACACCAGATATGGCCGCGCCGTGTTGCAGCATTGGTTGTAGAGATAACCACAAATGGAGTTGGAAGAACCTGAAACAGGTCACGCGCGTACGGTAGACTACAATAGTAAATCCGAGCTGAAGAAGACGAGGAGCCGAAATCCAGGGTCGACCTAGTAACACGATATGGCAAGGTATCTGAATATAGACGTCTACTATCCATCTAAACATGGCAGCTTGTGCTCTTTCGCTGCCGAGACTTTTAGCACTTAGGTAAGTTCGCACACGAACCATTACTGTGATCTCTGTGGGCCTCTTTCAACGCTAAACTGGCCGCTAGCTCATCTATGACATCATTAATTCCAGTAGAATGGACGTGACGTAAGCTGCGGCACACATCACGTGATGAACGAGCCCAGGCCCTCTGCGCGAATTTCGTACTGCAAGCGACGAACGCGCAGGGCCTGGGAACGAGGCTATGTAATTACCACATTCAAATCGTGGTGCATCAATTCGGCATTCTGGTGGAGGTGCAGGACCACTCTTGTAGAAGCACCAGGGCACATTCTAAAAGAAGCAATGAAAAAGGTATCTATTTTTGAGAAAATAAAGTAAGAAAGCCAGCAATCACTGGAAATCAAACCGGTGCCACATAACACAGTGGTCAGATCACTGGCAGATTGAGCCAATCATGAGCCAGCATGCCCATCTTGGAAACAGACGATGTTACAACATATGTTGCAATGTCTAGTCTGTTAGCTGACTCCTGCAAGCATCAGTACCACAACTATAGCTAAAATCGAAGAAACTTGAGTTGTATTACTCCAAGATCTTAACTCAACTACTGAGCTATGGTTGGAGCAAATGTGAAACTTACATCCCTGGGGTTCCAGCAACAGCCTTTTCTCGAGCAAATCCGCTCATTTACGCCAACGTAACCTGTGCATGGACGAACGGGACATCAGTGATCACTGCAGTATCCAGATCAGATGTGTGCATGTCATGAGCCACTCACCGCAGTCCTCTCGTTGATCGTCCAGCATACAAGCAGCCTGCGCCCGAACACTAGCCAAGCCGCAGCTCAGCAGGAATACCGACGCCAGAAGCACTACATACCTGAACGCCGTCGCCATCGCGTCGTGATAATATATACCTACTTAGGATCTATGCTTGCGGTTGGAAGTATTCATATGCATGACGTAGCTTCTCACCACGCATGCACCACCACGCATGCAGTTATGTAACTGTGTGTAACTTGGCTTGCAGGGTAGCCCTTTCTTTATATGCACCATGCAATCAATGGTATGCCCTACTCCACCCATGCACCTGCATGGGGGTGGGATGGGAGAGAGTGCATGGGGATTTGTCCATTTGGTCAATTCCCGGCTATTTATGACTTGTGAACCGTTGCCTATATACAATGAACGCTTAGTAGTGGCAAACACCCTATATAGGATATATCTTGCCCATCTCACAGGGTACGAATACATTGGCAATCCCCCGACTCTTCTCCCATCCTCACCCCAGGAGGGTATAGGGTGGGGCATACCATTGATAGATGCATTACTGAGCTGGTTTACCAGTATATGTTAGTCATCTGGTCCTGTCTATTTCTCTCAAGCTAGCAAGATCTTTCTGCTATCAGTAGTAAACCAGAGGACAATAGCACAGTACGCAGTGCAGCCAACAGCACAAATCAAAACTTGGACATGCATGCACAATGATAATAAGCGTAAATTGTTACCAAGTTGCTTCCATCTAGCCTATACTTGTTTTAGGCAGTCATGCCTGCAAGTTATTGAACACTTGCAGCAAAATGTAGAGGAGCTCTTTCACCTACTTTGCTGGTCTTCCAAGTTTTAGTAGTCATGGCCTGTCTACATTCTCTTCCAAAAAAGCCTGTAGTAAGGTTTGATCCTTCCTGCTATCAAAACAAAGCCAGAGAGTGGTGGCAGTATGCAGTGCAACCAACAGCACAAAAGTTGTATAATGAGCTTCACTACATTCCAAGTTTTTTCCCCTTCCGTTCTTTCTATATACACTGTAAAACAATTGGAAAACTGCCAAGGAAACAAGCTGGTCTCATTTCACACTGCCCCACCAAAATTATCTCGACAGAGAACGATCTCATGGCACGAGAAACTGCCTGAAAAGCAAGGATAATTACATAGGAAGAGTGTGTGACAATCTTGTTTTGTGTAGATTTTGAAACAGATTTCTAAAAATGATTGGTTATGTACAGTCATGTATAATAACATAAGTGACTTTGTAAGGAAGCAGTTACAAACACACTGAAGCAAGAAAATAGGGTAGTCTAAGAAACAGTGCGTTACAATGTTGGTTAATGTGTGCTTGAAAGTGTACACTGTAGAATAAAAATCATATAGGATAACTTATGAAGTGACTTTATACCAAGAATTTTTTGTACACTATAACACGAGAAAAATCCAACACAAGAGAATAAAATTAACATTACATGTACCAGCACGCTGTATACATAAGTGATGATACTATGGTGTCATGTCATGTGAGCTGCTAGCGAGGGGAGGCGACAGGAGTGCGGCTACGAGACCTGGGACGAAGGTTGTAACGACCAGGGGTGGAAGGAGGCTGTGGGTGTTGTGTATGCGTGTATGTATAGTATACACTGCAATAATAATTAAGTGCTCTGGAAGTATACTAAAAAAGGTAGCAAAGTGGGTAATCTTGTGCCCAGAAGTTCAGAACACCATTCTTCCCTTCATGGTTGGTGTGTGTATGTTGTTCAATGTATGCATACAGTGGAACAAACTCCACTAAAGTGGACAGACACCATTGGGACCACCTCTGAGTGTCCAGAATAGGGAGGCACAGAATTCAGGGTTTCCAGTGTACTTCCAGTAGGCATGGCAATGCGTACTCAGGCTTCTAAGGATGATGAGGCCGCATTTTCAGACCTCTTCGTTGCTGAACAAGAAAAGGCTAGAACAGTGCTTAATGTGGCCAATCTTACAAAAGTGTCTGCATTATCAAGTAGATTTTGTACAGTTGAGGTACTGGTGGGACTTGTGAACCTGAAGTCCACAATTCAGTGAGTCCAGATAGGGAGTTCCACTGTAGCCCACACTCTCAATCACATAACCACCTGACTATACCCTGCATAAGTTTTCTCTACTTGCATCGTTTCCATTTTTTGGCACGGTTTCATACTTATGAGTGGATAGGCGACAGCTACTGTGCCATAAATGAACTACATAGTCATGGTACCCGGCATACCCTACATGCAAAGTCTCCTAGTCATGTACATGTACCCTCACCGGCATACCCTACATGCAAAGTCTCCTAGTCATGTACATGTACCCTCACCGGCATACCCTACATGCAAAGTTAACAGGTTCGTCCGGCTGTATAGCCGCACCCTCAACAATCGAACCGAGTGGAGGACGTGCCGAGTATGTCAGTAAACTAGGCGTGGCCTGTAACGCTCTGGGCATTACGATATACCTATAGAAGCGTTGACGTCACGCCCACTTTCCTTGCCGCAAACTTCGCGCCATCTTTGGTGAACGGCGGTTTTGCTTGGAGGGAGTCAGAGTGGGGGGTTCCTTAACCCCCCATCCCTCCACCTACTGACATCCTCAGCACTGGTCACACCAAAAGCCAAATCACCAAATTCGTAGGCTCCTGGTGGACATGTAAAATAGAAGGGTGGGTGGGAGGGAGCACTTTCCGAGCTGAACTGCACAAGGTTTGCAACGTAACTGCGTCTCCCAGCTGCGAAGTTCGTATCTAAGCACCCTTACCGTAACAACCACCAATCACCACTCTTTTCGGCACGCCGCGCGCCGAGCCAACATGCGCGCGCCCCATCTAACATCCCTCCTCCCTTCCTGTTAACTCGGTTTAACTGCGTTAAACCACATTACATGTACATGTACCCTCACCGGCATGGATGCTCTTCCTCTCTTCACAGATGGTGACTGTGTCCTGGAACTATTCTTCTCTTGACGATTCGTCATTTTCGCCCCCAATGACACTCTTTGCCTTGTTCTACCCCGCTCCTGCTCTCTCCCTCTTCCCCCTTCTTCTTTCCTTCCTACTGCCAGAGGGTCTTCCTTCTCCTCACAGACTTCTTTCTCTGGTGCAAAGTCATCCACTGGGAGGTTTGTCGGAGAAAGATTGAAGAGATCAGAGTTGTTGGGTGGTTGGTTAGTAGCTTGAGCTCCTCCCTTCATATTTTGTCTCTGACGGGGGGTGGAGGCAAGTCGGTTCTCGTGATTCTTATCTGGAATGGAAAAACAAACCAAAAAGTGACCAACAGAGTTTAAGGAGTTTAAAGAATACATGTAGCCAAGTTATTCGTTCACTCGGGTGAAATAGATTTGCTTGCAGGCTTGTGGAGGTTGGTGCGCTCATTGCACAGATTAACGGCTTACATTTTTGAACTCTGTATACATTCTGCCTCATGCTGATATGCTACTTACATTAGTGCAACCTTTGTTCCGGGCTATGGTTACCTGTCAATCTGCGTGAATTTCATGTACTCAGTCACATACCAAAATGCACACACATACATATACACATACATGTACATGTAGCCCCACCCAGGCCCTCAACCAGCTTCCCATCGTTTACAGTACACAGAAGGGTTGGAAATTTTTATGATGTGAGTGACGCCAGGGGAAAAGGGTGGTGTAATTCAATGTGGGTGCACTGTAGTCTGGTACCCAGACCCTAGTCTCGTAAGCCAGACCCACTTCCGCAAGAGAGGGAAGGGTCTGGTGAACTGCGTATACAAGCCTTGTCCCACCGGAATGCAATTAGCTGGATGACGTAACCAGATTTCAAATAATGCACTCTTGAATTACCTGTTGCGGAGGTAAGCACGCTCCCTGGAAACTATTCTCGAAGTGTTTTTACAGTTCCTGTAGTAGTGGGAAAGATGTCCTAGCTCTCTTTCGCTGTTTTCAAGACTGCTATTGCTACTGAAACAATGATGTAATGTATCATGTGACAAAATACTGCAACGTGATTGGGGCGCACTGTACAGTGCGGCGGGACAAGGCTTGTATACGCAGTTCACCAGACCCTTCCCTCTCTTGCGGAAGTGAGTCTGGCTTGCGAGACTACCCAGACCCCACCTGCAAGGAGAGGATCTGGTGACATCGTGCTGAAGTGGTCAAGGATTTCTGGTGTTGCACTACAGATTGCGCTTTCTGCAATGTGATTGGCAGTTGGAAAATTCCCCACAGAGGGAGCGGTCGAACGTCATCAGACCCTCTCCTCTAGGGTGGGGTCTGCAGTCTGGGCACAAGACTAGGTGGACTGAGGCTCAGAACAGCAAGAAGAGTGAAGGTACCAGGCAACTTACTGTACCACACATGCACATACAGTGCACCTAGTTAGTGGAGGGCAAGTGTTGGACATGTGGTATGTTGAACAACATTTGCCTCTTCTTTGCCATTTGCTGATTACTCATGTGATACAAACTCTAAGGCCCTCCCTACTGTCTGTGTGGCAAGTGACAGAAAGGTCTGGACTAGCACACACACACACACACACACACACACACACACACATACACACACACACACACACACACACACACACACACACACACACACACATACAGACACACACACACACACACACACACCATTATTTGGCTTAACAGGTGACAACGATGATTTTCTGCTGGAGGGGGAGTCCCTGACTCTGATGGGTTGCCTGAGCATGGGATCATCAGAGGGCAAGTAGGTGTCATCAGAATCACTTGAGGAAGAATCTTCAGCAATAAGTGAGGAACTGCTTGACTGCACTTTTTGTAAACTACGAACTGGAGGAAGGGAGGGAGGAAAGAGAGGGAAAGGAGGGAGGGAAAGAAGGGTGGGGGGAGGGAGATGGGGAGAGGGAGGAGGAGGGGGGAAGGGGAGGGGAGAGGAGAGGAGATGGAAGAAGAGGGGGGAAGGGAGGGGAGAGGAGAGGGAGGAGAGAGAGAGAGAGAGAGAGGAAGGGGGAAGGAAAAGGGAGGGAGGAAGGTGGGAGAAAAAGTTGGGGGGGATGAGGGGAATGTACAAAGATGGGAAACATCATTCATCTGTTATTGTATTGACACTTAATCATGTATCTGACATGAATCTACTTAGCCTCATTGCCTGGACTTTCCCCGTCCCATTACTGTCATACAGGGATCAAAAAAGGAGGGGGGGGAAGCAAGACTACATGAAACTTGATGTAGCCATACTCACTGTAGTTCACAATGTGTGGGTCTGTGTAGGGAGAGAGAGGGTGTCCAACAGGGGGCTGCAGACCTGAGGAAAGGTAGCAAAGGAGCTCATAAAATCACTGCTAACCATGTGGCTCATGGCACGTCGAGTACATGAACAATCAACATTTCCCCCCCAAAAATAGGCCTAGATGTTATGTAAAGTCACCCACTGTGTGAGAGATGTCCAGGATTGCCATCAAAGGTTTAGTAGTGCCTTTGATCTCCTTTTGATCTTTTTTCTGTTCTCTAATCTCAACTCTAACCCTAACCACACCCCCTAACAATGCAAACCTGGCCTGGAGAGGATTCATTTCAACCAATACCAGGCCTCATCAGCTGTCATGTGCATGTACCGTATTTATTCGATCAGACGCCACAGCTACTATTTTTTTCGCTATTCCTATTTGTGCGGCTAGTATTCGAGGGAGGCATTTATTTCTTTGGAAAGCCCGCAGACACTAATGATGGCTTGATAAGGTACATACAAGTGAGACAGTGACGTTTGCTAGATGTTGTCAGTAGTACGCGCAACCTCTCAGTCCTGCTGTCAGCAGTGGAAACGACTCGTACAAGACGAATAGCCCTAACGCTAGCATGGTGACCGTTGTCAGAAATTATTCGCACATGTGTGCGCGTGCCGTGTATACTAGCCACGGGTACTATTCAACGGCGGCCTTTATTTTGTTCAGAGCTTTCGATTGTGCGGCTACTATTTGAGGGCAGCGACTATTCAAGGGCGGCGTCTATTCGAGGGTGCCGTCAAATACGGTATACATGCACCAGCAAAGACAACTACAGTGTACATGTACAATATTGTACATGTACACTGTAGTTGTCTACACATAAAGATACATGTAAATATGACAACTAAAATTGCTGATATGATATAATACCTAGCCTCGTACCTCCCGCTTTTCTGCATGGGGAGGAGCCTGGGTACAAGGCTAGTAATACCATGTCATATGCAGACAGGTACATGTAGCTCACATCAACGTACATTTTGCAATTATACTGAAAAGGGGTAAGACTACATGTTGCATGTGGCTACTGATATCTTGATGCACGTTTTGATGCACTCTTGGACAAAGTGAAGGCTAAGTACAACATGACCGTGTTAAATTAGCGACAAAACTGGCAGGGACAATGAATGAACAACCCCCTTCCTATCTATCGAGACTACTTCCTATCTTCCCCTTTTCCTGCCCCTCTCATCCCTCAGCAGACAAACTCAGACTACAGTGGAACCCCTCTATAATGGACACCATTGGGAACCATCATTGTCCCTTATAGCGAGGTGTCCCTAACTCAGGGGCTTCTGGTATATTTCCGGTAGGCGTGGTATGCGTAATCGGGCTGTTGAGCACATCGTGGCTGCATTTTCAAAGCTTTCCCTTGCTGTACGCTGGCAGGGAAGGCTAAGCAGAGGCTAGTACTACGAGTAACAGCACTAATCTAATGTCGAGTTGTTAACTACAGCAGCGATGGTGGAAAATGTTGCTGAAAAGGTCGAGGAGTGTCTGCTAAATCGGGGTCGTTGAGTATTGTTTGCGTACAATTCGGACCGCAAAAACTGTCCGTTATACGGAGTAGCGGGGTGTCCGCTATTCAGGGGTTGCTTAAGTATTGAAGTGAACGGAAGGACAGTCGGGACTTTCGGAATTGTCCGTTATATCATGGGTGTCCGCTGTTGAGGGGTGTCCGCGGGATTCCACTGTAAGTATAACATGACTGTGAAAACCTCACCAGCAATAGGATCAAAGAAGTAGGAGGAGTCTGTCCGTCCAAGTCCTGTAGGCTGTGCATGTTGGTGCCTCATGGACCCTATCACTCCTCCATCCACCACTACCCTCCCAGCCATGAGGGGGCTGTCTGTCTGATTGAACCCCAGTGGAGCGTGGAGAGTGGGTTGTGCATCTGGTGGTATCTGAGGGGGAGGGAAGGAGGGGAGGGAGGGGAGGGGGGGAGGGGAGGGGAGGGGAGGGGAGGGGAGGGGAGGGGAGGGGAGGGGAGGGGAGGGGAGGGGAGGGGAGGGGAGGGGAGGGGAGGGGAGGGAGGAAAGGGAGGGAGGGAGGAGGAAAGGGAGGGGGGGAGGAAGAAAGGGAGGGCGGGAGGAGGAAAGGGAGGGAGGAAGAAGAGAAGGGAGAGAGGCAGGAGGAAAGGGAAGGAAAAGGGAGAGAAAGAAAGGAGGGGGGGAGGGAGAAGAAGGGAGAAGGAGGTACATGCAGGGGAGAGAGCGGTCAGGTACATATGTACACGTGTATGTGTAGTTTATCCAGGTAGTACATAATCAAGTCACTTGGTCCAAACTAGCAACTGGTCAACTTTACTCTCCAAGTCATACACAACTAACTCTCACCTCATGTTGAACCAAGGATGGTGTTACTTCACCAGTGGCACGTGGCCAGCTATGACGTGGGGAACTGGGAGTAGGAGGAGGATGACAATGCCGGCGAAGAGAGGGCCCAGATGCCCTTCGCTGCTGGACAGAAGGGAGGCCGAGAGCGCCCATGATGAGCTCATTCTGGGACTGTATCTCACTGAGGACCTGACTGTTTCGTTTAGCCCAGTCACAATGGTTGAGCCACTCCCACACGTACACCAGGCCGGCAGCCAGCATACTGGCATAGCGGCACCACCATAGCCATGTATGGAGACCTTGCTGGAGGAAGAAAAACACAACGTGGAATTCAACACACCTGAGTTGCAAACACTTGCTCTGTAATGGACACTACATGTATCAAAGTCCTGATTAAAACTCCATACAATAAAAGACAGGGGAGACCATTCTATTCCGGGAGTCGGTAGAACGCGGAATAGTGAATAATGGAATTGTATGTAATATGACTCCCTAAGGTGGATGCTCATCCACCTCACTCACACCATCACTACTGGATTTATATACAAATGGACATTTTAGTATTAGCATCTGCTACGATACTGCAGGCAGCCACTCAGTATGTGCCGCCATTTTTAGTATTAGCATCTGCTTAGCCCTTCATACTAACGTACAGCATGGAAAATATTTGGAATGCTGCCACGTTAGCCTTGTTCCGGAAAGCTGGGTGGGGCCTGGGAACGATGTTAAGATCAAGCGTGTGCTAACGTGAGTATACAATGTTGAAAGCCCTTGAATACCTTAAAATAACTAACATGCACTGTGTTCTCTTCTTACTAATGTACAGCATGGAAAATGTTCGGAATGCTGCCATGTTCTGGAAAGCTACTGCACATGTATGTTATGCTCAACAGTCTGATTATACAATGTTAAAAGCCCTTGAGATACATGTACACCAAAAAAAAACTGTTTGTAGTCATTTTTCGACTGTAGAATAATTTGCAACTGAGATCAAGATTTTTAGCCTGCAAAAATAAAGTACTCCCAATTGTAGGTACCGTATAGTGGGAAATTTTCGCGAGGTCCAAATTTTCGCGATTTTTGCGACCCACGACCAAAATGCGAAATATGAACCGCGAAAATTTGAACACGTGAACTTTTGTATTGCGTGAACATTTGAACTTGTGGAAATTTTCGTACATGCATTTTGTGCGCTAGGCTCGCTCAATCTGACGTCTGACGATGGCACTGTATCGCTATTTCACACCAGCAGACGACTTCCTACCCTCTCCCACGGGAGATCTTTCATCCTCTGTATCCCGCCGACGATAAAGGGGCGCAGTCAATACCTCGCGCTAAACGTGAAAATTAAAACCGCAAAAATTTCTTCTGGAGGGGAAACGGGATTTTTGCGAAAATTTGGACCAGCGAAAATTTCCCGCTATATACGGTAATAAGCAAAAAGGTCAAAGTCTATGCACCCAGAAGCACTCAAAACAATGAACATGTAGTGTGTTGCCAATATGATATCTTCTACCTTGGAACAATTCCTCTGTACATGTACATGTAGCTAGGAAGCTACTAGCCTCGTCCCCAGGCCCGTTCGAAAAATCGGAGAAGAGGGCCTGGTATCCACTGTTCGCGCATGCGCTTAATTAGTGCGTACAGCTCACGTGAAATTGTGCAAGGATGTGTCAAATGACGGCCAACATCATGTGGTTATGAACTATGACGTTCATATATGGCATATGAGCTTTTATAATATAACGCCAAAGAGGCGAGCGCTGCTCTCCTAGCCCTTTGCCCAGGCCTTCTGACCCCAGCGCTTATCGCTTGAACTGCGCTGTCGACGCAGTACCATCTTCACACTACAAATGTAAGCTATAACTTCGTATTAAACACGAATTATAACTTGCCAAAACCCATAAGATACAAGCATAAATGCTTCATAGATGCTTTCTTGTCGTGTTTTAGCGGCGTCGCTTCGCCTCGAAGTCGCAGGAAGGCATACAACACGGCAGAATCAAGGCCTTGCACAGAAATAGCCATTGTCAGCAGTGTACGATTAAATATACGGCAAAATACACGTACCTGACGTCACGGCACGCGGAGGTAACACGGTATTATCCGGAATTCCCGGAATGTTGGGAAATTAAGCGCATGCGCAAACAGTGGATACCAGGCCCTCTTCTCCGATTTTTCGAACGGGCCTGGGGACGAGGCTAGGAAGCTACCAACATGTTACTGTTTTAGCTAGAGTGATGGCGCATGTATCCTGCATAAATTTCAGAGACAGAGTGCTGAGCATCAACAAGTCCCAGCTACATAATTTATCATGTACACATACATTGTGTTAACATACATGTATCAATAGTTCAACACAGATTATGTCATATCAATTGTGACTACATGTACTTACGTACTTATGTGGTGACAAATACATGTGCTGTACATAGTCTCACGAAAGAGTGCCCACCCCCTACTTTTGGCCCAATTTCGTGTATAGGGTCAAAGTTAACTCGAATGAGCGCCCATCTGGAGCGAGCTTTGTATGGCTAATGAGGTGTAACCATGGAGTTTGAGGAGCACAGCCTCAAGTGCTATGCAATATCTGAGGTAAGAAACTTCGTACCAAAGGTTACTACAAGGTTGCTTTGCATAGACAAACGTAGCCAATGCAGCGCGCTCCGCGAGCTAAACCATGCTCATGGTGCGTTCAGAGTGTTGTGTGCTGTCAGAACTTGAAGCCGCTGGCAGCTCCACTGTATGCGACTGTTTGTCCAATTATTTGCTTCAAGGGCATTGAGTCGCTGTAAACATGGGTGCTAAAATTTGGAAACATTTAAAAGAGCACCCACCCCCTCTTTGGCGAATTTGTATGGTGTTCCGCCCATGGGCGCTCTTTTACGAGACTACAGTAAATATGTTACATAAAATTGTGACTACATTACTCACTTATGTGATGTAAAACACATGTAAATACATTGATGTATCATGGCAGCCCAGAACTTTGTAGTGTGCAGGCTTAGCTTGCAAAAGATACACGATACATGCAGTCACATCATAAGTGAACAATCTATCAGTCACATGCTACAATGTACATTGAAAGTAGATAGCCTAGAAACACAATGCTGTGTAAACAAACACACACTAGGAACAGGGCTGTCTTGTTGCCTAGCAACATTGTCTTGGGCAAGAGCACCTCTGCAAAAATAACCCATCTTTCTGCTATGTAAACACGGTGTATCTATGGTAACCACTGTCATACCAACAGGCTGAGACACATGGGAGTACAGTGTATATGCACTAGCTGTTATTTAATTTTTGGTTTCTAAGCAACAAACAACATGACTACACTTGTACCTGTATTTGTTGGTGTTGAACTTCCTGTTCATGTACATGTACATGTGTTCTCACTACCAGTTCATTATGCTTGAGAAATTCACAGCAATAGGGTCACCAGATACATGTAAAAGAGGGTTTGCTACATGCAACTTAGCACAAGAGTAGCCTCGTTCCCAGGCCTTCCCACCGTCCAGTTATACTACAAGCGATGGAAAACTGGGTGGTGGGAAGGCCTGGGAACGAGGCTAGCACAAGAGTGCATGGGGGTTTACTAACTTAGGAATATAGTGGACTTGTGCACTGGGTGCAGTTCGGAAAGACAAGGGAGAATCTTTGTATGTTTACTCTATTTGTACAAGGTGCACAACATACAACACTCACCAACCTGTCAGGGGATGGCTGTAGAGTTGGCAAACGATGGAAGCTGGATGGGGGGCTGGGGAACGAGGCTAGTGATTTCAGATTCCGTGTATGAACTTAGCTGCGAGCACCTACCACAGGCAGCACGGACTTTGTCGAAGTAAGGAATGGCCATTGAGTAAACCTGAAAATCCTAATGTAACGTTACCTTTTTGTCAGCACAATGATCGGCAGCCAATTTGTGAGACAGCTCGGCTTACTAGTTCTTATACATACGACTTTATGTGTATTCAAAGTGCGCACATGCCGTTTAGTCTGCAAAAAGTGGTCGGGCTAAAACCTGACCACTTGCTATGGCCATATGGAAACATTCAGCGGCTACTGTAGCCTTGTTCTTTGGCCTCCCTTGTTTTACTATCCTGTTGTTGTGTTCACAATAATACCCTGAAGCAGAAGAGCAGTGAAAAACAGGGAAGGACTGGTCTATTATGAATGACATCAGGTGGAGGTAGGAGGGGTCTAACCACAAATAACACATACACATGTTACATCCTCATATTTGAGTGCTCCACTGATGTTCACATGGTCAAAACTACCTACATTGACTGGAAAAAACTCACACTCAAACTTAGTGTGTACATCTTTGAATATAGGTCTCTCCCCTCATGTCTACTCACGTGATGAGTCATTTACCACTTTTTGCCGCTCTTCTGCTTGTGTGTAGTATTGTGAACACAAGACGAGGGAGGCCTGGGAAAGAGGCTAGATCTACTGTGCACAAATGCTACTAGTACACACATGCACACGTAGTACACAGCAGAACTCACCAAACTGTCAGGGGGTGATTTCGCTGCTCCTCTGAACACAAAATATCCGTACAATTGTCGAATAACAATCTCAAGAAATAGATCAGCAAACAGCACCAGATGAAGCTTCAACCGACTGAACCCAAACTGCGGCAGAAACAGGATGACGAGCCAGGAGATGACAAAGGTCGCAAACGTCTCGTAGCCAATAAACTCTACTAACAAGAGCGACATGAGGGTGCGGATAGCTTCAACTGAGCTCTGAAGACTTCCAAACATTTCACTCAGAAGTACTTTTTGTTTCTCCGCCATATCCGCCATGTCACCAAATGCTTGATCCATGCTCTTTCGAGTCTCACCCAAGGAGGAAGCAATCTTCCGTTCTTGGTCAAGAATGGCGTCTTGGTTGCTCAAAGCTTCAGTCTGCTTCTTATCCATCGCTTTGTGATATTCTAAAGCCTCCTCTAGTTTTGCAACGGCTTCATCGGAAGTGTCCGAGAGTCGTGTGATGACATTCTCAGTGCGTTCCTGCCAGAGTTCACTCTGTAGAAAGTAGCAAATGTGACCGGTGTGGGTGAAGAACTCGGTGTACGTCTGGAACCCAACAGGGTCCATATCCTTTGTACATTCCTCAATGCTCATGGAGTCAGTGCAAGGGTAGGTCTGGCGGGCAGATTTCCCCAAGTGGCAGTTGGCAAATGCGACTGCGAGTCGACTTTGTTCAATATCAGAGAGGAGTCTGCATGTGGAGTTGAGCTGCGAGACGGCTTCTTTCCAGCAGGCGCTGTCACCTGCCTTCTGTTGGATCTCCTTTAGTTTCTTCTCACCCAGGACCTTACGGTCGTTGTCGACACTAACAGCTGGTATGTTTTGTGTTGCAGTCAAGGTGGACAGGGTCACATGCAGGAACAGGAGGTAGAGAAATGGGAGGAAAAACCCTCCAAAGTTGCAGGTGTTGTGCATGCTTTGTTGGGAGTTCCACTGGTCAGCTGCCAAGTCTAAAGTACAGTGTTTCCAGCATACACTGTATGGTGGACATACTGTAAGTAGATAACATTATTAAACAATGTATATTTGTTCACTTGATGCATAGATGGGCCTTTCCAGCATACCCACCACTTCTCCCCTTGGATGATTTTCAGTGTCTGCTCAAGTAGCACATGTATTGACATAGCCGTGCAAGCCAGACCCAACCAACCCCAGGCGTGTGATACTGAATCCGAGGGTTGGCAGGTTGGGTTTGGCTTGCAAGACTAGTATTGACACCCTACAGGACTTGTATTCTCTTACAAACTTCTGCAATTCTCTGTGAACTAAACTAAAGTTGGTCCTAGGATGGGCAAATATAGTTACATCATATTAAAAATGTAACATCTCAGATAAAATGCTACGTCTGAATTGTCCCCTTATATAAACTACGTATCATTTTGCATCTGCAATAAACTAAGACCGTGTATTTCTTTCACCGGAGAACTAGTCCTACGAAACTCACCAGATCAGATGCAGTTTCAAATTGGTGGGCTTTAATTGGAATTCACACGCATGCCGAGCCGGTACAGTGTCCCCCCCCCAAAATTGTCCCCCCGGACATTATTCACGGGGGGACATTATTCACTCCGACCCCAGACCCTTTTCTCTTACGGAGAAAGGTCTGGGGTCCAGACTACTCTTGTTCTGTGGTCTTAGACACCTTTGACACATTGATTAACCACCTGATACGTTACTGCTGCACCAAAGTTCTAGTTGTTGTTTTTTCAGGAAGGAGAATAATCTTGCTAGACAAATGTACTGGCAATAAAAATGTGATATAATGGGGTAAAGGGTTGGATGTGACTTTAGAATGGAAAGAAAGAAAAGAGGAATGAAGGTATAAAAAAAACCCAGGAATGTCCACTACACAGCAGAGGGAACACGACCCTCTGATGTGGCTAGAGTGATGTTCAGTTCATGCTTTGGACGGTGTAGCCTCGTTCCCAGGCGCTCGAAAAATCGGAAGGAGCCCTCTGATTTTCCGAGCGCCTGGCCAGAACGAGGCTATGGACGGTGGTGAGAAGATCTGCTTCCACAAATACACAAGATGGCAGAGCGGAGGATTGCAAATGATAGACGACAGCGGATCCATCCCATGACAACCGAGTATTGTTTTTGCTCAAAGTTCTAGTGCTGATAAATTCTAAGTAAACTCACTTTGTCTGTTGGCATGTGTGTTGACAAGCTAGCTATTGATGACTACCGGCCGATTGATCTCATGCTTACTGGTCAAGGGGTAGTCACTTATATGTCCCGTGTAGAAGCGTTTGCGACCGGGATCAAAACCGAATCAAGCGATCAAAGCCCTTTTGGGGAGCCGATCAAGGGATCAAGGAGAGCTCCGAACTGCTAAAAATCAACAATCAAGAACGCGCGGCTGCAATTTGACCTTTGACCCTTGAAAATCAAGCGATCAAGAGCCTCTGAAGGGGACGATCAAGCGATCAAGCACACTTTTTGCCGATCAAAAAATTTGATCGCGGTCGCAAACGCTTCTACAGGCGACATACAAGTGACTACCCCTTGCTGGTGCATGTGTATAGGCACCATAGTCAAGCACACTTCATAAAAGCATCAATTATGTGCTAACTTGAGCTAAGGCTCTGCTACCAAACACAATGTTAATGGTGTGCCACTACAACAAGCAGGTTCCGTTGTAATGCATGGTGCACTACCGTAAACTCCACAGGTAAATCTCTAGCTAATTAGAGATTATTTGCATTGAAATTAGAGTCCAGTAATCCAGATTACAGACATGCCAGTATGCCCATAGCATTTGCATCATTATGCTACAGATACACAGTATCATACATGCACCCCACTGATGTGAGCCACGGCTGTTAGCTACCATTTCACTGCAGACCTCAGAGCAGCCTCCAAACTAGCCTGGGTATGAGGCTGCCTACAAACATGGCAGGACTCAGTTACATTGATACCTCTGACTGTTCCTGCTAGTGGCAATCAGGCCGGAACATACAACTAGCTATAGGGATGGAAGCGATTACATGACCAAGTTATTTGTGTACTGATAGCTAGTTGCAATCATGTATAGGCTATTAGAAAATGGTATGGTTTTTGCTCCAATTGTTGTGTTCTTTTTGCTTCGTGCCAATTTTGCATAATTTTACAAAGATGTAGTTAGCTCTGCACTATCAGCTATAGCTACTGTGCATTTCTACAAACTTCAGAGAGTTTTATTGTCAAAAAATGCTTTTTAAAAGAGATCTCA
Organism: Agelas oroides; assembly: GCA_949130485.1. Classification (NCBI taxonomy): domain Eukaryota; kingdom Metazoa; phylum Porifera; class Demospongiae; order Agelasida; family Agelasidae; genus Agelas; species Agelas oroides. The sequence continues at coordinate 11,916,586 of OX422183.1, read as the reverse complement.
ACAGCAACATAACAACAATAAAAAAATCCTTCAAAACTGGATGGCAATTTTCGATTGAGAGCTAGCTATTATATAGCTAGCTGAACATACAAGTGACTCAGCATGTTGCAAAAATTTTCCATATTTTACACACACAAATTCATGGTAAGTATATAAGTCTAGCTACCACTATTCAGATTTAGATCATGGTTTCATGTCCTTCCTTGGGTGGTAATCTAAGTTTCCTCCTTTCAGCATATGGAGAATGTTCATACTGGAGCTGATCAACTTCTGGTACCATTCTATGATGATGCCTTGTCTGATCATCTTCAGCACTTGGACTGCCTGGACCGCTGTCTGACTGGACTCGAGGGGCTATACCACTACCACCTGGCTGTAGTTGGTACATTCAAAATTGTACATTGCATGGTTATAAACATCCCATTGTCAGAATACTTAGGTAGCTAAAATAATACATGGTGAGAGATCAGAGGCTCTGTCCTTGTTATTGTTGTCTCTGTGTAACAGTTCTCTCCTATTGTCCATCAATTGTACTTTGGGAGGGGGGTATGCCCCTTAGTCCTTACGACGAAGCTCGCATAGTGCTACACTGATACGTCAGTTCAACATAACTTTATGCTCAGGCTAGCTATATATATATATGTGGCCCTCTGCACGAATTTCGTACTGCAAGCGACGAACGCGCAGGGCCTGGGAACGAGGCTATATATATAGACTCCACTGTGTGATTGTTAGCTATGTCTAACAGTGCCCTAAAACACAATAATAGTGAAGCTGAAAATTACATGAGAGTATTAGCTACACTTGCAGCTTCTATAAATAGTTGTAACAGCTACTGTAGACAGCATGTTGGGTGGCTGTTGACTATCTTAAACACTGAGTTTAAAAGCTTTATATCAAATCTGTTACATTATGACCATGGTTTCCTTGGGTGTTGATATCATGCACCTATGATAATAAAAACATATATCATTCTAATGAATACCTGTGGTTTAGTATTGTCTTCATGGGCAGCAATGTATGATGATGTTAGCCTCTCAGGAATGTCTCGACTGAGCTGATGAGCTGAAGTGATGAAGGACCATGCAAGGTTCAAGAATTAATTGACATAAAATTTCAACTGCATTTGTGATGGCTAGCTGAAACCACGAACTGAAATACAGAAGGATTAGCTCCACCCCTCCCACCAGATAACATAGGCATATATTTCAATGTATTCATGCTGCTCCCTCTATTCTGACTTACAAGGAAGAGTGGGAAGTGACGAAAGCCTTGATTTTGCTAAGGACCATCTATAATATCTACAGATCAAACATATTACTGTAGTGATGCACACTACAATTATGACGCAGGCGACTACAATTCCTGCGATGATTCCGGGATTGAGGCTCTCCTCTGCAACTGCAACTTGATCTGAGAGTAAGGAAGTAGTAACAGATAACCTCTCTAATACATTTGTACAAGTGATCCAAACTTGTTCAAATTTGTATGTGCAGCTATGGCTAAAAGTTTACACAGATGGATCGATAGCTAGCTATTTTACCTATAGCTATAATACACAATAAATATTGTACTATAGCTGTGCTATGAATATGATGTTTGGCTAACCACTCACATAATTTTCTGTAATAGATAGTTTGTAAGAAAAGGAGAGTAAATGAACCTGGGTGGCTATGAAGCTATATTATAGCCCTCTGTTTATTATACCATTGATGGTAACACATATTATATAGCTAGCCAGATGAGTTTGGTGTCATATAATGGAACCACTGCATGCAGTGCATGGGATAACTCACGTAGCGACATACCTGTTCTGAAACTAGTGTCAGGTGAGGCAGGGCTTATTCCATTAAAATTGAAGGCAAAAACTGTGAAATTGTGCTCGGTCTCAGCTTCGAGGTCACTCAAAGTTGTTGTAACTATCTGACCAGGAGAGAAAGGTCCAGGAACTGCTCGTACAAGACCAGGGGGGTTGGTAAAATTCACTGCAATGGACAGTATAGGCGGAATTCCCTCTGGGGATAGTTGTACGTCGATGGTGAGGGAGGAGGAGGTGGAAGAGAGGAGGGAGAGGGTGGGGGCACCTGTGGAGATGTAAGGAACATATGACAGAAACAGGAGTACACTAAAAGGATGTGCACAGTGAAGTGGCATAAAAAGGTGCCAAACTATCATACACGGCACATTGTTTGATTCCATATGTTGTTGAATTCCACAAATGTGTTAAGTCTTTATAAGGAAAGCAGTACAATTAATTTTGCAGCTATACATCAAAAAACCAGCAGCAGGCCGTGACTTGTGTTGTAGTAGGGGGCTCTTGAGAATCCATAATAGTCACAGTAGTTTGTCTTATCCTCAGATCCCAACCTTTCATATGGAGTGGGATCTGGACATAAGACTACACAGTGGTGAGCTAAAATGTGTGCTAAATTTTATGCATAATTTAAAGTCTGTATAAGAAGATTGCTATTCAAAATAAGGTGGGTACATTAATCTTCTCGCCCATAGCAGTTCATAAGCTCCTGACTCTATATCATGTTAGTAAGAGTTTGGTGTGATAAAGTATTGCACGGCATCTTATAGCTGATTATATTATAGCTACACTGTAACTGAAGAGGAATTAACTGCATACAAGATAAATTCAGTGCGTACATGAGGGGATGGGGAAGTCATACACAGATACACCAACCTGGTATGTTTTGCACACCAGTGATCGTCAGATTCACAGAGCTAGTGCAAATTTCTTCTCCAGTTTCGCTGTAAGTACAACACTCTACCTCACTGTTATTGTGTTGTGGTGCTGCAAGCACGTGTAGTGTTGATGATAGCATCCCTCTTCCTTCTCTAGCAGGGATACTGTATGCATCAGCTTCAGAGTCTATTATGAGGGTGTGGTTGATTCTCCACTGGATGTTGCATACACTTGTTGCAATAGCTGTGCACTGAAACCTGCCCATTTCACCAGGTGTAGTTACCACTGAAGTAGGATACTGAGTAAAACCTGAAAGAGAATTATGATCAGCTATTCAGATCAGTAACTAGCTAGTACCAAGATAATGAATAAAGCAATATCAGAATGCAGCTGAACATGTGCTAGGCTTGAATATGGCTCTGTGATGGCAGATGTTTTCAAGCAACCTCAAAGAAAGGCCACTGTTTCCAAATGGTTATAAAACATTAGGCAAGATACTGCTGGTTTGTTAAATAACTTAAATTCTTATCTATAAAGTGTAGGCCACAGTAATGTAAACAATCAGAATCAGATATCCCTAATAGGTACTGTTGTTTCATGTGATTATTATATATAGACACTGTGGATTCACAAATACTCTAACATAACAGTGCAATTCATACAGTCACACAATATACAGGACGGTGGATGGGGGCTACCTATTTCATGCAAAGTGGCAGTCAAGTGGCTAGCTGTATCCATTTTAGTGTGATGAGTATCTGATGCAAAAAAATGTCTGACCTGTAGTGATGATGATGATTAGCATTCCTACTGAGCTGCAGATTGGTTCAATGACTCCTTGGCCAACATGGAATTCAAAGCAACACTGGTACTTGGTTGCATTCATGGATATATCCACGCTGTGAACAATCAGTCCAGTGTCGTTGTGGCTGTGTCCTGAAGGCAGTGCACTCACAGGGTATGAACGTGTCTGGTTCACTGACCAATGTGGTACTCCTCTTGTACCAGTGTAGGTGCAGGGAAAGAAGGCATCAGTGCCGCTGACCGCTTTAGTGTCTTGCGGCTGGTGAATGAAGACCAGATTTTGCCCTGCATGCATGTACAAGCGCAAAGTTTGCACGTACCTCAGAGCTTGGAATCTTGGTGTAACTGCCACACATCATACAACGACCTCATTAATTCATTGGACATTTTTGCACAAACATCATTTTCAGAGAAGAGAAGGGCTATATAACTGGTAATTAAGGTCAGATTGGAGGATAGTTGATGACTGGATTTGCTTTATCTAATTTCCTAGCATCCAAGTCAGCTCATGTATCACCCTTAGGCTGCCCAGTACTTTTCTTAGGCTGTCCAGTACTTTTCTTAGGCTGCCCAGTACTTTTCTTAGGCCGTCCAGTACTTTTCTTAGGCCGCCCAGTACTTTTCTTAGGCCGCCCAGTACTTTTCTTAGGCCGTCCAGTACTTTTCTTAGGCCGCCCAGTACTATTCTTAGGCCGTCCAGTACTTTTCTTAGGCCGTCCAGTACTGTCCTTATGCTGTCCAGTACTGTCCTTATGCTGTCCAGTACTGTCATTATGCTGTCCAGTACTGTCCTTATGCTGTCCAGTACTGTCATTATGCTGTCCAGTACTGTCATTATGCTGTCCAGTACTGTCATTATGCTGTCCAGTACTGTCATTATGCTGTCCAGTACTGTCATTATGCTGTCCAGTACTGTCATTATGCTGTCCAGTACTGTCATTATGCTATTCAGTGCATGACACAAGCACATACTAGTACTATAGTGTCTATACTATGCACCCTGGATACCTCACTCAAGATCTAGATATGCACAGCTACTTGGTATTGTTATCATGCATGGTGGATCTACAATGTAGCTTTCATGCAAGACTGTCACACCAGGGCTGGTCTGTACATGCCACACCCCTCTGACTGGTACATACAATGTGCAGCAACTTACCTAATGACACTTCCAAGGAGTGGGTAGCTATGGCCAGAAAAAGCCACTGCATAACACTTGACTTTATCATCACTCTAACTCTAAAGATATATTATATCGCAATGTCCACACTCTGTTGTTAGTTATTGGATTTTAACATTATTCACATCATAGGCCACATACCTAGCCTTGGGGGGTAAAAGTAAAGATGAATAAAATTGAGCTATTGTGGGAGTTTCTAAACTATAAATGAACTGCTTCAGTGCTAGCACACGCCCTCCCGTGACGCAGCTGGGACAGGCTTAAGTTCAAGCTTGGGATCAGTGGGCCGCTGCTGCTTCCTAACCTGTGTATAGAAAGGAAAATGTGCTTTCATTAATGACTGCAACAGAGTGGATTGCTGTACAACATACTATTCTATTTCAGACATTTAGTAACAGTTCTGTGTCACTTACTTGACAATGTGATGCTTTTTTTGTGAGAGGCAAACAGCAACAATTACAACAACAATGATCAAGATACCAGCAATGGGAAGAAGAATACTAAGAACTATCGTCAAGTTGTCATCTGTCGAAAGTAAATGAGACATTATTGAAATGGACAAAGGCCAGACAAGACTAAACTTAATCAATATCATGATATCATAATTCATCAAGAATGAAAAACCCTTTCATGTGAACATTACTGAACTACAGAAAGAGGTCAGAGAATATCATATCTACAAAAGTGAGAAAATCTTTATGATTCAGAAATCGGATTGACAGATGGATCCCAAAAAGACCATCTATCATTGCATGGCTCGGAGGACTATATTGGTGTGGATGTGGATTGGAGGTACTGCACTGATGCTTTGCATGTTTTTGGTGCAGCAAAGTAATGACTCACTTCAGCATCAAGCCACACCATTATCCTAGAAGACTCTTGGACTGGCCTTCACTTGGTTCATGCTGATCCCCCTCTTACATCAAAGCCAATCCACTGCTACACGCAATTTTTTGGTGATGAACAGTGCCATGGTATCTGGTCACAGTGCTGCTAATCAGCACCTCATAAATACCTGGTGGTATGTTTGGTGTAGCACCTGGAGTACTGCTAGTCATCACTCTAGTGTCTGTTGTGACAATGAGATAATTATCACACACTAGAAAAATCATTATATATACATAGATAATTATCAGATGTAGTATCTTATATATGTGTACACATGCTCATCACATGGGTTAGGAAGACCACTCTTATGCTTGAAAAAAGGTAGGGTACACCCCTACTAATTATGGTTTATCTGGTTAGTATCTATGGAAACTGCTGAATTATAATAGCAAGTTGCAGTGGTGGTCAATAAGCTCCAGTGGAGAAATTTGTCATTAACTCATTGCATGTGGTGTGCAGATTTACATGCATACATGATTCATTAAGCCATACGATGTGCAGAATAATATGGACAGGAAGGGCCCTGCTTAATTAATTCACACTGTACGCAGCAAGCACCCTTTCAAGTTACTGGTAAGGTACAATGTATAGTTGCAAACAGCTTATCTTGCAGTGATCTATTTAGTCCAGCCTATAGGCTGGACTAAATAGATCACTGCAACACTTGTCACTTTGACCTCAAGACTGATAACACTCATTAATGTATAAATATATGGTGATGTACAAACTTAAAGCTTGCAGTGGTTTAAAGTCAGATAGTTAGCTATAACTGGTTTGAAGATAACAGAAGGAAATTTTGTCAAGTTTACTTGCAAAGGTCAACTAGATTTGCAAAGAGCTCTGAGCACGACAAAGAAACTCTTCCAAGTGCAGGACTTTCTGAGAAATCTGGAAATGAAAAGCTACGGAAACTGAGGAATACCAGCTGCAATCATTTTAAAGAGATTTGCAACATGACAAAGCAATGAGACAGAACGTGTGCATGCATGAGTTCCTAGACATTCTTGGCAAGTTTCACAGGACTCCAATGAACTGACAGTAGGAGTCTGAAGCTATCAAGTTGGGGGCTGCCCCATAAATGATGTATTCTGTGGATTACTGCAGGGAAACTCAGCATCGTTGTTGTTTAAAGTTGCAACAACTGCTTCACACTTATTTAGCACTGAAAGTCACTGTCAGGAGATTTCTGTTGTTGCACTCACAGTAAAACAGAATGAAAGCTTCTGCTAGCCTTGTTCCTTTTTGATTGCTTCCAGTATGCAAAAATGGAGGAGAAAGGGCCTGGTCTATTTTATCATGTAAGATGGGAGGGGGAGGCCGCTGACCAAAAGAGCACTCTCGAGGCCATTTACTGCAGTGTCAATTCAAGCACTGGGGTTTTGAGCATTTTGAAGCATGGGTATTTCAGTCATGAATTTATGGATTCTCATGATATCACTCACCTGATAAATGCATGGTACTATGCCTTCCCCTCTTTTTTAGCATAATAATAATGATAAAAAAAACTGGACATTGGGAAGGCCTGGGCATGAGGTTAAGTTACTGCTATTGCACTTCAACCTGTGTAAGGATCTGTGATGCAGCTATATATAGGTTTGAGTATATCTGGTTTTTATCCACACTGAAAAAACTACTCAGTTAAAATAACCTCTGAGTGGTTACTCCAGTCTCAGGGTTGGTGAGTACTAGATATCACAAATATTTTATCATCCATCACCCCCCTCGCAATTTCATCAGGCTCCGTAAAGAAGCAAAGAGTACTGTAGCTCTTTGTTTCTTAATAAAGCCTGATGGAATTTGAGGGAGATGATGGATAGTTAATGCATAGCAAGCAGATGGACCATAAGAAGTGGTATTAGCTAGCAGACAAGTGTCTGTGCTAGCTCTTCGCTATTCAATGAAGCATGATTGAATTTTGAGGGGATGATGGATGGTGTTTATTTAAATTCTCCTCATAGTATACATTCACCAGTTCAATGAACCCTGAGACTAGAGTAACCACTCTGTAAGGTTACTTAGTTTTTGCGGTGGCATATAGACTGGCTATAGCAGTAATTTGTCTATATAAGGAACTTGCATGGGGGTGTACTGCTTTGTGTAATGGATGCTGCATCTGTTGTCAGGAGAAAGCATAAAAACATCTTGTTGGGATTAGTGTACAATTTCAGATTACACTGTTGCTAACCTGGTGTTGTGGAGACTCTTGGTGTTGGTGGTAATACATCTATGAAGAAGTAGACATTATTTCATGGTGATTAGAAGCAGAGAAAGGTATATATATATAAGATTGATGTATCATCGTTCTAATGGCTATGTACAGAATAGCTACATGCACACACCATGGTTATGTATTGGTTATAATGATGGATACACCATAGAAACAAAATTGTTATTTTAGAAAAATTATTTGCTCACTAAAATGGCGTGACTATCCTTCCTATGCTAATTTAAAGAATGTATTGCTTGTAAAACATTTGTGGGAGGGTAGTACAGTTTATTCAAGTATCACCTCCCACTGCATGAATCCTTTTCCAGCACTGCATTCATAAAATTTGCATAGTAAGTACAGTCACACAATTGTGGTAACCAAATACTGACCATAGAATAATTTCTGGCAGACAAAAACTATACTTGCAGTTTTGAACATTTCTTTCTGAATTTACGGAAATCACCCTTGACTAACATATAATTCCAAGGCTACTGCCCATCTAATCTAAGACTGCATGCAGAGAAAAGCTGGTAATGGCCTAAAAACAAGGATAAACAATGGTGGCTCTTGTGAGTTCAGGCTTTTACTGTTACATCAAATCTGTTCAATTAATGTGTTTTGCTTCATTGTTTTTTTTTTTTTTTTTTTTTTTTTTTACTTTGATGGAAAAGTTCTGGTTTATCCTTTGTGGTAGTTGACTAACTTGTACGTATACACCTTGAATTATAATTTTAAAGCACTGGTAACCCGTACTATCCTCACCACGCATGATAGCCAGCAGCAGGTCAGAACACCCAACATCTGTCAATAATAGAAAATGGCTTAGCGCACATCTCACTAATAGCTATACAGTTTATAGTCATTTCACATGAGAAGGTATAAGTATTCCACATTCAACACAAGCACATATCATCACTTTCTAATGCGAAAGTGCATAGTCATATCTTTCAACTCATTAGAAGCTCAATTACTCCTTGCTGCATGTTAATAGCATTATGTGGTGTCATTTATAGGACCAATCAATAAACTGCATGAGGCCAGTGTGGACCTTATACGTAAGAAGGTAAGTTATGCAGGATCATATTTTATGTTGAGATCAACTACTGAATGTAGTCCATTCTGATCAAGAACTGTAATGAATGTCAGTCAAGATGGATACTTACCTCCACTGCCACCCACATTTACACGTGCTCTAGAAACAAACTCAGCCCAAATACTGCAGCAGAAAGTAGAACCACTCTCACAAGGTTGTGCTCTTATCACATCACAGTATTCCAGGAAGAGGAAATTCTCAGTCACATTATGAAAGCAGAAGTAAAACCTGCCAGTTCTGTTATCATATGTCCGATTCACATTGTGCCTTGATCTCAAATCATCCCAAGTTAGGTGAAAATGTTCCCAAGTGTTGCTGAGTATTATTTTGGATGCTTGGCTCTGCTGACAAAGTCTCACAGGAATACATAACTCTCCATACATTGTCACATTGAAAACATGATCTGCAAGTTTGCAATCATACATAAGTATCCACAGCATATCCAGAAGTACAGATGGTTTAGCACAACTTGCTGTATGTACTATGTACTACATTATTATTTCAATATACTCGTTGGTTTATATGTTGATGGGTGAGAAGGCAATATCCAGCCATATTCCTTCTCATCCATCAAATAATAGACTACTATGATTTTAGAAGATAGACAACTACTGTGCATGCGTGGTGCAAAAGTCGTTGCTGCGTGCATATTTAAAAAGGGTGGTCACTTCCATAGGCGCCATAGTCATGGCTGCGACCAGGGTCAAGAAGCAGTCAAGGGGTCAAGGGCTGTTTTGGTGTCGGTCAAGCAATCAAGGACAATTCAAGTTCAAACTTGGTAAAGCAGTCAAGATGTAATTCCGGATGGCCACATTTTTATGACCATTAACATCAGGAACAGTATACATGCAATCAAGTAGCTAGTGTTCAGAGGTAGATCTCTCGACCCTAGAACTCTAGCAGCAGGCTATTAAATTATGGCGAGCAGGCGGCGAGTCATAAAAGCCGACTAGCCGAGTAAAAAAGGGGAGTTTACATTTTGCACATGCGTCTTGCACATAGTGTAGTCAAGTGTGTGCGGTCAAATGGTCAAGGTCCCGTTTGCGATCAAGTGGTCAAGCAACAAAAGAGATGGTCAAAAATTTTTGACCCCGATCGCAGCTGTGACTACAGTGCCTATGGGAGTGGCCACCCCTTGTTTAATAAGCCTCAGGCTGCTGACCCATTTCTAGCTTTGGACGGCCCCAGCACGCGTACCAATCTCTCTAACAGTGGAAGAAAGTACCGTAAGTTAGCCATCTTCATCCGTAATGAAAGCTTATTCGTTGTTTCAGCAGTGGTTATGAGTGCATTCCAATTAGAGCACACACCATGGTTGCTATGCAACATATGCCCTGTGGGCTTTGAAATATGAACTACCGAATATGGGAAAATATTTGTCATGTAGGTTTATGGGAAATATTATGGGCATGTAAACTAAGCAAATAATAACAATATTTTTTTAGCACTGTGTTCAAAATTAATTCTTTGAGCAGCAAAAATTTCCCAATCTATATGGAATAGTATATAAAATTAAATGTTTAAGGTGGCAGGGAACCCTGTGTTTTCAAGGTCAACAAACCTGGAATCCAAGCTAATAGACTTCTTTGTCTTCTTAAATTAGTGGCACACAATCAGTTTTGGTAGTCTTCATCCGTTCACTGTCCGTAAAATTTTCCCCATTTCCTGTCGTCATTGGCATCCAATAATCAGTTTATAATTAAGATGTGGCCTGGCGGAACCCGGCCTTCATGTGGTGGTCGGAACGTTGAAGATAAGCTTAGATCGACTTCAACAAATATATATAAAAAAAAGAGGAGTTTTAGTAGAGTGCTGTAGTGTCAGTAGCTGTGAGTAGTGCGTAATGCCTGCTTGTGAAAGCTAGCTTGTGTCTAGAAGCAGCAGAAAGGCCACAGTGGCCAAGACTGTACTCACTGGGCAGGCCCAGGTCTTGCGATCGTATGCCAAGCCTAGTAGGTGACCATGGCCCGGTGCTTCGAGTGCTGGGCTGGGCTTTAACTAGAATGCGCAATATATCGTTGGTACTACGCTGCAGTAGACAAGAAAGCTGCAGAGGAGTTGTGTGTGAAACAGAACTGGTGAGTTGTTTAGCGACATAAGGGGGAGAGGTGGGGCTAGTGATGCTTGCTTCCACTCGTGAATGAGCCCCTCCCGTAGACAAGCTGTGAATTTTTCGAAATGTGCATTCATTTTGGTGCAGTCAAAGTTGTCCATTCCAAGAGTTAGTGACAAACATGAGTCTAGCCTGACTTTGAGAGTAGCTCTGAACAAACGTTGGCATAGATTTGAGATACATTGGTGGTTAGGACGCTACCTACAGTGAGTGTGTAGATGCGTCCATTGAGTGGCAATTTTGGGTTCATGAATATATTAATGAGCCACTAACACCCTTTTTAAAATTAGGCAAAGCAAGATTGCCCTAAAGCAAACCCTAACCCTGAAACTAGGAGTAACCCTGGTCCTGACTGTAAGCCAAGTTTATGTTTTCGTTAACCTCCGCCAAAAGACTTCACCGCCACCTTAAGCACCTGTTGATTGTACTACTTTCTTTGGGTGGAAATGTGTTCATTAAAGCAAGCTAACTATAGTACTCGAACGTTCATGCTTGCTTGCTTGCTTACGTTATCAAGTGTGCTGAGATGGGCTTGCTTGTTTATGATTGACAGTGTCTACAGCTAGCAGATTCCTCATGAACAGGCCAAATGAGGCCACATTATGTGCATTAGCATGTGTCCTTGCATTATGTGCTGAGACCTAAAATCCAACAACATCAAGTTCTAACAACAATCGTTTGTATTTTCGGATAAATAGTGCATGATTGGACCTCAGAAAAGGCTGCCTGCTGAACTTCAAATATGCAGAGGAAAATAAACTGATGGTATGATGCCGAAACAGTTACTACCAGAGGTACACATACTAAAATATGCATACATTTCATGTACCTTTTTCCAGTGAAGTTACTTGAGCACATGTACTGTAGCGAGAGTAACAATTCCTGCTCACCACTGCTCTCACTTGAATGCAGTAAACATCAGATGATGATGTCATGAAAACAGTGGTTTCATTCGTTAAATTGGCTCTTTCCACATTTGCATCTGATGTACTACAATTAGCCTTTGTATACAGCACCTCATAGCTGTTCACATTGCTACAGGACTGAGGTGGATTCCACATCAAAGTTCCTATTGTTCCTGCATAACAAGAATCTTCAACGACAGGTTTGTCAGAACAACGTGCATAGCCTGCATGTGTGTGTGTGTGTGTGTGTGTGTGTGTGTGTGTTCATAGTATTGGTATGTATGCCAGCCACAATGTACATACAAACAGTGTTCATGACATCAAAGTGCTAAGCCCTTGCAGTAAATAGTACTAACACACGGACTAATGCAAAAGCAGAACTGACTACTGTGCAGCACAATGGATGCATGCATGTGTGGAGTTACTGTACACACCATGCACACGCAAATGTCTCTCATGCTAGACTGCTTCACTTTCTGGTACATATAGGCAGTTGCAGCACATTAGATTTTTTTAAAGGGGTCAACTTTCACAGAAATAAATATACACACACAAACTGGTATACTAAATTGGGAAACAAGCTCTGAGAAAGGATGATTGATCTAATGCTGTTGTTGGCAAAAGAATACTAATCTCAGACTGTAGGCAAGTACAGCAAAAAATTTGTGTAGCTAGCTAGACACAGCATGATTGAAGAATCAACTTTGGTGTAGTCATAAAGCTTGACATCTATCTTGGTATGCAATTAAATAAAACCTCACTTCACACAAATTCTTGCCAGCATGAATTAATCTGTAGGTCACAACAGTGTCTAACCATCAGATGGAACAATGAAACACTGGAACAAAAAATTCCAGGAATGCAAGCCATGTCCCTTTTTCCATTAAAGTATCATGTCATTCCCAGACTTTCAAGGCATGCTGCTGAGTGACAGCTACCAAGCAGGTGGAACATAGAAGCATAGAACATGTATCCTGGTATAACTACACTTTAGCGAATAGGTAGTTGGAAATAACAGTGAGTTGAATTGCTGCATGTATGAACTTCAATTTCGAATGTTCGAGTGTATGCAGTACAGGGAAACCTCTCTAAGACAGACACCATAGGGACGACCACCCGGCATGTCTGTCATAGGGAGGTGTCCGTATTTCAGGGACTTCTGGTACTTTCTGATATAGGTATGGCAATGCATACTCAAGCTGCAAAGCTATGTTATCAGAACTTGATCTCTCCTGCCGTACAACTTGTACACAGGTGTGAAAGGCTAATGAAAGGCTATTTTTCACTAAAATACAGTATCAGGGGCAGAGAATCTTGCAGAAGAGCTACGTAGATCAGTGTCTGCCTGATGGAGGCCATTAGGGAGAGCTTTTTGTGTCCTCTATATGGACTATGGAGGTCCACATTTCGAACATCTGTAAACTACTCTGTGCAATATAGAGATAAGTTCTGCATCTTTTGTCTGATTTAGCAAGGTGTCTGCTATAGAAAATGTCCATTAATAGAGGTTTCACTTTAGAACATTTACTACATGTGTACATAATCAAAACATCAGTAGGCAAAGTAGAGGAAACTGGCAGTCACTGCTAATTCTAACCCTAACCATGAGCTGCCAGTGCTCTGACTACTGAGCTACAACTAGAGGGTAGAGAAGGCTAGTGTATGGTTGTCCTATGAATAGCTATGTGTAGAACCCAGTGACATCAGGATATACTCGGGTGTATTAACGCATAGATAATATTATCTATGATTAAGGCGTGACTTAACAATTTTGTGTATTGCAGACAAGATTGTGAAGGTTTATTTTTGATCCACGGAAACTGGTGATGTGTGGTAGCTAAGTTTTAATAGTGCTGGTTCTGCTATCAAAGTATTGATCTTCCAGTGTGTTAGTCGTTACTTGGCACCTACAATAGAAGGTGTTTCAGGTCATATGGCAGCATGATTTGTGTAGTGAATATACATTAGCTTGGAGCTCATTTTCATGTAAGTAGAGGTACCCATGGAGGGCAAGTAGAAAACACTGAAGTATGGAAACCAAAGTGTGGAAACGGAAGTGCGGAAACAGAAGTACGGAAGTGAGAAGAAAAGCTGCCTGTCGGTGTCTTGTGCCTTACTGACTCCCGACTGTGTGTGTTAAGGCCTTGTAGCCAAATGGCTCACTGTCTCCCAGCAATCTGCGAGCCAGATCCTGGGATCTCAGGCTGCAGTGAGCGTCACTATCATGATGCCACGGTAAGTGGCCAGACCCAACGCAAGACTAGCAGTGAGTGGGCCAATCATGCAGGCTCTATACTCTCAATGTGTTTGTGACAGTGATGCAGATGCGAGTGCTGTCATAGTTCCCTGCCGAGAATCTTCGCCAGTGGGTCAACCAGTTATAGAACTATTCATGACATATACTAGCAAATATATTCACCGTAGTCTCGACAAGACTACAGTCGGCGTGTCATGCTAAAGGACTGTGTTTAGTGCTCACTGGAGTCTGAGGTCCCAGTATCCAGCTCTCACATCGCTTGGAGACAGTCACGCTCTGACTGCAAGCCACAGTTAGGAGTCAGTAAGGTACTAGATACCGACAGGCGGCTTTTCTTCTCACTTCCGTACTTCCATTTCCGTACTTCCGTTTCCGTACTTCCGTTTCTGCACTTCAGCGTTTTCCACTTAAATTGCCCCACACAGATGCCTAAAATTACGTGTAAAGTTTTATTGAATGCACAAGATGCCTGCCTATTTTTACAGGTAAAATCTCACTGCTTGCATGGGATGCCTACTGTCTCAGGTAAACGTTACATAGGAACGCCTCTACTCATTGTTAAAATGGGCAAACTTTTACTGTTTGCATGGGGTGCCTAAGTTCACAGCGGGATGCCCATATTTACTGTGATAATGGGCATCCCGATGCCTATATTCACGTAAAAATAGGCATCCGGGATGCCGCGTGTTTCTGGGGATGCCTATATTCACTACAACAAGCACAACTTGTTTATGCATAGATTATATAGCTCTTACCGGGATGGGTGACGGCGTGATTTTCGCACCCCACTCCGCGTTGGCCCGGAACTGGATTTACTTCCTGTGTGCTACGTTTGGAACTATAGCTGTGACAGTTCTGATGACTGCGCTGCGTTACTTGCCTACGAGCATAGATAAAAGAGTTGTAACGACTCTATCTATGCTACGAGTGAGAAACGCTAGTGCCGAGTGTCATCTTCTTTCCAAGTGCCGTGTCAATAGTGTCAACTGCTTTCCAATGGCCTTCCTGGAGCTACCCAGAGCCTATTGAAAATAGTGATTGAACTATGGGTATCAATCCGTGGTTTTGCATTTGCCAGCTCCTTCTGGATTGAATTATATAAACAAGCTTCCAAGAAAACAATCCAGAGATCAAAGGCTTAACGTAAGGAATGTACAGTACTCTAGTTCTTCCACTGACTGACCCTGCATTATTGTTGTACTTGCATGCACTGTGATTGTTGTAGTTGTATCAATATTAGTCTTTTTCAAGTGACATACATGCAATAATAGATTAAATGTGCAGTTAATTTGAGTTGTTCGACTTGTATACTTTCTCCGAGGCTGAGGTCTGTTCTCTTTCTCCATGGTTAGGGGCTCTGTGCTTTTTTTCCCTCGACAGTTGCCCTTGACACTGTCAAGGCAAACAGAGTTAATCACTTGAAGCTTTTGAGTGTTCTTACAGAACTCAGTCACAGTAGGATTCTCATTCACATGGCCTCTCTGACGTTGACAGCCAAAGAATTTCTCATGGGGATCTTGACTGATTCTCTCACTTAAAAAGACCTCAACTCCGGGGACACAGTCAGACATGTCACTTTATATCTCTTCCTCTCCTCATTCTTCTTGTGTACACTTAGTCTAAACTTCCTCCCCATCCTGATTGAGAAAAAAAATGGTACCATGAACAGATGTAGTACAATCATTGTATTCTGTAGCTTCTTTCAGGGACAAACGTCACATGCACAAGAGTAGGTAATTCCCAGGGTCAAAACTGGTGAGCAAAGCAATGATTTCAATACTGAGGTGCATGATGCAAAAGTTCACACACAGAACAGTGGCTCAAAGATACTGTTGGAGTTAGTGCAGTAATAGTATGTTACTAGAAGGTCCACAAAACCTGTGGCTGACAAGTCAGCTAGCTCATCAAGTGTCAAAGTTTGGTAAAAGAACTGTACACAACCACATATAAAGAAACAGCTCATGCAAAACTTTAGCTCAAATGCTACCAAATGCCAGGGTTGGATGACTTATAGGGCGTACCCACTCTGAAATACAGGTCCACAAAATTTATGAGCCACCTTTAACACCCCAATGTTCCTAATGAAAGCGGCAAACTCTGGTGCACAAACGTACCAGAACGCTCCCCAAATAATGCCCACATCAAACTTAGCTCACCTGTCCCGTCCATAAACACTGAGACCGTTTCTCTTGGTCTTCTGCTTCTCTTTCGCTGTTTCCTTGCAATATCTGGCTACCTTCCGAAGGTAAGGACGCATGCAGAGCTGCGAAATTCCACACATTTCGCACAACGCGGAGTGGGTAAGGTGCTTATGTATTGCAATGTATGGGCGCACGTGATCCGTTACCTATCCTGGTAAGAGCTATATAATCTATGGTTTATGGGAATCCAAAGTAAAAGTTGTGAGAGAAGCAGGTTTATTAGGTTCCCCTGCTGCTGATACAACGGTTAACTTACGTACTCGACTTTGCTAACGTAACAACAATGGCCAGCGGAACGAGTAGCCAGTTGACCGTGAACAAACTGCGTTCACCCATGGTACGTAAAGCCCGGTTCTACACGTCACATGGACCGCTTGGTCTGCATAATTGTATTCATACAGTCATATATCTCGTGATGATGTAAATTATGGCGGTGGTTCTCGTCGTATTTACTGTGATGCAAGTAGCGGCATCACTTTGCAAAGGTAAGTTACCATGCATAATTTGCGCCTCACTGGCATATTCAATTTAACGGTACTGTTGTTTATAAGCGAAGGAAGCCTAATAGGAAGAAAGGCAGAAGTCTGCACTGCCTTTGTAGGTCTCTTTGAGAGTCACTTTTGCAACAGGAATCAAATGCCAGGTGGGGGTTATTCTAATCCTGCTGATAAAACATAGCCGTTGCATATAGAGTGAGGTCAGGTTACAAAGATTTGTTTGCGTTTGTAGAGCATGCAGCAAGTCAGTAGCCAAGTGTGCACTTCACTGAAGTGTCAAAGTGAGTTGTAGCTCAGTGTAGGCGGTTGGATTGGTAAGACTAAAACGTTAGCCATACACAATGTATGCACTTTTACATTATGATACTACACTATATACTTTCTTTCCATGCACTCGGGGTGTAATGAAAATGAGTGCATGAGAAGAATTTGACTTTTCTGGCAATAACCTACTTACATATTCCCTATATATATGCCATCAGGTCAGATTGTCTTCTTACAAGAGCCAAAGAATGTGACAGTATCAGAGGGGGCAGATGCATTCTTTGCCTGCACTTATCATGGTACCACTGGGGTTCCAGTCTGGAGAATTGCTAACAACGTGTTTGTTGCCAGTGCCCTCCCCCCAAGACATTCATATAATGGGTCTGGTCTGGTTATAAGCAATGCGGATTTATCTCTGAGCATGAATTCCTATTCCTGCTTCTTCAGTATTCACATTGGAGGAGGACAGTTTATGGACATTGAAAGTACAACTGGATTTCTTGTTATTGCAGGTTTGTAGCATCATCAAGTACTATAGGACATTGTGCACTGCATACTCATATATTATAAATGCGAAGTGGACACCATGTTAAGTCTCAAGTTTGAATACAGCAGAAACACTAATATCCCTGAAAAGCAGCTCCGATCCTTTTACGTGCTGATTTTCTAAATCAACTTGCTGAATATGCTACCCCTTACTGTGGATTAACACATAAATGTAACATAATAGTGTCCGTGTTCCTCTTTCTCCATAGCAAGTGCAAGTTCAACCTCAGCTTATTTAAAACCATCACAGTGTAAGTGAACCAATGTGCACATAGGCCAATAAACCCATTTCAAGTGTAAAACTGTTAGTAGCTCTCCACTCTTGGATGCTACTCTTCAAGTATTTTTTCACGTAGCCACCTCTTTTATCTGCAGCATCTGCCTGGAGATACACAGAACCCACAATTCACTATCATGCTACTACTGTATTTGTAGAGCTAACCATCACTGTTTCAATGTTGGAGCAGTCATTACACATTCTGGATAGCAGAGCGCAGCCAGTTGCAACAGACCTTGCTTTACCTCTGACACCTGTGCAACTTAACCTCACCCTTGTGATTGGTATGGTACATACATAGAAGCACTCTGCAAAATGATCTGATATTGCCAAGGAGTTGAATTAAGTTAGTAGATCCCAATTGCTGAAACAGCCTATAAGGCAGAACCATTGATGAAGTTTACACACACTCATAGCAACAAACCAGCCAAATTAAGATAAATGCATGTTCAAATGGTGAAAAAAGAAAAGTGAAAAACCAGAAACTGACAAAATGCATTGGATACTGGCTTGGTCTGAGCAACCAGCTGTCAGCTCTCACAATCCATTTTGCGCAGGTCACAACCCAGTTTGTGCTGTCAGAGCTCTGTTAGGGGTCGACTAGAAAAATCTCCATAGCAGGAAAGAATGACCCAGCATGGCTTCTTTCCTGACAAAGAAATAACAATGGTACACACTGGGTGACTGCGACTGAGTCACTCACTTGTGCAGTATTCGATATAGAGGATTGTGAGGGCTGTTAGTTATCCAGCAGTCACAGCTGAGCAGTCAGAGTACTGGCGGCTCAAGCCAGGTGCCCTCGGTTTGACTCCCAGAGAGTGCCAGTTTTCACTTTCCTCTAGTTTCAACTATCGAAATGGATTTATTTACAGCCGAGGCAAGATGATTTAAAACAAGGCAAATTTAGTTCTGCAGGTTACTCTCCTGTTGTAGCCCTAATACACGAACCAAGTATTTAAATGTATGTTATACAGAGCATAAGAAGTTATTTTTATGTTTGTGCTCCTTCGACTCAATGTCACAGCTGAAGCATGCAATGTTGATTCATTGAGTTCAGAATCTGTAAATGTAGCTAAGTCCCATGATCTGTTGGCTTTGCAGGAATGGTTGCTGGTGTGGGAATTTCACTGCTCATTACCACCACCCTCATTACAGTTACATGTATCTGTGTTATTGGACAAAAAAGACAAACACTGAGAACAATAGGTGAGTCGTGTAAACTGATAAACTGATATTGTTTAGAGTAGGGTTTATGGATAAGACATACTACTTTGTTTATATAGCTATAGCTATAGGTACATGTATCGCAATGTATAGTTGCATGTGTATTATAACTGCAGGAAAAGAAGTGTCATCTAAAACCCAGGAGCAAGTGGACATCAAGATGAAAGAGAATTTAGCGTATGAAATCTCTCCTTCAAGAATAAAGATGACAGAAAATCAAGCTTACAGTACTCTTCCCATGCATAGCTAACAGATCATAGTTTATTATTCCAAGACCCTTGATTCAATGTAAGTCTGAGTGTGAGACTCCCTGGAAGATTAATACTCTTATACCCACTCATTCCCAGGTTACTTCCCAGTACTCGCTATATGAAACAAAAGCTGGCAAGGAGCCTAGGAATAAGGCTAATTCTTTGCTCTTAAATTCAGAGTTGTATATTTATTGGTATGTGTTTTGAAATGCATCAACAACATTTATATTGAAAGTTTATATTTCATTTGAAAAGACACCTCTATAGGACTAAAAAATATTTGCCAATTTTTTGCAAAAGCTGTAAGACAAAATCTAGAATGGAAAGCTTGACAGTTGTTAGGATATAGCCATTAGCTACAAAAGAGAAGTCACAACCACAGATAGTGTACGTTATACGCATTTATACCATTAAGGGTGTGCTGCAGCATAATCAATCATGTGCATGGTATGAGGCAAAAAAGAAGTGAAAGAGCCAGTCACCAATAATCAATCTCAAGGTCTCTGGTTTGAGCTGCTAGTAATCTGGCTAGCTACTGAGCTACAGGGCCACCGAGCAACCCCTCACAATCTTCTATATGTACTGAGCAGCAGGGTTGTAGTAATTGAAAAACCAAATGTAATGACTACGTAATCATTACAGGTTTTCAAACACAGTAATTTGTAATTGTAATTTCACTTCACAACAACTGATGTAATTTGTAATGCTGAACAAAAGGCATGTAATTGTTTGCAGCGGGTAGTAAAATACCAATTACAAGTTTAATTACAATACTTGGGTGCCTCGTTCCCAACTGTTCTGTCTCTACATCTTTTTCACACTCGAGTGTAAACATGGCAAACTCAGCACACTCAGCTGACCACATGCTGTTCAAGATGTGGCAAGAGCATGCTTTGTCAGCACATTTACCAATTCATGACTACTTCGACCTGTAATTTAACAATGTAATTTGTAATTCTGTCATTTTTCTGTAATTGTAATCATTACTCGTAAGCAACCTTGGTAATTGTAATGGGTATTAATTGACAATTCAGGCTCAAGTAATTGTAATCAATAAAACCATGCCAGAACTCAATTACTACAACCCTGCTGAGCAGATGGTACTAAATGCTCTGGTCACAACACCTCATTATTATGACCCCATGATGTCAGTTCCTGCATTGCACATTGCTCTGACATGTCTGTGGCATGTGGTATGACTCCAGATATTATTTTCTTTCCACTTAAATTAACTGGGCAGTGATAATTTTTTCAAGTTTTCGGCACTGTTGTTGAGTGGTTTCTCTGCATGACTCCAAATCTTACAGAACATCAGCTCTAAATATAAAACACATGCTTTATGTCTTCAATGAAGTTGCAATTATTGGGCTAGTTTGCAATACACATAGAAACAGTTTTTTTTAATTTTTTTTTTACTTAACCAGTTTTGAAGCTATGAAGTATAAACATGCACCAGTCCAGGAGAACATGTAGGTAACAAAATGTACAGAATGTGGAAGACAATGTTGAAGCAAGGGTGCATGGGACTACTATAGCTGTGGTGATGGTGAAGAGCACTTACAGGTGGTATATATCCAGGTGAAAGCCTAAGGTTCAATGATGATGAGGCTTTTTTGTTCAATTTTCTTTTTACCAGTTAGGGTTCTGTCATATCAGAATCACTTCTTTCCACTGAATGGTGTAGCTTGTTAGCTATCATGACATGCATTGCTGTGCCTTCCTATTGTGTCACAGTAAGTTGCATACTGTTTGGAGGTGGTGGGTATCCTGCACTAGAGCAGAATGTCCTGGGGGGCAATCTGCATCATCATGCAGATTCAAATTCAACTGCAGCTACATTGGGCGCATCTGCAAACAGCTGTATACTAACATGCTTGATTTTTAGAATCAGTCACCAAAATTACAAGCCACAGAATTAGCCCAGAGCTACTATATCAGGTGACTATACTCAGCTATTTAAACTACATTGTACAACTGCATTACAGCACATCACAATGACATCATATCATGCATGTATGTATATAACTGACAGTTTTCTTTCAATCTTACAGTGTTTTATGCAAGATCTACAATCATAATTCTTCCTAGAGCTAACACTGTCTAATGCTCTTGTTCTTTGATTCTGAAAACTGCACCTTGCATTCATGGCTAGAATCATGGTGGCCTACCCAGACATTGATGGAGAACATAAAGCTTTAGTACCTCTGTCATTTGGACAGAGATATGTTTTCTGGTGGGTCTTCTGCATCTTTTTCAGATTGTCTAGGCCAATTAATAGCCACATTCCCAGGCCCCACCCAGTTTTATGTCGCTTGCAGTACTGCAAATTTCAAACCAATCTCTGCCAGCTTTTGTTCAGAGCCACTCTCAAAGTCAGGCTAGGCTCATGTTTGTCACTACTCATGGAATGGACAACTTTGACTGCACCAAAATGAATACACATTTCAAAAAATTGTCTATGGGAGGGAGTGGAAGCATGGATTGCTAGCCTCCCTCTCCCCATTATATTGGTAAACAACCCATGGCTCTGTCACTATTCAGCACTCTTGTGTACTGGAGTGTAGCACCAATGTAGTTATGTTTTGATGATGTAGAAGCTGTCTCACTGATGTTCTCTTGTCATACTCATCCCATGGAAGACTTGAATACCTCAGACCACCTTAACAGTTAGCCTGAGGCATGGGGTGTGTCCTCTGGATCACTGTGGTGCAACAAAGCTGATCAGAGTAGACTGGGAGAAAGCTTGGAAGAGTGGTTTGCTGGAGGCCTTCACTGCTGAAGTACAGACTGGGCTAGCTCCCCTGTTGAAAAATGCATATGATGATGTGGAGCAGTTTGATAGGGAGACTGAATTTGTGGCAGGAATGTTGGTTGATGCAGCAGAGCATCTTCTTCCCTGCACCTAAAAAGGCCAACAAGATGGAGGGATGATATTCTCAGTTCCTTGTGTGGACAAAGTAGAGTGGCTCATTCAGCTTGGAAGGAGGCTGGTTGTCCGTTGGAGGGTCCACTCTATGAGGAGAAGGGAAGGCTGCGGCGGGCTATGAGGATGAGAGTGTGATTTTGTGCTGCTCAGGCAGAGAGAAAGCAGATCCAGAGGAGAGATAGAACGTTTGCATCTGGCAACAGATACAGGTTCAATGCCCCACAGCAGAGGAAGTCAAGATGTTGTAAGCTGTTAATTATCAGTGATCCAGAAGAATTTCTTTTTTTTTTGAGAGGCTTGAGATGGTGTTCCTGGAGGCTGATCTGCCTCATGTGAATCAGACTGCCTATAGAAGGTCGGTGTCATGTGCTAATGCTGTATTTGGTAATTGCCAGGTATCTGCAAGGTGGAAGCAAGGTGTGGATATGTTTGTACGACTTGCAGAAGGCTTTCGACTTGGTAGAATATTCTGTGCTATTAGAGAAGCTGTATATGGGATTGGGGTTAATGGCAAGATATAGCGACTTCTCACAAGTTGGTATGAAGTGGATTGTGCTCTGTGGAAATGGACAGAAGGCCGTCTGCAAGCTATCCAGTTGAGAGGGGAGTGAAGCAAGGGTCGGTGTTATCACCTGCATGCACTCTTTCTTCTGGTGATGGATCCTATTCTTAGATAGTTGCAGGCAACAGGGCTGGGGCTATCCATCAATAACTTCTATGCTGGAGGTTTCATGCATGCAGATGAAATCAGAACTCTAGCAACTAGTTTGGAATCCTTGGAGGCACAGACGGCTGTAGTAAAGAGAGGTTTGCAGTAAGGAACCTCCTGAGGTTGAACGTTGAAATATGTGAGATTGTGATGTTCTCGAGTGATTGGCGGATTACAATCCCTGAGTGTGAGGTGGATTGTGTGGTTATGCCAGCAGGGGATGTGGGGAAGTGTCTAGGGTATTGGGATCTGCTGGCAATGCAGTCAATAGAAGAGAACATCGGGAAAGCAAGTAGGCCACTGTAGTAGGCCACGGGTCGGGAGTTCAAAGGGACCGAAACCCGTGGTCATGCGAGGACCGGGAAGGGTACTCCCCTGAAGACCAGTATTTTTTTGAGCATATCTCCCAAAAACAGTAACTAACCGCCCCATCCATTTGAGCCATAAATGCCCCACCCATTTAAGTCATAAATGCCACACCCATTTAAGCCATAAAATGCCCCACCCATTTAAGCCATAAAATGCCCCACCCATTTAAGCCATAAAATGCCCCATCCATCTAAGCCATAAATGCCCCATCCCCATCTCCCTTTATGTTTTAACTTCACACTTTTATGTATGTGTGAAATTTTGAACATCGATGTGCCAGCGGTGTTGGTGCTCCCCCACTCGACACATGCGAGGACCGGAAAGGGTACTCCCCTGAAGACCAGTATTTTTTTGAGCATATCTCCCAAAAACAGTAACTAACCGCCCCATCCATTTGAGCCATAAATGCCCCACCCATTTAAGTCATAAATGCCACACCCATTTAAGCCATAAAATGCCCCACCCATTTATGCCATAAAATGCCCCACCCATTTAAGCCATAAATGCCCCACCCATTTAAGCCATAAAATGCCCCATCCATCTAAGCCATAAATGCCCCATCCCCATCTCCCTTTATGTTTTAACTTCACACTTTATGTATGTGTGAAATTTTGAACATCGATGTGCCAGCGGTGTTGGTGCTCCCCCACTCGACACACAACTTCTGAACATGCAGGTACAGATAAAGTCTGTCGGCCTTGCCAAATGGGGAACCCGCAGCATCTTTCAATGGATCCACCCGAAGACGCACGTGTTCTAACAACCATAATACCTCAGGCATGCCTTAGACCTAAACAGCATAACAATAAGCACCAGGCTAGACTTCTCACTGTGCATGAAGGAATATCTCTCCAATAATAATTCCTTGCCCGAGCCCCATTCCCATTTCCAAAGTTAACCATAGTATACCCCCTTGGTGAAGAGATAATTGAGCCGGAGGCTGAGGTGGTGGATAGTGAGAGTATCCGCTCAGGCAATGTGCTTGTACAGTCAACCCACCCAGGCCCGCAACCCCGTCCGCAGGGGATCTCCACCTAGCTACCACAGTGTATTTAATTGCGAGAGGAAGGACAGCTGTAGTCAAAAAGACCCCGTCTTTATCCATCTCCACATAGATGCATGTGTATAAAGTATAAAGCCCTTATCCTAACACAGCCTGACCCAGCCCGTAGAGAAACCTACAGCATGCACACAGAGAGGTTTTAGTATCTGAGCTTACTGTTGTAACTAGGTCACAAGCAAGCCTTCCACAGCTTAGTCAAATACATTTTTACAACCCCCAGTCCCATTCCCATTTTCCAAAGTTAACCATAGGATACCCCCTTGGTGAACGGTGAGTGAGCTTCACAGTAGTAACTCAAGTGTGAATGAGCTTCACACCCGTAGCGTAACTGTGAGTGAGCCTCACAGTAGTAACTCAAGTGTGAATGAGCTTCACACCCGCAGCGTAACTGTGAGTGAGCCTCACAGTAGTAACTCAAGTGTGAGTGAGCCTCACACTCGTAACGGTGAATGAGCCTCACAGTAGTACATGTAACTGAAGTGTGAATGAGCTTCACATTCATAATTTAAAAATGTGAATGAGCTTCACACTCGTAACATAATGGTGAGTGAGCTTCACAGTAGTAACTCAAGTGTGAATGAGCTTCACACCCGTAGCGTAACTGTGAGTGAGCCTCACAGTAGTAACTCAAGTGTGAGTGAGCCTCACACTCGTAATTTTTAATGTGAATGAGCTTCACACTGTGAGTGAGCCTCGCAGATAACACAGAGCAGCCCCAACCCAGCCCTAGCCCTAGCTCAGCCTTATGGAACCGACTACACCCCTAGGCGTACCGTTACTATAGAGGTTCTGCATGTGATGTCATCAAAAGGGTTAAATTTATTAATTTTAATTTAATAGTGTTGCCAATTTTTCTAGGCAATAAGGAAGGTCTAAATAGCTTAAATCTCAAGTGAAAATTCTAAATTAATGATAGTTGATTTTATATAAATTGTCAAAGTTTGATCTTTTAGCATTAACTTGTATGGCGAGTGGCAAATTTTGCCACTCGCTGTACAAATCCTATGCAAAATGTTTGACTTTAAGAATTTATATAAAATCAATGGAAAGGAGTTAGGCCTTCATATTTTAGATTTGAGTTAGCTGGACCATCAGTATTACCTGCAAATGTTTGGAATGGCTAATTATGAATTTTAAATTGGTCATGACGTCACTGCAGAACCTCTATAGTAAAGCACACGCCATAACTAGCGTAACAATGCCGTTACTAGGATAGGTACGCCGTTACTAAGAGAAGCACGCTCCCATTTAAAGCCCGTCGACCGAGTATCACACACAAACAACTAATAATACTCACCGTGAGATGGTCGCCGCAGTACAGACTCAAATAATCTTCGGTACAGGAGCGCCTACCAGCGAAGAACAAGCCTCCCAGACGTTCCACCAAGACGACACGATAGCGAGCCAGAATCCCGTACCGTACGTTAACCGTTCGCCCATCCCCTAGTTATTGTAAGTTAATATGATAACTCCACCCATTAAGCCCCACCCCCAATTTGTTTAGTAATTTGTATAAGTAACAGCATGGTTTCGAGTGCAATTTGGGATTAATAGCACGAGTGAATGGCTGTTAATTGCACGAGGCGAAGCCGAGTGCAATTATGCCATTCATGAGTGCTATTAATCCCAAATTGCACGAGAAAACATGTTGTTACTTGTTAATCATAAACTTCGCCTAGTTTACAGTATGCCATAATAAGTATGAGTATGTATGTGATGTGGTGGTTTATAGTATACAAGTTTACAGTAAACTGTATAGTTTACACCAAATTGTTGTCACTTACATGTTACAAGTTTACATTATGTTAATATAGTTTACAGCAAATTGTTGTCGCTTACAAGTTACAAGTTTACATTATGTTAATATAGTTTACAGCAAATTGCTACTGACCAATCAGTAAGCGATTACACCTTGCATGGTTTTGTAGTTTTTGTATTTTTTGTCCAATCAGAATCTTTCCTACCTGTGCAATTACAAAAATAATTGCACACCTTTCTATGGGAGTAAATGTATTGACACTAAATAAGTATATGATTAGAATATTTATAGCACTGTGAATGCCCATAGCACTATGTGCCAACCAAAAGCTGGGCTCCTCAAAGCAAACCTTAGGCGGGGAGTGGTCCCGCCCTTTCTGTAGTAGGCCACGGGTCGGGAGTTCAAAGGGACTGAAACCCGTGGTCATGCGAGGACCGGAAAGGGTACTCCCCTGAAGACCAGTATTTTTTTGAGCATATCTCCCAAAAACAGTAACTAACTGCCCCATCCATTTGAGCCATAAATGCCCCACCCATTTAAGTCATAAATACCACACCCATTTAAGCCATAAAATGCCCCACCCATTTAAGCCATAAATGCCCCACCCACCCATTTAAGCCATAAAATGCCCCATCCATCTAAGCCATAAATGCCCCATCCCCATCTCCCTTTATGTTTTAACTTCACACTTTATGTATGTGTGAAATTTTGAACATCGATGTGCCAGCGGTGTTGGTGCTCCCCCACTCGACACACAACTTCCAAGGGGACTGTGACAACTGGCTGATGACACAGCCACTAGTAGAGAGGGTGGAGACTTTTCGGGCAGAATTGGTGAAGAGAAGTCTCAAGTGGCCAAAGCATCACTCTAATACTGCTGCTACGTTGGTTATTGGGATGCAGTCAGTGAAAGAGTATAGGATTCTGGAAAGCGAGTGCTGAATGCCAGTAAGAGAACAGTGGAGTCAATGTGTGACAATATGTCTTTGTTGTGTTCGGTAAGGAACTAGAGGAGGTCTGTGGAGCATACCCGAGGTCTCCAGACCTTAAGTAGACTAATGAGCCACCATGGGAGGGGTAACCGACCCTGTCCCCTCTGCGATAGTACCCTGCTGGAGGTCTTGGTGATGGGCCACATTTGAGCTGAGCACTTGATAGAGCTGAGACTGGACCAAGAAACTGATGTTGATTAGTTGCTCAACCGATTTGTGGACCTGAACGTTAGCTTTGTAGCAAAATTCAGGAATTTGTACAGTTCTGTCCCTTGAGACAGTCTTCTTTTGTATATGTATACCTTTGTGCTCCATGTTAATTTGTACATCTCTGGCTTCTTCAATAAACCTTCGACCTTTGACCTGGGAGCATTTTGATTTCAGACCTTCTGAGATCGTTTTCAGTCCCGTTTTGGGGTGAAATAGCAAGAGTTGGACGACCTACTGCCAAATCTAGTCATTGTGTTTGAAGCCTTTAAACGCTCGCACAATTTACATAGTTACTTTTGCACAGACTTACTAAGTATACACGAAGGGCTGCAAAAAGGAGTTCATGGAACCCATAGAACCCCCTCTAGATCCGCCACTGCTACCCAATGAAATACAGTCTTGGCCACTGTGGCCTTTCTGCTGCCTCTACACACAAACTTGCTTTCACAAGCAGGCATTACGCACTACTCACATTTACATGACACAACAGCACTCCACTAAACTCCTTTGCAAAAAAAAATTACACCACAAGTGGAATATAGTAATGAATGAAAAGCCACCAAAGTGTATGTCCAATGTTTTAGCCTTTCTTTCCCAGCCTGAGAGGACTTACTGAAGTTTGACACCACACCTTGAAACAGTTATCATTAAAGTATCTACTGTGGAAGTGCTAAGGTCAAGAGCTAATCCACGGCTATTGCACAGGGCCATACATTTGCCATCAATGAATTGGATCTATGGTGACACAGGATTTTAAACATTTGAAAATATGCAAATTTTTTTTAAAACCACTGCTAACCTGAGTTATGATCAAAAATGTTGACACTTCAGTGACCACACAAACTTCATCCCAACTTGCAACTCTGGAGCCTTGCTACGGTATGTACATTGCTAACAAGCTAGATCTATTAGCTACAACTTTTCTGGTAGCAGACTACTGATATATACAGCACGGCCACACTGAGCTACATGTCACTTTGACACTTCAGTGAAGTGCGCAAGTAGCTACTGGCTTGCAGCACTACAGCACATCCCGTGTGCCCACAGCACTTCACAATTAAGCCAACGACGTCTCTTAAAAGGCTTTGTGTGGTGTTTTTAGGTCCTACACAACTCAGATATAGATACCACACAAATTGGCAGCTTGGCCATCTTCTGCCCAGCCAGTTAACACTTAACACTTAGAAGTTGGCTGGCTTTGTTCATCATCTTGTCTCTATATACATGGCTTCAATTACCACCAATTAGCACTACTGGATACTTAGACCATAGATAGTGGAGTGACATACCTGAGCTCCATGTGCAGTTTTATACCCAGCTAGTGTATATCATGGCGTACGGTAGTACGCCATATGTAGGGATGACCCCGAAAAAAATCATGGCGTACGGTAGTACGCCATATGTAGGGATGACCCCGAAAAAAAATGGCGGCCACATTCAAAGTGCACAAATGACACGCTCGAAATGTCCGCGTTAGATAAGTCAACGGCCTCCATGAGCCATATCAGACATTATCGAGTGCTTCCATGGGCAACAGGATCGTTAAATTTGCTGGAAAGCATCGCTAAGTACCTGACAGTCAAGTCGCTAAAAAAGGCAAATCGTCTATCTTCTGACTTCTTCTTCTTCTTCTTCTTCTTTTGCTCACCACGATAGCACGACAACGGCTGAAGCTATTACAACGATTCAAACGCGAAAGATCAGCATAAATTACTGGGTATTGTACCCACCACTCATCGTTCTCAAAGAAAGAAGTCGAATTAATCGGCGATTCTCAGGTAACCCCACGCTTATGCTTGCTGCTATACGCCATTTTGTTAGAATAGAATATTCATAGCGATTACGTCAACAGAAGTTCAACAGCTACAGCACGTGAAGTTGGCATGCAGCTGCGGTTATTCTACTTCCGTAGAGAACTTGACGATCGATTGATTCCCAAACGATTGCATATGTTGCTACTTTCATACAGCAGTTGACGTACTTGTGCTGGATTTGACAAGGAACGCAGTATGCGTAACGTCCACAAGAAACGGGCGCGGGATAAGCAGAACTATCTGCGAAACAAAGAAAGCAAAAGGCAAGCGTCCCGTAACAAGTACTGGAAGAACCCGGAAAAACACTCTTACTCTCCAAGGGTTCCTTTACCACAGTTATGCCTTACCTCTTTATGACCTATGTACCTGCCACCCACCATACACAACCTACACACACCTGCCCACAATGTATAACCAGCTATAGAAACTGTTCCTTGGACAACACACAACATACAGTGTTACAACCCTGTCATACAACAGAACAGGTAGACAGTCATGTATATACCACAGTGCCTTAGAACAACCACTCACACACACATGCACATACCCAATTAGACAACAGTTACACCCATGATTCCATTGTCAAGTGGATAAGTGCAAACAGCTAACATCCTCCAGAAATCCATCAACATCAACAATAAACTACATAACAAGTCATTTCACTTGGGGTGTGGTTACACAGCAACAACAAAAAAACAACAGAAACAAGTCACAAAAAAGTTTGCCAAACGCAAACAAGCACATGTAGGGATGAAATCCTCAAAAACCAACCAAACAAGACGGGAACGACACCACAATACTTTTACACCATCCCTACATCTTGTGCCATTTTTCCACCTGTACACAACACAAAACCCTCTACATTTGTACTTATTAGCCCACACCAACCACAAACAAACATAGTACTTCACTCCATTCAACTATCTCACAAAATAACCCATCCTTCACAAAGCATTACAAAATTACCACTACTCACTTCACAGCCACCTGTATACAAGACAACCCATATCTATCATGCTAAACAGGCATAAAACTTAACAACATAATGCACATTCCAACATAACACACACACTCACCACTCCTCACTCACTCCACACCTTCTACACACAACTTGGACCATACCTGCTACACTCAGTAGCAACCACCAACAACACAACATACTATGCACAACACACCCACGCCACACCCTTCCATCTACAAGACAACCCTCTTCTACACACAACTAAAAAACAAATACAAACACACAGTTTTGGCAAAATGGCACAAGACGTAGGGATGGTGTAAAAGTATTGTGGTGTCGTTCCCATCTTGTTTGGTTGGTTTTTGAGGA
Source organism: Agelas oroides (assembly GCA_949130485.1). Classification (NCBI taxonomy): domain Eukaryota; kingdom Metazoa; phylum Porifera; class Demospongiae; order Agelasida; family Agelasidae; genus Agelas; species Agelas oroides. The sequence goes on along the minus strand of OX422183.1, from coordinate 11,886,013 downwards.
TTTCATCCCTACATGTGCTTGTTTTCATAATACAGGTGAAGAACACATTTAGCACTTAACCACTTATTGCTAGATAACAGCTAATGTACTGTACCAGCTCAGTGGCTGATTTCACGGGTTGGCACAACCTTTTTTGTCAGTAGGACCATGTTTTCATTTAACCCTCTGTCTTTCACCCTTGCTTACCACACCCTTCATACCCATGGCCTTTCTTTAGTCAAAGTTTGTGCTCTAATGGCCTGGCACCTATACCCGATACTTTGCACTTTGTATGCAGTTACCATTTTCTTTCCACTTGGGGTTTGGTTATGCTCGGAAAAACAAAACAAAAAAAAAAGTAGATCTAAACTTATCTTAAAAGTTTCAACCTCCACATCAGGGGTTCTGCCAGGCCACATCTTAACTAATTTAATTATAACGGTTGCCAATGCCAGCTGAAAGCTGGGAAAATTATAGTGACAGCGAAATGTTGAAGATTCCCAAAACTGTCTGTTTGCTAACCGATTAAGGAGGAAAAGCAGTCTATAAGCTTGATTCCAAGTTTGTCAACCTTAAAAATACAGGATTAAGTGCCATCTTGACAAAAAAGTAATGGCTTTTAATGTTCGATTTTAGTATGTGGATTAAACGCCACGTGCTTATACTATTCAGTGATAAAAACATATTATATTGATGTTTCGTCTCACTATATAGAGTTAGGTATTACTTTTGTTATAGCTATACCTTAGTGGTAACATCCTAGTTTGTCTACTCCTTTTCTGTCTACTACCATTGCATCTACTCCAGTTTTGTCTACCCCAGTTTTGTCTATCGTGGTTTTGTCTACTTAATATTTTTGCTTCTTTTTACGTCTGTATTTATTTACCAAAACTTTCAGGTATTTCTTCAAGGAACATCCACTGATACATATGATGTACAAGTACAAAAGTCAAAAATCAGCTGAAGTTTCACAGCTGAAACTTGAGGCTGAAGGGATCATTGGACACACAAGAACAGTATTTAGCCACAAAGATGAAAGGCTAAAGACAATTCAACACAACTTTTGTAACAGCAAGCCCTATTTAGATCATTTGGTAGATTTTAGAAAGATGTAAAGTTGAATGTATATTTCACAGCACATCAAATTTGTGTATGACATACTAGTGCAAAATGAAACAATAATATTAACTAGACGAAACAACAATAGACAAAACAGGAGCAGACAAACTTGGTATGAAGCTACTATTAGACAACCACTGAAGTTTGCACTTCTAACAGCATTTTACTATGTATAGTCACATACTTTCAGGTTGCACTGAAACTGTTTACGTCAAAATTTAAGCTACGGTCAAATGTGAATAATAGTTAGCCTCGTTCCCAGGCTCTCCCATGGGAACAAAGCAAATGTTAGTATCATTTGTGTTAGAAAGTGAGAAAGGACAATATCACTACTTTTTAGTCAAGGTATCAATATCAGTAAATTCCAATGAAGTCATAAACCCATAGCATCTACCCTATCACTGTTCTTGTTCTTTACACTGTTTGTTCTTTACTATTGTATGCAATTCCTGAGATTTCTTCTCTCCAGGTAACAAATGATGATGCCAATGATGATGATATAAATGGGGAGGATAAAAAGGGCAAGTAAGCCCAAAAGCCCTGAGTTCTGGTCAGAACCTAAAAGAAAATACAGTGTAGTGAGTGTACAGATCTTGCAATGCAATGGAAGTGTGAAATATGTGAAGTATATATGGCTATAAGTATATTCACATACAATGTATGTTGCCTATAGCTCTCATCAGGAAAGTGAAAGCAAGGCAAGCCCTAAAGCTTCCTGAGGTGATTGCCTAAGAAAGCTCAATTTTAATACAGAATCCTAGCTACCAACATGGTCACACTCCCCATTGCTATGTAGCTAACAGTCCAACGCACTAGAATGAGCTTCCCACAGCTACAGTACAGGTGTTAACTCACCCTCTGTAACTGTAATGTTACTAACTTCCAATTGCAGGTAGCAAAGATCTGTAACTCCATCAAAATTTAATGAAATGTTGAATATAACAGTGTAGTTTTCCCCAGCTGTGGACTCAGGAAAGTTATCAATGCCTACACTGATCTGTGCTTGACCATTCTTAAAATCACATGAACTCCTGTCCCACATTTGTGAAAAGGTATTGCTTTGTCCGTTAGCCGATTCAATTGTAATGTCGACTGAACCATTGCAGAAGTTGATACTCAGACGCGGCGGTAGTGGGTTGGTCTGTACAATTTTAAACCTGACTGAAGATTCACTTTGACTGATGTAGCGTGCATCTCCTGTTATGTTCTGTCCTGAAGATTTAGCTGTATGGATAATATGCACTAATGAATAACTTAGTATTTAAAATGGGGTGTATTTACAGCTTACCGACACATAAGCAGAAGTCTCTGTTACCTATATAATAAGATGAATGATTATTTATGAAAATGCACAACCATTTAGAATCATCAGCCTACCTATGACTGTCACTGGGCTGGGTTGACTTGCACCAGCATTACTATGAGCAGTAATGCTGACGTTGACTGGTTGGCAATCATCAGTTATGTTCACAATATTACTGACAGGTATTAGCTCACACAAGTCTATATTTATTATGTTTGTTTTATTGCATGTGCTTGTGACTTGGATGGTCCATGCAGTGATGGGAAGGTGTGAAAATGGAAGTTCTTCCACACACAGGATGATGTGTGTTCCATTGAAATAGAGGCAAGGTTTTTCCGGTTGACTTGGTGGAGCTGCAGTAATGGCAAGACAAAAATAAGCTACTAATAATTTAGCTATCTGTGAATAGCTAATACTCTTCTGTACCCAGCTTAGGCATTGAGGGGAGTTTCATTTGATATGCAACGATAATCACAATATTCATGTGTTGGAAACATTTGTGTAGTCACTTCAAACTTTTAAGCATTCCACTCCTGTCTTCATATTTGAGATATATAGTGACACAATGTGCATACTTTCTTTTTTACTTACTTGCCACTATGAGTTTTGATGTTGCTGCTACTAATGAAATTGCATCAAATCCACAGCGTGAACGATAACAAAAAGCAGTATAAAGAGTTTCGTTCATTGTTGATGTTACTGTCGTTTGTAGACAGAATAGGAAATTGCTGCATTCAGTGTAAGTGTAGTTCATGCCTTCCAGTATGCTCTCGTCACTTCGCAATCCGTAACACTGTGAATTTGATCCTCCAGGAGCAATACAAAATTCACCCAATGTGTTACAAACAGTGCCTTCGACTTGAATCTGAATCACTGCACCTGGTACAGCAATGATGAGCTCTGTGAATGGAAAAGTATATCTATGCATCAGGTACTTGTATACTAATTTGTATCAATATTCATTATTACATACAACATTTACTATTAAGAAAGTTGAGCTGTTAACTAAATATTTGCTCTTATGATGAGCATCTAGTCAAAATATTGGCAAATATACTGCCTCAAAGATAGCTTCTGAAAAATTATTTTGTAGACTAATATTTTTGTAACATTGTTAAAATCCAATAGCAGAGGTAAAGCTCCCCCTACAGTAGGTTATTGCAAGCATCTTGGCATCTGTTTTTAGTTGACATAATAAGATGCAGGCAAAACTAAAGTCAGTGCAAAAAGCCATATGACTGCAACTGTATAAAAGGGACAAGAATTACGACACCTTCGACTTCAGCACATTCCTTAGTCTCCATAGTTAATTGCTTTTTATTCAGGAATTTACTACCAACTACATTGCAATTGCAACCAGTAGTTACAACACTTGATGAGGCCTTGGCCACTTTAGAACACTCTATTTTTCGTTTTACTTGGGGTGCAGTTACATAAGATAATCTTGGGTTGCTCCAGATACAGTTCAGCCTCATCCTCTATCTCTTGTCTCTGCTCTGATATTTCATCATGCTTTAGGGTCACAGTATGTCAGTCTTGTAATAAGCATACTTTACAACACCACTACACTTACTGTAGTTAATACTGCCTTAGTTACCATGTGTGACTATCACTTAAGTTTCACCCCTTGTACCTGTATTGTTTTCGAGGTTCACTGTCATTTTGCTGGTGAGATAGTTGCTTCCTTCTACCTGCACTGAAAACAGAGCATAGTTTTCTGTCCCAAATTCTTCTTTATCCAAATGGAACGTAATGGATGTATTTGCAGTGCATTCTGTTAAATGCAGTGTCATATCATTGCAGTTTCTGTATGACACATTGTACCATGCATTGTCTGGACACTCTGGTGCACTTGTATTGACAGGGTTCCACTGCAACTGAATTGTAGGATTCTCAATGAAAGCTTCCACAAATTTGATGTCACAGAAGGCAAGAAGAAAATTCGAACCTAGTGTATATAGAGAGGATATATTAAATTAATTCCTCCATATGTTGACCCCATTGCCTGGTGTACATAGAGAGAATATATTAAATTAATTCCTCCATACGTTTATAATTATTAGTTAAGATGTGGCCTGGCGGAACCCCTCATGTGGTGGTCGGAACTTTGAAGATAAGCTTAGATCGACATAAATAAAATGAAATTAAAAAAAGAAAGAAAGAAGGAGTTTAGTAGAGTGCTGTAGCCCAACCAGGCACTTGAAGCTCCGGGCCATGCTCACCTACTAGGCTTGGCATACGATTGCAAGACCTGGGCCTACCCAATGAGTACAGTCTTGGCCACTGTGGCCTTTCTGCTGCTTCTAGACACAAGCTTGCTTTCACAAGTAGGCATTATGCACTACTCACAGCTACTGACACTTTAATTAGAATGCGCAATATATCGTTGGTACTACACTGAAGTGGACAAGAACGCTGAAAGAGTGGTTGTGTGTGGAACAGAGCCGTGAGTTGTTTAGCAACATAAGGGGGAGAGGTGGGGCTAGTAATGCTTGCTTCCACTCGTGAATGAGCCCCTCCCGTAGACAAGTTGTGAATTTTTTGAAATGTGCATTCATTTTGGTGCCCTCAAAGTTGTCCATTCCAAGAGTAGTGACAAACATGAGTCTAGCCTGACTTTGAGAGTAGCTCTGAACAAAGCTGGCACAGACTGATTTGAGATACATTGGTGGTTAGGACGCTACCTACAGTGAGCATGTAGATGCGTCCATCGAGTGGCAATTTTGTGTCATAAATATATTAATAAGCTACTAAAACGCTTTTTTAAAATTAGGCAAAGCAAGATTGCCCTAAAGCAAACCCTAACCCTGAAACTAGGAGTAACAGTGGTCCTGACTGTAACCCAGGTTTATGTTTTCACTAACTTCCGCCGAGATACTTCCGCTGCCACCTTAATCCTAGGTTCATAACTTCACTACTTTTATTTTGGCATGTATATACTGGTGTCCTGTTGTCACAAGTCCAGGACTTGATAGTGAACTGTTTCTATTGCTACATTTCTCTTTGTAGAAGTGCAGAAGCTTCTGCCTGTTGTATCCTCTCACATGAAGACATAATATATGATGCTTACATGCAAGAATTCAATGCTGTCATGTTGTATGTAGTCATTTTTGTACTTAGTCAATGCGCTAGGGCTCAAAATGCTTACAAACTTCTTTCTGATGAGCAAACTTTTAGCTCCAGTTTGTGTAGTTTGTCTCTGTGAGACAGCAATTGTTTTACATTATTATTTGATACTCATAAAGTCACTAATTTGGGATTAAGTTGGGGACTTTCAGACAGGTAACTAACAGGTTAGTGACTTTGTACAAGGTTTCTTCACAGAAATGTTCTCATCAGAAATACACGTCAAAGCTGGAATATTGATAAAATTTCATAAGTGTGGTAATGGTTTTATCTATATTTGCAGATGTATTTGAAGGTGGCCAAGTAACCAAATCCTGGCTGCAATGACTATGTATGTTGTCTAATTCAGCAATCCAAAGGCTCCTGCCTTTTGTTATGGGCTTTCATGTTCCAAGACAGCTTTCTTTGCACAGATCCAATTCACTACACCATACATTTATTAAAAGGGAATCATAATATGTAGGTCTGTGACTGAAGTTGGTTTTTCACAAACACAAACAGTCTTTCAGGGGGTAAAGTTTGCAGATCAGGTTTGAGCTAGCAAAACTGGAAGTACGCAGAGTATTGACAGTTAACAGTGAAGCAAGCCCAACAACGTAATGACAATTTAGAAGACCAAATGAAGACCAAATTGGACATCTCGGTTAAGTGAAACTGAGTACTCCGGTATTATTATAAACTACAGTTTTTAATTCCCAACTATGTAACTAGACAGGGCTACCATGTTCTTTGCTACATGATTTGTGTGCAGAAGTGGTGAAGCTGGCAGCAAGTTAACTGTATGAAATGATAGGTACACACACACTGTAGAAATGTATCCTAATCAGAAATGGTAGTCATGTACTACACAGCTTACTTTGCACCGAAATAACACCAATGTCAGTTTCAGCTCCTCCACCACGACACTGGAATTCAGTCCCGTTATTACTTTGCGAGACGTTTACTAACGTAAATGTCAGTTCATCATCCTCTCTCAAATTAGTTGGTAAGGTCGTCCCAAAGGGTTCCCCGGGAAACCGGACATTGAGGGTTGGTGTGGCTGTTATCATTGCACATTGGAATGTCACATTTCCTCCCTCAGTTACATTAATACCAATCTCCATAGGTTCTTCGACTCTAGCTGCAGCATGTAGTGGTATTGGCTGACCTATAAAAATATCGGAGACAGAAGAAAAATACAAGGAGTCAATAAATTAACCAACTAACAAAGTTTGCTTATACGACTGATGCTATATAGTATGCAGACATGGACTGCTTGCTCTACTGTTAATGCATTTGCCCAATGTGATATCATTTTATTTTATCTGATTATTTATATTCATGAAAACTAGTACTTGTTATGACAATGTATTTGCAGTATAATAATCATTGGGTAGCAATATTAATCGACAAATCTTGCCAATTAACGATTGACTGTGTACTTAAAATTAATCTCAGCATGTGGTTGTTACCATTTTATGTATGAACATTTTATGTATGAACACATATAATCTAAGAAGAGAATATGTTGTTGTGACCCAAAATTTGTTATTTTAGCTCCTTCAATGAACAGTTGGAATGTGGAGAGATACTTCTTCAAACTAAATCTACTTCACACTGAGTCCATGGCTGTTGACAGTAAATCATCCAAATGATGCTATTTCAGTTGTGCAAGTGAATAAGATGCTAGCTACTGTGAGTTATTGACAAATGTTGCTTAGTAACATCTTCCAAACTCCCAAGGCACAGATGTTTAGCAAATGCAAAATCCCCAGAGCAAGGACTACATATATGCATTTACTCATGACACCACATATATACTTGTCCCCCAGAAGCTACAGTGCTCTAGGGAATACAAGAATTCTTAACCAACTCACAATGGTATACTTTCAAAATTACGCATTCCAAACACCACAAAAAAGAATTTGTAGCATGTCTAATTTGATGTCATAAAGTTAAAATTCTACCAGCTTCAATAATAATAAAAATAGCAGTTAATTAGATCACTGGAAAAACTTGATATTGCTAAGATGAGTCACCTCAGTTGCAGGACCTTGGCCCATACCACCTCCCACTTTTACCACAGTGTAGAGTTACATCTTTTGTGTACTCAAAGTTCCAATAAGGCATGAATACCTATGTAACAATACATGAATGCTGCCCAGAAGTTAACCCTACACATGACTATTACGTCAGTTCATCCAATAATTCATGAATATAGCCATAACTCCACCCCTCTTTGGCACAAACATGCAATTACAATATGAATTCCTAATTCAAGTCAGGTCACCTCAGTTGCAGGACCTTGGCCCATACCACCTCCCACTTTTACCACAGTGTAGAGTTAAATCTTTTGTGTACTCAAAGTTGCAATAAGGCATGAATACCTATGTAACAATACATGAATGCTGCCCAGAATAAGATGCTAGCTACTGTGAGTTATTGACAAATGTTGCTTAGTAACATCTTCCAAACTCCCAAGGCACAGATGTTTAGCAAATGCAAAATCCCCAGAGCAAGGACTACATATATTCATTTACAGATGACACCACATATATACTTGTCCCCCAGAAGCTACAGTGCTCTAGGGAATACAAGAATTCTTAACCAACTCACAATGGTATACTTTCAAATTTACGCATTCCAAACACCACAAAAAAGAATTTGTAGCATGTCTAATTTGATGTCATAAAGTTAAAATTCTACCAGCTTCAATAATAATAAAAATAGCAGTTAATTAGATCACTGGAAAAACTTGATATTGCTAAGTAAGTCACCTCAGTTGCAGGACCTTGGCCCATACCACCTCCCACTTTTACCACAGTGTAGAGTTACATCTTTTGTGTACTCAAAGTTCCAATAAGGCATGAATACCTATGTAACAATACATGAATGCTGCCCAGAAGTTAACCCTACACATGACTATTACGTCAGTTCATCCAATAATTCATGAATATAGCCATAACTCCACCCCTCTTTGGCACAAACATGCAATTACAATATGAATTCCTAATTCAAGTCAGGTCACCTCAGTTGCAGGACCTTGGCCCATACCACCTCCCACTTTTACCACAGTGTAGAGTTAAATCTTTTGTGTACTCAAAGTTGCAATAAGGCATGAATACCTATGTAACAATACATGAATGCTGCCCAGAATAAGATGCTAGCTACTGTGAGTTATTGACAAATGTTGCTTAGTAACATCTTCCAAACTCCCAAGGCACAGATGTTTAGCAAATGCAAAATCCCCAGAGCAAGGACTACATATATTCATTTACACATGACACCACATATATACTTGTCCCCCAGAAGCTACAGTGCTCTAGGGAATACAAGAATTCTTAACCAACTCACTATGGTATACTTTCAAATTTACGCATTCCAAACACCACAAAAAGAATTTGTAGCATGTCTAATTTGATGTCATAAAGTTAAAATTCTACCAGCTTCAATAATAATAAAAATAGCAGTTAATTAGATCACTGGAAAAACTTAATATTGCTAAGTAAGTCACCTCAGTTGCAGGACCTTGGCCCATACCACCTCCCACTTTTACCACAGTGTAGAGTTACATCTTTTGTGTACTCAAAGTTCCAATAAGGCATGAATACCTATGTAACAATACATGAATGCTGCCCAGAAGTTAACCCTACACATGACTATTACGTCAGTTCATCCAATAATTCATGAATATAGCCATAACTCCACCCCTCTTTGGCACAAACATGCAATTACAATATGAATTCCTAATTCAAGTCAGGTCACCTCAGTTGCAGGACCTTGGCCCATACCACCTCCCACTTTTACCACAGTGTAGAGTTACATCTTTTGTGTACTCAAAGTTCCAATAAGGCATGAATACCTATGTAACAATACATGAATGCTGCCCAGAAGTTAACCCTACACATGACTATTACGTGAGTTCATTCAATAATTCACCTCTGATTTTTTATAGTAACATTGTCAATAGGTAGTTTCATACAAATTGATTCCACTGTTTGGTGGTTTAACTCACTGTGCTAAGTTTTGCTTACTGTTGATTAAAAGTATGTGCTTCAAATGGCTGACCTTGGCGCACAAACAGTGTTCCTGTGGTACTTTCAATTGTCTCAATGCTCTCAGATGAATCATTGTAGAGTGCAAATAGGCATTGGTAAGTTGTTTGGTGCAACAGCAGATGTGCCTGAAAGTAGAGACCAGTCCTATTTGCCATGTAGCCCAGTGGGAGTGCACTTGGCAAATGAACAACACCATTTATTCTCCATAGAGGCAAATCTTCTGTTCCAGTGTACCTGCAGTCACAGGGAACTATATCGCCTACTTCTGCAATTGTATTTACTGGGCCCAAAGTAATTGATATTGGTGTTCCAATGACTTCGTGTGTGTGTGTGTGTGTGTGGGGGGGGGGGGGGGGGCAAACAGAGAAGTATAAGAACCATCAATTTGACAACTGATTTGTAATTAGTAGACTATTCATATATAACTAAAATGGATCAGCTTACGGTAAAAATTGTCCAATTATACATTTCAAATGTATATACCGTATTAATTTTATTCAAATAAAATGCATGATCCAATCTAGCGCAATTCTGGGAATTTATGGGTGGATCCAACTTAGCGCAAGCCGCCACTAATTAATTTTGGATTGATCCAATTTAGTGCAATACCATGCAGGAATGAAGCCTCTCAGTTGTCCCAGTCAGTTTATTTTGTGACAACAAAGGGCGGTCAACAACAATTTCCAGGAGAAAGAGGTATCCCATAACTGTTCTACTTTGGCATTTGTAAGACTTTTTGTTGTTGCAGCTACTACGTCTCCCAAGAACCTTGCTTCTGGAGAACTGAAGGGCAGGAAGTCTTTGCATTTCTGTTTGACCAAAACTTTTTCGTGTTTGAATTCACTGTAACGCATGATCTAATCTAACGCAAGAAATTCAATACCTGGAATTTAAGGGTGGATCTAACTTAACGCATGCCCACTCAAATTATTTAATTTGCATTAAGTAAATACGGAACATACATATGGATGGCATGCCAATACATAATTTGCAGCTGTTCAAACAAGGTAGGGATGATAGTATAGGAATGATCATCAGCCCCATTCATACATCCTTTTTACACTACAGTTGGTTAATGCAGTGCATTGAAAAGTCTTTCTGTAACCATATTTATAAAATGTGCCTCATGAGCTGCCACCAGCTCTAATACATGATAGCCTAGTTCCCAGATCATTTCCTGTTTCCACGCACAGGAAGAAAGAGTCTGGTAACATTGGGGGTGTTCAAAGCATTGACTTCGGGCGGCTCAGGCCTCCAATCAGATAGCAGCACAAAATCACGTGGCTGTGTGAAGGCATGGAGGATAAAAATTACCTAGCCGAAGACAAAACAAACCATGAGTTATAGGACTGCTAAAACTCGATTTGTTAGCTATGTTAGTGTTTGATGGTGGCCTATGCGACGGCAACGTTGTCTAGGAAACCTGATTTGCCTGGGGCAAGTGGAAAACTCTGAATTGCAGAAACCGATGTACAGAAACCGAAGTACAGAAACAGAAGTATGAAAGTGAGAAGAAAAGTCGCCTATTGTTGTTTAGTGCCTTACTGACTTACGACTGTGTGTGTTGAGGGCAAGTGGAAAACTCTGAAATGCAGAAACTGAATTATGGAAACTGAAGTACGGAAGTGAGAAGAAAAGCTGCCTATTGTTGTTTAGGGCCTTACAGACTCATGACTGTGTGTGTTGAAGCCTTGTAGCCAAAGGGTGACTCTATCCCTGCGATGTGAGAGCTGGATCTTGGACTACAGCGAGCATCGCTATCACTAAGCATGTGACTGGCAGTGAGTGTGGCCAGACCCAAACCAAGACTAACGGTGAGTGCGCCAACCATGCGGACTGTATGCTCCTGAGTTCTCGTGACAGTGATGCAGATGCGAGTGTGGTCATAGTTCCACCCCGAGAATCTTCGCCAATAGCTCAACCAGTTACAAACTACTCCAAGAGACACTAGCAAATAGTCACCATAGTCTCAGAATGAGACCAAGACAAGACTACACTATAGGTAATAAAGGAGGGTATATTATCTATGACTACACTCACCGTGTCATTCTAAATGACTGTGTCAGTATTCGGCTCACATCGGTCAAGACAGTCACCCTTTGCGGCTACAAGGCACAGCCATGTGTCAGTAAGGCACTAGACACTGGTAGACGGCTTTTCTTCTCACTTCCGTACTTCGGTTTCGGTACTTCTGTTTCCGTACTTCAGTTTCCGCACTTCAGCGTTTTCCACTTGCCCATTTGGCTGTTCACTATGCTGTAGCACAAAGAAGTCTCGAATTCTGATTTGTTGATTCAGCACACTATGTGGGTTGCTTCATTTTAATACATGCCATCCATGTTGTTTCACTCTTTGCTAAGTTTGCTTTAACACACCATGTGTTGTTTCACTTTCACACACTATGCACATTCACTCTTTGCTTAACACACTGTTGTTGGTTCAGTACACATCACACATGTTGTTTTACTAGTCTTAACATATTGTTTTACCCATTGCTTTAACACACTGTTGTTTCACTTGTTGGTTCAGCACATGCCACACATGTTGTTTTACCCATTGACTTAACACACTCTGTGTGTTGTTCTACTCATTGTTTTAACACACTCTGTACCATTCAAGGTACTACCATTGTTCTGTGGTGATGTTGCATGGGTTACAGTCAGGATCAGGATTCTTTCTGCTCTTGGGATTGAGGGTTTCTTTAGCATAGTTTTCACTTGCTGTGCTTGCTGCGAACACATTCAACTTGAGTCATCTTCGCTCCCAGACATTTTCACACTGAGACGTTACAATCTGGCAGTAGCACTTCACTCCAACTCGACTGAGTTGACATACTTCGAGTGAATGTGCTTATTTAAAATCAATTTCAAGGTAAGTGGTTGGTCCAAGCCAGAGCAAGCAAGTAGGCAAATACGTACATACGCAATGCAATGACGCTAGTGTGGGACTCGCTCAGGCTCACCCCCAAAAATACATCCAAATTGTGTAGCCTTCTACTTTAAAGATAATGCTTGACAAAATTGAATGTGTCACCTCCTTCATGTGTACGATATAATCGTATGGACTCTCTATAGGTGTATAACTTTTTTCACTCAGTATGCATGAAAGTGACTAAACCACATGCTTCTCACATGGCACTCCAGTTAACCATTGAAAAAAAAAATGGCAAAGGAGCTACTAATGTGATGTTGTGTCTGCTAGCTGAGAGTAGAGAGTAGTGCCAAAGCAAGCCTCTGTTTAGAGCAGCTGAAAGGCAACAGTGGACAACTGGACTGTAACAGTTAAGTAGTCACTGGCCTAGTGGCTGTATGCATGGTGAGCCTTGTAGTCAACAGTATCCCAGTTCTTAGACTGATTGCCCTGAGCTTTAACTACAAAGCATGATCTTGTCACAGTCCAGACTCCAGAATACACATGAAGTCACAGCCCTTGTTGTGTAGGGAGCAGAACTGTGAGTTATGTACCGATGTAAGGGGAGAGAGGAGCCACGCTTCCACTCATAAATGAGCCCTTCTCATAGGCAAAAGACAAATTTTTCTGAAATGTGCATTCAGTTTTGTGCAAATTTTATATTTGAAAAGTAATGACAAAACTCCTAACACTTGTAGTGGCTCTGAACACTTGGAAACATTATAGACATACTGACAGTTAGGATCGGGCCAGGTAGGACATCCGCTGTGTTAGAGCTGGGTGTTTATGAATACACTACTGAAATCAACTTTTAACCGTAATCGAAGCAAATGACCCTAAAGAAACTTGTAACCCTGGCAATGGAGTGTAATCCTATTCCTGACTGTAACCTTTTTGATGTGATATGGTTTTTCCAGCCAGTGGTCAAGAGCATGCAGGAGCCGCCATGCAGAGGTGTTCCACCATCCTAAATCCTAATTCTCCAGCATTGGTCACAAATAAGCATTTCTGAATTTGCAAACATTGTTGCCAAAATGCAAATTCCAAACCAGTAGAAATTATAATGGGTATGTAAAATCTTTCTGTGCAATGTGTAGAACTTTCACCTACTCCAGACTTCCTTTAAAAAATATCCTGGCTATGCCACTGGCCTTTGTACGTACAACTGTATTCTGCGGAAAGCTATCTACTGAGAGTCTGGCTTCGTGGTTAGTCTAACCACGTAGCTAGACTCAGTGGATAGCTCGTTCTTATGTACTCTGGCCATAATGGGCAGAGTACATAAGAACGAGCTATCCACTGCAATTTGCACACAGAGTCTGCGAAAATACATATAGCTGAGGGCTTTCCGCCAATAATCCCTTGTTCGATATCTAGAGAAGCACGTTTAAGCTAGTCTCACAGAGCCAGACCCTCACAGTCTGGCTCCGCGAGACTACGTTTAAGCCTTGGGAGTGGGGCTAACTACAATGAACTGGGCACTTATAGCTTGTTCTTATGTACTCTTTTAAATTTGTAATATCTGTATACTTAACCATTATTTTGTACCTGTTTTTAGTGACTCATAGGCGTAATCAGGCCGGGCATCTCGCGTGTCATTCATTCATTCTTACCTACTGGTTGCACTGCTGCACAATCATTCCCATGCCTTCACAGTTCTGCCTGGTAACGACGCTTCTTTACAGCACAGTCGACGCCTACACAACTCGTAGTGAGACGGCAGCCGAGTCGCGCAAGCCCATCTTGTTTGATAACTGTTGCACGTGCTGTGTGTCGGCAAAGAACAAAGCATTCCAGCCGTAAAATTATTTCCGGTGCGAGTCCGTGAGTCCGCGAGTCCGCAGTCCGCAGAATGCATCAGGCCCGTACAACTACACAATGTGACTGCTAACATAGCTTATCAATCTCTAGCAGTTTTCATGGTTTGCAGCTATATGTGTCATGATAGCAGCTGGATACACAACCGCTCATGCATGGGGCAATATTCATATGAACAAGTTGTTTGCTGTCTAAGAATATCCATGAAAGCTGCTGAAATCAGTTTCCATAATTATTTCTTTAATATTATAAGAAAGTAGGGCACTTGTAAAGATTGGAAACTTTGTTCCCAGTGTGTGCTATGAAGTGCAATGTATAAGTGAATGTGCTGCCACACATGCTTTAAAACCTTAAACATTCATATTAGTGTAACCCACTTGTCTTCCCAAGTGTGGATTAAGTATTGCCCTATAAACATATATATATAGATGGATAGATAGATAGATAGGTAGATAGCTAGATAGCCAGCTAGATGATAGATAGATAGATAGATAGATAGACATGCAGACAGACAGATAGATATATCTATATAGATAGATAGATAGATAGATAGATAGATAGATAGATAGATAGACAGATAGATAGACAGACAGATAGATAGATAGATAGACAGACAGACAGATAGATAGCCAACCAGATAGATAGATAGATAGATTAGATAGATAGATAGATAGATAGATAGATAGATAGATAGATAGATAGATAGATAGATAGATAGATATAAAGAAGAACTCATGTAGCTAGGATGGATGCCTTGTTTGTGCATTTTTTGGCATGCCATCCCTACAAATGCAACAGGCAGCTGAACTTATTAGAACACGGAATGCAGACACTGCTTGCTCAGGCTAACCAACGGTGGAGATGATACCGACTCTCTAACAACAGAAAACTTCAGGAGTTATAATTATCTAAGTTACTACTTTTGGGGCTTTTGTTATCATGCAGCAGACCACAAAGCATTGAATGAAGCACACGTATGGGTGGGTTGATGTCTGAAGGTATGACACATTTCCAATGAATTCTTTTAATGAGACCCTCGTGGAAAAGTCACAAGGCAGAGTAAGCAGAGGATCCCCATTTTCTCAATGGGATCCTCTGAGACACCGGGTCCCCAACATCTTACGACACAGGCAAGTCTATTGTCAAGTGGCTGGTATCAGGTTTGTAGTAATTGAATTCTGGCACAGTTGTATCGACTACTATTACTTGAGCCTGAAACATTAATGCTCATTACAATTACCAAGGTTACTTGCAAGTAATGATTCCAATTCCAGAAGAATACCAAAAATTTTAATTAAATTGTTAGCTTCTGCGGATGTCAAAATTTGCTTGAACAGCACATGTTCAGCTGATCTGAGTGCATGTGCTGAGTCTGCCAGTATTGTAATTGAACTTGTAATTGGTAATTACTATCCACTGCAAACAATTACATACCTTTTGTTTCAGCATTGCAAATTACATTGTTGCAACGTAAAATTACTAATTACAAATTAATCTGTTTGAAACTGTAATCATATGTACAATCACTACAATCCCTAGCTGCTGTTTATACGGCTTTGGTTGATTGCAACAATGCTCTTGATATTAACTGCCCTGCAAATTTTGCAAAATCTCGAGACATTAACCTCACGAAGATATTGCATTCGGCAAGGTTTGCCAGCTTGGAATAATAAGCGCCTGATAATTAAATTGCTATTGAAACTTAGGTGGGAATCACATAAGCTTCTTGTTGTCATTAGCCATGCACATACCTGGAAATGAACCAATACCAAGTAGGTAAAGAAGCAACGCTAGCATCTTCACGCATATCTCTGCACCGCACTTCATTCTGCCTCTGACTATTCGGCAGCAACAAAAAGGGGGCGTCATCGTAATAACAGTGAGCATATTATCCGTGCGTGACGTCATCTGTTTGTCACCATTGAGCACATGCATCCTGTCACAACGTAAGTGGGTGACTGTGTAGCATCCAGGCCTGCATTTGTCTTGTTTTGAGGGAAACGTAACTGTTCATGATTGCGGCTCTACAGCTTGGACACGTAGCGATAGGTGCATATTATATAAAATTTTGTGTAACTTGCAGGAGCTAATCATTTGACGCAATTTGGCACCCTTCGGCGGCTCAATACCATTTGTTTAGTGGCAGGGTAGTAGTTAA
The DNA here is from genome assembly GCA_949130485.1 of Agelas oroides. NCBI lineage: Eukaryota > Metazoa > Porifera > Demospongiae > Agelasida > Agelasidae > Agelas > Agelas oroides. The sequence continues at coordinate 11,869,563 of OX422183.1, read as the reverse complement.
AATGAGGTTTTGAGTTTTGTTGGAACTACCAAAGAGTACTTTCCATTTTTTTGGTTTACTGTTATAGCATTACGTTGGCGGAGTACGATCACATTTGCGTGACCCCACCTATTCAATTTATCTACCACTAAAACTGAAAAGAGGTAATGGCTTTCAAGGCTGCCAAGGAGCGACAAACCTGTTGGTTTGCTCGTTCCGTAAGTTACGCAAGTTACACGGAGTAAGATACAAGCTGTCGCTACCATATGCTGCAGAGCCGCGTGTGAGAATTGATGACGTCAGGAATATTTTTGCGGGAATATAAGGCCCCTTTTTGTCACCGAAGAGGTAGAAGAGAAGCGATAGGTGTGGCTAAATACCCGATTTGGATGCGTACTGGTTCATGTTCAGGTACACACTAGTATTGTTTTTTTTTCCAGCACTTTGCTTTTTAATTTAGTAATGGTTAGTTTTCAAGCGTACAATCGACATTAGTTTAGTAGTTATTAGTTCTTGTAAAGTGGTTAGCATTAGTTAGAATTTTGAAAGAAAATTGAATTTTAGTTTAGTATTAGTACGTGGAAAAGCAATGGAATTACTTTTAGTTAGTATTAATTTTAGTTTAGTTATAGTACAGCTAGGCAAGGTAATTCAGGAAATACAACTCAAAGGGATAAACACCATAGTTTGCACACTATATTTTTGTAGTAAATTGTGCAACACTGCACTGTTAAAAATGGGGTGCTACATTACACCCCTGGGACACTATACCATTCCAGTTATTAAAACTTCTCTTTCAAGTTTATTAATAACCAGTATGGTGAGTGCCCCAGGGGTGTAATGTATCACCCCATTTTAACAGTGTATATCCATAATATTTATAGTGAGGCAGTGTAGCAGCTAACTTGAAGTAAAGAAGTGTAGCAGACAGCAAAAGGTAGTGGAAATTCAGAAGGATGGGGGACGGTAGAGTTGCGGAGGGGTGTGTAGCGATGCAGCACAAGCTGTAGCAACATATGGAAGGCATTCCCCGCAACAAAATAAAATTACTCGGAGATCGCTTCTTAGCTGTGATCATAGGCAAGAAGGATTCTGATTCACATTGACTACTGAATGAGTCAATCTTGTTCCCAGGCTCCCGCCCAGCTTTCCGTCGCTGGCAGTACCTCCACTATCCATATTGCAAACGATGGAAAGCTGGACGGCGCGTGGGGAACGAGGCTAGTGATTTCAGATTCCGCGTATACTAGTGAACTTAGCTGCGCGCACGCCCCGCAGGCAGCACGGGCTTTGTCGCAGTAAGGAAAGGCCATCGAGTAAACCGAAATGGCTGAAAATCCAACGCAACCTTTTTGTAAGTGAAATTATGATGGGCAGCCGTTTTCCCAGACGGCTCGGCTTACTACGTATGACTTCACGTGAATTCAAAGTGCGCATGTGCATGTTTAGTCTGCGATAAAGTGGTCGGGCCAAAACCCGACCAGCCCAACCGCTTGCTACGGCCATGCAAGTTGAGGCAAATTTCAACCCAAATCCTTAGTGTGCTCAGCAAATTTTTGTCTTTAAAATAATTTGTTTACTTTGTTCTCAAAATTTGATTATTAGCACATAATCTGACAGTCACATTTCTTAGCGTGCAAATTTTCATCTTTTTGCATGTAATAAAAATGCAAACCTCTTATATAATTATAAAACAAAAATTTAATATTACAAATGGGCCATGTAACAAACTAGTTTAGTCTGTACCACCCTAGAATTTACACATTTCATGTCCTCTCACCATTTCTTTAACTTGCAACCTTTTGTTATACCGTAGTCACTCTAATTATGGAACGGTCATTAATAATTGTTTTTGCGACCGCTCGGCCGCATTATAAGTAGAACGTATCAAAAAAAATTTCCATAGCGTTTGAACAAATTAGAACGATTTGCGAATGGCCAAGATCGAGATGGACTGCCTTGTTATTGACAAAATCTCCTGAAGTGTAATGCCGTCTCGTTGTACTTTCTATGTTAGCTATAACACGAGCCACAGGCACTTGTCTGAGCTGTGATAACACCATTGATTTACAACTTACGCATTGTTCTACTGTAAAAATAATAGCTACAAGACGTCTACACGTCGGCCTCTGGTGTGATCCTTCCCTCTGAAAGCTGTCTGAGTACTTTGTAAAGCTTCCGTTTGCGCTATTCCCACGTAGCACTTGTACAGAGCCCATAGAAAAGGATTGCGCTAGCGTACCTGCATAGTGTTTTTTGGATTCTTAGCTTCGTTCCCAGGCTCTCTTGAGGAGAGAGCTTGGTATATTGTTCGCGCATGCGCACGTTTCCTTGGTAACTTGCATACTACTCCGCTACACTAAAATTACGGTCAATTTCTGTGTGCCTGCTGAAAGGCCACATGCACACTGCAGGGTTATACTCCCTGTGAGACATCGCTTTGACGGTAATAGTCTGCATTGCTGAAACTTCAAAAGGAAAGATTGCGTCAGTTACAGTGCTGCAGCGTTTAACTGGAATGGACGAACGTGTGGACATTCAGTCCTGCAAGCGAAGAGCTGCGTGCCTTCATCGCTCCACACAGAGTGTGGCCAGTGGCAGGAATCTTTCACACGGGAGAAGTCGACATGCCCCGCTGAGGTTAGTGTAAAGGAACAGATTTTACGGAAATTTCTACATTCCCAGAAATCCTGAGTTGCGCAGTGTGACCATGCATTTCTCCGCCCACGCACGAGAGCCTGGGACTATTGGCTTCTATGTAGCGCGGATCTGCAAAGAAACTAGCTAGCCAGACAATTTAGCGCGTAGCTACTTTGCTCACTGGCATTCCATTGATTAGAACGCTTGTTAAAATCTGAAAACAACTTATTTCATGACGAACTAAGTAAAATTTTTCGTTCCAATAATTCATAAATTAGAACGACTACAGTAATCATCCTTTATCTCTCTTTAACCTCCCACCTCCTCCATATCCTTAGCCTGGCTCCCGGCGCCGATGGGGAGGGAGAGTAACAACACGGACACACAAGGGTATGGCCAACATGCATGTACAAATACAACACAAAATAGTGGTTCCACAGGCCAGATAAGAAACTGCTCGGAGTTGCGCTGTCGGCAATAGGGGCTACCCTTCCCACTACGACACAAGGTATTGCTCAACAGGGCATTTGACAATCTGCCATGTGGTCCATCAGCAGTACAACCCAACACAGTCCAGAACTGTGAAACCAACTAGCAGTACCGTCGGCAACGGACGCCAGGGCTACTTTTTCCACCGTGCTGACTGCAAGGTATACTAGTAGATAAGGAGGACACCAAGCGACGTACAACCATCTAGTAGAAGTTTCCACAATATCCCTTCACTGGCACAGGTGTCTTGGGATGTTTAGTCAAATCACACGGGCGTGAGCGGCAGGTTTGAAGCTCCATTAGAAATTCAGAGGGGTGTCATTCTCACTGCACCACCACACCATTGAACGTAGGCTGCCACTCGCCTCCTTTCGCGCATGCTTTAATAAACTGCATACTAGCTACTCCGCTACATTAAAAAGTCAGAAATGATATCACTTTGATGGTAGCGGTCTGCATCGTTTTGTTCAAGATGATCGCAAAGGAAAGATTGTGTCATTCATGTGTCGTAGCGTATAGCCGGAATGGCAGACGTCAGCTCTTCTTGTAAGCGAAGAGCTGCATGAGTATTCCCTCCTAGATATCCGATTTTGCAAAGCCTTTGCAATATCAGATATAAATGCTGATATGGATGCACTTCCAAGGTGTCCATTGGAGTGTGAGGAGGATAGTCTGCCAGGGGTGGTAGCCCAGGTGTCTGGTGTGGATTGTGAGTCACTGGAAGTTAGAGCTGAGAAGTTGGTGAGGCTGTGAGTTGAGGACAATAGGTATGCTGATATCTTCAGAATGGTGAACTTTCAGGGGATGAAAGGCATGCTAAGCGGTTGGTGTTGGAGAAAGAGTGCTTTGTGATTCTGGATGAAATGTTGTACTATGTAAATCCTGGTAGGCAACACTGTCTCAGGATAGCAGTCCCAGAGAAGCTGAGGGAGACTTTGATCCAGGAGACTCATTCTGCTTCATTTGGTAGTCACGTTGCTAGTCGTGGACTCCACAAACACTTGGCTCAACACTACTGGTGGGATAGTATGCTTGGTGATGTGGTTCAGTGGTGTCATTCATGCTTGGCCTATCATGAAGGTGGTAGGATAGTCAACCTCCCCATTGCAACCAATGCCTTTCGGAGCAATTATTGAGCGCATTGCTATGGATATACTGGAAATGCCCGGAACACTGCATGGGGACTGTTATGTTGTGGTTCTTGTGGAGTACATGACAAAATGTGTTGAAGCATATGCCATGGAAGATCAAACCAGTGAGACGCTGACAAGGTTGTTGGTAGATAGTGTGGTCTGCAGGCATGGTGTACATGTGGAGCTGTTGTCAGACCAGGATCCAAACTTGTTGTCGAATCTGATCCTGGAGGTGAGTGAGTTGTTGGCAATGGGAAAAGGTGAATACAACCTCGTATCACCCTCAGACAGGTGGATGTTTTGAAAAGATGAACAAGATGCTACATGCCATGCCAGCCTAGTATGCTCACACGTTTGGACCAGATTGGTACTTATACTTGCAGCAGATGTTGTTCAGATATCATGACAAACCACGACAGTCAATAAGAGAGTCACACTTTTACATGCTGTATGGGAGGGATGTTCGTCTACCAATGAGATGGCCCTGTCGCACCCCCTCACACCTTATCAGAAAAATCTTGATGACTACCGAGCAAGTTTGGTTGCTGGTATCTCAGAGACATTGGCCACTGCCAGGCAGTGAATTGCTAAGTCACAAAGCAAACAGAAGCAGCAGTATGAATTCCATGCATATTACTCCAAAGCATCGTAGTACACTCAATACAGATTTTATAGGTTGTAAGCATAATGAATGCGTGACTGGAAAATTCTTTCTGGAGCCACTGTGAGGGATGTAGCTGTTGAAGGGAGGCTTGTTTGTGTACCAAAGCTATATTCTGGGATACTGAGTGCACCATGCCACTAACAAATGTTCTATCAAATTGGATGCCAATGCTTCCTCTGGCGTGTGTATTGTAATGTAACAACAACACCCCACCCTTCGCATGTCCTTCAATTCTGCCTTTTTTGTATTTCTATTTGTCTGCAGGTTCTGTACCCACTTGCTCTATAATTCATTGTGTAGTCCTGTATACTTAATGAAATCTAGGGCCATAGTAACAAAAATCATAGCTTCTGGTCACCATCCACATCAAAAATAAAAGCCACCGCTTCAAGTAATAGAGTTCAAGTTAAAAGTTATCATGCATACTCTTGCAGCAAATAGACCAAGGAGCACATACTTTTATCCTGATTGGGCTAGCTAAGACAGTAAAGTTTTTCCCATACAGCCTGCTACTGGTATGTTGAATCAATACTCATTCAATGTTGGTACCCTTAAAATTGCCTTTTTGCTGTTGAGAAAAGTACACCGTTATTTAATAAATGTGTTTCTGGCTTAAAGTTCTCTGGTAAGTCAGATGTTTTCTGTGGTTTGTCACAGCACTTCTCCATTGTGGTGTGAAGTATTCAACAATGGCCACGGTTCTTCTTATGGTGCTGATGTTGCCTCACATTGAAGGTCGGAATGCAATTAATTGTTGTAAGATTTGGAAAAGGAAGGTGCAGTATCTACACTTTCATTATTCAAATAGAATGGTAGATCCAATTTACAGAAGATTTTTGGCTAATCCAATTATGTGGAAAGCTGCTGCACTTTGAGTGAATGCAGTTTAGCAGATATGACAAGCGAAACAAAATAGGCACTGGAAAAAAGTGGTTGTGTTGTGCACCAGGAAACATTCTTATCTAAACAACACTTGTGAAGTCACTGGCAGACTGCCTCTTTGTGCAGTATGGGGTGGGGGTTGAAGGTCTGGAACCAATAATGTGGTTTCCTTGTTTATGTGAATGGTACCTTAATTCTGATAGTCATTTTGGAGGTCAAAAATGCACAGAGTGTTATGCAGTAGTAACATCTCAAAGAAATGCTAGTACATGTATTTCAATTGTAGCACACAACTTGAATCATCACGACACTAAATTATGAATTTATATTTCCCTATTACTAGGTTGAATGATATTTTTGAAAGACAACAACAAATAATAATATACACAGCACCCGCTGGTACATTGGCCTATTACTATGTATTCCTGCATGGCTCTGTTAGATTGTGAATTAAGATAATACTATGTAGATTGATAGCCAAAAGGAGGTTATGACTCTGGCTTTTGTATACTACTTTAGCAATCTCCAAAATCAACATCACACAAGGACCAAGTGATATCACAGCATTTGTTGGTGATTCTCTCACACTTCCTTGCCAGTTCACTGGAACTGGTGATCGACCCCAGTGGAGAGCTGGAGGAATTATATTTTCATCATCCAACCCACCATATGGTTTTGTGTATACAAATGAAGGACTGCATATTCCTAGTGTTTGGGTACAGCTTAATAACACAGTTTTCACTTGTTTCTTTACTGTTCATGTTGGAGGAGGAATGCTTGAAAACATTGAGAGCCAACCTGCCATTATCACTGTCAGGCTTAGATGTAAGTCAATATATGCCATATGATCCTCACATAATGTGGTTTAAATCATGCACTGTAGCTACTTCCCTTCCAAAGAGTTAGTTATCTCCCTTCTTCCCCCTTCATTATGATAATGCCACTGCTCAGTTGTTTATTAGCAGGGTCTCTAATCTTTTTCGAAATGATTTTTGCAAGAGTTGTACACAAATGCTTGAAGCTACACCAGGCTTTACCCCAAAACCATCAAATATCATAGCAATCAAGTAATAAGCATAAACTTATAAGAATTTGTAGTATATGACTCTTTTACAACATGACAACACAATGACATAACCAACCAATGTGAATGAGGCTTACTAAAGCCTTATATTTCATGATTTATACTTACATTCACAACAGGTACACCTTCAATTGCAACAAGCAGAATATCCCCAACACCATCTGGTAAGTTATACACTGATGGTAGAAAATCATGGAGACAACACATGATTACTTCACTTAGTCACTTAGTTAACAATGTCAACTGTCAAGATTTGTATGATCATCACAAAAGTAATGATACTTGACTACCAACTAAATAGTCATAAATTTAATTATTAACTGAACCAATTGGAGGTTTCTAAATTACAAACAGGCACTGTAGTAGCCTTACATGCAAAGTAGTCCTGTGATTCTGCTGTACGTAGATCTCACAGAAATACTTTCTTTTCACTCCAGCTTCTGATGTAAGACCATCAAGTGATGTTGTTGGATGGTGGTCTATGGAAATGGCAATAACAAGGCCATATGTTTTCCCTTTCGTTCCTTCTTCAAATGAAGTGAAGCCTACATTATTAATACCACAAACACATCATCTCCAGTTGATACTTGGTGGGTGCTCTCCATTACAAAAGTGGAAATGTACATTTTCATGCATGAATGGGTTTTCACAGTTTAGTTCTGGTATAGGCATTTGTGAGAAAGTATTTTCAGGGAATACTTCTGACATATAGGATTAATCTTGGAGCTTGGAAGATAAATGTTGGTGAGGTTTTTGGCTTGTCTCATTTGCAACATGCCATCATAATGATGATCACCATAACTGAAAGATGGTTCTCACTTTTTGCAAATTAGAATTTGCAAAAAAAAAAGTCATGCACTGGGGTAAAATTTCTTCAAGCTCTTCAAATGCTTTAGTCATTACATAAGGGCAAAGTAAAATGGATGCTCTATACCTACAAGCACTTCAAACACTTTTTAAGAAATGGAATTCATGGGTCATGGTACGCAGTAAAGATGAGAAAAAAATAGCGAGAACACATGCAACTGACACTTCAGAAATATCTCCTCCCACTTGTTAGGTGGTGATTCTACCATAGAATTTCCACCATAGCTACAGCTGACCTCCTACCATCCAGCATTTTAGCATTCCTTCAGTGTTCCTTCAGTGTTCCTTCAGTTTTTTCTTCAGTTTATCTGTTGGATGTGTCTTATGTGGCTTGTCCCCATTCATCTAGATACAGATTGGACTGTTCATATCAACAACCCTCATGCAAATGTTTCTTGTTTGTTTGCTTGTTTGTTTGTAAAACACTTCTCGAAAAACAAAATTTCTGAGCTAATAGAAAACCATATTTTCCTGACAGTTCACAGCTAATATTAGTCTCTTTTGAAGGCAGCTGTATACACTATTTATTGCACAAGTCAGTGCCCATTATATAAGTTTAGCATGTGTATATTCACAAGCAATATGCAAGGTGTGTAAAAACATAGCACATGATAATGCCTTGACTCTTGTGTGTTTATAAAGCCAAACACTTAATCACTTATTTACAAGAGGTACTTCTCTATTTTCATTAGGTGCAGTCATTTCATTTGTTACAGTATTGGCTGTTAGCATAGTAGCAAGTGTATGCTTGCTCATTCAAGCAGTAAAAAGACTCTCAGGTAAGTGTTACATTGGAATCAGACATTTCATTTACATTGAAGAATATTTAATATACAAATTATTTTTTGGAATACTTGCTGGAAAATGCACAATAACAAAATACAGAATAGAGAAAGGCAGAATTGTAGAACAAACACTAAGATACACTCGCACAGCTGAGGGTATGTATGCCACACACACACACACAGACCTACAGTCATGTAAGCTATACCCCTTCACCACATTCGTTTTATTGTCATTACCACTAGTCAAGCAGTCCACTCTAGCATAGTCTAGTCCAGGTACCGCAGCATCATGATGGCCGCCTTTGCACTGCTAACTATATATTCAACTCTGTGGTATGATACCCTGTGATTATAAGTACCCTACATAGTCACTACCACAAAAATGCGCAATTTTGAAATAAAAGTACCAGTTCTTATGTTCCCAAGTTTACATTACTCATGCAACCATTTTAAGTCACTGTCTGCCAGAGACTAGGTAATTGGCAAGAATATACTATGATGTGAGATGACAGGGGCATACTCTTTATAGACTTGACTTAAAATGGTCCCATGAAATAGTATTACTCATGGAACCATTTTAGGTCATAGTTTGCCAGATACTTGGTAGTCAGCGGGGACTTACTCTGATGATGTGAGGTGACAGGGGCATACTCTTTAATGACTTGACTTAAAATGGTCCATATAGACTGCCATGAATCCGACTTCAGTGAAGACGACATTTTGTATACCGAATATCACATGCTTATTATTCACTCAATGTGTTGTGAACAAAGTGCACCCCATTAGCTCTCACCCTTAGCACTTGCACTGTAGATACTTCGATGATAACTGCTTCTAGCTGTAAAATTAAACTTGATTATATCCTCTCAGGCTGGGAGAGAAACACAAAAATAACAGGCATATATGAGCACTCTTATGGCTTTTTCATAATGGATCTTTATGTCTTTTTTTCCACTCAATTAATTGTAACCATACACCAAGTGGAAAGAAATCAGTGACTTAGATGCAGGCTGACAGCCCAGCTTGTCTTACCAGAACACATTACCTAACCATGTCCACTCAGCAGCATGTAGCTATTGTGAAAGTCTAGCTACAAAGTGTCACTTGTGCAACATAATCAATGAACATATCCTTGAATATACACACTGCAAAAACACTTGGGTTACTTTAACCACATTTTTAGGTTGTCTCAGTTGCATCAGTGCAACTAAGGAATGCTACCAAATAGGTTTTCTTGAAAGTTCATTGAGAAGCTTTCCTTTAGTTACATTAGCTAGTCTCCTATTTCAGAAGACCTATTTGGCAACATTCCTGGCATTTCCTGGCATTTCTAACAACAGCCATGCAACCAATGATCTCTCCAGGAGCAGATTGTAAGATCAAAGAAACAACGAACCTCACCAGAAATGCTGGCTTATAGGCTTTCTGAAATGAGATACTAATTAGGGAAGCTTCCTAACTACACTCTATTCAAATTGTGAGCACTCCTTGAACTTCAAGTGTCACGCAAACAAAAGGAATGCAACTGAGGTGACCAAAACATGGTTAAAGTAACCTAAACCTTTTTACAGTGCAGTGAGGTCAGGCTATGAAGATTCCCTTGTGTATGTATAACTATACTTAGGTATCTGTGAAACGTTTTTCTTAGTAAGCATATCAAGTGGGGAGCAAGCTACAACAGCACAAAATGACATAAAAATACACATACACATGCATAATACCTGTCATACACAAGTAAACACATGTAAGCATGAACAATCACCGAACCACAAAATAGGCGTTGTAAGTTGTTTTGGTAAAATGATTATGCATTCACGATTATTTTAATTTGTTATACTTTCAGTTACTAAATCTCCCCAAACTCTTACTAAAAGGTATTTAGTATAAAACTTTCAGTGGAAAAAAAGTACTTTTCAATTTTAGGATAATTATTGTTTAACCTTGGATGATTTAGATTGTTATAGTTTTCCAGTTTGGCCAATAGTTATACTTAACTAAAATTTAAAAGGCAACACTAAAAGTTATTTAGTTTCAGCCAATATCAGCTGTGCTGGGGTGACCGGGAAATGAGAACTGCTAGCTATCTTACCAGGTGACAAATCTAAATATCAATTTGCTTGACTATAGCACTTACTTCTACTTTCATGGGATCACGAGGCTAGCAATTAGATCTGTGATGAGTAGTTTATTCCCCTTCTATTACCTACAGTGGTAAGTGCTAATACATACCTAGCTATGGCACACATACAAGCCTGCATTTCAATCCACTTGGCTATACTAAAACCAACATAACTGTTATGTGTAAGTGCATACACATGTACACATGACAGAACCACATAGCTAGGATATAGTACAACCCACAGTTCAATACTTACAGAATGAAGGCATCTTCAATGTGCAGTTCATTGCAGGGGAAAAAAACAGCAAATAGAATGCAGGCAGACAGTCCAAATTATAAGTTGCAACAAACTTAAGCATAAGCACTAAAGAAGCTACAAAATGTTACTTGACAAATAGGGAACCTAATCTAAGTGCACAATCCAGCTCTTAACATAAGCATAGCCATGTACCATGTAAACGAGAGCCACAAGGTAAATTTGGATGACAGGTAGAAGGGTGCTCGACCATTTACACAGTAATCAACCTGGATCAACATGACGTTATATCATTGTGCATTTTTGAACTCGCTCAATTGCAATCACTCTGGCCAACACTAGAAGTCAATTTTTTCCCACTGTGTTGTCTTCATTTTCCATGGCAAACTAAAGTATGTGTAAAATGCAGTGGGGGCAAACTAAAGTATGTGTAAAATGCAGTGGGGGCAAACTAAAGTATGTGTAAAATGCAGTGGGGGCAAACTAAAGTATGTGTAAAATGCAGTGGGGGCAAACTAAAGTATGTGTAAAATGCAGTGGGGGCAAACTAAAGTATGTGTAAAATGCAGTGGGGGCAAACTAAAGTATGTGTAAAATGCAGTGGGAGTAAATTTTATTCACTACTCACTTGGAGCATGCAATTGTAAAACTATTGCTTTGTTGTTGCTGTCATCAGTGCTGTTGAACAATTAAGTTGTTGTTCATTAGTAACCATGAACTATCTCTCATGGTACAGGCAATGTTTTGTTGTGCACTTATGCCAAAAACTCTGTTTTGCATGCAGGGAGTAGGCATCATCTGAAGAAGAAGCAACAGAATTCAGCAAATGAGATTTATTCCTTGAGAAAGGAAGAAGCACATTGCACTTTAAATGACCATGCAAAGCAGCACTGGCATAATTCTCACCAATTATTCGAGTGCAAATAATAGAGTACCAATACAGATTTCAATAAAGCTGAATGCATGATGCATTTGACTCCTACTTTCATTTGTAATTTATGCATGAATTTCAGAATCAAAAAACTGCAAAAATCAAGCTTCATTTTGACTTCTAGCAATTTCATATTAACCAAGTATGCTTTAACATCATTCCCCAATTTCCCTTTGTATCCATTTTTAAACTATACCACAAATTTCTCAACCCCTCCCCTCTCATTTTACAAGATATCTAATCATTTAATGTTTGCACTATTTATCCAAATTCTTATAATGTTATATTGTGTACCTCACTGACCTCTCCGACTTACATAGACGTTCATAATCACATCACTTATATTGCACTTCCCCTACCCCTTTCTCCCTGCCTTTTATATTCTTTTATTCTAAGTTTGTTGTGGCACATATTTATCTTATCTACAATGTTGCATAGGCTGGTTGTGTATATATACGTAGCTACAAGTGATACAAAATTTTATTGTACCAATTGACTTATAGTATAATTATATTACAGTACAAAAAAGGTTTTGTACAGTGACTCATGTACTATAGTGTGAGAAAATGGATCATGGAGTACAGTAGTAGCATGGCCTTAAATATTGGCTGCCTCATTGAAAGTGCACTGACACTGCAAGAAAGAGGGCAGTTTGCCAGGGTTGCGAATTTGTGCACCACCATAATGTCATGTGCATTCTTTTGGACACTACTTGAAGATGCACATAGTGTCACATTTTCTTGTGCACATGTGAATCTCTCTGGATGTGCACAACTTGTGCTTTTTCTTGCTGTGTGACATGTTCAAGGTGTTCTCTAACATTAGTCAATAGCGGTATAAGCCAAACAAGTTGTTATCAAGTGTTTCTGTGAGTAACAGAACTGTTGCCGTAGAGTATTGCTGAAGTACCACACCAGCGAGTCACTAAAAAAGGCCATTTCCCATCATAATTATTTTCTTCAGCCACGGTAGCACAATAATGACTGGAGCTATAACAACAATTCAAACACGAAGGAACATCTACTCACGAAGGAGCGTATTCCACTCACACCATACTGTTCTGAAAGAACTCAAAACTGTGTGGTGATTCTGAGGTGCTCCTGAGTGAGTACTTACCACTATTATAATACCTTCAAATATTCACAGCAATTCTACCAAGTAGCTCCAGTCAAACATTTTTGCATAAATGCTAAGTAGCTTGTATGAAGATGCAAGACCAAATGGTAAAATGCAAAACATAGTGGATATGTAACGTTACTTGTAAAATCAGAAAAAAAGAAATCAAAATTGAAAATCTCTGTTGAACCTGTGCTGTTTATTATGTGGATACACAGAATTTTGCAATTCTAAAATTGTATCCTATTTCAAAACAAAGTTGTACCCTAAATATTTCTTTTTACAGATGTAGTAAACAGCTTCATATGTACAAAAGCTAAAGGTGAAAAGTTCTAAAACCAGTCTTAAATTGCCTCTGAAGCTATTTTCCAACCAAAACAGATTATTTTGGTAGATCTGCAGCAAGTAAATATTGTACAAATCAGGCCCAGCGTCATCTTTTTTGGCTGTTCCACTTCACATTTCTGAGTATGCACTAAAGTTACGTGAGAACCAACTGCAGATCCAGATGATTCCACTGTTCAGCCAATGGTAATTGAAGTCGAAAGGATAGCTACATGAAAGTAGCCCTCCATTTCCCCCAGTTTCTTTGTCCTTTACCCGCCAGGTGTTCCTGTGCAAATAGGGTGGAAGTTAGCCTTATTCCCAGGCCCCACTTTGCTCTCCATCACTTAATTCGTTTTTGTTCACACATGGGGTGAGCTTGGGAACGAGGCTATATATAGGTTGAAGCTACTTCGTGGCTTCGCAGCATTACAATTGAAGGTCATGTTAAGATGGTGTTCCTAATCCATGTGAAGCAGTGGTGTCTCTTGATTATGTATATAGATGAAAGATCAAGAGACACCACTGATTGATGTACATGGTGACTAACACCCAGGATGTTTATACATGTATAGCTATTTCAATTATATATTTACCTCTTATTATGTAGCTAAGCCAGCTGTAGCTATGTAATGGAAATACAGCACCATCTGTTACATGATGATTGAGCTAAGGTTAAAGCCAATCGCAGCTGTGCAACAGACCACCTTCTCACTGCATAACTTATACTTTATGTACACTAACTTGCACCCTAGACTCATTTCATGGCATTACTTATACGAGGCAATTTACATCTGCTACGCTCAGCTTTCACGCTGCTGGATATCCCTAGTACTACCACTTTGAAACTCTCTCACTCTTCCCTTTACATGGACATTTTTCCAAAAGTCAGCGCACATTGTCAATGCAAATGTTAATCCCGTGTGTAGTTATACAATAAATCACAAACACAGCATACAAATGCATGGAATATTCTGTGCATCCACATACTAAACACCACAAGGCATGTTGGATAAATAGCACGAGATGTAAGAATGGGACAATGATATTGTGATGTTGTTCCTATACCTTGTTGCTTGCCGGATTCTGTCCCTACAAGTAGCTACATCTTTTCTTTTAAAAAACCTTTTTTTTTTCTCTTGTAATATATGTCTAAACCACACCCTGGAATGCTCCTAGTGATATTCAAATTCGGTGCTAATTTACATTTCCTATGTGGCTCACTGTTTCACCTTCAGGGCTCAAGGGAGGAACCAGACATGAACTGACTTCATAACCTTTGGTATAGACTTTATAAAAACATATAAACATGCTGTCACATGACTGCAAGGAAAGGGAATCCATGAACAGTGATATGAAGGAAAAGAGGAAGTAAGCGCTGCACGTCATTGGAAAACGAATCTATGAAGATCTATGAAGTTCAGATTAAGAGTGTCTTACAGTTAGATCATGTACTGTTGACTCGGCACAACCAAGAAAGCATTCAATGGTTACCAGACCCTTTTTCTCATGACAGGGTGAGGGTGGACACTAACTAATTGGATGTCCAATGCTTCCTTTGGCCTGCCATTTTTTCATGCACTTTATGCATTGGGTGTTATTTCATTTTGTTTTGTTCCTATTCCTCACCAGCTATTTGCATCTTGGAGTGTAACTAACTATGATGAGTATAGCTCGTTAAGTCTCAGTGTTAACTGTATACGTAAATTACACCACCTATATTTTTGGTCGTAGTTATCCGAATGAAATCCCAGCAAAGTGCACTCCACATTGAAAATTTGTAGCTAACAGTATTCTGCTTGTTCAGATTTTGCATGGAAATGGCAAAATTTGGATACACTTATCATTTCAATGTCATGGTAGCTATATTTCCAAACATACTGCTTTTCCCCTGCATGAACTTTCTCCACTGAAATGGAAACTTCGCCCCTGAAGTAGGATCTGTGGGTATTGCACATTAAACCTATCACTATTGATTTTTTTTAAAAAATCCTGCAAGATTGGTTCGGTCACACATTTAACTTTTATGATAAAGCTTCTGTCGAGCTCCTTGGTTGACAAACATGGTACCATTTGGTTTACATGCTTATACACACTTTCAGGGCATGGCTTTTTGGCTGCACAAAGTTGTTATTTGGCTTTGAAGGGTTCATCGAACAGGCATTTTTGTGCCATTTTGGAGCTGTGCAGTAATAACAATATTTGCTTGTGCATGATAGGATGTTTTTGGTGTGGTATTTTGGCTATAGCTGTAAAGTTCTCTGTCTAAACCCCATTGAAAAGTGTGAGATTAGTTTGTAATTTCACACTTGGCCAATGTACAAATAGTGCTATACGTGTTGCCAAAGGAACATTACACAAACATGTTTTTTTTCTAATTTTTGATGGGATAAAAGGCGGACCTCACTTTCTTGGACTAGCTGTGTAGTGCTATTGCTACCAGTTAGCAGAACACCGAATGAAGATGTTTCGTTATCATACATGCTCTAGCTTATACATTGTGAAAGCAGCTCTGTGGCAAGGTCGTATAGAAGTACCAAAGCTTGACATGTGTTTTGCCGAACCTTTAGAGTGTATCCAGACTTTTTGGTAGTGGCGAATGTTGCTTCTGCAGTTTAGTACTGCAAGCGGAAAACACATGCAGAGGCAAGAAGGCGTGAATACGAGTACGTATAGCATGTCACCATACAGAATGTAACCATCTGGGACATCAATTTCCATAAAAACACGAGGGTTTTGATGTTGCTGTGAGATAGCTGAGCTCATTAACAAAGAATAGTTTGCTGTGGTATTTGGAATTAATAGCACTCGTAAGGCAGTAAATTGCATGCACTCGACTATGCCTCGTGTAATTGCTCCCTGCCTTCACGAGTGCTATTACTCCAAAGTACCACAGCAAACCATGCTAAATACATAATTAACTGCACTCCTTGCAGCAATACGTAGCTGCAAGGAGTGCAGTTTGTATATGCAGTATACCGCATCCTAAATGACTCACGGTCACAGTCCAACATGCACTGTTAAAATTGGCATGAGGTGTTACAGTGGTTGCCATGGTAACCAAACAAGACCGTATCCAGTGATTAAATTGTTTGAATAACGAGGGTTTTTATGGAAATCAAAGCCCAGGGTGATATTTTGGAAGACAAAGTGCACACCCCAATTTTAACAGTGTCAAACTCATAGCATGATCATATTCTGTAAGAAAGGTTTGAAACACTGAAGACAAATATTATTTTTGCCCATATGAACTTTAATCAAGTTTGCACCTGTGGGTTTGCAGTGTTGCCAGGGTAACCCTTCTGTGGAGCTATAAGAAATTCAATTCAAGTGAAAAGCTCTGAATAACAACAGCTCTGCAAAACAGACACCTGCAGAAGTAAAATAATGTTTCATCAAAGCGACAATTATTCATGTTGGGTGTGGCAGGTTATTATTGATATAGGCTACATTCCTTCTCTCCATAGATATTGTTGTTTGCAAGCTTGCATCATGCAATTATGCAATGAATATGAGGCACGCACCACATTGCTACATGAATCATTTAAACTGAGCGGTCTCCAGAGAACTCATACCCCCCACTGCTTTGGCATGACAAAATACTAAGACCCACAGCTAGGTACCAAAATATTTATTTGTTCTAATGTCTATAAATTCTTGCTGTCTTTTCGCCCTTTGCCATCGTACACAGTTATCCGGCTGCAAAACAGAGTGCCCTTCCCTCGTTTTGCAATTTGCCATCCCATGCATAGAAGTTTCTATTGTTCCCCATAATACCTTTGTCATGGAATTAGTTAGCCATAAAACTATTAACCATTGCTACCTAGCTAGCTAGCTACAATTGAGTCACTAACACTCAAATGATTCAATCGCTTTCTTACTCACTATCAGTTGCACTGCTACCCACTGAGGAAGACCTGCTTTCTTTCACTATATAGCTGTGACACCGATTAAACTCTACATTCCACACACTGAGCTTTGGGTTCAATAGCACATATATCCTGTATACTCTGGTATGTACACATGTCCAGTGTCTTGGTGTTTGCTATATCTGAGTTTTTAAATGGTGTTGTTAAACAGCTAGAAATAAAACTCTGGTTTCCAGACGGAATTTTATAGACAGATGGATAAGCAAAAGTAATTGCTTTGTGCAAGTATACTAACAGGGTAATAAATTGGCAAAGCGCTGCCTGCAAGTGGTGCATATTGTCAATGTTATATACCTAAAGCTCCTTCAAATCACAACTCAGATGCTGTTTTCATGCACTCTTAAACTGATTATTTGTTCACACTTCATGAAAAGTATTATTGGCTGTAAAATGCAACAAGAAATAAAAAAGGGATGGCATGCCAAAAAGTATACAAACAAGGTAGGGATGATAGCATAAAAGCAAAGGTCAACATAAAGGCAATGCCCCATCCCTACATCTTTTTCACACTGCAGTTATGACAGTGTATTGGAGGTCTCTATAAAACGTACAACAACCTTACTGGCAGTTCTTGCCACTTTCCTCCTCCCACATGGCCTGGGTTCTGGACCCCAAACCCTTCGAAAGGGCAAGAAGGGTCTGGGGTCCAGATTGAAGTGTAGTCTAGCAGCATGGGGTATGTGGTGTATGTGTACCTTGTCGGAAGCTATGCATGTAGCGACCAGGTAGCTTTTGGTGCTGAAATGCTATTTGTATAGTAACAGTGGAACCCTTGTTGGCATTTAATATTGTATACAGACCGCTTATACAACCTAGACACTGAGCTGAATTAGCTGCAGGACTGGTCATATAGTAAGTGCTGTAGTATTTAAAAACTCAAGTAGTTGGTGTTCATTTACAGCATTATTAACTCCACAGATGGGTGCAGGTTTAGGTTTCAAGCATGCTGTCTAACTGCAGTGTGAAAAAGATGTAGGGATGGGGCATTGCCTTTATGTTGACCTTTGCTTTTATGCTATCATCCCTACCTTGTTTGTATACTTTTTGGCATGCCATCCCTACATCTTTTTACATTTTTAATGTTTTTTTAATTCTTTTTTCTGTACTTTTTTGATGTTAATCTCAGTTACAGTTAGACCTAATACTAAGAAGATTTCGTTCAAGTGTAACTACAATCCTAGAACTTGAAACAGCATAAATTTGACAGCTTAGCAGTGGTTCCAAGCATGTAATATGCCAGCTGGAATCCGATGGAGGGTTAATAACTATCTGTACCAGATTTTGAGCCCTTTGTGAAGCCGATTTCCTGATTTACGATCACATGACAACTGACCAGCACAGACTGAACTGTACTGACAGAGCATAAAAACTGACCATCCAGGCGTTACCTAAAGCTGTATTTTATAGTGTAGCTATAAGTAGGCAACTGAAAACAGCTCCTTACCTACGTGGTGTCCATAAGCCTTTCCCACAATCACCGGAATAGACCGTGCCAGCCGTGTCAACGCGCGCGATTTCGTGTGAGCACTAGTCTAGTTCCCAGAGCAATGACCGTGGTTTTTGGTCTGGAAACGGGACTGCATGTGCGCATGCGTACAAGATAAGAAAATGGCGTCCTACGCAACGGACAGCAGTCGGGCTGTAGCCTCGTTCCCAGTCCTCCACCACAGCTATCGTCGCTTACAGTACGAATAACGCGCAGGAGGCCTGGTAAAAATTATCACGTGATGTATGCCACTGACGTAATAACATAACTTTAATATTTTTCGTACGTCACGAGGTAACTGCACCATAGATATTACAAGTCACAAAAAAGTTTGCCAAACGCAAACAAGCACATGTAGGGATGAAATCCTCAAAAACCAACCAAACAAGACGGGAATGACACCACAATACTTTTACACCATCCCTACATCTTGTGCCATTTTGCCAAAACTGTGTGTTTGTATTTGTTTTTTAGTTGTGTGTAGAAGAGGGTTGTCTTGTAGATGGAAGGGTGTGGCGTGGGTGTGTTGTGCATAGTGAGTATGTTGTGTTGTTGGTGGTTGCTACTGAGTGTAGCAGGTATGGTCCAAGTTGTGTGTAGAAGGTGTGGAGTGAGTGAGGAGTGGTGAGTGTGTGTGTTATGTTGGAATGTGCATTATGTTGTTAAGTTTTATGCCTGTTTAGCATGATAGATATGGGTTGTCTTGTATACAGGTGGCTGTGAAGTGAGTAGTGGTAATTTTGTAATGCTTTGTGAAGGATGGGTTATTTTGTGAGATAGTTGAATGGAGTGAAGTACTATGTTTGTTTGTGGTTGGTGTGGGCTAATAAGTACAAATGTAGAGGGTTTTGTGTTGTGTACAGGTGGCAAAATGGCACAAGATGTAGGGATGGTGTAAAAGTATTGTGGTGTCATTCCCATCTTGTTTGGTTGGTTTTTGAGGATTTCATCCCTACATGTGCTTGTTTGCGTTTGGCAAACTTTTTTGTGACTTGTTTCTGTTGTTTTTTTTTGTTGTTGTTGTGTAACCACACCCCAAGTGAAATGACTTGTTATGTAGTTTATTGTTGATGTTATGGATTTCTGGAGGATGTTAGCTGTTTGCACTTATCCACTTGACAATGGAATCATGGGTGTAACTGTTGTCTAATTGGGTATGTGCATGTGTGTGTGAGTGGTTGTTCTAAGGCACTGTGGTATATACATGACTGTCTACCTGTTCTGTTGTATGACAGGGTTGTAACACTGTATGTTGTGTGTTGTCCAAGGAACAGTTTCTATAGCTGGTTATACATTGTGGGCAGGTGTGTGTAGGTTGTGTATGGTGGGTGGCAGGTACATAGGTCATAAAGAGGTAAGGCATAACTGTGGTAAAGGAACCCTTGGAGAGTAAGAGTGTTTTTCCGGGTTCTTCCAGTACTTGTTACGGGACGCTTGCCTTTTGCTTTCTTTGTTTCGCAGATAGTTCTGCTTATCCCGCGCCCGTTTCTTGTGGACGTTACGCATACTGCGTTCCTTGTCAAATCCAGCACAAGTACGTCAACTGCTGTATGAAAGTAGCAACATATGCAATCGTTTGGGAATCAATCGATCGTCAAGTTCTCTACGGAAGTAGAATAACCGCAGCTGCATGCCAACTTCACGTGCTGTAGCTGTTGAACTTCTGTTGACGTAATCGCTATGAATATTCTATTCTAACAAAATGGCGTATAGCAGCAAGCATAAGCGTGGGGTTACCTGAGAATCGCCGATTAATTCGACTTCTTTCTTTGAGAACGATGAGTGGTGGGTACAATACCCAGTAATTTATGCTGATCTTTCGCGTTTGAATCGTTGTAATAGCTTCAGCCGTTGTCGTGCTATCGTGGTGAGCAAAAGAAGAAGAAGAAGAAGAAGAAGTCAGAAGATAGACGATTTGCCTTTTTTAGCGACTTGACTGTCAGGTACTTAGCGATGCTTTCCAGCAAATTTAACGATCCTGTTGCCCATGGAAGCACTCGATAATGTCTGATATGGCTCATGGAGGCCGTTGACTTATCTAACGCGGACATTTCGAGCGTGTCATTTGTGCACTTTGAATGTGGCCGCCATTTTTTTTCGGGGTCATCCCTACATATGGCGTACTACCGTACGCCATGATAGACTAGTAACCGGGATTGGAAACATCTCACGTGATGCGCATATATTCCATAGTTAAGCGCGCGGACACTCCGTGTTGCGGTTGTAGGTTGCCTTGAGGGAGAAGGAGCGACCGACCGACAAGCAAAAACCTTCAGAAGCGAGAAATGTACTGAAGCTGGTGAGTTTTGCGGGGTACTGTGCGGTTTGGGAAGGGTTGCGCTACAATTAGAACGATAATTTTTGACTGATAGTCAATTTTATTGTCGTCATTTTAAAGCGTTAAACAAGCGCCTCTGTTTTGGTAATCTTTTGTGGAGCAGTTACTCTGACTGTAGGTTTATGGCTTTAGTTTAGACCGTTTCAGAAGAAAGCTCTGAGTCTGAAGTTTTGCATGGTTATAGTTTATGATGCCATCAACTTGTTTTTCTGAAGTTACAGAAGCTATGCTGCCATATTTAGCCTACGGTAGGTAAAGAAGTTTGTGGAGCAGTTACACTGATTGTAGGTTTATGGGTTTGGTTTAGAGCATTTCAGAAGAAAGCTCACAGTCTTAAGTTTTGCATGGTAATAGTTTTGATGCCATAAACTTTCTTGTGGAGGAGTTTGTGGGGGGAGTTTGCAGTGTATTATAGCCATTTCATTTTTAGTATAGGCCTCTTGTCTTTGTGTAACAGTTATATAGTTTTTGGTCAACATGCACTCCCTGTACACCTACAGATACGGGTGGGAGTAAATTCCAGTTGGACATGAATTGCAAGAGAGAAGAAAGTAAACATGAAGCTCGAAACACAACCTTACTCTGTATCTCAATTCTGCCAAAGGGAACTACCAGTGTTGCCACTCACAGTATCAATTCCAGGACAGCTAGTTGATATCTAGCTACCATGTCTGGTGCAAGCTTATCACTGCACTCCCAGCATTCCTAGTCTCGTCCCCAGACCCCAGCCGCGAGGAGAGGGTCTGGTAACATTCGGCTGATTCCTTGGGCTTCATTGAAAATTCATAGCTAGCTGTATGCACAGTTCTCCGGAAAATTCTCCGCAGAAAGCAATCAACATTAGTGAAGCCCAAGGGATTGGTCATATGTCACCAGACCGTCTCCTCTCTGACTGATTCTCCTGGTCCAGTGGTCCCATGGGTGTGGCAGTGTCTGTTTGATCCTCCACAACAATTCTTTGGTTGTCAGTGGCAAAGAGGTTGTATACACGACAACCTCAACCTCAGTATCATTTCCACAACAACTAGCTGATATCATAGCTACCAAGTCCGGTACAAACTTATAAACTTATCACTGCTCTGAGCATTCCAACTCCATGTTTAATACATTTTCACTCACCGTCAATGACTGATTCTCCTGGTCTGGTTTTCCATGCAGTTTATTTGTCTTGTTTCAATTGTATAGTGTTATTATTTGATATCACGATGTATATATAGTATGATTTGTTTGCTTATCAACTTTCAAGAGTGCATAAACCTATGGTTTTGCAACTTCTTACATAAAAAATCTTCGTTTTACCTGTAAGTTCTGACTGTGTACACACGAGGAGTCTCTCTAGTTGTGCTCCATCTTTTGTAGGTATAGTGTAGTCACTCCAGTGCATGTAAACCACTGCGTCTGGACGTCCCGACGCGATAAACTCACAGTGGTTCGACTGCAGAGCTGACCGCGCCTCATTATGTACGTGACCGGAAGTACTACTTCCTGTGTAACGCGGAGTGGACGCGAAATTGAGATGTTTCCAATCCCGGTTACTAGTCTATAATATCTATGACTGCACAAAGCCGACTTGGACGGACTGGAGCTCGTGGGGACGTTTATCCAACGAATTTCATGTTTAGACGAAGACGAATAAGAACAGAACGCGAGGAAAAGGACGATCGAATGGAAACAAGAGTGAAAGTTGACGGTTGCAGAGCGCTAGAAGCTGTATGACGAACCTGGAGCGCGACCAGCTGTTGCTAACGGTTCCAGAGGTTGGTTTTGAAGTCGCTATAACACTAGCTTGCTCTTAGTTCTTCGCGCTTTACATATTTTATTTCTTTCCATACGCTATCGATCGATATCGTGGCTACTGCTGCATAATAATTCCAGTCTCGTTCCCAAGACATCGTTCGCCTGGGTACGAGGCTACAAAATTTACTAACTAGCATGTGTGACGTAGACAGTGGCATACATCACGTGATAATTTTTACCAGGCCTCCTGCGCGTTATTCGTACTGCAAGCGACGATAGCTGTGGTGGAAGACTGGGAACGAGGCTAGTCGGGCTGTGCTGTGAACAGCTTTTTTGACCAGGGTAAATTTGAAGCTATGAAGAAGCTGAGTGGTTGGGAAGCTGCACGGTGTGATGAACATCAGTTTCGTGCTAAAATCAAGGTGAGTGCTTGAGCCGTTTTTGAGTTATCGTTGTTTGACAAGTGGTCTGAACAAAGAAAGACGAAAAATGGCACTTTCGCTACCGCACACTTTTGCGTTTAGCTGTCCTCCGCGTGGCTTTTGGCCACGTATATGAGTCTTGCTGATCACAAAGGCACTCAAAGAGGAAGCCTGGGCGCTTAAATAAGCTTTTAGTATGTTTGTGGTGAAGACGGTTATACGGCTTTTGCTTAAGTATAGATGGTTTTCATGGGGCGTGGCTTCACTTCCGGAGGGCAAAAGTCGGTGTCTGGGTTTAGTGCAGCTGCGTGCAAAATACAGGCTAGTAAGTGCTACGAGTCCTTACCATTAGTACTGAAAGATAAAAGAAGCTGGTTCTCTCAAGGTGAAAGGTCCGCTGTGCAGCTGCCTATCGATCGCGCGTTTGCCCTCCGGAAGTAGGGCGCTTAATTGACATTTGGAAACCATCTATTGCATATATTGCGCGTCGGCGCCTTCCCTACATAGACTCTCTGATACTGGCGGAACCACCTTCCCCCCAGATTCTTCTGACACCACCATAGATTTAGGCGACTAAAATCAGAGTTGACTGACTATGACTGTCGAAAGACTATGATATTAGTGACATTGCTTAGCCTAATCCTAGCCTCGTTCACAGGCGCGGAGGAGGGGGAGGAGAAAGAGCGCCTGGTACACACTGTTTGCGCATGCGCTTAATCGCCACGGAATTCCGTGGCGACCGTCTTCGTACGTGTACGTACGTATACTAGTGACGTCGCAGCATTGATGTGCCAGTTGGTGTTCTGTTCGAGTGAGTTTCATATCGCGCTGTTCTAGGCCTTGTGGTAGCTAGGAACCTCGAGATAAAGCTCAAGAAAGAACAGATTGCCTCCAATGAGTGCGCTTACTGAGGAAACGTACCTTTATGCGGTTATCCACCATTCATTGCCAGAAATGCAACGACACGGACTTCGCTCTCTTTGGAAACGTCCGTTACATTTCCGTTACACGTACTTTATGTTTTACTACGGGAGCCTATGGCGGTTCAAACTCGAACTTTAGTAACGAGCTTACCTTGTCCGTAAATGTGTTGTTAACGATATATTCACCTTCTGCTTTCTCTCTACTAGCCACAGATATCTACAGTGCTGGCTCCTGAAGGTCACAGAATTTGCCATTCGTGATAGTATTTCTACCGTATTTTCACACATTGAAGTGTGAAAAAATAGGTTTCTGAAATAAAAATATACACTTTTGCAGTTCATTTTTGATTGGTTAACGATATAATTCACTTATTTTTGATGCTCTCTGTCCGACTGGTCGTAAAGTTTTTGCAGGTTTTGTTCACAGAATTTGCCAAATCGGTACAAAATAGGTACAAAATGTACGCTAGCATATACAATTATGGATAATCTGACGCACCTTTTTCGAACTTAGTCTCTGGAAGATTACACAGTTAACCCCTTTTCCCCAAAATTTGCATACTAGAATTAACCCGGTTGCTGTTAGTAAATGTTGCACACATGCGCACTGCGCGATCATTGTAGCGGGAAATTCAGTCATGGCTAGAAGTCAGTTACTCGTGGCTAACAAGCGGTTCTGGTTGCTGTGCTTGATCCTCACTTCCCCCTTGTGTTTTTCAACACACATTTGTTATGGGGGGTTGTATTCAGCTGGCTGTTTCACCACACAATCAACTCCGTGTGAGTCTGGAGCTACATCATCAAAGGTATATACAATACAATCATTGAATTCATAATATAATAAGTTGGACAATCAGTATCTCATCTTCCTGTCAATATCTTGAACTTGTTTCCACTAGCTAGCAGCGGTGTTGGTCCTTTTCTATGTCCTGCTTCCGTTAGCAGCAGTAGTCTCGCACCATCAACCTGAAAGAGACAGAAGGTACAGCACATTTTAGCTACTTTGGCATAAGCCTAGCAAACTTAAATTATCCAATTCTTTCACTGTAGATCAAGTATAGCATCAAAGTATATCCGTGAGTGGATACACAGCTCCAACAAGCACATTCCAATGGTAAGGAGAGCAATTATCTTATTCCCAGATCCATCACTCAAAGTTCATAGAAAGTGTGGTGAATAACCATCCATGTACAATACTTATATACACCGTTGCTAGCTACCAACTGGATGGTAAGATTAGAATTTTGGTAGTCTCATTCTTAGGTTCTCCTCTTCACCTTGGGATGAAAATAACTTCTCATCAGTGCATGGGGAAGAGGAAAGGGGAGTAGTCTGGGAGGAAGGTTAGTGCTGCGTTCATGCAGGCAGAGCCCAACTTTGTAATTAATGTGGAATTAGACTTGAATGGATCTTCAAATTAAGAGTGGTAAATTTGAATCCTTTAATTACAGGTTGGCGGAGGAAGTACAAAATTGAGATTAAAGAAAGCAGTACCACCCAAGAATAAAGTATTTTCCTTCTACCCGTATGAAGTAGTGAGTTACTCTGAATGTCAAACAACAGTAATGAGTGATTCAATCAGAACCATTCCTTTCGAAAGCGAATGTCGTTCAGCCTTAAGTACCTTAATATAGAAAGCTGAAAAAGCTCCAAGTCAACATCATTACATCAAATTTCAATTTGGACTTATGGATACCAGTGGACTCAAGGATTTACTTGCATCGTACAACCATCACACTGCTCTCAAGAGGACTCTTGAAGAAAAAAAATGGCTGAACACACAATTTAGGGTCCCATATCCCGATATGTGCATCTCCGATTCAAATACTGCAAGTTTTTTTTCTTCCATCTGGGAAGGAAATTGTCACAGTGGTACTACTGACCAAATTACATGTGCTCGTAACCTAGTAGGCACTCGATGGCTCTCAGATGTAAGTGTGGTGTACATGGCTAACCTAATTAATTCAAAAGCCAGCAGTACTCTCTGTATGGTGGCACAACACCCAACAGTCATGTTTACTCAAGATCTTTTGGTGAAGTTAGAAAGGGTACGCTTGGGGCAGGATATAGTGCAGGACATTCTCAATGTTGGAAAGGAGAAAAATGGTGATACTAGGATTGCATTTGAAGGTGGTAATGGTGGATGCCATTGGACTCTTCTCTTTTTTCATGTGAACTCCCCTGTATGGTACTACGGGGACTCTTTAGGATGGCAATTCCCATCAAACATAGACCGGTTAGTATCCCTACTACAACAAATTCAAACAATGTCTGGCCTCACAATTATGTGCCCTAACATAAGATGTGAACTGCTACATGATCCATCTAGTAGAGCTATACACTATACACACACTTGCAGGGATAAATGCAAACTCTTTTACCCAATACAGACATGCTCAAATGTATGTGGAGTTGTCAGTGTATTCATGGCAGCTTTGATATCTCGAAACAGCATGGCTTGGCCCAATAGTGAAGCAATACCTCAACAAATACTATTGGTTCAAAACGCAACAACATACTCAGATTATCTACGTCGAATTCTGATCCACTGGACAATCAACAAACAGATTGATGTACACATGTTTTCTGATTCTTTCGCTAAAAGTACCACTCCAGCTCAAGGTTCTGTGAACGACTTTAAGAACCATTCACAGAAAACATGTAAACAAAATGCTTCCCCTACAGAAAATCCTGAAAACTATACACAAACTGAAAGCACAACTATCCATGAAGATTGCACATCTGCTGACAAATGCACTGAAACGAGTAGTCACGACAATTTTTGCTGCCCAGATTCAGAAAATGATTCAGCTAAAAAATCAGGTAATGATTCAGATTTTGAAACAGTTGAAAACTATACACCAACTGAAAGCACAACTATTCACAAAGACTGCAAATCTGCTGAAAGTACAGTGTACCATGAAGGAAGCGGTCACAAAACTTTCAGTTGGTCAGATTCAGAAAATGATCCAGCTGAAGGCTCAGGTAGTGACTCAGACTTTGAAACATGGAAAAGCTGTAGTATAATTCAGCTCTTACCTTCTGATTATGAATACAAAAATTGTGTTTGTAAAAGAGTCGATACTTCAGGAAGCTTTGAAGCTGAATTCAAAGTTAACATACACCGTGACAGAGAAGTAAAAGAGTGGGTAAAGGGATATAATAAAAAACAAAGCAGACAATGGTCTTTGGTAGGAAAAAGTCACTAAAGGGGAAGCATGCGAGCACTAAGTACTTCCTCCATTGCCATCACAAACAGAGACAGACCGGGAAGCACCAAAAAAGCAACAGAGTTCTAAAAACAGTTGTTAGAGAACACTCAATCAAGCACACCAACTGTCCTGCTAAAATGAACATCTCAGTGCTGCCATCCACAACCTGTGGTTCCTTTGGAACAGTAGTAACCCTATTTAATAAACACAATCACCCAATTAATGCAGCAGATGCATTACGATTCAGGCCTATCTCTGAGGATGTACAAACAAAATATTTTAATCTTTTCAGACTTGGACACACTGCTGCAACTGCTCATTTAGAGTATGAAACTAACTTCATGCTGTCACAAGAAACACCATGCATACTGGCTGACCGAAGTCTGAATCCCAAGTGCAAGGATGTATACAATTTGTTTAGCAAATGGAGAAAGGAAAATTTAGGAGTTAAAGATGGAAAGGAAATGTATGAACAGTTAGAGCAAGTTGTTAGGGAATACAATGATCAGTATTCTACAGATGGTGGACGAGCAGTGATCAAACGTTACACTAAGCACCCAGATGGTTCTGAGGATCCATTAATTTTGGCCACATGCACTCCATTAATGTCAAGAGTACATACCCTTGTGCAGCAAGCTAGTGAAGTAGTTTACATTGACTCTTCTTCCTCATTAGACGATTATAATAATGCTGTATTTGTACTATCTACATCTAGTGCAGCAGGTGGCCTGCCTCTGGGAGTTGTAGTAACATCGGGAGAAAGCACTGTCACAATCGAGAATGCTATGTCCACTCTAAAGGAAATACTACCAGAGTGTGGATTTGGACAAAGAGGGAGAGACACTGGTCCTCAAACTATTATCACAGATGATAGCAATCCTGAAAGGGAGGGGTTAAAGCTAACATGGCCTCAAGCAGAACTATTTTTGTGTATCTTTCATGTTCTTCAAAGTGTATGGCGATGGCTATGTGACTCAAAACATAAAATAGACAAAGAGCATAGGCAAACACTAATGATTTTATTTAGAATGCACACTCACCTGAAGACCTTGAATATGAATACAAATTCTTCAAGGGACATCCTCTAGTGATTATCTACAAGCAATTTGCTAAGTATGTTGATGTTTTCTGGGCACGAAAAGCAGAATGGAGCATTGCATACCGAGCTGGTTCTGTCATGCGGGGAAACCACACCAACAACTATTCAGAGACAGGCATTCGCATTCTCAAGGACATCGTCTTTCAAAGAATAAAAGCCTACAATTTGATTCAAGTGTTTGAGTTCCTTACTGTCACCTTTGAAATGTACTATCAAGCCCGTTTACTAGCAGTTGCACACAACAGACTGGACAGGTATATTGCTCTACGATTCAAAGGACTTGGAACAGAGAAAATAAAAGATGATGATGTTAAACCCTCCCCAGATGGTAAAGGACTCTACATTGTGAAAAGCCAACTACACCCTGAAGTCGAGTATGTTGTTGATGTGGAGAATGAATGTGCACATGTAGTCTGGGATGGAATGGTCAGCCTACTGGAGAACCTTGCCACCACCAAGCAGCAGTAGCTAGAAAATATAAGATCAATGGTCTAAATATGATACCAACCTTCAATGCAGATGGCCGCTTTCTATTTGCCCAAACTGCTGTTGGAAAAGCTGCAGGTCCTCTTTCATTTTACTCTGGTCTGCATGATGGTGAACCTGATGTCAGTATAAATACACATAACAGTACGTCCAATAATGATGAGCAAAGTACTATTGAGTCAGATAAACTATCACAAACAGACTACGATGAAGGTGCTGCAAACTTGGATCTACTCATAGATGAAATTGATAAAATGGAGAAAGTTATTGATCAGGCATCAACACTACATGATAGATTCTCAACAGATGTGAAGTCCAGACTTCATACCAGAGATACAAATTATGCATTAGGCATAACAAAGTTTCTTACCAAGTACTTTGAGATTGTTGAAAAGACAGAACCAACAGTGTCTGCAACACTTAAGCTAGCTACATTCCTACACACTACACACACACGCATACCTCCACCACATGGTGGAACACGCAAAATATCTGTTCAACCCACAGGAATACAGTGCCGAAGAAAGGGTATTACAAGGGGATCACAAAAAGCTCCCCAGGGTCGACCACTGAAAAGGAAAATGAACGACAGTGACCTTCCTGATAGTTTTCAACCTAAACGTGGAAGGGCAGAGCACACAAAGAAGAAAAGAAACCTGAAGTTGAATGAATAACTTAATCAACCGAACTATTTCAAGCACTAGCTCCATGTAACACACACCCTGGTTGAACACACATTCACATACTAGTAGATACCATTATATCCCTGCATAATTTCAAAACACACGCAAAGTATAACAAGTTTATAAACTACAGTATCAGTAACTACTAAACTACTAGACCTCTTGTAGCCTGGATCCAAGGTCCAGCTATTGTCGTTCTTGTACTAAAAGCGCGACAAAAGCAATGGTGCAGCCTGAACGAAGCGCTACACAGAGAACCATCCTTAATGCGTAACCAGTTCTAGCATAATTGTAGTAGCGTCGCGTGGTGACACACAGA
The DNA here is from genome assembly GCA_949130485.1 of Agelas oroides. Classification (NCBI taxonomy): domain Eukaryota; kingdom Metazoa; phylum Porifera; class Demospongiae; order Agelasida; family Agelasidae; genus Agelas; species Agelas oroides. The sequence continues at coordinate 11,839,660 of OX422183.1, read as the reverse complement.
TGGCTTAACACTTAGGTAGGAGCAAGTTAACTCACCATCTAGCACACTTCCTCTCACCTCTGTCTGCAATGTCATTGTTGACACTGAGCTTTTTAAAACAAAGACCACCACGTGAACAAAGGGTTAAAGTGTACACACTCACCAGAGACTAAGTTCGAAAAGGGTGCGTCAGATAGAAATTCGCATACGGTACAACGTAAACTTAATTATTACTCCGTACGCTACGGAAATAACGCCGTGACCGCCGCGCTATTCAAATTTCTGGCAATGTCCGGTAAGTCGATTCCTACCACTGCCTACAGACATTTCTCTTTGTATCTGACAGTATTAAACTAGGCAGAGCGATGTTTATAGCGTCCTAAGAACAAAAGCTGAGGTATTTTTTATGACGGTTTATGCTATTCACGTGAACCGTTGATCGTCATATTAGTACACACCCCTAATTCTACCACGTGGCCTTTGCTATAATTACGCGCATGCGCAACAAGTGTGTACCAGGCGCTCTTTCTCCTCCTCCTCCGCGCCTGGGAACGAGGCTAAGCCTAATCCGTACCATAAAATCCTTACAAAACCTAGAGCTTAGTGCTGCAGATTAAATTTACAGATTGCAGATTTAGTTAGAGGTCAGTGCTACTCAGCTAAGCGCTTTATCAGTATAGGCTTTATATCAAAAAGAACTTCACCGCCACGTGGCTACAAGTATCGTAGCACGCCACTACACCTAGCAATGACACGTGGGCATTTGAACGCATAAGCCTATAACGCACGTAAGCGGTAAAATCCCTTTTAGTGCCGCTGTAAGGTGTCAGTCGGTTATAGGGTGGTGCTTGTTGGTTTGCCAACGTTTCTATCCTGGGGTAAGTGCACCGTAATATTTACTAAGATTAGATGTCAACGCTTTTTCTGGTTATATGTGTGGAGACTTTATTTCGCATCCTCCAATTGCAGGAATGCTACTAGAAGTAGGCGCGCGCCGCCGCGTATATTTTAACCCGGAATGCCCACATTCAGAGTCGAGCGTGCACTCGTCCAGTTTCCGAGTGCCCTAAGTTCAAAAAGCTGGGCGAGCCCAAGAACAAGGGTAAGTACACGCAAGTGTATGCTGGAGAATTGGTTGTCTCCGGGCTCTGACACTGGAGGAGAGTGAAGTAGTCACAGCTGCAAATGCTGTGTTGAATTGTCAAACATGTTAGCAAAAATTTCAGCAGTAAATTGGTGACTAAACATCATGTATAAATATGGAAACATAATATATGCATGCTGTAAAGGATTTGAGCTACAGTCAGATGCAGACAGGCACAAGAGGTATACACAAAAACATAATCCGAAAGAGCAATCAGGTTTGCCCTATCATAGGCAAGGACCTACGTTAGCTTACCTGTGAGGCAAAACAGACAAGCAATACCTTAGACTCATACAATACCATTACCATACATAGCTGGGGGTTTAGTCTCATTCCTGTGGCAATCAGTTGTGTGTTACTAAAGATTGTCATACCCCAAGTGGCATACAGCGGATTTCAGTTGCGTTCGAATCTTCCGTGTTGGGTACGCAATCCGGAAGATTACGTGCATGTGGGTGTTCACCACACGTGTACATGAATTGGGCAATTGCGCGGGTACTAGTACACCGAAACGTTGAAGCTAAAGCTGATTTCCTCTGTTTGTAGTTCTAGTTTGAAATTGCCCTGCATTATGGAGGGAGGCCAGTCTGACCCTGAAGCTGACAACCCGCATTGGAATTGGAGCGAGGAGCATCCTTACAGCCAGCATGGCTACAGTGGTTATTACCCGCCATACTATGACTCATCACATCGCACACTCTTGGCGTTTCCTCCAGCAGCTACATACTGTATGCAGAAGGACCTAAACATCCAGGTGAGGTGCTCCAGGTGAGGTGCTCTATTTAGAATAGCCGGGGTGAGGGTCACTTTGTATGTGCTGGTGCGAAGCACTATGCTCCCATCTGGATTCACCCAGTGTGTGTGTGTGTGTGTGTGTGTGTGTTGGTGTCGGTGTCGGTGTGTGTACGTGTGTGTGGGCATATCTATGGTGTGGGTATGTGTCGGTGTGTATATGTGTGTGTGCATGCGATACATAATTATATGTATTGCATGCACACACATCGCATATATGTATTGTATTGCCTTACCTATAGGCATTACATTTCTGTCTTTCTGTTACAGTGCAGCTCAGAGAACTCTACACAGTTGAGAATCTCGTCAAAGCAGACATATACATACAGAGTTAAAGTGGTGAATCGTGCAAAGAAATCTGAGTACAGTATCAAACGAGTTAAATACACTGAGAAGTTTAGTTCCGTAGAAGATGTACGTACAGAACTACAGTCTCTGGATGTAGCTACAAAAGATGTTGGCTACATTGAACCTGGCCATGGCATTAAGGGTAGACAGATGTGGCTAGGGACAGAAGACGACTTGCATGAATTGTACCAGATACATGATAAGAAGGTTAGGAGTGAAATATTGTTGTGGTGTTATATGAAGGGGGAAAGTGAGGATGACCGACCAGTCCGATCAAGAAAGCGTCCTTTGTCACCGACAAACTGTGACTCGGTGCCTGCCACAGGATCAAAGTGTACGTCATCTGCTCAAAAACTGCAAGAAGTGGGAAAGATTGTCGAGGAGCTAAAGGAAAAACATGGTGCTAGTTATGGCATTGAAAAATTAAATGCTTGGGCTCATCTTCTCCACATAGGCAAACATGATTCGTATGAAACACCACCTAATCTTCCCTATTTTGGAAAAGGTGGAGATGGTATGAAAGACAAACGGAAATCACAGAAAGCACAACCTGTTGAGATAAGTTCTTCACCAAGTAAACGCCTAGGGCTTCGTGGAGAGTGCATAGAGCAGCTCAGTAAGTGGCACAACTTACTCGAAAAAGGTGCCATCTCAGTTCAGCAATACGATGAGCTAAAGGAAACAATAATGGGTGACCTTTTCAAGCTGGGACCTATACTGACTAGCTTTGTGTATAGTAAGTTACTTAGTACTGAGTGCTATTACAGAACATGCATTTCAGTTTTGTTCATCTGATTACACATCAAATGGTTGTTATATGTGATCAACATAATTCAGTTTCCTTGAGTCACTATAAATAACATAATTGGGGTTTACAAATATCCTGAATGTGAAATCCATGCCTGACAATGTTCTTCTGTAATGCTGTCAAATGCCGTCTTGATCAAGTCTATAGGGGAAGGGATTGATTGGAACAGTTCATCGTGTTTTCTTAAATAGCCCTTAATATAACTAAATGCTTCCTCTAATGGGTTGAGATCAGGGCTGTATGGAGGGAGAAAAAGTACTACAATTCCAGCCTGCCTTAGTAACTCTGTCACTTCTTCAACATGGTGCACTGAGCAGTTGTCCATTATAACTATGGACCGTGGGTTCATCCCATTAAATGCCATCATGTTTGGGATTAATGATGCTCTGAGATAATCGAAAAACTTGTCACCATTTACAGTGTCTGTTGTCAGGTCCAGTGCTATTATCCCTGTGGAAGACATTGCTGTGATGGCATTGACTCTCTTGCCTCTTGTTAACAGTCGGTGGTACTCAGCCCTCATTCCACGGAGAGAATATCCATACTTTCGGATTGTATCCCTGGTTGCTGAACCAGTTTCATCTATCCAGACAAACATATCACGTTGATATAAGAACGTCTGAGCCATAAAGGCTCCTCTTAAGCTGTCACTTCTCTGGAGGGCAACCTGCCTTATCTTTTTTCGTGAAATGCCATATCACTTAAGTAGCCTGCAAACAGTGGAAGGGGATACTGCTTCCCCAGTAATATCACGTACGTTGTAGCACACTTCACTGAGGTAGACAGATGGATTTTCAATCACAAAACCGATAACATGTAGTTCAGTGTGCATGTCAACTGCTCGGATTTCATGCCTCTCTAGCGTTTGCACAGGATCTACTCCTCCAGTTTGCTCAAACAGCTGATAAATCCGGTTAGCTGTACTGGCAGCGATGTTCAAGTTGCGGGCGATTTTATAGAAAGGAAGGTTCATCGCTATGCGTTGGTACACTATTCTCCATCTCAGATCAGCAAAATACGACTTCTTTCTACCGGGTTCGGCTGACATGGCTTACAGCTATAGTTTTTAAAAATACTGCCACACGCAGATACGCATTACGCATGTGCACGCAAAACTCATCGTTGCGTACGCAACACGGAAGATTCGAACGCAACTGAAATCCGCTGTATGCACACTATGGTAAACATGTTACCGTATAGCGGGAAATTTTCGTTGGTGCAAATTTTCGTATAATTGACCAAAGAATAAATTTTCGTAGTTGTAAATTTCGCATGATCTACTGCACGCGCGCGCGTACGTTCAATGGCCGGCCAAGTAGGACACGCCCATTGCTAATATTCCACGAGCAGACAAAAAGATCACACCCAGGTTCGATCGAAGATGGCATCTTTCTCAGTGGAAGCGATGGTGAGAGAGGCATACTTGCCGATTGCAGCTTGCTGCTCAGGTGAGAACTTAGCGTAACCCCCTCTCCGCTTGCTCTTTCCCTCACTTGTCGCACTCTTTACAGCTTCGTTAGCTTCTTTTATCGCGGCAGGGCTAACTGATGCCGATAGCGATCCATTGGGATTGGGAAGGTCACTCCGTTTCGAAGCCTCTGCAAAGTAGCTGTACATAGACATTGTTAGCACCTCACACTGCAGCTGCCCGTGCCGTTCAAATTTTCGCAGTTTTTATTTTCGAATACGGAGCGAGCATTCGAAATATACGAAAATTTGCACCATTCGAAAATTTCCCGCTATACGGTACCTGCATGGCCATCCTTAGCATTAATTCTTAAGATATCAGTACATACCAGTCTAAGTGCATATGCACCATTTTGCAGTATGACAACAAACTTAGAATAACATCTCACTTACAAACCTGCTCTTGATCAAGTATTAATCATGTCACCAACTTGGTAGTCGTATACTCAGACCCTCCTTCAACCCTCCAAGAAGGTCTGGGTTCGGGACTACCAACTTGGAAGATAAAACAAACGCTGATCAGTGAGACCTACAATACATGGCATATTTCACTGTCTGTAAAATGGCTAGACTGCATGTAGTTTGGTTCCCAAACCCTTCTACAGAGTGAGCATGAGTGAGAGAAGGGTCTAATGAATAACTCGATCTTAGCACAAATCTACAGCTGTTTTCCAGCTAACAGTGTTAAAATGAAGGAAAGAATGCTGTGTCAGCAAACCAGAGTTTAATTCTACTAATCCACAGGAAGCACTTTGCCTGATGGCATCATTCTTGTTGTGATTGATTTGTCATATTATACAATAGAGTATAGATACATTTGGAGCAATGGCAATGGCTGACTAATTTCGTTGAATCTCTGAAAACAGAGTTTGCAAGATTGAAATGCCGTGGATCCATGCCAGAGCCGAGTTACTCACTAGGGCTTTCCTCTAGTTTGTGCACTAGAAGGGTCTGCATGGGAACCAAACTAACCCAACTGTACATGAGTATTTGGTGGCCAAGGCTGTTTACCCCATGGCAAATGGGGATCTGTCTGCACTTTCTACGGTGGACAGATTCTAAAGTTTGGAATGTAAAAGAGGAGACCATCTATTGCTTTCACCATGTATTGCTTTCACAACCTTTTGTATGTATAAGAGGCCACCATCTATCCAAATACTTGCCATGCATTGGCAAGAATTTGGCATGAAATGGTGATGCTAATGCATACTTATAAATTTCCGTCTTTTAAAACACCATGGCAAGCTTTTCTGTCAGTAGGAAGGGGAGCTGTACACGGCCTACTGTAAAACGCGGAACGGACTGCGGAATGGACTCATTCCGCGGACTCACCGGAAGTGAAAGTGTGCTTTGATCTCCAAGTACATGAACACTACCGGTCACTACAACGCAGTCGTAGTCTAGATGATCTAAGCTATAGCTGTTATATTAAAGCAACCCACCATCTCTTTTTGGGGTCTGACCGTCTGAGTCAGCTGTCACTGTGAGTTACTGCTTCCTGCATGCGGGGACTGTGTTCTGGGCTGGTCTGACCTTGACTTCAGCTCAAAACAGATCGTCCCTGGATGAAAAGTTAGGGCAATACATGCCATAACTTGTTGGACGTCGACGACTAAGTCTCGCGAGCCAGCCGTGCTAGCCTGAAGCCTTCAGACAAAATCCAGAACAGAAAGCCCGGGTTCGAAGCTCAACTTCAACTCGTGCAGTGGTCTCTACAAGATAGTCTCGTACCCAGACCCCACTTACCATAGTCGCCGGAAACACTTCGAATTTGGGGGGGGGGGGGGGGGGGGGGCAGTTGTAGTGCGGCGGCCGCCGTAGGGGAAGGGTGCGGGGGAGGGGGCGCGGTAGCTCAGAGAGTGTACCGTACTTGAAAAGCTCAGAATGGCCTAGCTGAGCATGCACAGTGACACTGATAATTTAGATACTTCACACTTCTTCCATTCGTAACCTGGTAACGTTACCAGTGGCGTAGCCAGGACACAGTTCATGCCAGGGCACACGTGGGCACACCATGTTTGTGAGAACTTCTATGCAAAACGTAGGGGGTCTGGGGGCATGCTCCCCCAGAATATTTTGAGCTTCCCATGTCGGTTCTGAGGCTATTTTAGGCCATACCGTCGCCTTGAATCGGGTGCTTTTCCCACCATGCCTTCGGTGCGGATGTGTGTGCAGTGTAAAGTCACTTTATTACTTGCGGAAAATTCACGTGTAGTGAGATCAGGGGAGCATACAAGACCTCGTTATTCTGAGGATACAAATAGCTATACTGCGCTGCTCGATTTCACGACATTTATGCATTTTTAGCGCCCGGTTCGCGGTCCACAACTACTTTTGGCCCCGATACTTTTCAGGCGCGCCTCCAAATGGTGGGGCACGGCCTCTGATTGCTAGGGCACGTGCTCCAGTGTGCCCCAGCTTGGCTATGCCACTGAACGTTACAAGGCGTGTACTTTTTACCTCCTGTCACTTCCTGTCTTCTTTTTCTTGGCTGCAGGTAGCCAAGTGTCAAGCGTTCTCTGGCTCGCCATGATTTGCACCACGTAGTTGCGTAAGCGCGCACCTGTCGTATGCGGCCGCGTCTCAAAAATGCCCCAGTCGCTGAGTTTGTCCAGCATATGAAGATTATAAGCTACAATTAACTCTGCTGTAGGTGCTATAACACCTACAAACATCAAAAAAATTAATGATATAATAAAAATTGCAACTTGAAACCGTGTTCTACTCATGAATACCTCTCTTCTGATATCAGTACTGACACTATTGCTTGAGGTTTAGATGAGGCATTATGGACATGAATTTTGTAAGGAATCCCCATTGTTTACATGTGGTGGGAAAATGTACTTGTCATTTTAGGAAATTCAATTACTACTTCCAACTTTTGCAAGTCAGGAGGCTGAACTTGAAGCTTTCTAAATGCTGTAGACATAGATTTAACATGATGCACAGGCTGTTTAGTCACAGCATTTTGACCTAGAACATAAGCATCATTCAGTGTGTAGCTATATGGAAGGTGAGGTGTAAAATTAATTATGTATCCTGCTTTACCTTATGAAGTGAGAGGTTAGAGACATTTTCTGTCATCATTCTGCTGATCAAAACATACACTTGCTGTAGGAGATTGTGATACTTCTGGTTCCTCTCTTACCCACTGTGACAACTTGAATGATTTAGTTCTTTATCGTAACGTGTGATTACTGATGTTTAGAAAACAGTTGATTCCAAGAGTTCAGATCGAAGAGTAAAATGACAATGCTAAATCAAGTATTGACACCAATGGTAGCTATGCCATACAAAGTCTCTACACTCGGGCCACCATCCTCAAGGACGGAGAAACAGATGGCAAGGCTACTTGTAGGTATGTACAAGTTATCTAAGCCGTTCAGCCCTGGCTCTGAGCCTCCTTGAGGATAGTGGACCGAGTGCAGACACTTACTTGACACGGAGCGATGCGCTTGCCCTCAGCCTCCTACTTTCCTCAGTCGACGTACACGCATAACGCCTTCCACTTACGTCTATACATCCTTCGTTAGCGACTTGGTACTTGCGAAGTCCATAGCTGTTAGCAAAACGCCTAGGCAAGCTTTACTATTCGATCGCTTGCTGTATTGGCCGCATATTGCGTGGGCACGTTGCCATCATTACGAAACCGAGTCCACATTACGTACTAACTGAGTCCACCATTTCCGGTCCGTGACGTAGTATTGCTCCCAGGCCTTCTCCCGATTTTTCTCCACGGCTGCGAGATAAAATCTGGGAGTGGCCTGGGAACGAGGCTACAGAAAACTATCAAACTGACAACTGACCATCCTAGCTTTACAGTTCACTAAAGCTGTGAGTAGGCTATTTTTAGTGTAGCTACAAGTAGACAGCTGAATGCAGCGTCTTACCAATGTGGTGTTCATAAGCCTTGCCCAATGCCGCGGGGGGGAAAGACCGTGCCAGCCATGCCCGCTCGCTTGTGTACTCTCGCTTCAGGACCAATGACTGTGGCCTTCGGTCTGGGAACGAGACTTCGTGTGCACATGCGTACTGGCAAATTAGAAAATGGCGTCCTAAGCAACGGACAGCAGTCTCAGAGTGTTGTGAATGGCTTTTGTTGACCAGGGTGAATTTGAAGCTATGAAGACGCTGAGTGGTCGTAGAGCACCACGCTGTGATAAGCATCAGTTTGTAGAGTCCTGTGTGGTTGGGTATATCCATGTCAGTTTTTTTCGCTCTCGCGCCAACCAAATAGCAACCAGATAGTTCTCAAGTTGGGATCAAACGTTTCGGCCACTATACAGTGGCCCTCATCAGTGTAATACAGGCAGTACAACTGCATGAAAATAAATACAGCAAGGGAAAAGTGGCGGGAATAAAAGGTGGGTGAAGACATTTTGAAAGAAAAAACAGGTTGTAACAGAACAATATATAAAAAACAAGGAGAGGGAGGAGACAGTACAGGGCATACAACGCTGGGAGACTTGAAAATGTGTAGACAGTTTTGAAGGTGGGGGGAAGGGGTGGAGAGCTATGATGAAAGATGGCTGGTCTGTGTGATCAGCTGATCGTAGACTGTCGGTAACATGCCTCTCTCTCTGTTCAAGGGTTGTGGTTGTCTGCGGATGTGCCAACTCTCCAGGGTGCATCGCTGTTGGAGGAGGGAGCTGGCATCGATGATTTGGGCATCTGACCAATCAATGTCATGGCCAGTGTCCATAGCATGTTCAGCAAGGGCAGAGGTCATGGAGTTGGCTGTTGTCAGGGCCCGTTTGTGTTCCTTGAGGCGGTGCATCAGAGTCCTTCCCGTCTGGCCTACATAAGTGGCCGGGCAATCACCACAAGGGACCCTGTACACCACCCCTGCCTTCTCCTCTGGTGCAACAGGGTCTTTTACTCGAGTCAGAAGATTCTTGAATGTTTTGTGCAGTTTGAAATAGGTCCTGATGCCGAGGGGAGCCAGCACTCTTCTGACCGCCTCATACGTGCGGTTCACATACGGGATGACCACGGTAGCCTCCGGGAGTGTGTTGGCCTGCTGTTGGTGTGTTGGGTGGGGAAGGGTGAGGATCCGGTCAGGGTATCCATTGTTTGTCAGGGCCTCTCTGACATGTTGTTCCTCCTCAGTCTTGTCATCAGCAAAAGTGCAGAGACGCTCCGCCCTATGGTACAACGTCCGGACCACTGCCACCTTGTGTGCCAGGGGGTGGTGAGACTGAAAGTCAAGATATTTGTCAGTATGGGTTGGCTTCCTATAGACTTTTGTGGATAGGGATCCCTCTGTATAATGTGTGATCTCTGTGTCCAGGAATGGCAGAATGCCATTTTCCTCCATCTCATAGGTGAACTGAATTGATGGTTCGATTGTGTTGAGGTGGGCATGAAAGGAGTGGACCTCATCAGGAGGAAGAGCAGTGCAGGTGTCATCCACATATCTCTTCCAGAAGGGTGGTGGGTGTGAGTACGTAGACATGCAGGGCTCTCTGCTCTACATCCTCCATGACAAGATTCGCCACTGTGACAGACACTGGAGATCCCATCGCTGTGCCGAAGGACTGTTGGTAAAATTGTCCTTGGTATGCCAAGTAGATAGCATTGAGGCAGAACTGGAGGAGTGTGACAACCTGGGGCGGGGAGAGGGCGGTGCGGTCTCCCAGGGAGGTGTCCGCAATTAGTCTGTCCTCTGCTACTTGGCAAGCCAGGCCCACTGGGACATTAGTGAACAAGGAGGTGACGTCAAAGGACACCAAAACCTCCTGTCCAAGGGATATATTTGAAATGAAGGTGGCAAACTGAGTGGAGTTCTTGACATTTGACTCAGAGTTTCCAACCAGAGGGGACAGGATATCGACCAGATGTTTTGAGAGGTGGTAGGTTGGAGAATTGATGAAGGAGACAATGGGTCTGAGGGGTACATTTGGTTTATGGATTTTTGGAAGACCATAGAGGAGGGGGGTTTTCCCTGCAGACGACCTGAGGCGGTGGTACAGGTTGGGGCGCAAGGCTCCAGCTTTCTTTAGAGAAAGGAGGAGCTCATTCATACGTCTCTCCAGGGAAGGCGAAGGATCTTTCTGAAGTCTCTCTGAAGCATCAGTTTCGTGCTAAAATGACGGTGAGTACTTAAACCGTTTGCGAGATATCGTTGTTGAACATTGTGGTCAAAAAAAGAAAGAAGAATACGAAAAATGGCGCTCGCACACTTTTGCGTTTAGCTGTCTTTCGCGTAGCTTTTGGCCACTTATATGAATCTTGCTGATCACAAAGCCACTCAAAGAGGAAGCCTGGGCGCTTAAATATGCTTTTAGCGTATTTGTGGTGAAGTTATACGGCTTTTGCTTAAGTATTGCATAAATTGCGCGCCCATAATTTTGTTATGTGTGGCGTGCCATACGACCGAAGATCGGCCAGGTACAAACGTCATTCGTTGTGGTGACGTTCAATACGTCATAGAAAATCGGTGCACATGCACGTCCGCGTAAATCCGGTGATGTATTTCATTTAAAGTATACGAATATTTGCGGAGTATTTTAATAGGATCCTGAATTGGATTTCCGGATTTTAGAGTGGATTTCCGGATTCAGAGTGGAGTTCTGGATTTCAGATTGGATTTCTGGATTTCACAGTGGATTTCTGGATTTCAGTTTGGATTTCTGGATTTCAGAGTGGATTCTGATTTCACAGTGGATTTCTGGATTTCAGTTTGGATTTCTGGATTTCAGAGTGGATTTCTGCTGACAGTGTACGAGATTTCTTTCGTGACGGACCCCTCGACGCTGGGCAAACTCAGCGACTTTCTCGGATCTTGACAGGAATATACCGTCATTCTAATTACGTATAGCTACTAGAATGGGTACAACCCTGTCATTAATTTTCTGTCGTTTTGGCGACTAAGTCCTCGAACCTCGTCCAAAATAAAAATTCGCCCGTCCCCCCCCCCCCCCCCCCCCCCACCCCCAGCTTCCGTCGCCTATGCTTACTGAATAGAATAGCTATTATTCAGACCCAGTCAAGCTTTTTTACGAGGCAGAAAAGTGGAGAAAGCATCTCACATTAATGTCACAAGCATGGTACATACTCTCACAAGACCATGCCCAGGAGCTTATGACTTCCGTGAAGTGGTTCATGATCTCCTGCCATGACATAATTTCACAAACGGCCAAAATTTTCAGAAAATTGTTCATGCAAGTACATCCATGTTCAAGTATGCCGTATAACCAGAAATATTGGCGCCATTTGGGGGTCTTTAAATTTGGCGGTTTGGCCCCAAACCGAGCGTAAGAAAATATTGGCGGAATTTAAATTTGGTGGTGGCGCCTCGCAGCGTATTACGTCGTCATACACATTGCGCGCGTTTATGAGGGAGAGCGTTGCCGTCCTCTCGCTTGAGGTACTTAAACAAAGCAGTGAGTTCGCAAATTTACAAGAAATATAACTGGCAGCGTGCTAGCGCCGAACTACCAAGAGCGCTACTGCAAGAGCGCTACTGCATGCGGGGCGAAGAGCGCTACTGCATGCATGCGTTACGCTTTGTGGGCGAAAATATTATTGGCGGATTTTAATTTGGCGGTATCAACCCCGACCGCCAAATTTAATTCCCTGTAGTTACTGCCCCGACTAGCTTGATACACGTGGTACATTCAACTTAGTTTACTGGCTCCTATTGCTTTTCTGGACTCAGGTATAATCATGCACAGTTAAACTCTTTCTACCATCCTTCGATCCTGATATCATGTACGTGAAATGATATACCAGGCTCTCCCCACTTTTCTATAAACGCAAGCGATAAAATGCTGGGCGGGAGCCTGGAAATTGGGTTAGATAACTGTCTGGCAATATCAAATTGAGGTCTGAACATGTACTATTGTGCATGGGAACAACACAAGTTATATTAAAAGTTGAAGTTAAATAAGTGCTTTCTGTGTCAGTGTGGCAAAATTATAGGCAACTAATCAACACAGTTGAGTTTCTGTAAGCTTGCAAAGATAAATTGCTCTTACTAATGCACAAGCAATGCCACCTATTTTATCCTACAAAAAGGCAGAGGCTCCTCATATCATGTACATGGCCGCAATTGGCGTCAAAGGGATAATTATTATATTTGGAGGCGCGCGCCTGCTTCTCGGAACATAGCAGCTCGCATCTGCATCAGCCCTTGCCCAAAAAATTATTCAAAAAGGGAGTGTCCGGAAACGTTATCAATTATTGAACCGAAGTGTCCAGTGTCAACTAGAGAGTTTTATAGCACCAGTTTCATAGTGTTTTTTGTGAGTTACCATGTCCATTTATTGCCGCCTTCTGTGTGCGTCGGTCAGGACTCACGAAGACACGTTCTGAGCATCACCTTTCGAAGTGAGTGTAGTGACCGCAGCCTCGATCGTAAAAATCATTCAAAAGGGGAGTGTCCGGAAAATTTTAGAGAGTTATTAATTAAACCGAAGTGTCCAGTGTCAACTAGGGAGTTTTATAGCACTAGTTTCATAGGTTTTTTTGTGAGTTTACCATGTCCAATTATTGATGCCTTCTGTGTGCGTCGGTCAGGACTCACGAAGACACGTACTGAGCATCACCTTTCGAAGTGAGCGTAGTGACCGCAGCAAAAATGACCCATTGGGGACATTTCAACGCCGATAAGCAGAGTCACAACACTAACTACGGAGGTACAGCGATATTTGGGCTTCCTAAATATCGGAGTTGCGCCTTGCTATAATCAACGAAAGACGGCACGCACGACACGCAGCAGGTAAGCGTTCTCTGTAAAGTTATAAAACGGATGACAAATCATTTCAGAAAACATAATGTTTGTTGAAATAACCTCGTGAGCCTCTCTCCCTACACTGCAGACGTTTGTTTGACTAGCCAACGCTCCGACAAACGATTTCAGCATCGCTAGCGTCCGCGTGTATTAGAGAGGGAAATTTCTCTGCTGTCCGGTTGATTACAGAGACGAAAAATCCATAATTGAGGTGTCCGGATAATTAGAGTGTCCGCTTTTTTGGAGAGAATACGGTACTTATTCTATGTCTACACCCGTAGAATGAATGAAGAAAGTATAAACTAGCAGTATTTACCTGAGCAGTTATCCCATGCATGTCCATGCAACAAATGACCAGTTGCATGTATCGATATTGAGAAGCAATTTTTGGGGGAATTGAAAACATTTTTATCCAACTGGAAAGGGTTGTACAAAAGGTAATCCTATAATCTACTCCCCTACATACAGGAAACAGAACAAAACAGAACCACACATAGATAAAAGTATTACAGTAACTGTACAATTAATAATTTGACTAAGTAAAGGGGGAAAAAGTACTCAAATTACTATTAACGGAAACTATGGAAGCTCATTCCAAACAAAGGGGCAGTTTACAAAAAAGGAGTATCTGTAACAGTTTATATTGAACTGACTACAAAACAAAGTAAGATTATGACAGAAGGCTCTGCTAAAATTTAAATACTCATTAAGGTGGTGGTGAAGTCTTCGGCGGAGGTTAACGAAAACATAAACTTGGGTTACAGTCAGGACCAGGGTTACTCCTAGTTTCAGGGTTAGGGTTTGCTTTAGGGCAATCTTGCTTTACCTAATTTTAAAAAGGGTTTTAGTGGCTCATTAATATATTCATGACCCAAAATTGCCACTCGATGGACGCATCTACACAGTTACTGTAGGTAGCGTCCTAACCACCAATGTATCTCAAATCAATCTATGCCAGCTTTTGTTCAGAGCTACTCTCAAAGTCAGGCTAGACTCATGTTTATCACTACTCTTGGAATGGACAACTTTGACTGCACCAAAATGAATGCACATTTCCAAAAATTCACAGCTTGTCTACGGGAGGGGCTCATTCACAAGTGGAAGCAAGCATTACTAGCCCCACCTCTCCCCCTTATGTCGCTAAACAACTCACGGCTCTGTTCCACACACAACCACCGTTCAGCTCCCTTGGGTACCAGAGCGTAACACCAACGATAAATTGCGTATTCTAGTTAAAGTCCAGCCCAGCACTCGAAGCACCTGGCCACGGTCACCAACCAGGCTAGGCACACGGCCACGAGACCTGGGCCTACTCAACAAATACAGTCTTGGCTACTGTGGCCTTTCTGCTGCTTCTAGACGCAAGCTTGCTTTCACAAACAGGCATTACGCACTACTCACAGCTACTGACACTACAGCACTCCTCTTTTTTTTTTTTTTGTAAATCGATCTAAGCTTATCTTCAAAGTTCCAACCACCACATGAGGGGTTCCACCAGGCCACATCTTAACTAACTTAATTATAAACTGATTATTGGATGCCATGCCGATAGGAAATGGGGAAAATCCCCAATTTTACGGACAGTGAACGGATGAAGACTCCCAAAACTGACTATTCACTACAATTTTAACAAGACAAAGAAGTCTATCAGCTTGGATTCCAAATTTGTTGACCTTGAAAATGCAGGATTCCCTGCCACCTTAGAGGTGATACAATGTAAAGTATGGTACACTCAGAAAGGCTTTAATCCACTCCAACAGTTTACACCTTTCACTCTGATGTGGCCTAGCTTCAGGAACAGCCTTTAATGTGGAACTGCATCAAAGGTCTTTGCAAAATCCAGAAAAATGGCATGCGAGCTTGTCCCTCTATATGAAGAGACCCAGCCCACTGATGGACAGTCTCTAAGAGCTGCTGTATACGTGCTTCCGCTACCGAGTTACGCGCCTAACAATGTTGTGCCCCACTACCCCCCTATTGGGCAGTTGATCAGGATTATATGGGGGGTTGACTGATTACCTTGTACTGCATAGTTAAACTGCATGCATGTGTCAAATACGCAGTAATCTGCCATCTTTTTCAAGGGGATTTGATTACAGGGTCTGCCCCACTAAAGGGGCCATTGTCATTTTAATTAGTCAATTCCCCACCTTGCCCCACTAAAACCCGATTTGGGAGGGGGGTATACTATTGATAGGTGCATTATCTAACTTTGTATTTAATCACTGCAGACCTTAACGGCAGCTACAAATTTTGATATGTAACTGGAGAATGGTAGACCAATTTTTAAAAACTGGGTATCATTCAAATCCTTTTTCTCATCCATCCCTACATCTTTTCACAACAGAGCGAATATTTGAGGATAGGGCTTTGTATATTTACCTTTACTTTTATATCCTCCCTTGTTTGTGCACTTTTTGGACACCACCCTACATCTCTTTTAATTTTTACTGTTTTCTTCTTTCAGTAAGTGCAACCGTAACACTATCACTTGAAACATTACTGACAGTTTTGTAATTGTTCAGGTAAGTCCAAGCATGCATCCCCAAACCTCTTGTTATATCATGACTACAGTACAAGCACTTATTTGTAATAAAAGTGCACTTTGTTGCTTGGTTCATTAATTGGGGCGACCCTGAGCGAGCCCCACACTTAGCGAGTTCAACGGTGGATTTTTCGTACAGTTAGCCAAGCGATGCTGCTTTGCATTGCTCGATCGCTTAGGCTCGAACAACAATGTTCTACATTTACACTGGTATAACTGAGGCTTCACCAGCTGTATTACCAGGTTACAGCATACTGGTAATGCATGTCTGCAGGGAATATGTCTGACCTGCATGCATCGACTTTGAATACACTGCAGCTTGGCTTGTCATGCACAGTACGAATAGGAGAAGCGTGGAAAAGTCGCTACGCATTGTAAATACAAGGCACCGTCAGCTATTCAACCATCAGCCGCCTTCTGCGTTCTGTAAGTAGCCAGGTTCGTCTTCACACCTTGCAGCCCTCGTACAGTAAACGTTCACGCTCCAGCGCCAGTTATTCCCATGCGTCTCTCCTCGCCGTTCTTGCCCACACTGCTCGTGCTGCGCTGAAAAGCAGTCTAGAGCGAAAATGTTACTTACTGTCCGCGCGCGGTTGCGTTAAATTACAGTCTAAGCAGACATACGGAATATGTACGACAGATAATTGGGGCGAGCGTGAGCGAGTCCATACTAGCCTTCGTACCCAGGCCACTCGTCAAAAACAAACAAAAAAAAAAACTAAGGGAATGTAGAACATTGTGGGGCGAGCGTAAGCAAGCAATGCAGTTAGCTGGCAAGTTGATGCTTCACCAGTGTATTACCAGATCACAAGGTTTGTCACTCTCTACAGTCTGTCACAAGATTTTTTACACGTGAGGGTTCAGAGAAATTGTCGTCCGGATGCAGTAAATAGAACTACCACACAATAGAGCCATTTGTCTTGGTTTGTCATGCATAGTCCTCACAGCTAATATAGACATCTTGAAACACTACACCGTGAAGTAACCAGAAGGTAGCCTCGTTCCCAGGCCTAACCCGTTTTTTGTTCTTCAGTTTGCGTTCAATATAATACACGGAGGCGGAAGAGCGCGAAAAACGGGGAAGGCCTGGGAGCATTCATCACGTGAATGACGTCAGGTGGACACGAGGTGGACGTAGGGACCGGGGGAGGGGCCCAACCGCAAATATGTATACGCCCACACACTTGCGAGCAAGGTATTATATAGTGCTGCGCTGCCGAGCGGAGTAGCATCGAGCGTGCGAACGGCTAGAGTCTGGACTAGGCGACCAAAGTGAACCGGCTCAACCTTATCTGGATAGAAGTTGAACTCCCTCCGGACTGAACTATCGCGCTTGTCAAGCCGCCTTCCAGGCCAGGAGTTGGGCTACGCCAGTGCCAGTGCGACGGTGATAACTAGGTGAGTCAGATATGGTCTGTGAACACTTTTTGTTATCAAACTAGCACCAAATGTAGACCTGGCCACTAGGCATGTCTGAGTTTACTTCCAGCAAATACAACGAGGTGTCACAATTACACGTTCTTGATTCTTACTGGATGTTTCAAAACTGCGCGCCTAAATTCATTGCTCTAGTTTGAATCCGTTTGAGTGCATTTTGTGAGTAAACATGAGTATTCGGCTGTGTCCTAGAGTAGACTGCCCACTTGCAGAGATTACAGATGACCTGTGTGATCTAGAGGGTGTGAGTTGTGTAGCTTACCAGAAGGCAGCACTGACCAAGTAGTTCAATTTTGTTGACTTTCGCCCGGGGCAGCTTGCTGCTCTGATGCCAGTACTACATGGCAAGGATGTACTGGTAAAGATGGCTATGGGAGCAGGAAAATCCCTGTGTATGTATCTTGTGCCATTGGCAATGAGGACCAGTGCTGTTGGTGTGGTGATTAGCCCACTTAATGGCCTGATGGATCAGCAGGTATGCATTAGGTAATCAACTGGTCTCTGCATGCTCAGCCACGATCGTTTGCCAGCAAAGGCTTACTTAAATTGATAATTCTCGATGAAACTATTTTAACATAGGTAAAGCAATTGAATGATGCCGGGATACCAGCTATACGAGTTAAAGGTGCTGAAAGGTTCGATGAGGCTGTTGCAGGACATTTTCGATTTGGTATGTGAGGAGATAGAGTGCATTAAATACATGAAAATAATGAGCATGAATCATCATTTTAGTTCTAATGTCTCCGGAATGTGCCATTTCCCCACCATGGAGAGGGATCTTCAAGAGTTCACCCTTTGGGAAGGAACATGCTGCATCCCTGAGTGGTAGGATTCAGTTGATATCTGTATTAATAAGAGAGTGTTATCATGATGTGTATTCCTACAACAGATTTTCTTCCAGGGGAAGTGATTTTAGAAAATCTTTTTCAAAGCTCGGGGGACTGCAGGCCTTGACTACTGCCCCTTTTATGGCCTTAACAGCATCGGCTCCACCAGAAATTGAGGCTACAATAATTAGCTCACTACACCTCAAGGAGCCAGTTGTTGTGACACGGCAACTTGATAGGCCTAACATTTATTTGTCCATATGCAAGAGTGTGGGATTGAAGGTAAGTTCATATGCAGTTGGGCAGCTGTGTTGCTTACGACGTTTGCATCCTTGTTTATGCAGAGAGATCTGGGGCAGTTGGCACATTTAATTGCTACTACAAGTGACCTCTCGATGATTCCCCCAGTCATATTTTCACAGACTAAAGATGAAGTGTATAAAGTATTTACTTCGCTCAGCACGTTGGCAGGACACAAACATTCGATCAGCATGTATCATGCATCACAGTCGGAGGAAACCAAGTCTTTCATTCAGTCCACCTTCAGATCACCATCTTCTGAGCTGAGATGCCTTAGTGCTACAATCGCATTTGGGATGGTAGGTATATTTGTGTGCCCTGATTATAAGGACAATACCACAGTCGTTTGCCTCATTTAATGTAGGGGATGGACATTCCTGACATTGAGCTGGTTATTGTAAATGGCCCTCCTGCAACCTTGTCACAGTTGTATCAGGTTAATAAGTTACTAAATACCATATTTCAAACTCTGTTATGGCTGATTTGGGTTTCCTTTGCTTATGCAGATGTTTGGTCGTGCTGGGAGAAATGGTGCTCCTGCACGCGCCCATCTGCTGTATACCAGCAGGCAGCTAAAGCAAATCAAGGACCCATCACTTCTTAAATGTTGTGGTGATGCATGTAAAGAGAATTGCTACCGTAGGGAACTACTGATCGGTTTAGGTAGCAAAGAGTTACTGCAATCAAATGCAGCTTGATGTGATGTCTGTACTGGGGGCAAGGTACCCTCTTCCAGGTTGGATGTATTGGTACCAACTTCATTGAATCGTGCCAGAAAGCCAAAGCCTGTGCGTGATGTGAGCAAGGAATTGAAAGAAAGGCTTACAGCAGGTTTACTGAATGAGAGGGATAAAATTCTTGAAGAGTACCAAGGATTCACAATGCTTGGTGGTAACTTCATCCTTCCTGATGCTACACTTGAAGATCTGGTTTTGAAGGCTCCTTTCGTTGTGTCAAAGACTTAAATGATGTTTTGTTACTGCGACCTGAGTATCGTGACAGATTTTTTTGTATTATGTGGGATGTTGTGTCAACAGCACCTCCTCCTAAAAAAAAACGGAGAAAATAAATATTATTTGTACCTCACTGTTCTTTCAAATTTGCAGATGTATAGATTATATGTATTAGTTATTGTATGGTTGCGAGTGCCACACGGCAAATATTGGCACTGCGTGACGTCAAAGCACTCGGGCCTACGGCCCTCGTGCTTTGACGTCACGCAGTGCCAATATTTGCCGTGAGGCACGAGCAGCCATACAATAACTACTTTGTGCCATAGTATACGGAAGGAGCACAAGAATGTACGTATGAGTGCTAACAGTGCACGGTGTAATACGAACGTGAACCAAGTTGCGCCATAATTTCAATCGACCAAGCTGTGAAGGAGTTTCTCCGTTGACTTTTTCTTTGAAGGTGACTGGTATGCTGATCTTTGTGTGCTATCCCCAGTGTTGATGGAGTGATCTGGGAGTAATGCTGAAAATTTCCGTTAAATCTCGAAAGAGCAGATCGAAAGAAACAGCAACTTTACTACTACGGCTCGGAGGCGCTGTGAAAACGAGCGTAGCTACACTGCGGCCACTGCGGAAGACACGCGGTCTGGCACTAACGAGAAAGAGTTGGAGTTAGAGGTGTACAGCGAAGGATTCGTATTCGTTGCAGAGAATCACTGCTATAGCAAATATATAAATGATACTACGATGGCTGTGTGAACCGTCTACGCCACACGGGGGATAGCCACGAGGCTGTGTGAACTTACGGAGATGTGTGAGGGCTGTGTAAACGTACGGGGCTGTGTGGAATGTACCGAGTTGCTGAAAGCGAACGATCGCGTCCTGTTGACCCTTGGAACGTTTGTACATGTTCTTAGTGAACATTCAGTTTAGTGTCTTGTTTTTTTCTCTGTACTTTGACTGTATTTCTTTTCCAATGAAAGGCACTGAAGTGCCAAACCCTCGGCGCAGCAGTGCCAGTTGGATGAAACCTGATCAGTAAAGGGCAGCGGGCATACCTTTGTTGGAGCGATACTGCCAATGGCCAATAATCGAATTCGCAAAGAACGTCTCTCCCAAGAACAAAATGGCCGTTAGCCACGTGGTCCAGATTCATACTCATGCGCGTTTTCCGCGGAGTAAAAAATGGCCGACTTATCATATAGCCGTACCAACAGGTAACGCTCTAGCTTCGCAACGAAGCATTTTCAGAGAAAATCGCTTAAAATTTTCGACCTTCATCCGCCGCTGAGAAGGTTAGTATCGTTTGTGGCACGAATAATCACGTATAAAGTGAGATGTTGAGTAACAGACACACAGACACACAGACAGACAGACACACAGACCAAGTACCGTAACCCTCGCTGCGCATGCGCGCCGAGGGTTAACAATGCAGAAAAAAGCTGTTGCTACTAATTGACCATAGGTATACCTAGGGATTCCCAGTGCCAATATCTCATTAAGTGCGTGGGAGATCAAAGACGCCGGTGTGCCACTATTCTCATATTGGGACTGGGAAGCCCTAGCGGGCAGTGCCATATGGCATATATTGGCACACCGGCGCCTTTGATCTTCCCACCCACTATGGCACAAGTCACATTACACATGTATTTAAATCAGAGTAAAAAAAAATGTGGTCAGGTCTGCATATAAAGAACACAGGTAAAGAACTATCATAATTTTACTCCCAAACATGGCAGTATGCATGTATGTTACACCACATCATGAAGTTCATAGTCCAATTCCATGTCTCCCTGTAGAGGTGGTTCTGGATCATCATTGGGAGGAGCTGCAGCCTTTGTCAGCACCTGTTTGAGCCAACTTTGGGACATCTTCTTGAAACCATCTTCTGTAACATCTTTGAATGGTGAAGAGGTACGTCCTGTTGTTTGTACAGTGACTTTGTGATCAATCAGATGCATTGCCATTTTCCTGATATCAGTAGAAGCATGACGAACAGTATGTTTGGTAGAGCGTGGAGTGACACCGACTCTATATCTGCCTTCTTAGCAGCCTCCATAAGGAACATGCTACAAAGAGATACATCCTCAATGTGCTTCTCTGTGGCATTGACTCCACTTGAGCGTAAAGCTTGCTTCAGAACACTAATGAGGAAGAAACATGCATTATAAATGATATGCTGTACTGTGTATTGCATATAAGTAGTACCGTAGTGTCCCGCTAATACGTCCCCTTCGAAAATACGCCCCCCCCCCCCCCTCTTTTCCGCCAAAGTTCCTGCACAGGGTAGTTTGACTCGTTATAACGCCCCCCAGTGAGCGTCTTCTGGAACATCAAAACTACACGTGCTTACTATACGTTGCAAGTGCGTTCAGTCACTATAGTAGTCGGTGAATCTTTTGTAAGTTTTGTGGCTTTTAGAAAAGCCGGTTAGATGTTCCAAGTTTTAAGCTGCTAGTTTAGCAAACAGGTTTATCAGTCTGTCAAGGTGTTTTTGTTTCCCTCTGAAGATGTACACGCACGGAACCACGAGTCCCTTCCCATCAACTTCAGAACGTCTTCTGTCACCATTGACGATGCAAGTCATCTCGCTGCCACTCTTGTGCAAGAAATACCAGCAGACTCTGGAAATTTCCCGTGGTACATGACCGACAGTGTTGCCGTTCTTGAGGACAGCTACAGCGAAGTCGTCGTGAATGTTATTGACCTCGCGTTGAACTGGCAGCTCTTCTCCGATGTAGGGAGACCACGCAGCTTTGTAAACGTGATGTCCGCGAACAGTACTCTCGATCCTGAAAGTCGTCGCCATAGTTAGTTGGAAGTGTCCTAATTGCGTATACATAGCACTTGCGTAAAATCTTTTGGGGGGGGGGGGGGGGGGGGGGCTTATAGTCGAGACTAATTGCATCCTCGAATATAAGCCCCCCCCCCCCCCCACTTTAGGCGGGATGTAGTGTAAAAATGGGGGGGCGTATTAACGGGACACTACGGTAGTACATACAGGTTGTAGTGCTCCATAAGTTGGTCTACTGGCTTGCCATGACCACATCTACCATCCAGTACGGTTGTGGATAGTAATGTAGGCCATGTGTTTTGGGAACTTTGCTGTGATGTTTGCAATGAGATTCGCCGCCTCAAGTGCATAGTTCTTGCAACCAGTTGCTATAAATCGTGGTAACCACCATTTCCAGTGGCAGATTATGTGTTCTCCATCTTCATAACGAGTGGCATTCCTTAGATCTACATAAAGATATGCCGTATGTAGGAAGGACCGGTGAGATTATTCAGACAACCAAACTCCATCACCAGAAACTGCATCACATACTGCACAGCTCACTTCTTCAGCTTCTGACCATCACCTTCAGTCGGCAAGATGTCTGTGATGGTCAGTGTAGCTGGATCACGCTGGGGAGTGGTGTCATTCCAGTCAATCTCCCAGTCTGGTAAGTGCTGTATTTGTACCGCAAGTCATGCAGTCAAGTTGAGCATTGTTGAATGCTTATCTGTAAATATGCAGTATAATCACATCAAATTAAAGGTATTATGTTACCAGTATATTGAGCAGTTAATACTGAACAATATCCCAGTGGATTTTTTCTGTAAAATTAACAGACAATGAAAAAGTACATGGACTACCATTCTCACCTTCACGTTCATGTCGAACTTTCTGGTGGATGTTGACATTATCATACACCCACATCCAATATCCTCCTCTCACAACTTCCAAATACCGAGCCTCAGTTGTTAGTTGTCGAAGGTATTACCATGCTCTTTTATATGACACACACACACCAACATGGTTCAGTACAGCAATTGCCTGTAGTGGATAATTGCAGTGTAACAGTTTAACGTTTGTCGTAGTAACACATTATTGCTAACATAATGACATGTATTTCTTACCTGTTTGCTTGTAGCTCGGGCTATCAGCATGAAACTCAAAAGCAGCTGCAAACCATTTACCACCCTAGATCTTGCATTCACGGTTAAAAATGGGGTGCTACATTACACCCCTGGGGCACTACACCATACTGGTTATTAAAACTTCCCTTTGATGTTTTTAATAACCGGTATGGTGTAGTGCCCCAGGGGTGTAATGTAGCACCCCATTTTTAACTGTGTTCAGGATGGTACACAAAGACGGTCATGATGGCCTTCCGTTGCTCAAGAGGAGTTTCATCATCAGATTTGTTTCTATCTGTATCCCCTAGGTGGACAAACAACTGATATGCATCAGGTGTAATTGACTGAAGCTCACTAGTGACAGAATCCATTGAAAATTCTGAAAAGTGGTCTGGTGTATCTGGACCGTGTACGATTTGATGGCCATGCTGCAACAGTGAATCCATCTGCTGCACAATCTGTGAAGTTGGATGTGCAGGAGTTTCCATCACAGATGATAGAAGGGCTTCTGTGGAAGGTGTACCCAAATGACTTTGCACCGTGGATGGTAGAAGGGTGTGCATCGAAGTTGATTGCGATGTCTGTTCTTCAAGCTCGCGAATTCTTGCTTGCAGTTGGCAAACTGTCTCAGTGAGCTCTTGATTTTGAGCCTGCAAAACTTCTACAGGATTGCTGCACTGGTGGTTGTATTCCTATACAATGTATGTGTTCTTTTCACGCCCTAAGCGCTGCTTCTGTGCATTTGGAAAAGCTTCTTGGATTGTATGTGCAGCCATCTGCTTGGAGATCACATCAGATGGAAACTGTGCCATCAAACTCCCATGGATGTCGGAAAATTTAACTCGCTTGGCATCTGGCCCTTTGGTTGGTGTTTCATTGTAGGATACTTCCAACCACTGCATCCAGCTATAACGTGATGATTCCATGTTGTACAATTACCTTTCTGACTGGTTTTATGTCAAATGTGCTTGGTTTTATACCCTAGCTTAGCTATTTTAGTTATCACAGTTCATTTGCCACTTATGTCATTTCTATTCCATTTTTAGTATATTTGTCATTTACGAAACCATTTTTTAATGTAAGAAGAGTATCGTTACTGCCGCTGGGTTAAATGTTGGCTGATGACTAGTGCTGGAGCGCCGTACCTGTGAGGTTCAATTTGCAACGCGTGAATTTGGCTTCGCGAGACTAGCTTGGTTCAGACCCTAAATTTTAATCCATTGAAAATTCAGCTAATGGTCTATTTGGTCGCCTAGTCCAGACTCTAGCCGTTCGCGCGCTCGATGCTACTCCGCTCGGCAGCGCAGCACTATATAATACCATTGGCACTTGCTCGCAAGTGCGTGGGCGTATACATATTTGCGGTTGGGCCCCTCCCCCTACGTCCACCTCGCGTCCACCTGACGTCATTCACGTGATGAATGCTCCCAGGCCTTCCCCGTTTTTCTCGCTCTTCCGCCTCCGTGTATTATATTGAACGCAAACCGAAGAACAAAAAACGGGGTAGGCCTGGGAACGCGGCTAACCAGAAGGATATCTCTGTATTATGTGAGTTGCCTGGTTTGTTTACACACCTGCTTGCCCTCGGCCTCGTACAGTATATGCTTACGCTCTAGCTTTCCCTCCTAGATGTTTCTCGTAACTTGTGTCATAGATAATATATAACCTTCGGACCGGGATTGGAAACGGCGTGTTTTCTCACCGATTTGCACCGGGATACGCTAAATTCACTCGGTTTGAAACCTTATGAATAATTAATCAGTACGTTTAACCCCTTTGATACGAGTAAGCAAATGTCATGAAGAAAGCTATAGAGGTTCTGCATGTGATGTCATCAAAAGGGTTAAATTTATTAATTTTAATTTAATAGTCTTGCCAATTTTTCTAGGCAATAAGGAAGGTCTAAATAGCTTAAATCTCAAGTGAAAATTCTAAATTAATGATAGTTGATTTTTTATAAATTGTCAAAGTTTGATCTTTTAGCATTAACTTGTATGGCGAGTGGCAAATTTTGCCACTCGCTGTACAAATCCTATGCAAAATGTTTGACTTTAAGAATTTATATAAAATCAATGGAAAGGAGTTAGGCCTTCATAGTTTAGATTTGAGTTAGCTGGACCATCAGTATTACCTGCAAATGTTTGGAATGGCTAATTATGAATTTTAAATTGGTGATGACGTCACTGCAGAACCTCTATATGAGTGTATCAGTCACAGAATGAGATTCACTTGCCATGTGTTGGTCTTCTCCATCTGCTACAATACTGGCACTGAGATAGCAGGTAAGGCTGTTCAGGGAGGTGCTTGGAAATGGCCATTTTGAAGCCTCTGGGCATGGAATGGATCAGCTGGCTATACATACCCTGTCTATACATATTACTTTGCACGACCTGCACTATGGCAATTTGTAAAAACGATGGTGCACACTACAGAAACACAACATAAGTACCAGGCAAAGTTCAGTTTGAGCTTGTGAATAGCAAGCCTGCCCCAAGTTGTAATGAGAGATCTTGTGACATTGTCGTAGTCTTGCCGGACTTTGTTGTGGGCAGCAATAAAATTATGTGAATGTGTCAGTGCACAGACAATTACTGTTTGCTCACACTTGCTCTTTGCACAACAATGTTTCTATTGTTTGGGTCCAGCAAAATTTTGGCTTGTCAGCACGAAAGAGACAGTCCTCTTCCACTAAACACCCTTGCCTTGTTCCCAGGCTCTCCCTTCTTGCCTATAAAAAGTAGCGACTTTTCTTAGTGAATGCATGTGCCTGTCATTAAACTGTAAAAGCATGTTGACTTCTGTATATATATATATATGTCAACCATTGATGCTGCTGGCACTATTTCAGTAGGACGTGATGACAGGGGCAGTATTTGCCTTCTTAGCAGCCTCTTTTAGGATCTGAATATCAATCTGCGGTGTGTGTGGCTGGGAGGGTGGTCA
Source organism: Agelas oroides (assembly GCA_949130485.1). Classification (NCBI taxonomy): domain Eukaryota; kingdom Metazoa; phylum Porifera; class Demospongiae; order Agelasida; family Agelasidae; genus Agelas; species Agelas oroides. The sequence continues at coordinate 11,813,483 of OX422183.1, read as the reverse complement.
CTCTTGGTGTGAAGTGGCTTATAAGTGCTAGCAGAAGTACAACTCATCAAAGTGTTATTTCACTGGAAGTCCTATTTACTAACACTTGGCATTTTGCTGCCTGTGCCTCTAAATGATAGCGGAAGTGTATTACAATAACAAAGGCAGTCTGCTTGAATATAAGCCCTGTTCCGATGGGCAGGGACTTTGTGCCTTTGTCTGTTGGTCTCATTAAGAGTACTACATTGTATGCTCATATCAAGCTAAGGGTGAGGCGGAATAGAGGCAGCAGCATCAACAGCTGATATACGGAAGCCAGTGAAACCAACACACTTTACAGCTTATTAGGAAAGTCACATGCACGCACTGGAGACAGTTGTTACTGCTAATAGGCGAGAAGATATCAAAATGTAGGGGGTGTGAAGGGTGTTTAGTGGAAGGTTGTGGTGACATCCGTTTTGTGTTAACAAGCCAAAATTTGGTGGACCCGGACGAAAGCAACTATGCTGTGTAAAGTTAAAGTGTGAGTCAACTATAATTGTCTGTGCACTGAGATCATAATGTAGTAACAATAATGCCATTCGAAGTTATACTTTTGTTTCTGGTCTGGACTTCCTGCTACTGTGCACGTGGGCAGTACATCAGCAACACAAGTAACAATCATGCGTTTGCCAGTACATCACTGTATAAGAAACCTGTATCATTACCAGGATCACAAGAATATGCTATTTCCGTTCTCTTATTGGGGACCCCGTAGATATGGGGACCCCGTCCCTAATTCTACGTCAATTTGGGGACTGCCGCATAGATTTAGGGACCCCGCTGTTAATTGATGTCAATTGATGTCAACGGTTGTACCGTGATTGAGTGAAGTCTAATAGCCCAAGGATATGAAATCTGTAGGCCGTAGGAAAAGCTATCTTCGAAGCTACATGTATCAATTAAAGCAATGGAAGCTGAAAGTGAGGGGAAATTCACTTATCAACAGATCTACGGCTACATCAAACATGGAAAGTACCCCGAAACAGTCCAGAAAGACGACAAACTCGCTCTTTGGAAACAATCTAAGTTTTTCCAAGCACAAGAGATGCATCTCTATCGACTGATCACTTCCAAAATTAGCGAAGGATTGATGACTTTTGGCGATCGGCTAGCAATTAACTATGATATAAACCTGCATCCTTTTCTCTTGACTAGGAAAGACAATTTCGCAACACCGAGGCTTGTGATTGAAAACTGAGAGCAGCAGAACAAAATCCATTTCGTCCATCCATGACAAGTGTCATGGTGAAAGATTCAACCCTCACCAGAAGATGAGACAACACCTGGAGAGGTGCTTTCGTCAGAGGAAACTATCTTCTTTCCCGCACTCCATCGGCTATAAGCCTAAACAGATGCACTTCCCATTTCATGAAATAGAAGTGTTTTGTACCTGTCAAACGCCCGAGACATGGGACAACATGGTATGCTGTGACTCTTGCGGAGAGTGGTATCACCTTAGGTGCATCAATCTTAGATCTATGCTCAATAGTGTAGAACAGTGGTTTTGTAGTGCATGTAACCTATTGCAGTTTCTTTTCCTTTCACTCTTTGATAGCATCAATGTTTATGATTGTCAGTGACATAAATGATGCAGTTAAGCACAGCCAAAGCCATAGCACAACAAAAAAAATGGTATATAGGTAGGGGTCCCCATATCTATCATAGATACATATCTATGTAGATTTGGGGATGACCTGTTTGATACGCTGATTAACTCGCTCAAGTCGCTGCTTTAGCTGACGATTTGCTCGGTGCAAATTGTGGAGACGGTCAATCTTTTCGGGGGTTGACAGCTGACGGAAGTTGGTGTGGCTGCTTGGTTTCACCCTGTCACTTGGGGATCCTCTCTGGTACCGGTTTAGCATGCTATTCAGCAACTTTCGGTGTGTTTTACATTTCTCACAGCGAATGCTTGCCTTTTCATCTAGAATGAGCTCGCAATCACCATGTCGAATAGTACTGAACCCAAGAGTGTCAGACTCCACTGATGCCACAACCTGAGTTCCTGTATATAAGCAAAATAAACTAAATTACATTCAACGTTATTGCCCACGTGTATCAAACTTGAGCGAACCTGAAGAATCCATGAAATGACCTTTGCGTATGTTATGCAAAACTGCATACCTGTCGTCAGGATTACCACAGCAAATCTTAGCTGCATCAACTCTCTCCATCACTTCGGTCACCCTAGATACTGAATATTATAAATAAACACACAATTCACTGGAATTGGAGTATGTGTACTCACACACACACATGCAAACACCTGTATTCAAAGTTGCCTCGGCAATTTCCTCTGGCATACAAAAAGAATTTACGACCCTCAAAGCCTGTGTGTTCTTATAAAACTGTGTGGCAGTAGGGTTTTCATTAACCCTCCCCCTCTGTCTCTGGCAACCAAAAAACTTCTCCAGAGGGTCTTGGGACAGCTTCTCACTGAGGAATGCCTTCACGCCAGGTATAGTGAAGAGAAACTTCACAAGTTCCACAAATGAGTTCACTGTAGAAGGGTAGACAATGACAGTGGTTGTTATATTAATGTAAACACGCCCCTACACACTTGTTAGTTTCAAAAGAGGTTGGTATTATTAGATGTAGTAGTGTCAACACACCTGTTATCTTCAACCCCAAGTATGTTTCTGGACTCAGAAACATCATCTTCTCCAATTTTGAAAATCCTGGTCGTTCCTTGACGCTCTGCTCCCACTCATTCAGATAGCCAAGAAAGGTCTCCTTCAACCACTGAAATCATTATAATGAGCAAAGATTAGTGATTTTAATTCAAGTGCTAGAGCCTTAGAATTAGATACCTTCAACCGGAAGTCATTTGCGGACTTGTAGGGCTGCTTAAACACCTTTCTTTTGTGATAGCCCGTCACGAAGTTGTTCACATTGAGGCAGTTGAAGAACCTGTCAAACATCGTGACAAACCTCACCGTCTCAGTAACCTCAGATTCTCCTGTCAACTTCATTGCTGTTGCCACTGACTCACTGAGGACCTACAGATATTCAGTATGTGAAGTCACTTGCAATCCTCATTTACAGGAATTTTACTCCCTCATCTGTGCAGCAAGGTCGACTCTCATTTTCGAGAAGGACGTGAGATGAATGTGCTCCCACTTGAGTTTGGGGACCAGTGAAAGTCCAGGGGCCTCCCTCACTGCACCACTATCACGCTCATACAGTGCTGCCAAATGCTCCCATTTTATCTCCTTACCATTGCACTGTAAAAGGCACAGGTTTAAAATCAGTTTGTGCGTATGACACTGTATGTATATATGTATGAATGTGTGTGTATGTATACGTATGCTAAGTACTTACCCACAAGTGCCGCTTCCTACTCTGCCAGGCATTTTGCACCGTTTTAAGCAGGTGTGGTGTGTCGGAGAAGAAGTATATGTATCGCTCAGTGGCAACTGGGTTGACAACCTTGTACACTAGCTGTGTTCCTGTTTGGTGCAACTTGAAGAGACGACGGTTCATTGTAGTCCCATCACAGGTCAGGGCCATCACTTTCAACCCGCAGATCTCAACCCTCGAGACAGCCTCCCAAAGGGGATCGAATAGAAGGTCCCCTGTAATGGAAGCACAGGGAAACTGTGCGTAGGGAAACTGAAGGTGCGTGAACAGTCCCCTAACCATGATGACAACCATGGAATTGGCTAGGGGTTCGTACTCGCCTGTGTTGCCCTCAACCTGGTGTTCAAACTGAATGAGGTGATTGTTCGTTTCACCAAGATTGACGAAGCCAACAAGCTCTCCACTGTGTTTATCGTAGACTAGGTCTTCTTTAATGTGCATCTCATCCATCACTAAGACCGCATACTTCTGAAATTCTTCACACATTTGAAGTTTTGCAGCTTCGATCAGCTGTTTGTCGACATCATCGGAGAATCCAGGAAGCGCACGAACATAGTGCGTATAATCACGGAGAGTACGCTGTGATGGAAGCTTGACACAGCCTGATGAACGCAGTGCTTCATATGCTCCACTGGAGAGGTGCCGCAAATAGATGCACCACTTGATGATAACTGGATGCCATCTGATTGATCGAGAATCCTTGACAGAGGAGGCTAGTTGCTGTTGTTCCCAAAACAGCTTCTGGAATGAACCATCAGGGAATGTGTTTGTGGCTTTCTCGCGACTTTCTTCCATGATGGTTTTGAAATCGGAGTGAGTCACCTCATCAAGTTCAATCCCATCTCGTTCAATGACCTGTTTGATACGCTGATTAACTCGCTCAAGTCGCTGCTTTAGCTGACGATTTGCTCGGTGCAAATTGTGGAGACGGTCAATCTTTTCGGGGGTTGACAGCTGACGGAAGTTGGTGTGGCTGCTTGGTTTCACCCTGTCACTTGGGGATCCTCTCTGGTACCGGTTTAGCATGCTATTCAGCAACTTTCGGTTTGTTTTACATTTCTCACAGCGAATGCTTGCCTTTTCATCTAGAATGAGCTCGCAATCACCATGTCGAATAGTACTGAACCCAAGAGTGTCAGACTCCACTGATGCCACAACCTGAGTTCCTGTATATAAGCAAAATAAACTAAATTACATTCAACGTTATTGCCCACGTGTATCAAACTTGAGCGAACCTGAAGAATCCATGAAATGACCTTTGCGTATGTTATGCAAAACTGCATACTTGTCATCAGGATTACCACAGCAAATCTTAGCTGCATCAACTCTCTCCATCACTTCAGTCACCCTAGATACTAAATATTATAAATAAACATTGTAAACCACACAATTCACTGGAATTGGAGTATGTGTACTCACACACACACATGCAAACACCTGTATTCAAAGTTGCTGGAATATCTGCAAGCAGTGCAGTCCGGCTGGGTTCCACCTGTCGACCACAGTAGAAGAACATCCATGTGAAGTCACCAAAGATTCTGAGGCTACCCTCAACTGTGCAAGAGTCACGAAGACCTGAGCGTAGCTTGCAAAATGAAGTGTAATCACCAGCATCAGGAGAGGCATGAAGCCATCCTACAAATTAGAAAACAAAATACCAAAAAAAAGCTCATGTCTTCAAAATGCAAATGCCACATCATAATCAGCAATGACAAACCTTGAGGGATAGCTTTGCCAGCAACAAGTCTTGCCTGTAGGGTGTCTAAAGAATTTGCGGGCAAATCCAGGAAGGCCTTGAGTGGTAAGGAGACCTTGAATGACAGGAGGTCGATGGGGAGTGAGACCTTCTAGACTGAAATTGCATCACTGAGAGGAATAGACACAGGCAGAGTGGCAGGTCTCTGGCTGTACTTTTTCCTCTCTGCATTCTTTTTGCTACTCAGTCGAAACCTTCGATGTCCAGTTCTGTGATAATGGCTACAAGAACAGGTGTGAACAACTGAGTGAAACTGACACTTGCTTGGTCTTACAGCTAAGCAATCAACCCCATTCCACACTATATGGACAGAACTATCGTCCTAAAAAGTTCCAAATCAATTGGAAAAGTGTACAAAGCATGAAAAACACCCACAAACGCAAGCCTATTCCGCCATAAGTGTGAGTATCTTCTTGACACTTTCTGGGCTCTTCAATGGATCAATAATTCCTCTACCCACTTGAAACGGGTACCGTTCCACGCAGAAACTACCCAGGAATACACTGAAAACCTCAAACCTACGCACAGAAGTCTCTACGTCCCGCAGTACACCCACATAGTCTCGTTACGCTTGCTAACAAAGTTCACTAAGGGGCATTATTAAGAATGTAGGAAACAATACGCTGCTAAAGTACAATTAAACAATCAAGAAGTACCTTAGTTCGCTCCAGAACGTCCTCTTTCCGTTCTTACGCTCTCATTCGTCCTTCGATCGCTCTCTTTGTCCGCTTCTGTATAAAATCTCGTGGCTAGGTGAAATATTACGAGGTGCAAATTTTCACAGGTTGCTGATAACGCGGAGTGTTTCAGCGCTTCAATACGGGGATAAGTTAGCGCACGTGATCCGTTTCCAATCCCGGTCCGAAGGTTATTGGGGCGAGGGCGAGCGCAGCGAGCCCCACACTTGTGGTGAAAACGGAAAATTGTCTATATATATACATATATATATGTAGGTATGTTTGGTACGTGCGTATTCCGTATATATACACCCTGCCCCATTTGTGCGCGATGCAATATTTCTACATTGTATGTTGACCACTGTTGCTCAAGAGACAAGACTAGCAAAACACAATGAAGACAGAAAGGCTGAACAGTGGGAACCAACGTAACAGGGACTTGAAAATGGTTAGGAAAGGGAGGCGCGACTAGCAAGACGGAGACTGATTACTAACGTGATGCGTGACACTGCCGCCAACGGGGAGTGCTCCATGTGCATGTATTAACGACAGAGCGATTAGCTTGTGAGGACCCGAACCAGAGAGGTCTGCGTGACTCGACGAAATACGTAACCGTCGTGAGCAACAGCTACAGAAGAGCTTCTAAAACCCCATACCACAACTCCAATAATTGTGCTCTGGAAAAGGGCTGACAGTGTAGTCTGCACCACCCTGACTCCATACCTCTGAGCTGAGAAAATCCTGATTCCACAGCTGTGTGTGCTCAGCAACTGTCAATGCACTATAGACCGTGACTGAGGAGACAGTGCCAAGATGTGAATAAGTTGGAGACACTAGAAACCAACGAAATATATTTGTTCGTACAAAGATGTTGAACCCTCATCCTCAACTTGCAACTGTTCAAGCCGCCTCCAAATATAATGCTTTGAGCCCTTGTTGCCTGCAGCAGTAGCTACTATTTCACGGTAATGACACAGAGTGTGTACAATGAACCCAAGATTAGCATATACCCAAGTTATATTGCTCCACAAACACCAGCATACATTGGATGTCCTACATAGCCTCTTCCCCAGGCGTTCTTCGCCATTAGTTTTACAGGCTACAGTTGGAGGTGGGGAAGACCTAGGAACGAGACTATTGTTATGTGAGAGGTGGGAAAAGGTAGTGCTATGGATTCCATAGCACTACCTTTTGGTAACGGAACACTAATGTACCATACAACTCCCTCACGCTCGCCCCACAATGCACTGCATTCCCCTAGTATATTATCTATGCTTGTGTCTTCACTCACGCAGACACGTCTGCATGCTGAGTGGAAATTTTACTTTTGTCCGTATGCGGCGCGCGACTGTCGCGTTAAATTAAGGCATACAGAATATACGTACGACCATAGATGATTGGGGCGAGCGTGAGCGAGCCCCACACCAGTTCTATTGCGATTTTTCATTGGGGCTCGCTGCGCCCGCCCCACACTTGTGTAAACGGAAAATTGTCTATATATATGTATGTATATATGTTTGGTACGTGCGTATTCCATATATATACATCCTGCCCCATTTGTGCGTGATGCCTCATTGCATGTTGATTCATGTTGATCACTGTTGCTCAAGAGACAAGACTAGCAGGATAGAAAGGCTGAACAGTGAGAACCAACGTAACAGGGACTTGAAAACCATGAGGAAAGGGAGGCTCGACTAGCAAGACGGAGACTGATTATTAACGTGCTGCGTGACACTGACGCCAACGGGGAGTGCTCAGTATATTAAAGACAGTGATTAGCTTGTGAGGACCAGAACCAGTGAGGTCTGCGTGACTCGACCAAATAACCCTCATGAGCAACAGCTGCAGAAGAGCTTCTAAAACCCCATACCACAACTCCAGTAATTGTGCTCTGGAAAGGGGCTGATATTAAATGTAGTCTACACCACCCTGACTCCATACCCCATAGGTGAGAGAATTCTGATTCCACTGCTGTATGTGCTCAGCAATTATCCATGCACTATAGACCGTGACTTGAGGAGACAGTGTCAAGATGTGAATACGTTGGAGACACAGGAAACCAACAGAATGTACTTGTTTGTACCAAGGTGTTGAACCCTCATCCTTAACTTACAACTGTTCAAGCCGCCTCCAACTGCTTTGAGACCTTATTTCTGCTGCAGTAGCTACCATTTCACAGAGATGACACACAGGGTGCATACAATGAACCCAAGATTAGCACATACCAAAGTTAAATTGCTCCACAAATACCGGCATACATTTGATATATAGCCTCTTCCCCAGGCATTCTCCGCCTATAGTTTTACAGTCAGACCTGGGAATGAGGCTATTCTTACATGACATGTATGCAAGTGGGAAAAGTTAGTGTGTATGGAACGCTAATGCACCATACAACTCACTCACGCTCGCCCCACAATGCACTGCATTCCCCTAGTATATATACATGCACAAGTATATTCCATTGGTTTCCTGTGACTCAGCACTGACTCCTCAAGTGCATGTCTATATAGTGGATATTTGCTGAGCCAATACAGTTGTGGAATCAGGATTCTCTCAGCTATAGTATGGAGCCAGGTCTTTTTTGATGTAGTCTATATAATTTGTCAGCTCATTTCCTGAGCACAATTACTGGAGTTGTGGTATGGAGCTTCAGAAGCTCTTCTCTAGTTGTTGCTGAACGAGGGATATTTGATCGAGTCACACAGGCCTCTGTGATTCGAATTCTCACAAGCTGATCGCTCTGTACACTGAGCACTCCCCGTTGGTGGCAGAGTCACGAAGCACACCATCAGTCTCGGTCTCGCTACTAGTACCTCCTTTTCCTCACCGTTTTCAAGTCCCTGTTGCGTTGATTCCCACTATTCAGCCTTTCTAGTCTTGTCTCTTGAGCAAGCATATGAACGAATGTGCAAAGTAGAAATATTGCATCGCGCACAAATAGAGCAGAATGCATATACGGAATACGCACGTACCATATATTTTCCGTTTGCACCACAAGTGTGGGGCTTGCTGCGCTCGCCCCAATTACTAGGGGAATGTAGAACATTGTGGGGCGAGCGTGAGCAAGCAATGCACTACAGCATTGACTGTCATCTAGCTAAGGCTTTACTGCCAGTGAAGTATCAAATCACAGCACACAGGCCATTCATGCATGGCATGTAGCTAAAACGAGGTTTGTAACTCTGTTGTCTACAAAAGTGTCATGGTTGCAGAGAAGAGCTTTTCAAAGCATGGGCATGGGGTAGTACCACACAACAGAGCCATTTGTCCTACCAGCACGCAGCTACTCTGGTTGTTGCAGTTATAGGCTAAGTCAGAACACAGTCTGGCATGCATAGTCCTTCAAGACTTGAGGCATCTTTGAGAAATAGTAGAGGGAAGTCACCATGCATCAGCTATGGAGCAAATCTCTGCCGCCTACTGCGTTCGGTAAGCTGCACGAGCTTTTCTACACAACTGTTAGCTCTTGTACACTTAGTAGGTGCTACGTTCCAGCTGCCTATCCCGAATGTCGTCGCCAAAACACTACTGCTATCTCTCGTACAATAGATGCGCACGCTCCAGCTGTCATTCCTGGCTATCCTTCAAGTCGTCATAACAAGCTCACCCAGAGTAACAAGTTATACGAAAATTTTTACTTACACTCCACATGCGGCCCGCGGCTATCGCGTTAAATTACAGCGTTAAGAATATACGGAACGGCGTACGACAGAAAATAATAATAATTGGGCGAGCGTGAGCGAGCCCCACACTAGTGAGTTGAATCGAGATTTTTCATCGAATATTATTATTACTAGGGGAATGCAGTGCATTGTGGGGCGAGCGTGAGGGAGTTGTATGGTACATTAGTGTTCCGTTACCAAAAGGTAGTGCTATGGAATCCATAGCACTACCTTTTCCCACCTCTCACATAACAATAGTCTCGTTCCCAGGTCTTCCCCACCTCCAACTGTAGCCTGTAAAACTAATGGCGACGAACGCCTGGGGAAGAGGCTATGTAGGACATCCAATGTATGTCGGTGTTTGTGGAGCAATATACCGTGGGTATATGTGTGCTAATCTTGGGTTCATTGTACACACTCTGTGTCATTACCGTGAAATGGTACCTACTGCTGCAGGCAACAAGGGCTCAAAGCATTATATTTGGAGGCGGCTTGAACTGTTGCAAGTTGAGGATGAGGGTTCAACATCTTTGTACGAACAAATATATTTCGTTGGTTTCTAGTGTCTCCAAATCTTGGCACTGTCTCCTCAGTCACGGTCTATAGTGCATTGATAGTTGCTGAGCACACACAGCTGTGGAATCAGGATTTTCTCAGCTCAGAGGTATGGAGTCAGGGTGGTGCAGACTACACTGTCAGCCCTTTTCCAGAGCACAATTATTGGAGTTGTGGTATGGGGTTTTAGAAGCTCTTCTGTAGCTGTTGCTCACGACGGTTACGTATTTCGTCGAGTCACGCAGACCTCTCTGGTTCGGGTCCTCACAAGCTAATCGCTCTGTCGTTAATACATGCACATGGAGCACTCCCCGTTGGCAGCAGTGTCACGCATCACGTTAGTAATCAGTCTCCGTCTTGCTAGTCGCGCCTCCCTTTCCTAACCATTTTCAAGTCCCTGTTACGTTGGTTCCCACTATTCAGCCTTTCTGTCTTCATTGTGTCTTGCTAGTCTTGTCTCTTGAGCAACAGTGGTGGTCAACATACAGTGTAGAAATATTGCATCGCGCACAAATGGGGCAGGATGTATATATACGGAATACGCACGTACCAAACATACCTACATACATATAGACAATTTTCCGTTTTCACCACAAGTGTGGGGCTCGCTGCGCTCGCCCCAATTAGTAGTAGTAATAACTAGGGGAATGCAGTGCATTGTGGGGCGAGCGTGAGGGAGTTGCATGGTGCATTAGCGTTTCATAGCACTACCTTTTCCCACTTGCATACATCTCACCATAGGTAATAGAGATGTCTCTATTATCTATGCATGGTCTCACATAACAATAGTCTCATTCCCAGGTCTTCCCCACCAACTGTAGCCTGTAAAACTGGAGGCAGAAAATGCCTGGGGAAGAGGCTAGGGTATCAAATGTATGTCAGTGTTCAAAGGAACAATAATTATAACTTGGGTATGGGCTCATCTTGGGTTCGTTGTACACACTCTGTGTCATTACTGTTGCTCAATGCTCATTTGCTCGAGACGGGTCTCTCTCTGATCCGGAGTCTCATGGGTCAGTCTCATCTGTTGCGCAAAGCTCATTTGCTGGAGACGACTGTTCTCTGGTCTGGTGTACACACTGTGTCATTACAGTGGGGTAGTAGCTACAGCTGTAGGTAACAAATTTAGTCTCCAAGCAATTGGCCTGAAGAGTTGCAAGTCAAGGGTGAGGGTTCAACAGCTTAGTACGAACAAGTATATTCCATTGGTTTCCTGTGACTCCACGTTTCGGCACTGTCTCCTCAAGTGCATGTCTATATAGTGGATATTTGCTGAGCCCATAGAGCTGTGGAATCAGGATTCTCTCAGCTATGGAGTATGGAGCCAGGTCTTTGTTGATGTAGTCTATATTGTCAGCTCATTTCCTGAGCACAATTACTGGAGTTGTCGTATGGAGTTCCACAAGCTCTTCTCTAGCTGTTGCTCATACTTGATCGAGTCACGCAGGCCACTGTGATTCGAATTCTCACAAGCTGATCGCTCTGTACACTGAGCACTCCCCGCTGGTGGCAGAGTCACGAAGCACGTCGTCAATAATCAGTCTCGGTCTCGCTAGTAGTGCCGCCCTTTCCTCACTGTTTTCAAATCCCTGTTGCGTTGACTCCCACTGTTCAGCCTTTCTAGCCTGTCTCTTGAGCAAGCAGTATTACGGAAATATTGCATCGCGCACAAATAGGGCAGAATGCATATACGGAATACGCACGTACCAAACATACCTACATATATATATACATATATATATACATATATATAGACAATTTTCCGATTTCACCACAAGTGTGGGGCTCGCTGCGCTCGCCCCAATTATTATTATTATTATATATATTTTTTTTTTTTGTTTTTTTTTTGTTTTTTTATTATTATTATTATTATTATTATTATTATTATTATCTGTCGTACGTCGTTCCGTATATTCTTGAAGCTGTAATTTAACGCGATAGCCGCGATGGCTCACCTGTTGGTTTCCCTGTCCAAGCAATAGTGCATGCATGTACAATGCCACCTGCTCGTATCTACTTCATATTCCACTCCATCATGACTCTGACTTTTAACTATGTACACACCTTCAGAATCAGACTCCCTAATTTCACTCATGTTTACTTTTGAAGCTCCTAGTCCCTTAAACCGTAAAGCAATGTATCTGTCCATTCTATTATGAGCAACAGCAAGAAGACAGCGTTCATAGTAGAGTTCGAAAGTAACTGTCATGAACTCAAACAGCTGCACTAAATTGTATGCTTTAACTCTCTTGAATACAATGTCCTTCAATATCCGAATGCCAGACTCTGCATAATTATTGGTATTGTTTCCTCTAAGTAAGGTTTGATCTCTGAAGCATACAGCCCATTCACCACAGCGCTCCCAGTAACCTTACAAATGTTTCTTGAAATTGTCATACTTTCGTATAGCTGCATCCTCCTTCAATCTTTGGTACATTGCTTTCAGCTTGTCAGTATTTTCAGCATAAACTAGTTTCCTTACACATTCCATTAGGTACTGTTTGTCGTCTTTGTCTATACTATTTTTGCTGTTCCATAACCATCACCACATACTTTGGAAAAAAAATGAAACACGCATAAGAACAATTTGGCAGAAGGCCATGTTTCGTTTAATCCTTCCCTTTCAGGACTGCAGTCATCTGTTAGGATGTTATCAGGGTACATTTTGCCCCCAAATGAACAGTTTGGAAATAGTTGCTTTAGCGTAGTCATTGCTTCAAAGATGATGATTAAACTTTCCCCTGAAGTGATCACAACCCCTAATGGCAGACCTCCAGCTGCAGATGAAGTAGACAGTATGAACATGGGGTTATTAAAATCATCTAATGAGGATGAGGAATCTACAAACATGATTTCACCTGCCTGCTTTACATGTTCATGCACCCTGCCCATGAGAGGAGTGCATATAGCCAGCACCAGTGGTTGATCAGATCCCACTTCGCTTTTAGAGAATCTCTTCACTACTGCCTTCCCACCAGTACTCTTATTGTCATCATTGTATATAGCAACTCGTTCCAGCTCCTCATAAACATCCTTTCCATTTCTTGCTCCCAACTTAGTTTTTTGCCATACATTGAATATATTGTAAACATCACTAACTTTAGGAATGATATTTCGATCAGCAAGAGCCTGAGGGTTGTCCATTTTTAACATGAGTGTGGTTTCATACTCAAGTGTGCACTGGCAGGAGAATGTCCCAGTTTGAACAACTCATAATACTTCTTTCTTGTGTCTTCTGCAATAGGTCTAAATCTCAATGCATCTGCTGCATGAACTGGATGGTTGTGGTCATGTTTGAGGTTTACCAGTACAAGATAGTCCTTATTTAATTTGCCACTTTTGCCACTAGGAGAGATAATGGTAACATTCATCTGTGCTGGACAGTGAGTGTGCTTACTACTGTGTTCTCTGAATGTTGTTTTGAGTAACCTAGTGCTTTTACTGTGCTTGCCAGTCTGCTGTTGATTATGATGGCAGTGCAAAAATAGTTTTCTAACTACATGCTTTCCACTGCCTTTCCTATTACGTTCATATACCATTGTCTCTTTAGTTTTCTCATTGTATTCGTTAACCCATTTTCTAGCCTCCTGTTCTGACTTGAGTTTTATTTTAAATTCACATGAAAAGCTAAATGAGTCAGCATTTTTAGACTGAAGCTGTGAAAACCTGTAGTCATACCCCTCTGGAAGGAGTTGCCGAATGTTTCCTTCATTAACGATACAATGTACACCCGATTCAGAGTCTGATGAATGAAAAGGCACTGGCATATTTGTTTTGCTCATTGTTTTGCCACTGTGATTATCTTCAAAATCGTCTGAATCACTATCTGATATATTACATTTAGAATCGTCTTTGATACCAAAATCAGTGTCACTTTCGTGTGTTTTGAATGCAGCACTTGTGGCATCATGAACGTTAGCATGGCACCTATTTTCACTTAGTATGCCAATGTCAACAATTTCCTTCATTATCCAATCCATGATTGTTATTCGCAGGCAATCTGAGTAGTCAGAAGGATGTAGCAACCACTCATGTTGTGGGTGGGATGTAGTTATTCCAGGCCAGCACTCTTCACAGTTACTTAGTATTGCTGCCATGATCATTGTGACTATCCCACATATATTGTTACATGTCTGAAAAGGGTAGACTTCACAACCACTGCAAACGTGAGTTTCTTTTGTGGGCTTATTAAGAACAGCAATACTTCTTAAGCTATTCCACAAATCAACTTGAAGGTCTTCTTCTATCTTGTTAATATTTGGTCTAACCACTTCCTCTAAGTTTGTGGGCAGAGGCCATCCAAGTGAACTCCATAATAACATTTACACTTCTCTAAATCAGCAAATAGCAAAGCCCAATGACATCCATCTCTGTTACCATCAGCCACATAATATCCACTCTCAGGTGAACACCCAACATTGATTGCAACATACAAATGCCTCAACTTTATGCCACTTTCCTTTACTAAATGTACCTTCTCTTTGCACTGAATGCATAAAGGAACCTGGTCTAGCAGAAAAGTATAGAGCATCACTATGCTGCTTGTTAAGTATGTCAAATACGGCTGTGATTTCTCTATCTGTTGCCCATCGTCTTCCAACTAGATTTCTAAGCTGCCTTCCCTTCTCTGAGATGGTCTTGGTCCATACTATATCCTGAAAGTAAGCTTCTAAGGCTTGTAGTTTACTTACATAAACAGGTTTGTGAGAGGAAAATGTGGATCGACAAATCTTGAACCACTCCACCTCTTCCGTTGTAATATGCTTTTCGTGAACACTTTCGTGATGTGCCTGTAATTGCTTTAGGCCTTTGTAGTCCACTAAGCCAAATGGAAACTGAGCATAGCAAAACTTTGTTCCATTGTTTTCTTTGGCTTTGCACAACTGACTGAGCACTATACGACATTGCTCTGCACAGGGAATCATGCTTACCTTGTTGATGTCACACACTGGTGCAGGCTGCAGCAGAGCTACTACCTCACATGGAAAAAAGGTGACTGTTTTGGGTTGGGTTTTGGTGCTTTTTCCACTGCCTCCTCCCTAAAACGAACAAGTAAATTATAGTTATTTGTGCTTGCTATGTAATGGAGGGTACAAATTGAGTATGGCAATACCTTTCTGTGTATTTACATCATGCTTATCAGTCACCTTGTACACAGGACGCTCAGCTGCCAGGATGCAGTTCCATGTTTGCCTAAAGAAGAAGATATATGGAAACATTCTGCAGTTGTAGGACCTCTTTTCATTCTCTAGGATGTGTAATGTGTTCTTTTAGCCATGACACTGCTATCTTGATTACCGCATTATGATACTAAACTAGTGCTGCATGTGATATTCAGTTCTACTCTGATACTTTCAAGCTCGACTGTGAGATAGTCAACTTTCTTTCTTTGTTTTTTATATACCGATAATGAACATTGAATTTCAGCGGCTATACACAGCAACTACAAATTTCATAACATGGACCCACCAATAGAACACTGAAAGACCTGTTTTTGTTAGTAATATTTTTAGTACAGGCACTGTAGCTAGTAAAATTCACTTCACAATATTTTAAAGTACCAGCACTGGTACTTTAAGCGTTTGTATTTGTTTTTGCAACAGCATAAGGCACAGCCTAACGTAATGGCTATATCATTTTGTAGCTCTTTTAACGCTGTACTGATACTAGTTGCATTAAAATTGGTGTTTGCTGTCATGAGTTGCCATTCCTAGAATTTAATGTTCATTACTGGGACTCTAGACACAGTGTTTTTATTTATTTATTTGTTCCTCACACTCCACTCTTCAAGTTTATAGTGTTCCGCTCAAATTTTATACTATTGTCATACCTTTTTATGTTTCCCACCAGCAGTGACACTCACTAGCTGTACAATTGCCATTACTCCTCCAAACAGTGGGCCGCTGATCACCACCACTTCCTTCACCACCATTGCGATGAGACTCCCTGCATCCGATATCACCCCAGGCTCTGGCAGCAGTTTGCTACCAGAGTGTGCTGAAAAGCACAAGGGGTCACTATTGGATGCAAAGAGCAACAACAAGAAGACTCTCCAGGAGAACAAGTGGAGCTTCTGCTTTCTGTAGCTGACAGCCATCTTCTGGGTCTAATCATATAATTCCCGCCAAACGCGCTTGAAATGTAACCTTTGCACTACACATGCTCTTGCCATGCCCCGCCCCTCCACGCATGCGCATTATGGAATATTGACTTGCGTGCAGAGACTAAGCCCGAAAAGTGTGCGTCAGATAAAAATTCGCATCCAGGATAGATGGCTGGAGCGTGAGTATCTACTATACAGAGGAGGTCGGACATGGTTGACCTTTGCTAATTGAAACAACTGAGGTCACACTAATTGATCTTGGATATTGCAAGATGGAAAGTTTTTTTTAGCTTTTTCTATGACTGGATCCAGCCTTGAATCCTGATTTGAAAACTGGGGCCCACCTCAGTGAAAGTCGAGAGAGCTAGTCTAGTCTGTTGAGATACGAAAAATCAATTAGTGTGACCTCATTTTAATTAGTAAAGTTACAGTTAGCCAGAGTAGATGCTTAGGTCGCACTAATGGCTGCACTAATGGCTGCATTGTATGGTACCACCCCATGACAAGCTAGTCTCTGCAACCATCTTCTCTAAGCTGTTAAGCACTTTTGTAGAGAGTTGAGTGACAAGCTTTGTTCAGCTACATGCCACGCCACCTGTGTGCTGTCATGTGACATTTCACTGATTCAGCCTTTGATATATATAAGTTAAAGCTGTGTATTGCTTGCCCACGCTCGCCCCACAATGTTCTACATTCTCCTAGTAATAATACATATATGTATGCAATAGAACTCACTAGTGTGGGGCTCCCTCACGCTCGCCCCAAATTATTTTCTGTCGCACGTCGTTCCGTATATTCTTGACGTTATAATTTAACGCGATAGCCGCGGGCCGCATGCGGAGTGTAAGAACATTTTCGTACAACTTGACGCTCTGGCAGCAAGCTTGGGTGAGCTTGAATGACGACAGTTATGAAAGATAGCCAGGAATGACAGCCGGAGCGTGCGCACCTACTGTACGAGAGGTAGCAGTTGTGCTTCGGCGACGACATTCGGGATAGGCAGCTGGAGCGTAGTACCTACTCAGTAAGTGTACAAGGGCTAACAGTTGTGTAGAAGGCTCATACAGCTTACTGAACGCAGTAGGCGGCAGAGATATTGCTCCATAGCTGATGCGTGACGACTTCCCTATACTATTTCTCAAAGATGCCTCAAGTCTTGAAGGACTATGCATGCCAGACTGTGTTCTGACTTAGCCTA
This sequence comes from Agelas oroides, assembly GCA_949130485.1. NCBI lineage: Eukaryota > Metazoa > Porifera > Demospongiae > Agelasida > Agelasidae > Agelas > Agelas oroides. Next base: position 11,796,151 of record OX422183.1, on the reverse strand, counting down.
TAACTGCAACAAGCAGAGTAGCTGCGTGCTGGTAGGACAAATGGCTCTGTTGTGTGGTATTACCCCATGAAAAGCTCTTCTCTGCAACCATGACAATTTTTCTAAGCTATATATATTGAGCACTTTTGTACACAGTAGGTTACAAACCTCGTTTTAGCTACATGCCATGCATGAATGGCCTGTGTTCTGTGATCTGATACTTCATGGTAAAGCCTTAGCTACATAACAGTCAATGCTGTAGTGCATTGCTTGCTCACGCTCGCCCCACAATGTTCTACATTTCCCTAGTGTAGATATATGCTCTGTCGGTACAGTTTTTTGTGCTGGTCAGTTGTCATGTGATCGTAAATCAGGAAATCGGCTTCACAAAGAGCTCAAAATCTGGAACAGAGAGTTATTAGCCCTCCATCGGATTCCAGCTGGCATATTACATGCTTGGAACCACTGCTAAGCTGTCAAGTCATGCTGTTTCAAGATCTAGGGTTGTGGTTACTCTTGAAAGAAATCTTCTTAGGCTTAGGTCTAACTGTAACTGAGATTAACATCAAAAAAGTACAGAAACAAGAAATAACATTAAAAATGTAAAAGATGTAGGGATGGCATGCCAAAATGTATGCAAACAAGGTAGGGATGATAGCATAAAAGCAAAGGTCAACATAAATATGCCCCATCCCTACATTTTTATCACACTGCAATTAGACAGCATGCTTGAAACCTAAACCTGCACCCATCCATGGAGTTAATAATGCTGTGAATGAACACTAACTACTTGAGTTTATACTACAGCACTTACTATATGACCAGCCCTGCAGCTCACTTCAGCTCAGTGTCTAGGTTGTACAAGCGGTCCGTATACAATGCCAACAAGGGTTCCACTGTTACCACAAATAGCATGTCAGCAACGAAAGCTACCTGGTCGCTACATGCATAGCTTCCGACAAGGCACACATACACCATGCTGCTAGACCACACTGCAGTCTGAAACCCAGACCCTTCTTGCCCTTTCAGAAAGGTCTGGAGTCCAGACTAGACCACATACACTAGCCTCCTTCCCTGGCCATGTGGGAGGAGGAACGTGACCTGAGAACAAGGCTACAGCCATGCACTTCAAGAACTGCCAGTAAGGTTGTGGTACATTTTAGGGAGACCTCCAATATACTGTTATAACTGCAGTGTGAAAAAGATGTAGGGATGGGGCATTGCCTCTGTGTTGACCTTTGCTTTTATGCTATCATCCTACCTTGTTTGCACACTTTTTGGCATGCCATCCCTACATTTTTTTTTTCTTCTATTATAAAGATCATGGTATCAGTTCTTGCTTCAAATTGCTGTCTTGCACTATTGGTAACTGTGATCATTTCCCTACAAAGTCGCTGTAAGTTTCAATGTTCGGAACTCATCCACCAGGCATTCCAATCCTGCAGTCTCTGCTTCCGTGAACCATCCCCTCACAGAATATTTTAGTATGCAACTCTGGATCCTCTCTGCTGCTCATGAGGTCAATATAAGCTAGTTCTGCGGCCACTCCTAGGACCCCTCCCCTAGGTTTCTTACTTTATGTTCTGGCTAGAAAATCAAAACTATATAATGCACTAGCTATAGGCAATGTCCCTGGAAAACTTCTGCTTCTAGTACAGACAACCAAATTCAAACAGTGACAGATGGGAAGCATCTGTCACTGTTTGACTTCTGTGTGAAGGAGCAAATATGAACAAGAGTCTCTTGTTCATATTTGCTGAGTTTACTGACAGTGCATTGTAGCTATAGGCTGAAGTTCTTGGTTCTTAAGGATCACCTGAGGGATGGCGGCTCTCTTCCACAACTGCAGTTTTCTTGGCTTCGTTTCACTCAAGGCTCTTGAAGGTCTAAGTACACAGAGGGTGTGGTGCAGCACATTTTTATTGGTGACATTCTGTCTGCACTTTACGCAAACCTTACAAAATTTGGCTAGTGATGATATAATACATGGATATTAGACTTGTCCGCTAGTAGAATTTTTTTCCCCAGGACAGGGTGCTTGAACAGATGTAATGTATCGTTTGACTGTTGAATTTCAGGTATGTTGATTATCAAACAAATAGTACACCTATCCTGCAGCTCTTATATGTCTGCTGGATCTCTGTACGCGCAACAAGAACGAAACGCTTCTTATGTGTCCGAGAATCTGTAAATGTTGCAATGACCACTACATGGTCTGATGCCATTTCATGAACAATGACTGAGTTAGACAGCTTGTGATTTTGCACTCTTTATGTTTCATCTGGCATGAAACTTGGTTTTTCAACCATTCGCAGAAGCAATATAATGGTGGTGAAGAATCCAGTAACAGAGAAACTGAATACTTCAGTAGGTGTTGGATGGTGAGAGGAGTATGAGGCACTACAGAGAAGATATAGGTTAGCTAATAGAGAATCAGGAGAGTGCATCTAGCCAAGAGTGGAAGTCCAGGATTGAAGAGGTCAATGTACAAGACTGGTGGGAGGAAGTTGAAGGCAAAAGTAGCCTGAGATGGTATATAGAACAGTAAAGGAGGGGTTCAAGGTAGAGAGATACATTGACACATTGGTAGGACAAGAGGTGACCAGATGTAGGTTTAGGTTGCGGACAGGATCAGCTGTACTGTTTGAGGATAAGAAGAGGTGCGGTATGGCAGAAGAAGAGAGGTGTGTGCTGTGTGGTAGTGAGGAAGTAAAAGATGTGACGAATTCCAGTGGGAGAGGGAGAAGCTGTTGGAAAGGATTACAGAAATTGAAGGTGCTGGTGGTTAGATAGAGGGAGCTACTGCACAGGAGAGGACAGCACTGATGCTGGGCAAAAGAATTGAGGGGCTGGATTTGGCATTGATAGATAACTTGGTAGCTAATGGTGGAGGTGTTGAAGTGGTGGGAAAAGAGGAAGGAGCTTGTTTTTGGTTAGAACCCGTTACAATCCTAGTCTCTGTACTCCCAGAAACCCCCCCCCATCCTCCCAACTTAGGAACCATCCGCTATTCCTATTTATACGTATTAGCACGTGATGGCCCTTGCTGCAATAACAATTATTAGCGGCTGCACTTCACGGGAACCTAGTGAGAACGCTATGGCCTACCAGGGTTACCGCACAGCACAAACGCTTACCGTAGTTATTGTGTTCCTGGTATCCTCTAGTGGAGGTAAGCATGCCAAGTATAAATCGTAAATGGGACCGAAGTCAAGTTGTGTTTTGCTCAGTTCTGTTAATGGGAGACAATAGACTAGCTCGTTCCCATGCTGGTCCTCCTGTGTGCTGACGAAGAGGATAGCCTGGGAATGAGGCTACAAGTAGACTAGGTTAGCTAATCTGAGGTATTTTTATCTATTCCAGGTCTGGAGTGACCAATCACTCGGTCCAATCGAGCCACTTTATAATTATAGCTAATCGCACAATGTCATCCGAACGCATTTGGATACACCCAAAAATTATTCTATATAGCTAATAAATGTGATTACCATGTTAGAAGGAGCAGTACACATCCCATATGAGTGCACTTTTAATTGTAGTTCCATACCAACCCCCTCCTCATAACATTTGCAAACTGTCGACCGTTGATCAGACACTATCCCCAAAATAGTAGCCATGGCTAGTGTACAAGGCAGACTATGGTCATCTAGCTATAGTGCTAAGGCTTTTTGTATTCTACAACTTGTAGTCACCACAGACTACTGAAACTGGCTGTACTACTTCCAGTGTCCATCAGTTGTTGCATTGTGGTTAGCTACATGCAGAGAAGTAGACTGTATGCTAAGTGGTGTAAATGACTGTAGCTGTACAACTCATACATGTCTTAACCATTTTCATTTATGAGGGAAGCGTGGTAGCTAAATGTGATCCTCTTTTGGATCCTGATGCCCTAATTATTGTAGCACTAAACCCTCATTTGCTGTAGTTATGTCATTTGAAATATTTGTGGATTCTGTTTACTCAAAAACTATAAAAATTGCAGTGAAGTGTTGCCTTTCCAATGTTAATACCAATGGCAGCTTATGAAGTTGCCAAAGGTGGTCAATGCAACTTTGTTGAAACACTGTACTAAATACCAGTAATGACATGCCAAACAGGCCAAGTTATTGCACAACTGGCTAAGTGCATCTCAAATAGTGAATAGAATTAAGCCAGTTACAATGTACTAAATAAAAATACTATAGGAAGTCACTTATCCAAACTTCAGTTATCCAAATCTTCACTTACCCAAACCCTAAATTATAAATGATATTCATAGATATTTTGCTGTACATTGAATTGAAAGTACTCTGCTTTGTATACAAAATTAATAGTGTTGTTTCACTTATCCGAACATTTCACTAGGTCCCAGCATGTTCAGATAAGTGACTTCCTACTGCAATCTGAATGATTACCTAGTATGTAGCAAAAGGTGAATAAACAGTATTTTGCATGATCTAAAGTGTCCCTGTCTTTGTATGGTATGAGTTTGTTGTTTTACATTTGTTTTGCTTTTGTTTAGGAAGTAAAATCAACATCACACAAGGACCAACCAATATTGTGGCATGTGTCGGAGATTCTGTCACACTTCCTTGCCAATACACTGGAACTGATGACAAGCCACAGTGGAGAATTGCAGGGTTTCCACATTCATCTTCTAGCCTCCCAGCTGGTTATGTGTATACAAATGAAGGACTGCATATTCCTAGTGTTTGGGTACAGCTTAATAACACAGTTTTCACTTGTTTCTTTACTGTTCATGTTGGAAGAGGGGTCCTTGAAGACATTGAGAGCCAGCCTGCCATTATCACTGTCAGGATTAGACGTAAGTAAAGTAAATAATTGCACCTGTCACTGAATTGGATACACAACTGTACTCATCACTTAGCCAATGCTAATTTTTGTTGGCTTGCAGCTGACAGAATATCACCGACCTCAAATGGTATGTATAAATAATTGTGCTCTTTCTGTGTAGCAATGAGTGTAGTGTTTCCATTAAGTGACTTGTAAGTGCACACCACAGTGAAAGTGCTATCTTTAATTTACAATACTTCTTTGTTATGTTTTGTAGATTTTGCACTAAGTGTCAGCAACAGTGAATATGTGAGCAGTCCGTCAATTAGTCCCAGCCTACAGCTGTCTCAAAAATCACATGCATACAGTAGGGTCACAAGTTCTGCAACTACAAATTCACTCACTGTTGACAACTGCAGTTGGAAAAGCATGTCAGCAACACCACAGAATAATATGAAGCAGATGCAGACATCCACTCTACTAATCGGTGGTACACCAAAGTGCTATATGCTAAAGTATACTATGATATTTGAGTCAGTCATTAACATTGACTTCATTTATACCCTAGGGATTTCTGCCAGTGTGGTGATATTGTTGCTAGTATTTGTCAGCGCAATCATTTGCCTGACAATGTGTTTCATAATTAGAACACATAGAAAACAAGAAACAGGTGTGTAGCAACATGGCAGTGATCTATTCTTTCTTGAATTGACAGAATGTTTTGTTCTGTACCTCTCAATTATCCAGACAGAAAAGAAAAGCCTACAGATCCAGTATATGAAGAACCGGATGAACTTAAGTTACATGAAGTACCTATGCATGGGGATCCTACAGCTTTGTGCAAGTTGCAAAAGAATATTGCATATGAAATCCCACCTCCCAGGATTAAAACAGCCAAGAATGAAGCATATGGAACTATTTTGGATCCACAATCCACTACATGATTAAGAATCCGGAATCAGAGTTTAACAAATCATGATTACAAGACTACACTGACTAATGACATTTACTATTAGGTTTTGGATTAAGCATTGATAGGCTAAAAAACTAAAGACAGCTTGTGATTTTGTGTAAACAGCTAGTAACTGTTAGGTACATCATTGTTGATTACTAATTACTATGGCTATACAAACTGAAAATGTTGCAGTCTTAACACATACAGCTTTCCTTTGGATGCTTGTGTTGTTGCAGCTTAATAATGTTTACACGGTCAAAAAGTGAATTGTCTGCATGCTGCAGATATGCATGAACCAATATGAATATAATAGAATTTCCAGGTTGCCTGGAGCTAATATTAGCTGAATTTATGTGACATGGTAACATGCAGCAACAGTTAACGTAACTAAAATATATCTCTTTCTGGGTACTCATACGATACATTAGAGGGTTCCACTGAGGTGAATTCTGCATATATATGTGCAAAAGCAGCCCCTCAACACACACACCATGCACATCATCATAAGCAGTATTTGTGACATAAATGAATTTCTGTTGTAATTGGGCACTGCTTACTTAATTGTAGTTGCACCATAATTGTACTTCGGAGGTTCCGGATACCTACGAACAACAGTCAATGCGGTATGTGCCTTGTATGCTCAACAGTCTGACAGCAGGGTTCAGAGTTTAAAACGTTATGCAATAATTACATCATCCTCCATTATAAAACTCCGCCATTTTTCCTGCTCAAGACGGCGGTTGTTTTCTCCTAGTGGGGTCTGAGAGTGAATTTCTTCAGGTTGTTACGTGGCCAACACACGCGTTGCGACCTCTATACCATGGAGGAGATAGACGAGATCCTAGAGAGTCTCCCGAGGGATGAAGGAGCACGTAGACGCGTGTTCAGGAATGGATGGAACGAACGGCCAACGATGCCACCGGGGAACGTGACGACAATCAGGTCGCCTGGAGCGACCAAGAGACAGGGTCATCAGAGGACGAGGCTCTAGATAAAAGGGCCAAGCATCAGGGGGTTACAGCATAGGCGTAGGAAGCAAATTTGAAGTGTAGAGGTCATGTTGTACCGCGCGAAGCGCGGCGGAAAAATGTAAAATAATTTCGCCGCGCCTAGCAATTTTTTTCAAACTGTGTACCTTTAGACTGCAAAATAAAGCCTTTTTTCAAGGGTATAATCTTTCAGACCTTCCAACCGTCCAGTAAAATATTTGGAAAACAGTAAGATTATACGTACTGACTTTGTCGTTGTTCCCAGGAGACCGCCCAGCTTTCGTCGCTTGTAGTAGTCTCTGTGAAAATGTGCACTAGCCTCGTACCAAACCATCTTACTGCCAAGATTTTGATTGCTTTTGTGTGTGTACTTTAAGCGGAAATGTACGCATGTAACTGCATATGAGACTGGTGCAACGAAGAGGCTGTTTGAGCTTAGGCTCGTTCCCAGGGAACGAGGTTAGCTTTAGCTATTATAGTAACGTTATGAATATTAATTTGCGGCCTAAAAAGTGTAGCGGCCAAAGCCGCTACGGTTCCTACGCCACTGTACAGCCGCTCTCGGCAGACTCCCTCGCTCTGGAAAGTTATCTGAGGGGCCGACAGCCACTTTCGGCGGGCCTTCTAACTCAGAGACACAATCTATTGTGTCAAAAGGGGCAAGATCCGCTCTCGGCAGACCCCTTTACTCCGCAGAAACACCATCCAGGGGATTAGCTGCGGAAGGATCAGATATAGAGGGGTCTACGGCTCGAACAGAGCCCCGTGGCAAACGGCCACTTGGTAGACCACGACATGCTAAAGGTGTGTCCTAGTGACCACTGATATGCACACATTATAATAATTAAATCTTCGCCCGGTAGGCAAGTCTCTCAGAGACGCGTTATTAGAGGAGGCAGATAGCAGTGCAAGACAACCACCCCAACAATCAGACAGGAGGGACTCCTCAACTGAGGGGGGTAGTGCTCCAGCCACACCCAGGAGAGCACCTAAGGGACCTCTAGAGGACACACCCCAACCTCAGGAGAAGCGTCAGAAGTGGGACGCAAGTGAAACCCTGGACGGCTCAGAGACAGAGTCAGGGGACGTTCTTGATTTTGATCCTACAGAGCTGGTAAAGAACAGAGAGGGAACCTTTGTGATTCCCAAATCAGTGGAGACATACCTCTCTAAACACCTGAGGCGATGTCTGACCAAGGAAGAGCGAGAGGCTCTGTTCAAGGAGCACCCAAGACCAGACGCAGAGGTATGCACAGTACCTAAGGTTGACAAGTACATGGCAGAAGATGGCAAAGCACAGCTGACAAAGATCCAGGCAACAATCTTGGCAATCTTGAGGCCACTCACAGCAGCCTGGCGGGATCTCCTGGATGCAGGACTAAAGGACAACCCAGACATAGCAGTCCCCGCCACTGAGGCATTGAGCTTGATCCAACGTACAATCTGCCTTGTCGGGAATGCCTCAAAGCTCACTTCACAGTTCCGAAGGGAGAAGATCCTAACAGCAATTGATCCCTCCTGGAGTAAGTTTGGTTCAGAGGAGTTCTCAACGAAGAAGAACACGTTGCATTGTTCGGTGAGGAATTCCAATCAAAGCTCACCTCAATGGTTGAGAAGGAGACGGCGCTAGACAAAGCTGTGTCTATTACTAAGAGACACAAAAAGGAAAATAGCTTCCCTCCCAACAAGAGGACGGGGCCCCAGACCATCCTTTTTTTTTTGAAAGGGCCCCCTTGGCAAGTACGGGGACAGGTGGGGCAAGAATTTTCAACCATACACACAGTATGCAGGTCAAAACAGGGACACCATCAGAGGTCCCTATCTGTCGTACAACCAGACAAGCTACCATCAGTACAACCGACCAGGCCAAAAACCAATCTTCCACGAGCCACGACTGCCCGCATCACCATCAGTCCAAAAACCCCAACAGAGAAAGTATTAGAAGTGCTACACGCCCTTCCCCAGACTCTGCTCCCAGGTCTGGGGATATCCCTAGACATGGATATCGCAGGAAGCTCAACGACCCGTGGGAGCCAGACTTCAGCATTTCCTCCCAAACTGGCAAGCCACAACCAATGGCCCCTGGATCCTAAATACAATAAGGGGATGCACGAGGCTAAGGTGACCAAGCTTGGTGGCTCATAGAACCTTTTACCACAAAAGCTGTGTTTACTGACAGTAAACTTTTTTGACTGCCTGACTGGAAGCTCCAGCATCTGGCCAAAAAAATGATGAACTGGGTTTGAGACTAGCCTCATTCCCAGGTTCTACCTTTCATCAGTGACCAGAGTGACTCTGGAGCAGTAGTCTCGTGCCCAGACTCCACCCCTCACAAAGAGGAAAAGGGGTCTGGTACAATACGACATCCCGCCCGACCCTTGAGGGGCGTAACCAAATGCCATAAGTCATAAATTGTATTAAGCGACAGCGTGGGAAAATTGAAGAGTGAGAAATGGTTGTACTATAGATAGCTAATACAGTTTGGAACATCCACACCAAGGCAGCATCACCCAGCGCCACCCATAGCCCTCAATCGGGAAAAATCAGCTGCGCTCACTGCAGAGATAGACAAACTGTTGCAAAAAGAAACAATCAGGCCAGTCGAAGCCTCTCCAGGCGAATTTCTGAGTCCAATTTTCGTAGTTCCCAAGGCGGATGGGTCTTGGCGCCCCATAATCAACCTTGGGACCTCAACTCACACATTGCCCAGCACCACTTCAAGATGGAGGGTATCAGGACTGTGAAGGGGCTTTTGAGAAGAGGAGACTGGCTAACAAAGCTCGATTTGAAGGATGCCTATCTCTCAGTGCCAATGAATCAGGCACACACACATCTTCTGAGGTTTCAATGGCAGAGCCAAACATATCAGTTTGACACACTTCCTTTCAGGCTCTCCAGCGGCCCTTACATTTTCACGAAGCTCCTCATGCCGGTGGTGGCAATTCTGAGGAGGCTGGGAATCAGATCATGGCAAGCTCCAAGGAGGAAGCTTGAGCCCACCTAGCAACAGCAATCCATCTCTTGACAAATCTGGGGTTTATCCTCAACCTCGACAAGAGTGTTCTAACACCCACTCAGAGGGTGATTTTCTTGGGGTTCTGCCTGGATTCATGTACCATGATGATCTCCTTGCCAACTCCCAGGATCCAGTCCATACAACGCCTGATCAGAGAGACCCTAGCCCAAGGACAGGCAACCATTCTCAAGCTATCCCAACTGCTGGGCTCAATGGTATCCACTCATCCAGCAGTTCTGGCAGCCCCACTGCATTACCACCACTTGGAGAGAGCCAAGATTACAGCACTAAGACACAGTCACAACTACAACACTGTAGTGACAATCTCAGACAACATGAGGCAGGATCTAACCTGGTGGCTCCAAGAACTCCCCAGACGCAATGGCAGGTCGATGTGAATAATGCAGTGGGACATGGTGATAGAATCCGATGCATCAACGCTGGGATGGGGAGCGAGTCTCAACAACACCAGCATGGACCATGGGCACCACAAGAGAGGTCACACCACATCAACTACCTCGAGTTACTGGCAGCATTTCTGGCCCTCAAGACCTTTGCCACCAACACACACAACAAGGCAATTCTCCTGCTATTAGACAATGTGACAGCCATTGCCTTCCTCAACAGAATGGGTGGGGGGGGGGGGGGGGGGGACGCATTCAGAGACACTTTGCAATCTGGCAGTGCACATTTGGAAATGGTGCTTGGAGAGGAATTATTCATCCATGCAGAACACCTCCCCGGGAAGCTGAATGTCAGAGCAGACTGGCACCCGCGGCACACACAGGATTGCAGCGATTGGCAGCTACACCCTCTGATCTTCCAACAACTCCAAGACAGGCTGGGCCCTTTCTCAATAGACCTCTTTGCGTCGCGCACAAATGTTCAGCTTTCAACCTATTGCAGCTGGAAACTGGACCCATCAGCAATAGCAATCGGTGCCCTGTCAATCTCATGGAGAGATCATTATCCTTATCTGTTCCCACCATTCTCACTTCTCAGTCGCTGCCTGGAGAAGATCAACCGGCAGAAGGTGGAGGCTGTAGTAATAGCACCAGTGTGGTGCAACCAGGTATGGTACCCATTATTGCTCCAGAGTCTACAGGATGCACCAATCTTGCTCCCCAACACGATGGACATAATACTGAATCCTCAGGGAGAGCCGCACCCACTTGTTCAGCAGGGACATATTCCACTAGCCGCATGGCCTGTATCAGGGAGAGTTTTATGGCGCAAAGGCCTTTCAGACAGAGTGGTGTCAATCATGCAGATGTCATGGAGAACATCAACGGAATCAGCCTATTCCAGTGTCTGGAGACGGTGGAGTAGCTGGTGTGCTCAACGACAAGCTGATCCGGTTTCAGCCCCTCTGAATGTGGTCCTAGATTACCTCACCAAGCTGTATCAGGAAGGAAAGCAGTACAGCAATCAATACTGCTCGATCGGCAATTTCTATGCTTTCACACAAATTAGCCATGTTAATGGCACTGAGTAATGCGGACAGGTGTTCAGAGCTTGCTAGTCTGGACCTACGCTTTAGGTCACACTTGAGAGAGGGAGTTAAGTTTGTTATACCAGGACAAGAAGATCAGCTCCACCAAAGGAGGTACTCTATCCTTCTTATCCAGAGGATGAGAAGCTTTGTCCAGTCTGAACCTTAGAATCGTATGAGATAAGGACCAAACAACTGCGTTTACAGAAATGTCATGTCTTTTTCTGTCGGTCCGTAAACCACATGCACCAGTGAAAGCATCAACAATTGGGCACTGGCTCCAATCACTCATGGCACAAGCTGGGATTAATATCTCCATGTTTGCAGCACACTCTACTAGAGGTGCAGCAACCTCCAAGGCCAAAAGGATGGGGGTGTCTACAACAGATATCCTGAAGAGGCCGACTGGAGTTCGGTATCTAATTTCAGGAGATTCTATCAGAGGCCTGTCAACTGTAATGAGTTTGGCCAAAAGGTGTTGGAGTGTCCGCAAGGATGAACTAGTAAGCTTTGAACGATACCACATTGTTAACTGACTATGTTGTTCGTAGGTATCCGGAACCTCCGAAGTACAATTACAGATTCCTCAAGGATTGGAACAATCCGATGAGGAGGATGAATTGTATGAGGAGGTGTAGGATACCGGAGAACAACATAGTCAGTTCCCCACCCTTATTTATTAGCCCATCCCACTGGTTATCTTGATCTCCGCTTTTATGTCCTACAGGTTTTTAGGATTGCAGTTAAGTGAAGACATTGTTATCAAGGAAGGATTTCCAGTTACAAGGATTATTATTGATAATCCAACTGATGAAGTTTTCAAGAACAATTAGTATTATGATTATCATTGGTGTAATAATAATAATCATTTTAGGAGATCAATTGATTGTCGGAATAAACATTTTAGGTCTTATCGCAGTCAAACGGCGGGAGAATAGAGCGCACACAGAGTTTTATAATGGGGGATTATGTATTATTGCATAACATTTTAAACTTTGAACCCTGCTGTCAGATTGAGCATACAAGGCACTTTTTTTTTCTTTTTTTTTTTTTTATAAAATTTTTGCGTAAGCAATGGGTACAAAATAGCTTAGCTAATATTAATTGTACCCTAGGTATAAGATAAAGTTACTTAGTGCATATAATATTGTTTAAGTGAATGTTTAAAAGTTGCAAGGGAAGGAGATGAAACAACTGATTCTGGAAGTGAGTTCCAGTGTGATACACAGTGAGGGACAAAAGATTTTAAAAAACAATTAGTATGTGCAAAGGGCTGGTACAAGGTAAAAGGAGTGCTTGTGTACGATCTAGTGACTTTAGGTACAATAATATTAGGTGGAAAATAAGACAAGTTGTGCACAATTTTGTACAAGGAACATAGTTTAAGGTACAATCTTCTGTCTGCAAGAGAGGGCAAGTTAGTCATGTTCAGAAGCTCATCATAGCCTTTGTCCCATTTTCTTGTGATCATTTTACACGCAAATTTCTGTGTGCTTTCAAGTAAATCTTGATCTTTTCTCAAGTGTGGGTCCCAGACTGGTGCTGCATACTCCATGTGGGGCCGTACAATGGATATATATAGTTGGCGAAGAGTATCCTGGTCAGCGTGCTGGTAGAATCGACGGTACAATAGGCCCAAGATTTTCTTTGCCTTTGTGCATGCTCCTTCAATATGTTTTGACCAAGACAGGTCAGATGTGAGCAACAGGCCTAAATACTTAAATGTAGGGACACTTTCCAGTATTTGGCCATTGATAGTTATCATAGGGGGGTTATTTATCCTGTTACGCTTGCGTGAGATCAGCATAAACTTGCATTTGGAAGGGTTGAGAGACATGTGGTTACAATTTACCCAGTCCTGTACTGTGTTGGCATCTGATTGCAGGTATGAATAGTCTGAGTTTGAGAGAATGGTGCGATACAAAAGAATATCATCTGCAAACAAAACGATACGAGTTCCAGGAGAGAATGGGCCATAATAGGTAACATCATCAATGTAGATGAGAAATAATAAAGGACCCAAAATTGAGCCCTGTGGAACTCCTGAGACCGCATACGAACTTGCAGACTTTGTACCACCCACCACAACACTCTGCCTCCTATTGGCTAGGTAGTTATGTAGCCAGGTCATGATATAGGGGTCCAGGCCCAGGCCCATGAGTTTTGACATTAGAGGCTGATGAGGTACTCGATCAAATGCCTTTTCAAAGTCAAAGAATATTGCACCAATCTCATTCCCTGCTTCAAGTTGTTGCAACCAGTCATGGGTCGTGCTGATCAATGCAGACAAAGCAGACTTGTTTGGTTGGAAGCCCCACTGACAATTTGATAATGGGTATTGCTCAGATAGATGGTCAGATATGAGCATGTGAAAATGTCTTTCTAGGACTTTACTCAGGACTGACAGTAGGGATATGGGCCGGAAGTCTGAGGGAGACTTTGCCCCAGGCCGCTTCGGAATGGGCACTACATAAGAAACTTTCCAGTCCTTGGGGAGCTGACCAGTGCGAATTGAAAGGTTGAATAATTCAGTCACTGAGGGTGCTATAGCACTAGCAGTATGCTTCAACATGCGGGCAGAAATGGCATCAGGTCCATTAGCCTTTCCAGTGTCCAGTTTCTGCAACATATGTTGGACTTCCTCAACAGTGCAAAGAATGTCAGGGGGACATGTGTACACAGCTTCATCATTAGACGGTAATGGGGATATCGGAGGAACAGTGTGATTAAAGCATTTGTTAAAGTAGGAATTCAGTACATTGGCTTTTTCTGGATCAGTGCAATACTCAGAACCATTGTGGTTTAGAGTTGGTATGGAAGATGACTGTTTATTGAGATATTTAAGAGACTTCCAAAACTGCTTACTGTTTGAAGGGTTCAATTTTCTGAAGTATTCAGCCTTAGCACAGCGCATATCGGACACCACTTTATTTCTTGCATGCTTGAACTTTGCAAAATGAAGTGGGTTACCAGACTTCTTAGCCCTTCTGAATAGTGTATTTCGTCGTCGCATTGACTTTACAAGATTTTTTGTTTAACCAGGGTAAGTTGCGGTGACGAGGTGGAAGTACTTTTTTGGGAATGCTTTCCTCCATAATTGACAAAAAGGTGTTTTGCCATTTCACCCAACAAGTATCGACATCATTTGATGTGCATATAGTGTTCCACTCAGTGTTGTGTATCAATTCTCTAGCCTTGTTGAAGTCAGCATGAGCATAATGCCATACTGTCCTTGTGTTCTGGCCAGATTGCGGTGGTGGTGCACTTGGCTTCCAGTTTACCCTAATCTTGAGACCATTGTGATCCGAATTAGCAATGGGAGGGATAACACAACAATCCAAAATTTGGCTTGGTGAGGACACGAAAGCAAGATCAATGAGTGCAGGGTTACCGAATGGGCTAGTATGAGTACAACCATTCACAACCTGTGTCAAATTAAAAAGCTGGGAAATGTTACAAAGTTTTGAGTACATATGGTGTGAAGGATCATTAAAATTAATATTAAAATCTCCTAGAAAAATAAAATTACAAAACTGTGCAATATTCAAATTTTCCATGATCTCAAAAAGAGTATCAAAAATAAGTGAAGGAGCACTGGGTGGCTTATAAAAAAGAGCGATCCCAACTTTAAAATGATTGTGTCTAACAGATCTAGAAATAGGTAAAAATTCCAGGTTGTGAGGTACATTGTTCTGAAGTTGTGAGGGTAACACATTCACAATGAGATTATGCTGGGCATACATGAGTACGCCACCACCATGACGATTACGATCAAGCCGGTACAACTGGAAGCCAGGAAGGTAAATCTCATTGTCAGAGATATTATGATCCAGCCAGGTTTCAACGATGCACACAATGTCTGGCTGATGTGTTTCAACCAACAAGCACAGTTCATCAAACTTAGGGATAAGGCTACGAGCATTAAAGTACATTATTGAAAGTGCACCAGTATTTACATGATGACAGAGATTCAAATTAGAATTAGAATAAGAGGCAGGAGGGCTAAGGGGGTTAGGCCTAGGAGAGTATGTAGAACTCAGGTCAGAGCAAGCACCCTGCATGTGAGAGTTTACTTACCGCATTGTTAACTGCATGACTATGTTGTTCTCCGGTATCCTTCCTCCTCATCGGATTGTTCCAATCCTTGAGGAATCTGTAATTTCTTCCAAACACATGTATACAATCTGAACTGCAGGAGTTGCAGCAGTGGCTATCCACTCATGATACATCATGAACTATCACGTTGTGGATACTATCACTTAGAGGAAGATAACATATTGTTAAATCCTGGACTTTAGTTTAATACACAGTAGACAAGTTGAAATAAGATTTGCATAAAATCTTTTGTTTGCAACTGGTGAAATGTATGTACGTCTTTACATAGTCATAGGTGTATTGTGTGTTTCCTTACGCACTTGATCAAAGCATGTATGTGGACCCCAAGCATATAACTCCCACTCGAAAACTTTCGGTATATAGTTGGGGCTAATGCTTAATTGAATACGTGATTCTCAGGTGAGCTATATATAGGGTACATGTACAATTTATGGGATAAAACCCAAAGAATTTCTGTCGCCATGGTAACTGGACTCTCCTTTTAGCATTGTGTTCATAACAAGTGAGGTGATTACATCAAAGCAGTCATATCTCAGCTAGGGCATGAGTTGTCTTTGACAGTAGCTATCTACTTCTACAGTAACTATGATACTGGTTGCACTGTTGACTGGGCAAAATGGTCAACAGATTTATGTATTAGGAATACACTCATGCAGACAATATTCTCTCAAGTTGTTATATCCAAACCACTCAGCATGGGTTCTTTCCTGATGGAGAGAATTTTCCTGTCGACCCCCAACAGAGTTCTGACGGCACATACTGAGTGGCTGCCTTTGTGCGACTGAGGCATTCAGTACCACATATAGAGGATTGTGAGGGCTGGTGGTTGTCCGGCTGTTGTGGCTCAGTGGCAGAGCACTGGTGGCTCAAACCAGAGGTGTTCTGGGTTTTTTAATTTCCTCTATTTTCGCCTCACAACATCTAAATTCATTTATTTCCAGCGTGAGGCAAGATGCTCTGAGCAATAGAGTATACACTGTAACTGTAAAGTAATATTATACTCTCTCAGCTAGGAACCAACTTATTGTTTGCAAAATAACACTGCACTCCAGAATTCACTGCTAAAATGGATTGTGCCAACATTCAGTGACTATTTTACTGGATGTTAGTTTCTCACCAAGGGCTTCTCGTATAGGGTATGTTGGTTACAAGTTCAACTTAGATTACAATTTATGCCTTAGCCTAGCCTCATTCCCATGCTTCCCCACTTTGGAACATGAACATTGAAATTGTGTTGGTGGAGAGAGCCTGGTAACTTTTATCACATGCAAGGATATGGGGTAGAAAGACATTAATTGCATGTGGGTGTACCCAATGGACTAGTGGGGAGTCAATATCTTACACACCAAGCATTGAATGCCAAGTTGGTTGAACAACGTGCACATTTTTCCAATTAGCTATGTCATGCTCACATGAGGCTCATACCCAACTCTCTTCACATATTCATATTCCAGGGCAGGGGAGCCTGGAAATGAAGCTAGCCTTAGCCCTCTCGTGTAGGTAACAACCATGAACAGTAAGGTTATGGAGATATGACTAAGCTCCTAGAAATAACCATATCCAAGCATCAATAAATGATTCTACTTACCAACAGTAGCAATGCACAGGCTCTCTGCTAGCAAGGGCCCATTTAGTTCATTCAATGTTACTTGTGTTTGGGAACCATAAATGTTTTAAATAGACTAATCTCGTTATGAGTCCACTACTTGCAAATGTGGTACGTACAAGCTTACCAGCTTCTGGATTACAGTCCATCATAGTTGAGGTATATAGTTGTGGGACATAGATAGGAAATAGAGATGAGAAAGATCAACTTTCACTGTGGGAACAGAACTCCTAAGTTAATTTCAGGATTCTGATGATTTGGACCTTGTTTCCTAAAATGTACACAGTATCACCCACACTTCATGGATGGCAGCCACTTAATGTATTATTGAATTCTGCATGCATGCATCCTCAACGTATTATTCTACCCTGTCAGCATACTATAAAACCTGTCAGCAGTTGATACAAGCCCTCTGCCGGATGCTCCAGGCAGTTGACAGATGCCCAGTTACACGGTGCCAGAAATTGTATAAGCTTGGTATCTGCCCTAGGCTCAACTGGCCCCTCACTATCCATGAGTTTTCTATATCATGGATGAAGCATGAGTTGGAGGCAATGGCTACAAGATTCCTCAAGCGGTGGGCAGGCCTTGCAAAGTCTGCCAACCCCAACCTCCTATACCTCCCCAAAAGAGACAGTGGCCTTGACCTGCCATCATCGTCCTTTCTGTACAAGCAGTGCCCGGCAGTGTCAGAACCTAAGAAAGCTTTAGACAGGGAGTGGTCCTGCCCTTTCTGTAGATGGCTACGGGTCGGGAGTTTAAAGGGACCAAAACCTGTGGTCTTTCGATAATTAGAAAGGGAACTCCCCTGATGACCAGCATTCAAACCACCTACTTTAATGTTGCGCACACTAAATTTAGCGATTTTAGCGATCAAAGTCATTATCGCTAAAATAAGTACTCGCAATTATTATGAATTAATGTTGGTTTCTGTTGAAAAAAAAAATGCTAAAATTAATAGATGCTAAACGAGGTGTATTCAAAATCGCTAAATTAAGTATGCGCAATTAAAAGTAACATTAAGGTAAATAATTACAGTTAGCTACTGTTGAGTAAATACAGCTGCAGTTAGCATATACACTGTACGAAACTAAATACTGATACTAAAGAATGGACTTTAACACAAGCAGACAGCCTCTAGGAAAATAAAAATGTCCCTTGCATAGGTAGGAGGGGATCATCTGGCAATAGAAAGCAAGCATTACAAAAATGGATATTTTGGCATGTGAGAGGTACCCTACCGAACCCTTATTTTTATTTGTTTTTGTTTCCTCTTATCCCCCAAACACACACACACACACACACGCATGCACGCGCACACACACACACACACACACACACACACACACACACACACACACACACACACACACACACACACACACACACACACACACACACAGCCATTCTTAGAGTCCTGCTGATGGCTCTACCTACAAGACACATGTGGTGTGCACACCTGCATGGCCTGCCAGGTGCTCCCAGCACGTGCCCCCATCAACACAACCCAGCTCATTCCAGAGCAGGTGCAGAATAGGAACAGGGGAGGGCCCCCATGCATGGACACAGTCAGGCACAACCTTTTTTTTATTTATTTTTTAAAATTTATTTATTTATTTTTTTACGTTGTACAGACCAAGTGGATGATATATAGCGAGAATATTTCTGGGGAAAAATACAGTATGGGAGCAATGAGTGGGAAAGATGGTGGCTATCGTACATGATCTTAGTCAATATGTTCCTTCTGTAGTCTTTTTCGGCAGGCTAACCAGTCGGGAGTTGGGGCATTCAAACATTCTGACTCCTGTCTGTTCCAAACACTGGGGATTCGACCTCTGTAACTCCTTTTAAGTACCTCCATTGACTTTGTAGTTGGTGTTTGTGCTGCTGGATGGGTCCCTTTAACCGAATCGACCTTCGGATTTGGTCTTCATTTGGATTCCTCATTTTAGGAGTGAGAGGTTTGAGTGGTTGTTTCACATTTCCTGGGATAAGCCGGCATGTTAGTCCTATAGCTGCTGCTTCTCTTCTCTGTTCTAATGATGGAACAGCCACCCCTTCAAACAGCCTCAGTGCTTGTTGCTGGACAAAAAATAAAAATTTAAAAAATGCATAGTACAAGTATTTGAGTTTGTGCACATTGTATTTTTTATGTTAATATGTTTGGTTTATGTACACATGGTTGTGTGTTAAGGGTCAGCATGAAAGGAACATTTAATGATATTCATGAGGGATCTGGTGACCAGTAAAATTGGTTTCACAAGGCTGTTAATGAGATTCATGAACAACCTGTCCAACTGGTTGTTAATTCATACCATAATGATATTCATGAGCCTCCTGAAGTTCAGGGTAGGGCTAGACAAAGGCTTAGGGCTCAATTTTACTTGAGCCTGATGAGGTTAAATTTCGACCTTGTGGCTTATTTACTTCCTCATTAATTATGTCTGTACCTCAGTTTAGCAATCTACATCTAGAAAGTCTAAATTTGCAATGTTGTCTGAAATAGAGTTGTAGGCCTCATTACTTGTTCAGCTTTTGCAAGTGCCAGGATGCTGAGCAGAGGCATGAGAACAAAGTTACACATGGATTAATTAGATAGAGCTTTTAAGTTCTTCCGAGTCACAAAAAACATTAGGAGATATTGGCCACTCCACATTGGCCACTGCATCTAGCCCCAACTGAGTTACACTGCCTCTAGTCTAGGTAAGGTAGACTGCCCATCCAAGATAGTGCCTCTGAATGTGGGTAATTCAAGCACAGCAAGAGAGTTTGTAAAGTAGAATGAATATACTGTGTGAACAAAGATTGTCAGGACTTTTAAGAGAATCCTGACTAGGATACCTTTGGGCAGAGTGTGCGCAGAACGTTGATTTTAAAACAGACAGCATGAAGCATCTCCATAATTTAGAGTACCAATGTCTGCACTTTCAGTAAATATTCACAAGCTAGCTGTACCCATTTTGTTGTTTGACAAGATTCCAGCAAAGATTTTTCATTTTAAACAATAGCTGCAAAATTGGTAGTTACTATCAAGAATACACTAATTTACTTTCCGCTTTGCCATAGTTATTCTAACAAAGTATGAATACTTGTGTAACAATACAACCATGAATATTACCTGAGCTATCAGTACATGAATATAGCCAGAGTTCCACCCCTTGTCTGGCAAAAGTATGCAATAACAAATGAATTGCAAACTACATTCAGTGAACAAGAGATGTAACCCTAAACCAAAAGTGGGAGGTGGGCCATAACCTTCCTCCATGCAGCCAAACTGCAACTAAGGTGATGGATGAACTGTCATGTCTTGGGTTATATGCTGCCATTCTCTAGCTCCCTCACAGTTTTGAATTTTTGGCTGCAACATTTCATTGCTCAGGCTTCTTCAGGCAAACAATAATACAACACTACAACAATAACACTCAATACCAGCAAAGGCTGGGAACTGGTAAGGAATTAATGTGTGTGAGGAGTGAAGTAAATAGATTGATTGCCTAAAAATATTCTTGAAGAGTGTAAGGTCACAACCAATTTTAAATTGGTGAGGAATAGAAGGAATACAAGCATATAAGTACAAAGAGTACACTAGATTATGGATCCCTTTATCTACCACGAGCACAGACCTGGTCAGTAAATATACAATATAGCTATATTGTCTGTTACATCAACAATAGCAGCTAATATAGTTATGCACTATGGAAGATCTTGATCAACTCTGGATCGAAGTTTACCACACTTTTGTTGATCAAAAACAGCAATATTCCATGGAAGGATATAGCTAAACTGGTACCATGATTGCATGAGGTAACTAAGCACTAGTATTCTTATCTGCCACTTCTGTTAATAAATAGGCAACTATGAATTATTTGCACCCACCAATAAATTAACAATGTGCTCAATCACTAACCTATGGCAGTTGCACCTTACCCTGCCATGAATCCTCTCACCTTGATAATGGTTAGTGAGGGTGTGAGGCAAAGAGTGGCTCTTGACTGATCAAGCTTGTTGGGGTGTGGTCATTACAAGCTGGGTTGTACTGGAAGAGGGATTGCTCAGTGCTTACCCAGCAATAATGGTAAGAGCTCTCAAACTTAAACAACTTACCCAGCAATAATGGTAAGAGCTCTCAAACTTAAACAACTTACCCAGCAATAATGATAAGAGCTCTCAAACTTAAACAACTTACCCACCAATAATGATAAGAGCTCTCAAACTTAAACAACTTACCCAGCAATAATGATAAGAGCTCTCAAACTTAAACAACTAATGGCTATTGGGTTCAACCTCACTCACTGACAGTTTAGACTTCATCTATGACCTTTGTCACCTTTTGAGCTGCCTTTTGTCACTTGGTGGTTAATGTTAAAGCCAATATAATAATTAATAGTACGATTTCGAATGCAATTTGGGATTACATTGTCATTTAGTGGATTGTTGCACATTTTGCACGTGTCTTTTGCCTGTGAACTTGAGGTATAGTATACAGTAGAACCTCAGGCACCTCCTTCTACCGGGCACTATCTTTAGCCACACAAAATTAATTTCCTGTCCCTAGTCAGCTGCGCGCACTTGTCAGGGGCGTGTGACTTGTGTAAACTCAGTATCCACAGTAGCCTCGTTCCCAGGCCCTCGCCCAGCTTCCGGTCGCTTCCAGTACGGTAAAGTGGGTACTGGAAGCGACGGGAAGCTGGGCGAGGGCCTGGGAACAAGGCTACAACCACAGTGTTTACACAGTCTGCACTCAGTGGTTTCATCCCCTTCTGGCTTCTCTAAGGATGCTAGTGGCTAGTACAACTGGGTTTGGGACACTATACTGTACACAACATACATATTTCTCAGTTACGGGCATCTTCTAAGTTATGGGCACCGCCTGGTCCCATGCTGCCCGGATAAGAGAGGTTTTACTGTATTACATTTTCAGCCAGAACATACTAAGGCATTTACCTCTACTTGTATAAGCACACAGTTTCCTAGTAAACATCCATTGGTTGGTGGCTAAGGGTTCATTGTATGTAACAGAATTCATGTGAAATATGATCCTCAGGTGATACTGTAGTCTCACAAAAGAGTGCCCATAGGTGGAGCACCTTATACAAGTCTGCCAAAGACGGGGGTGGGCGCTCTTTCGAGTGTTTCCGCATTTAACCAAGGAGTGCCCTTGTCATGTTTAAAGTGACTCAATGCCCTCGAAGCAAATAATTGGACAAGCAATAACATACAACGGAACCACCAGCGGCTAAGGTTCGGAGATGTCATTAATGTCAGTGTCAAAATTTGATACGGCAGTGAAGCAGCTATAATGAGAAATACCAAGTGTTAGCCCTGGTTTGTTGGGGGCTTCATTCAACTTTGCTTTGCAGTTCCATTCGGTGTAGGACACAGAAATCATCTGCCATGCAGTAGCCTAAAAATGGCTTCAAAACTGACCTGAGAAGCTCTCAAATTCAGGAATGCGTGTACCCTCAGACATCCTGAAATAATCATGTGCTTCACTAAGAAGCTCTGACAAATTCTGCGTGCCCTTGTTGTCCCCAGGTATCTTCTGGATCCCATCTACATCACTGTTGCCATGCAAGTTTACAAAACAGGAATAACTTATTTCTGCTAGCTCACCAGTGGTGTGCTCTTTGAGAGGGGGGCTCTTAGTGGGGTGACATGTATGGGAGAGGTAGGAAACTGTTTATCGGACACCACTGACTCAGGATACTGCTTGCTGCCAGTATGACCATTACCTGTGGAAACAAAGGTGAATGATGGCACATTATGAATTTACAGGCCCGTAGGCAAGGAGGTTCGCGGGGGTTCACTCGAATCTCCCCTTTTAGCTTCCAAAAGATTCTATACACCGCCTAGCTATACATTATGCCCTATCATTTTTAAGCCATCCACTAGCCTTGCTGCCATTGAGAGTCACCGCTGTCCAGTATATTATGCCCTATCATTTTTAAGCCATCCACTAGCCTTGCTGCCATTGAGAGTCACTGCCATCCAAACAAGTTTGGCTGTGCAACGCGTTTGTTACTGAGGACCAGCGGGTGAATCTGGAATGCATACACATTTACGCCACTGCAATATAGTTGCGTAATTAAATCGCCGTTTCAGGTGCTCGAGAGTTTGTCCTTCTAGTGAGTTTCTGCCAGGAAAGAAGCAGAAGCTGAATGCCTAGACCATTTGTCACTCCACCTGCTGTTTTCTCACTACATTTCCTTTGATGTCAGCTGGCTTAGTAACGTCCATACATGGATACGATACAGGCAAAAACTGGATGCAATACTCTGCAGACCACATAGCTACTACGGCTCTGCTTCTGTTACAAAATGGCCTCAGAAGCAATCTCAGAGCATCTATTTTTCAAACTGGGGGAGCATGCCACCAGACTACTTTGTATGCTTATACATGCATACATGCACATCACACATCTATGTAACCCCCCCTTCTGAAAATCCTGGCTACGGTCCTGCATTATGAATATGTGGCAAAAGGAGAAGTCACTAGCCATACACATATATGGGTGTTTTTAACAGTGATGCACAGTGACAGCTACCCCACTCAATTGGCATAAATAGTTGAGAGAATATAATTTGGTGGTGTGATCAAAAATGGCAAAACAATCAAGATTAGTTTATGTCTCCATTTTTTCTCTCACTAAGGTAGAAGATGGTCAGTGTAATGTTATGCAGCTGCAGAGTCACATACCACGACCACACCTTAGGAGAAAGAGCCTGCATGGCTACACATGTTCACACACTGAGGCTTGCACAAAATCTCAATGGTAATCTCAGAATGGCTAAACAGTGTTGTTAATGCAGAGTGAGGAAATTTTACATGAACAGCAGCAATTACAGTATCACAAGAGGCAACATAGCCTTCCTGTCTTCCCCATCTACTAAAGCTCTGAACAATTCTTGCAGTACTGCTTGCCATGGACTTGCACAAACAGTGGGCATTCAAAGCTCACCCCAATTCCACATCTATGACAACTACAATTACTGTTGCTAAACACACTCGCAATCACATGACTATAAATCTTTTAATAAGGCTGGGATCGATACATCGGAAAATCGATTAGCTATCAACATCCATTTCACAATTTTCAGTGATTATCAAAGTGTAATGATTAAATTGGAGACATTGAGTTTCATGCCCATACAGTATGCCTCGTGGCATATACTGTACTATTGACTGTACCCATTATACCATGCTTGTACATATTTATCTAATTTTTGGACTTTGAAAAACAATTTTGTGGGAGGTCCTTCCTGTTCACCTTATTATTTAAACCGATATATTGATTATCATCAGTTAGTGGAGACTGATAAAGATCACTACTGATTCCCAATTATAAAGGCACTTACACCTACATACCCTGAGAGGAGCAAATTCAGTTCCAAATCAGTGGTGAAGAAAAATACTTCAGATTGGATGGGGGGAGGGGCTGAGTAATGTGAATCGCTGGACTGGATTGTGGACTGGATCACCGTGGACTGGATCACTGGACTGGACTGATGGACTGGATTACTAGACTGACCTTTGAACTTAAATTGTGTGTACCGCATGATCTCCCCAATCAGATGTGCTGAATCGGGTCACATGTTTGATGCTTTGTGGCTAATGGATTGCCGTGAAACAAAGGACACAGCATGCATACAACTGTGGGAGTTTTGTGCCTAAGAGACCTTGAAAGGTAACTAAGCAGATGGAACTGCTTGGTAGGCCAATTGGCACTGTAGTCTATTCTATGCAAGGCCTCTCGCTGACCAAGCATAGCTTTTACATGGCTACATTCAACAAGACTATGGGTAATAATAGCCTGGGTAACCACTAACCAGCATGGTATTTTACACCAGTGTTCTCCTTGGAGGGCCGGAGCCAGTTATTTCAAACTGGTACAGCCATTGGCGACGGATGAGGGTATGCCATAAGTGTGAAGAAGCTAGGGGAGTCTGGGGGCATGCTCCCCTGGGAAATTTTTAAAATTAGGTAGCTTCTGAGACAAAAATGCTACTAGAATCTGCCCACTTGTAGTTTCTGCAGCCAGTGATCACTCAGAACAGTTAAGGCAGGCTAAAATATATAAAATGATACACCCATCAAGTTTTTACATGGTGAATTTAACTTTAAATATCTCATGAACCCATGGCAGTATGAACATGGGGTTTGTAACAATGACAACAATGATGCTTCCCAATTCTGTAAATGAAAACAATTTGTTGTCATGGCAACTAATTAACAGCAGCCGCGCTCGTGTAAACAAGCCGTTTGTAGCAATAAATACTGCAAAATGCGGAACTGAAGACGTAGCCTGAGAGCTAAGCCATTGTAGCCACTATTACTATAGATCATGGTCTAACAGAAACCAAGTGGCATGAAACGGCTTTCCTTTATACGGCTGATATATAATCGAAAATAGGTAAAAATTGGGGCTTATCGGGTGGTCCTTAACTTTCAAAAGTTAAGGCTTTCTCAGCACAGCGTTAACAGCACAAATGCCACTTGGTTATAACAACTTCAACTCCTCCTGTACACAGAAAAGCCATCAGATCTTGGTTCCAAGGCTGGTGAGTGTTCCGCATAAACCGCCAAAGACGATCGGTCATCGTCGCTCGATATGACTTGAGCTTTTAATACTTCTGCCTTCTGCTCGCAGAAACACGCGGCTCTCGGTCTCAGTGATATCCCTTCTGAAATTCGGACATACGTACTTCATTATCAGAGCTAAAACAAAGCTATGGAGAAAAGACTAACGGTCAGAATAACGATGACAAAGTTAAGACGCTTACACTCGGCAGCAATTCAGTTTCCGTAAACTATTGCAATATCCTCGCGTACTTCCGCGTTACGAATAATAAAGTTAAGCCCACCTTAATCGTTCTGAGCATGAAGTGATTGAACCGTGCTGGCTAAAATGACCGCCTCACACGGGCATTTCATGCTCGCATATTAGCCCCGCCCCAATTTCGTCTCGCACTCAAATATTGCCATAGAAAATTGAGAAAGCCTCAATCCTCTGGTCGCTACTTTGGATGCTTGTGAGAGGCTATTCCATAACGCACACACGTGAGTTAGAATCCAAGCGACGTCATTTTTTCTCCCTCAAAACCGGTACGGCCATGGCCGTACCGGCCGTACCATTGCCGCCGGCCCTGCCTTGGCACAGTACATTTTGTAGTGAAAAGGCCTTTGTCATTACTTTTGATGCTGTTTGCATACTCGCCATAATCAGAGGGTGCTTTGAGCTCACTGCATGTAGACCATGAACTCATGGTACACATCCATCCATGTAGCTTGTGCATTGTGCACTTGTACATACCCTAGCATGCAGTGAGAAGATGAAGTGCAGCTTATAGTAAGGCAGTTACTGTAACCAAATTTACGACATTTCATTGGATGGAAGTCATGTGATATGAGCAAATAATAATCCATCAGTCCAGTCTAGCAATCCAGTCCACAATCCAGTCCAGTGATTAGATACAACCAAACCTGGCAGGTATATAGGGGGTCCGGGGTGTGCTCCCTCAGAGAAATTAGCTACTCTGAGATTGCTTCGAGGCCACTTTCAGGCTAAAACAGCCACTATAGTCCCACTCAAATATTTTGTTTAGTGTAGTGATTGCAGACAAAAGTCCACAAGCCAGGCCAGGCATGAAGATGTTATTCCAGCGGACCCAAATTTTTGAGTCTATACTTCATGTACACTGGGGTATATTGAACGATTGATTACAGATTTGAGTGACGATCCTACTCAGTCAATGGCCAACTCTGTGCTGCAAGTTAAAATGGTAGCTACATGGGTATACTATAGGCCTGGCTGAGGTCCTCCAGTACTAGGTCTGTTTCTCTGCCCTTGGTACACTTACATGCACATTACCATGCCCCTTCCCAAACATTTAATCTATTTACCTTGCTGATAGTTAGTAAGGCTGCGAGGCAAGGAGGTTTGGTGGGGACTCTTTGGACTCGGCTGACCCAGGTTAGTAGGGATGTGGTCATTGTAGGCTGGGTTGGGAACTGGCCGAGGGTTGCGCTGGAAGTACTTCACACCAGTATCTGGAACGTCAACTCCATAGTCCTGCTTTGGCTGTTCCTGTAATCCATTTTGGTACTTGCTGAGGCAGTTGTAGTACGGTGAAGGAGGATCTTCGGGCTGCTGCTCTTGATAATCATTGCTCTTTGCTGATTTACCAAGAGGTGGACTCTGAAGCCTGCACGTAGAGGGAGTCTAGCATGCACACTTGAATATTTTACATAATAATTACTTTGTGTAGAATTTCATGATAGCTTTCCAAATACACTTGGATCTAATAGTCAACATAAACAGGAGCTGAAAAGTGCAATGTCAATGTATTTTGCTTTGTTGTACCATTACCAGCCAACAATTTCAGTTGTTTGTTTGTTTGTTGTATTTTGTCTAGCAAGCTCAGTCATACATTTTCCTAAGCAAGATCTCATCTAGAAGGAAAAGGGTGAAGTACTTAGGGATTGCTTTAAGTATATATATAGGGGTGTGTTAAATATAGTATCCTACTTACGATTGTAATGATATATACCATATTTCTTCAATCAGATGCCACGGCTACAATTTTTTTCGCTGCAAGTTTTGTGTGGCTACTATTCAAGGGTGGCTACTATTCGAGGGCAGCGTTTATTTTTTTGGAAAGCCCGCGGACATCAACAATGGCTGGATAAGGTACGTACAAGCGATACAGTAACGACTGTTAGTAGTGAGCACAGCCTCTGAGTCCTGCTGTCAGCCATAGAAAGGAGTCGTACAACACAAACAGCCCTCGCGCTAGCCCAGTGACCGTCATCAGAAATTATTCGCATACCTGTGCGTGTGCCGCATATAGTAGCTGTGATGAACCAATCTCAAGACTTAGAATACATGTGACTTGCACTGCTAAAAATAAAAATTGAGTTGGGGGAAGGGGGAGGGTAGGGGGCTAGAGATGAGCGTAGAGTGTGAGGCAGAGAAGTGCTACCAACACTCTAGCTAGTATACAGCTCCAATGGTTCAGTTAGTAAGAGCATCAGACCAACCTTCAGAAACCGAATCCTCACTTCCCCCAATTATAAACGTGCATGCTGCTACTCTGTTACTGTTATACTTACACAAATTCATCTGTTTCTGCTGCTGTACTAGGTCGAGTTCCATAGGACACTGAAATATCTAAACATATGCAGAAATAATATATATTGCAATAAATATATATATAGCCATACATAACACTGTGTTGAAACCCAGCAGTCTTTTTGCCTTGCATCACAACAATTTTTATTTTACACCAACTTAAAATTTGACAAATTTCAGATTGGTCGTCACTATTCAGTGGACTGGACTACTTGACTTACGGAAAATGCCTCTTTACGAAGAATGAACTGGTCTGTAGAGGTAAAACACTCTGACTACAGCCTTTGCAAGTTGGTTGCACAATTCATACAAGGCAAGCCAAGAATGATCGCGTATCACTGTGCCATACTTTCTCAGTCCCAGGTTGCATTGAATGAAGACATGGAGGTCACAACTTGGCTACTGGGCTCACAGAATAGAGCTAAACAGTCTGGCCGTAGCCTTGCAAGTTGGATGATCCAAGAGAGGAGAGGATCCTTTGTCAACTCAAACACAAGGTTACCCCTAGATCTGGCATGCAAACAGTCAAGTCCAAGCACACAAGACTATTGTAGCAATTATACTAAGGGCTGTGTGTGCACTGCTCAGATGAAGATAAGAGTTTTGTGGCAGGAACTTCCAGATAAAGTGTAGCCAACCAAGAGTGTGACAGTTCATGGCACTGTTATATATTAAAATGGGACAGAATGGTGACATTGTTCCAACTTGCAGTTTTGGAAGTCCAAGCTTAAGGTAGACGGAGTTCAAACAAACCACATCTCTTAGCCGCCAATACCTGGTAATAAGAGTATTGATTGGGGAGAACTTCACTGTCAATACTGATGGGTGTGGTTATGCAGTACCTGTTACATATGTGCCACCCTGCCTTTGTTCCATACGACCCAGGACCAAGACTGTACAGCACTCGGCAATTCATGACTGTGCTTGCTCATCTGAAAGATTTGTAGGTTTACTTCAGCTTGTCTTGTATGACTTGCAAGGCTAAAGTCAGGGTGTTTATAGCATCATTGCCCTGTCCATCATTAATTTTCCATGAGTTCAGTAGTTAACCCTCGGCGCGCATGCGCAGCGAGGGTTACAGTACTTCGTTTGTCTGTCTGTCTGTCTGTCTGTGTGTCTGTCTGTCTGTCTGTTACAACTAGCTTGGCTCACCTGGCGGCTAAATCTCTGAAGTTTGGACGCAGATAGGCTTCAAACCGAACGAGGATGTGTTTAAATTGAGCCGATTTCGCCAAGAACGTTTCGTTCAGGAGTTATGCTGCGATTCGTTTGCCACGGCGAGCGCTATTCGGCCATATTCTAGTCTGAGAACGAGTTCACGCGCCCTGGTCTGGGATCCCGGGAGTGCAGCGCCGCGCCGCAGTACTCCCGGGATCCCAGACTAGACCAGGGCGCGTGAACTCGTTCTCAGACTAGAATATGGCCGACTAGCGCTCGCCGGCGTGGCAAACGAATCGCAGCATAACTCTTGAACGAAACGTTCTTGGCGAAATCGGTCCTCGTTCGGTTTGAAGCATATATGGGCAATACTGCTACAACATGTATGTACATGCATGGTCAATACTGCTGCAATATGTATGTACATGCATCGGGTCAATACTGCGGCTACAATATGTATGTACAGGCCAGTGGCGGATTTAGGGGGGGTAAGGGGGGTGCAAATGCACCCCCCTTTGGCGGCTAGTAATGTATTTTGCGTACATAACTGCACGAGTCCATCAAATGATTATGCAGCAGTGGCATGCAGCAACAACATCCAGGCACAGCTACACACTCACATATCAGTTCCTTACTGATCTCCAGACGTTTGACTAGGCCTAGAGTTGCTTCGAGATATTCAGTTCGGCCCGAGGGATCCGCCACGGCGCGCCTCGGCATACGAGATTTCGAAATCCACTGGATTTGACGTGGATTTCGGATTTCAGAGTGGATTTGTGGATTTCACAGTGGATTTCTGGATTTCAGTTTGGATTTCTGCCGACAGGTTTGTAGTTTTGGTTAACTAAATTTTAAAAAGGCCATACTGAAATGTATTTAGTTAAAGTTATAGTTAACTAAAACAACACCGTCGGACAGTCTTTTGTGACGGACCCCTCGGTTCGGCCTTCCAGCTATATTTTATTTTTATTGTAAGAATGCGTTTACGTGACCGAAAGTGGGCGTGGCAACCCCTAAAAATTTCCGGCGCGCTTCGCGCGCCGGTGACTCAACCCCCCTTTCTAAATTTCTAGATCCGCCACTGCAGGCATGGTACATATCCAGGATTACCGCGCGGGGAATGTCCCACACATTCCCTATACTCACTACACATGCTCACTACATTAGGAAGGGGGTTGTTGGGGAAAGATAAAGGGATACTAGGACAACTTGGCCTGGGACACTGTTATCTTGTACGACTTTGTGTAGTCTCAGCTAGCTATCTAGTGTACCATCATACCACATGAATTTCTTCGCCTACTTAGCTATGTCCTGTGACTCTGCGTTATTAGTGCCGAGGGTTAAGCACTTCAGTGCTCTTCATTCAGTCTAGTAGTCCAGTCCATTGAATAGTGACTATAACTTTAAATGAGAAGGTTTTCATGAACACTAAATTACTACTATATACAAGGGTGCACAGTGCCCAAGTGTCAAATGCTTATACAGCAGTTACATCCATCATTTAAGACACATTACTAGTTTGTTGCAGAGTTAGAAGTGACTTATCATGTTCTGAGTCAACCCTGACAAATTGAACATGGCTACCCACTGAAGCTTGCATGTTGTTACATAGTTACTGCATTGATCTGCAGTCAGTCAATCGTGTCAAATGTTACTCACTCATTTTTCCCGTCGTCTTATTCTTCTTCTTCTTCCTGACTGCAATGATCGCTATCACCACTAAGATTATTATCACAACCAGCAACAATCCTCCTACCACACCAGCAATGATGCCATAGAGTGCACGTGCTGAAGAGGAAATGGAGAAAGAGTTTTTAGTGAAAAAAGAGAATGTGAAGCAGCATACATACATATTTATAATAAGGCATATGTCACTATCTGATGCAGAGGATATGGGTCCCTCCCTTATTAATGATGCTTTCAACAATCAAAATATGGTTTGTCTTTTGAACTGCAACATATATGAAAAGCTTGTCTTCCAGAAAAACAAAAACAAGGCCAGTTCCCACTGAGACAAGAAATTATTTGTGAAGTACAAAGAGGTTGCTCCAATGTATTGATTCTGGTCATTCACTGCACTAGGGAGCCAGGTGAGTATACCAGACACAGTATACATGTAGATATTCTGTCAGTTCTTAGTATTATTCTGCAGTGCAATAGACAGTGCTTGAGAGATCAATCTCAACATTAAGTGTCATTAACCAAGCTGCAACATCTGTGCAAGCATACGCAGGAATGAGGCTATACTTTACCAATTCTGTCACTGTGAATATAATCACCTAGATTTTAACCATTTTCCAGGCAACCATCAATACTGATTTTACTTTCTAATAGTAGCGATGCACAGACTGTTTGCTAGCAAGGGCCCATTTAGTTAATTCAGTGTTACTTTTATTTAGGAACCGTAAATGTTCTCAATGGACTAATCTCGTTATGAGTCAACTAGCTGCATATGCGGTACGTACAAGCTTACCATCTTCTGGATTGAAGTCCATCATAGAGGTAGTTGTGGGACATGGATAAGAAATAGAGATGAGAAACAAAAGTTAGATCGACTTTCAAAACTCCCTTGTGGAAATAGGGCCCCTAAGGTGACTTTGATGATTGTGATATTTCTGTCCCCGAGGTGTTACTACACTTCATGGATGGCAAGGTAATATATAAATTCTGCATCCATCCTGAACATAATCTGTAAACCTTTCAGTAGTTAACTACCTAGAATCCACATACGTGTGAGTGCTCACCTAGACGTGCAGGGCTGCTTGCATTACTGAACTCTCCGACACCAATATCATTTTCTGCTGCCACAGCAAACACATAGTCAACCTGATTGTTTAATTGACTAGAAAGTCTCATTTCCACGTAATGCGCCAAAACTGTCCGCCGCCTTTCAAACATAGTTAATGATTGAATGATTCCTGATGTATCATCAGCTGAAATATTCAAGGTGTTTGGTGACCCATTAGGGTATTCAGTGATGTTGACGAGGAAGAAGCGGATAGGGCTTGACCCAAAATCAACAGAGAAAGTGTTTGGATGGTGGTGGCATTGATGATGGGTGTAGTTGGCTTGCTGGGAGGTCCTGAAAAGGGGGAAAGTAGGGTTCTCAAACTTAAACAGTTAATGGAAAGTGGTTACAACCTCACTCACTGACAGTTTAGACTTCATTTCTGACCTTTGTCACCTTCTGAGCTGCCTTTTGTCACTTAGGGGTTAAAGATATGCTATGCAATAGTCGACTGCAATAAAAAATTTCACCATGAATACTGCTTTTATGGTCCATCCGTTGTTTGTGCAATCATGTGACAAATGGACATGCAATAACACAAGTATATATGAATATATACTCACATATTCTCAATTGCACCCACAGACTGTGACTATAGTTATCTGCTTCTCTGTATACCATGCAGAATTCATGTGTGCAAATTCATTGCCTAGTGGGCTAGACATCCGTTTATTGTTGATTCAACAAAGCATTATGATTATATATAGGATATTAGATTATGCACATAGAGTGGGAAAAATTAACATTGTTAGTATAAAAGCTTACTTCTTGAAACTTTGGAACTACAATAGTCCAAAGACAAGAAGTCTTGTCAATCATGATCAATGAGGTGACATCACATGCAGAGTATAGAGTACAGGACCTGAGTAACCACATATGTACAACTGCCCAGTCAGCCCCACCCTCCTCCAGAAGAACAAGCATAATATTTTTTTGCATGCTGCACTTCACACCAACTTACTGTTGAGTACAGCAACTGCCCAGCATGTTGGCAACACTTCTTGAAAGTGGCTGAAACATATAGTGGTACCCCACTAATCAGTGCTACATACAAATTTAGAACATTTGTCTCATTGTTTATGTCATTGTGATTTGTTATTGCTGATCTGTATCAAATGTCATCACATGCCTGCTTCATCATCAATCCCATCCCATATTTAAAGCAAACAGCAGTAAGATGCCAGTATTGTGCTGCATTAATGTTTTGTATCTCTGATTCATTACTCAAAAAAGCCTAACTACAAACCCAATAGATGAGACAAGGCGTTTCAAACAATTTTAGAAAATGTACCTCATTGATCATTGATCAAGGGGAAATCCATATGAGCATTGTCATTTAGTGGACTGTTGCACATTTTGCATGTGCCTTTTGCCTGTGAACTTGAGGTATAGTATACTATGTTTTCAGGCAGATCATTCTAAGGCATTTACCCGTACTAGTATAAGCACAATTACCCCTAGTACATCCAATGGTTGGAGGCTAAATGTTCATTGGTATGTAACAGAATTCATGTGAAATATGATCCCCAGGTGATACTATATATAGGACAGGCACAATTTATGGGATACAACACAATGAATTTCTGTTGCCATGGTGACTGGACACTTCTTGCAAGATATATCCTGTGTTCATACTATACAATTGAGGTCATGAATATTTACATCATGCAAACGGAAGAGCACATGCAAGTTGTCTGTATCAGGCAATTGCTATACACTTTCACAGTAACTATGATACTGCTGTTGATACTGCTGGTAATATTGTTGCTTGGACAAAACATGGAGTATAGGGGGGTCTGTAATTGTAATATATTGACATACCGTAGGACCGGTTTTAATTGTGATGGTCTAATAATTGATGTGATATACTGCTTGTTATACTGTTGCCTGGACAAAATATGTTATTTTGTGGTTCTGTAACTGTGCAAATTTGACATAAGAATTTAGGTATTGGAGATGCACTCATGTAGGATACAACATTTATCACATTATACTATCTCTAAACATGAACAACAGAGAATTGGGCTACATAGCATGCACAGTTAAAGTTAAGTGCGTAGTGTGCATATTGACAGAAATTTTGTAGGTTTTAAATATTCTATAGTATTAAAAAAAGGTAGCTGGCTTGTTAAATCCTGTGCTTAGCGTGATAAATATGTTGCCACAAAACTTGTTCAGAACCACATGGCTTAGTTTATCATGTATGTAGTGCACATGATGACAGAAGTTTGCAAGTTTTGGATGGCACATTGATTTTGCAAGCGAAAGACTCAGAACAAGCAGAAAACTTAGAAATGGGATAATGAAGTACTTAAGCCTGACTAATCACTATAGTTTGCACTATATTTTCATGTAGCACAGTACAGTACAGATGAGTGAGATAACAAAGTGAAGCACACAGTCAAATTGTTGTTACTGGTATACAAAGATCAACACATGCTGAGTTAAAAGATGGGCCTAACTACAATACTGAAGGATGATTACTGGTGATAGCACACATGCAACAGTGTTTAGACATCTGTCATGTAGCTCATAGCTGGTTTTGGTAGACTGTCTGAGTATCTGTCAGTTATCTGAAGAGATGTGTGCAGGTGCCAGAGGGAAAAAGAGCAGAGTACCAGGTATACAATCTTACTGTGGAGTACACTATCTCAGTTTAGCTAACCAACATTATTGTTTGGTCCAGACAAAAAGAAATCTGACAAAAACAAATACTGTAGTCTCACAAAAGAGCGCCCATGGGTGGAGCACCTTATACAAGTCCACCAAAGAGGGGGGTGGGTGCTTTTTCGAGTGTTTCCGCATTTAACCAAGGAGTGCCCTTGTCATGTTTAAAGTGACTCAATGCCCTCGAAGTAAGTAATTGGACAAGCAATAACATACAACGGTACAAAGTTTCTTACCTCAATGCATAGCACTTGAGGCTGTGCTTCTCAATTAAGCTCGCTCCAGGGTGGGCACTCATTTGAGTAAACTTTGACCCTATACCGGAAATTGGGCCAAAAGTAGGGGGCGGGCACTCTTTTGTGAGTCGGCGCTCTTTCATGAGACTATGGTAACACTACTCCAGTGTATCTTCACTAAAATGGACTACTTACTAGATGTTAGCTTCTCATCGCTGACCTCCAATTTGGGCAGGTTGGTCATAATATCAACTTAGCTATCATGCCTTGACTCTCTCTTGTTGGTATTAGTACCACCAATAGTAAGGTTTGGATAAGTCACTAACATCATTGACTCACTAAGAAGCTCTGACAAATTCTGTGTGCCCTTGTTGTCCGCAGGTATCTTCAGGATCCTGTCTACATCACTGTTGCCATGCAAGTTTACAAAACAGGAATAACTATTAAATTTTATTTCTGCTAACTCACCAGTGGTGTGCTCTTTGAGAGGGGAGCTCTTAGTGGGGTGACATGTATGGGAGAAGTAGGAAACTGTTTATCGGACACCACTGACTCAGGATACTGCTTGCTGCCAGTATGACCATTACCTGTGTGGAAACAAAGGTGAAACATTATGAATGCATTTACAGGCCAGGGGGTTCACTCAAATCTCCCCTTTTAGCTTCCAAAAGATTCTATACACCGCCTAGCTATACGTTATGCCGTTCTTAAGCTATCCACTAGCCTGCCATTGAGAGTCACCACTGTCCAAACAAGTTTGGCTGTGCAACGCGTTTGTTACTGAGGACCAGCGGGTGAACCTGGAATGCATACACATTTACGCCACTGCAATATAGTTGCATAATTAAATCGCTGGTGCTCGAGAGTTTGTCCTTCTACTGAGTTTCTGCCAAGAAAGAAGTGGAAGCTGAACAACCTAGACCATTTGTCACTCCACCTGCTGTTTTCTCACTACATTTCCTTTGATATCAGCTGGCTTAGTAATGACCATACATGGATACGATACAGGCAAAAACTGGATGCAATACTCTGCAGACCACGTAGCTACTACAGCTCTGCTTCTGTCCCAAAATGGTCTTAGAAGCAATCTCAGAGCATCTATGCTTCAAAATTTGCTGGGGGAGCATACCACCAGACCCCCCTACTTTGTATGCTTATACATGCATACATGCACATCACATATCTATGTAACCCCCCTTCTGAAAATCCTGGCTACGGTCCTGCATTATGAATATGTGGCAAAAGGAGAAGTCACTAGCCATACACATATATGGGTGTTTTTAACAGTGATGCACAATGATAACTACCCCACACAATTGGCATCACAGGAATGAATAGTTGAGAGAATATAATTTGGTGGTGTGATCAAAAATCGCAAAACAATCAAGTTTATGTCTCCATTTTTTCTCTCACTAAGGTAGAAGATGGTCAGTGTAATGTTATGCAGCTGCAGAGTCACATACCACAACCACACCTTGGGAGAAAGAGCCTGCATGGCTACACATGTTCACACACTGAGGCTTGCACAAAATCTCAATGGTAATCTCAGAATGGCTAAACAGTGTTGTTAATGCAGAGTGAGGAAATTTTACATGAACAGCAGCAATTACAGTATCACAAGAGGCAACATAGCCTTCCTGTCTTCCCCATCTACTAAAGCTCTGAACAATTCTTGCAGTACTGCTTGCCATGGACTTGCACAAACAGTGGGCATTCAAAGCTCACCCCAATTCCATATCTATGACAACTACAATTACTGTTGCTAAACACACTCGCAATCACATGACTATAAATCTTTTAATAAGGCTGGGATCGATACATCGGAAAATCGATTAGCTATCAACATCCATTTCACAATTTTCAGTGATTATCAAAGTGTAATGATTAAATTGGAGACATTGAGTTTCATGCCCATACAGTATGCCTCGTGGCATATACTGTACTATTGACTGTACCCATTATACCATGCTTGTACATATTTATCTAATTTTTGGTCTTTGAAAAACAATTTTGTGGGAGGTCCTTCCTGTTCACCTTATTATTTAAACTGATATATTGATTATCATCAGTTAGTGGAGACTGATAAAGATCACTACTGATTCCCAATTATAAAGGCACTTACACCTACATACCCTGAGAGGAGCAAATTCAGTTCCAAATCAGTGGTGAAGAAAAATACTTCAGATTGGACGGGGGGAGGGGCTGAGTAATGTGAATCGCTGGACTGGATTGTGGACTGGATAACCGTGGACTGGATCACCGTGGACTGGATCACTGGACTGGACTGATGGACTGGATTACTAGACTGACCTTTGAACTTAAATTGTGTGTACCGCATGATCTCCCCAATCAGATGTGCTGAATTGGGTCACATGTTTGATGCTTTGTGGCTAATGGATTGCCGTGAAACAAAGGACACAGCATGCATACAACTGTGGGAGTTTTGTGCCTAAGAGACCTTGAAAGGTAACTAAGCAGATGGAACTGCTTGGTAGGCCAATTGGCACTGTAGTCTATTCTATGCAAGACCTCTCGCTGACCAAGCATTAGCTTTTACATGGCTACATTCAACAAGACTATGGGTAATAATAGCCTGGGTAACCACTAACCAGCATGGTATTTTACACCAGTGTTCTCCTTGGAGGGCCGGAGCCAGTTATTTTAAACTGGTACAGCCATTGGCGACGGATGAGGGTATGTCATAGCCTTGTTCCCAGGCCCCGCCCAGCTTTCCGTCGCTTGCAGTACGGAAAAGCCGTGGTAATAAGCGACAGAAAGCTGGGCGGGGCCTGGGAACGAGGCTAGGTATGTCATAAGTGTGAAGAAGCTAGGGGAGTCTGGGGGCATGCTCCCCTGGGAAATTTTTAAAATTAGGTACTCTGAGATCGCTTCTGAGACAAGAATGCTACTAGAATCTGCCCACTTGTAGTTTCTGCAGCCAGTGATCATGAAGTGATTGAACCGTGCTGGCTAAAATGACCGCCTCACACGGGCATTTCATGCTCGCATATTAGCCCCGCCCCAATTTCGTCTCGCACTCAAATATTGCCATAGAAAATTGAGAAAGCCTCAATCCTCTGGTCGCTACTTTGGATGCTTGTGAGAGGCTATTCCATAACGCACACGTGAGTTAGAATCCAAGCGACGTCATTTTTTCTCCCTCAAAACCGGTACGGCCACGGCCGTACCGACCGTACCATTGCCGCCGGCCCTGCCTTGGCACAGTACATTTTGTAGTGAAAAGGCCTTTGTCATTACTTTTGATGCTCTTTGCATACTCGCCATAATCAGAGGGTGCTTTGAGCTCACTGCATGTAGACCATGAACTCATGGTACACATCCGTCCATGTAGCTTGTGCATTGTGCACTCGTACATACCCTGGCATGCAGTGAGAAGATGAAGTGCAGCTTATAATAAGGCAGTTACTGTAACCAAATTTACGACATTTCATTGGATGGAAGTCATGTGACATGAGCAAATAATAATCCCGTCCATCAGTCCAGTCTAGCAATCCAGTCCACAATCCAGTCCAGTGATTAGATACAACCAAACCTGGCAGGTATATAGGGGGTCCGGGATGTGCTCCCTCAGAGAAATTAGCTACTCTGAGATTGCTTCGAGGCCACTTTCAGGCTAAAACAGCCACTATAGTCCCACTAAAATATTTTGTTTAGTGTAGTGATTGCAGACAAAAGTCCACAAGCCAGGCCAGGCATGAAGATGTTATTCCAGCGGACCCAAATTTTTGAGTCTATACTTCATGTACACTGGGGTATATTGAATGATTACAGATTTGAGTGACAATCCTGCTCAGCCAATGGCCAAGTCTGTGCTGCAAGTTGAAATGGTATACTAAAGGCCTAGCTGAGCTCCTTCGGTGCTAGGTCTGTTTCTCTGCCCTTGGTACTCTTACATGCACATTACCATGCCCCTTCACCGACATTTAATCTCTTCACCTTGCTGATAGTTAGTAAGGCTGCGAGGCAAGGAGGTTTGGTGGGGACTCTTCGGACTCGGCTGACCCAGGTTAGTAGGGATGTGGTCATTGTAG
Source organism: Agelas oroides (assembly GCA_949130485.1). NCBI lineage: Eukaryota > Metazoa > Porifera > Demospongiae > Agelasida > Agelasidae > Agelas > Agelas oroides. The sequence continues at coordinate 11,757,196 of OX422183.1, read as the reverse complement.
GCTGGGTTGGGAACAGGCCGAGGGTTGTGCTGGAAGTACTGCACACCAGTATCTGGAACGTCAACTCCATAGTCCTGCTTTGGCTGCTCCTGTAGGCCATTCTGGTACTTGCTGAGGCAGTTGTAGTACGGTGAAGGAGGATCTTCAGGCTGTTGCTCTTGATAATCATTGCTCTTTGCTGATTTACCAAGAGGTGGACTCTGAAGCCTGCACATAGAGAGAGTTTAGCATGCGCACTTGAATATTTTACATTGGCTATTTTGTGTAAAATTTCATGATTGCTTTTCCAATACACTGGGATCTAATAGTCAACAAAACCAGGAGCTGAACAGTGCAATGTGAGAATGTATGTTGTTGTGTTGTACCACTACAAGCCAACAATTTCAGTTGTTTGTTTGTTGTATTTTGTTTAGCAAACTCAGTCATACATTTACCTAAGCAAGGTTTCATCTAGAAGAAAATATTTGAGGGTGAAATACTTAGGGATTGCTTATATAGGGGTGTGTTAAATATAGTATCCTACTTACGATTGTAATGATATAATTATACCATATTTCTTCAATCAGATGCCATGGCTACTATTTTTTCGCTGCAAGTTTTTGTGCGGCTACTATTCGAGGGCGGCTACTATTCAAGGGTAGCTACTATTCAAGGGTGGCTACTATTCGAGGGCGGCTACTATTCGAGGGCGGAATTTATTTGTTTGTAAAGCCCGTGGACATCAACAATGGCTGGATAAGGTACGTACAAGCGATACAGTAACGACTGTTAGACACTGTCAGTAGTGAGCACAGCTGAAGGAGTAGTACAACACAAACAGCCCTAGCGCTAGCCCGGTGACTGTCATCAGAAATCATTCGCATACCTGTGTGTGTGCCGCATATAGTAGCCGTGATGAACCAATCCCAAGACTTAGAATACATGTGACTTGCACTGCTAAAAATAACAATTGAGTTGGGGGAAGGGGGAGGGGGGTAGAGATGAGCGTAGAGTGTGAGGCAGAGAGATGCTACCAACACTCTAGCTAGCATACAGCTCCAATGGTTCAGTTGGTAAAGCATCAGACCAACCTTCAGAAATCGAATCCTCACTTTCCCCAATTATAAACGTGCATGCTGCTACTCTGTTACTTACACAAATTCGTCTGTTTCTGCTGCTGTACTAGGTCGAGTTCCATAGGACACTGAAATATCTAAACATATGCAGAAATGTTCCATAAATATATATAGCCATACATAACACTGTGTTGAAACCCATCAGTCTTCTTGCCTTGCATCACAACAATTCTTATTTTATACCAACTCGAAATTTGATGAAGATACAAATTTCAGGTTGGCCGTCACTATTCACTGGACTGGACTACTGGAATGGACTACTGGACTCACGGTCTTTACGGAGAATGAACAGGTCTGTAGAGGTAAAAACACTCTGACTTCAGCCTTGCAAGTTAATTGCACAATTCATACAAGGCAAGCCAAGAATGATCATGTATCACTGTGCCGTAAGTTCTCAGTCCCAGGTTGCATTGAATAAAGACATGGAGATCACGACTTGGCTACTGGGCTCACAGAATAGAACTAAATAGTCTGGCTGTAGCCTTGCAAGTTGGATGATCCAACCTGAAGAGGATTCTGTGTCAACTTGCATGCAAGGTTACCCCTAACAGTCAAGTCCAAGCACACAAGACTAGTGTAGCGATTATACTAAAGGCTGTGTATGCTCAGATGAAGGTAAGAGTTTTGTGGCAGGAATTTCCAGGTAAAGTGTAGCCAGCCAAGAGTGTGACAGTTCACAATGGCACTGTTATATATTAAAATGGGACAGAACGGTGACATCGTCCCAACTTGCAGTTTTGGAAAGTCCAAGCTTAAGGTAGACAGACGTTAAACAAACCACATCTCTTAGCTGCCAATACCTGGTAGCAAGAGTAGCAAGAGAACTTCACTGTCAAAATTGATGGGTGTGGTTATGCAGTACCTGTTATGTGCCACCCTGCCTTTGTTCCATACAGCCTGGGACCAAGACTGTACGGCACTCGGCAATTCATGACTGTGCTTGCGCATCTGAAAGATTCGTAAGTGCACAGCAAAAACAATGGTATGAAGTTCATACCAAAATAGGTATGATTTCGCTTTTTACACTGAGCATACCAAAAACGGTATGAATTTCATACCAAAAATGGTATGGATTTCATACCTAAAACGGTATTAATATCATACCAAAACGGTATGAATTTCATACCAAAAAGGGTATGATCATCACACGAGTACATAGTATGATTTTCATCCATGAATTGGTATGATTGTCATGCTGCTTATAGCAGTATAATCTATGTATTGTACATTCAGCTTGTCCTTGCTGTTGAATGACAGTATTGTGGCAAAACAGATTATAATGCACACAAGGAAATGAACTGACAGCAAAAGCAAGTAAACCTTAGTATATACCATCTACTTAGTTCAAGTATAAAGTCACTTGTTACTTTTGTACTTTCTGCAGCATAGATATCTGCATCTGTGGGGAAACAAGACAGTAGTATATCATTGGGCAGAAATAAAAGGGAAAGTGCATGTATGGGCTCTGGGAAAGGAGAGAGTAGGGTATAGTGGAGAAACAAAACACAAGTTTATGTGTGTATATAAGTATACATGTGCATGCCGAGGGAAGAGAGAAAATGAGGAAGGAACATCTACCTCTAATTCTTTGTTTGGCTCACTTTGTGGGAGTAATAGGAAAGGAAGAGGTTATCATTGTAGATTGTACCCAGGCTGGCCTCTATCTATATACGAGGGGTAAGAATATCGTGCAAAGAATGTGGGTACAGTTATGGGACAGAAAGGACAAGGGTGCACTATGAGAGAGAAAGAACTGTACCTCTAATTCTTTACTTGGCTTTTGTTCTGTGATAGACCCTGGATGTAAAAGTGGTGAGGAAGAATGTAAGGAGCAAATATTCACTGTGGCAATACATCAGGCTGGCTTCTGTCTACCTTTGTGTGTACGTGCGTGGGGAGAGAACAATATCAAAGAGGGAGGAAGTGTACTATGAAACAGAAAGAATGTGGAATTGGAGTATGGGATAGAAAGAAGAACGAGGTTACACTATGCGACAGAAAAATGAGGGTGCAGTATGAGACAAAAGGGAACTGTACCTTTAATTCTTCACTGGCTCTTGCTCTTCGATATAGACTTGACAGAAAAGTTGCGGGTACACTGTCAGACGGAAAGATAGGAGGTGTACTTATGTCTGTATGTATGTGTGTTAAAGTGTACTGTACCTGCTTTGCTCTTGTTCCGTGATACACAGTCTGAGTGCCATAATGATAGGATGAATTCATGTCACAATTTGTAACAATATCCCAGGCTCACCTCCATCTATGTATACAAGGAGGGAGATGACATCAGAAGTCCAGCACCACATGTACTAAAACAGAAAGCAAAATCCACACCATGAAGAGCGTTTTTAAGAGCTTCATATACAGCATATGAGAATGTCACAGGGCTACAAGTGACTGTATACTATTCTGACATATTTCCCAGCTTTCTACGTACTAGCAAGATAAATTTTGCGAGAAACACTGCTCACCGTTGTCCTGTTCAGACCGAGTTCCGTGGCACACCTCCTTCCTTCACTCGCGCTTCATTTTCAAAAGTATCACACTTCGAGCGCGAGCGCGCTCAAGGTCAAAGTTCAAACAATTGCGCACGCGCACCACGCACGAATATGTGGAGCAGACTTGTTGGGGAACGTCTCATGCACTGACAGTGGTAGTAACCCAGAACTTATGGTTCGGCCCAGAGTTTACCAATGCATGACAGAATGATCAAATGATGACAGGAACTGAACATACAAAAAACAAAAACACTGCTGTCAACAACTAAATAGACTCAGTCCAATATCTCCATAACGACAGCAACTTCAGTCTTGCACAGACAACACCCAGGTTGTCTACCTTTGCCCATTTGGTCCTGTAAGGAGAAACAGTAAAGATGAATAAATAGATTAAAAATCAGACACGGTAGGAACCATAGGAATGGAACGGAAAAATGCAGTTTACACCCAACCGAATATCATTTCGATAGTCAATCGCCTTAGCTTTTTTCAAACCTACGAAACCAAAACTACTTCAAATAGGATAAACTAGGTATCAATCAACTCCACTCTACCTGTACATTCATAATATCAAATTGGTTTGTAACTCTGGCACACTGTGTGCTGGACTGGAATGGGAAATTGTAGTTTACACCCAACCGAATTCAACTCCATGCTCAATCGCCTTAGCTTTTTCAAACCTATGAGACCAAAACTACTTCAAATAGGACAAACTAGCTATCAATCAACTCCACTCTACCTGTACATTCATAATATCAAATTGGTTTGTAACTCTGGCACACTGTGTGCTGGACTGGAACGGGAAATTGTAGTTTACACCCAACCGAATATCAACTCGATGGTCAATTGCCTTAGCTTTTCCAAACCTACGAGAACAAAACTACTTCAAATAGGACAAACTGGGTATCAATCAACTCCACTCTACCAGTACATTCATAATATCAAATTGGTTTGTAAGTCTGGCACACTGTGTGTTGGACTGGAACGGGAAATTGTAGTTTACACCCAACCGAATATCAACTCGATGGTCAATCACCTTAGCTTTTTCAAACATACGAGACCAAAACTACTTCAAATAGGACAAACTAGCTATCAATCAACTCCACTCTACCTGTACATGTACATTCATAATATCAAAATTGGTTTGTAACTCTGGCACACTGTGTGCTGGACTGGAACGGGAAATTGTAGTTTACACCCAACCGAATATCAACTCGATGGTCAATCGCCTAAGCTTTTTCAAACCTACGAGACCAAAACTACTTCAAATAGGACAAACTAGGTATCAATCAACTCCACTCTACCTGTACATTCATAATATCAAATTGGTTTGTAACTCTGGCACACTGTGTGCTGGACTGGAACGGGAAATTGTAGTTTACACCCAACCGAATATCAACTCGATGGTCAATTGCCTTAGCTTTTCCAAACCTACGAGACCAAAACTACTTCAAATAGGACAAACTGGGTATCAATCAACTCCACTCTACCAGTACATTCATAATATCAAATTGGTTTGTAAGTCTGGCACACTGTGTGTTGGACTGGAACGGGAAATTGTAGTTTACACCCAACCGAATATCAACTCGATGGTCAATCACCTTAGCTTTTTCAAACATACGAGACCAAAACTACTTCAAATAGGACAAACTAGCTATCAATCAACTCCACTCTACCTGTACATGTACATTCATAATATCAAAATTGGTTTGTAACTCTGGCACACTGTGTGCTGGACTGGAACGGGAAATTGTAGTTTACACCCAACCGAATATCAACTCGATGGTCAATCGCCTAAGCTTTTTCAAACCTACGAGACCAAAACTACTTCAAATAGGACAAACTAGGTATCAATCAACTCCACTCTACCTGTACATTCATAATATCAAATTGGTTTGTAAGTCTGGCACACTGTGTGCTGAACTGGAACGGGAAATTGTAGTTTACACCCAACCGAATTCAACTCGATGCTCAATCGCCTTAGCTTTTTCAAACCTATGAGACCAAAACTACTTCAAATAGGACAAACTATGTATCAATCAACTCCACTCTACCAGTACATTCATAATATCAAATTGGTTTGTAACTCTGGCACACTGTGTGCTGGACTGGAATGGGAAATTGTAGTTTACACCCAACCGAATTCAACTCCATGCTCAATCGCCTTAGCTTTTTCAAACCTATGAGACCAAAACTACTTCAAATAGGACAAACTGGGTATCAATCAACTCCACTCTACCAGTACATTCATAATATCAAATTGGTTTGTAAGTCTGGCACACTGTGTGCTGGACTGGAACGGGAAATTGTAGTTTACACCCAACCGAATATCAACTCGATGGTCAATTGCCTTAGCTTTTTCAAACCTACGAGACCAAAACTACTTCAAATAGGTCAAACTAGGTATCAATCAACTCCACTCTACCTGTACATTCATAATATCAAATTGGTTTGTAACTCTGGCACACTGCATGTGTACTGGACTGGAATGGGAAATTGTAGTTTATATACAGTTTCTAGTCTAACTTGAGTTGCTACTGTGACTATGGTGCCCATAAAAATGACAACCCTTGTGGGAGGATGGAAGCATGGGAACATTCATTGCATTTGCTAGTGTATAGCAAATGAACCATGCATGTTTAGCACAATTCCCATCCACCCCTAAGTAGGTACACAGATAAATCCAAATTTTCAACAGAATGTCTCATCAGCTATCGACTTACCTGCATGAGAAATCTGTCTTGAGACACGGGGATCACTGCTGCATGGCTACGTTGCATCGACTGCACTGTACTATACTACTATACTGCATGCAGAATATAAAATTTCTTAAACGCATAAATAGATTTCCCATCCACCGACGCTTTTGACCTTTGACCTAATAACATCGCGTGCAGCGGGGTATGAAGTTCACACGCAGCTTCGGTATGACGAACGTCTTCTCCAATCCGCGGTATGAACTACGCACCGCTGAAAGTATGAAAGTCATACTCGCTCAATTCATACCATAGGTATGAAATTCGTTGGGATGAAGATCATACTCTTTTGGTATGAACTTCATACCGTTGTTTTTGCTGTGTGTACTTTAGCTTGTCTTGCATGAATTGTGCAACTTGCAAGGCTAAAGTCAGAGTATTTTAGCATCACTGCCCTGTCCGTCATTCATTTTCCATGAGTGCAGTAGTTCAGTCTAGTAGTCCAGTCCATTGAATAGTGACTATAACTTTAAATGAGAAGAAGGGTTACTTTCATGAACACTAAATTTCTACTATGTACAAGGGTGCACAGCGCCCAAGTGTCGAGTGCTTATAAAGTAGTTACATCCTGAATGGGCATCATTTAAGACACATTACTAGTTAGTTGCAGAGTTAGAGAAGTGACATCATGTTCTGAATCAACCCTGACAAATTGAACATGGCTAGCCACTGAAGCTTGTTGTTACACAGTTACTGCGTTAATCTGCAGTCAGTCAATCGTGTCAAATGTTACTCACTCATTTTTCCCGTTGTCTTATTCTTCTTCTTCTTCCTGACTGCAATGATCACTATCACCACTAAGATTATTGTGACCACTAGCAACAATCCTCCTACCACACCAGCAATGATGCCATAGAGTGCACGTGCTGAAGGGGAAATGGAGAAAGAGTTTTTAGTGAAAACGAGAATGTAAAGCAGCAGACATACATATTTACATAATAAGGCATGTCACTATCAGATGCAGCGGGTATGGGTCCCACCCTTATTATATGATACTTTCAACAATCAAAATATGTTCTTCTGAACTGCAACATATATGAAAAGCTAGTCTTCGAGAAAAAAACAAAAAAAAAACAAGGCCAGTTCCCACTGAGACAAGAAATTATTTGTGGAGTACAAAGAGGTTGCTCCAATGCATTGACTCCCAGCTGGTCATTTACTGCACTAGGGGCGCAGGTTAGTATACCAGACACAAGTACACATGTAGATATTTTGTCAGTTCTTAGTATTATTCTACAGTGCAACAGACAGTGTTTGAGAGATCATTTAGCGTCATTAACCAAGCTGCAACATCTGTGCAAGCTTAGGAATGAGGCTAACCAAGTCTGTCACTGTGAATACAAGCACACAGAAATTAACCGTTTCCCAGGAACCAACACTTACTAATAGTAGCAATGCACAGGCTGTCTGCTAGCAAGGGCCCATTTAGTTCATTCAATGTTACTTGCATTTAGGAACCATAAATGTTGTCATTAGACTAATCTCATTATGAGTTAACTAGCTGCATATATGGTACAAGCTTACCATCTTCTGGATTACAGTCCATCATAGTCGAGGTAGTTGTGGGACATGGATAAGAAATAGAGATGAGAAGCAGAAAGTAAGATCGACTTTCACACTCAGTTGTGGAAATAGGCTCCCAGGTTAATTTCAGGTCTTTGATAATTGCGACATTTCTGTCCCTAAAACGTACAAGGTGTTACTTTATGAATGGCAAGCTAGTATAAATTCTGCATCCATCCTGAAGATACTATCTTACCGTGTCAACAATCTTTAAATCTTTCAGTAGTTAACTACCTAAAAACCACATATGTGTGCTCACCTAGGCATGCAGGGCTGCTTGCATTACTGAACTCTCCAACACCAACATCATTTTCTGCTGCCACAGCAAACATAATTATAGTCAACCTGATTGTTAAAGTGACTAGAAGGTCTCATTTCCATGTAACATGCTGAAATTGTCCGCCACCTTTCGAGCACTGTTAATGATTGAATGATTCCTGATGTATCATCTGATTCAGCTGAAATATTCAAGGTGTTTGGTGACCCATTAGGGTATTCAGTGATGTTGAGGAGGAAGAAGCGGATGGGGCTTGACCCAAAATCAACAGAGAAAGAGAAGGTCAATGTTTCGATGGTGGTGACATTGATGAATGGTATTGTTGGAGGTCCTGAAAAGAGAGAAAAAAGAAACATGTTGTTAATCACCGCAGGTACAATTGTCATGAATCTCTAAACACCAGTAGTTTTGTGATTTGCAGCAACTGAATCCCCTATGGATACCTCACGTCTACTCACATGATGAATGATTTTTCACTTTTCGACGCTCTTCCACTTCCATGTAATATTGTGAATGGAAGATTAGAAAACAGGGGAGGCCTGGGAACACGTACATGCATATCTACTGTGCACTAATGTACTACTACTACTAGATATGTACACATAGTACACAGAAGAACTCACCAAACTGTCAGGGGGTGATTTCGCTGCTCCTCTGAACACAAAATATCCGTACAATTGTCGAATAACAATCTCAAGAAACAGATCAGCAAACAACACCAGATGAAGCTTCAACCGACTGAACCCAAACTGCAGCAGAAACAAGATGACAAGCCAGGAGATGACAAAGGTGGCAAACGTCTCGTAGCCAATAAACTCTACCAACAAGAGCGACATGAGGGTGCGGATGGCTTCAACTGAGCTCTGAAGACTTCCAAACATTTCGCTCAGGAGTACTTTTTGTTTCTCCGCCATATCCGCCATGTCACCAAATGCTTGATCCATGCTCTTTCGAGTTTCACCCAAAGATAATGCAATCTTCTGATCTTGCTCCAGAATGGTGTCTTGGTTGCTCAAAGCCTCACTTTGCTTCTTATCCATCACCTTGTGGTATTCTAAAGCCTCCTCTAGTTTTGCAATGGGTTCATCGGAAGTGTCTGAGAGTCGAGTGATGACATTTCCAGTGCGTTCCTGCCAAAGTTCACTCTGCAGAAAGTAGCAAATGTGACCGGTGTGGGTGAAGAACTCGGTGTACATCTGGAACCCGACAGGGTCCGTATCCTTCGTACATTTTTCAATGCTCATGGAGTCAGTGCAAGGGTAGGTCTGGCGGGCAGATTTCCCCAAGTGGCAGTTGGCAAATGCAACTGCGCGTCGACTTTGTTCAATATCGGAAAGAAGTCTGCATGTGGAGTTGAGTTGCGAGATGGCTTCTTTCCAGCAGGGGCTGTCACCTGCCTTCTGTTGGATCTCCTTTAGTTTCTTCTCACCCAGGACCTTACGATCGTTGTAGACACCAACAGCTGGTATGTTTTGTGTTGCAGTCAAGGTGGACAGTGTCACATGCAGGAGTATGAGGTAGAGAAATGGGAGGAGAAACCCTCGAAAGTTGCAGATGTTGTGCATGCTTTGTTGGGAGTTCCACAGGTCAGCTAGCAAGTCCAAAGTGCAGTGTAATGCAGCATACACTGTATGGTGGACATACTGTAAGTAGATAACATAGCTATGAGCTCATACATGGGCTTTTCCAGCATACCAACCCCTTCTCCCCTTGGATGATTTTCAGTGTCTGCCCAAGTAGCACATGTATTGATAGCCGTGCAAGCGTTACCAGAAATCGTTGGACACGGACGTTAATTATTCGTAAACTAGTTCGTATACCTATCCGCATACTAACATTTAATTTGTATAGAGCGATTGCAATGACGTCATAAAAATTACGTAATTTTAACCAGCGGCCATTTTGATGCACAGCTGTGAATACGATGAAATGGCGGATGTGTCGAAACTATCTAGTTATGCGGAGAAGCTTCCGCTGGAAGCCAAACGGAGGTACTTAAATAAACTCCAGCTGATCGGGGGCGTTGACCCGTTATGCATCAGCGCAAAGGACTACTCAGAGTCAGCATGCCTTCCTCCTGTTGAAGCTGGTGACCTTGTGCTGCAAACTAGCTATATAACTGCAAAGCAGTTCAAGGCACATAAATCTCTGGAAGCATACAACCAGTCCACCAGTGGCTGGGTTAAAGATGTACATGTGTGGAACATTGCAGACAAATATGTTGTTACTGGAAAGGTAAGCTCACTTTTTTCTTTAGTATGGAGATGCAATACATAATAACTAAGATGGAGGAACAGTAGCTTCACGAGTTGGTTTCTCTTACAGGTACGGCACTCACAACGGTGCAATGACCCACTTCTAATGTGCTGGATAATCACAGAAACTACTGGAGAGGTATCCTGTGCTCACTGCACAGGCATGGCAGGTCTGGGGGAGGTCTGCACCCATGTGGCAGCTGTGTTGTTCTTTCTAGAAACAACAGTAAGAATTAATGGAACTTCTACCTGCACACAACAAAAATGCCAGTGGGTTGTTCCCACATTTCAGAACAGTATACCATACTTACCAATAAAGGACATAGACTTTACCTCTGCTAAAGTTAAAAAGAGGAGGATAGATGATGCTGGAAACTCCTCAGCTTGTGCTTCAGCCTCTCCCTCCTCAAGCTTAAATGTTCAATCCCCTGTTGTAAAACCTCCTGATGCAAACGAGCTGAAATCTTTATTCAAAGCTCTAGGAGAATGTGACTCAAAGCCTGCAGTGCTTTCTTTAATACCAGAATATGCAAACAGATACATTCCTAAGTCAAGGCTGAGCAATTTTCCAAAACCTCTACAGTTGCTGTTTGATCCTAGGTATCTGGTTATGGACTACAATGACCTAGTATCAGCTTGTGAGTCAATTTCCATCAGTGTCACAGAAGAAATGATGCTAGCTGTTGAGGAAGCAACTCGAAACTAGAGCTCCACCAGACTGTGGTATGTGTATCGTGCAGGAAGAGTTACTGCTTCTCGCATGAAGCAAGTATGTCATACTAATGCATCATTACCTTCCCAAAGCCTGGTGAAAACCATTTGTTACCCAGAGGCATACAGGTTCACCACCAAAGCAACTCGGTGGGGATGCACACATGAGGCTGCTGCAAGAGAACACTTTGTTAAGGTTAGGCAGGAAAGCCATGCTGGTATATCTGTGGTAGACTGTGGTCTTGTCATTAATCCCGAATGGCCTCACCTGGGTGCCTCACCGGATGGGATTGTGCAATGTACCTGTTGTGGAAAAGGTGTTCTCGAGATTAAGTGCCCATATTGCAAACGTGATCAACACATTGAAGTGACTGCTGCTAGTTGCTTAACCAAAGCAGCATATGGGTCAGTTCGGCTGGACAGATCTCACTGACCCATCTGCTGCTTTGGTTAAGCAACTAGCAGCAGTCACTTCAATGTGTTGATCACGTTTGCAATATGGGCACTTAATCTCGAGAACACCTTTTCCACAACAGGTACATTGCACAATCCCATACTATTATCAAGTTTAGACACAGATTTTCGTATGTAAAGTGGAATATTGTGACTTTTGTGTATGTACATTTCCTGAGACAGGTCCAAGCCTCTACACTGAAAGGATTTATCCCGACAGTAAATTCTGGCTTGGCTGCATTGACAAAGTGACACACTTCTTCAGGATTTGTGTCTTACCTGAAATTCTTGGCAAGTGGTACACAAGGCCTTCCTCAGCTCCACTCCAAACCAACAGTAAAACTGGAGGCTTGAGTGAGCAGTGCAGTTCATGTACATCAGCATCAGATGGAGGGCTGAACAAGAAACTTTACTGTTATTGCAAACAGCCCGAGGATGGATTAACTGAAATGATTGCTTGCGACAATCCACAATGCCCCATTGAGTGGTTTCATACGGACTGTTTAAAAATTAAACACATTCCAAAAGGAAAGTGGTACTGCCCTGATTGTCGAAAACTTCCACAGTTCAATTTAGTAAGGAAGGGAAAAAGAGCTAACATTGTGTGATTCCATGGACATTATTATTGCAGTCACGCAAACCAATCATTATTACAATAAGATTGCAAACCAATCATTATTACAATAAGATTGCAAACCAATCATTATTACAATAAGATTGCAAACCAATCATTATTACAATAAGATTGCAAACCAATCATTATTACAATAAGAGGACAATCTTCACCAGTTCTTTTAGTTACCATGTCGATGGGCAAAGTTCCTTGAAGAATTGAGAATTTTTGACGAACATTTCCAATCACTCTCTCTACATGAATACGCACATTTGCAATTGCACGTGTTTGTTCTACTTCCAAGGCAGACAGTTGAGTTTTACCCTTTGTAAATGCTGGAATATGAAGATGAGCCTGTTGCATGCCAACCGAGTCAGAGATATCAAAACCCCGATCTGCGAGCACAATATCTCCAGGCAATAAGTAGTTCAACATGCCACAATGCTCAGTCAGGTACTTATCACTCACTCTTCCACCCCAGGCATCAGAAATGAATGAGACAACACCTTGAGGTGTAATACCAATCAGGAATTTAATGGTGTTGTGATGCTTGTAATTGGACCATGTACAAGATCGAGCAAGGAGATTTGATGGCCGCTCAATAAACACCTCAAAGCAGTCAACTATTACTGCAACTTTGTCTCCAAACTCAGCTCTAAAGCACTCCGGTGTTGTTTTCCTAAGATTTCTCTCTCAGGCCACATAATCAAAGGTCGCAATTGTATATCCTTAAGAGTGAGCCACTTGAGCAAAATTCGGGAAATTGTCGAGGCATGCACATCAAAGCAGTAAGCAAGATCTTGTGATGATAAATTGTGTCGCAACCCATACAAAAATGACAAGGTTGCACAAGCATGTGACATGGTTGTAACAAGCTTGTATACAAGAAACATGCTATCAACAACCTTGTTTCCAGGTTATGACAACCTGGAAACAAGGTTGTCAGTTTGTTTCCAGGTTGTTACAACCTGGTGACAAACTGGTATCTTTGCACAAGGTTGTGACAAGCTGTCACAAGACCCTACACAAGTTCAAGTGAGATAAATTAACTGCTGCAAAACCTTTTTTTTTTTATGCTGTTGTTGTTGTTACCAGGTACCTGCATGTGACATGCATGTTTCATACATCGTGTGTGCTGGTTTGAAAAACATGCATGCAACATACATGCAACATACATGTAACATACATGTTCCTGGTCAGTATCGACATGCACAGTGTGTGCTACATGCGTGTTGTATGTGTTACGTGCATGTAGTATATGAGTTGCTCATTCATGTGGCTATCTTTTTTGCTCTTCCCTACAACTATAACATTTTTATGATAAGGGTCTGCCCAGCTGTGTGATGCTCAGAACACCTACCGTCTTGCCACATTTTGGGAGTGGGAGAGAATCAAGCAGTGAGCTGGTAGTCTTGTACCCAGCTTCTCTGTTTGGTAGTCTTGTACTCTAGCTTCCCTGTTTCCAGGGGGGGGGGGGGGGGGGGGGGGGGGGGGGGGTTATCGCCTGCAGCACTGCATTGTTTGATGGTGCTCTGAGTAAATGTGGTTACATGGTCAATCAGTGGCTTCATAAGGGCTACAAGCCACGTTTTATGGTTTCTTCAAAAAGCTTTTATCAAACAATGCGCTGTCCTGCAAACGCGTGAAAGTTTGATAGGAACCATAGATAATAGAGTCGTAACCGGGATTGGTAAATAAACGCGGCCACTCCGCGTTACCGGAAGTAGTATTATCTATGTAGGAACCAAGAACAGCGCACGTAGAACGGACCGCCTTAGAGTGTGCTTCAAATAGAATTGCACAATATACAATGCGCATAGGTGAAACGCAAAGTCCGCGCCATGCCTCGTGTACTGAAGATTAAAAAGAGCTGCGTAAAGACGGGTTTAAAAATGGTATGCGTGCAGTGGCTGGAAGAAGACAGAGTGTCCACCATACTTTGCTCATAATGGCTTGAACCTACACCCCCAGTGCTGCCCTACTAGTGAAGAGAGTATGCTTCTGGGAGCAAGTCGAGCCCATGGGATATTTCATCTTTGCTGTTTCAGGTACAGCTGTCTACCATAGTGTTTTTTTTATTGCGTATGCTGCAAGCTGTTGTACCAGCTACATTGTGCATGACCTATATAGGCTATGAAAGTGGATTATTATATTCAGACATAGCAATGAGCTTGTACAGTATCATTATGGGCACAGCCCGAGGGTAAGGGTTGTTTATATAGGCTGTATACAGTGGGTCACTCTGTTACCATCTTAGGCTAATCAAAGTACATTTGGCACATGCCTCTAGTTTCTCTACTGGCTCGGGCCGTCTACAGTCACTGGACTGGACTAGTGGACTGGACTGGTGGACTGGACTGGTGGACTGACACTAAAAATCATTTTTTTATGGTTTCTAACGAGACTCACTTGTCTGTGGAGTTGTGTGGAACCCTGTAGCCTTCTCTGTAGCTATACCGTTGTCCTGGAGCAAATAATTTACTAGGCCTTCAGTATTAGTGAAGGTGCACCTAGCATGTAATGGATTTCTCATTCCATATGTTATAGTGCTAAACAATTTGACTTCAGTGAAAGAGGTCATCATTACACCATATTAGCATACTACAGCTACACTGTAATGCTCTAGCCTCGTTCCCAGGCACTAGCTCACCCGATGTTTCAAGCAAGTGCCTAGGAACGAGGCTATGTAATGCCCAAATGTATATTAGTGAGCAATTCAATCAATACCCAATACAATGTTTCACCTCTGTGTATAAAAGTTTTAGGGTTAACATAATGCATCATGCAGCCCTACACAGGCTTCTTAGAAACCATAAAAATGATTTTCAGTGTCAGTCCACCAGTCCAGTCCACTAGTCTAGTCCAGTGATTGTAGACAGCCACTGGCTCGAACCAATTTTGGGAACTACTCATCATGTGATCTATCTCACAGCTGGCTGTTCCTTTTCTCTTGTTATGACATGTGCAATTAGCCTGGATACGAGGCTACTCTGTATCAGCTAAATATCTAGCTAGCTATCTTAACTCATTGTACGCGCAAATAATTTACATGCTCAGTTTACCAAAGCAGAAATTGCCCATAATCAGCGTTGTCAAGTCTGAAGGTCAAAATTGACAAGCATGCTAGCAAGCCCTGGGCAGTGGCTTAAATTGTGTACATAGTGCATAACTAGGCTGGACTAGTTTATCTAAGTGGCGTATCACTGCCAAGTAAGCTATTTCTACTTGTTTGAAGCCCTTCTCTACTCCCTATACATCGTAGCTGACTCTCAATTTGAAACGGCACGATTCTACCACTGGATGCTTACAGCTCTGACTTATAAGCCAGTTTCCAAGTTATTTGAAGGTAGAACTCCTACCTCAAGTGAAATCTGGAGGCTAGCTGTTGCTTGCTGTGTTTGAGTAAAAGCTTCATGTCTGACTACCTCGGCTAAACTTGCGATCACCCGAACTAGCACCGTGTCTCCTGCCTTCCCAGAATAACGATGTCAGCCAAAAGGTGTGGTCTAGCCTCATTACTACTAAATATAAAGGGGCCTACCCCTGAGTTTCGCTATGCTTCTTAGCTTCACGGTAAACGGTGAGTTCTACTTTATGGGCCACTTTAGTGGCCTTTGCGTGGGCTAACTGGCTATTATTGGGCCACTAAAGTGGCCTCCCGCGTGCAATGAGTTAACTCAAGGTACAGCAACAAAGATGCAGTTTGAGTCTCGTTACTCATTACATATACACAAGCATGCTTCAGGACAGTGTCCATTACGGTGACATGTGCCAAATCCTTTCTTTCAGAGTTGTCAAAGAAGTTGGCCATCAAAGCTGGACAAGCTGAAATGAAACCAGCTTACCAGCAAGTGTGATGAAGAATACTGAATGTTACACTTAATTATAGCTGCTTCATGGAATTCTAACCTAATGAACACAGCTTTCCTGATAGTGTTGTTTTCCTAGACTTTCTGAACTTGAGTCAGTATGCATATTATGTGTATGTGTTGTAACACTATATAATTGTTGATCATTGGATTGATCAGAGTATTGGATTTTTGAATTTGAAATTAAGTTGTACAACCTTGTCAGAACGAATTTTGGCAGTCTTGTAACAACCTTGTGACAAGGTTGTACATACTTATTACATGGTTGTCTAAGTCTGTTTACAGTTTCATATACAAAGTACTGACAAGGTTGTGACATGGTTGTGACATGGTTGTGACAAGCATGTCCACAACCCTGTTACATCCATGTCACAACCTTGTTGACAAAGTTGTAGCATCCTTGTACAAGCTTGTTATTTCTGTATGGGAATTTAAGCAAAGCTACCATAAATTCCTGAAAAGCTGTTAGCTTTGTGCCACCATGAGACTGTTCACCAACCACAAAGTCAAAAATTGTTTTGACCACTTTGAAGTTAGGGAGGCCAGTGTAGTGCTGGATAAATTCATTTGACTTACTTTGAAGAGAAGATTCGGTGAAAGGTTTCAGACGATCAATTTCAATCTTGAGGGTACGAATTGTAGCATAGGCACTGTTCAGTTCATTTTGCACAATGGATATACTGTCACTTGTTTCCTCTGTTTGGATTTCCACAACAGACAGCGAATTACCTTCAGGTCCTGTCTGCTCACTGAGGACAGAGGTATGGGTAGCTGATTCTTGGACCTTAGAACATGAGGCCCTGGCTCTCTTCCTTTCATACCGTTCTTCACATACTGCTACTCTCTTCTTGCTGATTTTCGAGTGACCAAGATTCTGGGTTGGTAGCCAGTCTGGGTGCAGCTCTTCATGGAGGGAGGCAGGCTTGCCAGATATAAAGTGTCTTGAACAGACCCTAGCTTGGTCTATGCTATTTTCTGTCAAGTCTGCTCTGGAAATAGCTGCTAGGAAACCTGCTCTGCGTTTGGTACTTAGTTCCAATTCTCACTCGCATCTCCCTGTCCGGATCGTCGGTATTCGATAGAAGGACACGTCTTTGTCGCGACCAGATCGCTTCGAACATCCAACAACAGCACAGATCACCATCGCGTTCTTACACTGCAAAATCTGCTACAACTGTTTACGCGTTGCTAGGCGAAGTTGTGCACCAAAATGGCAGAGAGGCGTGGTTGTGACGTCACGTGCAATCGCTCTATTGGCCTCTACGGAGCTACATAAGTTTTGTTGCTTTCTCACTCAGGGGAGGGAGCTACCACACTTCTGATCATCCACGATGGAAGTACACTCATTCACCTGCCTGAAACTACAACCAGCGTTCCCTACAGCGTAACTCTCATTTTTCGACAAACCGATCTTTACACGGCACTTCGCTTAGCCTACTTCCTATAGCCATTGTAAAAATTTACTGAAAACATTTTTTTGTATCAATTTTTGACGTGGACAAAACCTTTTTTTTGCACTTCGTATCATCTATATTGTCTATTTAGGTGGTCTACTCCACAAAATCTATGCCCTTGGCCGTGTGACTATCCCACCGATTTTTCGCCAAGCTGTCAAAGTTGGTCCAAATTTTGGTCATGACACAAATTACGTCATAGGAATATGTGAACACGGCAGTGAAAAGTGCAGTCCTGTGCTTCTCCTGGCTTGCCGGCAGGCTAGATTGTCCACGAATCAGGTAAGGTGATGATAGTATGGTGCTGTCATGGTAAAAATGGACCCCCCAAAATTGGTTCCCCCCGGAACTAATTTTTCGATAAATAAGGACCCCCCGGAACTTATTTTATTGCAAAATATGGACTCCCTCTGAAAAATCTGGACCACCTCCCACAGATGAAAGAACATAGACCCTGAACATATTTCACTTGCAAAACGTGGAGCAGTGGCATATCTAGGAGGTTTCCGAGGTTTCTGGAAACTACTCAGGCCCGTCAGTTCAGCAGCACGCAATGTACTGTAGTCTCATTCCCAGCCGCACGCAACACTCAGTTCCCGCATACATTGTGCAAAGTTTGCAACGAACGCACGTTTCGAACGCTGCGTGGGGCCGCTGAGGCGTACTCAGTCATTCATTTTTCTAGATATGCAACTGTGAACTCCACTAACGTCCTTAGTAGTCACTGATTTTCTTTCGTGTGGCTGGCCTGTAGTGGGAACAAATTTTTCAGCGTGGGTCCAAATATTTCAGAAAAATTCGTTCCGGGGGGAACCAATTTTAGGGGGGTCCAAATTAAACGTGACAGTGCTATTACACAGACAATAATGTAGCCTTGAGAGTACAGTGACTGTGCCCCGGCAGGAAAGGAAATTTTCAGCTAGCTTGCCAGCCCAAGGCAGTCAGACAGTTATGTTAAACTTGTATGTTGTAGTTTACTGTCATGGAATGCAGGATAGTTTGCTCTTCAGACAATGGTACAGCTTTGCATGCAAGAGGCTGAGACTTCTACAGCCTCTAGTGAGCCTGCAAGGCAGAAAAGGAGCCAAAATCGATCCCATGATTGCATAAACATCCTAGAGAGAACATAGAAAGTGGCGGTAAAGGGGAGGGAGCTGGCTCTCAGGACCACTAGAAAAGATTTCCAAGCTGATGAAGTTATCTTCAGTTTGAGTGTGCCTAACCAACTCCTGTTTCGGTGGCCGAGGGATCATATCCCACTGCTCAATAACAGCATAGCTGACGAGGCTGTAGCTATTCGACCAGATTGTTGCCAGGTGGCTGACAATCTAGCCTGCCATGCTGGCAGGTTGAGAAGCCAGGTTGCCACTGCCACCTCAGGAAATAGAGAGATGCTGTTGGGGAAGTGTGCTCACAGTGCATTGTGGCATCACTGTTGCACCACAGCCTTTGCTGGAGGAGATGGCAGATCTAGACAGGGGAGATCACCACCTTAAGGCAAGCGATGGCAAAGATGGCACTGAATATATGTGTACAATGCAACTCCTCTAAGGTGGACACCATTGAGAGTCAGCAATGTCTCCCTAACTAAGGGGCTTATGGTACATTTCCGGTAGGCGTGGTAATTCATAATCGACACTGTTGAACACAGTGTGGCCATGTTTTCAGAGCTTTTCCTCGCTGTACGCTGGCGTGGAAGGCTAACCAGAGGCTAGTACTATGAGTAACAGCGCTAATTTAATGTTAAGTTGTTAACTTCAGCAGCGATGGTGGAAATCTTGCAGAAAGGTCAATGAGTGTTTGCTAAATCAGGGTCGTTAAGTATTGTTTGCGTACAGCTATGAGTGTGAAAAGTGTCCGTTATACAGAGTAGTGGGATGTCCGTTATTCAGGGGTTGCAAAGTGAATGGAGGGACAGTTGGGATTTTTGCAAGTGTCTGTCATATAGTAGATGTCTGCTATTGAGGGGTGTTCATTAAGCAGGGTTCGTGTACATACACCTAGCCTCGTTTGCACCTGGGAATGAGGCTACACTTGAAAGTATGTGCTTTACGTAATCATGTCATCTCTCTCCCTTCTCATGCATGCACAAACACACCCACGCACTTGGTCATGTACACACGTATATACACACATGCAAGCGCACACTCACACAGAGCACACATGCAAGCGCACACCCACACACATACAGTACACACACACATGCAGTGCATACACACACACATACACAGTGTACACACATGCAAGCGCACACCCACACAGAAGACGCTGCACACACATACATAGTGCACACACATGCAAGCACACATCCACACATGCACAAAACATGCCTGTAGTACTGTTCAGGGTTACGCAGCAGCAAATCACTGATTTTTAATTTTGTGGTTTTGTTGTGTTGTACTCTGCTAATGAGGCCTAACAAGGCCAAAGAAAAGACTCATACAGGTTTGTATACATACTAGAGCTTTGTCCATACTCATTCACAAGTCTGCATGTTGCTATGGCAATATACATGTATACTGGTAATCTTGTGGTGAGTGAGTGCAGGTAGACAAGTGTGTGCTGTGACAACTAATAAGGTGCTTCATGTGTAGTCTACACTTCATACCAATTCAACATTGATAAATTGTTTGAGGGATGTTAGCATCTTGCCAACAAATCATCTCAGTGAAGGCTTATTAGCATCAGTTCAACAGACTTCGATGTACGTCAGCAATGAAATTGCTGATACTATCTGCTACCAGGGCAGGGAGCTTCAAAAGCACTGTAAGAGATATAATACAATTCATTGTCACACCAAAACAGCTGCCCAAATGATAAGATCATTGTATCGCACTGTCATGCATTTACCAGTTGTACTTTTGGTGGAGGCTATAGCCATTAACATGTATTGGTTTTAATGGAGTAGCAGCCGTTCACAAATGCTTCCCACCGCGACCAGGAAAAAAAATGGAATCAAGTGATCAACATCCATTTTAAGAGCCAATCAAGGGATCAAGGTGACTTCTGAAATGCAAAAATCAACAGATCAACGACACTAGGGAGGCATGGTTGCCATATGCATTTTGTCCTTTGAACCACTGTAAATCAAGCCATCAATTACTTCGGAAAGGAATGATCAACCGATCAAGCACAATTTCCACTGATCAAAAATTGTGATCGTAGTTCAACAGTCGACATATAAGTGACTACCCCTTGGGGTAGCCAAGCCAGAGGACTAAGTACTCATCAGTTTCCTGCAGTATCACAGCACAGAAATGTCCAGACTGGCTGCCCTCAGGCTAGCTATCTATAATTATACATGTAATTGTATAGCTAGTGCTTGCACGTCAATGTGCTTATGGCTTTATAATCTCCACCACTCAATTCAAAGGCACATATAAACACTACAGTGGTTAATTACCTTCTCTTGGCCACAAGACGCTCCACCTCATAGAGCAACCTTCTGGGAGGTCGCGATCCGCGCTCACTCGGAGCTTACCGTGTTCACGGTTGCGATGGCCAAGCCCAACACCCAGGACGTCCGCCGTGGTTATGCAGAGCGCGGTAAAACCCTGGAGGGTGGCGTGCTCCCTTCGCTGAGGTAGAATTTACTCACAAATCACAAATGCCATAACCTTCTGTCTCTTTGCATTTTCCGCAAACTAACTGTATATTATTGGCACACGTAAAACAAAACGGAGTTATTCCGTCGACCAAGGAAGTCCGCTTGTACAACATTAATTTCTGGTAACGCCAGACCCAACCAACCCCAGGCATGTGATACTGAATCCGAGGGTTGCCAGGTTGGGTTTGGCTTGCAAGACTAGTATTGACACTCTACAGGACTTGTATTCTCTTACAAACTTGTAACTCTCTGCGAGCTAAACTAAAGTTGGTCCTAGGATAGGCAAATAGTTACATCATAAAAATATGTAACATCTCAGATAATGCTGTCTGAATTGTCCCCTTATATAAACTACGTATTATTTGAATCTGCAATAAACTAAGACCGTGTATTTCTTTCACCAGACAACTAGTCCTACGAAACTCACCAAATCAGATGCAGTTTCAAATTGGTGGGCTTTAATTGGAATTCACATGCATGCCGAGCCAGTCCCTGACGCCAGACCTAGTCTCGTCCCCAGACGTAGTCTTGTCCCCTATGGAGCGCCGATTCTTAATGCTAGCCAAGGGGGGCGACACGGAAGTTATCCAGCGCGCGCTAAATTAGCTTTAACTGGTTCGATCGAGAATCCAAGTGCGGGTTTGGAGTAGTTTGGTTCCCAGACCCTTCCTGCATGGGTGGGGCGAGAAAGGCGAGGGAAGGAAGGGTCTGGTGAATAACTCGACCCCAACGTGGATCCACGGAATTTCATTAATGTTTAATAATTGTTAGTTGCGAAGCCACGAATACTTACAAGTTTATCGTACCACTCTTAAAATGTGAAGCCATGTGTCCACACTACACATTCACACAAAATTTATTCACGACTCATACCTACTTGACATTCCCTTTTTCCCTCATCAACACTGATGGCAGGAATGCAGCCGTGGATCCGCGTTGGGGTCGAGTTATTCACCAGACCCTTCCTTCCCTCGCCTTTCTCGCCCCGCCCATACAGGAAGGGTCTGGGAACCAAACTAGGTTTGTTGTGCCGAGTTTCTCGTATAAAAACGGAGGGGAAGGCCTGGGAGAAAGAGTCACGTGCGTGACGTCAGGTAGACGTGAGGGTACGGTAGACGTGAGGGGGGCGGTGCCCGACGAAGAATCTCGAGGTCCTTCTTGTAATATCTTGTCCAAGAACTTGAGACTGTAACATTCGAAAGACAGCGTCAATACAGCTCGTTGTTAGGGAGACTCGAGGTTGATCAACGCAAAGTTTGTGAGTTACAACGATCGGGCACCGCCCCCCTCACGTCTACCTGACGTCACGCACGTGACTCTTTCTCCCAGGCCTTCCCCTCCGTTTTTATACTGCAAGCAATCAAAAACTGGAGGCGGGAACGGCCTGGGAACGAGGCTACCGAGTTTCGGGGTCACTCTAAAAGGGGATTCACATTGTTCACCGACTCTGAGGACAGAAGGCACATGATTACCACGTGACAGAATATGCTACGGTGGCCGAGAAGTGCAATGTTGGACATCCGTCGTCTGACATCCATCACCTGTCATCCATCATCTGTCATCCGTCATCTGTCATCTGTCATCTGTCATCCGTCATCCGTCATCTGTCATCTGTCATCCGTCATTTGGTTTTGGTGGGTGTGGTCATGGGTGTGGCTGGTTACTTGCATTCGCTCTTGATTTCGGACCCAGACAGAGCCGGGCTGGGAACGAGGCTATAACACAGTGAGACGCGTGAGACCGATGTGGTGATCACGTCAAACTTTCGGAGAACTAGAGTGGCAGAAGCAAACAAGAAGCTAGCGAAAGCAATCATCCGCGCACAGAGCTCTTTGGTCAGCGAATGCCAAAGCATTTTAGATGCAACCGTAGGCCAGTCACCAACCAGTGCTGCAGAGTCTCCGAGTACGTCTGCTGGTCGCAGTCTTACATCTAGCCTAGGATTAACTGGTGGTAAGATTTTCTTGTGTTGTATGCGACCTGCATTTTATGCTGATTGTTAAGGTGGCACGGTCGTCACTCGGCGGAGGTTAACGAAAACATAAACCTGGGTTACAGTCAGGACCAGGGTTACTCCTAGTTCCAGGACAAGACTTAAAAAAACATTAAAAATGTAAAAAGATGTAGGGATGGCATGCCAAAAAGTATGCAAACAAGGTAGAGATGATGCATGAAAGCAAAGGTCTACATATTGGCAAAGCCCCATCCCTACATCTTTTTCACACTACAGTTAGACAGTGCATGGTTAGTCTTTACTAGCAGTTCATGGCTGTAGCCTCATTCTCAGGCCATGCACTTTCTAGTTCCTCCCACATGGCCTGGGAATGAGGCTAATATTGTAGGTGGCTACCAAGGTTAGTAGTTTTATTGCCAACATACTACTTGTAGTGACAGTGGTACCCTTGTTATATGCCTCTGGTATAACCTAGACAGTGAGCTCGAGTGGGCTGCAGACTGGTCATAGTAATCAGTGTATAAAACTCAAGCACTCATGGACAGCGTTAATAACTGCATGGATGGGTGCAGATTCAGCTCTCGAGCACGCTGTCTAACTGCATGCAGTGTGAAAAAGATGTAGGGATGGGGCTTTGCCAATATGTAGACCTTTGCTTTCATGCATCATCTCTACCTTGTTTGCATACTTTTTGGCATGCCATCCCTACATCTTTTTACATTTTTAATGTTTTTTTAAGTCTTGTTTCTGTACTTTTTTTAATGTTAATCTCAGTTACAGTTAGACCTAAGCCTAAGAAGAATATTCCAAGTGTAACCACAACACCAAAACTTGAAGCGGCGTTGACAGTTTAGTAGTGATTCCAGTGTGATATCTGCCCTCCCTGGAGAAAAGTGTAATAATTATGGCCAGCTAGAACCTGATGAAGGGCCAACCACTCTCCGTACCAAACTTTGTGAAACCAATTTCGTGATTCAGTTGTCACTATGATCACATGACGACTGACCAGCTGCAACACAGAAAACTATCATACTGACAACAGACCATCCTAGCTTTACAGTTCACTGAAGCTGTGAGTAGGCTAGTTTGAGTGTAGCTACAAGTAGGCAGCTGAATGCAGCGCCTTACCTACGTGGTGTTCATAAACCTTGCCCAATGCCGCGGGGGAAAAAAACCGTGCCAACCATTCCCGCCCGCTCACTTGTGTACTCTCGTTTCCAGACCAATGACCGTGGTCTTCGGTCTGGGAACGAGACTTCGTGTGCGCATGCGTACAAAATTAGAAAATGGCGTCCTTCGCAACGGACAGCAGCCTCAGAGTGTTGTGAATGGCTTTTGTTGACCAGGGTGAATTTGAAGCTATGAAGACGCTGAGTGGTTGGGAAGCTGAGCGCTGTGATGAGCATCCGTTTCGTGCTAAAATCAAGGTGAGTACTTGAGCCGTTTTCGAGTTGTCGTCGTTTGACAAGTGGTCTGAACAAAGAAAGAAAGAAAGAATACGAAAAATGGTACTTTTGCTACCGCACACTTTTGCGTTTAGCTGTCTTCCGCGTGGCTTTTGGCCACTTATATGAGTCTTGCTGATCACAAAGGCACTCAAAGAGGATGTCTGGGCTCTTAAATAAGCTTTTGGCGTGTTTGTGGTGAAGTTATACGGCTTTTGCTTAAGTATTGCATATATTGCGCGTCGGCGCCATCCCTACATAGAGAGTCTACCGACTCTCTGATTAGGGTTTGCTTTAGGGCAATCTTGCTTTGCCTAATTTTAAAAAGGGTTTTAGTGGCTCATTAATATATTCATGAACCCCAAATTGCCACTCGATGGACGCATCTACACGCTCACTGTAGGTAGCATCCCAACCACCAATGTATCTCAAAACAATCTATGCCAGCTTTTGTTCAAAGCTACTCTCAAAGTCAGGCTAGACTCATGTTTGTCACTACTCTTGGAATGGACAACTTTGTACCAAAATGAATGCACATTTTTAAAAATTCACAGCTTGTCTACAGGAGGGGCTCATTCACGAGTGGAAGCAAGTATTACTAGCCCCACCTCTCTCCCTTATGTCGCTAAACAACTCACGGCTCTGTTCCACACACAGCCACCGTTCAGCTCCCTTGGCTGTCAAACTGTAGCACCAACGATAAGGCCATACCAATTTGATCTTTTGATTCACGAGTAGGGTTCACAAAAAAAGTGGGTAGGTAGGTCGAATTATATTCATAAATGTAAATATGAATCTCATTATAAGTATTGCCCTGCTCGAGCTCGATATGGTCACTTTCTCCACAGTTTCACCGCAGAGCTCTTCTGAGACCCCAAAGTGTCCGTAGCCTTCGCAGAAACTACCGTAGAAGGAACCAGGGTTGTTTGTCCTCGTTTAACTTCCCCACCAACCAGTGCAACCCACAACTCTGAAGGGATACACGTGTCAGACATCTTGTATACAGTGCCTAGCATCTCACGTGATTAATTGGTGACGTCATAAAATAATTTACGTTTATAAATCCTTTCTAAAAATAGAGTCGCCGTACTCGTGAATCAAAAGATTGCGTATTCTAGTTAAAGCCCATCCCAGCACTTGAAGCACCTGGCCACGGTCACCAACTAGGCTAGGCATACGGCCGCGAGACCTGGGCCTACTCAACAAACACAGTCTTGGCCACTGTGGCCTTTCTGCTTCTTCTAGACGCAAGCTTGCTTTCACAAGCAGACATTACGCACTACTCACAGCTACTGACACTACAGCACTCTACTAAACTCCTTCTTTTTTTTAATTTTTTTATTATTTTTTTTTTATTAAGTCGATCTAAGCTTATTTTCAAAGTTCCGACCACCACATGAAGGGTGCCGCCAGGCCACATCTTAACTAACTTAATTATAAACTGATTATTGGATGGCAATGCCGACAGGAAACGGGGAAAATCCCCAATTTTACAGACCGTGAACGGTTTGAGACTCTCAAAATGGACTGTGCGCTAAAATTTTAACAAGACAAAGAAGTCTATCAGCTTGGATTCCAGGTTTGTTGACCTTAAAAATCCAGGGTACTGTGCCACCTTAAAGTGCAATTAGTTTTGAAATACATATATGGCCACGTGTTTTCACACATCCTTCATTCTAGCATATAATTTATACGTACTGTGAAGTAAGAAGTTGCAATGACTACATTTTAGATGAGATGAAGATCATTGAGAAATCAAAAAGATTTGCTGTGGGGAGAAAGAGTTTAAAGAAGCAGGAAGCTAAAGCACTGACGGTACACATCTAGTCCTGTACTTCACACCCAACCAGCTTCATTGTGGATTGCTTTCGATAATGGAAGTGATCCACACTGAGGTTGGTTGGGTCTGGCTTGTATGACTAGTACATGTCTTCAACCAGCTTTGGGAGTCCATGTTACATGGATTAATGGTGATTTTCATTCTGTTGTAGATTGCAATATGTGAAATGATTCGCACCAAGAAGGGCGTGAAAAGGCATGGTGACTATGTGGAAGTGGTGCTCTCAAGCACAGATGATCATCATTCTACTGTGTCCAAAGCCTGTAGTGCACTTGGCCAGCCACTTGACACTCAACAGACAGCTCCCGCACTTGTTAGAGTTTCAGGTTGCAAGATCCCTGACCATCCCCTCACTTACCCTGATGGTGAGAGCTCTCATCCATGGACCATAGGCCGATACCTGAAGCAAACCTTCACCAGTCGCAGCACCATCAAACTTGGCCTAATATTTGAAGAAGTAAGTGATGTGCATGCAGCATCTTGGGATGAATGACAGATTTTGGTTTCTATGAGTCTCATGTTGTTTTATGGTTATACCCAGCTTGATTCTGATGAGGAAGGTACAGCACCTGGAGGTGAGTTATGGTGGAATGATGTATGCAGATGTCCAAATGAAATGTGAAAATTCAAACTCAAGCTATACAGTTGTTAGATATCAGGAGTGTTAATAGCATTGTGTGTATGCATTTGAAGTGCATTTATCAGCTTAGTTACTAAGTGGGCTACTGTACTGAATCTGGTGTTGATTATTTAGAGAACTATGGGTGGAAGAACTGCACTTCCTCCAAGTGAGTTGCAAAAACACAATTCAGCTAGTAGTACATGTAATAGTGCATTAACGTATAATTATAGATGACACTATTGAGGTAAAATAGTCACTGCATTCACCATCTACTATGCAGGCAAAAGAAAGAAATCCTCTGCTCATGAAGCTGTACATGCACAGACTCAGGGACTCACTGGTAGGGTGATGAAGTAATGCGCATGTGTTTACAATATGTAGACCAACTTTATAATGTAGACATTATAAGACCTCCACCAAAGTTTTTGAGATTCATATTGCTTACAAGTGCATTATTGCTATGGTTTGCATACAATCACTGCGTTACTTCTAAATAAAGCCCTCACTGAATGCACCTCACTGTTGGGTGGCCCTCTTCCTATCTGTAGAGATGTAAGTGCATGTACTTACCAACACATGAGTACAGTAGTTGCAAGGTGTTACTGTATTTGCATGTCACTTCGTTAGTAAAAGAGTGCATAAAAAAAGGGCGGCTAGAGTAAGAGCATGCAGCTTCATAAAATTTATAATTTACTGCCAGTACTACAAATGGTACATGCAACATGTAGTGTAAGTGTTGCTATAGCACATCACTGGGTGTTCTATTTTTAGTACTGTTGGTACCTGTCAAAACCTGTCAATCAGGTCAACCTTTAGACTTCTGAACCTGCCTAAATCCGAACCCCTTAATAGATGCTAATTTGATCAAAGCATTAGACATTTTGGGACTCTCACATTTTGTTAGACGTTATGGGAATTAGACATAATGGGATTAGACATTCTGGGACGAACCCTGTATTAGAGTTACACTCTCTTACTCTAGCTGCCCATTCTTTGCGCTCTTGGTTAGTATAAGCCTAGATGTTATGCAGGATGCATTTCAGGCCTTGTCAGATGCACTGGGTATGTACAAATTTGGCCTCAGGGGTAAAAGTGAACTATACTGAATGTCATTTCTTGGAGGTTAGGATTAGTGAAAAACAAAACTTTGGATAAGTGACTTCAAGGACCATACCGGCTATCAGCATATAATTACCACTTTTTCATTAGGCTAATCAGTACTCAACATAATTTGTAAGGGAGTTGTGGTTCATTGATTGTTGATACACACCTTGATTTATATAAAACAATATGTGATGACTTTGGCTATACATGTACCGCACAGGATTGATCTATCCAAATCAACCCCAAAAATTGGGCCTCAGAAGCAATCTACAATTGTCTTATTAAACCTGGGAAGGGTAGGTGGGGAGGGGGGGGGGGGGGGGTGGAGGAGGAATGCCCCCAAGACCTCCCTAGCTGGTGTGCACTTATTGGACACACCACAGTTGTTATTGTCTCTGCAGTGATGTACGCACCTGATGTTGGAAGGCTGGGACTTGACATGGCAAGAAAGGTCACCCGCACTGGAGAATGGCAGCAAGTAAAGAAAACTGAGCCGGTTTCTAACATCAATTCTGGTGCTCCATGGTATCCTGAGTGTGGTGGATATGCTGTTTGTTGCATCAGTGATGGTATGTGGTAGCTATAGTATGTATGTTTACCCTCCTTTTCAGGTGTACTCCTTTAACAATTTATGTCAGTTTGGTTCATAACAATATGGGAAAAAATGAGAGAAGGCCTGGAAATTCTTACCATTCTTCACATTGCTAAACGCATGCACTTATATCTCCAAGCAGTACTAACATACACTTCTTATCAGAAAAGTTGACTATATAGGGCTGCCTAATGGTGCCCAGTGATCCATGTTGTATTACAAATCAAAACAAATGAATAAGAAAACATGCTGTTTTGGTGTATTTCTCTACTATGTAAAACAATCCAGGTGATAGCCAGGTCATGAACTTATAATCACATCTCTATATGTAGGTGCCAACACTGTTCTGGAGTGGAGGAATGGTTTCCACGTACTGAATGATGATCCAGGTTTGTGCATGCTTATTTAATGTACTCAGCATTTTTCATCTCACAATTTGTACCTGACTACCTACAGACCTGTTCACTGTTCTTCACCAAAGTCTTTCGCCACGGACAATTGCACCAGAAACAGATGTACGTACAGTTGAGCCACTCTACTGTGTTGCATCTGGGCACAACTTGCGGTACAGATACACATGGGACAACATCATGGGAGTTGTTGGAATCAATTCCCCTGTCTGCTACGCTTTTGAGCCGGGTACTTATCGCTGTACTGTGACGAATGAGAACGGTGAACAGACTTACTCACAGTCCATAGTCGTCAGAGAAGGTATATATTTAGCTTGTTTTTAAGTAGTAACTGCATAGTCAAGAATTGAAAATACACACCACCTCTTCAGATGTGCCAGTTTCCAGTCCACAGACTAGTGTATCATCTTTTTCCTTACGCATCAGTCAAGGTTTGTTGTTTTATAAATTTTGCAGGGTTGACATTAGGTACATGTACTTATTTTTATCCAGGGAGAGACAGCAATGAATTTCCTGCTCTTACTACAACAACTTGGCAAGGTATAGCCTTGTAGAGGCCTGTGTTGTCATAATTAGTCCTTATTTGTATCAACACTACAGACACTTTCAGACACTTTCAGCAAATTGCCAAACGTTTCAACTACCTTTCAGTAGTCCACTTAAGTGTCATTGCGAATCACAGGAATTGTATTTCAATGTATAAAAAAACTTGACATGTGCACCAAAGAGAAAACAATTGAACGGCAGGAAAATAAAGGCATGGCAGCGAGCAATAGAACAAGCCTTAACACCACAACATAGATTGAACAGTGTTTGATGGAGGTCTGATTAAGGAGTCATACACATGGGGTAAGAGTCCTGGCGTATCTCTGTTGATTGAACTAGGGTCATGGCAAATCTGCTATGCTTTGAGTGCATGTCATTGCTACATGCATATCTCAATGGACTAGTGTTGATAAGAATAAGGATTAATCACTGTACATGTACAGCATAATCCATGAAATGTCTGTTATCCAGATGCCAGCGTGCCCCAGAGGAGTGCTCATAGTCCAAGTATTCATATCGTCACTTCAGAAAGTAAGTTGCAAATTGCTCACTGTGTTGTGCAGTAGCTATGTAATTAACAAGTTGAATTCCAGGTGCTGCTGCTGGTGGAAATCAACACAAAGATTGCACACCATACACAGAAAAAGTCCATCTTCACTCTTCACTTGGTCAGAAGCATTAGTAAAATGGACGTCACTCTTGCACCATTTATTGACAAACCTGTTGCTACCTTTCAGACAATGTGCGTGAATTTAAAGCTTTCGAGCTTGAGAA
This sequence comes from Agelas oroides, assembly GCA_949130485.1. Classification (NCBI taxonomy): domain Eukaryota; kingdom Metazoa; phylum Porifera; class Demospongiae; order Agelasida; family Agelasidae; genus Agelas; species Agelas oroides. The sequence continues at coordinate 11,726,738 of OX422183.1, read as the reverse complement.
GTCTACGGAGAGTTTTTCCACATTGATTGGAAAAGGAGGGTTTGGACAAGTTTTCAAGGGGATCTTTCACCATCTACCAATTGCTGTTAAACTTTTGAAGAAGGTATGCACTTGGTTATGACTTTATTGAGCGATGTACATGTATGGTTTGGCACACCTGCATAGGACAATCTTCCGGACTGTGGGCTGGATGTGAAAGGACGTCTCCACAGAGAGGTGCTCTCTCTCACTTGGTATGTCACTCTTTAGTGTCAGTCCACTTACAGTTTCACTACTGACAATATACTTTATTGTCAGGCCTTTGCACTATCCAGTTGTTACAGTGAAATAATCAAAAACTGGAAGGCCTGGCAACAAGGCTACTGACGATGAACCTTTTTCCATTCAGTTTCCAACATCCCAACCTCATTCAATTAATGGGATACTGCAGCACACCGCCTGCTCTCATCTTCCCATTCATGGAGCGGCTATCCCTATACCACTGCCTGCATGCCTACAAGGTATAAAACGAAGTTCCAGTGTTGATTTCATCTACATCTATTTTTGTTTGTAATGATAACTCTTTTATTGTAAATTTCAAGATTGATCATAGACTCGCTTGGTCGGAGAGGAAGAAGATCCTCAGTGGGTCTGCATGTGGCCTGGCGTACTTGCATTCCTCCATCCCTCCATCCCTCCATTTGTTCATCATGATGTCAAGTCGTGAGTATTCTCTTCATACGTTCATTGTATAGAGCAACTGTATCTGTATAACCGTACATGACACTGCAATTTCTCCAGGCACAACATTCTCCTGGATGCAAGCCTGACACCCAAAGTCGCTGACTTTGGCTTTGTCACACCAATGCCGGTGAATGTGGGCAGCACAGCCATTGTAACAGCTGCTGGAGCCATGACACTTGCAGGTAGCAGGGGCTACCTGGCACCTGAGTTTACCGAAGGAAGACATGGCATCAGAAGTGATGTATACAGTTACGGAGTTGTAAGTTTTAGCTGTATACAGGTTTTAGCCAAACAGAGCAAACATCTCATGACATGTTTTCTTGTTCACTGTTATTGTGGACAGGTAGTTCTGGAGACCTTCAGTGGTCTGCTCGCATATTCCGAGGACCGTGACAATGAAAAACTGGTAAGTTGGAAATTCTGAACAGCATGCCCCTTGGTTTATAGGCTCAACTCAATAGATTATCCCAAGTAACTCCCTCTTCTTTGACTCCTCCCCTCTCCTTCTTCCCTTGAGATCTCTCTGCCCTCAATTAACAAAATTGCATGTTTATGCCTGCAGGTAGACCAATGTGAGGAGGACATGGCAAGTGTGGAAACATTCCGCAGTATAGCTGACAATAAGGCTGGCCCAGTGGATCCGGATGGTGCAATGTGTTTCTGGTTAATTGTAAAGGGCACCCTACGGAGAAATCACAAGAAACGCATCCTCATGAATGAGGTTTGTATGTACGCATTTATCTGTTTGTTGTATGTGCACTACAGTAGCATTTAATTTGAACCTGTTGATCATCTAACTGATTTGGTTGCATAATTATGTTTTCAGGTGATGGACACGTGGGAAAAGAATGCAGTATGATGGAGATGTTTCCTTTGCTGTTGTCTATTAAAACCATGCATCTTAACATTGCTTCATTCCTTGAGTTTGAGTTCCTTAAAACATGATTGTACATAGTTAAATCAGGGTTCTTGTATTTATCATTATCGCATACAGTCATCATAATTTATGATGATTAATCACTTGATTACCAGTTCCCCCACTCCGGGATGTGAACATTGGGGGTACAAATACCTTAATTGTGTGTGGGTGTACCTGAACGCTCAGAACAGGAAAAAAAGAGCAAAGGTAGCATGGAACTTACTGTACGTATGTAGCTATCGGGAGAAGGGGGGAAGGGGCGAATATCATACACACCGAACATTGAGTCACATGAGAAAAGATACCATGCTAGGCTCTCCCCGTGTACACGTATACATAAATGCGTTCTGGACAGGGGAGCCAGCTGGGAACGAGGCTACATTTGGTTATACACTTAAATGTTTCACTGCATACTGGTAATTTATTTTTATTTTGTTGTCTTGCATCACATTTCATACACTTCACCTGACATTATTAACTAAGTACTTGTACACTTGGATACAGTTAAATGGTGAAATGTCTCTAAATAGATCAATGCCAAACACATGAGTTCTCAGTGCGTTGCATGTGTCAAAGAACTGATGATCAAAATGTGGTGGAGGTTGTTTTGCTTGCATCTTGGCATAATGGTAGATGCTTTCATTGATAGGTTGCAAACAATTTAGTGCACCTATAGAAATCATAATATTAATAGGGTAGATAGAATGTAATTGTTAATGTGTTGTGCTTTGTACATACCATAGTGAATGGGCATGTCGTACATGTCGTCTGGTCTTCCAGAGGGACATCTTGCCATTCTGGATGGCCGAATATGGTGAGAATTCCAATACGCAACAAAACTGTCTGCTTCTCTTTGTATGATAGGCAAGAATACAACTACCAAACACTTCCTAAAGAAGGATATTACGTCAGGCATTTCCATGTCAACAACAAAGAACAGGTGGAAATCTTAACACTGTTATGTTGTACCTGTGCACTTCATTGCCCTCATCAAACCACTCATCTCTTTCCAGGCTCTAAAGAGTAACCAATGTGTCAATGTCTATTTTATAATGCATAGCATACAATTTACCTTCAGTGTTTCAATCCACCAATGCATTTTCATAATCCTGAACTTTGACCACCATGATTCCATTCGCTAAGGATGTGTTCATAATAAATCATGCATTACAATCATAAAAAAATAATGATTTTATGTCACTGAGATATAATTAACGTCAGAGGCTAATCCAGGAATATTGTGAAAAGGGGGGCTAATATAATGGAGTCAGTTCTGCAGCGTTATTGCTGTGGAAAGCATTTACACTGAAAATATGTGAATTTTGAGTCCTTCTGCTCATATTACATATAAATAGCGCATACTATGAAGCAGTGGGATGAACTATATTGCACAACATATGTACAAAATTTTGGTGGGAAAGGGGGGTGGCTAGCTATCCTTTCCACCCCTTCTGGATCAGCCCCTGAACCTTTACGTCCAAACATGTGAACATATACTGAGTTAGATGGTGAACTTCCATATTTGACGCTCTTCTCAGCTGCCAGGTCATTAGCATGAGACATTCTAAAAGCAATCTGGTACTGTGCCACTTGACTGTTCTCTGTGCCTCGGTCCATCCTAACCATCTGAGGGCATCCTATTACACAACTGTTACTCATTTACACATTGTTGGTCTGACATTACTATATTATTATTTTATTCTAAGTTACTTAACAACGATTTATTAATGCAGCTAATTAAGTTCACCTTGTAGGTTACCAACTGCTTCCAGGTAGTATCCCAGTATGACCTTGGCATCTCTATTTGTGGTAGCAACTTTGAGCCACATAATTCGTCGTGAAAACCTTGGGGGGTAATATAAATAAGCTTTTCTCTGTTCCATCTGTACATCTGTTTATGTCTTACCCATCTATGCAGCCATGGAAACAAAATCCAAAGGCAGAGAGTTTATCATACTGGTCGATGTGCCATGTAAAATTAGGACCCTAAAAATTTGAATCAGTAAAACCAGTGAACGAAAAGTTTAGCATATGATGCAAACCTTTATAAACAACATTACCTTGCTGGAATACACTCTCCTTTTAAGCGTGTGGGTAGCACGGTGGCGAACACCCTCAGGATCAATGCTCCTCATTAGAGACATAATGCTATCCCTACACAATAATTAATTCACAGGATAACATTGGCAACACAAAAGAAATATATGTACCTGTTAACTTGTAAGTGGTACTTTTCACGCAGGCACTTCCACATGGTTCGATATCCAAGCAACGAGTTTGATGTTTGAAGTTCCCTCTGTATTCATAGTATCGTGCATGGGATTGGGGTGTACAGCAGTGTTTCACTATAAAGTGAATACAAGGTTAATAGTACCTACCCTTATACAGTTTTCTGCCACTTGCAATGATGTAACACTGACATGTGTTCTCCTTGACAAACCAAGGCGTTTAAACTGCATTTTAAGCCATCTCAAACTATAAGAAAGATATCTTTGGTATAGGAGATGTCACTGGCAGCTAGGTATTAGCTATAATATACCTATACCTGCGCTTTACTCCATGAACTTCTTGAAGTCGTGACAATATGGGAGGGTATGAACGCCAGGACCTGAAGTACTGTACAAGTAGATCTGAAGAGTAAAATTTTTTGTTCATCTGGACACCAATTTGAACAGACACCTAGCAATACTACGTAACATGTGCATACAGTTGCTCAGGCTTGCCCTCACAATGTCTTCAATTCTTACCATCAATTGAAGTCGCCATTTTTGCATAGGTTGCTAGCCTCGTTCCCAGGCTGTAAATGTACTTCAATATCGCGTTCCGGAGCGGAGGAGCCTGGGAACAAGGCTACAAGGTTGCGCATGGTCCCATAATTAGCCTCGTCCCCAGGCTCTCCCGCTCCGGAACGTGATTATGTATAAGCGCATACGCGGGGAGCCTACCCTCGTAATTTTCCTCACGTGACTCAACGCTCGGTCCGGACGGCCGGCCCGAGAGCTACATACGCGCAGTAACTTGCTGCTATACCTTTGCTCTTTTTCCTGTTGAACTGGGAATGAGGGTAAATCAAGTGGTTGACATGATGACTGTATGCGATAATGATAAATACAAGAACCCTGATTTAACTATGCACAATCATGTTTTAAGGAACTCAAACTCAAGGAATGAAGCAATGTTAAGATGCATGGTTTCAATAGACAACAGCAAAGGAAACATCTCCATCATACTGCATTCTTTTCCCACGTGTCCATCACCTGAAAACATAATTATGCAACCAAATCAGTTAGATGATCAACAGGTTCAAATTAAATGCTACTGTAGTGCACATACAACAAACAGATAAATGCGTACATACAAACCTCATTCATGAGGATGCGTTTCTTGTGATTTCTCCGTAGGGTGCCCTTTACAATTAACCAGAAACACATTGCACCATCCGGATCCACTGGGCCAGCCTTATTGTCAGCTATACTGCGGAATGTTTCCACACTTGCCATGTCCTCCTCACATTGGTCTACCTGCAGGCATAAACATGCAATTTTGTTAATTGAGGGCAGAGAGATCTCAAGGGAAGAAGGAGAGGGGAGGAGTCAAAGAAGAGGGAGTTACTTGGGATAATCTATTGAGTTGAGCCTGTAAACCAAGGGGCATGCTGTTCAGAATTTCCAACTTACCAGTTTTTCATTGTCACGGTCCTCGGAATATGCGAGCAGACCACTGAAGGTCTCCAGAACTACCTGTCCACAATAACAGTGAACAAGAAAACATGTCATGAGATGTTTGCTCTGTTTGGCTAAAACCTGTATACAGCTAAAACTTACAACTCCGTAACTGTATACATCACTTCTGATGCCATGTCTTCCTTCGGTAAACTCAGGTGCCAGGTAGCCCCTGCTACCTGCAAGTGTCATGGCTCCAGCAGCTGTTACAATGGCTGTGCTGCCCACATTCACCGGCATTGGTGTGACAAAGCCAAAGTCAGCGACTTTGGGTGTCAGGCTTGCATCCAGGAGAATGTTGTGCCTGGAGAAATTGCAGTGTCATGTACGGTTATACAGATACAGTTGCTCTATACAATGAATGTATGAAGAGAATACTCACGACTTGACATCATGATGAACAAATGGAGGGATGGAGGGATGGAGGAATGCAAGTACGCCAGGCCACATGCAGACCCACTGAGGATCTTCTTCCTCTCCGACCAAGCGAGTCTATGATCAATCTTGAAATTTACAATAAAAGAGTTATCATTACAAACAAAAATAGATGTAGATGAAATCAACACTGGAACTTCGTTTTATACCTTGTAGGCATGCAGGCAGTGGTATAGGGATAGCCGCTCCATGAATGGGAAGATGAGAGCAGGCGGTGTGCTGCAGTATCCCATTAATTGAATGAGGTTGGGATGTTGGAAACTGAATGGAAAAAGGTTCATCGTCAGTAGCCTTGTTGCCAGGCCTTCCAGTTTTTGATTATTTCACTGTAACAACTGGATAGTGCAAAGGCCTGACAACAAAGTATATTGTCAGTAGTGAAACTGTAAGTGGACTGGCACTAAAGAGTGACATACCGAGTGAGAGAGAGCACCTCCTCACGCAGTTGAACTTTCATGTCAAATCCACAACCAATAAGTTTGTCCTATGTAGGTACGCCAGCCATCCACGTCAACCAAACCATACAGCGAAATGTATACCTTATTGTCATCACAAACTCAACCAAGAACAAATACTACACCTTATCATACATCTTCACCGCAACGGGAATGCTGTTTAACTGCCCCTTGTATACACAGCTTACTCCACCCTTTCCAATCAACACGCTGAAGTTACCAGTCAATGTTGCAAGGTCGAGAGCATTGTACTCACAAAGATTAACTGCAGCTATAGATAAAACACAAGAACATGAATGTCACTGTGGTACTCATGCTGGGTTAAGTAACCCACTGTGTGAAGATGGACCAGAACTTGGTTGTGGATGTACTGATGACCTTGTGCTGCACATCACAGTGTTGGATCTATGCACAAGTGGCGTAATTAGTGAGGGTGGCATAGAATGGTAAGCTAGAACAAATGCTATATTATCCCTTTTAAAGAGCGGATGTGTCAGTTGTGTTATTGCAACATTCAACTGAAATAATTAAATGTGATGAATATTACACGAAGATTACTGCTAACCTTTTTCCTCTTCATCTGTAACAGTTACTTGTGAAAGTTGCTCTGCCTAATTACAAATATATAAATCAAAGTGGTGAACAACAGAGCACCATGTATGTTGTAAATTCCTTCACTGAGGGGATGTTTACCTGCTGGTAGCTAAGGTGACTCCTTTCCATCAATAGCTTGATGACCACCTCTGGCACTAGCACATCCATTGTGTACCCAAATTGCTAATGATGCAAGTTTGCGGCATGAAATTAATGTCATCTTCAGAGTATGATTTCATTCAATCATGAACATACCTGCATACCCTGCTTGCAAAATATCTGTAGCAGACTATGTGATATATACTCAATCTGCTCTTGTAAGAGGATGTTGCCCAGACCATACTTAAACTTCATTCCGGCTGTGAAACAATGAAGCGGTTTAAGACTATAGTTAAAGGTACAAGACATACACCTATAATGAAGTATACAAGGACGAAGCTTGATTAATATGAACTTTTTTTTCAGGAATTTGCCACAATCAAGACTGTACGGAAATGTGCACTGCGTCTATGTGTGTGGACTTTTGTATAGGGGCCACCACAACTATAAGTTGCAATGTGGCACCACTCTACATCCAGGACCAACACTATCTGGGTGAATTTTGTTACCTCAGTCTGACTACCTTCCCCCTTTGTATACCTATAGGTATGCAGAATTTGACCAAGAAAAAATGCTTATCACTTCAATATATTTCCTCATTCTGCAAAAGCAACCAAATACTGGATGGACAGAACAAGTGTAAATGAGGATTATATCCTGAATACAACCACAAAGTATGATCCTCTAGTGCTGGTGCATTTCAGCATGACTTGGTGTCTGTTAGCCTACTTTAGCAAACAAAGGGGTGTTTACCAATTGGAAGTAAAATGATATCTGGGCACCAGCAAATATTTATCAGGCCGTAAAGCTGAACGTTCCAACCACCATTGTGGAGGCAAGCCTGTGCGAGGCACTCACACTGAACAGTAAATAATTGTACACATAAAAGTAAACAGGTAGAAACAGTCACTATGTTGAGTGGAAAAACAGGCCTTTAAGCTAATGTATAATACCATACAGCGGGAAACTTTAGAGGGTGAAAACTCTTGGTTATTCGCGAAAGTGAAATTTTGGGGTGTGGCGTCGTTGGTAGCAAGCGAGCAATCCGTGAAAAGTTTTCTCCATATATTCACTAATTCAGGAAAGTTTCCTTCCTTGGAAGTTTTCCAGTATATGGTAATTTCAAAGTAACATGAAATACGAGTACATGAACAGGGAATATACCTCCACTATATTACCTCGTATCTTTGGTGGGCCAGCTACGTACATATCATGCCTCCATGACTGCACCTGTGACAAACAACATTTGTCAATCATGAGTCCCACCTCACAGCTACACATACTTTAGGTACGGTTCCAAAACTTTACTATATTCCACAAATGTACACCCAAATCCTTCCATACTAAACTCACTTTCCCTTCATGAATTCCATGGACATATGCTTGCACACTATCACTGGCCAACCAAGATCCAATGGCTTCTTCAGAAACAGTTTTCATGCTGCAGTACGTACCGGTGATGTATATAGTTAAAAGTTGTAGATATAAAATGAGTGCATGTACCAACCCAATCTACTGTTTAGTTGCTTCACAGACATCTAATACAGTTCAAGTTTTCATGATCTACAAAAAGTATAGTGGTCATTGAAGTGCGAGGTTCATGACGTGTGAATTTTAGGAAACACATGAAATACACACCAAGAGTTCCCACACTATACAAGGATGTTGGTTTAATGTTAATCAGTATAAAATGTATTCCCTCAGGAAACAGCAGTAAGGCAACATAGTCAAACACTAATCTAGCATGGCTAGCCGAGTACCCAGATACTGGGCAACTACCGTGAAATACTCAGGAGCAAAGGTAAAATATACACACACAATATAAAACCTTGACTTTTAGTAAGGTTAAGCAACCTGTTTTTTGTCCTTTGTGCTAAATTCTCCATGTCCTCCACACTCATCTACCGCCATGAAGGCATGATTATGATGACAGCAGAAAGCGCGTAGAAAGCCACACCCATGACCACACCCACCAAAAACCGATGACAGATGACGGATGACAGATGACAGATGACGGATGACAGATGACGGATGCATGTCAGACGACGGATGTCCAACGTTGCACTTCTCGGCCACCGTAATATGCTGATGCGCGCATTCGCGCGCCGAACTGAACGTATGCTGGCACTGGCAGTGTACAGGCTACGCATGCCAATATGTAGGGTTTGGCTTTGCAGAATGAAGTCTTCATGCAAGCTAAAACAAATGGAAATCACAGCCAATGTAGAAGAAAAGTACTAAACTCTCTGATAAAGTAATAATATACACAAGGTTCACTGAAATGAAATCATGCAAAATTAGCATTCAGCAATGACATAATACGCACCGCCACACTGGCCCATGGTGATCATGTGGCATTGACAATGTGCTGTACGATATTCCAAGGGCAACAACCATGAATACAAGCTACAACTAGTGCTCTATGGACGAAACCGATGTGGGCACATGGATTTTTCAACAAAACTGAAGCCGCCTGGCTAGTCAAAATTGCTTCTCATGAACAACTGACCATTAAACTAGCAATGTACAGGTCTAGCCTGTCAGATGGCTTCAGCACAGTTGAAAACAGAATGCACTCATCCTGACTTCATTCATCAGGGCTGTAGCCATCAAATTTGGAGTGGTCAGGTTAGTGGTGTGTGAGTAAGCACGCAAGAGGTAGGGGGGTCTGGGGGCATGCCCCCCCAGAAAATTTGGGGAATTTAGAGTCTATGATGTTGCTTCTGAGACCATTTTTGGGCCAAAACGATGCTTATCGGAGGCCAGATGACAGAGTTTTACATGCATGAACATCTACCCTTTCTGCCCGTTGCGCCATATAGCACTGCATGGTTTCGGCTTTCCGATCATTCGCTAATGGGAGGCTGTCTTTTCACACAATCCCATGCGGATCACGTGATAGACCTGTAGGACGAAAAGTCATTGATGAATTCTGCAAAATTATGTGTTGACATGTCTCGCGTAGCCAGACTCTCACATGAATTGCGCTTGCGAAAGGCAGAAGGTGCATGTTCCCCTTGACAGGTAAGATAGCTTTATAGATTTAGTGATATTTAGTCATGTACGTATAAATGAAAGAGGGTGGCTGATTGGATATAATGGGATGGGGACAAGGATGAAAGTGGCCAGATGTTGTAAGATGTTGTAAGAAGTCTCTTGTGTATGAATACCACAGACTTCGTCACTTTAATTGGTGCGTGATCAAATAAAAAGTTGCTGCTGAAGCAAAGGGAGGTAGCGGAAGCTTTCGCTTCTAGGAGAGATACATTCATCAGTCTTCCGATCAGCTAGGATGAGCCACGGTTACGTTTCCACAGCATAGATATTGTTGCGAAGAAAGCAGCAGATATGGCTTGAATGGTGATAAACACGTTCTACGCTTAAACTGTGGCCGATCAAACTGTTCTATTCCTACAATGGGGAGTAATTGTTTGGACAATAACACGCGTAGCTCTAGCACTTTCAGCTTCACGATCTCTTGCCAATCGTATGGTGTTGCCAGACCCCTTCTTGACTTTTCCAAAAGGGTCTGGGCACGAGACTATAGTGACCCCCCTCTATAGTAGCCATGGCTAATTATCCATCCGCCCAGTTGGAATAACTTAATCCTTTACTACGTTCATTTTGGTATGTATACACCTGTAGGTGTCCTGTTATCACAAGTGTCCAGGAGTTGATAGGGAACTGTTTCTATGTTTCTCTTTGCAGAAGTGCGGAAGCTTCATTCAAGATCTGCCTGTCGTATCCTCCCATGTGAAGACAAAATAGATGATGCTTACATGCAAGAACTCAATGCTGTTGTGTTGTATGTAGTCATTTTTGTACCTAGTCAATTTTTGTTAGCCTCAGTCTTTCTTACTCCAGTGCTTGTCAGGCATACTGCAAGAAACTAACGCATCATTAGAAGGCCTGGTTATAAGGAGGTTTTTTTTTTGTAAGTATTTTTGGTCAAATTTTACAATCAGTTGTGATTTGCAGCAACTTGCATGGTTGAATTATCAGCCTTATCCTAGATCTATGCAGCGCAGGCAGGCTACTTTGATAATTATAACGTCATGTAGCTACTAACGCTAAAAGAAGTCATCTAGCTAGTCCCATCTGCAAGAGTCTAGCCTAGGTCCACCGTGAGACTGATGTAGACAACTGACAAGATTGCGAGCGAGAGTGACTCGCCCGATCCGACTTGACTGTAGGCCGTGCAAGTTGCACTGGAAGTCACATGACCAATTAGGGAGGTACCACATGGGATTGGGTGAAAAGACAGCCTCCCGTTCGCTAATCTCACAAGCCACACCCTTCGCAGATCGTTCGGTTGAAGAACGGAAAATTGTTGGAAGACTCTGTCTTTCGCACTGTTCGCAGCCATCTCATATTATGTTGCAACATTTCACCAGGTTGTGCATGTGCGTGCCATGGGCGTTTGCCGAACATTGGCCCTATTTGGCGACGCCAAGTAAGCCATGGTGAGGGAAAAAGTGGTCCGGTTGAAACCGGACTAACCGGACCGGTGGCTACGGCCCTGTTCATAGAACCACTGTTGTTTGTAGCACTAATTCACAATTCTTGCCCTTGGAATATCATCACAGCATATTAATTGCCACTGTGATGTGACGTCATGTCTCCCTCCTGTTCACAGATAAAGGTCTGGTGACTTGATGAGCATTCGTGTTTTGAGTGCGGCCAATCAGACAGATGGCTGTAAATCACTCAGCTACTTAATTTTGTTGTCTACCAGTCTTGTGCCCAAACCCAACCAACAGAGAAAGGGTGTGGTGAAATGCGTATACAAGCTGTGTCCCACTGCACTGTACAGTGTGGTACAATCACATTGCAGTATTTTGTCAAATGATGCATTACATGACTGTTTGAGTAGCAATAGTAGTCTTGAAAATGGTGAAAGAGAGCTAGGGCATCTTTTCCGCTACTGCAGAAGCTGTACAAAACACTTCGACTATACTTCTCGAGGAGCGTGCTTACTCTGCAACAGGTAAATTCAAGAGTGCATTATTTGATATCTGGTTACATCATCCAGCTAATTGCATTCCAGTGGGACATGGCTTGTATACGCAGTTCACCAGACCCTTCCCGTCTTTTGCGGAAGTGGGTCGGGCCTGCGAGACTCCATTACATTACTGATTAAAAATCTGGAGTAAGCCCAATTAGGTATTTGGCTTGTGTCAGCAGACACTTTTTGGTGAGAGGGTGGGTTTAACTTAGCCTCGTTCCCAGGCCTCCACCCGTATTTTGTTCTCCGGTTTGTGTTCAGTATCGCTCTTTCGCTTCCGTGTATTATACTGAACGCAACAGAAGAACAAAAAATGGGTGGAGGCCTGGGAACGAGGCTAGGTTTAACTAAAGAGTGGGCAGGTACCAATTTTATACTTGAATTCTCTTTCAAAAGCTAGCAATCAGCTTTTCCTCTGAGTGCATTCCACAAACACACAAACCCTCTGAGAAGCCACCTGACCCTTCCCTGTGCATGACACTGAACACAATCTGTGCTGTGGTTGGTTTGGTCTGGCTTACGTGATCATCAGCCAAGGCATAAAGTTAATGACACCCACCATGGAGTTATTCTACCTCCTTGGGGAGAAAATGGCAATCCCATGCAACAAACTCTGCATAATGCAGAGTTTGTTGGGGTTGCCATTTTCTGCTGATAAACAATTTGGTAGCTTTCATGTAGCTTCTTCTGATCTAAACTAAGGCCATACTTCATTCGAACATCATCCCAAACAGCGATAAATGGTAAAATCGCTTCAATTCTGCTGATCTGTTGTCATCAGAGTTTGCATGGCCAAGATGCTTGAGCACTTAAAGCTGGGGTGTCATCAAGAGTATGTAGCCTGCCAGTGGCACACGTTACTTCATTGTACATACATGTGTGCCACTGGCAGGCACAGATCCCATATTTCTACCTCAACTATCAGACTATCACTTCGCAGGGGCATTTTAGACTAGCTTTACATAAATTTCGCCCTCACCTTGTGTTTCGGACACGCCAACTTTCCCTCTCTTACATACACTCGAGTAATGCATTACGTAATCACAGCGCACGTGCCTGACCTCAGAATCGGTGAACAAAGAGTGACCCCGAGTTACGGAGAAGGGATTGGAAACGCGCAATTTTTTGGCAATTTCCCATTCCGGTGCGCGTTGCGGTCACGTGATCTACAAATGGCGCTAGCGTCTTATAGCGAGCACCTGCCAGAGCTCTAGTGCAGCTTAGCCATACCTACAACTGCCGATTATCTAGCGGATTCGTGCGATTCTACAGTTCTTCGCTGCTAAAGCATGTACAGTACCTGGTAAACACCCGTAACTGTGAGAAATACAGTACATTCTACAGTGCATGGTACCAGTACTTTTACCCTTCCATTCTCTCAGCTGTTACCTACAATCGAAACATTACTGTAATGTAGACATACAGCAGTAAGTATATGTTCGATCTGTGTGGGGTATGTGCAGCTTGTAGCTGGAACTTTGCTGGAAAAACTACAAACTCAAGTACTGGTCGTGATGGCTAATCTGTATAATATTTTTGTGTAAAGCGCTATTCAAAGTTTCTTAGTTTAATCTAGACATTTACCATGTACACAGGTAACATACAGAATAATCGGAATTGTTGTTGCATTAACAGCAATCTTGGAAAAACTACAAAACCACTAAAAACGACATTATTTGCCTTCGAAAACGAAGCAACTCTCATGAGCTCCGCTGCTGCATCCTTGCAATTAAATTCCACGACTAAAATAATGCCTTGAGAGCCTTACTAGCTTGATACGTTGCTTCACGAGTTCGCAGGACTTCAGTATATGCTGTGCTGGTAGGGCAATTTCACCGTACCACCGTAACACGCTCTAGTTCCGGGTAGTGACGTCAATGCCCGGATAAATTTGACGCGTTTCCAATCCCTTCTCCGTAGGTCTATTATCTATGGTAGGCGTGACCAAACGGATCCGATATCCCAGCACGTGTCCAATAACTGATCACGTGCTCATCATACTGTTTCGCCACGCCCCCGTTTGGCCACGCCCCTTTATATCTCTCCTACTTCGCTTGGAGGGCCCAATTGGGGGTCTTTTTACCCCAATCCCATCCTCGGCACATGGTCACACCGGGAAAATTTCATTACTCCCGGTGGACAGATAGTGAGCGGCGGGTGGGCGGGCGCAACTGAAAGAACCGCTAGCGACGCTGAAAGGTTGCCTGCTGCAAGCACGACTGTGACTCTGAAGGGTTTACCTGCTTCGAGCACAGCTGGTTACTCCCGCTAAGCTAAAGACACCAAGGTAACCAACCCCGGGGTACAGTGTCAACCGCCAATCAGATTATTCATTGAGCGGCCCTGCGCCCCACCTCGGCCCGACCTCACGCGCCCGCCTCTCTCCCAGTTAACTTGTGGCACGGCGGGATACTGTTCTGTGCGTACGGCGCGCGCGTAGCAATAAATTAAGATAGCGCAATTCCTAATTGATTGAACATATATATGCGCATGTGCTATTCACTTTGAACTTTGAACTCACCCATTACGTACACTTTTCCGTCTAATGTGTACCGCTCAACCATCATACAAGTGCCATACTACACTACGCATGCGCAATGCACGCTCCACCCACACGAATCACGTGAGGGGGCATGAAACGACGTGAAAGTATTGAGACCCGTACTAGTTGGGGCGAGCGCAGCGAGCCCCACACTTGTGGTGAAAACGGAAAATTGTTTATATATATATATATTATGTATATATATATGTCAAGAGCGCATAAGAACGGGCGGCTAGAGTAAGAGCGTGTAACTACGTAAAATTCGAAACCGGGCGGAATTTACCGCCAGTACTAACACGCACTGCGCACGCTACGTTGACATAAGCCCTTATGCATTGTTGCTAAGCGTACACGTGACCGGATGTTCTATTTTTAGTACGGTTCAATAATTTTGCCCGGACTACGGGCTTCTATTGGAGTTACACGCTCTTACTCTAGCCGCCCGTTCTTATGCGCTCTTGATATGTATATATATATGTAGGTATGTTTGGTACGTGCGTATTCCGTATATGCATTCTGCCTTATTTGTGCGCGATGCAATATTTCCGCATTGCACATTGGGTTCATGTAATGCGGCTATCAATACTATGCCCCACCCCCCCCCCCCCCCCCCCCCCCCCCCCCAGTGCGGGCTTGGTGGAGGAAAGGTGGGGATTTGACAATGGAAAACATCAACTTCCCCACCCAAGGGTGCTGTCTAAATATCAAATCCCCACTCAACCCCTACCCATTTAGGTGGGGTTAAGTGGGGATTTGACACCATTCATTACATTTTTTCCCCTTCACAGGTCCTCCAAGATTGAAGACTTTTTGTACATATAACACGTACCCTAGTATACAAACATCTGTAAACACTTATACAAAAATAGCAGAACATTTATCTTCAAAATAATACTTCAGTGAACAGAACACTGTGGACACACAAAATTATCAGGTACAGAAGTAGGGTTTACCCCAACACATTCAAAGTGGAACCAGTTTGTACAGGTATCACATCCGATCCAGTTCTGAATTTCCACTGTACAGTCTGTGTACCCTTCTCCACATACACAAAAGTATCGTGCTTCTAATCGACTCTTCTTCTGAAGGCGTGTTGCCGAAGCCTTTTCTGCACCTCGTTTCCGATTAGCTTGAACAGTCTGTAGGTGCCCAAGCCATATTTCCACCTCTCCAGGTGGCAGAAGTGTTGCTTTAGACAGCTTTTGTATATCTGTGTCGGAAGGCTCTTTTCCCTTCAGATCATTGAATGCCTCCTTTATCATCTGTGAGGGAGACTTACTCAAAGGCGAAGCAGTAGAGTGTACAGCAGATTCTAGCGGCAAAAAGTGCCCATAGCAAATGCGACTCTGGCATTTTGAGCAGTCTGTATTTCCCCATGGACGTGACTGGTCAGGAATTGGTAAAGGAAAGTAGTGAACTGAAGGACTACCAGGAAACCAGGAGGGCAGTTGCACTTTTTGGGCACAAAACGGATGCTGGCAGTTGTCAGCATTGCAACACCTCAGGAAAAAAACATACTACAGTGGCAAATTAGGAACAGCATGTCTATTCCTCACATGCCATACCTTTTCCATGAAAGCCCATCTTTCAGGTTTATCTCGCTTTAGTTGTGCCTTCTGGAACTTTGTGCCCTTCAAGAACAGTAACACATCAGTGCGTAGTTCTTGATTAGCAGTGCTATCTGGCCCCTTGAAGAGTTGGATCTCGGTATCACCACACGGAGCACCATTAGTTCGACTGATGTAAATCTCTGTAGCTTGATCCATATTCCTTTGTAATCGTTCCCGGTCTATTTCTCCAGTTTCAGGGTTAAAACAGGTGCCATGGAGATTAGAAGGGATGAAGAGGTTGGCGTGTGCTAATGCTAAGCAACCGTTTTGTAATTCAACACGGTTTAAGTAGCTTGCACCACTATTCCTCGATGTCACTAGGGTAACTACTGTGGGTCTTTGTAGGTGATGGAGGGTCCACCAGAATTGAATTTCCTGGTGAGAGGGGCCTTCGTCTGTCGCCCCGTCGACCCGAATGCACTCAATCTGCTTTGGCTGGTTGGTCAATGGGTTCACAAAGGCCGGTTTGATGCTTGTGATACTCTCTAACATCGATAGGTCTGCAGCATGCTGTGCAGCATTCTTGGAGAATACCCCTGCTCCTTTAACCACACCGGCACACAATTCTCCAGTAGTGCTTGTGCCTGTGAAGTTGTAGCTTGTCGTTTGTAGAAGGGATGGATAACTGTTTACATAATCAGTGTGGGTGGTAAGGATTTCCTTGCCACGCACAACAGGAGTGCGATGGAGCCGATGAGTCGTGAGTGTGTCAAGGCGAAAACCTGCAGCATCATCACGGTTTATATTGACAATGTTAGTTCCGTCAGTGTACTGAAGGTAGGCCAGATTCCTATAAAGTGCTGCACTCTAATGATTGTCAGGGTTGTACCGGAGCTGAAAACCTTTTCTTGCACGACGTGATGTGACTTTGGCCACTCCTTTGTAGCGAGCAGCAGACCTTCTTCTACGGTTCCTAGCCACACATAATTGAACTACTGTTCCATATGAAAACTTGTGACTGTAGACTTGTTCCAGGTGTTTCTGGATCCTGGAATAGGTGACTTTTTCCTTTACTTGTTTGTTTCCATCGAACGTGAACACCTCGGTTCTTCGCCAGGCGTCTACACCCACGCTTCTTTCTTCAACAAAGCGTTCGATCTCTTTTCCAATATCTGGAAACTTTGCAAGGATTCCCACCGTTTTCTTGTTTCGTTTTCTCCCCAAGTAGTTCTTTTGAGCCACAGCTTTGGCACGATCTCTGCGGCACTTGCAACGGATGGCGGCAATCTTCTTCTTTAACACAACTGCTGCTTCACCACCAGGAAGGTAGTCATCTGGGTTGTCACTGTCCGACTCAGAAACAATATCGCCATTTAATGCAGCAGCTTCTCGCACTTGTTGAGGTGCTTCATATTTTTCTGAGTGGAGATAAGCTGCATGCGATTGTTGCAGCAAACGAAGTTCATGCTCACTGAAGTGGGAGCTCACAAGCTCATAATAGCTCTCAAGACAGTTAGGGTCAATGTCCATTTCCTCAACCGTGGATACAAGTTCAAACCAGTTGCATTGTCTTGTCTTTAACACAGCGAGCATCTTTTCTAAGGGGAAATTGGCTATAGACTCAGGAGGAAGTTCAACATCTGCGCTGTCCACATCTGAGTCTGTCTCAGAGGAACCTGTGCTTGATTCAGAGTCATCCTTGTACTCGATACCAAATTGAGCCAAAGTTGCTTTTTCTTGTACATTTGCAATGCTCTCATATGCAGACCGAATATCTTCAATTTCCTGAATGACATTTTCAACACCTTTCACTTTTTTGGACACTCCTTCAAAACCAAAATGTTTTCGAGCACTGGTAGCAGACAGACCAGAAGCTACTATGGCAGTGTACCGAATGCATTCTCGCTCTCTGTCACTCCTAGCTATGCTGAGAACACTCTGAAGTTGCTGCTTGCTCATAGAAAGCTTCTTTGTGGACTTTTCTAAATGAAAAGCATTGAGCAGTCGAAGAAATTGTTGATAATTCACATTTGGAAAGTGCTCAAAAAGGTAAATTTCTGAGAGACCACTTTGCGGCTGTCCAACTCGTAATGCTACCAGAGGCAGCTGTAGCAAGCGACGCTTGGCACTATGGCTATGATAAGCAACATGAGGAAATGCTGACCTGAATGCTTGGGACAGTTGAACAAAGCCATTTTCAATAACCTTTTGGGCAACACTCAACAGTGGTGGGCACATCAAACAAGAAGGTGTGTGTGCCATGGCACAATACTTCGGCAAATTAGTAGCAAAATCTGAAAGTGAAATATGCTCACAACTACAACAA
Organism: Agelas oroides; assembly: GCA_949130485.1. Lineage (NCBI taxonomy): Eukaryota > Metazoa > Porifera > Demospongiae > Agelasida > Agelasidae > Agelas > Agelas oroides. The sequence continues at coordinate 11,708,368 of OX422183.1, read as the reverse complement.
CTAATGTCACTACTGATACACTGGAACATAGATGCCTTGGTGAAGTTACGTGCAATGATTGCTAGAGGATCAGAAGGCCTCCCTATGCAGCCAGCTGACTGTTCACAGGGAGGCCTGAGAGAAAAACCGATTCGTCACTGTTGTCTATCACAGGCTCAGTGTCATCTTCTGATTCGATTTCAATGCTATCTCTTGTGACAACCTCACTTGTACTTGGAGATGATAAGGGGAACTCCCCCTCATCGGAAGTGGCCGTACCAGCTGAACTTCCAGATCTCCTTCTCTTTTGAGCCTTTCCCTTACTTCTCTGGTACCACTTTGCTTTTCTTTCTTTTTCACGATACTGGTTGAATTCTTCAGAGAGCTGGCGCCTTTGCTGCTTGACAATTCCAATTTCATGAGTGATTTCTTCACAAAGCTTATAATTTCGAACATTTTCAGATTGTTGTCGTCGCTTTTCTTTAAAACTGATCTGTTGGTCAAGGTTTGCTAATCTTCTTCAAGAGCACTGATTCTCTTTTGCCTCAATTCGGCATTGATCTTCACCCGAGAAGGCCTTGGAGTGTCATCTGGTGAGGCAAGCCGCTTTGATCGTGACTTTCCTTTCACAAAATCGTAGCCACCCTCCATAACTTTCTCTCGAGCCAATTCAAGCAACTCTCCACGTCTGCACAGCAAAGATGGGTTGCTCAAGGCAAGTAGTCCTGCTTCTTCATTCACTTGCTTTTGATACTTGGTAAGAGGACGACTCGACTCTTTTCTAAAAATTTTTGCATTCTCAAGCACAGACTCTCTCTCAGCAGGATTAGAAGGTCCAGGAGTATTATCCTAAAGGTAATGATACAAACTTTCTCAGTCACAAATTAAACATCACCAGTGATTAATTAACATTCTCACCTGTTGGGAAGTCGTTTGCAATCCAAGAGTCCTGTTGGTAGTACAAACAAGTCGACTCTGCACAGAGTGGGCTGAGACACTAGGATTGGACTGCTTTGCAGGGGAATTTGTTGGGGTGCTTGTAGCCTACAAAAATGGAAAGGGAAGGGAGGGTGGGAAAGTGAGGGAGCACAGGAGGAGCAGAAAAGGGAGTAGGGATGGAGTGGGTGGAGTGTCAATTACTACACGTTGATGCAACCAGTTTCACTCATAGTCCAGGCATAAATTTTGCAAATATGTACACGGCTAATATCCCATTACAAAATTGCTCAAATTAGACCACTTCAGCAACATTTCGGTACACAAGCACAGAGATTTACGTTGTGAACTGTACTTGTATGAGCTGTCTAACTTGCCTAGCTGGGTAATTTTTATGTTCGAACTGACACAGGCAGAACTAGTATCCTTTTTGTGCATACAGTGAAACCCCTTACACCTAAACTTCAGAATTTGGTAATCATTCAGTCAAACATATGGTTCTGCATGTACAAATCATCCCCTGATTTACAGACACTTTGATATTCTGTAAAGTGGGCAGGTTTTCTGGTGCTAGCAGTAACTAATCTATACAGATTTACTTGATATCGCAGAGACTTATCTAGCTCTTTTGCAACATTGTCTGCCACCAAAGCCAGATTCGACTACAAGTACAAGCCTTCCCCACCAATGTACAGCGAGGGAGGAAGCCGTGGTGGGCCACTTTAGCAGGGTTCTACTGTATTTACACAAATGAAATGACTGGAAAGAACTGAGCACTGGAAATCATGTTAACCTTAACCCTTACCTAGTCTCGTTCCCAGACCGCATTTTTTGTGCCCGCCGGAAAAATAGGTCCGGTCAACTGCCTATTCCATTTTCGTTCAAGTGCGCCGGAATGCTGGCGCATTGTTCATTTTTAATTTAACGCTTGATGTCATCGAAGATTGCATTCCACATTGCGTGCCAACGATCTACTAGCAAAATGGGCATTGATCGGGCAACCCTAGCTGCCGCATATAGACTAAGCAATTGTATCTACTGAAAGGAGCACGAGTAGGCTGTCTTGAAGTTTGCTGTTTACTAGAGCACTTTTGAATTTAGAATCCAGTTGACGTGACATCACAGTGATTTCAAAATATTGGAACCAAAACGGTATAGGCAGTTTACCAGACTATTTTCCCGCTCAGCAAAAAGTAGTCTGGGCACAAGACTAACCCTTACCCTATCTATGCCCTACCATAAAAGCTTTAATTGAGGTGCTTCTCTAATGAAAGCACCCTTTAGACTGGAAACCAATTTTTTTCCGCTCTAATGCGGGCACCCTTTGGTTGCATAAATATTTTTGGGGGAGCTTTCGATTTAGAGAGATTTAGCACCAGACTCATGCAACTTTCATGATTACTAGTTTCTTTGACTGTTGTTGAATAATTTCTACTTTGCTCACAATAGCAGCAACAATCAAGGCGTACTTCAAGCCGTACTTCAAGCCTAGTCCGCATCCTACACCTTCACCTTGGCCTGTTGTAGCTCGGCCGTTGTAACTCTGACTGGAAAGGTCTCAGTTGTGCTCTAATTGAAAGGTGCCTCTCTAAACAAGGCGTCCCTAAGAGTCTGAAGTAATTTTTTCGCTCCGAACAAGGCGCCTTTGCAGATCGTAATTACTTTTTATGTCACCTTAACTCTTTACCCCCGACGCGCATGCGCAGAAATCAATCTCGTAGCCACGAGACAAGATATTGAAAAATGGCGATTTTGTATCATGACGATTGATAGCGTTATATCTTGTAAACTAGCTGAGTTCACAGGTTGATAGTTAGGCTTAGTTTAATCAAAAACTAACCTGCTTTACTCAGAAAGTAGTCATACGAGTTGATAGTGAAGTTCGACTAAGCCAGAACGGATGAAAAGCGGGTACTCGCTATCCATTGGAAATGACAGGAAATCCGTGGCCAAACTCCCAGCGAAGGTACGTTTTCATTGTTGTTTAGATGATTAGCTAGAAACAATTCTGTAGAACCAGTTGTGCGTAGGATACAAGCTGTTCTGTGACAATGCTAGGTTCAACACGGTCGGCACCCAAACTTCGAACGCGATTTCCGGGGAAAGTCCCTATGGGACACCCCGCCTAATTATGCTTCGATCGACTCCCTGTGGCTTATAATAACTATGTACTAATTCAAAAACGCGCAGCTGTGACGATAAATAGCCGGAAGCTAACTCGGGCGCATACGGGCGCTATCGGGTTTAAAGGTTGTCAAAATTCCGGGCGCATACGGGCGCTATCGGGGGTAAAGGGTAATTAAAGCTTTTATGTTAAAATGCTAATTCAATTTTCAGTTACATTCTTTCCATTTGATATATAGCACAAACAATTCACACATGTTTTACCATTGGCTCAGAAGGTTCCTCTAGATGGACCTTGACAATGGACTGCGTCTCCACCTCACTACCTGGCAGCAAGTCAACAAACATCCCCCCCCCCATTTCTCACTTTTCACCTGCACAGAGAAACATAGCCTTTCACAGGCTTCCCACAGATATTTAATTCAAATCTAATTAAATATCAATTTACAAAACGTGCATAGACACGCAACACTCTAAAAACAGCTATGATGTACATACACATGCACAGTCACTATGAAAAACAATGTAGTGTACCTGAATAACGAATTGGTAGGCTTGAAGAACGCTCAAGTCAGAAAACACCTCGCGTATTGCTTTTTCCAATACCGTCAAGTCATCTGCATCATCACTCGGAGAAAATCGAACTTCTCTCGTTCGGCTTTGTAGACACACCAAGACCACCTTCTCCATGTTCGGTTAAACAGCGTATACTCACGTACGAATCGACTCACCGAACGATCACGTCTGCCTGGCCTCACATTTAATAAAACTGAGCATGCGCACATCAAATCCCCAGTTAACAACAAATTCCCCACCCCCGGGGCGGGGTTTACATGGCAAATTCCCATATAAGCCCCACCCATTTCCCGCACAGGGGGGGGGTGGGGCAAAACATTGATAGCCGCATAATACTGCTTGCTCAAGAGACAGGACTAGAAAGGCTGAACAGTGGGAGTCAACGCAACAGGGATTTGAAAACAGTGAGGAAAGGGTGGCACTACTAGCGAGACCGAGACTGATTATTGACGGCGTGCTTCGTGACTCTGCCACAAGCGGGGAGTGCTCAGTGTACAGAGCGATCAGCTTGTGAGAATTCGAATCACAGAGGCCTGCGTGACTCGATCAAATATGAGCAACAGCTAGAGAAGAGCTTGTGGAACTCCATACGACAACTCCAGTAATTGTGCTCAGGAAATGAGCTGACAATATAGACTACATCAAAAAAGACCTGGCTCCATACTCCATAGCTGAGAGAATCCTGATTCCACAGCTCTATGGGCTCAGCAAATATCCACTATATAGACATGCACTTGAGGAGACAGTGCCGAAATGTGGAGTCACAGGAAACCAATGGAATATACTTGTTCGTACTAAGCTGTTGAACCCTCACCCTTGACTTGCAACTCTTCAGGCCAATTGCTTGGAGACTAAATTTGTTGCCTACAGCTGTAGCTACTACCCCACTGTAACGACACAGAGTGTGTACACCAGACCAGAGAACGAGTCGTCTCCAGCAAATGAGCTTTGCGCAACAGATGAGACTGACCCATGAGACTCCGGATCAGAGAGAGGCCCGTCTCGAGCAAATGAGCATTGAGCAACAGTAACGACACAGAGTGTGTACAACGAACCCAAGATGAGCCCATACCCAAATTATTGTTCCTTTGAACACTGACATACATTTGATACCCTAGCCTCTTCCCCAGGCATTTTCTGCCTCCAGTTTTACAGGCTACAGTTGGTGGGGAAGACCTGGGAATGAGACTATTGTTATGTGAGACCATAGATAATAGAGACATCTCTATTACCTATGGTGAGATGTATGCAAGTGGGAAAAGGTAGTGCTATGAAACGCTAATGCACCATGCAACTCCCTCACGCTCGCCCCACAATGCACTGCATTCCCCTAGTTATCGAACTTTTTGTAACCAAAAATAAAGTCGTGGAGATTGATTTACAACTAGCGAAGACAGTGAAACTACGCACAAATACCTTGCGAAGGGCGACTCGAAGCAGTTTTTGCGATATCGCCTTCTGTTGCAATGTTACGTCCCGTTGTTTCAAGGAAATTTGATAAGACAGTAAATTTTTCTCATTTAAAACTTTCTATTTCGAGTACCATTTACCGTAGCGGCAAAAACGTTTCGAGCCGCCCTAGAGTTTATTAATGCGCATCTCCAACAGCGAGATCAAGTCGCTAGCGAACTTCGTACTGTAGATATTTGGTTAATAGTCTGCAGGGACACTCGTGTGCTTACTGTGGCTACAAAGTGAGCTATTTCCACGGCTTTTCCTGTACACATTCATTACCCTCCCTGCTTCATATTCAGTAGGTTTTGTTGTGCTGGGATAAATTCTGTACGAAAAATTTTATATTTCATAAACCACGCCCACCGGGACTATCCCGCCACCTTAATCTGTTTATATGGTACGCGCGTATTCCGTATATGCATTCTGCCCTATTTGTGCGCGATGCAATATTTCCACATTGCACATAGCCACATCTAGCCTCGTACCCAGGCTCTTGGTGGGCGGGGAAAAGAAGAGCCTGGTATCTACTGTTCGCGCATGCGCGTAATTATCCACTTCTGAACACGTGTTCAAGCAATAGTGGGAGGGGAACGCGTAATATGCATCCACGTGATTGATAGTGTGACGTATTTAACAAGTATACTAGTATAGTACCGCTCAGCGTAGAGCGAAACAACTACACTACAACTAGCGCTACACCGCCCTGATTTGCTATCAGTTTTTGCTAACTTACAGTCTATGACAAACGGTAACACTTCGTATCACACAGACTTACCCGTATTTCCCCAGCAAGCGTCCAGAATGGAAGCTACCTGTACTGTCATGAGACACATATCAGAAGTACCTAGTCGTTGGAGGGCGCTGGAGAACGAACGATCGAAAGAACTCCATCGTTGGTCAGAAAATGTGCGGACGGTGTAGCGGTAAGTATACGTTATGACGTCACGGTTGTACGGATATAACACGATAGTTCCCGATTTCCCAAGATTTCTGGGAAATTAAGCGCATGCGCAAACAGTGGATACCAGGCTCTTTCTCTCCCCGCCCACCAAGAGCCTGGGTACGAGGCTAAGCCACACCTTGCTCAAGAGACAAGACTAGCAGGATAGAAAGGCTAAACAGTGGGAACCAACGCAACAGGGACTTGAAAACGGTGAGGAAAGGGAGGCACTACTAACGAGACCGAGACTGATTATTGACGGCGTGCTTCGTGACTCTGCCGCCAACGGGGAGTGCTCACTTATACAGAGCGATCAGCTGGTGAGAATTCGAATCACAGAGGCCTGCGTGACTCGATCAAATAACCCTCGCTGAGCAACAGCTAGAGAAGAGCTTCTGAAACTCCATACCACAACTCCAGTAATTGTGCTCGGGCTGACAAATTATATAGACTGCATCAAAAAAAAGACCAGGCTCCATGCATACTCCATAGCTGAGAGAATCCTGATTCCGGATCCACAGCTGTATGTGCTCAATGAGAAGACAGTGCCAAAATGTGAAACCAACTTATACTTCTTTTTACTGTTGAACTCTCACCCTTGCAACTCTCCAGGCTGCCTCCAAATGCTAGCAGGACAGAAAGGCTGAACAGTGGGAACCAACGCAACAGGGACTTGAAAACAGTGAGGAAAGGGAGGCACGACTAGCAAGATGGAGACTGATTATTAACGTCCTGCATGAAACTGCCGCCAACTGGGAGTGCTCAGTGTAAGACACAGCGAGTAGCTTGTGAAAACCCGAACCAGAGAGGTCTGCGTGACTCGATCAAATAACCCTCACTGAGCAACAACTAGAGAAGAGCTTCTGAAACCCCATACCACAACTCCAGTAATTGTGCTCAGGAAAAGGGGTGACAATATAGTCTGCACCAAAAAAGGCCTGACTCCATATCCCATAGTTGAGAGAACCCTGGTTCCACAGCTGTATGTGCTCAGTAAATAGACCATGACTTGAGGTAGACAGTACCAAGATGAGAATAAGTTGGAGTAACAGGAAACCAATGGAATATATACTTGTTCATACCAAGATGTTGAACCGAAGAGGCTAGGATATCAAATGTATGCCGGTGTTTGTGGAGCAATATAACTTGGGTATGTGCTAATCTTTTGTTCATTGTACACACTCTGTGTCATTACTGTGAAATGGTAGCTACTGCTGCATGCAACAAGGTCTCAAAGCATTTGGAGGCGGCTTGGAGAGTTGCAAGTTAAGGATGAGGGAAGACCTGGGAATGAGACTGTTGTTACGTGAGATGTATGCAAGTGGGAAAAGTTAGTGTATATGGAACGCTAATGCACCATACAACTCCCTCACGCTCGCCCCACAATGCACTGCATTCCCCTAGTGTATTTAACTTACAGCAGCGCGACGGATTATGAATAGTTATTAAGGTGACGTAACCGGAAACCGTTTCAAACCGGGTGAACTTAGACTATACCGAGGGAAAAAAGTGGTCCGGTTGAAACCGGACAAACTGGATGGGCGGCTAAGGCCCGAGACAAGTACAAGCATTCAATATACCGTAATTCAATATACTGTAATTATTCGAATACTACGTATGATCCAATTTAACATAAGGAAACTGAAAACATGTCTCAAATTCAACCATATTGTCCAGGGACTCAGGCTTATGTTCTGTCTCTCACTTCATGGTTTCCTGCTGGCCCCATGTCACTCCTTTGAGGCACCTTTCTTGCATGAGGTTTTGCAGAGTTTCATCATACAGGCACTCCTCCTCTGTTTCTCCATCGCTCTCTGTCTCAATTTCCGAGTCGGCTCAGCAGGTTGTTTGGCGGGTAGTTCCATCCTTTCCTGTGAGTAATGGTACACTGTAAAAAATTGGAGGTTGATTTAACCCAGAAAAGGTCATCTCAGTTGCAGTCTGATTCATCTAGGTCCAGGCAGTGGCCCACCTCCTTTTGCCAGGGTTTAGGGTTATACCCCTTGTCCAGTGGAGGTTTATAATGAATTCGGTTGCAAATGAAATTCAATTTGTTATTGCATGTTTGTGCCAAAAGGGGGCGGAACTCTCACTATATTCATGTAGTATTGGATTGACTCTGAAAAATATTCATGCACTATTGGCTAACCTTTGGGCAGTATTTACGTGCTTTTATGCGAGTATTCATGCCATATTGGAACTTTGAGTACACAAACACTGTAACCCTACACTGTGGTAAAAGTGGGAGGTGGTATAGATCCTGCAACTGAGGTAACCCATTTTAAACTGAATGATGAATCCAGACTGCAACTGAGATGACCTTTTCTGGGTTAAATTAACCTCCAATTTTTTACAGTGTACTCATTGTTCTTGATACCACAGCTTTTATCCTAAGCTAGAGACATCGAGACACTTAGGGATGCCAATTTTCTGCATGGGGGAAGTCAAAGTTGGAGTCATGTAATCCTAGGAAAATTGGAATGGGGGTGCAACATATCCTAGGATTATTGGAACGGAGGTGCCAAAAATTAGGGGTGCTGATTTTTTTTGTGACACCGGACCAATTTCCCCCTGTTGTCATAAATTGGGGTCCCCTTGAGATTGGGGCCCCCCTGCTCTAATCTCCCAGTAACATGGGCCCCCAGCATGAACCTGGGGCCCCCCTTTATAAGCATTTGGTTTACCATCTCTCACCCTCTTTCCGGAGGGTGAGAGATAGTTTGGCTTGATTGGGATCATCTGCAGAAGAGGGGGACCAGGTACGGCTGCAATATTACGTCTGGTGGGACCAGTTATTCTGCCAAGGATGGTCTGGGCAGGCCCTTTTTGAGGGGAGACCATCCACAGCGTGACAGGTCTAGTTGGCTCTGATTCACTTTTTGATCAGGAACCACAGTTTCCACGTGCACCCCATGTTGCTGGTCCTTTAGTAGTTCCAGCTGTGACCCTACTGCATGCCAATGATCAATCACTGGGAAATTCTTGTCAACTACGTATCCTGTTGGATGTACTTACATAAAATTATGTAAAAGTTTGTTACAACATAATTATGTAGCATGTGCCTTGCATGCAATGTGTATCCCTGCATGAGCTGAGTCAGTGACAGTGAACTCCAGTTAAAGCAGGGTTAAGTTTAAAATATTAGTTATACAGAAAGGCGAGAAGAAGTTCTGCTATGAGTTGACATACTGTTTAATCATTGCACTCAGAATCAAAGCAGTACTTGAATGGTAAGTTAACTCATAGTAGAAATTGTCTCTGCCTTTCTGTCTTCTTATATCAATACAAATTATAATAAAATCATGATATTGTAGCTGTTCCTGTCAAGGCTCCTTTCTCAAATTTAATTTGGAGATCACTACACCTGAGTACAAAAAAAAAGGAATTTATAAAAAAACTACAAAACTAAAAAGTTTTAAACTTTTCCTTCTGAGCCTGCTATTTGGTGGGTTCATTTATCAGTTTGGTTCCACCCTTCCTTCCTGCCTTCTCAGATACCAAATGCCGATCGGGCAAACTATGCTGACATAAATGATGATGATACCAGGGACAAGCAATCCCAAAAGCCTTACGTTGTGGTCAAAACCTGAAAGAAAATACATAAAATGTGTCATCATTAAATACACACTCCTATTTACCATGCACCACACTTACATTCACTATTAGTAGGTAACTAACAGGCAATCCAAGTTGTGAAACCAACTAGACTGAGCTTCCCACATTACTTGTATACTATGGTACAGGTTCTACTCACCCTGGTCAGATATCATAATGTTAGGAACTTCCAGTTCCAGATGGCAAAGATCAACAACTCCATCAAAGTTAAATGAAATGTTGAATATAACTGTGTAGTTCTCTCCAGCTGTGGGCTCAGGAAAGTCATCAATGCCTACACTGATCTCTGCTTGACCATTCTCAAAGTCACATGAACTCTTGTCCCACATTTGTTGAATGGTATTGTTTTGTCCACTAGCAGATTTAATTGTAATGCCAACTGAACCATTGCAGAAGTTGATACTCAGACTCAGCGGTAGTGGGTTAGTCGGTTGCAAAATTTTAAACCTGACTGAAGATTCACTTTGATTGATGTAGTGTGCAACTCCTGTTATGTTTTCTGCTGAAGATTTAGCTGTATGGATAAATATACACTAATGAAACTTAATACTTAAAATGGAGGTACATTGTGCTTACCGACACATAAGCAGAAATCTCTGTCACCTATAATTATAATGAAGATAAATGATCATTCATGGAAATGTATAACAATTAAGATTTTTTTTTCAGTACCTACCATTCACTGTCACTGTAGGGCTGGGTTCACTTGCCCCAGCATCACTATGAGCAGTGATGCTGAAGTTAACTGGTTGGCAATGATCAGTTATGTTCACAATATCACTGACAGGTATTAGCTCACACAGGTCTGTATTTATTATGTTTGTTTTATTGCATGTGCTTGTGACTTGGATGGTCCATGCAGTGATGGGAAGGTGTGAAAATGGAAGTTCTTCCACACACAGGATGATGTGTGTTCCATTGAAATAGAGGCAAGGTTTTTCCGGTTGACTTGGTGGAGCTGCAGTAATGGCAAGACAAAAATAAGCTACTAATAATTTAGCTATCTATGAATAGCTAATACTCTTCTGTACCCAGCTTAGGCATTGAGGGGAGTTTCATTTGATATGCAACGATAATCACAATATTCATGTGTTGGAAACATTTGTGTAGTCACTTCAAACTTTTAAGCATTCCACTCCTGTCTTCATATTTGAGATATATAGTGACACAATGTGCATACTTTCTTTTTTACTTACTTGCCACTATGAGTTTTGATGTTGCTGCTACTAATGAATTGCATCAAATCCACAGCGTGAACCATAACAAAAAGCAGTATAAAGAGTTTCGTTCATTGTTGATGTTACTGTCGTTTGTAGACAGAGTAGGGAATTGCTGCATTCAGTGTAAGTGTAGTTCATGCCTTCCAGTATGCTCTTGTCACTTCGCAATCTGTAACACTGTGAATTTGATCCTCCAGGAGCAATACAAAATTCACCCAATGTGTTACAAACAGTGCCTTCGGCTTGAATCTGAATCACTGCACCTGGTACAGCAATGATGAGCTCTGTGAATGGAAAAGTATATCTATGCATCAGGTACTTGTATACTAATTTGTATCAATATTCATTATTACATACAACATTTACTATTAAGAAAGTTGAGCTGTTAACTAAATATTTGCTCTTATGATGAGCATCTAGTCAAAATATTGGCAAATATACTGCCTCAAAGATAGCTTCTGAAAAATTATTTTGTAGACTAATATTTTTGTAACATTGTTACAATCCAATAGCAGAGGTAAAGCTCCCCCTACAGTAGGTTATTGCAAGCATCTTGGCATCTGTTTTTAGTTGACATAATAAGATGCAGGCAAAACTAAAGTCAGTGCAAAAAGCCATATGACTGCAACTGTATAAAAGGGACAAGAATTACGACACCTTCGACTTCAGCACATTCCTTAGTTTCCATAGTTAATTGCTTTTTATTCAGGAATTTACTACCAACTACATTGCAATTGCAACCAGTAGTTACAACACTTGATGAGGCCTTGGCCACTTTAGCACACTCTATTTTTCATTTTACTTGGGGTGCAGTTACATAAGATAATCTTGGGTTGCTCCAGATACAGTTCAGCCTCATCCTCTATCTCTTGTCTCTGCTCTGATATTTCATCATGCTTTAGGGTCACAGTACGTTAGTCTTGTAGTAAGCATACTTTACAACACTACTACACTTACTGCAGTTAATACTGCCTTAGCTACCATGCGTGACTATCACTTAAGTTTCACCCCTTGTACCTGTATTGTTTTCGAGGTTCACTGTCATTTTGCTGGTGAGATAGTTGCTTCCTTCTACCTGCACTGAAAACAGAGCATAGTTTTCTGTCCCAAATTCTTCTTTATCCAAATGGAACGTAATGGATGTATTTGCAGTGCATTCTGTTAAATGCAGTGTCATATCATTGCAGTTTCTGTATGACACATTGTACCATGCATTGTCTGGACACTCTGGTGCACTTGTATTGACAGGGTTCCACTGCAACTGAATTGTAGGATTCTCGATGAAAGCTTCCACAAATTTGATGTCACAAAAGGCAAGAAGAAAATTTGAACCTGGTGTATATAGAGAGGATATATTAAATTTATTCCTCCATATGTTGACCCCATTGCCTGGTGTACATAGAAAGAATATATTAAATTAATTCCCCCATACGTTCACCCCATTGGTATACCAGCAACTGGGTAGTTGGATTGTTTGTGGGTCATTCATTGCATAGGTATTATTTTGACCAACACAGAAAGCCCCAACATGGTCACATGCTAATGCACAGTTCAAAGACATGAAATTGTGAGTTTAAGAGCCGGAAACATTGAAGTTCATGAAGTACACGACATCATGCCTAGAAACTGCTGTTGAAACAATTGAATGCAACAAGTTGGTTCAACTTAGGACAGAGTAGAGTACTAAAAGAACAAGGATGATGTGATGATCTATCCCTACATCTTTTTTTTTGCATGCGGTAAACAAATATGTAGAGATGGGACTTAGCAAATTTACCTTCACTTTTATAAATAAAAGGATACAGGGATGGCATGCATGGCAAAAAGTATAGAAACAAGATAGGAATGATTCGTATATATAATTAAAAATATAGATATAATTATATGTAAAACTGAATGAAGTGTTAATGTCAATTAAGTGGGAAAGTGCCAGCAAAATGGGCACATTGTTGTTCCTATTTCATACGTTTTTGTGTACAATTAACTTTTGAGCTAAAAAATACAGTTTGGAGGCGGGGCTATCTTGAAGTAAGGGCAGCTTTGGCTGCTTAAACTGCGGATAGATAAATTTGTTAGCTTCAAATAGTAGTAGCTAGACTGATATTCAGGTGAAAACTGCCATTGTGCATTGTGCAAAGCTCAAAGTCGCTTTCATGATGTTTATATCTACAAGAAGACCTGGCCTCAGTGAAGGTAGTAAAAGCAAGGTAACTAGAGATGGTTTCTGTGTTATTGAAGGGAGAAATATTTAACACTCCATCATCACCACCTCTCACATAAGGTTCTCCACTGAATGAAGTTGTTTCAAAGGGTGCTTTTCTCCCGAAAGAACACCCACCCATTTATGCTGTAGTACATGCTGTTATGGCAAGCAAGAAGCACTGAAGAAGCAGTACTGTGTAAGAGGAGGGACTAACAAATGAAGCAGACACCATTTGCTGTTGTTGCATAAGCAATTACATGACAAAAGAGGCATTGCAGAATCACAGCATACATACATGAGTAGGGCTAGACTAGCTGCGTGTGAGATGGGTGCATTTTCGAGAGAAACATCACAACCCTCAAAAATACACCCACCCCCCTCTTTGAGCACCCTCTTTGAGGAGCCACTTAAATTCATTGCCCATGGGCGTATTTTTGAGAGATTACGGTATTAGTGCGGATGTTCACGGAAAGCTGGCCAGAGTGTCCAGATGTGTTTTTCTCTCCCCCTCGCTCTTCCCACCGGAAATAAAGAAAAATACGGCTGGTTTCAAAGCTCTAACCCTATTGGTCAATATATCATATACAACTATATGCGCATATGTGCAATTTCCCTAACAACACCCTAAATTAACCCTAACCCAACCCTAATAAACCCTAACCTAACCAATCAAATTAGAGCTTTGAAACGCACTTCGGTATTGTAGGAGTGCCCATTCTCATGCGTATCATGTGATAGGCCTGATGAAAGGTCATGTGTTGGACATGGCACTTGCATAATGCAGGAACTGCATGTTCTTCTCAACAGGTAAGACAACTTTATAGATATAGTGATGTTTTACTTTGCGTATAAATGAGAGAGGGTGGTTTATTGGATATTACTACTGTTGATCAGACACTACCCTCAAATATGAGATGCACAATATGAAGTTCTGAGTGAACCACCCCTCAAATATCAGCCACACAATCTGAAGTTCTGAGTGAACCACCCTCAAATATCAGCCACACAATCTGAAGTTCTGAGTGAACCACCCCCAAATATCAGCCACACAATCTGAAGTTCTGAGTGAACCACCCTCAAATATCAGCCACACAATCTGAAGTTCTGAGTGAACCACCCCTCAAATATCAGCCACCCAATCTGAAGCTCTGAGTGAACCACCCTCAAATATCAACCGCACAATATGAAGTTCTGAGTGAAACGTCCTGAAATGGTAGTCATGGCTAGTGTAGGACACATACGACAGTTGTCTACCTATATGAATTCCACAACTTGTTTTCACCACTGACAGCTGAAGCTGGGCATACTACTGCCAGGCAGTGCCAGCGTCCATTCATCGTTAGCTGCAGTGGCATAAATGAGTCTGTATGCCCAGTGGCGTAAATGAGTCTGTAACTTGTAGCTTGTCTTCCACTCCTCCATTAGGAGTCCAAGTGGCTTAGCTCTGACTAGTATTCAGAAGGTCTTGGGTTCGAGTCCAAGCTGGATCCCAAGCTCTTGCTCTCTCAGCAAAAAATCGTTATTAGTGAGTCCTACTGTTGTTTAGAGTAAATAACACCAAGCCTACTTGGTTGCTAATTATCAACCGAAAAAGTTGGGATAGCTTAAGGTGGCAGAGAACCCTGTACTTTCAAGGTTGACAAACCTGGAATCCAAGCTGATAGACTTCTTTGTCTTGTTAAAATTGTAGCGAATAGTCAGTTTTGGGAGTCTTCATCCGTTCACTGTCCGTAAAATTGGGGATTTTCCCCATTTCCTGTCGGCATTGGCATCCAATAATCAGTTTATAATTATTAGTTAAGATGTGGCCTGGCGGAACCCCTCATGTAGTGGTCGGAACTTTGAAGATAAGCTTAGATCAACTTTAAAAAATAAATGAAATAAAAAAAAGAAAGAAAGAAGGAGTTTAGCAGAGTGCTGTAGCCCAGCCAGGCACTCGAAGCTCCGGGCCACGCTCACCTACTAGGCTTGGCATACGATTGCAAGACCTGGGCCTACCCAATGAGTACAGTCTTGGCCACTGTGGCCTTTCTGCTGCTTCAAGACACAAGCTTGCTTTCACAAGCAGGCATTACGCACTACTCACAGCTACTGACACTTTAATTAGATTGCGCAATATATCGTTGGTACTACGCTGAAGTGGACAAGAAAGCTGAAAGAGTGGTTGTGTGTGGAACAGAGCCGTGAGTTGTTTAGCAACATAAGGGGGAGAAGTGGGGCTAGTAATGCTTGCTTCCACTCGTGAATGAGCCCCTCCCGTAGACAAGCAGTGAATTTTTTGAAATGTGCATTCATTTTGGTGCCCTCAAAGTTGTCCATTCCAAGAGTAGTGTGAGTCTAGCCTGACTTTGAGAGTAGCTCTGAACAAAGCTGGCACAGACTGATTTGAGATACATTGGTGGTTAAGGACGCTACCTACAGTGAGCATGTAGATGCGTCCATCGAGTGGCAATTTTGGGTTATGAATATATTAATAAGCTACTAAAACCCTTTTTTAAAATTAGGCAAAGCAAGATTGCCCTAAAGCAAACCCTAACCCTGAAACTAGGAGTAACACTGGTCCTGACTGTATAACCCAGGTTTATGTTTTCGCTAACCTCCGCCGAGATACTTCCGCTGCCACCTTAATCCTAGGTTCATAACTTCACTACTTTTATTTTGGCATGTATATACTGGTGTCCTGTTGTCACAAGTCCAGGACTTGATAGTGAACTGTTTCTATCGCTACATTTCTCTTTGTAGAAGTGCAGAAGCTTCTGCCTGTCATATCCTCCCACATGAAGACATAATATATGATGCTTACATGCAAGAATTCAATGCTGTCATGTTGTATGTAGTCATTTTTGTACTTAGTCGATTCTTGTTAGCCTCAGTCCTTCTTACTCCAGTGCTTGTCAGGCATACTGCAAGAAACTAATGCATGATGAGAAGGCCTGGGTATGAGGATGTTATTTTTTAGTAAGTACTGTAATCTCCTGAAAATAAGCCCACCCTCGAAAATATGCCCACTCCCCTTTTTTGAATGAAGTTGTTGCAAAGGGTGCTTTTCTCTCGAAAGTACACCCACCCATTTATGCCGCAGTACATGCTGTTATGTTAAGCAATTAGCACCGAAGAAGCAGCACTGTGCAAGAGGAGGGACTACTAAATGAAGGCAGACACAATTTGCTGTTATTGCGTAACCAAGCGCATGACAAAAGAGGCATTGCAGAATCACCGCATGCGCAATTAACAAGGGCTAGACCAACTGCGTGTGAAGTGGGCGTATTTTCTAGAGAAATATCACAACTCTCGAAATTACGCCCACCCCCTCTTTTAGGAGCCACTTAAGTTCACCGCCCATGGGCATATTTTTGAGAGATTACGGTATGTATAATCAGTTCTGATCTGCATCGATTTGTATGGTTAAATTTCAGCTCATGGGTGTAGGCAAGGCACAAAAGGATGTCCAAAATTTGTTATTATAAAAAAGCAAGAGAGGCTTTCAGATTATAAGCAGTTACACTTACAAAAATCAAAGCTCAGAAGCTGGATCTACTTTGCATTTGCGCCACGTGCAATAATAGCTGACCTAGCAGTCTTGTTTCCAGACTTGAGCGGAAGGCCTCAGAACTCATTCCCTGACCTAACTAGCGATCCTAGAGGCTAAGCCCCCCCCCCCCCCCCCCACTTCTCAAAAGTTGTCTACGCCCCTTTACACAGGCTACTGTATTAAAGTACATGCAACGTCATGTGCTAACGTTGAAAGAAGTCATCTAGCCAGTTCCATACGGTAAGCTCAGTGTAGTTAAGGACTGGGTCCAGTAAATTTTCACTACACAGATAAGTGATTTTCCATGCACATTTCTTGGACAGTGACCAGTCACAGGTGCACTGAATGAAAATAGGCTTTCATCACCTTCAATTTAATATCATTAATTCCATTAGCTATGCCACATGCCAGAGCTAAGGGCCACCCAATACCGTGCCCTCCAAGGTGTGTTTTGCAAATTAACATTTTCCCCAGTGGCTACTAGAGGTCAATGTATGTTAAAAGTAATTCTTTGATTAGAATAGTTATAGCTGGCTATATTTATAATTTATTTTTTTAGAACCAATGATTTCCCATTGTGTTGCACACATCTTGGAAAAGGACTGTCTATGTGACATCCTAAGATTTTTCATACTATTGTAGTGCTATGTTTTAATTTGGCTGTCCATTATTTACCCAGCAAACAATTATGATTTTCTCTCCAGTATGATGCTATGCACAGTTACACTTTTCTGATTATTGATGCTTACCTCAAAATAATGTTAATGCAGATCAACAGCCAGCAATTTAATTACCTGAGTCAGACCTTGTACAGTTGTTGCTAGTACTCCTACATGGAGTACTATTCCTGTCTACAGGGAGCTCAAGCTGTCAAAACGTCTATGCTCAACACTGTTTCATAAAAGATGCGCTAGGGCTCAAAATGCTTACAAACTTCTTTCTGATGAGCAAACTTTTAGCTCCAGTTTGTGTAGTTTGTCTCTGTGAGACAGCAATTTTTTACTGTTTGCTGTATGTTGTTCTTCCTACTACTAGTTTACATTATTATTATTTGATACTCATAAAGTCGCTAATTTGGGACTAAGTTGGGGACTTTCAGACAGGTAACTAACAGGTTAGTGACTTTGTACAAGGTTTCGTCACAGAAATGTTCTCATCAGAAATACACGTCAAAGCTGGAATATTGATAAAATTTTATAAGTGTGGTAATGGTTTTATCTATATTTGCAGATGTATTTGAAGGTGGCCAAGTAACCAAATCCTGGCTGCAATGACTATGTATGTTGTCTAATTCAGCAATCCAAAGGCTCCTGCCTTTTGTTATTGGCCTCTTCATGTTGCACCAATCTGGGCTTTCATGTTCCAAGACAGCTTTCTTTGCACAAATCCAATTCACTACACCATACATTTATTAAAAGGGAATCATAATATGTAGGTCTGTGACTGAAGTTGGTTTTTCACAAACACAAACAGTCTTACAGGGTGTAAAGTTTGCAGATCAGGTTTGAGCTAGCAAAACTGGAAGTACGCAGAGTATAGACAGTTAACAGTGAAGCAAGCCCAACAACGTAATGACAATTTAGAAGACCAAATGAAGACCAAATTGGACATCTCGGTCAAGTGAAACTGAGTACTCCGGTATTATTATAAACTACAGTTTTTAATTCCCAACTATGTAACTAGACAGGGTTACCATGTTCCCTGCTACATGATTTGTGTGCAGAAGTGGTGAAGCTGGCAGCAAGTTAACTGTAAGAAATGATAGGTACACACACACTGTAGAAATGTATCCTAATCAGAAATGGTAATCATGTATTATACACAGCTTACTTTGCACCAAAATGACACCAATGTCAGTTTCAGCTCCTCCACCACGACACTGGAATTCAGTCCCATTATTACTTTGCGAGACGTTTACTAACGTAAATGTCAGTTCATCATCCTCTCTCAAATTAGTTGGTAAGGTCGTCCCAAAGGGTTCCCCGGGAAACCGGACATTGAGGGTTGGTGTGGCTGTTATCATTGCACATTGGAATGTCACATTTCCTCCCTCAGTTACATTAATACCAATCTCCATAGGTTCTTCAACTCTAGCTGCAGCATGTAGTGGTATTGGCTGACCTATAAAAATATCAGAGACAGAAGCAAAAGACAAGGAGTCAATAAATTAACCAACTAACAAAGTTTGCTTATACGACTGATGCTATATAGTATGCAGACATGGACTGCTTGCTCTACTGTTAATGCATTTGCCCAATGTGATATCATTTTGTTTTATCTGATTATTTATATTCATGAAAACTAGTACTTGTTATGACAATGTATTTGCATATAATAATCATTGGGTAGCAATATTAACAAATCTTGCCAATTAATGATTGACTGTGTACTTAAAATTAATCTCAGCATGTGGTTGTTACCATTTTATGTATGAACACATATAATCTAAGAAGTGATTATGTTGTTGTGACCCAAAGTTTGTTATTTTAGCTCCATCAATGAACAGTTGGAATGTGGAGAGATACTTCTGTGAGTTGGTTAATTCTTGTATTCCCTAGAGCACTACAGCCTCTGGGGGGCAAGTACATATCTTCAACATTATCACTTCTTAGAGGGGCTTTAAATGTATTTTCAAATTGTGTTTTCAAATTGGTTGCTGAAGAGTCTGAATCAGCTTTTCTTCTTTGCTATATGGAGTGTGCACATTGTCAAACTAAATCTACTTCACACTGAGTCCATGGCTGTTTACAGTAAATGACCCAAAGGATCCTATTTCAGTTGTGCAAGTGAATTACGCGAGTTCATCCAATAATTCATGAATATAGCCATAACTCCACCCCTCTTTGGCACAAACATGCAATTACAGTATGAATTCCTAATTCAAGTCAGGTCACCTCAGTTGCAGGACCTTGGCCCATACCACCTCCCACTTTTACCACAGTGTAGAGTTACATCTTTTGCGTACTCAAAGTTGCAATAAGGCATGAATACCTATGTAACAATACATGAATGCTGCCCAGAATAAGATGCTAGCTACTGTGAGTTATTGACAAATGTTGCTTAGTAACATCTTCCAAACTCCCAAGGCACAGATGTTTAGCAAATGCAAAATCCCCAGAGCAAGGACTACAAATATTCATTTACAGATGACACCACATATAATAATTATACTTGTCCCCCAGAAGCTACAGTGCTCTAGGGAATACAAGAATTCTTAACCAACTCACTATGGTATACTTTCAAATTTACACATTCCAAACACCACAAAAAAGAATTTGTAGCATGTCTAATTTGATGTCATAAAGTTAAAATTCTACCAGCTTCAATAATAATAATAATAATAAAAATAGCAGTTAATTAGATCACTGGAAAAACTTGATAATGCTAAGTAAATCACCTTAGTTGCAGGACCTTGGCCCATACCACCTCCCACTTCTACCACAGTGTAGAGTTACATCTTTTGTGTACTCAAAGTTCCAATAAGGCATGAATACCTATGTAACAATACATGAATGCTGCCCAGAAGTTAACCCTACACATGACTATTACGTGAGTTCATCCAATAATTCACCTCTGATTTTTTATAGTAACATTGTCAATAGGTAGTTTCATACAAATTGATTCCACTGTTTGGTGGTTTAACTCACTGTGCTATGTTTTGCTTACTGTTGATTAAAAGTATGTGCTTCAAATGGCTGACCTTGGCGCACAAACAGTGTTCCTGTGGTACTTTCAATTGTCTCAATGCTCTCAGATGAATCATTGTAGAGTGCAAATAGGCATTGGTAAGTTGTTTGGTGCAACAGCAGATGTGCCTGAAAGTAGAGACCAGTCCTATTTGCCATGTAGCCCAGTGGGAGTGCACTTGGCAAATGAACAACACCATTTATTCTCCATAGAGGCAAATCTTCTGTTCCAGTGTACCTGCAGTCACAGGGAACTATATCGCCTACTTCTGCAATTGTATTTACTGGGCCCAAAGTAATTGATATTGGTGTTCCAATGACTTCGTGTGTGTGTGTGTGGGGGGGGGGGGGGGGGGGGGGGGCAAACAGAGAAGTATAAGAACCATCAATTTGACAACTGATTTGTAATTAGTAGACTATTCATATATAACTAAAATGGATCAGCTTACTGTAAAAATTGTCCAATTATACATTTCAAATGTATATACCGTATTAATTTTATTCAAATAAAATGCATGATCCAATCTAGCGCAATTCTGGGAATTTATGGGTGGATCCAACTTAGCGCAAGCCGCCACTAATTAATTTTGGATTGATCCAATTTAGTGCAATACAATGCAGGAATGAAGCCTCTCAGTTGTCCCAGTTTACTTTGTGACAACAAAGGGCGGTCAACAACAATTTCCAGGAGAAAGAGGTATCCCATAACTGTTCTACTTTGGCATTTGTAAGACTTTTTGTTGTTGCAGCTACTACGTCTCCCAAGAACCTTGCTTCTGGAGAACTGAAGGGCAGGAAGTCTTTGCATTTCTGTTTGACCAAAACTTTTTCGTGTTTGAATTCATTGTAACGCATGATCTAATCTAACGCAAGAAATTCAATACCTGGGATTTAAGGGTGGATCTAACTTAACGCATGCCCACTCAAATTATTTAATTTGCATTAAGTAAATACGGAACATACATATGGATGGCATGCCAATACATAATTTTCAGCTGTTCAAACAAGGTAGGGATGATAGTATAGGAATGATCATCAGCCCCATTCATACATCCTTTTTACACTACAGTTGGTTAATGCAGTGCATTGAAAAGTCTTTATGTAACCATATTTTAAAATGAGTGTTCATTCTCTAAATGGTTTTTGTTTGTGATTTTTAATTAACACTTACATGCAGTGGTCACTTATTACTAACATTTTCATCCCTGAAACAGGCAATGTTTTGCTAACTAAACAAAATGGGCATCAAACAGTTCCATGTGTATACATACATAATTTGATGTTTGATTTCATTTCAAAGTTATTGTTCTCAAAATAGTCTAGATACATTTGTGCAGCGGACACTTACTACTAATATTTTCATCTTGGAAACAGGTGTATTTGACCAAACTGGTATGGACATTCACAATCTGATGGGTTTTTTTAAAATATTTTTTGGTTTATTTTGGAGTAAGTGTTCTTAAAATAGTCAAAATAATTAACCCTAAATGCATGCATGCAGCTTGCTTGTCCATGAATACGCACTCGGAGCAATTTACTCACACTTTCTTTGGTGAATATGAAAAAAGCCATGTGTCTCAATATTAGGATTTCTTCAACAGCACCTGGGACAATATGTGCCTCATGAGCTGCCACCAGCTCTAATACATGATAGCCTAGTTCCCAGATCATTTCCTGTTTCCACGCACAGGAAGAAAGAGTCTGGTAACATTGGGGGTGTTCAAAGCATTGACTTCGGGCGGCTCAGGCCTCCAATCAGATAGCAGCACAAAATCACATGGCTGTGTGAAGGCATGGAGGATAAAAATTACCTAGCCGAAGACAAAACAAACCATGAGTTATAGGACTGCTAAAACTCGATTTGTTAGCTATGTTAGTGTTTGATGGTGGCCTATGCGACGGCAACGTTGTCTAGGAAACCTGATTTGCCTGGGGCAAGTGGAAAACTCTGAATTGCAGAAACCGAAGTACAGAAACCGAAGTACAGAAACAGAAGTATGAAAGTGAGAAGAAAAGTCGCCTATTGTTGTTTAGTGCCTTACTGACTTACGACTGTGTGTGTTGAGGGCAAGTGGAAAACTCTGAAATGCAGAAACTGAATTATGGAAACTGAAGTACGGAAGTGAGAAGAAAAGCCGCCTATTGTTGTTTAGGGCCTTACTGACTCATGACTGTGTGTGTTGAAGCCTTGTAGCCAAAGGGTGACTCTATCCCTGCGATGTGAGAGCTGGATCTTGGACTGCAGCGAGCATCGCTATCACTAAGCATGTGACTGGCAGTGAGTGTGGCCAGACCCAAACCAAGACTAACGGTGAGTGCGCCAACCATGCGGACTGTATGCTCCTGAGTTCTCGTGACAGTGATGCAGATGCGAGTGTGGTCATAGTTCCTCCCCGAGAATCTTCGCCAATAGCTCAACCAGTTACAAACTACTCCAAGAGACACTAGCAAATAGTCACCATAGTCTCAGAATGAGACCAAGACAAGACTACACCATAGGTAATAAAGGAGGGTATATTATCTATGACTACACTCACCGTGTCATTCTAAATGACTGTGTCAGTATTCGGCTCACATCGGTCAAGACAGTCACCCTTTGGCTACAAGGCACAGCCGTGTGTCAGTAAGGCACTAGACACTGGTAGACAGCTTTTCTTCTCACTTCCGTACTTCGGTTTCAGTACTTCCGTTTCCGTACTTCAGTTTCCGCACTTCAGCGTTTTCCACTTGCCCATTTGGCTGTTCACTATGCTGTAGCACAAATAAGTCTCGAATTCTGATTTGTTGATTCAGCACACTATGTGGTTGCTTCATTTTAATACATGCCATCCATGTTGTTTCACTCTTTGCTAAGTTTGCTTTAACACACCATGTGTTGTTTCACTTTCACACACTATGCACATTCACTCTTTGCTTAACACACTGTTGTTGGTTCAGTACACATCACACATGTTGTTTTACTAGTCTTAACATATTGTTTTGCCCATTGCTTTAACATACTGTTGTTTCACTTGTTGGTTCAGCACATGCCACACATGTTGTTTTACCCATTGACTTAACACACTCTGTGTGTTGTTCTACTCATTGTTTTAACACACTCTGTACCATTCAAGGTACTACCATTGTTCTGTGGTGATGTTGCATGGTTTACAGTCAGGATCAGGATTCTTTCTGCTCTTGGGATTGAGGGTTTCTTTAGCATACTTTTCACTTGCTGTGCTTGCTGCGAACACATTCAACTTGAGTCATCTTCGCTCCCAGACATTTTCACACTGAGACGTTACAATCTGGCAGTAGCACTTCACTCCAACTCGACTGAGTTGACATACTTCGAGTGAATGTGCTTATTTAAAATCAATTTCAAGGTAAGTGGTTGGTCCAAGCCAGAGCAAGCAAGTAGGCAAATATGTACATACGCAATGCAATGACGCTAGTGTGGGACTCGCTCAGGCTCACCCCCAAAAATACATCCAAATTGTGTAGCCTTCTACTTTAAAGATAATGCTTGACAAAATTGAATGTGTCACCTCCTTCATGTGTACGATATAATCGTATGGACTCTCTATAGGTGTATAACTTTTTTCACTCAGTATGCATGAAAGTGACTAAACCACATGCTTCTCACATGGCACTCCAGTTAACCATTGAAAAAAAAAATGGCAAAGGAGCTACTAATGTGATGTTGTGTCTGCTAGCTGAGAGTAGAGAGTAGTGCCAAAGCAAGCCTCTGTTTAGAGCAGCTGAAAGGCAACAGTGGACAACTGGACTGTAACAGTTAAGTAGTCACTGGCCTAGTGGCTGTATGCATGGTGAGCCTTGTAGTCAACAGTATCCCAGTTCTTAGACTGATTGCCCTGAGCTTTAACTACAAAGCATGATCTTGTCACAGTCCAGACTCCAGAATACACATGAAGTCACAGCCCTTGTTGTGTAGGGAGCAGAACTGTGAGTTATGTACCGATGTAAGGGGAGAGAGGAGCCACGCTTCCACTCATAAATGAGCCCTTCTCATAGGCAAAAGACAAATTTTTCTGAAATGTGCATTCAGTTTTGTGCAAATTTTATATTTGAAAAGTAATGACAAAACTCCTAACACTTGTAGTGGCTCTGAACACTTGGAAACATTATAGACATACTGACAGTTAGGATTGGGGCCAGGTAGGACATCCGCTGTGTTAGAGCTGGGTGTTTATGAATACACTACTGAAATCAACTTTTAACCGTAATCGAAGCAAATGACCCTAAAGAAACTTGTAACCCTGGCAATGGAGTGTAATCCTATTCCTGACTGTAACCTTTTTGATGTGATGTGGTTTTTCCAGCCAGTGGTCAAGAGCATGCAGGAGCCGCCATGCAGAGGTGTTCCACCATCCTAAATCCTAATTCTCCAGCATTGGTCACAAATAAGCATTTCTGAATTTGCAAACATTGTTGCCAAAATGCAAATTCCAAACCAGTAGAAATTATAATGGGTATGTAAAATCTTTCTGTGCAATGTGTAGAACTTTCACCTACTCCAGACTTCCTTTAAAAAATATCCTGGCTATGCCACTGGCCTTTGTACATACAACTGTATTCTGCGGAAAGCTATCTACTGAGAGTCTGGCTTCGTGGTTAGTCTAACCACATAGCCAGACTCAGTGGATAGCTCGTTCTTATGTACTCTGGCCATTACATACTCTGGCCCTTATGTACTCTGGCCGAGTACATAAGAACAAGCTATCCACTGCAATTTGCACACAGAGTCTGCGAAAATACATATAGCTGAGGGCTTTCCGCCAATAATCCCTTGTTTGATATCTAGAGAAGCACATTTAAGCTAGTCCCACGGAGCCAGACCCTCACAGTCTAGCTCCGCGAGACTACATTTAAGCCTTGGGAGTGGGGCTAACTACAATGAAATGCGCACTTATAGCTCGTTCTTATGTACTATTTTAAATCTGTAATATCTGTATACTTAACCATTATTACCCCGCGCACGCATGCGCGAAGGGGTTAAACAATTGGTTTTGTCCGTCTGTCAGTTTGTCAGTCTGGTGAAAAATTTTTAAATCTGAATATAGACAGGGTCAAACGATTTTCAAAACTAACAGTACCATTGACATTGTAAAAAAAGTGACGTATGTGTACCTCATAGGAAGCAAAGCGGTTCTATACCCTCTGCTTTTCCAGCAGTTTCCTATTTAACGTCATGATCATCCGCCATTTTAATACGGTCTACCGTGGAGTCCAGGTATTCGCGGACTTGACGCGTGTCCATAATTTTGATACGGTGGAGTCCGGGCATACACAGCGAAATTTCGGTAATGCTACCCCGATCTGTATACTTTGCGTTTACCAGCATGGACCTTAGAAGAGACAGAAAGTGTTCTCTTAAATT
Organism: Agelas oroides; assembly: GCA_949130485.1. Taxonomy (NCBI): domain Eukaryota; kingdom Metazoa; phylum Porifera; class Demospongiae; order Agelasida; family Agelasidae; genus Agelas; species Agelas oroides. The sequence goes on along the minus strand of OX422183.1, from coordinate 11,682,722 downwards.
TAGGGAAATGCTGGAAACCCAAGGGTACGAACAAGCCCAGGATGTAGAAAAGAGAGGAGACAAAGAGAAGCCCAGTCAAAGAGAAGGTACACATTTTAAGATGTGTGTTATTAACGTAAGAAGTTTGGTTAGTAGTATTTACAGTCGTTGTTGGTCACGACCTCCCTGTCCAAACCTTATAGGAAGTGTCGATCTGAACCAACTGGTGATACAGAGGCAAGGAGAAAGAAGGTAAAGCTCAGGCAGCTAAATGCCAAGCTGAGTCAACCCTAGCCTCGTACCCAGGCCGTTAATTAGGAAAAACGGCCTGGCAACTTCTCCGAGTTCAAACTGTTGACTTCCGCTGCACTGGAGTTGTCAGTACCAATCAGATTTCAGAACGCTTCACGTGACAGTTGTACAGAATTTTAATTGCGTCATAAATGCATCACGGTATTAATATACCCGTCCCGCGGGCCCGTGGGGTATAGAATAATTGTCGAGTTCGAGTTCGAGTTCGAGTTCGAGTTCGAGTTCGAGTTCGAGTTCGAGTTCGAGTTCGAGTTCGAGTTGACTCGAGTTCGAGTTCCGAGATGGCGATCACTTGCGCTAAAGCTACGCGATCACTTGCGCTAAAGCTACGTGCGCCTGTGTTGCACCAGTAAGGCGGGAGTTAGGTTTTTGTTAGCCCAAGGAGGTAGGAGCAGACCATGGTAGCGATGTCTGTGCTAGGGAACAAACCATAGTCTCGCAAGGCACACCCTTCGTAGTGAGGGTGTGCCAGGCTTGCGAGACTGAGTAGACGGTGCAGAATCTCAGTGAGGCTTACCTGCTGGAATCGTAGATGGCTTTCCAATAGGCTTCCCTATCTGGCGGCTTTATTATGGAGGGAGGAATTTTGTGTTCATTCGAAAATTGGTGGTTGCCTTCATGAACTTGATGAGCTGGAGTAAATTGGTTGGGAGAGTGAGGCAATTGGAAAGGCAGACAGTGTACTGAGGAGAGCAGAAGGTCCCAGGGGGTGTGGTATTTGTGGCACAAGCCTATCAGTGGTATGCCCTACCTCCAATTCCTGGGGCTTGATGGGGGATAGGAGCGGAAAAACAAGCGTACAATCCCCCTACATATTCCTTACAAATACCCCATACTCTCCCTGTCGTGCACAGTGTGTGACAGGGAGATATGGGTATCCATGAAATTTTCAAAGACACTTAACAAAATGAAAGATAGTATATATTATGCCATTTGAGTGGATTTGGACAAACTCGACTAAGTACCAACCCCTTGGGGAACACTCCGACAGCAAATTCCCCTCCTTTCTCCAACATCCGCCCCAGGTATGCCAGGTGGGGCATACCATTGATAGGTGCATTAGCTTTACAAAGCCAGTCTATGGCTTTTGCGAGGGAATCTACCGGTCAGTGGCATTGCATTTAACCACATCTACGGGATTGTTTTCCGTGGATGGTATTGACAGGTCAGTGAGTGTCACCATTTGGGTGTATAAGCCTTGTATTGATCAGGGGATAGACTTCTACACTTGTCACAGAGCTTTTTTTTAAGCTCCAAAATAATGTCACTGTGAATTCAAAGAGGAGGGTTGTAAACTGTGGGACATTATAATGAGTATGTAGATGCAAATGTTACTAAAACAATTGAAAATGACAGTTATGTATGACCTTATTGGGAGGGGGGGCCAAGATCTCCTGGAACTTGTTGACCTTCCAACACTTGAATGCCGAAGGCTGGAAACTTGGCTCAGCCTACTGTACAAGATTATCAACAAACTGTGTTACTTTGATGAAGGAACTTTCACTGTAAGCACTTCCCTTAGTCACCATGCACCACACAATCTTGTGTTAAATCGTCCCTTCGCAAGAACTAACTCGTATTTCGTTCCTCAAACCATCTTCCACTGGAATAAATTAGATTCATCTATCGTTTGTGCTTCTTCTGTTCATGCCTTTAATAGATACTTACATGTACATTCAACTTCACTAGTTTAGTTTATGGATCATGTCTGGTATTAGCCACTGTTGCTATATACATGTATCCTAGTCTTTAATGACAAAACTATTATAGAAAAAAAAACAACTTAAGTTCACGACAATGTTATTTTGAGAAAAATAGTTTCCCAATTCAGTGCCTTTGGAGTATAGTGTCACAAACGAGACCCAAACGACCCGACTTTCAGTACTGAAAGCAATATGTGCGTGGGTTGGTTAAATTGGTGTGGCTTGTGGGACTAATGTAGGAACTGGTTGGTTACTATAGGATCTTGTAATGTCAACAGGCACAATAGCAACCCTAACTACAGCAACAATGGCAGCATAAAGTACCTAGCTCTCAGCAATTTCTGCTACCCCTCAGCAGGGACAGTAGAAAATGCTGAAGGGAGTAGGGAATGCTGAGAGATTTCTTAGTAGGATGGCTACCATTGTGCTTGGTGCATGACACCAAATGCTTAGGTGCATGTGGCAGGACCGGAGTAAATACTGAGGGGTAATAGAGAATGATGATGGGTAGTGGAGAATGACAAGGGGTAGCAGAGAAATGGCAAGTACAAATGACTATTATAGGCTTGGCAGCATGCTATAGACTACCTTCTCATATAAAGTGGACACTGCATTTTTTCCAAGCTGAAAAGGTAGCTCTTCTCCATGAGCACACAAGCATCTAGGTGTACATCGGTTGCACTAGAACTCTGCAGCATGAACCAAAATTTTCTTGACAAATAAGTTCAATCTCCTACAATCCAACTGCATGCTTTGCATCCTCATTTTACACACTATAGCTATTGCTATTCAACAGTGGAGCTAACCCTGCCTGTACTTCAACCATGTAAGCCTCTAACAACCTCCTTCATGCCTGTATGAGCCCAATCTACCAAAAGCTCAGCAGTATTAGAAACTGATGAGAGGTGTGGCTAGCCATTTGTGCCTGTCTGCTGAAATTGCTGTCAGACAGTAGAAAACGCTGAAGGATAGTAAGGGATGCAGAATTCCTGTTAAGTTTACGTATGGCTGCCATTGTTCCTATAGTTTTAGAAAATGTCGAAGGGCAGTACAGCGTGTTGAAAAAGTTAAAGTAGAAACTGCTGAAAGGATTGGCTGCCCTTGTGTTTAGCTACATATAGTAAGCTGAATGGAATTAGAGAATGTTAAGGGCCACTAGAGAATGTTGAGATGTATGACTGCCATTGTGCTGAATGCAGAGAACGCTAAGGTGGGAAAGGTAAAAGGGAGGCAGTATGTACAGACTGTGAGGGTGTGTGTGTATAGAGAGGATCGCTGAGGCAAAACAAAGATTTCTGAGGGCGTTGCTATCATCGTGTACTTTGCTAAAAAAAAAAAGCCAATAAGCAGTAGATAGTGCAGAGGAATGAGTGGCAGTAGAGATTATTGCACTTGGCTTTAGAGAATCTCAGAAGTAGCTAGCAGGAATTGTTGAGTTCCAATAGAGACTGCTGAAAGATAATTATGACTGAGGGCATGCAGAAGTGAATTGTCCTCTGCCACCTCCAACCAATATAACCTTTCAGTTACTCTCACTGTTCACTTCTGCCATAATTATTTCTCAGCAGTCTCAACTGCCCCTTCGCAGTTCCTGCTACTCCAGAGAAATGCTGAGAGTAGCAAGGAATACTGAGGTGTAGTAGAAAGAGCTGAAGGCAACCAATGAATTAATGCGACATTGACTCAAAAAAATGCTGAGGGGATAGTAGCTAGAAAGCAGTAAATAGAGATTGCATGCTAAGAATTATGACTGCTGTTGTACTTTATTTAATGCTCTGGTATAGTTCTAAGTAGTATATATAGAAGGAAAGTAACTTTGTTGTCCACAAAGAACAAAGTCATTGTAAATTCAAACACTTTCAAGTGAAATTGTCTTTGAAATACCGAGGTCCATAGATACGGTTGAGAGCTATATATGCATGTATGGTTTGCCATTTAATGCTTGGGTCCAAGAATGCCAGGTATGTTCATGTGCCATTTTTGGCACAATTTCGATGGCCCATTTTATTCCAATAATGGCACATGCAGCACTCTGCCATTAATGGCATATATTTATCTGCCATTTTTGGCACATTTGTGTACTCAGTTGCCTATAGGAACACATGTACCTTTTCAACCAAGAATGGCATGGTGAATCTGTGTGCCAATAATGGCTCATTCGTGAACCATTGTTGGCACATTTGTGCACTCCGTTACCTATAGGAACACGCGTACCCTTTCAACCAAAAATGGCACAGAACAGTTTTCAACCGATTTTGGCTGGTAACTGCTTTGTGCCACTTTTGGCATGGTGAATCTATGTGCCAATAATGGCTCATTCGTGAACCATTGTTGGCACATTTGTGCACTCCGTTATCTATAGGAACACGCGTACCTGCTGAGGGGCAGAACAGGAGTACACAGTATATAGAAGAGCGCTAAATGACATTGTGCCTGGCTGACAATGCACCTGGCTACCATTGCACAAGCCTCACTGCAGAGGGTTGTAGAAATTACCGAGTTCAGTCCGAGTAGTGGACGTGACTGGAGTAATAGCTAGTCTCAGGTTTATAATTTTGAGCAATACACTGCTCACAGTAATGGCTGATGCTGTGCTTGGCTGTAGAAAATCTTAGGGGTAGTAGGTACTACATAGGGACAGTAAAGATTGTTGAGAGAATGGTTTTCATTGCGTACATGTATTAAATTGCATCGAGCCACACCCCTTAGCACTTGTCCTCGCCGGATCTCAGTCAGAAGCGGGCTCTGCGCACACCTGCAACCCTTCTCTGTCTAGCCTCGAAAGTCAAACCCGACCAAACAACTTCGACATAAAACGATCCGGATCTGGCTTGCAATATTATATTATTCCTTACAGTGCGCACCGGAAATCGTGGAAGCAACTCGAACTCGAACTCGAACTCGAACTCGAAGTTTATCCATCCCCGTCCCGTGGTACCGCTAGCGCTTGGAATGACGCTTTTGTTCGAACTCCTTCCGTTGACTTGTGTGCAACAACTACAGTGCCTGCGGACAAAACGGATTCTTTATAAAAAAGGACCAGTTCGAGAGTAGCAGTGTCAGGTACTAGTTTAGTACTTACTGTCAGTCGGACACATCGACATCGGTGAGCAAGAGCGAGTCTACTGCAAGCAGTTCGTCTACAGATGACAAGTAAGACAGTAACCATCCAATATAAGCCTGTAACGAGTCTACTGGCAACAACAACGCGCTTGCACAATTACGAACAGTCACGTGGCTACGATTAAATATCACATGCATTATCCAATATTCATGGCTTGTATGGGTGCAGCTGTAATCTTTTCACGTCACATCCGTATACAATGTACAGTTTGAACCCGGGTAAGTTGCCAGGCCGTTTTTCCTAATTAACGGCCTGGGTACGAGGCTAAGTCAACCCAGGAAGCAGACGCAAGGAGAAAGAGAGTTGCCAAGGCCCAGGCAGCTAAACAGCAAGCTGAGTCAACCCTGGAAGAAGACGCAAGGAGAAAGAAAGGAGATTACATCCATACCACATGCCTATACGTATATTAGCCTCCTACCCAAGCCTGGGTACGAGGCTACGAGGACCAGCTACCCACCCAAATTATTTATAGAGCGGCGCGCGTGTGGACGTTCACTACCGCATGCAGAGCAGGTAGACCCAACTAGCCACAATTACACTTTGTGACAACAGCACATGCACATAAACACAATCAAATGTTCATGGACTTCAAGAGACTCACACAAGATTAACTAGAACAAACACACAAAACGCTTGCACTTAGTGAGCTGCAGCAAATAGTGATAGATACCTCTTTCATCTAGAAACAGGGAAATACAAAATTCTTATCAAAACAATGCGCACACAGCGAAGTAACAGCCACAGACTTGGTACACATAACATACCAACCACACACTAAGCAGAATATATGACAATATGTGAAACCATTCATGACAAACCTATACTGAAAACTGTTAAAATAATAAACAAAAACACCTCAGAGTCCCTTTATATCATAAAACAGCGCGGGGTATGTCTTCACTGAAGACTTCCAGTTTTGTACCTGTTTTTAGTGACTCATAGGCCTAATCAGGCCGGGCATCTCGCGTGTCACTCTAATAAAATACTTCATTCATTCGTTCATTCTTACCTACTGGATGCACTGCTGCAGAATCATTCCCATACCTTCACAGTTCTGCCTGGTAACGACGCTTCTTTACAGCACAGTCGACGCCTACACAACTCGTAGTGAGACGGCAGCAGCATGCCGAGTCTCGCAAGCCCGACCCACTTCTCTAGCGGAAGTGGGTCGGGCTTGCGAGACTATAGCATGCCCATCTTGTTTGATAACTGTTGCACGTGCTGTGTGTCGGCAAAGAACAAAGCATTCCAGCCGTAAAATTATTTCCGTTGCGAGTCCGTGAGTCCGCGAGTCCGCAGTCCGCAGAATGCATCAGGCCCGTACAACTACACAATGTGACTGCTAACATAACTTATCAATCTCTAGCAGTTTTCATGGTTTGCAGCTATATGTATCATGATAGCAGCTGGATACACAACCGCTCATGCATGGGGCAATATTCATATGAACAAGTTGTTTGCTGTCTAAGAATATCCATGAAAGCTGCTGAAATCTAATATTATAAGAAAGTAGGGCACTTGTAAAGATTGGAAACTTTGTTCCCAGTGTGTGCTATGAAGTGCAATGTATAAGTGAATGTGCTGCCACACATGCTTTAAAACCTTAAACATTCATATTGGTGTAACCCACTAGTCTTCCCAAGTGTGAATTAAGTATTGCCCTATATACATATATATAGATGGATAGATAGATAGATAGGTAGATAGCTAGATAGCCAGCTAGATGATAAATAGATAGATAGACATGCAGACAGACAGATAGATAGATTGATCTACATGATAGATAGATAGATAGATAGACAGACAGACAGACAGACAGATAGACAGATAGATAGACAGACAGATAGATAGACAGATAGATAGATAGATAGATAGACAGCCAGATAGACAGATAGATAGATAGACAGATAGATAGATAGATAGATAGATAGATAGATATAAAGAAGAACGGCAGATAGATAGATAGATAGATAGATATAAAGAAGAACTCAATGTCATGTAGCTAGGATGGATGAGGCCTTGTTTATTTACCTTCACTTTTATATCTTCCCTTAATTTCCTTGTTTGTGCATTTTTTGGCATGCCATCCCTACAAGGAAGGTGTGCAGCTAAAAGAATTGGAGGGTGGGGATGTCTCTTTGCATGTGATGATGTCACATGACCAGTGTTGGGTTAGTCATGACCACTGTTTGTGTTAGTCATGATCATGCATTGTTTGGGTTATATAACCGTAAGTGTTCTACCCTTTTAACCATAACTACCCCGTTATCGGACATGTGCTGATTGGTAAACTACATGCCCTGCCACTGAAGCAGTATAAGTACAACAGGCAGCTGAACCTATTAGAACACGGAATGCAGACACTGCTTGCTCAGGCTAACCAATGCTAATTTTTGTTGTGAAAGGTGGAGACGATACAGACTCTCTAACAATAGCAAAAGAATATTAAAAAAAAAATGTTAAAAATACTTCAGGAGTTATAATTATCTATGTTACTGTTTTTGGGGCTTTTGTTATCAGCAGACCACAAAGCATTGAATGAAGCACACATATTGGTGGGTTGATGTCTGAAGGTATGACACATTTCCTTTTAATGAGACCCTCGCGGAAAAGTCACAAGGCAGAGTAAGCAGAAGATCCCCATTTTCTCAAAAGTTTACTGGGAAAATTGAGACACCGGATCCCCCAAATCTTATGACACAGGCAAGTCTATTGTCAAGTGGCTGGTATCAGGTTTGTAGTAATTGAATTCTGGCACAGTTGTATCGACTACTATTACTTGAGCCTGAAACATTACAATTACCAAGGTTACTTGCAAGTAATGATTCCAATTCCAGAAGAATACCAAAAATTTAAATTAAATTGTTAGCTTCTGCGGATGTCAAAATTTGCTTGAACAGCACATGTTCAGCTGATCTGAGTGCATGTGCTGAGTCTGCCAGTATTGTAATTGAACTTGTAATTGGTAATTACTATCCACTGCAAACAATTATATACCATTGTTTCAGCACTGCAAATTACATTGTTGCAACGTAAAATTACTAGTTACAAATTAATCTGTTTGAAACTGTAATCATACGTACTAATTTCATGTGGTTTTTCAATCACTACAATCCCTGCTGTTTATATGGCTTTGGTTGATTGCAACAATGCTCTTGATATTACCTGCCCTGCACATTTTGCAAAATCTCGAGGCATTAACCTCACGAGGATGTAAATCATTGCATTCGGCAAGGTTTGCCAGCTTGCAATAATAAGCGCCTGATAATTTAGGTGGGAATCACATAAGCTTCTTGTTGTCATTAGCCACATACCTGGAAATGAACCAATACCAAGTAGGTAAAGAAGCAACGCTAGCATCTTCACGCATATCTCTGCACCGCACTTCATTCTGCCTCTGACTATTCGGCAGCAACCATGCACCAAAAAGGGGGCGTCATCTTAGCATAATTATTATCAGTGCGTGACGTCATCCGTTTGTCACCATTGAGCACATGCAAATCCTGTCACAACGTAGTGGGTGACTGTGTAGCATCCAGGCCTGCATTTATTCATTATTGTCTTGTTTTGAGGGAAAGGTGATCGTTCATGATTGCGGCTCTGCAGCTTGGGTATGTAGCGATAGGTGCATATTATATCAAATTTCGTGTAACTGGCAGGAGCGAATCAATCTGAGTTTTGACGCCCATTGACAGCCTTCGGCGGCTCAATACCCTTTGTTGAGTGGCAGGGTAGTAGTTAAAATGAGGTTTTGAGTTTTGTTGGAACTACCAAAGAGTAATTTCCATTCAGTTTTGGTTTACTGTTATAAAATTACGTTGGCGGAGTAAGATTACCACTTGCGTGACCTCTCCTGTTAAATTTATCTACCACTAAAACTAAAAAGAGGTAATAGCTTTCAAGACTGCCAAGGAGCGACAAACCTGTTGGTTTGCTCGTGCCGCAAGTTACGCTAGTTACACGGAGTAAGATACAAGCTGTCGCTACCACATGCTGCAGAGCCGCGTGTGAGAATGGTCACCCTGAAATTGGCAAGATGTTACACGGAGTCACCCGCTGCATTATGGTGGTCTCTGATGACGTCAGCAATATTTTTGCCGGAATATTAAGCATATTTAGCCAAGACGAACCGTTCCACGCCTATCGCTGTACAACACTTCATATTCTACCCCTGGCTCTTCGGTGATAAACACCCGAATTGGATATCATATCACGGTACTCCTTTATGTTCAAGGTACGCAGTTCCTACTTTTCTGCATAATTATATAGCAACGTATAGATGCTGAGAAGTGTTTCTGCAACCGGTTTCAATTTCGACTCCCAATCCACAAAATTAATATTTAATATAGCTTTTTTGAGTTCAGCTATACCGTCACTTATAGTAATAAGTGCATTGATTAAAAAGGTATACTGCATGTTCGTCACATCTGACAATTGCAATTACATCACCTTGGAAGAATGACCTTTGTACCCGACCGCGAAGATCGGCCGGGTACAAAGGTCATTCATTGTAGTGACGTTCTATTACGTCATAGAAAATCGGTCACGTGCACGCTTGTAGTAAAGTATACGGATATTTGCGGAGTATTTTAATAGAATCCTGAATTGGATTTCCGGATTTTAGAGTGGATTTCCGGATTTCAGAGTGGATTTCTGGATTTCAGAGTGGATTTCTGGATTTCTGGATTTTAGATTGGATTTCTGGATTTCACAGTGGATTTCTGGATTTCAGTTTGGATTTCTGCCGACGGTGTACGAGATTTCTTTCGTGACGGACCCCTCGCCCAAACCGGCACTGACTACAGTTATCATTGTTATCTGTACGTCTTCGCATGTATGACTCTAATTCGTATAGACGTCCACATGCCATGCAGTGGCCGTTGCTGAAGAGTCCAAACTTCTGAGTTTCCAGTGCTGAGTACTATATAGGCCTACTGAGCTTGGGGCGGGGCCACAACGTAGCGAGACTCGACACTCGTGCGCCGGGATCTCTGCGACATGCTGCGAGACTCGAGACTAGTTGGCCTGGACAATGGTTACGCTATCTAGCTGCAGTGGTGTCAATTTGTGAGTATATGCGGTATCTAATAAAGGGGGCTTGCCGTGTCACTGTCATGACTGTGGGCGATTGTGGGGGCTATGCCCCCACGCCTTACATTTTGTGGGGGCAACTGCCCACACTGCCCCTCCCGGTTCCGCCGCCTATGAATACTGATGGTGTGGTTATGCAGTACCTGTTATGTGCCACCCTGCCTTTGTTCCATACAGCCTGGCCATGGGACCAAGACTGTACAGCACTCGGCAATTCATGACTGTGCTTGCTCATCTGAAAGATTTGTAAGTGTAGTTCAGCTTGTCTTGCAGGAATTGTGCAACTTGCAAGGCTAAAGTCAGAGTGTTTTAGCATCACTGCCCTGTCCATAATTCATTTTGAGGCAATTTCCATGAGTTCAGTAGTTCAGTCTAGTAGTCCAGTCCATTGAATAGTGACTATAACTTTAAATGAGAAGAATGGTTACTTTTTTCATGAACACTAAATTACTAATGCAGCTAGCCACTGAAGCTTGTTGTTGCACAGTTACATGCGTTAATCACAGTTAATCCGCGGTCAGTCAATTGTGTCAAATATTACTCACTCATTTTTCTTCTTCTTCTTCCTGACTGCTTTTGATCACTATCACCACTAAGATTATTATCACAACCAGCAACAATCCTCCTACCACACCAGCAATGATGCCATAGAGTGCACGTGCTGAAGGGGAAATGGAGAAAGACTTTTTAGTGAAAAAAGAGAATGTGAAGCAGCAGACATACATATTTACATAAAAAGGCATATGTCACTATCTGATGGAGAGGATATGGGTCCCTCCCTTATTAATGATGCTTTCAACAATCAAAATATTATGTGACAGTTTTTCTTCTGAACTGCAACATATATGAAAAGCTAGTCTTCGAGAGAAATAAACGAGGCCAGTTCCTACTGAGACAAGAAATTATTTGTGGAGTACACTAGCAACAATCCGGGTCACTCTAAAAGTAGGAACGGGAAATGGGAAATGAGAAATGGGAAACGAGGAAATAGGGAAATGGAACCGCAACGCACAAGTTGGTGAGTCAGTGTAAAAAAAGGACAGTGGAGTGTACATGTTGTGCAAAGTAGCTAAAGTCAGCAGGTAGGCCTATAGAGTCCTTCTGCGCATAAATCAGCACTAACAGTAGCATGGAAATAGAACTCTTTTGTCACACAGTATGTCTCACTCAGGTATAAAGCTGTTGTACATTCCCTCCTCCACTCCGTGCATGCAAACTATAATTCACACACAGTAATTATATTCTGTACAGAGCCAGTGTGTGTATCCACTGAAGAATCACTGCAAACTGGCATTTTGTGGACTTCTGTTATAGATGCATTAGTACATGCTGTTTAGTGAGACAAATACATGAAGAAGCCTCAAAATGACTCCTTGTATAAAGTTGGAACAAACTTAAGTATGAACAATTCACAGATTCAACAAACTTCAAGAAAGCTCCAAAAGTGAAGAACTTAAACTTAGAATTAGCTTGTAGACAGTAATGCAATGCCGTTGCATACCCCTTTTGTGCTGACTGTCAGGCAAAGATGTGAGTGCATGGATGGACGTTGACTTTCTCAGTCACATTTGATGACTGCAGTAACAAAACATCAGCAGTTTGCTGAGTGAAATGCAGTGTACCTTCTTCCCATTTCCCCATTTCCTCATTTCCCATTTCTTATTTCTCATTTCCTCGTTCCTACTTTTAGAGTGACCCCAACAATCCTCCCACCACACCAGCAATGATGCCATAGAGTGCACGTGCTGAAGGGGAAATGGAAAAGGGAACATGAAGCAGCAGACATACATATTTACATAATAAGGCATAGCTATGTCACTATGCAGAAGTCTACTTGGGTCAGTGGACCAAAGTGGCCAATTGATTTTTGGCATGAAATGAACGAAATTCAGCAATTCGGAATTTAGAATTTCAGATTTACTGCATTGGACCAAAGTTGCCAACTGAAATTTGGGTTTTGTTGTTCACACTCTTTAAAATGTCCCACTGAACAAGCATGACTAGCTGTTCACCTGAAATTCAGCCATTAACATTTCCAAGACCCCTCAGTTGGACCAAAGTGGCCAACTGAATCCTAAATTTTAGTCACTAAGAGATCAAAACGGCAGTGTTGGACCAAAGTGGCCAACCAATTTCTACATATCTGCTACTCAGAAATTCAAAACGCACCATTAGACCAAAGTGGCCAACTGAATTCTGAATTTCAGTAGTATAGAACTCGAAGACCCCTATGGTCTGCACTTGGCCAAAGCAGCAAAAAAGCCATTCAGAATTGCAAAACGTGCTGTTGGACCAAAGTGGCCAACTGCCATTCAGAATTGCTGGACCAAAGTGGCCAACTGCCATTCAGAATTGCAAAATGTGCTGTTGAACCAAAGTGGCCAACTGCCATTCAGAATTGCAAAATGTCCTGTTGGACCAAAGTGGCCAACTGCCATTCAGGTTTGAAGTGGGTGTCAGAAGGAATATTGGATTCATTAATTGTGGCTTGTAATTGCTCCCATGCACAGCGTTTGGGACCCGTGCCATTCCATTTCTAGACTGCTGCACAACCTGTCACCACTGATGCAACAAATTACCCAACCGCCAAAGAAAAAGAGAAGCAGTGAATAAAGTTTTGCCAACCCCTTCCTATACTGTCCTCATCATAAACCTATATCGCAGCGCCGCAAAGATGACGTCATTTTTGAAACTACTGCACTACACTACTCACACCCGCACCCTGAGATATGCACTCCGGTCCAGGGAGATCTATACCAAGGAACCGATTACATCCCCGGAGATACTGTCAGAGCTCCCCCAGACGCAGGATGACAGCATCAACAGCATACAAGACACACCGGACAGCCAATTCAGGCTGGTACTCTCAGTAACCCCGTGCATGCCTCGTATAAGTAGTATAGAATCTGTTAACCATAGCTCTTCCCCCTTACTGTTTAGCCCCACACCCACCTCAAGCCCAGTCCATGCCCCTACCCCTGACTCCCCCCAGAACCAGCCACCTCTCCCTCCACTTAGCCCCACTAACAGTCCAACTTCTTTCGATAACACTAGCCCCCAGCATGAAGAACCCCTACTGGGATCCCCTGAACTATTCAGCCCCACCCCCATAAGTAGCACAATCCAAAACAAGTGGCCATCACCCCCTCCCCTCTCCCTCAATGATCCCCACGCATTAAGAAAAGACACAGGCTACATAATTATGAAAGTCTTTCCTCAACTAATGGGAGCTACGATGTGTGTAGCAGTGTTGGCGCTCCCCCACCTAACACCCAAACTGCTAGACTGGGCAGATTGCAGGACAATAGTGTGGCATAGTCATCATTCCAGTCCCTCATGCACATTCTGAGTGTGAATTTCTGTATACTCTCTCCAGTGAATCAGCGAGACCTTGTTGGTGTGAAGTTATATAGAAATGATTAAATTTGTGAGAGTGTTGAATTTCATCCAAAATTGGAGTACAATCGTCAACTTTTCAGTTCTAATATGGAAGAAAACTGGCATACAGTATCCTAATTTGGATGTTACACCACATGGTTACAAATTATCCAAACTTGATCAATAAATCATCCAAATTATAACCTTGAGAGTTAAAGTGAATCAAATACTGCATTCAAGTAATAGTGTTTCGATAGTTAATTAGAGCGACTATGGTATTGCTAGGTACAAAATTAGCAGCAGTTAGCTATCTAGTTCAGGATTCCTGTATACCAACTCCATATGCAGGGTTTTCAATAGGAAGTGGTAGCTGTGGTGTTTTTTCATATGCATCATTCTGTTTCATCTCAATTGCATCTGGTCTTTTGATGTTCACTACAGAGTAATATGGTTCTTCCCTCTTCCCTGCAGAGATACATGTTTCTTCACCTTTTGCTGTTTGTTGTCACAGTGCAGTTAGCAAAGAACACTATCAATATGACAAAGCAAGGAACATTAATATAATATTACCTTTCTTCTGTGATTTGACTACTGCAATGCCAATTATCAGAGCAACAATAATTACCAGTAGTAACACGGCAGCTGCAGATCCCATACCAGCACCAATAACTACAATAGATATGTAAAATTACAAATGCATATTATAATACAGGCATGGTAAATTGTCCACTTAAATACATCAAACATGGACATAAGAATTCAGTGAGGCTAACCTGAATTTTGGAATGACTGATTTGGAATGTCAGTAACAGCACCTAAAAGGCATTGATAATCAGAACAATGCAATTTATATTACCTCTCGTGAACTCTTATACATATCCTTAAGACCAGAGAGCTAGGGTAGTGTTTAGGAGTAACTGAGAACAACTGTTGATTTTGAAAGTAATTCCTCATTGTGTATTTCATGGATATGAGATTATAATGTATGTCCAATGTAAATGACTTCTTTAGAGCTTTATATAATTCTCAATATATATATATCATATATGTGGAAGTCAATGGGGAAGCTTTTAGGTGCAGGCAGTTGATAAAAACCTGTAATTTGTACCAAATACAAAGCTTAACTTATGCAAATATACAAAGGTCAGTGGGGAAGCTTTTAGGTGCAGGCAGTTGATAAAAGCCTGTAATTTGTACCAAATACAAAGCTTAACTTATGCAAATATACAAAGGTCAGTGGGGAAGCTTTTAGGTGCAGGCAGTTGATAAAAAATTTGTCATTTGTACTGAAAGTCACGTGGTAATACTAAATGAATTTATAACAATACCACACTAGATTTATTGGTCGAAGAAGGTGCAAGGAGGTTTATAATCAGTAATGACTGACCATAGTACAAAAGCTAAACAATCTATACCAGTATGTTTCATGCAATTACTACAGAAGTTATCCAGATATGGTTAACAGTTATTACCTTTATTACCTATACCCCATACTCCCACCTTTACTACTCCATACCAGTTAGCACGCTGGTGTTGAATGAAGCTGCCACTACAGTTAATGCTGAAGAGGCTGTAGGGTGTATAAATTATGCATATTAACTTCCTGTTCTAAAAATAAAAGCTGTCACAAGACATTAGGGTACTTGTGTACATGTACTTCATGATCAAATATCATAGCTGTACTTCATCACATAATTTTATACTGCTATATTCAAAGGTGGCCAGTATGTATTCAAGAGTGGCTTCACTTTTTGCTCAAATTTATATGACTTAGCTATATACATGTATACTATCTCTTGAAACAGTTCTGTATGCACAAAATTTATGTGGCAGTCTTGGAATCAGTACCAAAAAATCACTGTGTATTTGTTGAGTATTTAGTAAGTAAATGGGACTATTTTCCTATGTACCCAAAAGATGTTGAGTATGTGAAGTGTCTAGTGCATACTGTAAATGTGACACAATGTGTAGAGATGAGTCTTTCTGTGTACCTATAATTATGTGAATAATTTAGCTACCTGTTAGACTGAATACCCACTGAACTAGTTGTGTGCCATATCACCTGTACTCAAAGTTGGAGTAGTCCATACAGCAGATTGAGATTTACAGTCAGAGACCCAAGTTACTCCACTGGTGTAGGTTGCAATAGTTCTTCTAGAATATGCTGAAACAAACAGACACCTTGGGATTTTCAACAGTGGGCAGAACAGCAACAGATAATGGAAAGGAGAAATGTTTATGTACAATATATTTCAAGACTAACTGCACCCCAAGTGGAAAGAAAATGATGCAGGTGGGCAAATCAGCTTGTCCTTCCATAAATAAGGAAATCAAAGTTAGGTGTACAATACATCTCCCAATAATAAGCATAGCCATTGGAAGTAGAGTCAGTGAAGTGAAGCTAACTTGACTTACTATGCACAATGTATGTCACTCCACTAGAAAACGACCTATAGCAAGTGCTAATTGGTGGTACGTAATTGAAGCCATGTAGAGGTGAGATGATAACAACTACTATACATACCCCATAGCACATGCAGGCCCCGTTTGTTGAACCGCTGGGCATAAGATGGCCATGCCACTATTGTGCATCTATATCAGAGTTGTGCAGGAGCTAAAAAAACACCACACAAAGCCTTTTGAGAGACATCTGTCTGTGTTGTAAAGAAGTGTCGTTCCCACCAACACATGGGATGTGCTGTAGTGCAGCAAGCCAGTACGTAGCTAAGTGAGAACTTCACTGAAGTGTCAAACTGACTTATAGCTCATTGTGGCTGTGCTGTATAAGTAGTCTGCTGCCAGAAAGTTGTAGTTAATAGATCTAGCTTGTTAACAGTGTACCACCTTAGTCTTTATACAAGGCTTCAGAGCTGCAAAATCAGGATGAAGTTTGTGTGGTCACTGAAGTGTCAACATTTTTGATCATAACTCAGGTTAGCAGTGGCATAAAAAAAAATCGCATATTCTCATATGTAAGAACCTTCATGCTAAGATACATGTAGCTAGTTTGCATGGCCACTGTAAAATCTTGTGTCACCATAGGTCCAATTCGTTGATGGCAATTGTTTGGCCCTGTGCAATCCTGCAGATTAGCTCTCAACCTTAGCGCTTGCACAGTAGATCCTCCAATGATAACTGTTTCAAACTGTGGTGTCAAGCTTCAGTAAGTCCTCTCAGGCTGGGAAAGAAATGCTAAAGCATTGGGCATGCATGTGCAACTTTTGTGGCTTTTCATTCATTCTTTATTCCTTCCACTTGGTGTGTAATTTTTTTCCCAATTACATACCAAAAAGTAGAGGTCTTCAGAGAAGACATAACCACATGCTGCTTTGCTATGATGAAAATTTGAAGACTAAGGGTCACAACAAGCTTTCATTCACTATTTGAAAATTGTATCAATAGCTAGATGTCCATTTGGAGAAGGCATAGATGCTAATGGACTGCATGCAGCATGAAATACAAGTTGCTACGTAGGTCTCTGCACGTGGACAAGGATGTGGGAGTTATCTATCATATTGTGTAATAAGTTATCCAACGAAAGTGCTAAAGCATTACAACAACATAAAACAAAATTACAAGCATGTATGTCACACTTTCAAAGATTTCCTTATGTAATACTGCATGTAGCTACACTGGTGCAAATGTGCACAACACAACCTAACATCTTCATACTGTAATGATTGCTGTTATTGTGTTCACCATCAATATTGTGTTGCAGGGCAAGCTCAGCCCACTTCTTATACAACTACAAGATTAGAAATTAGCAGCTCTAATTTGCTCGGTTAACTTTTCAGGCTACAAGTATGAACATATATATATAGTGAAGGTGTATACTGTCGTGGTTTGAGAGAGCACTAGATGTAGCAAAATTGGCACTGTATAATCCATTATGTTTCTATGAGATAGCCTTATATAAAAGATAATGCATGGTAGTCTGGATAACCACCCTTTTTGAGGGCAGAGCCCGAGGACAAATGTGGTTGTTGTTAACCATAAATCCCAGGCTAACAGATGGGTATTACAGTAGGAAGTCACTTATCCAAACTTCAATTATCCGAACACGTCGGTTATCTGAACACGTTTAGCAAAGCCACTCACTATTTCCGGCTACTTTCATAGACAGGAAGCTGGCTGTAGCTGTTGAAATGGCCGATACCAAGTATTTCAGGGCTCGCTCTACCCGTTGATGACACAGGATAATTTCTAAGGGCAAGGTAGGCTTCACAACAAAGGTAAAAGCAACTGTCAAAGCAAACCCCTGGGAACCTCTACCGCATGCGCAGGGAACCGAGCAATGGCTTACTGTTGTGTGCATTCTAGTGCCATGCAGTGTCCAGAAGTTCACTTTCAGACCCTGTAGAGTCAGGGGATGTATTGCACACCGGTGACAGCAGCACGTCAGCAGCTCAGCGCTAGTACTGCAACTCACTCCACGTACAGTTTCCATAACGTGGGCTAGCATTGTAATGGACGCCCTTCCCAATGTGTTGGGATAAGTAAGTGACTTCCAACTGTAATTCCCATATACTGACAGGATGTTGTAGATTCTGTTACATACGCTACAAGAAAATTGTAAAATGATGTTTCCTATAGCCTGCCTTGTACCCAATCAGGTAGGCTATAGGAAACATCATTTTACAATTTTCCTGTTACTATAGGAACAAGGGTGGAGTGGAAAATATGTGCATATAGGCATTCATCTATGCTCTTTTTGTTAGTAGATTAACTAGGGTTAGTTTTGTCCTTAAGCACTCTGTCTTGGCAGAACTGTTGTGTGAAATAACTGCAAACTTGCATGCTACTGTCAATGATTCATGAGTAACTGACATATACCATGTTCAATGTTCCAAAAACAGGTGTAGAGTAAGGGAGGTATGCCAAAATAGCTAAAAGTTAGCAGGCTCTAGGGTAGCGCTATAGCTAGGTCACTCAGCAAATTACATGGGCATCTTGATAAGTGGTTTTACTATAACCTGTAATGCTAGGTTAGTTGCCTTGAACTACAAACCTTGCAGCAAGCATACAACTGTGTCTAGTAACTACAAATGACAGCTCACCATTGCAAACACAACTGGGTGTGGTTCCACTCCAAGTTCCATCAGATTGGCACTGCCGGATGGACTCTTCAGAAAGTCTCTCAAAACTGCTATTGGGACAATAGTACACTACAGTAGAGCCTGGAGTCACACCACTGTAACATACTAGGGGATCATCACCACTAGGCTCACTACAACCAGATTGAGCTGACTGAACTGTTAAATTTGACACCATAAGGTCTTCTGCAGTGCAGATTGTGAAAGATCCATGGAATTTTATGGTCAAAGACCCAGTGGCTGTGGATACAATGTAGAAGATTGTGTCTCCTGTCAGGTTGGATGTAAGGATGATCATACCACCAGCCACAGCGCTGTTAGTGTTGTGTAGGTTATAGTCAGTTGGGTCATTGCCATAGAAGATTGAGCAATTAGCTGCAGGATGTCCATCAAGTACACATTGCACTGTGTTATTTGGAAGTAAAATGGCTTGAAGGTCACTTTTTTCTGTTCCTACATGAGAATGTACATACATGTAAAACTCTATGTTATAACAGGATCACAGAGGAACTAGCTAATAGTACTAATCACAAAGGGAGAGGTCAAAACTGTGTGTTGTGTACTTTGTGTTATATCTCCAGCACGTGCATGCATACCTAGATGTTAAGTAGGTGGACACAAGAAACAATGTGGTACAAAGAACATTTTGGTGTGGGAGGGGGCTTCGTATGGAAGATTGCCTTACAAGTTTGCTAAATTAAACTACAAGCCTTTCAATGTAAGACCTGTTTTAACTTCCACGGCACTAATAAAATTCTGTTGCCGTTATCTACACAGAAGCCATGTGCACTATTGTATTGACTTGAACTTTGGTTGGGTCTACTGACAAACCCTTGGCTAGGCCACTGCATGCATAATCTCCAGTTGTAAACCAGCTATAGTAGGTATAACGCAACGGATTGCCAGTCATTGCCTTATTTTAAGCTGTTACAGTATTTTTCACTGAAGTACAAGTTTTCTGATAAACCTGAACTTGTCATACCAGAAGTTGCTACCTCGAATACACCCTGATACTTGTAACTTGGCTGTTGCTGCCTGTTTTCATTAAAGTATTACTATTTTGGCATGCTGTTTTTCCACTATCCTACTATTCTTCCCTGGAAACACCAATCAGAATAGAAGCTGATGCAAAATGCCTTAAATCATCTAATAGCTAAAGTGACGTTTTTGGTAAGGAGTCCAAACAGAGTTCTGGCAGCACATAACAACTGGGTGCAAGTTGTGTAACCAAAGCATTTAACCTGTGATATTTTTGAAGGCTAGTGGTTGCGTGGTGGTTTGGCTCAGTAATCACACCAACGACAGCTCAAATTGGAGGATCTGAGGTTGGATGGCAATTGCATGTGTTGGGTCAGCAAACTTCAAAGGGTTTTTATTTCTAATATCCTGCTATTCCATTATTCCGTACTTCATATTCTATCGACTCCCAATGTTCTTCACTATTCCAAGTTTTCCATGCACATGCCCCACTGGCAAGCCATGTTTGCACGCGTTCATGCAATATTTTATAAAGCATCTGTTCATAGCAGGGGGAGGGGTTTCATGTGCTGAAGGTTGTCAGCTACAAGGGCAATCTTTCAGCAGGATAACTCTGCTCTTCTGACTTGCACTGAAACTAAAAAATTGTTGTCTTGTTATATAATGTAGTCAGCATACACAAACGCTATTCGCAAATGACTTGAACTTTGGGTGGGCCTGACGAGAAGATGGAACTCTGGCCCCTCTTAGCTACACCATTGGTTTATACCTTGTAATTATTTGCACTTCATAGTATGTTAGAAACAAAAATTTGTTGACTGTTAGTTTTTTGCTTGTTAAAAAGTCCAGTTTAACTTAATGTGAAGTCAAAATGATCAGTTCACAAACCTGAGGGACGGTATAAGCAGTTGAAACAAGCATTTAGATTTGTACAGCAGTGTTGTTTTGTGCCTAGTAGCTGCAAGTGCTCTACATGCATTATAGAGGACAATCTATTAAATTGCTGTATCTAGATAGCTGTCTCTCCTAGTGCTTACGGATGGTTTGTGAAGTGGCTGCAGGTCCCTCTCCTGCCACATTGGTGGCAGTCACTGACACAGTATAGAATGGTGGTACACTGTTAGTTAGAATGTAAAACACATGTTCGCACACACCACTGCTGCAGTTAGAACTCGGCACAACAATCGTTGGAGAAGATCCAGAACCATCATTGTAGGTGAAGGTGTAGTTGATAATTGATAAATTTACATCACTTTCCTGGCATATATGCAAGAGAAAGTTTCGAAATTGTAGTAGATAATATGTAGCATGGCAGACAGTCATAGAAGAGCTTTGTATCCTATTCATCAATTGCATTCATAGCCAATGTAGCTACTACTCTGCAGTAACATTTTGAAAGAAATTATTAGCTAAAGATGTAGATAGTAGTACCGGGAGAAATGGCAGACGGGTAGATAGAGCAATTTAAATCAAAGTGGGCAGTATATAATTTCGCATCACTCATTGCTAGAATTGAGTAGATATCATGGCTGTAGCAAGCTGTCAGGCAGGTTGGGTATTGGCCTGACCATTTAATTGCAGACCAAACTTGCCACATGTGCACTTTGAATTAACAAATAGATACATGTTGAGTCATAAGCTGGGCCATCCTGAAAAGTTACCTATCATCATACAAACATCATTTCCTAATCTGACAGCCATTTTGTTTCACTCAATGGCCATTCCTTCACTGCAGCAAAGCCGATGACAGGCCATGTTGGCCTGCTGCTGGCCAACACGTCTATCATCCAGCTACGGCATATGTACATGCAGCTAAGTTTAGATCTATCTCCATGTGGTCATCTTGTGAATCAGAATCTTGCTTGCCAAGAAATGAAGTAACCTCTGAGCAAAATACAGTGCAGACACCTTCTGTATATAGCTGCTGTGCATACTAAGTTACAAGCAACCAGCAATCATTATCTCACAGTACAGTGTGGATGTGTAACTATCAAAATTGTTTGCCAAGAATTGCAGAAGATATACCCAAAAATGGCCTCAGAAGTGATTTCTGAGCATCTTGTTTTTGAAATTTTCCTGGAGGAGTCCCAGACTCCCCCAGCTGCAGACTTTAATTAACAACATGACCTTTAAATAGCTTGCTACAGCTAGTGTTACTTTAAGACATAAACACATAGCTTCAAAGTAAGTTTGTAGTAGTGCAACAGCTAAGATACACAAACAATTTACTGAGTATAAAGTTAATAGTTTAGTATATGTTGTAAATTCTGAGTAAATGATAATTTTTTGAGCAAAATCTACTCGGGCCTACCCATCATGCACCGGCTATTGCCATGTATGACATCATATAAATTACAACCAACCTTTGATCAACTAAAACAGGTGATACAATTAACACTGTTTGAGTATATGTACCTGCATGTAAATTTGGCTTGTAATTCTGATCAGTCCACTGCTGTCATACTCCGTGATAAAAGTAAGAGTGGGCTCATTAGGTACTGAGCAGGAAAAAAATTTTCACAGGGTTTATGAATTATAATTGCAGCCAACTCTATATGTACAGTGGAACTCCTCTATAGTGGACACCATTGAGACCAACAATTTTGTCTTTTGTAGCAAGGTACTCCGGGCTTCTGGTATACTTCTGCATGGTAAGTGTGGTATGTGTAGTGTTTAGCACAACATGGCTGCATTTTCAGAGCTTTCCCTTGCTGTACGCTGGTAGGGAAGGCTAAGCAGACACTAGTACTATGAGTAACAGCACTAATCTAATGTCAAGTTGCAAACTCCAGCAGCGATGGTGGACAATCTTGCTGAAAAGGTCAACAAGTATTCACTAAGTTTGTATTGTTTGTGTGTAATTGGGAGCATAAAAAGTGTCCGTTATATGGAGTAGTGGGTGTCCGATATTCAGGGGTTTCTAATGTATTGAAGTCTATGGAGAAACGGTCAGAATTTCCTGTATCGTAGGTGTCCGCTGTTGAGGGGGTGTCCATTAAGCAGGGTTCCACTGCATGGTTACAGCTCTATCGTTGCAGATTTTGCCTTCAAGTGACAGAACAGTGCAAAACTCCACATCTTAATGTTTATTTACAAAAATTGTGCAGGAAGGAGGTCACGTTTTAATTGCTCCACAAAGATTCTAGCAGACATGCAGATTGCTAAAACCTTAGTGTAAATACGTTTCCATAGTTACATATAGGATTTTGAAGTCCCCCTTTCTCATGCACCCCCCATATACTTAGATTAAAACTCACAAGGTGTTGGTAGAGAAGTAGAAAATCCACCATCTGTAAGTATACACAAGTATGTCAGGATCACTAAGCATGATTGGATAGTGGAAACGTGTACAACTTACTTCCAGTAACATTTACACTTGTTCTGGACACAAACTCAGCCCAAGTATTGCAGCAGAAGGTGGAACCACTCTCACAAGGTTGTACCCTTATCACATCACAGTATTCCACAATGACAAAGCTTTCATTCACATTGGCAAAGCAAAAATAAAATGTATTTGCACTACTACTGTATGTCAAATTCACATTATGTCTCCTTTGTAGTGTTCCCCAGGTTAGGTGCAAATGCTCCCTACTGTTGAAAAAAATTATTGTAGATGAATACAGCTGGTGGCAAAGGGTAACTGGAATGCATAGCTCTCCGTTCATCATCACACTGAAAAGCTGATCTGTAAATGGTAATCGCACATACAATAAACACAATACCTTAATGTAACATCTTGTGAAGCATGCAAGGAAACAGGAGTCCCTGTGTAGTACCCTAGGGGTTTTACTTAAAAATTTCCATGAGAATTATTGTATTTGAAGAATAAGAAAAATGATGTATAAGGATTGCATGCCTATAATTCTTATGTATGCCCAGTTTAGCTTCATCAGAGAGTCAGTAGCCTCTCTATGTAGGGATGGCAGATACTTAAGCAAAAGCCTCTAAACTTGACCACAAATACACTAAAAGCTTATTTAAGCACTCAGTCTTCCTTTTTAGGTCTATGATCAGAAACGCTCATACAGTGGTCCAAAAGCAAGGCAAAAACCCCCAGATAAACACAAAAAGAAAGAAAGAAGCAAGGAAGACAGACAGAAGAAAGAAAGAAAGAAAGAAAGAAAGAAAGAAAGAAAGAAAGAAAGAAAGAAAGAAAGAAAGAAAGAAAGAAAGAAAGAAAGAAAGAAAGAAAGAAAGAAAGAAAGAAAGAAAGAAAGAAAGTAAGTAAGTAAGTAATAAGTAAGTAAGTAGTCGTAGTGGGCTAGGCTTGTGTAGGTAAGGCGCTGCATTAAGCTGCTTGTAGCTACATTAAAAAATACTCACAGCTTTAATAGAGCTTGGATCATTAGCTTTAAGCTCTGTCAGTAGAGTTGTTGGCCTTAATCAGATTCTAACTGGCAATGTTACACATAATTATTGCATGCTTGGAACCATTACTACACTGCGAAGTTCTGGGGTTGTCGATATGCTTGAAAGATACATTCTTCTTAGGCTTAGGTATAACAGTTACTGTAGTTGAGATTAACTTCCAAAAAGTAAGATATATACAAAAAAATATATGAAGCCAGGGATAGGACTTTTTATATTTACCTTCACTTTCATATCATCCCTACTTTGTTCGCATACTTTTTGGCATGCCATCCCTACATCCTTTTTACATTGTTAATGTTTTTATTTTCTTGCTTCTGTATTCTGTTTTCAGTTGCCACTCCTGAATAGTTGCTTTGTGACTTGATCTTGTAGTTTTCTAAATCTTGGGAGAAGGGACATGCCTATGTGTGTTATTAAAAATCAGGGTTGTTGATGATAAGCAAGTCAGTATGCATCAGCTGGAGACAACTAGTGGGTAAGCAGCTTGGATAAAGATTTGGCTGTACAGGAAGCTGAAGTTACAATGAAGTGATGTCCATCGGGATTGTTGTGTAGCTTAGGCTTCCAATGTGTACCTTTACTCACTGCCAATGATCATATCTCTCTCTGCATGTAAACATGCAGCCCATTTTATTTACCTTACAATCAAGCCACATAACCATATTACAACATTAAGAGTACCTCGTCCCAATGAAGCAACTTGAGCACATGTGCTGTTGCGAGAACGGCAAGTTTCATTGATTACAGCTGTTACTTGGATGCAGTAAACCGCAGATGATGTCAGAGTTATGTTGTTTTCATTACTTTGAACCCTTTCTGCAGTTACATCTGATGCACTACACACAGCCTGTGAATACAGCACTTCATATCTGTTTACACTACCACAGGACTGAGGTGGACTCCAAGTTAATATTCCCATCTGTGATGACCTTGTGTAATAGGAATCTTCAAATACTGGTTTACCTGGACAGCATCCATAGCCTGTGTGTGTGTGTGTTGGGGGGTAGGGGGTAGGAGGTAATACTCTATTCCTGGCATCACAGGACCATTCACTCTGGGCAAAAATATCACAGAGAGGTTTTTTTTTTCAAGGCTAACCACACCCCAAGTGGAAAGAAAACAGTAAATTGAATGCAGGTAGACAAATCAGCTTGTTCTGTCTATTTACGGTACCTGGTGTGGAAGCCTAGCTATTGTGGTTCAGGGAACCAAGACCAGTTGATCTACTGGTGTGTGTGCATATGTGTGGCTGTTACTACACAGGGGAACAGGGAATTAGCCCTAGGTGCACAATCCAGCTCTTACCAAAAAGCATAGGCATTGTGTGTAGAGTGATGCTAAATGCCTACTCAGGATGCCTTTGGGGATGCTAATTGGTGATAATAGAAGCCACATAGATGATAAACAAAGGTAGCGGCTTCTATGTATGGCTATAGCATGATTTGACCGCTGATGTGCTACTGCTGTCTCCATCTGAATTCTGTAGGAGCTAAGAATACCACGCAAAGCCTTTGAGAGACATCGCTGTTTCCATCAAAAGTGCTGTTGATCATATGCACAGGATCTGCTGCAGTGTAGCAAGTCAGTAGCTAAGTGCAAACTTCACTGAACTGTCAGAGTGACTTGTAGCTCAGTGTATATAGCTGTGCTGGATCGATAATCTGCTACCAGAAATGTGTATCTAACATATGTAACTTGTAAATGGTGTACATTCCTCAGTCTTTGTACAAGGCTTAAGAGCTGCAAGTTGTGGGTAACATTGATGTGGTCACGGCTGGCAGTGGTTGCAAAGAAATTCCATACGCTCAGGTTCTGCAAATACAAGTAACAAAATAGCTAGCTTGGCCATTGTGAAATCCTGTTTGACTGTAAGTCATTTATGTGGGTGGCAAATGTTTCACCTCCTGCACTTGCCATTGATTAGTTCTCAGCCTTAGGACTTGGACTGTAGATACTTGAATGATAATTGCTTCTAGCCGCCTAGTCAAAGTTGAGTAGGCCCTGTTTATCCTGGCAGAGATAGACTGAAATAGTAGGCACGTGCAAGCACTTGTATGGCTTTTCTCAACATTAATTAATTCATTCATTCCTTCAATATTATATATTTTTTCTTTCCACTTGGGATGATTTTTTTGCTCAGCAATTAGGAATCATGTAGTCTCACTTTGCGAGAGACTAGGATGGTGAAATAAAGCTATAGTATAGGATGGTGATGTAACGATAGACTTGGATGGTAATGTAAAACTGGATTTGGGAAGGCTTTGGTAAATGCATGTTATTTATAGTTTGGTGATATGCACCATTGAGCTACAGAACAAAGTAGGAAGGAAACGAGATTTGACTCCCTAGACTTCTGAATCAATATACCTACACCAGTCATTTTTCTTGGTCAGCAATTAGTAATCATGTAGTCTCACTTTGCGAGAGACTAGGCTAAATAGACAAGTGTGTTATTACACTGCAGCTAACAACCGCCAGAGTTATGGTATTAAGCTGTATGTGCTTGTGCCATTAGGATATGTCGATTCCCCTCTTACCACCCATTGTTGGGTTCTTTCATGAGAAACATCTGCTGGCTATTGCTAAATACAAAATGGTAATACCCGCCCGCCCGCATTGTGTGCAGGGGAAGCACCTGATGAGAAACTAAAAATCAACGATTGGGGCCTTACGCACTCGACTTCATCAACGCGATTAGTAGAAGTAGGGTTGCCGTGAACTGTCCCTGTCCTCCCATGGCTCCAGTGCTTCGTAAGTGACAATTGGCCCAGACTCCGACACTGCTTGCTGAATTACCCTCCACAATTCGCAGTCAAAAACCAATGAGTGTAGCTAGAAGAACACGAGCTCTGCGGGTTTTATTACTAAAGCTTCTCATCAAGTTAGTTGGTACCGACTACCGTATTTCTTCGAATAGACGCCGCCCTCGAATAGTAGCCGCAGAATCCGAAGCGAAATAAACGCAGCCCTCGAATAGTAGTCGCGGCAAGTAAACGCGGCACGCGCACACGTGTGCGAATGATTTCTGACGACGGTGACCACGCTAGCGCTAGCACTGTATGTGCTGTACGAGTCGTTCCCACGGCTGACAGCAGGACTGAGAGGCTGCGCGTACTACTGACAGCGTCTATCAACCGTCACCGTCTCACTCGTACGTACCTTATCCAGGCGTCGTTGATGTCTCCAGGCTTTACGAAAGAAATAAACGCCGCCCTCGAATAGTAGCCGCCCCCGAATAGTAGCCGCACAAAACGAGTAGCGAAATAAATCCGCGGAGTCTGATCGAAGAAATACGGTATTTAGGGTTGGTTTCAATATACTTTATGTAGAAAGAGATCGCTATACTATGAGGGTCTTTTTTATGCAAACTAATCCCTATATTATGTGGGTCTTTCTTATGTACTACTCTTATGAGTCTTTTTTACGTATGAAGTTCCCTATACTAAAGAAAATTAAAAAAAAAAAGATGTAGGGATGGCATGCCAAAAAGTATGTAGAGAAGATATAAAATGTAATAATTATGTGTACCATTGCCAGCTAAATCTGATGAAAGCCAACCACTCTCCGTACCAGACTTCCGAGCCCTTTGTGAAGCTGATTTCCTGATTTCGATCACATGACAGCTGACCAGCACAGAAACTGTACTGTACAGACAGAGCTTAAAAACTAATCCGAGATTTATTAAAGCTGTGAGTATTTTTTTTTTAGTGTAGCTATAAGTAAACAGCTGAATGCAGCGCCTTACCCACATAAGTCTTGCCCACTACTACAGGAAGAGACCGTCCCAGCCGTGCGTACTGGTCAACTTGCATGCATGCAAATGCGTCCTACGCAACGGACAGCTGTCACAGAGTGTTGTGTGAATTGACCAGGGCGAATTTGAAGCTTTGAAGACACTGAGTGGACGTGGAGCGGTGAGAACATGAACTGTTTTCGAGATATCATTGTTGAAAGATTGAAGGCTGAACGATCTACGACGAAAGAATAACTTGAAGAAAAAGGCCGTGGCTATATTGCCACCGGATAACCTATTGCCACCGGATCGGTGGCAATAAAGCCACAAACCGACTATTGACACCGGTCGGTGGCACAATAAGCCACGAACTTACTATTGACACCGAGGATGGGCGGTGACCTGATCACGTGAATAATGCTACACCCTCCACATGGCCACGCGCGCACGCGGAGATTGCGGATCAGCCTTGCACAAGATTCCAAGTAAAAGTTACCGTGTCTTGCACTGTCTTGTGGGAGGTGAGTCTTAAGTCTTGTCAGTGTATAATCTTGTACCTACTATAAAAATAGAGAAATGAAGTACCAGCCCATTGCCAGAAATTTGAATAGCGCGGCGGTCACGACGTTTTTTCCGTAGTGTACGGAGTTATTAGTAAAACGCTGAAGTTTACGTTGTACCGTATTCGCAATTATCTGTAATTGCATCAATGCTGGCACAGAAATATGACCAAGCCTGCAGCAAGACACTTTATTGGATTCGCTAAAACTGAGCTACTCGCTGCTGCGTTCAGCAATAATGTGCCTGAGAGGAGCACGCTCAAGCACCCACCGTCCAGCAGCTTCCCCAGAAACCATGTACCTTGCTTGTCAGGAAAGCCTGGTCCCCCTTCAATAAACACCCACAATAACTGTTTTTCTACCCTTTCTCACCATTTTACACTTCTAATACTTCTATACCACTTCTATCTTATTGTCTATCTTTGTACTCAGGCTGGTATATACCCATTCATGTATTTTGTGATATAAAAAATAAAAAAAATCTGTAATTGTATATGCTAGCGTACATTTTTGTACCTGTTTTGTACCGATTTGGCAAATTCTGTGAACATAATCTGCAAAAACTTTACGGCCAGTCGGGCAGAGGACATTAAAAGATAAGTGAATTATATCGTTAAGGTTACGATCAACTGGTTCGAAACCGGTGAAATGCATAACAAGGGCCAATTGTTTACGTAAGCAACCATAGTTGACAGTACACAATAATTATTTATTGCGGACGCTGCACGAACGCGCGTCCCCAAACTCACTGGCGATGCTCGAGGCCTTGCCGTATTTTGAAAGCAGATCGCTTATCCTTGCGCCAAATATAAGGCAAGGAAAGCATTTCTTCAGTGTTCTGGTGTGTTGTACGGGTAGCGCAGTGTATTTAGCAGGGCGGCACGTAAAGAAATCTCGAAAATTGGACTTGAATTGAAGATTCTACGCTCCGAAGTGCATTTCTTGCGCCTAAAGCAGTTAAATTCCTACAAATATTATACATAAAGCGCCAGATATCTTCAAGTTCCGACCTAGTAAATACCGTGAAGTAGTGCAAGAAAAAATTTCAGGATCGAATTCTTTACAGTCGCCGAGTAATTTGGCGCAAAAGCGTTCAAGCGGTGCGGCTAATTGCTGGTTCGAATGCGTTGGGGCGTTTTTAAACAGAAGGTTATTTCTCTCTGAATAACATATCTCGTTCATGTGCTGTTGGACTGTAACTTGTTTGAGATAAATATCGGTTACGGTTTTCGAAATATTAAAGCAATAAATTTACTATGCCAACAGCCTTCGGCGCAGTTGATCGTAACCTTAACCAATCAAAAATGAACGGCAAAAGTGTATATTTTTATTTCAGAAAATTTTGAAATGCCTATTTTTCACACTTCAATGTGTGAAAATACGGTAGAAATACTATCACGAATGGCAAATTCTGTGACCTTTAGGAGCCAGCACTGTAGATATCTGTGGCTAGTAGAGAGAAAGCAGAAGGTGAATATATCGTTAACAACACATTTACGGACAAGGTAAGCTCGTTACTTAAGTCAGAATTTGTGCCGCCATAGTCTCCCCGTAGTAAAACATGAAGTACGTGTAACGGAAATGTAACGGACGTTCCCAAAGAGTGCGATGTCCATGTCGTTGCATTTCTGGCAATGCTAGGCCCAACCATGTTACTTCATACGGAATGATAAAACCGGAAGCAGGGAAGGCCAGTGTGGTATCTTGCCTATACCTGACCTATCCCAGCTGCAAAAATATTGCAGCTCCAATCAGATTGCAGTAGTCTTGAGGCCAGAATCTCAGAGGAGAATTCAAATTCCCACCAGCAGTGGATATTTCATGAAGAGCTATATAGCTGACTAGTTCATGCCCAGACCAATTAACAGTGTCTGGGCACTACACTGCTAATATGATTGGGTCATGTGCTGAAAGCCAACTGCACATTCACTCAATTAACAAATGCAGTGATTGGAATTTGGCCTGTGCAGACATCTTCCTTAAGCCCCCAACAAACCAGGGCTAACACTTGGTATTTCTCATTATAGCTGCTTCACTGCCGTATCAAATTTTGACCCTGACATTAATGACATCTCCGAACCTTAGCCGCTGGTGGTTCCGTTGTATGTTATTGCTTGTCCAATTATTTGCTTCGAGGGCATCAAGTCACTTTAAACATGACAAGGGCGCTCCGTGGTTAAATGCAGAAACACTCAAAAGAGCGCCCACCCCAGTCTTTGGCAGACTTGTATAAGGTGCTCCACCTATGGGCGCTCTTTTGTGAGACTACAGTATCACCTGAGGATCATATTTTTGTCAGATTTCTTTTTGTCTGGACCAAACAATAATGTTGGTTAGCTAAACTGAGATAGTGTAATAGTAAGTAAGACTGTATACCTGGTACTCTGCTTTTTTTTCCTCTGGCACTTGCACACATTTCTTCAGATAACCGACAGATATTCAGACAGTCTACCAAAACCAGCTATGAGCTACATGACAGATGTCTAAACACTGTTGCATGTGTGCTATCACCAGTAATCATCCTTCAGTATTCTAGTTAGGCTCAATCCTTGGACCCCTATTATTCTCCATTTATGTGCGTGACCTCCCAGGACAAGCTGACCACTGTGATGTTAGTCAGTTTGCCGATGACACAGCCTTGCATGCTGCCTCTAGGTCCACACTAGAGATCGAACACCGGCTTAACACTGATCTTATTCAAACAGCCAGGTGGCTGAAGTCTAAGAAACTCCATGTCAATGCTATCAAGACCCAAGTTATTCTTTTTGGAAGCAGACACGCACTCTCTAAAAATCCAGTATTGAATATCTCCCTACAAGGAGAATGTCTCCAACAAGTGAAGTGTGTCAAATACTTAGGGGTGATGCTGGATAACTGCTTGTCTTGGAATGCTCATGTGGATTACCTACAAAAGAAAACAAATAAAGTTGTTAAGATGTTGAGGAGATTGAGGCATACTGTACCATCCTGTGTAATACAGAACCTCTATACTACTATTGTGTTGCCCTCACTGGATTACTGTGATGTGGTATGGTCTGGTTGTATGAAGAATGCTGCAAAGAAGTTAGAGGTAGTGCAAAATAATGCTGCTCGTGCAGTTGTGGGAGCACCCTATCGATCGTCAGCAACCACATTGAGAAACCAACTTGGCTGGCAATCTCTACAAACAAGACGGGAACTACATACTGCAACTTGGGTGTATCGATGTCTCAAGCCAGGTGTTACCCCTCCCTATCTACATGACTTATTTCAGCCTATCCAGCATCAGCATCACACTCGGTTGAGTAATAATGGTGTTCTTATCCCTAGAGCACATACAAACATGATGTCCAGGTCGTTTCGCTATACAGGTGCTGTTATGTGGAATTCCCTTCCAGACAATATTAAAGATATTAACAGAGAGAGCACCTTTAGAACTGCATTAAAGACATTTTTTAATAATAGTAGCTAGTAGTATACATATTGTGCTTTTGTTTTGTTAACTTTTTCTATCTTCTGTATTGTTGCCTGATATTGCTCCCTATGTTCTGTACTAAAACTTATGTCCTGATATATGTTCTGTTTGTTTAATATGCGCCATGTAAGAGCAGCCTATGGCTGAATGGCTCATTAAACTTTCTCACTTCTCACTTCTCACATCTTTAACTCAGCATGTATTGATCATTGTATATCAGTAACAACAATTTGATTGTGTGCTTCACTTTGCCAACTGTGCTGTACTGTGCTGCATGAATATAGTGCAAATTAGTCAGGCTAAAGTACTTCATCATCCCATTTCTGAGTTTTCTACTTGTTCTGAGTCTTTCACTTGCAAAATCATTGTGCCACTATTCATAAAGTTTATGAATATCCAAAACTTGCAAACTTCTGTGAACATGTGCACTACATAAACTAAGTTATGTGTTTCCAAACAAGTTTTGAGGCAACATATTTATCAAGCTATATTTAAAACTGTCAATATGGGCACTACGCACTTAACTTTAACTGTGCATGCTATGGTGCTCAGCTCTCTGTTGTTCATGTTTAGAGATAGTATAATTATCCAAAACGTGATAAATGTTGAATCCTGCATGAGTGCATCTCCAATACCTAAATTCTTATGTCAATATATTACAGACCCCCAAGCATATTTGTCCAGGCAACAGTATAACAAGCAGTGTATCACATCATAGTTACTGTAAAAGTGTATAGTGACTGCCTTATACAACTTGCATGTGCTCTTCCGTTTGCATGATGTAAATATTCATGACCTCAATTGTTATGGTATGAACACAGGATATAGCTTGTCCAGTCACCATGGCAACAGAAATTCATTGTTTGTATCCCATAAATTGTGCCTGTCCTATATATAGTATCACCTGAGGATCATATTTCACATGAATTCAGTTACATACCAATGAACCCTTAGCCTCCAACCAATGGATGTTTACTAGGGGTAATTAGGAAACTGTGTACTCATACTGCAATGCATTAGTCTGCCTGAAAATGTAATATACTATACCTCAAGTTCACAGGCAAAAGACACATGCAACAATCCACTAAATGACGATGTAATCCCAAATTGGATTTGAAATCATGCTATTAATTATACTAATACTACACTAGTCTATGGGAGGATGCGTTATATAGTAACATATTCATAATTGTGTTTTTACATGTCCAATATATTATATTACATGATTATGTGAATCAAGAGATGAAATTCATTCATAGTAAACTCTATTATTGCAGTCTAGACTAAGAGAATATTACTATTACCTGGTGGCTTTAACATTAACCCCTAAGTGACAAATGGTAGCTCAAAAGGTGACAAAGGTCATACATGAAGTCTGAACTGTCAGTGAGTGAGGTTGAACCCAATAGCCATTAGTTGTTTAAGTTTGAGAGCTCTTATCATTATTGCTGGGTAAGTTGTTTAAGTTTGAGAGCTCTTATCATTATTGAGTAATCCCTCTTCCAGTACAACCCAGCTTGTAATGACCACACCCCAACAAGCTTGATCAGTCAAGAGCCACTCTTTGCCTCACACCCTCACTAACCATTATCAAGGTGAGAGGATTCATGGCAGGGTAAGGTGCAACTGCCATAGGTAATTGATTGAGCACATTGTTAATTTATTGGTGGGTACAAATAATTCATAGTTGCCTATTTATTAACAGAAGTGGCAGATAAGAATACTAGTGCTTAGTTACCTCATGCAATCATGGTACCAGTTAGGTTTAGCCTTATCCTTCTGTGGAATATTGCTGTTTTTTAATCAACAAAGGTGTGGTAAACTTCCAAGATCTTCCATAGTGCATGCCATATAAATTATTAGCTGCTATTATGGATGTAACAGACAATATAGCATATCGTATAAGGTCTGTGCTTGTGGTAGATAAAGGGATCCATAATCTAGTGTACTCTTTGTACTTCTCTTCCTCACA
Organism: Agelas oroides; assembly: GCA_949130485.1. Lineage (NCBI taxonomy): Eukaryota > Metazoa > Porifera > Demospongiae > Agelasida > Agelasidae > Agelas > Agelas oroides. The sequence continues at coordinate 11,648,974 of OX422183.1, read as the reverse complement.
AATTTTAAAATTGGTTGCGACCTTACACCCTTTGAGAATTTTTTAGGCAAACAATCTATTTACTTCACACCTCACACACATTAATTCCTTACCAGCTCCCAGCATTTGCTAGTATTTGAGTCTATTGTTGCAGTATTGTATTATATTGTTTGCCTGAAGAAGCCTGAGCGATGAAAAGTTTTCAGCCAAACCGTGAGGGAGCTAGAGAATGGCAGCATATAGAACCTAAGACAGGACAGTTCATCCATCACCTAAGTTGCAGTTTGGCTGGAGGCAGGTTATAGCCTACCTCCCACTTTTGGTTTAGGGTTACATCTCTTGTTCAGTGAATGTAGTTTTGCAATTCATTTGTTATTGCATACGTACTTTTGCCAGACAAGGGGTGGAACTCCGGCTATATTCATGTACTATTAGATGGCTCAGGTAATATTCATGGTTGTATTGTTACACAAGTGTTCATACTTTGTTAGAGTAACTATGGCAAAGCAAAAAGTAAATATAGTGTATTCTTGGTAGCTTGGTAATAACACCAATCTTGCAGTCATTTTTGGCAGATCTACAACCCAGTAAATTGAAAAATCTTTGCTGGAATCTTGTCAAACAACAAAATGGGTACAGCTAGCTTGTGAATATTTACCAAAAGTGCAGACATTAGGGAGATGCTTCATCATTAATGTAGGGTGAGTCTCAGTGATACGTACAGCCGCTACAGTGATCACAATGGTCTTTGCACAAATGTCAAAATGTTTGGCAATTAAATCTAGCTAGTGTTTTGCTCAAAAATTTACAAACCTGTAGCTTGATGCACAGCATTTCTATAACTCAAATAAAAGGTACAAACATTGTAAAAAAGCAACTTTGGAGAAATCGAGTTTCCTTTTTTAAAAAAAGATATGTATATATACATAGCTACTACCAAACTAAATACCATATATATGTAATAGCTACTACCAAACTAAATACCATATATATGTAATAGCTACTACCAAACTAAATACCATATATATGTAATAGCTACTACCAAACTAAATACCATATATATGTAATAGCTACTACCAAACTAAATACCATATATATGTAATAGCTACTACCAAACTAAATACCATATATATGTAATAGCTACTACCAAACTAAATACCATATATATGTAATAGCTACTACCAAACTAAGACTAACCTAATTCTCTATTAAACAGCTGTTGCTTGTGAGTCAGGTATGTTCCTGTGTCGAAGATTGGTCTCTTCAGGTTGGTTCATGTCACGCTGTTCATCATTATCTGGAAGGTAATTGTTGGCGTCTTCGGCAAGCTATAGTGTGTACATATGTGTGTGTTTGTGTGTGTGTGTGTGTGTTTGGGGGGGGGGGGAGTTAAGAGAATAAGAGAAACGAAATTAAATAAGGCTTCGGTAGGGTACTTGTCCATCCTCCCACAGGTGTGTTAGACCAAAATACCGTAGATCGGGAAATTTTCACTGTTAAAATTTTTCGCCAGTTGCTTAGGCGGCGAAAATGAAACGCGTGAAAATTTAAAATTTAAAGTTTGATTTTTGCCACGCGGCCACACAGCGAAAATTAAACACGCGAACATTTCTTACGCGAAAAAAAGCTACGCGAAAATTTCCCGATCTACAGTATCCATTTTTGTGATGCTTAGATGTCCCCTTTCAATTGCCAGATGATCTACTCCTCTTACCTATGCAAAAAACATTTGCATTTACCTAAAGGCTGTCTGCTTACGTTTGAGTTCATTCTCTAGTATAAGCATCACATGATTTAGTTTTGTACAGACTGTATACGTATATGCTAACTGCAGCTGTTTTACTCAGTATTTATTTAGGTGGTTCATCAGGGGGGTTCCCTTTCCGATTATCGTAAGACCACAGATTTCGGTCCCTTTAAACTTTCGACCTGTAGCCCACTACAGAAAGGGTGGGACCACTCCCTCCCTAAAGCTTTCTTAGAGGAGTCCAGCACTTGGTTTAATTTGGAATATCTGGGCAGCCTTAGCTATATTTAGTGTACCTGATGTTTATGACACGTAACTTTTTTCCTTTTCTTTTCTTTCTCTAGTTCTGTTGAGCTAAATTTGACTAGTATAGCCTGTGGCAGTTTGGCAGGTTCTTTTGATACAGTAATTATAGTTTACTGATCCATATACAGAATTTTTTTCTCTTGGTTATACATCGCTTCCTCAGTTAGTTGTTAGTAAACACGGTTGCTGTTTACTGTGACAGGCATCTAGACCTACTACACTACCAACTGCAACAAAATTATACCCACAAGGTACAGGCTCCAAATCAGCTGCTTTTAATTTACATTCGTAGAATAGTGAGTGAGTGTGTGTGTGTGTGTGTGGAGGAAATCGAGTTGGTATGGTTTATAAACATGGAAAAGTGTCCCCCATTTACCTTCCAGTATGGTTTATCATCAAACAGATCTTCATCAGGGGTTGCAGTTGGCCGCCAGCGCACAATCAACCCTGAGACAAGTAGACATTGGAAAACATTTATCAGCTATGTAGCACTTTATATCCAGACAAAATTAACAATAGGTAAGGTGCGAGAGCATCCTCCTCTCCTCTAACCCCCCCCCCCCCCCCCCCCCCCAAAAGGACACTCTACGATGGCTTTTGAGGCCATTTTTGGGCCAATAAAACACATTAGAAGCTGATTATTACACCCCCAAAATTGAAAAATGTCTTGTATTGAAGATGAATGCTTGCAGGCACAATGAAGATGAATGCTTGCATTCACAATGACACCTGTGCATTCTTGGTGTCATAAAAATTTTGAAAAATTATCCTGCATGACTGTGGCTCCAAGTGAAGTACGTCAAATATTAAGTACAGTTGCATGGGAGTGGCTTTAGCACTTGAACCATAAACACTTGTGCATTCAACAGTGATGTCACAAGCTGTGGTGGGATGAAAGTCATTTGAAGAAGAGTTGGCAGCATATTGGCCTGATGACTGAATTTGAAGCCAATGGTACTGTGAAGGCTGAGTTACTTTTTTTAAAGAATCATTTAACAATCAACCTCACTGTGGTAGTTTTGCATTTGCAAACAAAAAATCATTTGTTTTATGAGCCAGTTCTCTTTCACAAAAAGGCAATAGGTACATTAACAAGCCTTTACTGTATAGCTACGTAGTCCAATAAAACCTTGTTGCTATATTTTGTCAAGTTTTACTTATCTAGTCTAGAGGTTTGGCCCCACTCCATGTCGATCTCATGTCCACCTGATGTCATTCAAATGCCAAAAACCTAGGCCTTCACAACTTTGCCATTCTTTCACTCTACCCTGTATTATGCAAACTAAATAGTAGGCTGGAAAACAAAAATACTTCTGATGAATTCTTTTTTGCAACAGCCTTTTGATCTCAATAGAATCAGTTTGCTAAACAATTATTGTACCTGTGAGCAGCCCTCCAAATATGGAGACAGCAAGGGTGACACTAAGAAGGGCAAGCTGGAAGCCTGCCTGTGTCCATGCATTGCGGCCCTCCCCTGTTCCTATTCCCATCTGCACCTGCTCTGGAGCGAGCTGGGTTATGTTGCTGGGGGCACGTGCTGGGAAGACCACAAAGAGACTGTGGGAGAAAGGGGGAGGGAGGAAGGGAGGCAGAGTAGGGGGAGGGGGGATAACAGCCAGAGAGTGCATAAAATTGTCCACAGAACCACTCTGTACACCTGTTTCCGTAAGTAGTTGACCCTCCTCCTCCAACTTCCTCAGCCACAACAGCAGCAATGGCAGAAGCAAGGCCAGAGAACACTCCTGGCAGGCCATGCAGGTTGTGCACACCACATGTGTCTTGTAGGTAGAGCCATCGGCAGGACTCTAAGAATGGCTCTGTGTGTGTGTGTGTGTGTGTGTGCGTGTGTGTGTGTGTGTGTGTGTGTGTGTGTGTGTGTGTGTGCGTGCGTGCGTGCATGTGTGCACGCATGCATGCGTGTGTGTGTGTGTTTGTGTTTAAATAACAAGAATTATAGCTATAAATTTTCTGGAATGTGCATTCGGAGATTTATCTTGGGCCTAAACTCATTTAACTAGCTAATAGTAAAGGGTTTTTTTTTGGCTCATCAATATTCGCACTTTCTCAGTTCTTAACTGCTTTATATTATGCCAGCTAGATATGCCTCCACCCTACTAATTCGCCAAGGCTTTTAAATTTCACCATGGCCCCTGACTTGAGCTGGCAGTGACCGGACTACAGAACTACAACCACCATGCAACCACCAGTCTTCGCAATCCTCAATATATGTTCCAGTGGAATACCCAGCCATTCAGTATATATATGTGCTATTAGAACTTGTTAGGAGTTGAACATTAATGTTCAACTCTTAACAAAGTTCTGATATGTCACAAAGGTACTCACAGAAATGAACTTGTACCCAACGACAGAGATGAAACCAGCCAGAAATCCAATGAGCAGTGCTCCCCATGGTTGGATCACCATGTTGGCCACTGATCCCACTGCCACTCCCCCTGCCAATGTTGCATTCTGGATGTGTGTCTGTGCATGTGTGTGAGTGTGTGTGTGTGTGTGTGTGTGTGTGTGTGTTTGTGTGTGTGTGTGTGTTTGTGTGTGTGTGTGTGTGTGTGTGTGTGTGTGTGTGTGTTTGTGTTTGTGTGTGTGTGTGTGTGTGTGTGTGTGTGTGTGTGTGTGTGTGTGTGTGTGTGTGTGTGTGTGTGCGTGCGTGTGTGTGTGTGTGTGCATGCGTGTGTCATGTAGCCATGAAGGATGAAATCTGGGAATGAGGCACATACGATGCTAAGTTTTCTGCAGACTCAGATGCAGAACATGCTACAAACCCAACAGTTAGGCCTTAACTTGATCAAAGTCATTGAGAGAAAGATGGACAATGGTTCAGGGAGAGACTAAAACCCATGATCTCCTGCCATGCTGAGTTACCAGTTGAAGAACGAGCCGGAGTGGCTACCCAGTTGGCATGTCAAATGGGGGTTGGGTGTACAAGGCCGTAGAAGAGTGGGTGCTTGGGGGTGCTGAAGCACCCCCAAATTTTTGGCATTTGTATTTAAAGGATATAGCACATGGCCACAGCACACAACTGCTTATGATGTGTAGTGAAAGTTAGCACCCCCAAACTAAAAAACTTGCCTACGGCCCTGGGGTATCAAGCATAAGTACAGTAAGAAGTTAACCATTCAAATTCATTGAGAAAATGATTGAGAAAGTAGATGAAAACAAAAATATCACCTTGCATATCATTTAATTTTGGCTGGAGCCTCAACAACTTTGCCTTAAGGTTATGATGAACAACCTGCGCGCGTGCTTATTTATATTTATATTCAAGTTTTGCCGAAAAACTTCTGGACAAACTGTCAAAAATGGCTTTGTTGGTCGTGGGTTACGAAGAATGCTATTATGTAGCGCCCACATTTCGAGCGCTGCTTGAAAATTGCCATCGACTTGACCTAGATACTTGTGTTAGGAGACCACTAACCAAAAACGGTGAGTTTGAGGGCCGTCAGTAAGCAGATATTTGATGCAAGAGAGTTTACGTGAAGGCTTTGTTCTGGATGGTGTGGATTATAAGCTGCTAGAGCTGTTATGACCAAACCAGCATTATGTATAGCCTGGTCTTTGGTATCTCCATAGGCTTTTGAAGCGCTAAAATACCTGCAAGCACTCTAGAGTTATATCTCTGACATTCAAGCGCATTTATTGAATTCTGAGATAAGACAGGTTGTTCATCGTAACCTTAAGTACTGTGGAACTCAGCCACTGAGTTGCTGAATGACTTGGTAGCTCAGTTAGTTATGTAATTACAGGCGATTTGTCAGGTCATGAGTTTTTGTCCCTCCTGATTCACTTTAATTTTACTCCTTCTGTTTTTCTCTACCTTTCTCTGAATGCATTTGACCAGGTTAATATCTGACTGTTGGGTCTAGAGCATGTACTACAACTGAGCCGGCGTACTGTGTTCTGTGCTCAACACCCCCTTCCCCCCATGTATGCGAAGAATGAAATCTTGGAACGAGTCTACCCAAGTACCATGTTGAGTTTTTTCTTCCTGCTAAGCACCATGGAGAAGAAGAAGGTGGTGACAACGCTGCCAGTCATAGAGAAGTATGTGTTGATGATTGCCCTGACCTGGGCATTGCCCGAGGCCAGACCGCCATTAAAACTTGGCCAGAACAGCCACAGGAACAAAGTGCCTGGATGAAACAGTGACATTAGGAGAGGGAAGGGGGAGGGGGGGGGGGGGGGGGGGGGGGGCAGAAACAATACACAGTAAAGGGTTTCTTATAAGACACCGGCAGGCTGATCTAAGAGCACTTTTTTTATTGATCAGGACATTCGTATCTTAATTCTCCCACTGATATGAAGATGCCTTGCAAAGTGTGACCTAGTAGCTATATAGCTAAATGCAAAATTCTTTGTGCCATTGTCACATACAACTCTATGTTAGCTAATGAAAACCACCTGTGTATATTTTACTCTAGCTTGGATGCACAGTAGGTAAATTAGCTAATAACTGTCACCATGCAAACAGCACAGCAGCTGTACCAATCATAGCGAAGAGGTCAGAGTGGTAGACCGCTTTGCTACGCTTGTGATCTGTGGCCTCCTTGTTGTAGAGCATGAAGGAGACACCCAAGCCAAAGTAGGCACCAAAGGTGTGGATGAGCATGGAGCCCCCTATATCTGCAGCCTGAAAGACAAAAATATTGATGGCCTCATTGGCTGAGTAGAACATCAGCTCAAAGAAGGCAATGATGATCAACTGGAAGGGGTTGGCCCTGCCCAAAACTGCCCCCATTGTGATCAGCACTGCCGCTGCTGCAAAGTCTGAGGCTACCAGGCTGTGTGTGTGTGTGTATGTGTGTATGTGTGTGCGTGTGTGTGTGTGTGTGTGTGTGTGTGTGTGTGTGTGTGTGTGTGTGTGTGTGTGTGTGTGTGTGTGTGTGTGTAAAAAGTTATTGGTGTAAAGTATAACATCACGCAGTTCTCAAGGAACACCTTGTATCAGTGCTTATTACTTTAGTTCACAAAGAAGCCAGTCTACCAGCCTCATTCCCCATATCCAGACCACACAACACGCAATGCATCGATCACACAAACCATGCACACACATACACACACACACATACAAACACACACATACGTTTCCATTCCAACTTTGATTGTGCAGCAGTCACTCTCATTGCTGGTGGCCTGGTTCACAAACTGGAACACACCTGAGGTAATCGTTGACCACTGGATTGCAAATGAGGCCACCAGCATGTTGAATGCGATACTGCTGTAACCATAGCGACGAAGAAATGTCATCAAAAATCCAAATCCAATAAAGATCATTACATGAACATCTTGGAAGACTGTGGGAAAGAATGATTCTGATTGAAGTAGTGCGCACAAAACTGTTTCATCCCTCTGTGTTTTGTACAAGGTGATGCCGAGAGCTAGTTAAGGCCAACTGATAAATGTTCATAGACGGAGCACTCACATTTTAGAGTTATGCTGGGGTTTACGGACTCAACTAGAGTTAGTGAGATTAGGGTTTTAAGATCGCGAATTTTAGGATGAGGGCTGTTAAGGTTGCTGAATGCTAGCTAAGCCACTGCCGTTGATATTGAATCGGGAGTACTTCCAACCGATGATTTCAGTATGTACAATATATGTCTCCTCTAACTCGCAAACAGTGAGGTGAAGTAAGAGTAGCTAAGAGGCTGCACCATATTTTAGATACAGCCCACACATGAACGAGTTGTTGAGAGTATCTAACTGCATGATTGGCAACTTTACTTGCCCATGAATACCCCTGGTTCAGTCAGCTGTCCAATGGGAGGGTTAGAGTGTGTTGATGCTCATGAATCTCATGAATCTCATCATTGATCTTCTTTAGAAGCATTGGTGGGCTTGGAATTGGACTAGATGTTGAAACATTATATTAGTGTGCCTAATGGCCCAAAACCTTGACAAGAACAGGGCCATAAATCTCCTTAACCCTAATTGGAGACTCATGAAGGTTGTTTCTAATGTCATCAGTAGCAGTAAAAAGTGACTCAAAAATCTCAACTGGCACGGGGAGCACAGAATCTGAAGTGAACATGAAGTGCTCCAGATGCAAGTGCTACGCTGGCAACTAAGCTTCAGCAATGACTAACAATGAAGTAGGGCTTTCATGAAGTAGCTCGTAGGTGTGTCCATCATTGCTGTGAGAGGTTCACGGAGGACAAGTCGTTTTTTAGGAAGTGCCACAACAACAACAACAATCCAAAAAATTTTTGCACCTGTGTTTATATATTTATTTCATTCCATTACCTCATAATATCATCAACAAATCATACGAACAGAGAGTCGCAAAACTATACGGTAATAATAACGCACTCATGAATCATCCCCTCCCCCCCCTGCAGGAATCCTGAACCAGCTCCTGCTGCTACAACAACAATAGACAGAAACCACCTACATTACCGATAATTCCGATGCTGTGAGACAGCTTAGTCTCGCATCGGACTAAATGAAGCTGTGCGTGAAAATATTCAGTATCAGGTACGGCTTCCGTTTTGCCGTTTTGTTTTGTTTCTACGTACAACCAGCAGTAGCATTACTGTAAATTCTCTACACTTACACGGATACAGTCTTGTCGTGTTAGTACTGAGGCTTATACCGGTACCGCCATCCTGCCTCACGTCGCTTCCATTACTTCCATCCTCGCTGCCGTTGGAGTGCTTTCAGCGTTCGGATTGTGCGGAGCGCCACTTTCATCATACTTTACAAGCGCGGCGAACAGAGCAAATACAATTACTTCCAACGGGATGAGGACAAGTGGGAACAGCATTTTCTTCAGTTGAGTTCGAATTTTTTTGCCACTTCGTCGCTTCATTCTGATCTTCTTGGCGCTCCATTGCTAGCTGAAAGGCTCGGAGCTAGAGTGGGCCAAACCAATGCGAGTTGAGTGCACCACTGCAATCTTGCTTAGCTATGACTTATGACTTATGCTCTATGCTATTGGTCACTGGCCTTTTTCTACTTATGGCCGGATTATCTAGCAATATGAATACTGTAGGATGCATCTCGTTTGATTAGAGTTCATCCCCATGACATGAATATTTGGGTTCTATGTTTGGAGATCATATATGTGCATGCAAAATGGATGTTGCACATGCACCAGGGTTGAATCTACTGGGTGGGGGGTGGGGGCCGAGCGTAGAACGCGAGGCGGAGAAAAGCTCCCGACGCGAACGGTAGGCTGGCGAGCTTCGGGCGCTTCAGCGGAGAGGGGCGAGGAAGTGGGGCGCTTCCGCGTAAGTAACTACATGGCGTTGTCCATCGTTGCTGTGGGCGGTCCGCGTAAGTAACTACATGGCGTTGTCCATCGTTTCTGCCGGCGGTCCGCGTTCCGCGGTAGACACTTTTGCCGAATGGCTTAAATAAACTTTAATCTCAATATTTCGACTAAACGATGAGTCTTCTTCATGCAGGTCTGTGCATGCAAAATCGATGTTGCACATGCACCATGCGGGGTTCAATTTAGTACATGGGTGGGAGTGGGGGTGGTTTGAGGGAAGCTTCTCCCTCAAAATTAACACTCCACCTCCCCCCCCCCCCCCCCCCCCCGCTCCTAAAATGTGCATGATTTTACCTCTCAGAAACAATCTAGCTTGGAAGACAAATTTTTCTTGAGGGGCATGCCCCAAGACACCCCTAGACAGTTAATGCTTTGCAAGAAAACACAGATATTGACCACCATTCGTGTATACGGATACAAGTGTCATGAACAACCCTCAAATGATTCTCAAGGATATCAGGTAGGAGTGATGAGATCAACCGCCATTAATGAGTGTACCTGGATAACAACAACCTACAGTGGCTAGCTGTGTTCAATTTGCATGGGTTGATTCAGAACATAATAAGTCACTTCTTTAACCTAGCGATGTGCATGATTTTAATCACACCCATTCAAGATGTAACTGCTTTATAAGCACTGAGCACTCGGGCGCCGTGCACCCTTGTGCTTATGAATTGTCATAGGCACGATATAACTAAGTACGTAATACTTAGCAGGAGTTTAGCAAACATGAAAAAGGTAGCTAGCTTTCTTCTGTTTCAAAGTTATAGCGTTATAGCGATCTACATTTTGCGTCATTATTAAATTTCAAGACAGTGCAAAGTAGAATATATTGTGATCCAATACAAAAAGATTGGTATGTTTCAACACAGGCCTCATATCATATCCTGATGCATATATGCACAAGACTTAAAAAACATTAGAAATGTAAAAAGATGTAGGGATGGCATGCCAAAAAGTATGCAAACAAGGTATAGGGATAATGCATGAAAGCAAAGGTCAACGTATTGGCAAAGCCCCATCCCTACATCTTTTTCACACTATATACAGCTGATGCAATGATGCTAGATCATATTAGCCTCGCTCCTGAGCTGACATGTGGGAGAAGGAAGGTGGCCTGGGGATGAGGCTAAAACCATGCCATGTACTTTAACGATCGACACTATCATAAGTCTGCAGTCTACTCTAACTCACTGCTTAAGTTGTTGAAGAGGTTCTGTATAACATAATGCTACCAAGGGGGTCATACTAGCCACGTGGAAGGAGGAAGTGGCCTGAAAATGAGGCTACAGCCATGAACTGGCAGTAAAGGTTGGAGTAAACTTGTGGTACATTTTAGGAAGACCCCCATGCACTGTCTAACTGCAGTGTGAAAAAGATGTAGGGATGGGGCTTTGCCAATATGTTGACCTTTGCTTTCATGCATTATCCCTACCTTGTTTGCATACTTTTTGGCATGCCATCCCTACATCTTTTTACGTTTTTTAAGTCTTGTTTCTGTACTTTTTTTTGATGTTAATCTCAGTTACAGTTAGCCTAAGCCTAAGAAGAATATTTCAAGTGTAACCACAACACCAGAACTTGAAACGGCGTTGACAGTAGTTCCAGGCATGTAATAATAATGCGTAATATAGCCAGCTAGAACCTGATGAAGGGCCAACCGCTCTCCCTACCAAACTTTGTGAAACCAATTTCATGATTCAGTTGTCAATCACATGACGACTAACCGGCTGCAGCACAGAAAACTATCATACTGACAACTAGTCTCGTAAGCCAGACCCAACTAACCCAGCGCGGATCGCTTTCAGTATCCCCGTGCGTGATACTGAAAGCGATCCGCGCTGGGGTTGGTTGGGTCTGGCTTGCGAGACTAACTGACAACTTACCATGCTAAGCTTTACAATTACAGTTCACTAATGCTGTGAGTAGGCTATTTTTAGTGTAGCTACAAGTAGGTAGCGCCTTACCCACGTGGTGTTCATAAGCCTTGCCCAATGTCGCGGGGGGGAAAGACCGTGCCAGCCATGCGTACTGCCCGCTGGCCATTTCGCTTGTGTACTAGTCTCGCATCCAGACCAACGACCGTGGTCTTTGGTCTGCTGGGAACGAGACTTCGTGTGCGCATGCGTACAAAATTAAAAATGGCGTCCTAAGCAACGGACAGCAGCATCAGAGTGTTGTGAATGGCTTTTGTTGACCAGGGTGAATTTGAAGCTATGAAGACGCTGAGTGGTCGTAGAGCTCCGCGCTGTGATAAGCATCAGTTTCGTACTAAAATGACGGTGAGTACTTAAACCGTTTGCGAGATATCGTTGTTGAACATAGTGGTCTTAACAAGAAAGAGAGAAAGAAAGAAGAATACGAAAAGTGGCACTTTCATGACCGCACACTTTTGCGTTTAGCTGTCTTCCGCGTGGCTTTTGGCCACTTATATGAGTCTTGCTGATCACAAAGCCACTCAAAGAGGAAGCCTGGGCGCTTAAATAAGCTTTTAGCGTGTTTGTGGTGAAGGCGGCTTTTGCTTAAGGTGGCACGGTCGTCACTCGGCGGAGGTTAACGAAAACATAAACCTGGGTTACAGTCAGGACCAGGGTTACTCCTAGTTCCAGGATTAGGGTTTGCTTTAGGGCAATCTTGCTTTGCCTAATTTTAAAAAGGGTTTTAGTAGCTCATTAATATATTCATAAACCCCAAATTGCCACTCGATGGACGCATCTACACGCTCACTGTAGGTAGCGTCCCAACCACCAATGTATCTCAAAACAATCTATGCCAGCTTTTGTTCAAAGCTACTCTCAAAGTCAGGCTAGACTCATGTTTGTCACTACTCTTGGAATGGACAACTTTGACCAACGATAAATTGCGTATTCTAGTTAAAGCCCATCCCAGCACTTGAAGCACCTGGCCACGGTCACCAACTAGGCTAGGCATACGGCCGCGAGACCTGGGCCTACTCAACAAACACAGTCTTGGCCACTGTGGCCTTTCTGCTTCTTCTAGACGCAAGCTTGCTTTCACAAGCAGACATTACGCACTACTCACAGCTACTGACACTACAGCACTCTACTAAACTCCTTCTTTTTTTAATTTTTTTATTTATTTATTTTTTTTTAAGTCGATCTAAGCTTATTTTCAAAGTTCCGACCACCACATGAAGGGTGCCGCCAGGCCACATCTTAACTAACTTAATTATAAACTGATTATTGGATGGCAATGCCGACAGGAAACGGGGAAAATCCCCAATTTTACGGACTGTGAACGGTTTGAGACTCTCAAAACGGACTGTGCGCTAAAATTTTAACAAGACAAAGAAGTCTATCAGCTTGGATTCCAGGTTTGTTGACCTTAAAAATCCAGGGTACTGTGCCACCTTAAGTATTGCATATATTGCGCGTCGGCGCCATCCCTACATAGAGAGTCTACCGACTCTCTGATAATGCTTGTTTATTGATGTTATTTCTGCATATGTTTAGATATTCTGTGTCTTATGGAACCCGACCTAGTACAGCAACAGAAACAGATGAATTTGTGTAAGTATAATCATGTAGCAGCAAGCATACTATACTTGGGGAAAAATAAACATTGAGATCCAGCCTGAATTCAAACTTGGTTTTTCTGAATGTTGGTCATGATCAGATGCTCTTACCAACTGGTCCATTGGAGCTCTGGTGTTTGAGCAGAGGATACACACAGTCAAAATATCCATCCCAAGTACACAAGCTAAAGTGTTTCACACTTACAGATCAAGCTTTGGCACCCAAAGATTCCCCATCCTCCCAGCTTAACTGTTATTCTTAGCAGTGCAAGTCACACACATTCTCTCAGAAGGTTCATCCCAAAGTCCAAATATTGAGATTAAGGGATTATCTAAGCCACTCGACTGTCTACTGTTAATGTGTCTATTAGACTGGCATAATTATACATAAATAGCCAATGTAAAATACTCCAGTGTGCTAATCTACCTTGCTGCATGTGTAGGTTCCTCTTGGTAGCTAATTCAACAAAGAGCAATGCAGCAATTTCCAAGAGCAGCAGCCTGAAGATCCTCCTTCACCGTACTACAACTGCCTCAGCAAGTACCAAAATGGCCTACAGGAACAGCCAAAGCAGGACTATGGAGTTGACATTCCAGATACTGGTGCCAAGTACTTTCAGCACAACCCTCGGCCAGTTCCCAACCCAGCTTACAATGACCACACCCCTACTACCCTGGGTCAGTCAAATCTCAAGAATCCCCACCAAGCCTCCTTGCATTGCAGCCTCACTAGCTATCAGCAAGGTAAGATGTTCATGCTGGTGAAAAGGTAATGTGTAACTGTACATGCAGCAATAAATTTACTTATCTAAGGGTAGGCACAAATGCCTCTATAGCTACTCTTGTGGTCATTCATCACGATTCATGTGCTGTTGTTTCTTAGCTACAGTGCTGGTATTTGATTAAAAGTGCTTACTAATCAATCAGAGAGAGATCAATTGTAATTGTCACAGAAGAAGAAGTTCTGAGTTCTGAATGCCTGCATGTCCATGGCAAACAGCGTTGCATTACTTGTTCAGAGATTTAGTTAGAAGGGGCAGATAGAAAGGCAAGTTGTCTAGGTTGCATGTGAATTTGCCATTGCCCCTGTAAAATTCCACCATTCTGCACTAATGACACTGTATAGGCAGGTTGCATTGAGATTTATGATACAACTTGGTGAACCTGTGTACCCACCCCCATATTTCCTTTGGGTGTGGTCTGCATGACTGTACACCTGGGTAACCTTTTACTGACAATCATTGTTGCACATTATTGGTATGAGTGAAAAATGTCTACATTTATGTGAGTGGCCTGATCTTTGTTTCCACAGGTAATGGTCATACTGGCAACAAGCAGTATCCTGAGTCAGTGGTGTCTGATAAGCAGTTTCCTACCTCTCCCATACATGTCACCCCCTATACATATTAATATAAATTCTGGGTTTTTATTTTGTTTGTTTTTGCAGCAGTGGCGTAGTGAAGTTGCTGACATTACCTGGGCATAACATGGGTACACAGAGATTGTAAGTGCTTTTATGCAATACACAGGAGTATATAGGGAGTTCTGGGGCTATAATGAATTTCTATAGGGTGTTGCAGTCTGTTAATGCACTTCTCACCATGCTATTGGTAGTACGGAACATGCAGAATAGGTCTCTATACACCACAGATGGCAAACATGCAAACAACAGCAGTGAGGGTGGAAGTGTGTTGGTCTGAGGCTATATTTTACTGATTGGTTTTGCCACACTATTTTACGCATTGCTTTTGCTGCACTATATTACCAATGCAATTTACCTGGACCTAGGCCCTTATGGGCATGGCAGTTGGTTTCTGTACCCTATACTGAATGGAGCAGTAAAGCAAAGTTGAACCAAGCCCCCAACAAACCACTACTTAAAAAATGTTATATTTTCTCACTAGCTGCCTCACTGCCTGTCCATGGTTCTAATACCAACAAGAGCCCCAAGGGCCAAGGCATGATTGCTAACTTGATAATGTGACCAAGTCTGTGACGAGAAACTGACATCCTGTAAATAAGTATAGTCATTTAATGTTGACACACCCATTTTAGCAGAGACAGATAATATATGCTGGAGTACAGTGTTGTCAGCATGTATTAATCTTTGTATATCAGTAACAACAATTTGATTGTGAGCTTCACTTTGTCATCTGTGCTGTACATACTGTACTGCATAAACAAGATTATCAATATAGTGCAAACTAGTCAGGCTAAAGTACTTCATTATTCCATTTCTGAGCTTCACATTGTCATATGTACTGTATTGTCCTGCATACAAAATATCAATGTAGATGTAAGCTTTGGAGAGAGAGAAAGAAAAATCCACAGGGATCCAGCTGGGAATTGAACTCGGGACCTTCTGAATACTAGTCGGACACTCTTACCACTGAGCCACTGGACCCACGGCAGAGGAGCAGAAGCAAGTCTGCATATAACAGCCATGCTAGAGGCCCCAGCCGACTCCAGCTGTCTCTCTCTCTCTCACCGTTGATTACACTGCCTCGTTTTTAAATGGAGATCCCTGGCGGATGGGGTTGCGGGCCTGGGGTGGATTGACTGTACAGGCACCTTGCCTGAGCGTATACTCTCACTATCCACCACTCCAGCCTCCAGCTCAATTATCTCCCGACGCATTGTCGCCTGCTATACAGTAGGCCTCGAATGCTGACATCCATGCAAACAGCTATGCATCCATGCAAACAGCTCACTCACTGACAGTTTAGAGTTACAGATTCCTCAAGGATTGGAACAATCCAATGAGGAGGATGAATTGTATGAGGAGATGTAGGATACCAGAGAACAACATAGTCAGTTAACAATGTGCTATATGCCTCGTATGCTCAATCTGACAGCAGGGTTCAAAGTTTAAAACATTGTGCAATAATTACATCATCCACCCTTATAAAACTCTGTGTGCGCTCTATTCTCCTGCCGTTTGACTGCAATAAGACCTAAAATGTTTATTCCGACAATCAATTGATCTCCTAAAATGATTATTATACCATTGATAATCATAATACTAATTATTTTGATCAGTTGGATTATCAATACTAATTATTGTAACTGGAAATCCTTCCTTGATAACAATGTCTTCGCTTAACTGCAATCCTAAAACCCTGTAGCACATGATAACGGAGATCAAGATAGTCAGTGGGATGGGCTAATAAATATGGGTGGGGAACTGACTATGTTGTTCTCTGGTATCCTACACCTCCTCATACAATTCATCCTCCTCATCGGATTGTTCCAATCCTTGAGGAATCCGTAATTGTACTTCGGAGGTTCCGGATACCTACAAACAACATAGTCAGTTAACAATGTGGTATCGTTCAAAGGTTACTAAGTTCATCTTTGCAGACACTCCAACACCTTTCGACCAAACTCATTATGGTTGATAGGCCTCTGATAGAATCTCCTGAAGGTAGATACCGAACTCCAGTCGGCCATCTTCAGAATATCTGTTGTAGACACCCCCATCCTTTTGGCCTTGGAGGTTGCTACCTCTAGTAGAGTGTGCTGAAAACATGGAGATCTTAATCCCCGCTTGTGCCATGACTGATTGGAGCCAGTGCCCAATTGTTGATTGCTTTCACTGGTGCATGTGGTTTTACGGACCGACAGAAAAAGGCGTGACACCTCTGTGGACCGTAAACGCAGTTGTTTGGTCCTTAGCTCATACGATTCTAAGGTTCGGACTGGACAAAGCTTCTCGTCCTCTGGATAAGAAGGATAGAGTACCTCCTTTGGTGGACCTGATCTTCTTGTCTTGGTAAGACCTGGTATAACAAACTTCACTCCCTCTCTCAGGTATGACCTAAAGCATAAGTCCAGACTAGCAAGCTCTGAACACCTGTCAGCATTACTCAGTGCCATTAACATGGGTAATTTGTGTGAAAGAATTGCTAGTGAGAACTGACCATTTTCTGGGAGGTTGTGAATATGGATGAGAACCCTGTCAACATCCCAGGTTGTTGTGTACCTTGGTTCTGGAGGGCGACTGTTGAAAATTACCCTGAGGAATCGAATGGTATTGGGTGTTGTCCTACCCTCCAGCCATCGACTAGGTCATGAGTCATAGAAATCGCCCATCGAGCAGTATTGGTTGTTCTGTACTACTTTCCTTCCTGACATAGCTCAGTGAGGTAATCTAGGATCACATTCAGAGGGGCTGAAACCGGATCAGCCTGTTGTTGAGCACACCAGCTACTCCACCGTCTCCAGATACTGGAATAGGCTGACTCCGTTGATGTTCTCCATGACATCTGCATGATTGACACCACTCTGTCTGAAAGGCCTTTTGTGCCGTAACTCTCCCTGATACAGGCCATGCAGCTAATGGAATATGTCCCTCCTGAACAAGTAGGTGCAGCTCTCCCTGAGGATTCAGTATTATGTCCATCGTGTTGGGGAGCAAGATTGGTGCATCCTGTAGACTTTGGAGCAGTAATGGGTACCATACCTGGTTGCACCACCCTGGT
This sequence comes from Agelas oroides, assembly GCA_949130485.1. Taxonomy (NCBI): domain Eukaryota; kingdom Metazoa; phylum Porifera; class Demospongiae; order Agelasida; family Agelasidae; genus Agelas; species Agelas oroides. The sequence continues at coordinate 11,631,641 of OX422183.1, read as the reverse complement.
GCTATTACTACAGCCTCCACCCTCTCCCGGTTGATCTTCTCCAGGCAGCAACTGAGAAGTGAGAATGGTGGGAACAGATAAGGATGATGATCTCTCCATCAGATTGACAGGGCATCAATTGCTATTGCTGATGGATCTGGTTTCCAGCTGCAATAGGTTGAAAGCTGAGCATTTGTGCACGACGCAAAGAGGTCTATTGAGAAAGGGCCCAGCCTGTCCTGAAGTTGTTGGAAGATCAGGGGATGTAGCTGCCAGTCGCTGCAATCCTGTGTGTGCCGCGAGTGCCAGTCTGCTCTGACATTCAGCTTCCCAGGGAGGTGTTCTGCATGGATGAATATATTCCTCTCCAAGCACCATTTCCAATGTGCACTGCCAGATTGCAAAGTGTCTCTGAATGCGTCCCCCCCATTCTGTTGAGGAAGGCAATGGCTGTCACATTGTCTAATCTCAGGAGAATTGCCTTGTTGTGTGTGTTGGTGGCAAAGGTCTTGAGGGCCAGAAATGCTGCCAGTAACTTAAGGTAGTTGATGTGGTGTGACTTCTCTTGTGGTGCCCATGGTCCTCCCGTGCTGGTGTTGTTGAGACTCGCTCTGCAACCCAGCATCAATGTATCGGATTCTATCACCATGTCCCACTGCATTATTTGCATTGACCTGCTGTTGTGCATGGGGAGTTCTTGGAGCCACCAGGTTAGATCCTGCCTCATGTTGTCTGAGGTTGTCACTACAGTGTTGTAGTTGTGACTGTGTCTTAGTGCTGTAATCTTGGCTCTCTCCAAGTGGCGGTAATGCAGTGGGACTGCCAGAACTGCTGGATGAGTGGATACCATTGAGCCCAGCAGTTGGGATAGCTTGAGGATGGTTGCCTGTCCTTGGGCTAGGGTCTCTCTGATCAGGCATTGTATGGACTGGATCCTGGGAGTTGGCAAGGAGATCAGCACGGTACGTGAATCTAGGCAGAACCCCAAGAAAATCACCCTCTGAGTGGGTGTAAGAACACTCTTGTCGAGGTTGAGGATAAACACCAGAGCTGTCAAGAGATGCATTGCTGTTGCTAGGTGGGCTCGAGCTTCCTCCTTGGAACTTGCCATGATCAGCATGTCATCTAAGTAAAGAACGACCCTGATTCCCAACCTTCTCAGAATTGCCACACCGGCTTGAGGAGCTTCATGAAAATGTAAGGGGCGCTGGAGAGCCCAAAAGGAAGTGTGTTGAACTGATATGTTTGGCTCTGCCATTGAAACCTCAGAAGGTGTGTGTGTGCCTGATTCATTGGCACTGAAAGATAGGCATCCTTCAGATCAAGCTTTGTTAGCCAGTCTCCTTTTCTCTTTTTGCAACAGTTTGTCTATCTCTGCAGAGAGGACTGCTGATTTTTCCTGATTGAGGGCTATGGGTGGCGCTGGGTGATGCTGCCTTGGTGTGGATGTTAGTTCCAAACTGTATCCTCTTATTGTATTTAGGATCCAGGGGTCGTCGGTTATGGCTTGCCAATTTTGGAGGAAATGCCGAAGTCTGGCTCCCATGAGTCGTTGAGCTTCCTGTCTTGCGATATCCATGTCTAGAGATATCCCCAGACTTGGGAGTAGAGTCTGGGGAAGGGTGTGTAGCACCTCTAATACTTTCTCTGTTGGGGTTTTTGGACTGATGGTGATGCGGGCAGTCGTGGCTCGTGGAAGAGTGGTTTTTGGCCTGGTCGGTTGTACTGCTGGTAGCCTGTCTGGTTGTATGACAGATAGGGACCTCTGATGGTGTCCCTGTTTTGACCTGCATACTGTGTGTGCAGTTGAAAATTCTTGACCCGCTTGTCCCCGTACTTGCCAGGGGGGCCCTTCCAAAAAAAAAAACGGACGGTCTGGGGCCCTGTCTTCTTGCTGGGAGGGGACCTCTTTTCCTTCTTGTGTCTCTTAGTAATAGACACTGCTTTTGGCTAGCACCGTCTTCTTCTCAACCATTGAGGTGCTGCTATGTCTGGGTTGTCCTTTAGTCCCGCATCCAGGAGATCCCGCCAGGCTGCTGTGAGTGACCTCAAGATTGCCAAGATTGCTGCCTGGATCTTTGTCAGCTGTGCTTCGCCATCTTTGGGGAAGTTTCCCAGGTATTCTGCCATGTACTTGTCAACCTTAGGTACTGTGCATACCTCTGCGTCTGGTCTTGGGTGCTCCTTGAACAGAGCCTCTCGCTCTTCCTTGGTCAGACATCGCCTCAGGTGTTTAGAGAGGTATGTCTCCACTGATTTGGGGATCACAAAGGTTCCCTCTCTGTTCTTTACCAGCTCTGTAGGATCAAAATCAGGAACGTCCCCTGACTCCGTCTCTGAGCCGTCCAGGGTTTCACTTGCGTCCCACCTCTGACGCTTCTCTTGAGGTTGGGGTGTGTCCTCTAGAGTTCTCTTAGGTGCTCTCCTGGGTGTGGCTGGAGAGTGACCCCCCTCAGTTGAGGAGTCTCTCCTGTCTGATTGTTGGGGTGGTTGTCTTGCACTGCTATCAGCCTCCTCCAATAATGCATCTCTGAGAGACTTGCTTACAGGGCGAAGATTTAATTATTATAATGTGTGCATATCAGTGGTCACTAGGACACGCCTTTAGCATGTCGTGGTCTACCAAGTGGCCATTTGCCACGGGGCTCTGTTCGAGCTGTAGACCCCTCTATATCTGAACCTTCCGCAGCTGATCCCCTGGATGGTGTTTCTGCGGGGTAAAGGGGTCTGCCGAGAGCGGATCTTGCCCCTCCTGACACAATAGATTGTGTCTCTGAGTTAGAAGGCCCGCCGAAAGTGGCTGTTGGCCCCTCAGATATCTTTCCAGACCAGGGGAGTATAGAGATCGCAACGCGTGTGTTGGCCACATAAGAAACTGAAGAAATTCACTCTCAGATCCAACTAGGAAAAAACCGCTGTCTTGAGCAGGAAAAAAGGCGGGAGAATAGAGCGCACACAGAGTTTTGTAAGGGTGGATGATGTGCATAATGTTTTAAACTTTGAACCCTGCTGTCAGATTGAGCATACGAGGCATATACCATATTGTTAAGGTGGCAGCGAAGTCTCTCGGCAGAGGTTAACAACATAAACCTGGGTTACAGTCAGGACCTGGGTTACTCCTAGTTTCAGGGTTAGGGTTTGGTTTAGGGCAATCTTCCTTTGCTTAATTTAAAAAAGGGTTTTAGTAGCTTATTAATATATTCATGACCCAAAATTGCCACTCGGTGGACGCATCTACATGCTCACTGTAACTAGCGTCCTAACCACCAATGTATCTCGAATCAGTCTGTGCCAGCTTTTGTCCAGAGCTACTCTCAAAGTCAGGCTAGACTCATGTTTGTCACTACTCTTGGAATGGACAACAACGCACATTTCAAAAAAATTCACAGCTTGTCTACGGGAGGGGCTCATTCACGAGTGGAAGTAAGGATTACTAGCCCCACCTCTCCCCCTTATGTCGCTAAACAACTCACGGTTCTGTTCCACGCACAACCATTCTTCAGCTTTCTTGTCTACTGCAGCGTAGTACCAACGATATATTGCGCATTCTAGTTAAAGCACAGCCCAGCACTCGAAGCACCGGGCCACGTTCACCTACTAGGCTTGGCATACGATCGCAAGTCCTGGGCCTACCCAATGAGTACAGTCTTGGCCATTGAGGCCTTTCTGCTGTTTCTAGACACAAGCTTGCTTTCACAAGCAGGTCTACTCACAGCTACTGACACTAGCGTGTCCAAACAAAAAATAAAATTTAGCAATACAGAAATTATTGGTAACTGAAAAATGTGCATATTGCCTGGATTACCTTCAATCATTCTACCTCAAGATATGGCTTTCCGAAGTTAAACGCCGTCGTACTCATTGACTAAAAATAAAAATACAGGCAAGAATTTTTGAAATGGACGTTCTTACCAGTAGAATTGGAAAGAGGAACCAAAACGCTTCAATTTGATGTGTGTTGTGAGGCTATTGATCAAAATTTCGACTGTGGTTGCGTTCTCGAAAAAGGTTACGCAAATTTGCACTTATTAGCGAATTCAAACAAGAAAATTACAATACAGAAAATTTGGAATTACTGGCTTGACGAGCAGCCTGAGAGCAACTGAAAAATATGCATATTGCCTGGATTACCTTCATTTTACCTCAAGATATCGGTTTCCAAAGTAAAATGCTACGTACCATTTTTATATAAAAAGCGGTTAAAATGAAAACACAGGCAAGAATTTTTGAAATGCACGTTCTTACCAGCAGAACTGGAAAGAGGAACCAAAGCGCTTCAATTTGATGTGTGTTGTAAGGCTATTGATCAAAATTTCGACTGTGGTTGTGACCCGGTCCGCTACGCAATTTTGCGTTTGGACACGCTACTGACACTAACAGCACTCTACTAAACTCCTTTTTTTATTTTTTATTTATTATTATTTTTTTTAAGTCGATCTAGGCTTATCTTCAAAGTTCCGACCAGGTTCCGCCAGGTCACATCTTAATAACTTAATTATAAACTGATTATTGGATGCCAATGCCGACAGGAAATGGGGAAAATCCCCAATTTTACGGACAGTGAAGGGATGAAGACTCCCAAAACTGATTATTCGCTACAATTTTAACAAGACAAAGAGGTCGACCTTGAAAGTACAGGGTTCTCTGCCACCTTAACTGACAATGTTGTTCGTAGGTATCCGGAACCTCCGAAGTACAATTCATTTGTCACCTTCTGAGCCCCATCTGCATGCTTCTCTCTCGTCAACATCACTGAACATCCAAATGGGTCACCAACCACCTTGAATATTTCAGCTGATGATACATCAGGAATCATTCGATCATTAACTATGTTTGAAAGGTGGCGGACAGTTTTGGCGTATTACGTGGAAATGAGACTTTCTAGTCAATTAAACAATGTGTTTGCTGCATGTGGCAGCAGAAAATGATATTGGTGTCGGAGAGTTCAGTAATGCAAGCAGTCCTGCACGCCTAGGTATAAGCACACATATGTGGATTCTAGGTAGTTAACTACTGAAAGATTTACAGATTGCTGGCAGGGTAAGATAGTGTTTTCAGGATGGATGCAGAATTTCTACTAGCTTGCCATTCATCAAGGTCCTAAAATGAACTTATAGGACCCCTATTTCCACAGCTAAGTCTGGAAGTCTTGAACCATGGCCGTAGCAAGCGGTCGGGCTGGTCGGGTTTTGGCCCGACCACTTTTTCGCAGACTAAACGTGCTCATGCGTACTTTGAATACACGTGAGGTCATACGTATAGGAACTAGTATATACGCCGAGCCGTCTCGGAAAATGGCCGCCATTATCGTAAAATTTCACCGAAAAAAGGCAAGGTTGCGTTAGGATTTTCAGCCATTTCGGTTTATTCCATGCCCATTCCTTTACTGCGACGAAGCCCGCACTGCCTGCGGCACGTGCGCGCACAGCTAAGATTATACGTGGTATCTGAAATCACTAGCCTCGTTCGCCAGGCCCCGTCCAGCTTTCCATCGTTTGCAGTACGCAGTGCCAGGGACGGAAAGCTGGAGCCTGGGAACAAGACTACTCATTTAGCACTCAACGTGATTTCAGAATCCTGCTTGCCGATGATCGCAGCTAAGAAGCGATCTCCCAGCAATTTTTTTTTTGTTGTTGCGGGGCCGGGGGCATGCCTTCCGCCATTCGCATTACGTTACGCGCGCAACTAGCGATCACTACCTCACAGAGAGTTAGTGTAGCAACTATTGAAATTCTGTTTGCTAAGAATGGCAGAACATATGAAATTTGGCGCTAAAAATGGCCTCATAACTTGACAGAAGCAATGTCCTAGTGTCTGTTGAACAAAACTTTCCTGGGGGCATGCGCCCCCAGACGCTATACATACTATGTGCAGTATGTACACTTCGGCCACACCACCTTGAAGTAGGTTGCTACGGCCCCGAAGTCAATCTTACTTTCTGTCCCTCATCTCTATTTCTGTCAGAGCTTCAGTGAAGCACACAAATATTTCAGAATATCTGAGGGTACATGCACTCCTGAATTTGAGAGCCTCTCAGGTCAGTTTTGAAGTCATTTTTAGGCTACTGCATGGGAGATGAATTCTGTATCCTATACTGAATGGAACTGCAAAGCAAAGTTGAATCAAGCCCCCAACAAACCAGGGATAACACTTGGCATTTTCTCATTATAGCTGCTTCACTGCTGTATCAAATTTGACCCTGCATGAGTCAATGAGGTTAGTGACATCTCAAAACCTTACGGTCGGTGGTACTAATACCGTTGTACGTTATAGCTTGTCCAGTTATTTGCTTCAAGATGACATGGTGCTGTTCAGAGTGTTGTTTTGTCAGGACTCGACTTTGTTGGTGGTTCTGTTGCATGTTATTGCTTGTCCAATTACTGCATCGAGTCGCTTTAAACATGACAAGGGCGCTCCGTGGTTAAATGCAGAAACACTCGAAGCAGCTGGTGGTTCTGTTGCATGTTATTGCTTGTCCAATTACTTGATTCAAGGGCATCGAGTCACTTTAAAGATGACAAGGGCGCTCTTTCGTGGTTAAATGCAGAAACACTCAAAAGAGCACCCACCTCCCTCTTTGGCAGACTTGTATAAGGTGCTGCACCCATGGGCGCTCTTTTGTGAGACTACAGTATTTGTTTTTGTCAGATTTCTATTTCTAACAATAATGTTGGTTAGCTAAAGTGAGATAGTGTACTCTACAGTAAGACTGTATATCTCGTACTCTGTTTTTTATCTGCTGGCACTTGCACACATCTCTTCAGATAACCGACAGATACTCAGACAGTCTACCAAAACCAGCTATGAGCTACATGACAGATGTCTGAACACTGTTGCATGTGTGCTAACCAATAATCATCCTTCAGTATTGTAGTTAGGGGGTCTTTAACTCAGCATGTATTGATCTTTGTATACCAGTAACAACAATTTGATTGTGTGCTTCACTAGCTGTACTGTGCTGCAGGAAAATTATCATAGTGCAAACTATAATGATTAGTCAGGCTAAAGTACTCATTATCCCATTTCTAAGTTTTCTACTTGTTCTGAGTCTTTCGCTTGCAAAATCAATGTGCCATATTCATAAAATTATGGGATATCCAAAAGTTGCAAACTTCTGTCAACGTGTGCACTACATACACGATAAACTAAGCTATGTGATTCCAAACAAGTTTTGAGGCAACATATTTATCAAGCTAAGCACAGGATTTAACAAGGCAGCTTCCTTTTTATAATACGATATTTAAAACTTGCTAACTCTCTGTTAATATGTACACTACGCACTTAACTGTGCATGCTATGGTGCCCAACTCTCTGTTGTTCATGTTCTCCCTTTTTCGTGATGCACCTACGAGAAGCAAACTTGGGGGTGGACGTCAAGTAGCCAGTAAAGATGACATGCAGCAAAAAGTCGAGGCACTCATCACAATGAAGACAAAGGTGGAAGACCTGGTGGACAAGAACATCAAGGTAATGTGAACTTGCATGAGTAGTACAAAACAAGCATGCAATTTACATTTTCAACTTCAACTTCACAGCGGGCGCAAGAAGAGCAAAAAGAATATGATGCCAAACACAGTACCAAGACCAACATCAAAGTGGGAGATGAGGTTCTGGTGAGGAACATGAAGAACACCCACAGAATGGGAGGGAAGCTAGACATTTGATGGACTGGGCCATACAAAGTTGTCGAGGACTGTGGCAAGATGCGGTACAAGTTGAAGTCCAGGAAGGCTGAAAACGTTCTGAAAAGTTCAGTACACTGCAGCAGACTAAAGCATTGCATCCATCCAGCCGGTGAAGAACAGGATGAGGAAAAGGAGGGAGACATGGGAGAAGAGAGGGAGGCTGAAGGGAATGAGCATGAGGAGGGTGACAAGGGAGACATGGGAGGAGAGGGAGGCTGAAGGGAATGAGCATGAGGAGGGTGACAAGGGAGACATGGGAGAAGAGAGGGAGGCTGAAGGGAATGAGGGTGACAAGGGAGACATGGGAGAAGAGAGGGAGGCTGAAGGGAATGAGTGTGACAAGGGAGACATGGGAGAAGAGAGGGAGGCCGAAGGGACTGAGCATGAGGAGGGTGACAAGGGAGACATGGGAGAAGAGAGGGAGGCTGAAGGGAATGAGGGTGACAAGGGAGACATGGGAGAAGAGAGGGAGGCCAAAGGGAATGAGCATGAGGAGGGTGACAAGGGAGACATGGGAGAAGAGAGGGAGGCTGAAGGGAATGAGCATGAGGAGGGTGATGAGGGAAACAAAAGGAAGGTATGTGATTCATATAGTAGTATTAGTATTTTAGATGTTTGTGATATTACTTGCACAGTATTACATAGCATACTAGCATGCTATAACTTAGATCAAAGAATGTAGTGCTGACATTATTCAATTTTGTGTACATACAGAGGAAAAGGATACCAACCGTATCAGCTGCAGCAGAAAGAGCGAAAAAGCTCCGTGCAAAGAAGAGGAAACTGATCTCTCAGACTCCTGCTCCAGTAGTAGACCTCACCTCCGATGACCTCCCATGTGATCATGAAGATGATGAAGAGAATGGGTTCTGGAAACAAGTTGGCGAAGTAACACTGGTTGAAGCAGACAGGTATGTACAATACGTACAGTGTATGCACATGATGTCACTCATACAGAGCTCTATAGGTAGTGCAAGTTATGTCCAGTGTGCATGCTTACCTTTTTGCAGGAAAATATTGGAGAGTAGTTTGAAGTGGCTGACAGACAACATCATCAATGCCACACAAGAATTACTTCGAAGGAAATATCTAGTGCTTGGCCTCCAGAGTACGCTACTGAGTCACACATTAGCATTTGACGTGATGAGGGAAGAGTTTGTGCAGGTTCTACATTCTGGGGGTAGCCATTGGCTAACAGTCTCAACAATAGGTTGTCCACCTTCTACAGTGAAGGTATATGACAGCCTCTACTCAGAACTTCCAACACAAATGAAGGAACAGATCTGTGCCTTACTAGCATCACAGGAGCCTGTTATTGAGCTCATTTATGTCACAGTGCAAAGCCAACGAAATGGATGTGATTGTGTGGCTTTTTGCGCTGGCCTATGCAACTGCTCTTTGTTCAGGGCAGAATCCTCAATGCCTACTCTTCAAACAGTCGGTAATGAGGGCGCATCTACTCAAATGTTTGGAGGAAGAAGATATGAAACCCTTCCCATGCAAGATTGTAAACAGAACACAGCAGAGGAACAAAACGGGAAATATTTTGCAAGTGCCGAACACAGGAGGGAGGGAGGATGGTATCTTGCACTGGATGCGGGGAATGGTACCACGAAGAATGCATGCCCATACCAAAACAAGTTTGGAGAAAAAAGGCAAAATATGAGTGGTATTGTGACAACTGCAGAGGGTAATAGATTAAATTATATTATTGTGTACATCTTCTTAATACATATTTGTGTACATCTTGATATGCTAAACATTACAAGTACATCCACAGTGAATTGAGCATAGTATATATGCATGGGGATACAATATTGGGGATACAATGCGGGGGGGGGTACAAATATATTCAATCTTGTTTGGGATACAGTATTCACTAGTGAATCTTGTATGGGATACAGCATCCACTGGTAACTATGGGGGTACAGTATTCCCTGGGGGGGTACATTATTCACTAGTGAATAATGTATGTGGGGTACGATATTCACTGGGATACAGGATTGGGGGCTCTGACACCGGCTGGCAAAAGGACCCGCTCTTCCCCATCACTGTCAGCTTCTACTGTTACTTCGCATAAGTCTTCGCTTAATACGCTTTCTTCACTTGAACAAGCGCTAACTCTCTCCTCGTCCATGTCCACTCGTATTATAGCGCACTGGAGGTTCGAACGTCACAATAAACGGAAAATCGTAAATCTTATCCGTTACATTCGCTGCAATGATCGAAGGCGTAGTAAGCGGAAGCGTTTCACATACACGTACGGTTTATGTACAAATCTAGGTTTCGAACCAGTTGATCGTAACCTAGCTTAAATCACTTCCTTTTTGCTTAAAACAGTAAGTGGTAAGTATATCACACTGTTTTTGAGCTCAGGAAGCTGTCCATGCGGATTTTAATAGGCTGGCGTGCTCTGGAGTACTGTAGCAGGAAAGTAACCGCAAAAGTTGTAAAGGTATATATAGTTACGTACACAGTGTTACAGATATGTAGGAGGGAATCTATAACAAATAATTAAGAAAAGAGGGAGCCAGAAGGAATAAATGCGGAGAAGTGCAGCAGTTTCGGGCTGCCTGAACGCGGAAAATTGTAGTTTTATCGTAGATGAAACCATGTTTGTCTGCAATCTGCAAACTATATTTTTCTGCAATCGGATTGCAGTTCCGCTTGAACATTGTGAGCATTCCGTGGGTTTTCACAGAAATTGTTCTTTAGTTTCCAAATCTCAGCGTAATCTTTACGTCGTGCGTTTGCGTCAGTCTTCCCCTGCAGAACGTAGTAGCCGTAAAAAACCAACGGGACTGCAATCCGCAGTAACGGGCTGAAACGGCTTTCGCTGCACCTGACTGCGTTTCATTCTTGAATTAGCAATTGCCATCTATTTTTTTTGCAGTGTTGTCTGTTGGCTTAAGACCGCAAATTTGAGCGCTTCTTGGGCAGATCAACACTGAATGCGACCGAGTTGCGGTAGGTGGAGGAGGGTGAGTGTGTGTGTGTGTGTGGTGGTGGTGGTGGGGGGGGGGGGGGGGGGGGGGGTTAGGCTCTTTATATCTTAAACACGCTATATAATGTAAACATGTATCCATTTAAGTGTTGGACTGGCAGAGACATTCACTATTGTTTTTTTTCCAGCAGATTTGTCACAATGGGAAGTATAATCATAGACAGGCAGTTGGCTCAACTAATTGTCAATGCTTTTAGACGGAACATTGAGTATCTGAGAACTGTTATTCCACAATTGGGTCAGGCATGCCTGATAAGAGTGATTGATTTTATTTGCAAGGCACAACAAATGGATACCACTGTACAACGAATGGATATAGAGCTGACTTTCTGTATGAAGGAGGTGAGATTTCAACTCCATGTAGAAGCCAGAAACTTGCTGATTAAAGTAGACATTTCAGGAGACCCACGTTTATTTGCTAAAGAGATTGTAAAAGCAGCAGCCCAGCAAGTAACACAAGAAAGTTTAAAAGCGGCTGCCAAAACAACTCTAACAAGTACTGCTAAAACAGCATTCGGATGTGGTTTACCTATTGAAGGAGCTTTCTTGAGTTACAACATCTTACAAGATTATATGAAAAAGACAAATGGAGAAATATCCCAGGAAGAATTTCGCAAACATGTACTGCGTTACTCTCTTGGTGCAGCAGTTTCTCTTACTGGAAGTACAGCTGGTGCTGTAATAGGAACTGCTCTCTCGCCAGGAGTAGGTGCAATTGTTGGAAGTATAGTTGGTGGCATAATTGGAGGAGTTGCCGGAGGATCTGTCAGTGGAGCTTATAAAATGACTTACAACAAAGATGCTATGGAGTAAACATGTTATTTACATTGTCTATAGTGATTGCAATTTACATCTATAGCTAATAGATTTTATCACTAGTTGTAGTCTTTATTATTAAATTATAAATAAAAATGTATGATTTGGCAGCACGGGAGCACACCATATACATAACACTTAGTGGCATGGTATGGTTCTTCTATACCTTTAGCAACAGCTAAGATGTGTGGTGGTTTACTTGGAGGGGGCAACTGTGGCATGCCAGTTCTGAAAACTGATAACCATAACCATAATGAGGTTGGATGCAGTGGCACCGTGTGACATGGCAAATGCAGCGCCAATATCTGCTAGCTAATGCATATACAAGTTCATATTCAGCCATCTGCTGGCTGTCATCTACTTCATCGTTTCCCTCACAATTCACCTTATTAAAAATCAAGAGCATAGACAAGTGAATTCCATATGAATATTAGCATTTTACTTTCCTCACATAAGTGTTCACAATTCACCACAAGAGCATAGACAAGTGAATTCCATATGAATGTTAGCATTTTACTTTCCTCACATAAGTGTTTTTGACAACACACATTTGTTGCTAGTACAACACAGGAGTGGAAATTCCTCCTTCAAAGCATACTGTCAACAGTGTTACAAATTCAAAGTTCTGTTAGGTGGAAGGGAAATTATCAGTGCGGAAACTTTTCACTTACACCATGACACTAATAATTTCCAGACTCTCAGCTAGGTGAAAAAATCAACATGATACAGGTCAATAGGAAGTTTAACTTTATGAAACTCATGGTTGATTACACTGTCAGCTTCAGGTTTGTGTTCCCAGGTGTATAAAACACATGGACACCAGACCTTGCTCCATTTACTCTGTACAGTATAAGTCCAAGCTAATACAGCAAACAGCATGTGCAAAATTTATTGTAGCTGATGTTGCAGCTTGCTGTGCTTTTACTTTGAATCATATTTTCAGCCACAAAACACTGCAAACTAGGTGCAGGCTCCAATATAATGTTATGCACACCTTTCCAGGTTCATTTAATAGTGAACTTCAAATTATACGGGGGTGTGCCAAAAAACAGAACAAAGTGAGATGCTGAATTTAGGCGTGATTTTCGGTAAACCTCTCACAGTTGATAACAACAGAATGTTGTTTGTGTTATGCAAATCATAAAATTAATTGTCTTGATCTCATTGTAGTAGGCAAAGGCACAGAAAAGACAATTCAAAACCATGTCCAGAGATGCAGCATGGGAAACACAAGACACTACAGCATCCCTGTAAGTTCATTATGCACCTGCTTACATTAACTGAACTGTTACACCTGGCAGCGTTATCAACCGTGAATTCATCAATAATAGAACGATTCTCCACCCGTATATATCACATGACTATTATTACTTCCGTACTCGAAGTGTTGTAAACAAAGTGCATCCCTCAGTGATCGGCACGCCTGGCAGCCTGCTTGTCCAACTTTTCTAAGTGGTGACAAACCCAAGAGACGTAAGTGCTTGTTGCTGCTGTATGGGTTCTTATAAATGGAAGCGAGCGGTATTATTGCAACCGGGGACAGGAGTCGCGGTTTGTGATACTTTACATGTACACAGCCAATGGCTTCTATATTGCGTTCGCGATGGGCAGTTTTGGGTACTTATGCACGTGTAGCAGCATTTTTAAATTCTAGCTTAAACATCTCAAGTAGCAGGCGATAGTCAGTCCTTTGTCAAAAATAGCATCGCCGCCAATACAACTCACACGATCGGTATTTTAGAAAATGTTACGCTCACCTGTACTGCGATGTAACACTTAGTACTACAGTGACAGCAAACGCATTAAGGTATTATTATAGTTACATACGAACCCACCAGTGTCCCATACATATATCAAATGTTGGAATACTATAACTATAGCTAGGCATATAATAAATTATTATTTGTCATTTTCTCCAGCAGATTCGAAATAGGCTGATAGAAAAACATTAGCGAGGGGCTCGCTGAAAAGATTACAGAAAAGGGCACTGAGTACCCCAAATTTGTAATTCTTCAACTAAGCCCATTGTTGTCTACACATCGAGTGTCGTCTCTTGGTAGCTCCTTTAAGACAATAGTTTTTTTGCAATTTTGAGCACTTTGGGGGGTGGGGCAACACTAAATTTGAGCAAAGGTGGGAAGGGGATCTAGGCTCAATCGCCAATGAAGACATGTACAAGTGTTGAACCATATAGCTATACTATAACTAGGCAGATAATAACATACATTTGTTACACTTACACCATAATTTGTGTATTTATGTCAGCAGATTTGTCAAAAATGGGAAGCATATGCATTGATAAGGGGTTTGCTCAACTAATTGTCACTGCCTTTTCAAAGAACACTGAGTATCTGAGATCTGTTATTCCTCAACTGGGTCCAACATGCAAGATAAAAGTGATTGAGTTTATTTGCATTGTCAAAGTGACAAAGGAGCTGGAAGTGTCTATTGAGCATGTGAGATTTGAACTCACTGTAGAGGCCCGAAACTTGCTAATTCGAGTAAATATATCAGCAGAACCGGTTTTACTTACTAAAGAGGGTGCAAAAGCCACAATCCAACAAGTAACACAAAAAATAGCTGCACAGGAAGCTGTCAAGAAAGCAGCTCCTGAAGTTGCCAAGAGAGCAGCTGCCGAAGCTGCCAAAACAACTCTGAAAAGTACGGCTAAAACAGCATTTGGATGCGGTGCACTTGTTGAGGGGATTTTCTTGGGCTACAACACCTTTTACAAGATTTCAAGAAAAAGGAAAATGGAGAAATATCCCAAGACGAATTTGGCGAACGTGCACAGCGTTACTCAGTTGGTGCAGCATGTTCTCTTACTGGAAGTACAGCTGGTGCTGTAATAGGAACTGCTTTCTTGCCAGGAGTGGGTACATTTGTTGGAAGTATAGTTGGTGGCATAATTGGAGGAGTTGCCGGAGGTTCTGTCATTGGATCTTTTAAAATGACTTACAACAAAGAAGCTGTCGAGTAAACATGACTTACAAAATAGCTTTTGAATAAGACAATATTTACTGTGTCTGGGCAAATTTCAATATGGCTGCATGTATCATTGATTGATGTGTTGTTGCTTCTTGTGTATATTCATGTACTGATTGTATTGCGAATAAATTTGCCAACAGCATGTGAAGGGAACACGGCACACAAAGGAACATTCAGTGGCATTACAAGTGAGGGGCTGACTGCTTTTTTCTTTCATCACTAGGCCAGGATCCCAAGGTCCAGTAACATTATGGTTAGTTGCTTGCTGATTTGGCATGTACGAAAGATGCTGGCTCTGAAATACTGCATATTACCTACATAAGATGTCATGGAGTACGGTACTCCTGTGTAGGAATGATCCGGAAAAATACTGAAATGCCCACCGCGCATTAAAAGTGCTCTAGATTAGTCTGAGGCCTCTATGGGCCATATTAGTCCCTACTTTGTTTAGTTGTTTATGGGGAGATTCCGTCTCCATATGCACTTGTTGTTAATTAGAAAACTTTATGCAACTTTGATATGATATTATGTGAAGCAGGTGCGCATGCATAGCTAGTACTGATAAATAGGCTAGTACCGTTATAGCAATAAACTTAGGCTCATCTGTTAAAAATACTATTTGTTGTCTCATACCAAGAAGAGGAATGTTGTTGTGACCAGAGGGTTTGCTGTTTTAGTTGAATGAATGAACATTTGAAATGTATGGAGATGCTCTTAAGGAATTTCTTGTTTTCCCTAGAGCACTGTATAGCTCCTAGGGAACAGTATATCTTGTAAGTTATCGTAAACAACATTAATTTTATAGTAGCATCTTTGTGTCCAACATTCAACTGAAACAGCATACTTTGGTTTACAACAACATTTTATTGTGAGCTTGACAACTCAGTAGAATATGGGTCAGCTACCACTAATTTGTGCAGTAGTTCACCTCAGGAGAGGGGATTTGTGTGCATGCTGATTCAGCAAGCACCTAACCACAACATAACTGAACCCGGTGGTAGTTAACTACGACATTTGTGGCACTGAAGTACATATTGCATGGTACATACACTAAGTTAAATAACTCATTTAGGCTATTGCCATTCTTTGCTTTGTTTGCTCAGTGCTGACCAAGCTGAATGACAGTGAAGGCTTCTCAAGTTTAAGATTGAGCCAGACCACTGACCTTTGTCCACTTCCTACCCTTTGTCACTTAGGAGGCTATAAAGTTGAAGCTTTTTCATCATTATACCCAGACTGCATAGAGTTCAACAATGAATCCTATAACCTGTATGAATTCCATCTCTTGGTGCATTCATGTGATAAATGAATATTGCATTGGAAATTCTTGTACTCTGCAACCCCCTTCCCCAACTCCAGGAGTACATGAATGATTATCTGCTTCTCTGCATGCATGCATGTGTATGTATGCCATTTTAAAACAAGACTTAAAAAACATTAAAAATGTAAAAAGATGTAGGGATGGCATGCCAAAAAGTATGCAAACAAGGTAGGGATGATATAATAGTGAAGGTAAATATACAAAACCTCATCCCTGCATCGTTTTCACACCAGTTTGCAACTGTAATGTAAAAAGTAAGGATCGGGCTTTGTAAATTTACCTTCACTATTATATCATCCCTACCTTGTTTGCATACTTTTTGGCATGCCATCCCTACATGTGCGCATGCGTACAAAGTTAGAAAATGGCGTCCTTCGCCGGACAGTAACCACAGAGTGTTGTGAATCGCTTTTATTGACCAGGGTGAATTTGAAGCTATGAAGACGCTGAGTGGTAGTAGAGCTCCGCGCTGTGATAAGCATCAGTTTCGTGCTAAAATGACGGTGAGTACTTAAACCGTTTGCGAGATATCGTTGTTGAACATAGTGGTCTTAACAAGAAAGAAAGAAGAAAGAAAGAAAGAATACGAAAAATGACACTTTTGCTACCGCACACTTTTGCGTTTAGCTGTCTTCCGCGTGGCTTTTAGCCACTTATATGAGTCTTGCTGATCATAAAGGCACTCAAAGAGGAAGCCTGGGCGCATAAATACGCTTTTAGCGTGTTTGTGGTGAAGTTATACGGCTTTTGCTTAAGTATTGCATATATTGCGCGTCGGCGCCATCCCTACATAGAGTAGGGTTCGCAATGCAAAAAACTTTTATCTTACAAACTATTCCAAATATAACTTTCTGTAGTACCCGCCAGGTGCTGATTTCAGAACGCGCAGTATCTTTTTCCAAATCTCCTTTATTGCGCTACAAACGCGCGCATACAATATTTTGTGACTACGCCTCCCTGCGCGGGAAAAGTGGGACTACGCATTTCCTATGACGCAATGCTACAAAATTGAATTTTTGGCGCGAGTTTCCATCGACGGAGGAATGAGCAAGCGAACAGGAGTCTGAGGAGTGAGTTGAGAAAGGTGAGTAGGCCACATTCTATACAGAGTACACAGAGCTTGGGTGTGAATTTTCTTCTAAAACTGTAGTCCTCCAATGACAAGATGGCATAAATTGGGTAACAGTAATAATTCAAAATATTTTAAGAGGTCAACAAATGCCTGCATAAATACAGAAACTCAGACTAAAAGAAACAGGTTCATTCAGAGCAGCATATTCAGGAATAGTAGAAACTGCTGCTGTGATAGAAATTCCAGGGACCAAGTCCTTGCTGCAGTCACCTACAAGGGATAAACTAATAATTAACTATCTTTCATTTTTACAGTATAGACAAGTATGACCAGCACAGTGCATGCAGTTTGGCTATTGGGGCAAAGCCCAGAAAGCAGGCATCACACCAGATCTTCTACTAAATCTGTTACAAGTCCAAGAAACAACTGGACTATCTACCCATCCCAAGCTTGAACCACATCCAACCTTCGGTATCCTGATCGAATTCCTGGAATATGCTGTGGAACTTGAAAGCCTCTACCAAGGTATTTCTACCAAGTCAGTTCTAAAGATCTGGATTGACCATCTTTATCCAGCTTGCTCATTGTCCCGGGCAGATCGTCTAGAAAGAACCATCAGAAATATAGCCCAGCCCGTTCAACGTATTCGTTCCAGCAGTACCAACAATTCCGAATATCTGAACAGAAAATGGAAACCTAAAACCACATTCCAACCAGGTAAAACATACACTTTATAGCTTTAGCAAAGTCGCAAAGTAAGTCTTATGTCCTCCCGGCCATTGGTGGTCCAACTTGCTTGCTGACATCAAAATTTCAGACCTGGTTAGAGAAAGCCAGCTGGTAGATGTGAACAGATTCAGAACCCTGTTTTGCCTGCTGAATTGGCTTAGAAAATTAATACAGGTACACTACAATGAACATTCCTGAGCCAATTAACCATCATAATGATGATAACAGTACAGAGATGAAGTCTAAATTGGATTGATACCAGAAGCTGAACCTGCATGTTTGAACTCCAAGTGAATCTCATAAGGAAAGCTAAAAAAGCACCACTTCAGTCTGCTCAATTGGCTTCAGAAATGTACTTCACTCAAGTACACAAAATTTAAACGGATTTCTGAATGAAGTGCAGTGTCCCGAAGGAGTACCCATGTACGTTTCAAGGTTCTCACTAGGCAAAGGGCACTGTGCCCTTTGGGGGCTCTAATGTGCCCTTTGGGTCTGCCCCAAAACCAACAATGTGCCCTTTGGGTCCACCCCTAAACCAACATATTTTAATGGCCACTTAAACTACTTCAGCCTAAAAGTTCCTGGGCTCCGGAATAGTGAAGATTGAACTTGACTAAGTTGCTATGGAAGGCATACTGACAGTGGTACACACGAAACAAATGTATGCTACTGACATTTACTACATTCAAGATGAGGAGTGTGGTCATGAGATACTATTTGTGCCCTTTGGCCTGTAAATTCTGGTGAGAACACTGGTATGTTTACTATAACAATACCCTTGACTCCACCATGTCTATGGTGTTGACAGCATTGCACAATTCAGCCACAAGCCTTTGAAGTAAAACCCTGATGGCACACAACACTCAAAATGGCAACATGCTGCTAGTGAGCATGGCTGCATTATCTGCCTATGCAAACCCACTTTGTAATAACCTTCAGCACCCTAACCCTAACCCTTCAGCAAAGTATAAAAATGAAGCTACCCTTTCTATGGATAATGCTTGAGGCTGGCCTCGTTCCCAGGCTCTCCCCACGCGCGAACAAAAAATCGAAAGAAATGGGGAGAGCCTGGTAAAATTTATCACATGAAAAACATCATCGGTAGAGAGAACTTAATTACAAGTGGGTGAACGAATGAACTCGCCCACGCTTCATGGACTGAATATACTCGTTCAGTTCCGAAAGCTTTATGGCTGACAGAACGAGACTAGGCAGCACTACGCTACATTACCTGGCAGTTCAGCAAGCTATGGTGAGCATACACAGACCCATACATTCGAAAATCACGCTAACTTACTCGCTTACCTTGGTAAACTGACCGATGTACATCCTGGTGAATGGCTTTCAAGGTGCTAAACACCAAGGCGGCCCTGTCCTAGGCTTTGCTCAAGTCTTCTCTGCACATTTTGTTTGAAAAAAAAAACTGCCAGAACAAGCTCCTACTTAAAAACACGGCTATGTGTACTGTTGATTATCGATCGATACGCAATTACGTGCGTGGGCACATCGACAATCCGCCTACGCTCAATTAAGTCCTCTCTACCTTCTCTCTACCCCCTACGTCACTCACGTGATAAATTATTCCAGACCCTCCCCCGCTTTTCCGTACTGCAAGTGACGGATAGCTGGGCGGGGCCTGGGAACGAGGCTAGCTTGAGGCTGTACTTCTCAAAATTCCATGAGTGGGCAAAGTTAGCTTCAGGGTGGGCACTCACGATCATTAGAGTAAACTTTGACCCTATACAGGAAAGTGAGCCAAAAGTAGGGGGTGGGCGCTCTTTTTTGCAAAACCATACGCTACAGCTAAATATGTAAGATACAGGATACAGATGCTGAATCATTGCATTTGGTGGTGGCTGGTTGTTACACATGCTATGTAAAGGTGCTAATTAAAATGACTGTAACATTATCTCTTCCACCTGAACAGATCAACACATCAAGGATATTAGCACCGAGCTATTCCAATTTGGTCTCAGTGATTCACTGCTAAGATCTATGCTTAGCTATGCCCAAGGAACAGCAGTTTTCAAATGGACTCTTCAAGAAGTCCCCAAAAATCGATTCTACTGGCTCTTACACACCTACTTTCAAAAGCAGGGCTTGATGCACGAACAGATGGGAAAGGTCTATAGGGCCATTGATCCTCACCTTCGTTCTTCCACATCCAGCAACAGAATCACCTGCAGAAAAGTATCCCAAATGATACAAAATCATCACAATCACCAAAAGCTAGTTCAATACCCAAATTCCAAAACAGCTTGTAAACAAGTTCCAAAGCAACATGTTCCAGATCCTAAAGAGAGTCATTACAGCAAACGTAATGTAGTCCGACGGGAACAAAGGGCAAAGGATCAAATTCAAAAACTCAGACAAAAAGCTTCAACTGCCACTAAAGCTGCACACAAAGCCTCAAAAGAGTCTGAGCAACTGAAAGCTGCACTAACAGAAACAATTGCATTGTTACGCCATGAGCAAGCAAGAAATCGGGAGCTGAGCTGCAATCTTTCTGAGGTGGAAAAAGCAGATGAGGTGTTACACGATCAATTTGAAGACGTAACCCAAAGTTGTGACCAGCAGATAAAAAGTTTACAAGCCTATGTCAATGTTCTAGAGCACAAAAATGATGAGTTGTATGACAAAATACAGGAACTTCAAGGAGAATCAGATACAGAGAGTATACCAATTGTAGCTACCAAAGAGCTACCAAAGTAGCTGGAAAATACACTCAAGCAATTCGTGAATTATATTATGCTCTGCTTGCCCAACGCATACCTCCCAGCAAGATCAAGAACATTATTAGACCAGTTCTTCGCCACTTAGCACCATCCATTGATGTTGACGCACTCCAGCTACCAAGTGCTTCCGCTGCAGGCTATATGCGGAGAGAAGAATTAGCAGTAGTAAGTCGTGCTCAAAAAGCAATCACCCTATCATCTGCAGAATGCATGCACCTGAACAGTGATGGAACTACATTAAACCAATGCAAAAAGGCTACAAGCATTGTTAATGACATAGTTTTGGGCGTCCACAATGTCTACGATGGCTCAGCAGATGCTGCTTTTGTAGATCTACAAAGTGAAATGGATCAGCTCTGTACCACAGCTAGTGACCTTGGACGGGACTCAGAAAATATTACATTAGAAAGGGTAGTCTCTTCCACTTCTGATGGAGCTGCAACCCAAGGGAAGTTCAACAAACTCCTACAACAGCACAAAACTGATGAGAAAGCTCCACCAATTGTTGAAAACAAGTGTGGTATGCATATGGGTGTAAACCTACGGGTAGCACAAATTGATGGTATCACAAGCTACAACAAAGGCTCAGCAGATGAAGGCGATCCCAAAACAAAACGCAATATAATAGATTCCTGCGTTCATTCCACTTGTAAACTGATTGGTCATCTTGGTGCCCCTGAGTACTGTCATGGAGTAAACAACTTTCGAGACTATCTCAAATTAAAAGTTGAAGAAATATCACAAGAAACCAGCTACTACAGAACAGCTCAAACAATAAAACTAGAAAGGCAAGTTGGTAGCCGATACTATACCACAGCTCGAAATTCAGGGAGATTATTTTTCTTAGTACCTGCCATCAATGGTTTTCTAGAACAACTCAAAATGTTGAAAAGTCTGAAAAGACTTGAGGAGGAAGTTTTGACAAGCATTCAGAATGATACCATGATAGTACATCTTAAATTAGACGGTTTAATGTTTGACCATATATATGCTGACTTAATGATGTTAATAAAGTCAAAAGTGCTGGACAAATGTGTATGAGACATGAATCAACATTACATGGAACTAAAATGCTTCCTGCAACAATTGTCAAAACACCCAGAGGAAATCATGAACCCCGACTTGCAAACCTTTCCCTCAGAACACAGACTATATGGGGAATCACCTAAAACCAATCACCACATTAAAAAGAATTACACAGCTGTTCGGAAAAGGCTATTCACTTGTGATGATTTTGATGGAAAAGAACTGCACCCAAGGGTTGCTGCCGCAGCAAAATCAATGCTGGATAAGCTGGTCACCTATAAAGCTGATCAACTCCCTGGAGGAAAATACTGGAATCCTGATCAAACAACAAGAGATATTCTATCAAAGCTTAAACCTCATAATGATGCATGTGAAAGCGCTTTAGGAACAAATGACTGGATCAGCAGATCACTTCAGAATTTGTGCCAACAAACACAATCTACATTAGTTGAAGTGTCACACAACAAAACCATTCAATGGTTGCAGTCACAAGAAAGCAGTGTCAAGGCGAAAGTTATTGCACTGGCAAGTACTAGCAGAAGAAATGTTTAACAGAATCGCAAAAAAAATGCAACAGCAGATATCTGAAAAGAGACTGCAGCTTAGAAGGGAAGCTGTGATGAAGTCTCGACAAAAAGTTGAAAAGAAAAATGAACAACAGAGGCTTGAGAAAGAATACCTAATACAAACAGTTCAAGAACTAGATAAACAGTGGAAGAAATTGAAACACTACCAATTTCAGAGCGTGAGGCTGATAAACTTATCAGAAATCTCATCAAAACACAATCAAGTATAAGAACACAACTCCTCCACCAAAAGGATGCTAGAATAACATTTTCAGTACGCAGAAGACCAAAAAGGACATCAATTATACTTACAGAATTGAGGGAAGTTATTGCCAAATACCAAACTGACACACCTGAAGCTACATGTACATTCCCAAGGAACCCCAAATTACTTGTCAAAAAGCCCATCAAACACAAACTGAGAAATGATAATGGGGAAGAACTTTGGTACGATGGCATAGTGAAGAGCTACAGACAGTCGAACTTTGAAATCCAGTATGCTGGTGAAGAGTGCACATACATATTTACAATAGCTGAGCTTGAAGAAGACTATACTTCCGGTGAACTTATTATTGTTGTATGACATGCTCCATTAATTCTGCAGGTTATATAAATATATAGGTACTTACTGGCATCAGCCCACCATTCCACATACAGTGTATATATATAACTCAGTAAATTTAAGATGGCAGATATTTCTTTTTGTAATACAAAACCAAGGCTGTTTCTACTTCATCACAAAAACCATTAATTATAACATGCCTAGGTTGCTTAAGTGACCAGTCCCAGATACAACCAGAGTGGGCAGTTGGTTGTGATTTATCTCCACAGCCAGGTTGTCTGCTCCCAGACAAAATTATCAGTCTGGACAATCTTAACTGGGACCTGTTCCTGTCTGTAATTGTAGCTGTTAATCACAAACATCTCAAACATCACATTATCAGTAGTAACAGTGTAAGTCATGGCACCCACAAACTTGCAAGCTGGCTGTTCTGTAAAGCAGTAACAGCCTAGCATCCTTCCCAGGCCACCCTGTTTTTGTTCTTCAGTTTGTGTTCAGTATAATACACGGAAGAGCGTGAAAAACGGGGAAGGCCTGGGAACACCTGTCATGTGAATGACGTCTGGTGGACGTGAGGTGGACATGGGGGGGAGGGGTCCACATTCAAATAACGTACTAGACTTCATCATCGAGTGCTCCAACGATACCCCAGACATTCACGAGATGACAGTACTTGACTTCACTGGTAAGAAGCTTGCTCTACGGTTTATTGCACACGAATTTGTAGTTGGGCCCCCTCCCCTACGTCCACCTCGCATCCACCAGACGTCATCTACGTGACAGGTGTTCCCAGGCCTTCCCCATTTTCGTGCTCTTCCGCCTCCGTGTATTATACTGAACACAAACTGCAGAACAAAAAAAAAAAAAACGGGGTAAGCCTGGGAACGAGGATAGTATATACCAGTGTAACAAAATGCTATGAAGCCCCATTTTTTCCCAGCAAAAGTGTCTAGACCCTTGTTTCTGTGTGCCTGGGCAACCCACATAAAATAAACAAACGGGGAAAAAACAAAAACACAGCAGTCTACATGAGAGTGGACAGAAAGTGACATGCAGTTGAGCCAATATACATAAACCACTCAAACAGCTAAGCTGCACATCAGTTTATAGTGCTGTGGCTTTGCAGGTCAGTTTGCTACTAGCTGGTACCCCACTTCCACAGGGAAACCTAGCGTTGAGGCTAGCTACAGCTGTGTTTACCTCTACATGGTTGTGTTATTACATCTTCTTTATCCCTAGATGTAGATACTGTCTTTCTTGGGTAACCTTGAGTACCTTTGCTTGTTGGTTGAACTTCAAAATGTATTTACAAACAATAAAAGGATGCATGACTACTGTCACAGTACACCCACTTTCCAAAACACCTTCAGTTGAGAGTATGGCTATCCAAATCTTAAAAATTTAGGTGACTTTTGTAATAGTAGAGGTATCAAACTCTCTTCGTTGTGAAGGTTACTACGGACTAAAACTGCTGACACCCCGCGCAAGTGTCCTTATGCGAAACTCCTATACCAGTAACCGCACCCACCCATTTGCCACTCCGTAAGTACAGAAAATTTGGGGCATCCAGTTCAGGTGACTTTTCAACTGACATACAAAATCCACTATGTCCAAAAGTATGCTTATGTTGCCTACAGTTTATATCTATGTAGCGCAGCATCAAACTCACTTCGACTTGGAGACATCAGTGAAGTTCCATTGTAATGTGCTGTCAATCGGGAGTCAATTTCTGCGTAAAAATACTTGTCGAATGTCATCAAAAGTGCTATCGAAGTTGCCAAACCAAAAGCAACTTTCTAGGATACAAGTTTGACAAGCACGTTCATTTTTTATAGCTGAACAAATTTTGTGACCAAAATCTGACCGGAAACAATTTTTTTATAATTACGTCACCACCAGGAAACTTTCAGACCAACCCATGAAATACGCATCGACGATTTGGACGTGAGTCCAGTGTTACATTGAACGCATCAAATCGTTTTTTGCTGTGTTTTCGTATTCTGAGTTGCAAACCCTACATAGAGTCTGAGTTAGCTCTTCAGCTACTAATTTGAAAACAAGTGTCCAATGTAGCATCCATGCTTCTGAGATAATAAGGATAATCCCACATCAAATCAACAAAACTGACACTCATGGATTTGGATGAAACTTGGTTCTTACATAGTGTCTGTTGAGACAGCATCCACAGCATTATATGCTGTATGGCTTTAGAGTTAGAACCAGCCAAAAAGTTAGATTTTTCGGCTTACTCCTTGGTACTTAATTAATCATAACTTTGAGCTTGATCAACTTTGTGACCTACAATTTGCACTATTTGTATATAGCTCATAAAATTCCCTTTCATTTGGTATAATTAACAAGCATATCCCTAGCCTCGTACCCAGGCCACGTGGGAGGAGCGAAAAGTGGCCTGGTATCCACTGTTTGCGCATGCGCGAACGATTCCGGAAATCTTCCGCGAACGAGTCCGATTATGGACAAGTTACACGTGGTTATTATGCGGAGAAATAACCAAACTAGATATACGGCTTGCAGTGTGGCAGCTGTGTTTACGCGGCGATGGCTTCCATTATCAGAGACACAAGGGGTGACACGACAAGGACTACGCTACAACCACCGCCGGTTCCACCGTCACTGTGCTTGTGGTTGAAAACAAACGGCAGAGTCTCGTAGCAGATGGACTTACCAAATCCCGTGGGTAGCCGCAGGAATACGTCTTTACCATCGTAGATACATTTGATCGCATCCAGCTGCTCTGCTTTCAACGTGCCTTTCCAATACAACAAAGAGCGAACTTGAGCGCTTTCAAAGTCCTCGCTTTTACCTGCCATGTTCGCGGGATAAGCTCGAGACGGACGTGCTTCGGAGCTATACGCCAGTATACGGTAAAGATTAACGGTTCGTAAACGATGGTATAAGATACCCCATGAAATCATGGGGTTTTTCGCGCATGCGCAAACAGTGGATACCAGGCCACTTTTCCCTCCTCCCACGTGGCCTGGGCAGTCGAACCGCCAGCGACCGGAAGTCCCCATATTGCACGTACAAGGATAATTTAGTATGCATTACGCATTACGTCATTAACGTGGCCCGCAACAAAACTGACATTTTTTGCGATATGTTCACGCTCATTTTTCTCAGCAGCCGTTCAATATTTTTGCATGGGACTTTTTTTGAGAGGAAGTTCATGAACTTGGGAATGGGCCTGTTCAAGTTGCATTTTCGTATCTGGTACAGAAATGACACTACATCCCAAAACACGTGACCATTTCCAGACGGGCTTGTGAAACGCTATGTACAAACGATGTCCGAACAGCAGTTCTCATTGATTCTGAGGTCTGCTGAGCTAGAATCAAGCAGAACGAAGGTGAATGCAGCTGAAATCAAAAATTGTAAGTTGTTCCCATCTGTAGTCTGGAAGATATAGTTGTCTGAATTCTGATTAGTTTTAACAATTGTAAACGACATTGTACATCACCTGTCAAGTTCTACACCAATACTTTTGCCACTGATGTCAGTATTATTGTCTCTGTGAACTTCTGGGCCTCACTGCTCAACAGCACAGTCATAACTACTAACACTTTTAGTCAAAATCTTGGTCTTTTTCAAGGTACGGAATCCATGTTGAGTCTCATCCACTTCAACATGTTCATCATGTCTGGACCTTTTATTTTTTGCAGGCAAGATTGCAACATCTAGGGGATTTGTATCCTTTGTGAGCTGAAAGGTGCCTGTATTGCAACCTGACTCCTTGGTGTTGCTACTCGAGTCAATTTGAAGACGAGTGTTGGGGTCTACCTGTTTCCGTCCACTGCCATCCAAAGGTGGGTAAATTATGTCTCAACACTTACATGCAGCCCTTTTTAGACAACAGAAAGCTAGAGGAGAGGGGAGAGGGAAGAGAGGGGACTGGGAACAAGGCCACACAATTCATGCTTCATTGCTTGGCTCAAAAGAATTTTTCAACTGTGACATAGCAGAACTTGCACCTGGTTATTGGTTTTATTGGTTTTGTGATGTAATAGTACTGTATCGGAATATTGCCCTGTGATGTAACAGAACTGTAGCTGGATACTGCCCTGTGACGTAACAGAACTGTATCTGGATACTGCCCTGTGACTTAACAGAACTGTATCCGGCTATTGCTCTGTGACATCAGTGAACTTATCTGGATACTGGCCTATGACATGACAGGATGGTATCTGGAGGGTTGCTGGTGGTGTTGACCTGGTGGTTAAACCGCTAGAATGTGAAAGTTTCCAGGTTCTCATAAGCCAAACTCACTTCCGCAAAAAAGGGAAGGGTCTGGTTAGTCTCGTCCCCAGACCCCACCCTCTCACGAGGAGAAACAGTCTGGTGAACCAAGTCGAATTTCTTGGGCTAGCACACGCTTTTGCAACAATGTAACCTAGCAATGATCAAAACATTTTGCGGCCAACCCGCTCAAAAAAGGTACGGATACTCGAATGGAGATGAACAAATTTTTACTGTTGTAAGGGAACTAATTACCGATCTCGCAATCTCATTGGTCATCACCACTTTTGGGTAATAAGCCCAAGAAATTCGACTTCGTTCACCAGACCGTTTCTCGCCGGAAGGCGTGCGTGGGCGGGGCACGAGACTAGGGTCTGGTGAACTGTGAATATAAGCCGTGTCCCACCGGAATGCAATTAGCTAGATGTAACCAGATTTAAAATAGTGCACTCTTGAAATACCAGTTTCAAAGTGCGCCCACCTCCGAGAAATATAGTTGAAGTGTGTTAATAGGTCCTGTAGTAGCAGAAAAGATGTCCTAGCTCTCTGTCGCCGTTTTCAAGACCATTATTGCTACTCAAACGGTGATGTAATGTGTCATGTGACAAGATACTGTAACATGATTGGACCACACTGTATGGTGCGGTGGGACATGGCTACTATACACAGTTCACCAGACCCTTCCTTTTATTGCGGAAGTGGATCTGGCCTGTGAGACTAGTTCCAGTCCCACTTGCAGCAGAGCTTTATTTCTTTTTCGGGTGCACTCAGAAGTGAGTAGAGGGCTTTCCTTTGCATCCTTGGGAGCTGCTTAGTGTGTGGGAAGGAAAAATTATCTAGATATTGCTCTGTGTGGATGTCACTGAACTGTAGACTATCTGGATATTGCCCTGTGACATCTGTCTTGATCTACATCTAGGCATAGAAGTTTTATAAGTAGTGACTTAAATGCAATGTGTCTGTTTGCTTTTACAGAACACGAAAAGAAGACAATAATTTTTTCCTCAACAGCCCACAGACTAAGTTGTAAAAATGAGATTGGAAGTCAAAAGTCCATAGCGGTGACTTGGAAGCTCAACCCCCTATATTTTCAGTAGTAGTTGAAACAATCTCGATCTGCATCCTAACTTATTTGTTGTCATGTTTTATGTACTTTCCTATGCAGGCATGAAGTAGCTATCGTGAATCTCATGACCTGGTCAACCCCCTTCAAGTCACTGACTGGCCGTCTCAACCTGTGATTCACATATTTTGTTGTGTCTTGCATTTTATAATGAACCAGGAAGTGTAAAATAACTTTGTCAGCATTGGATAGGTACCAGATACTCCAGTGTAAGCCTTGGATCACCTGGATGAGGAACCTATCACACCTATGCAATCATACATACTGGGTTGTAATAAAACAGCTAGTATTGTGCAGCGATTACAGTGGAACAAGACCAAATTTTGCATGCAGTAAGAGCAACCATTAAACTAAATGTATACCAAAGTGGAGGCTGTTTTGGTGATGAGAACTGCTATTCGGACGGTAAACGTATAGGCGGTTTATAGCGGTCTGATTTGGATGATGGTACTGGAACAGCACTGCAGCAGCTTCGGGCACGGTCAACTGGCCCCTTATTGCTACCATTTTGTTCAGAAGGAGTGGAAGAACACGGTCTGCAAGTTTTAAAGTAACAGCTATAGTACTTTTAAAGATATCGTCTTGCAAAAACAAGGCACAAAAATTGCTCGAGACCGGAAATGTGATTTTACAAGACGGTAACACATCCGGTTCATAATTAAAATTGTACGCTGGCGGTTCGGCTGTGGGTACGAGGCTAGCATATCCCATAAAGTTCGGATCAAAGGACATCACCAGTGTACTTTGAACTTTGCTTTCTCAAAAATGGATGTTTTGATTCAAATCAATATTTGACTAGCTAAAGGTTTTTTGGGCCTTCTCTTTAAGCTCAGTAATATTGTTTTGGGGACTGCCATGTGCATGATTCAGAGATACTTGACAGAATGTAATGGCAGTTAGGGGAGATATGCAAGTAATCAACCCTATACTTACTGGATAGGGATGCACTTTGATCAGTATGACCGTGATCAGGGCCGTAGGAAGCAAAAAAAAAAACCTGTCTGGCCATAATTCCCATAAGGGATGAGGGATGGCGTGCTTTGCACGCCATAATCTAGGAGGGTCTGGGGGCATGCTCCCCCAGGAAAATTTTGAAAATTACTCCTTCTAAGACTGCTTCCGGTGGCTTCTCAGACGCCAATTTCATTTGAGGGAAATGCAAACCATTGTAGATGAAAGCAGGGTCTTTCACATTGCCGGCGATCTTCATCTTCCCCATCTTGATGGCTGTCATGCACGTATGGCAGAAGGCTAAGTCTGTAGTTGACTCGTAGTGTAGCCACTGCCACTTATTAAACCAAGATCCTCATGCACGGGAGCTAGAACGACCATACAAGGTTCACAGTTCAAACTCGAACACGTGCTCGCTGTCGAATCGCGAATGGCTGAGTCTAGTCGTCTTCCCGAGGTTGGTGAAGTACCCCACCAACCTGAGCGTCATATCTTCCCAAGACGCCAGTTCGGCAAATCCAAAGTTGTCGGTCGCGCTTTTCAAGAGTCTGGCTTCACGAGACTTGCTTTCGTGAGTGGCGGCGCGCAAGATACTTAAGGGGGCGTCTCCAAACTATTTTTTTCCAAAATAATGTCATTGTGACGTACGTGACGTTTTGTCTGCCCACAAAATGTCGGTACAGACGACACCGAGGACGACACTGTTTGGCACCGTGCTTCAGGAGAAAGTAGGTACAATTTACGATCATCCAACAACTCAGTATGAGCAGTTCAGCAAAAAGGTGTGACGTTATGGGGGGGGTCCAACTTAATGTCACCATAGATAGGTCCACTATCTATGATGTCACAATGACGTTATTTTGGAAAAATAGTTTGGAGACGCCCCCTAGCCCCAATGCTTACAAAAACCGGTACGGCCGTGGCCGTACCAGCCGTAGTGGCTCCTTGGATCCTACGAGCCTGCATTTAATGACATGACAAAGTATGTGGCCAATGCATGATGACCAAGTGACAGTAGTGATACCAAATGAAAATTTCATTTGTTGATAATATTCTATTTTTTGACACCAAAAAATTTTATAACTCTTGCTCTACCATATGCTTCAAGAATTAAACAAATATCTCATTCAGTTCCTGAGATAGGAATTTTTAAGTATGGCAAGTCATTGAAAGTCTGTGCACTACTTTGCTATATAAACTGTGGCACCAGTAGAGTACACTATCACTTCATTAGCAACTACTTATCAAAACCACCATAAAACACATCCCAAGGGACCACATAATTACACAGATATGGTACAAAAAAATATATTCTGTCTACAAAATTTAAATCCCCTCTCTCAATGTCTATAAATAGGTTCAGTGACAGTACTGTATCCTCACCATCGTATATCACGTTAAACCAGTCAGTAGTTCCTGGAACCAGACTTAAAATCTTCCCATAATACAAGTGTTCTGAGCCATCAGGTTCTCTCCATTTATGGCATATACGCCTCCCAGTTAAACTCTCTTGTGTAGCAATGAAAGGTGAGCTAGGTGTTGACATAGATGTATGTGACGGAGAAATTAGTGACAATAAATTGCCCATAACCTCATCAACTGTCAGTTTCTTCTTGTTCTTGCTCATGAAAAACAACTCCCGTGGACCACTTTGCTCAAGTACTTTGAATGATGAGTCACATATAGATTTTACAGATTCATAAAACTTTATCCACGAAGTGCCTCTACTTTTTCAAATTTGACTTAGTTCATATATAGGTCCCTTCTTGATATTAGCAATTTTCATTGTTGGTGGATGCTCATCAATAGTTAGTCCAAGGTTCTTACAATACTCGCCAGCGTACTCAGCCATTGTAGCCATTATCCTGCAAGTGTACAAGAGTAGTGAAGGAGTTAACCTCGGATAGAGAACACATTGGTGTTATATTTAAAACTTAGAGCAACAGTAATTGTACAAAAAATGGTTCACTACCTCCCGCACTTTTCCGTTAGAGATAATTTATGCTTAACATTCCCAACAAGGGTAATTTTGCCTGCTGATTCTGAATATTGGTGTTACATTGTTGTACTCTCCCCGGATATGCCTAAAACGACTAATACCTGACCTTTACGTTGTAGCTAGCATAAAAATAACACCAGATTCAAAATCAGCAATACAAAATACCCCTAGGTACGACTTACTTGTTCGTTTCACGCGATTGTTGACTTATAATTCTTTACTGAACTTCGGTGCCATTGCTTGAATTCAACTTTTCATAAATTTGAGCACGCCAATTTTTATATTGAAATGCATATGCGGATAATTGGAGAAAAAGTTTGACGATCATTATCTAAGCAACCGCTGGACGAAATCTCACCGGACCAAGCTTGTTGTGAAGGTCTATCACTCTAGAATAAGGATCTGTTACTAAAATAGACTACAAAAAAGTGAGCTAGCTTCAGTGATTTTTTCTTTAAGTGCAGTAGTTTTGGTTAGTATCTGGAATGGCTAGTGACAGTTGCCATAGTTACAAGGTAATTTATCTCTAGCAAACAATGCTGTTTAACATGCAGACTTTCATGTTACAGTTTCTACCTACAACAAGAGCGCATAAGAACAGGCGGCTAGAGTAAGAGCGTGTAACTCCAATTTGTATAATGTTTATGCAATCTTTATGTTTGTACATCATAATCGTCACTCAGCCATCCGACCAAGTGTTGAAGTCGTGTTTAAAAGTCAGCCATCTCGCCAAACGTGTATACACACACACTAGTTACAGTGCTGTTAGCATTTAGAACACCCGACCAAGTGTTGAAGTCATGTTTAAAAGTCAGCCATCTTGCCAAACGTGTATGCACACACACTAGTTACAGTGCTGTTAGCATTTAGAACACCCGACCAAGTGTTGAAGTCGTGTTTAAAAGTCAGCCATCTCGCCAAACGTGTATGCACACACACTAGTTACAGTGCTGTTAGCATTTAGAACACCCGACCAAGTGTTGAAGTCATGTTTAAAAGTCAGCCATCTCGCCAAACGTGTATGCACACACACTAGTTACATGGCCGTGAGCATTTAGAACACCCGACCAAGTGTTGAAGTCATGTAAGTCAGCCATCTCGCAAAATATACACACATTATATATATATAATTTTGATGTAATAGTGTACAATTTATACAAGTATACCTTCACTGAACATATGAAGTGTGCATTAAGTACACATTATACTGTCAAATATAATATGAATACAGTATAATGTTGGTATAATGTTGATATAACAGTGTAGAGTTATACAAAATAGACACATTATACAAGTACCGTAGTGTCCCGTTAATACGCCCCCCCATTTTGTACACTACATCCCGCCTAAAGTGGGGGGGGGGGCTTATATTCGAGGATGCAATTAGTCTCGACTATAAGCCCCCCCCCTATGAAATCAATGCCTTTCCTATCAACTAACTATGGCGACGACTTTCAGGATCGAGAGTACTGTTCGCGGACATCACGTTTACAAAGCTGCGTGGTCTCCCTACATCGGAGAAGAGCTGCCAGTTCAACGCGAGGTCAATAACATTCACGACGACTTCGCTGTAGCTGTCCTCAAGAACGGCAACACTGTCGGTCATGTACCACGGGAAATTTCCAGAGTCTGCTGGTATTTCTTGCACAAGAGTGGCAGCGAGACGACTATAGTCTTACTGAACGCACTTGCAACGTATAGTAAGCACGTGTAGTTTTGATGTTCCAGAAGACGCTCACCGGGGGGGCGTTATAACGAGTCAAACTACCCTGTGCAGGAACTTTGGCGGAAAAGAGGGGGGGGGCGTATTTTCGAAGGGGGCGTATTAGCGGGACACTACGGTATACCTTCACTGAACATATGAAGTGCGCACTAAGTATTATACTGTCAAATATAATATGAATACAGTATAATGTTGGTATAATGTTGATATAACAGTGTATAGTTATACAAAATATACACATTATACAAGTATACCTTCACTGAACATATGAAGTGCGGACTAAGTATATATACATTATACTGTCAAATATAATATGAATACAGTATAATGTTGGTATAATGTTGATATAACAGTGTATAGTTATACAAAACATACACATTATACAAGTATACCTTCACTGAACATATGTATACATTATACTGTCAAACATAATATGAATGCAGTATAATGTTGGTATAATGTTGATATAACAGTGTATAGTTATACAAATATACACATTGTACACTTTCTCAAGTATAATGCATATGAAACAGAACTCTACTGGTAGAAGCATTATACACATTATATTTTATACAGTGGTAAATCATATGTATAAAGTTGCATAACAACAAAAGAAAAATGCTGTATAATATACGTTGTATAAAAAACGTATAAAGTATATTGTGTATAAACTGCCAGTACTGCACCTTTCTCAAGAGCGGCCACAGCCGCGGCTTCCGGCGACTTGAGAGTTCAAGAGAAAGTCGTCTTGATGCTGTTCTTGCACTCGCGAGGTCCCCGTCTTGCGCCCGCAGTGTAGTATAATGTATTGATCAATGTTACGCCCCACCCAACACTGCCAGGGCTTCTGCAATCGTCGTCTCAGCGCACGCTCTTCGGCGGAGTAAGACCCCACAATAATCGGTGTACATAAGATGGACCCACAATAGTACGTATGGCACCATCAGAGAGTCGGTAGACCGTAGATACTATATATAGCATCTATGGGTAGACTCTCTATGTAGGGATGGCGCCGAAGCGCAATACTTAAGCAAAAGCCGTATAACTTCACCACAAATACGCTAAAAGCTTATTTAAGCGCCCAGACGTCCTCTTTGAGTGCCTTTATGATCATCAAGACTCATATAAGTGGCCAATAACAACGCGCGGAAGACAGCTAAACGCAAAAGTGTGCGGTAGCGAAAGTGTCATTCTTCCCGGCTTTGTTCAGACCACTTGTCAAACAACGATAACTCGAAAACGGCTCAAGCACTCACCTTGATTTTAGCACGAAACTGATGTTCATCACAGCGCGCAGCTTCCCAACCACTCAGCGTCTTCATAGCTTGAAATTCACCCTGGTCAAGAAAAGCCATTCACAACACTCTGAGGCTGCTGTCCGTTGCTTAGGACGCCATTTTCTAATTTTGTACGCATGCGCACACGAAGTCTCGTTCCCAGACCAAAGACCACGGTCATTGGTCTGGAAGCGAGACTAGTAGACAAGCGAAATCGCCAGCAAGAAGTACGCATGGCTGGCACGGTCTTTCCCCCCCGCCGGCATTGGGCAAGGCTTATGAACACCACGTAGGTATGAGGCGCTGCATTCAGCTGCCTACTTGTAGCTACACTAAAAATAGCCTACTCACAGCTTTATTGAACTGTAAAGCTAGGATGGTCAGTTGTCAGTATGATAGTAGTTTCTGTGCTGTAGCCGCCGTTGTCAGTCGTCATGTGATTGACAACTGAAATTGGTTTCACAAAGTTTGGTAGGGAGAGTGGTTGGCCCTTCATCAGGTTCTAGCTGGCTATATTTAGTACACATAATTATTACATGGCTGGAACCACTACTAAACTGTCAACGCCGTTTCAAGTTCTGGTGTTGTGGTTACACATGAAATAGGGTAGATGCAGGTATTATGAGTCAGAGGGTATTATGGGTTCACATGTAACTTTTACTCCAAAAATTTCAAACTCGACGTCCATTTAGAGTACATACGGGTGCCATTATATAGCAACTTTCCCATCAAAATGTGTTTACTCTGTAGTATTTTTCAAGATTTGATGATTTTAGGGATCCCAAACTATGAACCCTGAACAGTGTATGTTAACATTAATACCATGTTAGAATGGAAGGTGCTCTAGTGAAGAAAAATTACTATCAGCACAAAGAGAGGTTATTAAATGCTAGGATACAGTTTGAACTCCAACTGAAAATGTTTCAATCAACAACGCACCAGGTGACTCATAATACCAGCAGTCGACTCATAATACATGCAAGAGTGATTTTCATAGGCTCTTACTTTTAGAACCACTGCCTAGGAGGAAAAATACGAATTTTATTTTATAAGTGGTACATTCTCAGGAGAAATGTTTCAAACCTTTAGATGGAACTGAAAAAATACATTACACTAATGAGTAGTCATTCAGTTTAGCTGTCTCATAATACCAGCATCTACCCTAGGCTTAGGTCTAACTGTAACTGAGATTAACATCAAAAAAGTACAGAAACAAGACTTAAAAAACATTAATAGATGTAGGGATGGCATGCCAAAAGTATGCAAACAAGGTAGGGATAACACATGAAAGCAAAGGTCAACATATTGGCAAAGCCCCATCCCTACATCTTTTTCACACTACAGCTGATGCAATGCTGCTAGATCATATTAGCCTCGTTCCTGAGCTGGCGTATAGGAGAAAGAAAATGGCCTGGGGACGAGGCTAAAACCATGCCATGTACTTTAATGACACCATAGATATTATAGACTAGTAACCGGGATTGGAAACATCTCAATTTCGCGTCCACTCCGCGTTACACAGGAAGTAGTACTTCCGGTCACGTACATAATGAGGCGCGGTCAGCGCTGCAGTCAAAATCAATGAACCACTGCGAGTTTATCGCATCGGGACGTCCAGACGCAGTGGTTTACATGCACTGGAGTGACTACACTATACCTACAAAAGATGGAGCACAACTAGAGAGACTCCTCGTGTGTACACAGTCAGAACTTACAGGTAAAACGAAGATTTTTTATGTAAGAAGTTGCAAAACCACATGAGAACATAGGTTTATGCACTCTTGAAAGTTGATAAGCAAACAAATCATACTATACATAGTGATATCACTATACAATTGAAACAAGACAAATAAGCTGTATGGAAAACCAGACCAGGAGAATCAGTCATTGACGGTGAGTGAAAATTTATTAAACGCGGAGTTGGAATGCTCGGAGCACAGTGATAAGTTTGTACCGGACTTGGTAGCTATGATATCAGTTAGTTGTCGTGGAAATGATACTGAGGTTGAGGTTGTCGTGTATACAACCTCTTTGCCACTGACAACCAAAGAATTGCTGTGGAGGATCAAACAGACACTGCCACACCCATGGGACCACTGGACCAGGGGAATCAGTCAGAGAGGAGACGGTCTGGTGACATTTGACCAATCCCTTGGGCTTCACTAACGTTGATTGCTTTCTGCGGAGAATTTTCCGGAGAACTATGCATACAGCTAGCTATGAATTTTCAATGAAGCCCAAGGAATCAGCCGAATGTCACCAGACCCTCTCCTCGCGGCTGGGGTCTGGGGATGAGACTAGGAATGCTGGGAGCGCAGTGATAAGCTTGCACCAGACTTGGTAGCTAGATATCAACTAGCTGTCCTGGAATTGATACTGTGAGTGGCAACACTGGTAGTTCCCTTGGCAGAATCGTGATACAGAGTAAGGTTGTGTTTCGAGCTTCATGTTTACTTTCTTCTCTCTTGCAATTCATGTCCAACTGGAATTTACTCCCACCCATATCTGTAGGTGTACAGGGAGTGCATGTTGACCAAAAACTATATAACCGTTACACAAAGACAAGAGGCCTATACTAAAAATGAAATGGCTATAATACACCGCAAACTCCCCCACAAACTCCTCCACAAGAAAGTTTATGGCATCAAAACTATTACCATGCAAAACTTCAGACTGTGAGCTTTCTTCTGAAATGCTCTAAACCAAACCCATAAACCTACAATCAGTGTAACTGCTCCACAAACTTCTTTACCTACCGTAGGCTAAATATGGCAGCATAGCTTCTGTAACTTCAGAAAAACAAGTTGATGGCATCATAAACTATAACCATGCAAAACTTCAGACTTTCAGCTTTCTTCTGAAACGGTCTAAACTAAAGCCATAAACCTACAGTCAGAGTAACTGCTCCACAAAAGATTACCAAAACAGAGGCGCTTGTTTAACGCTTTAAAATGACAATAAAATTGACCATCAGTCAAAAATTATCGTTCTAATTGTAGCGCAACCCTTCCCAAACCGCACAGTACCCCGCAAAACTCACCAGCTTCAGTACATTTCTCGCTTCTGAAGGTTTTTGCTTGTCGGTCGGTCGCTCCTTCTCCCTCAAGGCAACCCACAACCGCAACACGGAGTGGAATCTCGTTAGGTACAGACTTGCTCATGAGAAAAAAATTACGGGTTTACCCCAAATTTAGATTTTAACCCTCTCCCTACGAGATTTAACTTCACCGAATTTCTGCCTACAAGCATGCATTCAGAGAGTATATGCAGCACAAGGAGAAGAGAACAAGTAAGCATGGTATCAGTATAGTATTAAAACTAGTCAGTATTGAATATCAGCAAAAGGGATGCATTTCTGGCAGCTGTGTAGCTAGGGGGAAACAGACTGATATTTCAGAGCAGCCTCCAGCAGCACTGAAAAAGCTTGAATTATATTTTCCATGAGCCTTGACTGGTCAACACTCTTGTGTTTGGTGCACAATTATGCTGTGCAATGCTGTGGTGTGTGTTTGTCCGAGTATACTATTGTTTATGAACACGATAGAGTGGACAAAATAAGAGTTGACTCTACATGGCAGCATGTGCACATGCAGACATTTTGCATGTGGGATCAGGGCTCTGAGGTTGATCTACTTGTTCACACTAAGTCTTGTCAAAGCTGTGCACGCTATATAGCTGCCATGTTTGATGATAGAACATACAAAGAATCCAAAGGAGCAAGTTGAACACTGCCTCATAAGTGCCAGGAAGATAGTTTGAGGGGATAGTTTATCTGTCAGTGTAGCCACACACTAAAAGCTCTGGGCAGGTAAGGCAAAGTGGTTACTGAAAAATACAATCATGCATTTATCGAAAAAGTGAATATCAGTCAAATGCAAGCTTTATCCAGCTTGGAGATGATAGCACAGGATTACGGATGGGATGCCTAACACTTGAAGTAAAGGTGTAAATGTATACCCAGCCTCTCCTTGATTATGCTGTCTTTTCCAGTGCTCAAATAGAAGGGTGCTAGGGGAAGGTTCATCTGTGTGCAGTGTGTCCTGAGTCCTCTGGTGGTCTGAAAGGGGTGCTAGGGGAAAACTGATGTCTGTATTCACTGCTGTTTGCGTTGACCTTGCAAAATACAAACCAAAAAGCTGTGATATAATTGAAGGGCTGAGAAGCATAGTGGTCTAACCCACAAATGTTGAGTTAGCCCCCCCTAACATGGGAATACTCTTAAAATGCATTTCAGAAGATGCTGAACATTTAGGAATTTGAAATTTCTGACCACATGTTCATATAGTATGTATGTTTTTT
The DNA here is from genome assembly GCA_949130485.1 of Agelas oroides. Taxonomy (NCBI): domain Eukaryota; kingdom Metazoa; phylum Porifera; class Demospongiae; order Agelasida; family Agelasidae; genus Agelas; species Agelas oroides. Next base: position 11,593,532 of record OX422183.1, on the reverse strand, counting down.
ATTGCATTTGTGTGCAATTCATGCAATTTCCAGTACTTCATTTTGGGTTAGACCACTATGCTTCTCAGCCCTTCAATTATGTGGTTATGTTCTCACTTAGCCTGTTAAGAAGTTTACCACATAATTATATTCATATGCACAGCTTGTTTATATTTTTGCAATGGAAATAATTTGGGGAAGTGTATCATAGTCTCCTACCCAGGCTCTCCTCACACCCTGAGCTTGCAGTATGAGACTGGTTTCGTATGCAAGTGTGACAGTATAGAAATGAGAATTTTGCTTGATATGTAACATAAGAACACAACATTAACAGTGCAATCGAACTAGGTAAGGATTTTAAGTATATTAAGACATTGCAGAAGGTATGCATAATTTTAATATGTGCATGCATAGTGAGGGTTCAATTTGAAGCTCTAAAGCATGCACAACTTCTGCTAATTCTGCCACTAGAGGTTTGTCACATGCATGGATTACACAAATGTAAGGACTTCGTAGCCTCGTTCCCAGGCTCTCCCCTCGCCCCGACAAAAAATAAAAACGGTTTTTATTTTTCGTTGGAGCAAGGGGAGAGCCTGGGAACGAGGCTAAGGACTTCATGAAATTTACAGATAGAGGAATTAATTAATGGTCGGACACTAAAGAAACATTGCACTCTTGTTGCGCGCGCAGAGGTCCAGCAGACATAAGAACTGTAGGATAGGTGGGCTAATGTTTGATAGTATTATACTTGAAATTCAACTACAAACAGTCTTCTACCCGGGATATAGCAAAAGAAATACTACATCTGTTCAAGCTCGGAAAAAGGATTCTACTAGCAGACAAGTCTGATAATCATGTATTACATATCACATCGCTAGCCAAATTTGGCAACTGCTGCAGCATGGTATGGGTTCATAGGCAAGGCCAATGGAAGGGCAAGTATTTTAGTCTTTCCTTTTCGGAGGAGGCGGCAAAGAAGTTATGCGTTGTTTTACAATGTATTTTCAGACGTGATTTTCTATCCCTGCGTACTACAATAGCTTTGGGTGCCGAAAACTGTCCCAGCCCCAGCATGTCTTGTTAGTCTGATGATCTGGCACAGTTGCTACCGTGCTTAGACCTTTAATATATCAGTCTGAGAAAAAATTTTTGCCTCTAGCATAGGAACATTAACACACTGAACAGACATAAAATAGCTTCATTTTTAAGCCTGATTTCAACACAGTGTCGACAATTTCAACAATGTTTGACCCTTGGCATAGTTAGATTGCAGTGTACAGCAACGTAGTGTACAAATGCACACCACAGCATTGCACAGCAGGCACCAAACACAAGAGTGTTGACCAGTCAAGGCTCATGGATAGAAATAGAAAATATAATTCAAGCTTTTTTCAGTGCTGCTGGAGGCTGCTCTGAAATGTCAGTCTCTTTCCCCCTAGCTACACAGCTGCCAGAAATGCATCCCTTTTCTGACACTGACTAGTTTTAATAGTATACTGATACCATGCTTACTTGTCTCTTCTCCCTTGATGTGCTGCATACTCTTTGAATGCATGCTTGTAGGCAGAAATTCGGTGAAGTTAAATCTCGTAGGGAGAGGGTTAAAATCTAAATTTGGGGTAAACCCGTAATTTTTTTTCTCATGAGCAAGTCTGTACATAACGAGATTCACGGAGTGTCCGCGCGCTTAACTATGGAATATATGCGCATCACGTGAGATGTTTCCAATCCCGGTTACTAGTCTATAATATCTATGATGACACTATTATAAGTCTGCAGTCTACTCCAAATCACTGCTTTAAGTTGTTGAAGAGGTTCCGTATAACATAATGCTACCAAAAGGGCCATACTAGCCTCATTACCAGGCCACGTGGGAGGAGGAAGTGGCCTGAGAACGAGGCTACAGCCATGAACTGCCAGTAATAAACTTGTGATACGTTTTAGGAAGCCCCCCATGCACTGTCTAACTGTAGTGTGAAAAAGATGGGGCTTTGCCAGTATGTTGACCTTTGCTTTCATGCGTTATCCTTACCTTGTTTGCCTACTTTTTGGCATGCCATCCCTACATCTATTTACATTTTTAATGTTTTTAAAGTCTTGTTTTATATATAGGGACAATCTTACGTACAGGAGTAAGACCCCACAATAATTGGTGTACATAAGATGGACCCATAATAGTATGTATGACACTATAATTTTTATATATAGGGACCATCTCATGTAGAATGGGTGGAGTACCGTCATTATTCGAATAGAACGGTAGGAAATTAAATAATTTCAAATCTGGCTTCCGCTAGATTAGATTCAAAAAACTTCCAGGAACCTAATTTCTTCCGCTGGATTAGATCTACCGCTGTAATGGAAGCACATTTTCCAAGAAAAGCACTAGCCACGCACGGAGGCTTCTTCGCCCCAGGTAGTGTTGCTTGCAGTACTAAATTACCATAGGCTTTCCCAGAAGTGTATAGGCTCCGGGAAATTCGATCGTCTGAGCATCGCGTTTTGATAAGAACGCTTCCTGATGCACTAAACAGACTCATTCTGCCCGTGACTTCGCTGTTTTGAAGAACGCTTCGTGGTGTTTACTACTACGTGCTAGCCGGCTCTTCCGCTAAATTGGATTGACTCGAGTGCAGCTGCCGTCCAGATTAGCAAAAATTGCAAAAATTGAATTTCTTACGCTAGATTGGATCTACCGTTCTATTCGAATAATGACGGTAATACATAAGATGGACCCATACATATAGGAGGCTTGGTACATACAAAAAAAAACATCAGAGAGTCGGTAGACTCTCTATGTAGGGATGGCGCGGACTTATGCAATACTGCGCAAAAGCCATAAACTTGACTACAGATACGCTAAAAGCTTATGCACCCAGCCTTCCCCTTTCAGGTCTTTTATGATCAGAAAGACTCATACAGTTGCCCAAAAGCAACGCGAAAGACAGTTAAACACAAAAGTGTGCGGTAGCAAAAGTGCCATTGACACCGACTGTATATACTAACAGCTAAGTGTTATCACTGACCTGCTAGTAATATTCCACCTGCAGGATATGATCGCCAGGATCTTGAATCAACTCGAAATAGCGCGGTCTTGTAACCGGACTGAGTCATCAATAATTGATTTCCGGGGGGCACTGTCAAGAGCAATTAGCTATGACCCTATAGGTAGCAGAAGTCAACTACATGTATATCTAGACCTACGTGCTTATTTACTTGTTTCAAAATATCATCAAGCAATTTTACATCACATTGCATACATCCAGAGCAAACATTTTGTGCAAAGCGTATGACATTCAAAGTACATGGAAGTATTTTTCTTATACTTTGAACACTTATATATGACATCTTCCCAGGATGGTACAGTTTGAGAAGGATGGGATTGCACGGTGTCTTACAAGAGCAAGTGTGTCATTTATATATCTCACTGTATAGGTGACTGTTGTAGGGTCTTTCTACTGCATAGGATGTATGAGCGTGTAGATACTGCTGTTGTAATTTGGTGCTGGAAATCAGGCTAGATGGCTTTTGCTTGGCAATGCATGAGTGTAGCTGCTGAAGTTTATCTTCTTAATCTAACACATTTTCACTCACAATGCTGCCAATACATGTACTTTTATACAGCAACTGTCATCAAAAGTTCCATCAATATAATTACGCAGAATTTCAGGAGCTTTTTAAAGTAACTTTCTCATGTGTCTGAAGCATCAAATCCAAGAGTACAACCTCTGTGCAACAACGACACCACCTTTTAATTTGCCTTGAGAAAGGCTTCTTGGAGGTGCTAATTTCACATCACTGAGCTCATGGTTTTCATATTCTGTGTAATAGTATAATCAGCTTCCCAAACTTTTCTCATTGTTTTCTTCTTGTTAAAACAAAGTCTTATAGTTTCATTCCTCAGAATTCAGCTTTTGACTGGAGGGATGGTGAGTTAAAATCCCTTTACCATAATTATGTGAATCAGTGTCTGCTAAATCACATTCATGAACTGTTTGCTTTTTCAATTGTGAGCCTGACAGGTAAGAAAGTAAATGCCATGTTAGTCTCACAATCGAGAATCATTCCATTCAACAGCATCAATCTCTTCTAGTATTGGCTGTGAGACATAAACTGGAAGCGATCAATGCTGGAGAACAGAATGTATCTGGTTTGCAAGATAGTTTTGCAGGCCAGACTATCATGCACACTAGCGTGACTGCATTGCGCACGCGTGTGTGTATCTATGCGTATATGCTTGCTTGGACCGACCACTTACCGGAAATTTTAAATGAGCGCATTCAAATATTTCACAAAGATCGATATCGCGATATCGAAAAGCATGTGAAGGCCAGTGGAGGGCTACTGTCAGAGTGCAGCGTCATGGACCCGGAGCGAAGACGACTGAAGTTGAAGCACGCGTGGCACTGGTTTGTGCTTCTACCGACGACGGCAGGCCGCAATTTAATTGTTGACTACTCAGAAACCAGTAGTTTAGTGCGAAGACGACTGAAGTTGAAGCACGCGTGGCACTGGTTTGTGCTTCTACCGACGACGGCAGGCCGCAATTTAATTGTTGACTACTCAGAAACCAGTAGTTTAGTGCATGTGTAGCCACGTTAGCAGCCCTGGCAGGTCGGTTTCAGGTCAGGGCCACGCATATTAAAACGGCACTCATGAACGCCATGAAATCCAGCTCATGATTTCAGTATAAAGCTTGGTCCATGCATGTGTAGCCCAGGATGGAGAAATTGCTGCATCTTGTTGGCATATGCGTCATCAGGTTTGGCTTATTACGCTCATGTAACAGTAGACAGTGACAACTCCTGCTGTGTGCCATGAAAAGTTAATACGTCATTTAAAGCAAATCAAAAACCATTTTAAAGCCCCCTGTGAATGGTAAATGGATGTGCATGTATAGGAGGATAATTGACTTGATGTATTACATCACTCATCAGTGACATAATATCCTGTATCAGCTTGCTCAGGCTCGCCCCCACAATGTTCTACATTTTCTAGTACCATGCTTGTACATATTTATCTAATTTTTGGTCTTTGAAAAACAATTTTGTGGGAAGTCCTTCCTGTTCACCTTATTGGGGCGAGCCTGAGCGAGCCCCACACTAGCGTGACTGCGTTGAGCACGTGTGTGTGTATCTATGCTTGCTTGCTTGCTTGGACCGACCACTTACCGTAAATTCCAAATGAGCGCATTCAATATTTCAATATTTCACGATGTCCACGCCGACGTGTACTTCAGAGCCGTGAGAACGAATGTGAAGGGCTACTGCCAGACTGCAGGGTCGGCGTGAAAGAGAGTGAGAGCGAAGACGATTCAAGTTGAATGCGTTGGCAGCATGTACGGCAACTTACTTTCTGAACTGTGGTGAGTCTGACGATCGCGTGGCAAGGCATGCTACGAGTGACAGGCAGCAGGATGTACACTGGCAGCAGGATGTACACTGGCTTCAGGTACACGCATGACCGCTCATACATAGTAGGGATCCCCCTGCTAGCTTATGGTTTGACTGTGAAGCTTAGGCCATGCCAGTGTAGCTGTAGTAGTCCGGCTGGACGAATAGCCGCTGCATGTCTGTGTGGGCATTTCAAATGCAATTTGCTACTCGCTCAGGCTCGCCCCAGGATGATTCAGCATCTTTCTAGTTAAACTGATTGGGGCGAGCCTGAGCGAGCCCCACACTAGCGTGACTGCATTGCGCACGTGCGTGTGTATGTTTGCTTGCTTGCTTGCTTGGTCCGACCACTTACCGTAAATTTTAAATGAGCGCATTCAAATATTTCACGAAGATCGATATTGTGAAGCATGTGAAGGCCAGTGGAGGCCTGACTGTCAGAGTGCAGCGTCGGCGACCCTGAGCGAAGACGACTGAAGTTAAAGCACGCGTGGCAACTTAATTCTGATTTGTCCTTGTACCTACGACGGCAGGCCGCTCACAGGCGGTACAAAAATATGGACAGTAGTTGACTGCCGGGGTCGCTTCAGGTAGGGCCATGGCATAAATGGTACTCATAAACGCCAGAAATTTAGCTCATGATTCCGGTGTAAAGCTTAGTCCATGCATGTGTAGCCACGTTAGCTGCCCTGGCTGGAGAAATGGCTGGCATATGTGATATATACTTAGTGAGGACTTACTAGTTACTTCTGCGTTACTAAATTTGGCTTAAGCAGTCAACAGTGACACATACTGCTGTGTTCCATGACAAAGTAGTAAATCAGCAGTTTGCTGCTTGCTCAGGCTCGCCCCATGATGATAATCATCTCACTAGTATATTGATTATCATCAGTTAGTGGAGACTGATAAAGATAACTACTGATTCCCAACCCTACTATAAAGGCACTTGCACCTGAGAGGAGCAAATTCAGTTCCAAATCAGTGGTGAAGAAAAATACTTCAGATTGGATGGGGGGAGGGGCTGAGTAATGTGAATCGCTGGACTGGATTGTGGACTGGATCATTGTGGACTGGATCACTGTGGACTGGATCACTGGACTGGACTGATGGACTGGATTACTAGACTGACCTTTGAACTTGTGTGTACCGCATGACCTCCCCAATCAGATGTGCTGAATCGTGTCACATGTTTGATGCTTTGTGGCTAATGGATTGCCGTGAAACAAAGGACACAGCATGCATACAACTGTGGGAGTTTTGTGCCTAAGAGACCTTGAAAGGTAACTAAGCAGATGGAACTGCTTGGTAGGCCAATTAGCACTGTAGTCTATTCTATGCAAGGCCTCTCGCTGACCAAGCATAGCTTTTACATGGCTACATTCAACAAGACTATGGGTAATAATAGCCTGGGTAACCACTAACCAGCATGGTATTTTACACCAGTGTTCTCCTTGCAGGGCCAGAGCCAGCTATTTTAAACTGGTACGGCCATTGGTGACGGATGAGGGTATGCCATAAGTGTGAAGAAGCTAGGGGAGTCTGGGGGCATGCTCCCCAGGGAAATTTTTTAAATTAGGTACTCTGAGATTGCTTCTGAGACAAAAATGCTACTACAATCTGCCCACTTGTAGTTTCTGCAGCCAGTGATCATGAAGTGATTGAACCGTGCTGGCTAAAATGCACGCATATTAGCCCTGCCCCAATTTCGTCTCGCGCTCAAATATCGCCATAGAAAATTGAGAAAGCCTTAATCCTCGGGTCGCTACTTTGGATGCTTGAAGACTCGAAAACGTCCAAAGAAGGCCTCGTCATAATTATTTAGACGTCCCAAGCTACGACAAACCGCTGTGAGAGGCTATTCCATAACGCTCACGTGAGTTAGAATCCAAGCGACATCATTTTTTCTCCCTCAAAAACCGGTACGGTCATGGCCGTACTGGCCGTACCATTGCCGCCGGCCCTGCCTTGGCACAGTACATTTTGTAGTGAAAAGGCCTTTGTCATTACTTTTGATGCTCTTTGCATACTCGCCATAATCAGAGGGTGCTTTGAGCTCACTGCATGTAGACCATGAACTCATGGTACACATCCATCCATGTAGCTTGTGCATTGTGCACTCGTACATACCCTGGCATGCAGTGAGAAGATGAAGTGCAGCTTATAATAATGCAGTTACTGTAACCAAATATACAACATTTCATTGGATGGAAGTCATGTGACATGAGCAAATAATAATCCCGTCCATCAGTCCAGTCTAGCAATCCAGTCCACAATCCAGTCCAGTGATTAGATACAACCAAACCTGGCAGGAATATAGGGGGTCCGGGGTGTGCTCCCTCAGAGAAATTAGCTACTCTGAGATTGCTTCGAGGCCACTTTCAGGCTAAAACAGCCACTATAGTCCCACTAAAATATTTCGTTTAGTGTAGTGATTGCAGACAAAAGTCCACAAGCCAGGCCAGGCATGAAGATGTTATTCCAGTGGACCCAAATTTTTGAGTCTATACTTCATGTACACTGGGGTATATTGAACGATTGATTACAGATTTGAGTGACGATCCTGCTCAGCCAATGGCCAAGTCTGTGCTGCAAGTTGAAATGGTATACTATAGGCCTAGCTGAGCTCCTTCGGTGCTAGGTCTGTTTCTCTGCCCTTGGTACACTTACATGCACATTACCATGCCCCTTCCCTAACATTTACCTTGCTGATAGTCAGTAAGGCTGCGAGGCAAGGAGGTTTGGTGGGGACTCTTCGGACTTGGCTGACCCAGGTTAGTAGGGATGTGGTCATTGTAGGCTAGGTTGGGAACAGGCCGAGGGTTGTGCTGGAAGTACTTCACACCAGTATCTGGAACGTCAACTCCATAATCCTGCTTTGGCTGTTCCTGTAGGCCATTCTGGTACTTGCTGAGGCAGTTGTAGTATGGTGAAGGAGGATCTTCACGCTGCTGCTCTTGATAATCATTGCTCTTCACTGATTTACCAAGAGGTGGACTCTGAAGCCTGCACATAGAGAGAGTTTAGCATGCATGCATGCACACTTGAATATTTTACTTTGGCTATTTTGTGTAAAATTTCATGATTGCTTTTCCAATACACTGGGATCTAATAGTCAACAAAACCAGGAGCTGAACAGTGCATTGTGAGACTTTATGTTGTTGTGTTGTACCACTACAAGCCAACAATTTCAGTTGTTTGTTTGTTTGTTGTATTTTGTCTAGCAAACTCAGTCAGACATTTTCCTAAGCAAGGTCTTATCTAGAAGGAAACATTTGGAGGTGAAAGACTTAGGGATTGCATATATAGGGATGTGTTAAATGTATCCTACTTGCGATTGTAATGATATATACCATATTTCTTTGATCAGATGCCACGGCTACTATTTTTTCCGCTGCAAGTTTTTGTGCGGCTACTATTCGAGAGTGGCGTTTATTTCTTTGGAAAGCCCATGGACATCAACAACGGCTGGATAAAGTATGTACAAGCGATACAGTAATGACTGTTAGACACTGTCAGTAGTGAGCGCAGCCTCTCAGTCTTGCTGTCAGCTGTGGAAAGGAGTCATGCAACACAAACAATCCTAGCGCTAGCCCGGTGACAGTCGTCAGAAATTATTCGCATACGTGTGCCGCATATAGTAGCCATGATGAACCAATCCCAAGACTTAGAATACATGTGACTTGCACGGCTAAAGTTAACAATTGAGTTGGGGGAAGGGGGAGGGGAGGGGGGTAGGGACGAGCGTAGAGTGTGAGTCAGAGAGATGCTACCAACACTCTAGTTAGCATACAGCTCCAAACCGAATCCTCACTTTCCCCAATTATAAACATGCTTGCTGCTACTCTGCTACTTACATAAATTCATCTGTTTCTGCTGCTGTACTAGGTCGAGTTCCATAGGACACTGAAATATCTAAACATATGCAGAAATGTTCCATAAATTTATATAGCCATACATAATACTGTGTTGAAACCCATCAGTCTTTTTGCCTTGCATCACAACAATTTTTATTTTATACCAACTTAAAATTTGATGAAGAGACAAATTTCAGATTGGCCGTCACTATTCACTGGACTGGACTACTGGAATGGACTACTGGACTCATGGTCTTTACGGAGAATGAACAGGTCTGTAGAGGTAAAAACACTCTGACTTCAGCCTTGCAAGTTAATTGCACAATTCATACACTCTTAGAAATGAAGTGGGCAGAACACACTTATAAGTGGCTGGTGCACACCAAATTCTTAGCACACCTGGCAGTGTTTTCACGGTTTGTGTGCACAGCACACCACTTGGTGTACCTTGCACACCAACTTGAAGAAACACAGCACACCAGTTACAATCAGGTGTGCACCAACCACCATTCATGAAGTGGCTCAAGCACACTTTCTAATCCAGGCGTGCACCAGCCACTTCCATGAAGTGGCTCTAGCACACTTACTAATGCAGGTGTGCATTGACCACTGTACAGAAAGTGGCCAGTGCACACTTTATGATGCAGGTGTGCTTACACCACCCTGTAGAGAGTGTCTGTAGCACACTTAACAGTGCAGGTGTGCTTTCAACACCATCTACAAAGTGTTTAGTGCACACTTCATGATGCAGGTGTGCTTACACCACCATTTACAAAGTGTTTAGTGCACACTTCAGCATCTTCTCAATACCAGTGGTCATAGGTGTTCAAGGCACACCTACGATATGATACACTATAGCTCAGCATGGTATTCACTTCATCTATACCTATCTGATACTTATTTTCTGCTTCTATTTGCAGTGCTTGAAGAGCTAGGGTTCTACTTGAAGTTAACAGATATGAAGACACAAGTTAACAGATATGAAGACACCAGTTAACAGATATGAAGACACAAGTTAACAGATATGAAGACACCAGTTAACAGATGTGAAGACAAAAGTTAACAGATATGAAGACAAAAGTTAACAGATATGAAGACAAAAGTTAACAGATATGAAGACACCAGTTAACAGATATGAAGACAAAAGTTAACACATATGAAGACAAAAGTTAACACATATGAAGACAAAAGTTAACAGATATGAAGACAAAAGTTAACAGATATGAAGACACCAGTTAACAGATATGAAGACACCAGTTAACAGATATGAAGACACCAGTTAACAGATATGAAGACACAAGTTAACAGATATGAAGACAAAAGTTAACAGATATGAAGACAAAAGTTAACAGATATGAAGACACCAGTTAACAGATATGAAGACACCAGTTAACAGATATGAAGACACCAGTTAACCGATATGAAAACCAAAGTTAACAGATATGAAGACAAAAGTGACCGAACACTATATTTCTCCATATCGATATCGGGGGTACATACGTGTTTGCCCCACAGGTAACTGAACGGAATGCTTGTTCTAAATCTTGATCATAAACGTAGAAGTGGTCAAGACCAAGATTTTGAGTTAGTCGACGGATTAGTATGCGTCCGACTCAGATAAAGGTAACTGAATACCATTAAAAAAAACCCATTTGCCCATATCGGGGGTATTTACATGCTTGCCCCACAGGTAATTAAGTGCAACAAACGCTTCTTTTAAATCTTGATCATCAATGCAGAGGTGGAAAGGGATCCTAAAACCAAGATTGTGAGTTAGTTGAGAGTAATCTGTCTAAGCCAAATAAAAGTAACCGAACACCATAAAATGCACCTAATAGGTCATATCAGGGGTACGTACATGAACGCCCCACAGGTGAGTGTACCGGACGCTTCTTCTAAGTCATGATCATGAATGTAGAGGTGGAAAGGAATGATAAAACCAAGATTTGAAGTAATTTGATGGATTGGTATCCGTCTTAGCCAATAAAGGTAACCGAATACCATAAAATGCACCTAATAGGTCATATCAGGGGTACGTACACGAACACCCCACAGGTAATAGTACCTGACGCTTCTTCTAAGTCATGATCATGAATGTAGAGGTTGAAAGGAATGCTAAAACCAAGATTTGAAGGAATTTGATGGATTGGTATCCGTTTTAGCCAAATAAAGGTAACCGAATACTTATAAAATGGACCCATTTAGCCATATCAGGGGTACGTACATGAACGCCCCACAGGTAAGTGTACCGGACGCTTCGTCTAAGTCATGATCATGAATGTAGAGGTGGAAAGGGATGATAAAACCAAGATTTGTAGTAATTTGATGGATTGGTTTCCGTCTTAGCCAAATAAAGGTAACCGAATACCATAAAATGCACCTAATAGGTCATATCAGGGGTACGTACATGAACGCCCCACAGGTAATAGTACCTGACGCTTCTTCTAAGTCATGATCATGAATGTAGAGGTTGAAAGGAATGCTAAAACCAAGATTTGAAAGAATTTGATGGATTGGTATCTGTTTTAGCCAAATAAAGGTAACCGAATACTTATAAAATGGACCCATTTAGCCATATCAGTGGTACGTACATGAACGCCCCACAGGTAAGTGTACCGGACGCTTCGTCTAAGTCATGATCATGAATGTAGAGGTGGAAAGGGATGATAAAACCAAGATTTGTAGTAATTTGATGGATTGGTTTCCGTCTTAGCCAAATAAAGGTAACCGAATACCATAAAATGCACCCAATAGCCCATATTAGGGGTACGTACACGAACGCCCCACAGGTAAGTGTACTGGACGCTTCTTGTAAGTCATGATCATGAATGTAGAGGTGGAAAGGGATGATAAAACCAAGATTTGAAGTAATTTCATGGATTGGTATCCGTCTTAGCCAATAAAGGTAACCGAATACCATAAAATGCACTTAATAGGTCATATCAGGGGTACGTATACATGAACGCCCCACAGGTAATAGTACCTGACGCTTCTTCTAAGTCATGATCATGAATGTAGAGGTTGAAAGGAATGCTAAAACCAAGATTTGTAGTAATTTGATGGATTGGTATCCGTCTTAGCCAAATAAAGGTAACCGAATACCATAAAATGTACCCATTTGGCCATATCAGGGGTACCTACATGAACACCCCACAGGTAAGTGTACCGGACGCTTCTAAGTTATGATCATGAATGTAGAGGTGGAAAGGGATGCTAAAACTAAGGTTTTGAGTTAGTTAAAGGATTCGTATCCGTCTGAGCCAAATAAAGGTAACAGAATACCATAAAATGTACCCATTTTGCCATATATCGGGGGTATACATATATGAACGCTCCACAGGTAAGTGTACCTGACGCTTCTTCTAAGTCATGCTCATGATGATAAAACCAAGATTTGAAGTAATTTTATAGATTGGTATCCGTCTTAGCCAAAAAAGCTAACTGAATACGAAGAAACACCTTGCCTTTTACACTGGTGTTAGTGTATCTACAGCAACGGTAGCGGACTGTTTACATCGCATGGAGCATGCAGGCATCAATGATCCTGTGTGAAAACAGTAGGTTACTTATATTGGTCATCTGAACTGCATACTTATCACATAGAGAGGCTGCCAGAAACACAACCGTGCATGGTGACGGCTGGCTACACTTTTATTTCAATAACGGGGTACCAGCTAGGGTATTAGGAGAGATCCACCATGGGAAGCTCACCATAAACCTGCAGAGCTAGAGGGATTGCTCCTGAGCTCCACTTCTCCAACTCGCGCGCAAGCAAGAAGGTGTGGCTTGCGAGGCAGCGCGCATGCGCATATGCGTATTTTTAAATTCTAACCAGCATTGAAAATTGGCGGCAGCTGCTTTCCCAAACCTGCTAGACGATGGGAGGTGTGGGGTAAGCCCTCATTTTTTTTTGTAGACAAGAGACAGTGACTAACAGAAGGGATTGGGGCCCAGGCTGTTTAATAATGTGGTAGGGTGACTTGATACTTATTCTTTTAGGGCTATACGCAGAAAATCCTCAGTTATTGTCAACAGATTTACAACCTCAGCATTGCTTTTCATTCAGGTATGAGATCTACTGAAAAGAACAGCACCCAATATTCAGGTTTATAGCATAGGCATAAGTTAAAGGTTTCGGCAGTTTAACAGGATCACGGGCAAATTACACTTCCCATAGTATTGGTGTAAGTGCAGCCACAAAGGAAGAGATTTGTTCTCTATTTTGTTGACATGCACACAACCTGCAGTATATGAACAGCTATGGTTCTGGACTCCAGACCTTTCTGACCAGACAAGGAAGGATCTGGGAAACATCTTGCTCAGAATTGTCTTGAGCACTGGACTGTGCCGTCAGGGTTTAGTCTGGACCCCAGACCCTTCTGGCCATGTGACGGTGTGGTGAAAAACCTTACGCGGAAGAGTCTTGAGTGCTGGAATCCTGTCGTTGGTGTTGATGAAGGAAAGAATGTAACATTGGCCAACCAGCGTTTGAGTTCCACTAGTGACAGGAAGTAAGTATACTGTAGAACATGCAAGTTTGAAGATTGGAATAAGCTCCGAGAAAGAAGTTTGCCGGATTTAAAAGCTTTAGCATTCCAGCAAGACACTTCCGAGCGAGGTAATTCCCCAGACCCTTCCTCACATGACCAGAAGGGTCTGGGGTCCAGACTGGTCAGGGTACATTGATGAGGGAGAGAAGCCACATCAACCAATTGCAAACAGCATTCAAGTTCTACTTACAGCAAAATCTACTTTACAATGTGGCATTTCAGGTAGACACTTTTGAATTATTCTCCAGACTTCCTTGCCCAGTCAGAAGGGTCTGCAGTCCAGACTATTTTATGCATAGGTGCATTGTAGCTTTTGTGGTTAGCTGTTGAAAAGTGCTCAGTCACCACTTGGTAGGTCTTTCTTCCTTCAACACAAATCAGTGCTCACGATAACATCTCGAAGTTGCTCTGACGTAATGTCAGAACATCATTAAGTTTGATCGGACAAGTACCAGTCATGCCCGGACAATCCGACATATGAAATAAATGCAGTTCAAATGCATACCGGGCCCTTCTCACAGCCTAGGAAAACCAATAAACTCTTTGTCACCTAATAAGTAATCATCACAAAAGTTAATGTATTTACACGACATAATAAATCAGAGGTTATAAACATGTAGGCCTAACAGTGATTGACAGAGTCTGAAAAAAAGTTACAGTTTAACAGAGGACCCATCTTGGTGAAAGCTAGGTTGTGCTTAGCTATCAGGTAAGCAATGTCGAACTTTCGCTTCACCTTCAGCGCAGCGTCACCATCAAGATTGTAGCTATCGGCGCGTATTCAGTGACATCACTGGAGCTCTGCTTCTTCGAAAGAAGCATTGCTCGCTTGTGCATGTCGGTAGCAGCATGATCTTTGTAGCTGGACGCTCGCAGGTTCTTCGAACCAACTACAACGCAGGGTTGCAGTTGCGCATGCCTCGCAGCTTCTCGTTGAACATAGAGCACTTCAGCGTCGCCACGTAGTCGTGATCAGCCTTCTCGTACTTAAGCCATGCAGACGTACTCATCTCTCTGTCGCTCCCAGTGATCCACTTCTGAACCGTTTTCACCGATACCCCTCGCTTCTTCGCCGGTGGAACCTCGTCAGAGCAAGCTGCACGCTTTTGTCCAGACATTTTGTCCACACGCTTACGAGATTGATCGGTCACGTGGCATAATTACCCGGAAATTGTCCGATGACCGGACGTTATCGCGAGCACTGCAAATGGGCTCAAGTTTTGGCTGTTAACTAGCTGTTCAAAAACTATATTGCTTTCCAGAAAATGCTGTCTGGAAATTGCCAGGTCCTTCCATCTTTAGGCTGCCTGTACATCACACCGTCATAATCTGTGGTATAACATTTACCATTGCAGTGATCAATCGTGGTTAGAATGAACAACTGTCACCACTGGTGTTGGCTGAAGATGTGTGCTATAAGACGTTTTCCTCCTCATGTTCACTGAGTTCCAGGTAACCATATGTGTGTGCATAGCTTAATTTTGCCCAGCATCCAACTCATAAACAATGGTAGGCAGAATAGCCTTGTTCCCACTTCCAATAGATGCAGGAAGGCCTGGGAATTAATTGTCTCAATGTGATGATGTCAGGTCAACAGGGGGTAGACACATGGGGCAGTACCCGATCAGTATAGTTCACACACTTAGCATTTATCAGTCCCAAGTGTACTAAACAACAACTGTATGAATGCTGCCCTGTGAATGTTCCAGTCCTTACATAGCCCTCATACAATAAATGCTAGGGCTTCAAGATCTTTCATCAGGCACCACCACCCCTTTGTCTACCCTCTGTCTACCTGCCGTCATTACACATGATTAAATCTCTCAGGTTCCCCCTACCCCTTCTGTATTTGCGTACTGGTGACAGCAAAGACGTGCATGGGAAGGCAGAATGTGTTTTCAAGACAAATTTATGTTGACTTGTATGGCCTCCCAGGCTTTCAAGACATGCCTTCAGTATATAAATATTGAGAGGAAGGCCTGGAGAGATCTGTTTACATGTGGTGATGTCAGGTATAGATGAAAGGCAGTCACATGGTGAGCAGTCCTGAATATATTGAACAATTAGCTGTACTGGTGTTGTCTTGCAAATGCTCCAGTTTCTAGTCGTCTGATGGGACATTACAAAAAGGGGATCAAGGTTCTTCGTCAGACACAGCCCCCTGTGTATCTACCCTCTGACCTCATTGCACATATCAATACATGTATCTCCTAGGCCAAACACGTGAAGTAGCAAAGGCATGGAAACAAGGGTAAAGCAGAATGTGTTTTCAAGACAAGCTTTCTCTTTCTCTTAGTTTTCATACAAATGTTGAAATGTATGGCCTAGCCTTGTTCCCAGCCCTTCTCTGCCTCCATTTTTTTAGCAGTATAGAGGGAGCCTAAGAGATATGGTCATGTGTTGTGACATCAGGGGACAGAAGACATAGACACATGGAGGGGAGTACCTGATGAAGAAGCTTGGGTGAGGCCATTTCTTATAATGAGCCTGGAAACCAGAGCATTTGCAAAGCAATTTTAAGTGTCAAACAGCTTGTTCAATTCGTACTCACACGTTGTTACATGCATTGTGACTCGCAATGTTAAGTGCTTTCACTTATGATTGCATATTTACTATTAAGCATTGGTTGTGTGCATGCGGTCACTGTATAACTCTAAAGTACACACTGAATTGCACCTTGCTGTTACGTAGGTGCTCACCTCCTTCCTGTGGAGATATAAGCATAAACGCATGAGTACACAGTATTAAAATCAGCATCATCTCATGTGTCTATACTCTGTCTACCTGATGCTACTAGACATTGTGTGTGATTAGATCTCCCTTGCCTTCCCACCTTCCTACTTGCCAAGTTGTCAAAGAATAGAAGAGATTATGGCCAATTTTTAGAGTGAAGTTTACATCAGATATGTCCAAGAGTCAAATGCAATGTAAAATTCTAAAGATAGCTATGCACATTCACTCATCATGACAGTTTTGAGCATCACATGTGGCAAGTCCTGTGAGGGTTGGTCCATTAGATTGGATCAGCCCTTTTTGTTGCATGAATCAGTTTAGACAACATGCAGCATTCTGATTCTGCATGAATGGTATGTAATAACTCGGACACCTTGTCAAAGTGACCCGTTTCCTTAACTTACCACAACTACCAGAGAAGTGTTTTAACCTTTGACTGACATGTGTTCTTGTTGTTTTATACACACACATAACAGGGGAGCAGAAGAACAGAGATGAAGAACCAGTTCAGGTGCATACTCCATGAACATCATTCATCAGTTGAAACATGCCATACAGACTGAACAATTCTTGTATTGGACGTGTACTCCCTATATGCTCACAATTGTTGTAGGTGCTTTCACAGCTATTTCTAGGCCTCCACTTCATTCTTGTCACTTGCAATACAAACATTTGAATAATGCAATTTTTTTGAGTGCATTGCACACTGTATTTGGTGTAAAACCTGGTGTGCACAGTATTCACTGCAGTGTCCAGAGCACACTCTGGTGAATGGTGTGCAGCCCTACATCTAGTGTACAACACACACCATAATGGGTGTGTAGAGCACTCCAGCATCTGCCATTCTGGACACAATACTCGAGGTGTGCTATGAACACCATATTGGGTGTGCCGGGAGGTACTGTAGAAGCACACCAAATCTGGTGTGCTAAGACCACTGCATGAGTGTGTAGAAGACACCATTATGCGGTGTGATAAATACACTTCTCCAGGTGTGCCATAAACACCATATCAGGTGTGCTGGGAGGTACCGTAAAAGCACACCAGATTTGGTGTGTTTCAAACACTTTATTTCTAAGAGTGTACAAGGCAAGCCAAGAATGATCATGTATCACTGTGCCGTACGTTCTCAGTCCTAGGTTGCATTGAATAAAGACATGGAGATCACTACTTGGCTACTGGGCTCACAGAATAGAACTAAATAGTCTGGCTGTAGCCTTGCAAGTTGGATGATCCAACCTGAAGAGGATTCTGTGTCCACTTGCATGCAAGGTTACCCCTAACAGTCAAGTCCAAGCACACAAGACTAGTGTAGCGATTATACTAAAGGCTGTGTGTGCTCAGATGAAGGTAAGAGTTTTGTGGCAGGAATTTCCAGGTAAAGTGTAGCCAGCCAAGAGTGTGACAGTTCACAATGGCACTGTTATATATTAAAATGGGACAGAACGGTGACATCGTCCCAACTTGCAGTTTTGGAAAGTCCAAGCTTAAGGTAGACAGACGTTAAACAAACCACATCTCTTAGCTGCCAATACCTGGTAGCAAGAGTATCAATTGAGGAGAACTTCACTGTCAATATTGATGGGTGTGGTTATGCAGTACCTGTTATGTGCCACCCTGCCTTTGTTCCATACAGCCTGGGACCAAGACTGTACGGCACTCGGCAATTCATGACTGTGCTTGCGCGTCTGAAAGATTCGTAAGTGTACTTTAGCTTGTCTTGCATGAGTTATGCAACTTGCAAGGCTAAAGTCAGAGTATTTTAGCATCACTGCCCTGTCCATCATTCATTTTCCATGAGTGCAGTAGTTCAGTCTAGTAGTCCAGTCCATTGAATAGTGACTATAACTTTAAATGAGAAGAAGGGTTACTTTCTTGAACACTAAATTTCTACTATGTACAAGGGTGCACAGCGCCCAAGTGTCGCGTGCTTATAAAGCAGTTACATCCTGAATGGGCATCATTTAAGACACATTACTAGTTAGTTGCAGAGTTAGAGAAGTGACATATCATGTTCTGAATCAACCCTGACAAATTGAACACGGCTAGCCACTGAAGCTTGTTGTTACACAGTTACTGCGTTAATCTGCAGTCAGTCAATCGTGTCAAATGTTACTCACTCATTTTTCCTGTTGCCTTATTCTTCTTCTTCTTCCTGACTGCAATGATCGCTATCACAACTAAGATTATTATCACAACTAAGATTATTATCACAACCAGCAACAATCCTCCCACCACACCAGCAATGATGCCATAGAGTGCACGTGCTGAAGAGGAAATAAAGAAAGACTTTTTAGTGAAAAAAGAGAATGTGAAGCAGCAGACATACATATTTATAATAAGGCATATGTCACTATCTGATGGAGAGGATATGGGTCCCTCCCTTATTAATGAAAAGCTAGTCTTCCAGAAAAACAAAAACAAGGCCAGTTCCCACTGAGACAAGAAATTATATGTGAAGTACAAAGAGGTTGCTCCAATGTATTGATTCTGGTCATTCACTGCACTAGGGAGCCAGGTGAGTATACCAGACACAGTATACAGTATGTAGATATTCTGTCAGTTCTTAGTATTATTCTGCAGTGCAATAGACAGTGCTTGAGATATCAATCTCAACATTAAGTGTCATTAACCAAGCTGCAACATCTGTGCAAGCTTAGGAATGAGGCTATATGTTGTAACCAAGTCTGTCACTGTGAATATAAGCACCTAGATTTTAACCATTTCCCAGGAAGCATCAATACTTACTAACAGTAGCAATGCACAGGCTGTCTGCTAGCAAGGGCTCATTTAGTTCATTCAATGTTACTTGTACTTAGGAAGCATAAATGTTCTCAATAGACTAATGAGGCAGCATATGTGGTACGTACAAGCTTACCATCTTCTGGATTGAAGTCCATCATAGTTGAGGTAGTTGTGGGACATGGATAAGAAATAGAGATGAGAAACAGAAAGTAAGATTGACTTTAAACTCAGTTGTGGAAATAGGGTGCATGCCTAAGTTGACTTTGATGATTGTGATATTTCTGTCCCCAAGGTGTTACTACACTTTATGGATGGCAAGGTAATATATAAATTCTGCATCCATCCTGAACATGCTATCCTAGTAATCTGTAAACCTTTCAGTTGTTAACTAGAATCCACATGTGTGTGCTCACCTAGGCGTGCAGGGCTGCTTGCATTACTGAACTCTCCAACACCAATATCATTTTCTGCTGCCACAGCAAACACATAATCAACCTGATTGTTTAATTGACTAGAAAGTCTCATTTCCACGTAATACGCCAAAACTGTCCACCGCCTTTCGAACATAGTTAATGATCAAATGATTCCAGATGTATCATCAGCTGAAATATTCCAGGTGTTTGGTGACCCATTAGGGTATTCAGTGATGTTGACGAGGAAGAAGCGGATGGGACTTGACCCAAAATCAACAGAGAAAGAGAAGGTCAATGTTTGGATGGTGGTGGCATTGATGATGGGTGTTGTTGACTTGCTGGGAGGTCCTGAAAGGGGGAAATAGGATTCTCAAACTTAAACAGCTAATGGAAATTGGGTGCTATATATCATTGCTGGTAAAATTGTCATGGATCTCTAAACACCAGCAGGTTTCTTTAATTAACACTGATTTGCAACAACTATATAATCATGTTGCTATGGAATCATCAGACATAGCTATAAGCAGCATATACATATCCCCATCTCCCCAGTCACAGTGCAGCTGATAAAGCCTGGTATTGGCCAAAACATTTTGTGATTTGCAGCAACTGAATCCCCTATGGATCCCTCACGTCCACTCACATGATGAATGATTTCTCACTTTATGCCGCTCTTCCACTTCCATGTAATATTGTGAATGGAAGATTAGAAAACAGGGGAGACCTGAGAACACGGCTATGTACATGTATGTCTACTGTACACAAATGTACTACTACTACTACATACATGTACACATACTACACAGAAGAACTCACCAAATTGTTAGGGGGTGATTTTGCTGCTGCTCCTCCGAGCACAAAATATCCGTACAATCGTCCAATAACAATCTCAAGAAACAGATTGGCAAACAACACCAGATGAAGCTTCAACCGACTGAACCCAAACTGCGGCAGAAACAGGATGACGAGCCAGGAGATGACAAAATTGGCAAACGTCTCGTAGCCAATAAACTCCACCAACAAGAGTGACATGAGGTGTGGATGGCTTCAACTGAGCTCTGAAGACTCCCAAACATTTCGCTCAGAAGTACTTTTTGTTTCTCTGCCATATCCGCTATGTCACCAAATGCTTGATCCATGCTCTTTCGAGTCTCACCCAAGGAGGAAGCAATCTTCCGATCTTGCTCAAGAATGGCATCTTGGTTGCTCAAAGCTTCAGTCTGCTTCCTATCCATCACTTCGTGATGTTCTAAAGCCTCCTCTAGTTTCGCAACAGCTTCATCAGAGGTGTCTGAGAGTTGTGTAATGACATTTTCAGTGCGTTCCTGCCAAAGTTCACTCTGCAGAAAGTAGCAAATGTGGCCAGTGTGGGTGAAGAACTCGGTGTACGTCTGGAACCCGACAGGGTCCATATCCTTCGTACATTCCTCAATGCTCATGGAGTCAGTGCAAGGGTAGGTCTGGCGGGCAGATTTCCCCAAGTGGCAGTTGGCAAATGCAACTGCGAGTCGACTTTGTTCAATATCAGAGAGAAGTCTGCATGTGGAGTTGAGTTGCGAGACGGCTTCTTTCCAGCAGGGGCTGTCACCTGCCTTCTGTTGGATCTCCTTCAGTCTCTTCTCACCCACAGCCTTACGGTCGTTGTCAACACTCAGGCCCACAGCTGGTATGTTTTGTGTTGCAGTCAAGGTGGACAGGGTCACATGCAGGAACAGGAGGTAGAGCAATGGGAGGAGAAACCCTCCAAAGTTGCAGGTGCTGTGCATGCTTTGTTGGGAGTTTCACAGGTCAGCTAGTGTGTCCAAAGTGTAGTGTAATACAGCATACACTGTATGATGGACATACTGTAAGTAGATAACATAGCTATCAGCTCACTTGATGCATACATGGGCCTTTCCAACATACCCATCCCTTCTACCCTTGGCTGATTTTCAGTGTCTGCTCAGTTAAGTAGCACATGTATTGACATAGCCATGCAAGCCAGACCGGCCAACCAACCCGTGTGATACTGAATCCGAGGGTTGCCAGGTTGGGTTTGGGTTGCAAGACTAGTACTGACACCCTACAGGACTTGTATTCTCTTACAATTCTCTGTGAGCTAAACTTTTTAGTCCTAGGATAGGCAAATAGTTACATCGTAAAATGTAACACCTCAGATAATGCTACGTCTGAAATTGTCCCCTTGTATAAACTACGTATTATTTGCATCTGCAATAAACTAAGACCGTCACCGGAGAACTAGTCCTACGAAACTCACCAGATCAGATGCAGTTTCAAATTGGTGGGCTTTAATTGGAATTCACACGCATGCGAGCCGGTCCTGACCCCAGACCCCTTTCTCTTACGGAGAAGGGTCTGGGGTCCAGACTACTCTTGTTGGTCTTACATGTGTCTTAGACACATTAACTACCTGATACGTTACTGCTGCACCAAAGTTCTATTTTATTTTTTCAGGACAAAATGGTGCATAAAAATGGACCCCCAAAAATTGGTTCCCCCCGGAACTAATTTTTCGATAAATAAGGACCCCCCGGAACTTATTTTATTGCAAAATATGGACTCCCTCTGAAAAATCTGGACCACCTCCCACAGATGAAAGAACATAGACCCTGAACATATTTCACTTGCAAAACGTGGAGCAGTGGCATATCTAGGAGGTTTCCGAGGTTTCTGGAAACTACTCAGGCCCGTCAGTTCAGCAGCACGCAATGTACTGTAGTCTCATTCCCAGCCGCACGCAACACTCAGTTCCCGCATACATTGTGCAAAGTTTGCAACGAACGCACGTTTCGAACGCTGCGTGGGGCCGCTGAGGCGTACTCAGTCATTCATTTTTCTAGATATGCAACTGTGAACTCCACTAACGTCCTTAGTAGTCACTGATTTTCTTTCGTGTGGCTGGCCTGTAGTGGGAACAAATTTTTCAGCGTGGGTCCAAATATTTCAGAAAAATTCGTTCCGGGGGGAACCAATTTTAGGGGGGTCCAAATTAAACGTGACATGCACTTTGTCTGATCCCATTTGGTCTAGTCCCATTTTGTCGAACGAAATGTGAAAAGGTCCCATTTGGTCTAACCTTTGTACATCTAACACTTGATCACAGTTGCAATAATAAATATGAACACTTGATCACACTTGCAATACTAATTTGAATAGTGCATTAAAGAGAAATAAGTACTATATGATGAGTAGATATGAGTGCAGTATGGTGAGATAACGTAAATTAAGAGAAGTTTACAACCAATTGAGCGACACTAGAGAGCAACTTCCAAGTGATTGTTTGTCCTTGGCCCCTGATTCCTGTGGTGGTACATCCGCATCAGATTCCATCGAAAATCAGAGCTGGTTTTCCTTTGGTTGTTGTTATGGACTCCATGGTTGATGCAATGTGATGAGCATAGCAGCTAACCCACCCTTTTTATACAATCTTGGACCTGTCAAAACCTGTCAATTAACCAGAACTTTAACCTACAACATCCTGTATGGTAACTGGTGGAAATTGATCAATGCTTTAGACCAAATGGGACCTTTTCACATTTTGTTAGACGAAATGGGACTAGACCAAATGGGATTAGACAAAGTGGGAAGACCCCGACAAAATGATACAAATGTACTGGCAATAAAAATGTGATATAAGCCCCCTTCCATAGGGTAAAGGGTTGGATGTGACTTTAGAATGGAAAGAAAGAAAAGAGGAAGAAAAGAGGAATGAAGGTATAAAAAATAAATTATAAATGTCCACTACACAGCAGAGGGAACACGACCCTCTGATGTGGCTAGAGTGATGTTCATGCTTTGGACAGTGGTGAGAAGATCTGCTTCCACAAATACATAGGATGGCAGACCGGAGGATTGCAAATGATAGATGACAGCGGATCCATCCCATGACAACCGAGTATTGCTTTTGTTCAAAGTTCTAGTGCTGATAAATTCTAAGTAAACTCACTGTCTGTTAGCATGTGTGTTGACAAGCTAGCTATCGATACCTACCAGCCGATTGATCTCATGCTCACTGGCACCATAGTCAAGAAAAGCATCCATTATGTGCTAACTTGAGCTAAGGCTCTGCTACCAAACACAATGTCAATACAATGGTGTGCCACTACAACAAAATAGCAGGTTGTAATGCATGGTGCACTATGAAACTCCACAGGTAAATCTCTATAGCTGATTAGAGATTGTTTCTTGGTGCATTGAAATTAGAGTCCAGTAATCCAGATTACAGACATGCCAGTGTGCCCATAGCATTTGCACCATTATGCTACAGATACACAGTATCATACATGTAGCTACCCCACTGATGTGAGCCACGGCTGTTAGCTACCATTTCACTGCAGACTTCAGAGCAGCCTCCAAACTAGCCTGGGTATGAGGCTGCCTACAAACATGGCAGGACTCAGTTACATTGATATCTCTGACCGTTCCTGCTATGGTAATCAGGCCGGAACATACAACTAGCTAAAGCTAGATGGAAGCAATTACACGACCAAGTTATTTGTGTACTGATAGCTAGTTGCCATCATGTACTTAGGCTATTAGAAAATGGTATGGTTTTTGCTCCGTGCCAATTTGGCACGATTTTACAAAGATGTATAGCTAGTTAGCTCTGCACTATCAGCTATAGCTACTGTGCATTTCTACAAACTTCAAAGAGTTTTGTTGTCAAAAAATGTTTTTTAAAAGAGATCTCAACAGCAACATAACAACAAAAATCCTTCAAAACTGGATGGCAATTTTCAATTGAGAGCTAGCTATTATATAGCTAGCTGAACATACAAGTGACTCAGCATGTTGCAAAAATTTTCCATATTTTTACACACACAAATTCATGGTAAGTATATATGGCTAGCTACCTCTATATTCACATTTAGATCCTGGTTTATTGTCCTTCCTTGGGTGGTAATCTAAGTTTCCTCCTTTCAGCATATGGAGAATGTTCATACTGGAGCTGATCAACTTCTGGCACCATTCTATGATGATGTCTTGTCTGATCATCTTCAGCACTTGGACTGCCTGGATCGCTGTCTGACTGGACTCGAGACGCTTGTCTACTCTCATCTGGCTGTACCTGAGTACATTCAAAATTGTACATTGCATGATGTCAGAATGCTAGCCAAAATTATGCATGGTGAGAGATCAGAGGCTCTGTCCTTGTTATTGTTGTCTCTGTGTAATAGTTCTCTCCTATTGTCTATCAATTGTACTTTGGGAGGGGAGCATGCCCCTTAGTCCTTACGACGAAGCTCACATAGTGCTACACGTCAGTTTAACACAACTTTATGCTCAGGCTAGCTATGTATATATTCCACTGTGTGATTGTTAGCTATGTCTGACAGTGCCCCAAAACACAATAATGACATAAAGTGAAGTTGAAAATTGCATGAGGGTAGTACACTTGCAGCTTCTACAAATAGTTGTAACAGTACTATAAACTAGCTCACAGTAGACAGTATCAGTACAATGCACCATACATATATAGTAGCTAGGTAATGCACTTAAAAAAAGCAAAATAAGACCTTGGAAAGCATGTTGGGTGGCTGTCGACTATCTTAAACATTGAGTTTAAAAGCTTTATCTAACCTGTTACATTATGATTATGGTTTCCTTGGGTGTTGATATCATGCACCTATATAGCTAGCTATGATAATAAAAATACCTGTGGTTTAGTATTATCAACAATGTATGATGATGTTACCCTCTCACGAATGTCTGGAGCTGGCCGCTGCTCAATGTCTCGACTGCGCTGATGAGCTGAAGTGATGAAGGACCATGCAGGTTCAAGAATTGCTTGACACATCACATCAATAAAAGTTCAACTGCATTTGTGATGGCTAGCTGAATATAAACCACAAACTGAAATATAGAAGGATTAGCTGCATGCACCCCTCCCACCAGATAACATCAGCATGTATGTCAATGTATTCATACTGCTCCCTCTATTCTGACTCACAAGTCATTGCAGTAGGAAGAGTGGGAAGTGACCAAAGCCTTGATTTTGGTAAGGACCGCCTACATCTATAACATGTACAGATCAAACATATTACTGTAGTGATGCACACTACAGTTATGATGCAGGCGACTGCAATTCCTGCAATGATTCCAGGATTGAGGCTGTCCTCTGCAACTTGATCTGAGGAAGGAAGCAGTAACAAATAACCTCTCTAATACATTTAGTGATCCAAACCAATTGTTCAATTTTGCATGTAGCTATGGCTAAAAGTTTACAGAGATGGTAAGCTATTAAGCTGAATGATGCTAGCTTTAATACACAATTGAAGTATAGCTGTGTTATGAATATGATGTTTGGCTAACCACTCACATAATTCGATAGTTTGTAAGAAGCAGAGCCTAGTTTCGTGCCAAATGTGGTTATTATGGCTAGCCTTGTACCTATAGCCTCGTTCCCAGGCCTTGCCCAGCTTTCCATCGCTTGCAGCATGGGGAGAGCCCGGGAACGAGGCTACTTTGTACCTAGGCTCTTCCTCATGAAAAAAGGAAATGAGTCTATATATTATAGCCCTCTATTTATTACACCACTGACGGAAACACATATGTAGCAAGATGAGTTTGGTGTCATAATATATTCATGCAACCAATGCATGCAGTGCATGGGATAACTCATGTAGTGACATACCTGTTCTGAAACTAGTGTCAGGTGAGGCAGGGCTTATTCCATTAAAGTTGAAGGCAAAAACTGTAAAATTGTGCTCAGTCTCAGCTTCAAGGTTACTCAAAGTTGTTGTAACTATCTGTCCAGGAGAGAAAGGTCCAGGAACTGATTGTACAAGACCAGGAGGATTGGTAAAATTCACTGCAATGGACAGTATAGGCGGAACTCCCTCTGGAGATAGTTGTACCTCAACAGTGAGAGAGGAGGAGGTGGAAGAGAGGAGGGAGAGGGTGGGGACACCTGTGGAGATGTAGCGAACAATGGCAATTATGACATAATTACCGAAGCAGCAGGAGTAGACTAACAGGATGAGCAGCAAAGTGGTCAGACAGAAGTGCTGGGAAGGTTTTTGACAATCAATACAGAATTACTATATAATTATGTGTAGGTTAGAAACCTAACCAGAGGTTCTTAGGGCTATAGAAGCGCGAGGAAGTGTTTACATAATTCCTGAGGGCGAAGCCCGAAGGGATTATGTAAACACTTCCGAGGCTTCTGAAGCCCTAAGAACCAAGGGTGCGGTTTCTAACCGGCTTAGAAAATGGTGCAACGTTACATAATCCGCGCCAAAATTTGCAAAATGACGTCATAATCGTCGGTTATATAGAGCGGCTGCAAGGGGTGTGGCCTAAAATTATTCCTGTTGCTATGGAGATGCCAATTTTATATGTCAATTTTAGTAGCCTAAATTACCCAAATCTGAAAGATGAAAGTCTTGGACCTTATGGTTGATTTTATAAAAATGTCCAAAGTTTGGTCCTTAAGTATGGAGTTCTATGGCGCATGGCAAGAAGTTGCCATGCGCCATAGAACTCCATACATAAGGAGTACAGTGTGCAAATGCTTCAAAAAGCCAAGAGGTCACTCCTGTTGCAGCAGGTGGCTCTTGAGAATCATTAGAAAATTTATGAATATTCTAGCTTTGATGTTGAAGTGTTAATGAGGTCTTTTATTTCACGTAGAATACCTCATGCAGGTTTCTATCTCAAATAGAAACCTGAGTGAATAGGTCTGTATTTTGTGGGTTTCACAAACCATTAACTGAGATTATTAACTGGAAAGCTCTTCCAAGTCCCAACCAAGCCCGATCCACTCCGTTTCGTGTAGCAGTGCTGCAAGAAACTCGTTCAACAGCCGAGCGGCTAGTAGCGTAGCTCGCAAGTCAGGTCCACAAGAATCTCGTTCAACAGCCGAGCGGGCTAGTAGCGTAGCTCGCAGGCAAGGTCGACAAGAATCTCGTCCAATAGGCGAGCGGCTAGTAGTAGTAGCGCAGCTCGCTGACCAGGTCGGCAAGAATCTCGTCCAACAGGCGAGCGGCTGGTAGCGCAACATCGCAGGCCATGTCCACAACAGTCGCGATTGAGTAACCTACTACCCCTAGCGCAGCTGCCATCACAACGAATACGCTTGAGCATTGGATCCAACTCGGTACAAACCAACCACCACTGTTCTTGGCC
Organism: Agelas oroides; assembly: GCA_949130485.1. Classification (NCBI taxonomy): domain Eukaryota; kingdom Metazoa; phylum Porifera; class Demospongiae; order Agelasida; family Agelasidae; genus Agelas; species Agelas oroides. The sequence goes on along the minus strand of OX422183.1, from coordinate 11,565,738 downwards.
AAGTAGACAGGCTAGGGAAGTTACAGCAGGTTTCTTTAGATAGCGCTTGGCTTACTACACTCAAACAACACGTTTCATGGCTGTATAATCCACAGCTCGATCGCCACCACAGCCACGGCTAGCTCATTTTTCGACTATATATTAACCGACGATTATGACGTCATTTTGTAAATTTTGGCGCGGATTATGTAACGTTGCACCATTTTCTAAGCCGGTTAGAAACCGCACCCTCGGTTCTTAGGGCTTCAGAAGCCTCGGAAGTGTTTACATAATCCCTTCGGGCTTCGCCCTCAGGAATTATGTAAACACTTCCTCGCGCTTCTATAGCCCTAAGAACCTCTGGTTAGGTTTCTAACCTACACATAGTAGTCATAGTAGTTGGTCTTGTGCCCAAACCCAGCCCTCTCATGAAGGTGGGGTCTGGGGACTATACACAGTGGTAAGCTCAAACTTGTGTGACTTAGTACACAAATTCGTATAAGAAGTTTTCTAAATTGCTATTCAAAATAAAGTGGATAGCTATGTCTTCTTGCCCATAGCGGTTCATAGCTAAGCTTCTGACACTAGCAAACTGTAATTAATGGTACTAGCTAAAAGTTTGCTTTTGTGTGATAAAGTACTGCACAGTATCTTATAATAATTGTTTGATTACATTTGTAACTGAAGAGGAATTAACTACATACAAGATTGGTGCAATTGTGTGTGTGTGTCGGTGTGCAAGTATGTGTGTGCGTGTGTGTGTGTGTGTGTGTGTGTGTGTGTGCACGTATGTGTGTGTGTGTGTGTGTGTTACACATAAAGTCACACACCAACCTGGTATGTTTTGCACACCAGTGATAGTCAGATTCACAGAGCTGGTGCAAATTTCCTCTCCAGTTTCGCTGTAAGTACAACATTCAACCTCACTGTTATTGTGTTGTGGTGCTGCAAGCACGTGTAGTGTTGATGATAGCATCCCCGTTCCTGCTCTACCAGGGATACTGTATGCATCTGCTTCGGAGTCTATTATGAGTGTGTGGTTGATTCTCCACTGGATGTTGCATACACTTGTTGCAACTACTGTGCACAGAAATCTGCCCACTTCACCAGGTGTAGTTACCACTGAAGTAGGATACTGAGTAAAACCTGAAAGAGAATTATAATCAGCTATTCAGATCAGTCCAAATCAGCAATGAGTATTACTGCCAAGTACAATGAATAAAGCAATATCAGAATGTAGCTGAACATGTGCTAGGCTTAAATATGGCTCTGTGATGGCAGATATATTTTCCAGCAGCCTCAAAAAAGGCCGCGGTTTCCAAATGGTTATAGGCAAGATAACTTGCTGGTTTGTTAAATTCATAACATTTGGCTAGAACCAACAAGTCTAGACTTCATGAAGTGCCTGGTTACATGCTAAAAAAGTTCTGCTTATTTGTGACAGCATGCTACTTGTAGGCAGCAATTTAGGCCATGGCCAGTAACATAAACAATCAGAATCCGATATCCCTAGTAGGTACTGTTGTTTCATGTCATCATGTAATACAACAGTGCAATTCATATAGTCACACAGTATACAGGACAGCGCAGACTATGGGGGCAACCTATTTCATGCAAAGCAGCAGTCAAGTGGCTGGCCGTATCCATTTTAGGGTGATTTAAAAAAAAAAAATTCTGACCTGCAGTGATGATGATTAGCATTCCTACTGTGCTGCAGATTGGTTCAATGACTCCTTGGCCAACATGAAATTCAAAGCAACACTGGTACTTGGTTGCATTCATGGATATATCCACACTGTGAACAATCAGTCCAGTGTCATTGTGGCTGTGTCCTGAAGGCAATGCACTCACAGGGTATGTACGTGTCTGATTCACTGACCAATGTGGTGCTCCTCTTGTACCAGTGTAGGTGCAGGGAAAGAAGGCATCAGTGCCGCTGACCGCTTCAGTATCTTGTGGCTGACGCATGAAGACCACATTTTGTCCTGCATAATATATATAAGTTCAAAATTTGTAGTTGATCTTGGTGTAACCTGTACAGGCATGTACACTCCAAATCATACACGGCACAATGTACCTTATTGCAGGAGCATCATTTTGAGGATGTAAGACTACAACTTGGTCAAGATTGGAGGATGATAGGGGACTAAATTTGCTTCACCTAAGGGCACCCAAGCTATAGTTCATATATAATCCATAATTATATCAGCATAATTATGGCAGTAGTTAGCTACTGGTGCCTAACTTGGGATCTAGATATATAAGCTATTGCTATCACACATGGTGGAGCTACAATGAAATTTGCATGCAAGAAGCTGCTCAGTTACATGCCCCACCCCTTGACTGTTTTATACAATGTGCAGTAACTTACCTAGTGACAATTCCAAGGAGTGGGTGACCATGGCCAGGAATAGCCACTGCACGAAATTTGTCTTTAGGAGTGGCATTTTCCTTACAAATCATAATTTTAATCTCTGACTTGAAGAATGAACGGTATTATATTGTAGTGGCTGCCAACTTTGGTAATAATATTCATGTCATGGGAGATAGCGCCATAATCTGTATGTGCATACCTAGGGTAAACCTAAAGATGAATGAAATTAAACTATTGTGGGAGTTCCTGAACTATGAATGAACTACTTTAGCACTAGTCATGTCCTCCTGTGATCTGTATACAGCTGGCTTAAGTTCAAGTTTGGGCTGCTGCTGCTCCATAACCTGTGTGGGGGGAAATGTGCCTTTTCTGAACAGAGTGGATACTTATACAACCAACTATTCAGATATCAAATAGCTGTCACTTACGTGGTAATGTGGTGTCTTTTTGGTGAGATGCCGATAGCAGCAGCAGAATACTGTCAGTGTTACAACAAAAATGGTGATACCGGCAATTGGAAGAAGAGCACCAAGAACTATCATCAAGTCGTCATCTGTCAGACAAAAGATTGAGTCATGAACTAAGGCTAGACTGGACCAAATGATTGCCCTAGTCAATCTGATATCATAACTTCAGAATAAACAACTCACTTATGTAAACATTACTGACATACAGGACTGGTGTTCATGCTGATCCTACTCCTAAATCAACGCCACCCATATAGTAGCTGCACAAAATTGTGATGAGCATTGCCACAGCATCTGGTCACAGTAATTTGCCAGCTGATAATTTTGTACCTCATCAATACCTTGTGGTGTGTTTGGTGTTGCAACTGGAGTACTACTAGACATCACACTAGTATCTGTTGTGAGATAATCATCATTAAACATACTAGAGTAACTAGATATACTAACAGATAATTATCACAATACGTGTACACATGCTCATCACATGGGTTTAGGATGATAAAAGTTGTACAAGTACATGTGAATCTTTCAGCTGGCAGGGTTTACGAATAAATATGGTTAAGCAATGTTTATCTGGCTAGTATAGCTACAGAAACTGCTCTGCATTATGTATAATAGGGATCCATAAGCTCCCGTGGAGATTTTGATGGTAGAAACTTGTCTTTAAAACTACATTGCATGCAGTGATATGGAGTCAGATGGTTAACTATAACTGGTTCAAAAAATGAGAAGAAAAGTTTACTTATAAAGGTCAACTACAATAGCAACAATTAAACTCTTCTGAGAGCAGGACTTCCAGCCACACTAATAAACATCCATGAGGAGAAGCTATGGAAAGTGAGAAATACCAGTTGCAATCATTCTAAAGGGATTTGTGCCTGAGAATGGCAATGAGATGTAACATGTTTCAGTGTGCATGCATGGATTGCTAGACAAAGACATTTTTCACAAGGATCACAAAGAACTGTCAACAGGAGTACACAATCTAAAGACACCCTTAGATGCCCACAGACAGCTACACCTCTGTCACTCTACATATACGTACCGGTAAAAGTATGGTACTAATACCATCACCAGTAATTTTGTCCAGAAGCTATCAAAGTTGGAGGCTGCCACACATAAATGGAGTAAGAAAGTTAGAGTCCGGGAAGTGGAAGTTAGAAGCAGACAGAAATTGATAAGTATTTGCTGTTGATTACTGTAAGCAAATTCAGCATCACTGTTGTTCAACATAGCATTTTGCAAGCATTGCTTGGTGCAAAAGCAACTTATTAAATTTTAGCCCTAAAGTCACCACTGTCAGGAGATTTCTGTTTGTTGCACTCATAGTAAGGCAGGGGGTATGGGTATACATGTTTACACATTGGTTCGTGAAGATAGTTGCTGCTGTTGCACTTTAATCTGTAATGCAGCTGATCCTGATTTATATCCATAGTAAGATAACAGTTGTAGCATATTAATATAGAAGCAATAATTTGCTATACAAAGAGCTTACATGGAGATATACTGCTTTGTGTAATGGATGTTGTATCTGTTGTCAGGAGAAAGAATAATCTTGTTGAGATTTTTGTACACACTCCGAGTAATCCAGCTGCTGGAGCTAACCTGGTGTTGTGGAGACTCTTGATGTTGGCAGTGTTATTGCATCTGTGGAGGAGTATAGTCCATATAAGCATACTTCATGCTCTTATGCAGAAGCATACAAAGGTACATAATTATATTTACGTAAAATTTGAGGTGAAAGAATAAGACATGGATATGTGTAGGTTTGATCAATGTACATTATTGCATGCGTTCATAATAACTTTTCTATCATTGATCTACACAACACTGGCAGACTATACACTCTGCAAAACTTGAGGATTGATCATTTTTACATTTGTGAACATGTACATAATTGTCTCTAAAAGCTTAGCTCCTTGCAATTGTTAGCCTGCAGGCCCTCATCTAGTCTGCACAGAAAAAGCTAGTAGTGGTATAGGAACAAGGCAAAACATGGCAGCTCTTGTGAGTTTGGTGTTATCTCAGCCTATTCAATTAATGTGTGTAATACTGTACATATTATTTCTTTTTGCTTTGCTGTTTTGTTTCTTATGCTGCTAGGAAAGTTCCTGCATTAGCCTTTGTGCTATTTGACTTACCCCAATACACTTTGCATTAAAATTTTAAAGCACTGCATGGTTATACTTGTGCTACCCTTACCAAACTGCATGATAGCAAGCAGAGAGTCTGAACATCCACCATCTGTCAATAAGGCAAAATGACTCAGCATACATCTACGAACAGTTCTAAACAACACAATGTTTATAGCCATTTCACATGATTGTGAGCAGGTAGAAGTACAATCATTTATAACACAGACAAATATCACTCTAGTGTGAGAATAAGTGCAACATAATTATAGAACCATGTTTCCCACGCAGGTATATACCCCAACATGTACTGGCAATTTTTTCCACGGGTTAAGAACACAGTCCAACAAAGCCGATATGTTGACCAGCAACATGGCTGCTACTCTCGTTCCTAGTTCCGGAAGCAACAGAAAGCTGGGCAGGGCCTAGGAATGAGTCTAAGTGGGATGGCACATGTGGAAACTACAAGTTAACTACAAGATTGATTGGATTACGTGCTGTCATTTATAGGACAACCAACCAATATTCTGAGAGACTTGTGTTGACAAGCAAATTCTGAATGAAGTCCATTCTCATCAGTCAAGAAATCCTTACCTCTATTGCCAGCCACATTCACATGTGTTCTTGAAACAAACTCAGCCCAAACACTGCAGCAGAAAGTCGAGCCACTTTCACAAGATTGCGTCACATCACAGTATTCCAGGAAGAGGAAATCCTCAGTCACATTACGAAAGCAGAAGTAAAATGTATCAGTTCTGTTATCATATGTCTGATTCACGTTGTGTCTCAATTCCAATTCACTCCAAATTAGGTGAAAATGTTCCCGAGAGTTGCTGAGTATTATTTTGGATGTGTGGTCCTGCTGACATAGGCTCACAGGAATACATAATTCTCCATACATTGTCAAATTGAAAACCTGATCTGCAAGTATGCAATCATATAAAATACATAGTATATCCAGAAGTACGTATACACAATGTTCAGCACAACTCGCTGTATATATGTACTAATTAATGACTAAAAATATTTCGATACTCTATATGGTTCAACAATATGTATTTTTCAGCATTCATTACCCTGACAAAAATATTTTAATAGCAAAATTTCCCAGTCTCCCTGTGCAGGTGTATAGTATACTGTTGTGTTGTGAAACCCTCGAAAAGCACCCACCCCCTACTTTTTGCCCAATTTCCTGTATAGGGTTAAAGTTTACTCAAATGAGTGCCCACCCTGGAGCGAGCTTTGTGCGACTGATACAGTGCACTCGTTGAGTCTTAAGAAGCACAGCCTCAAGCACTTTGCATATCTGAGGTAAGAAACTTTGTGTTGTACTTCACAGAAGGTTACTACAAGCTAGGTTGCTTTGCATAGAGAGACTAGCTAATCCAGTGCACACTACAAGCCACACCATGCTCACGGTGACATGATGTCATTTAGAGTGTTGTGTGCTGTCAGAACTTGACTTCAAAACTGCTGGGAGCTCCACTATATGTTATTGCTTGTCCAATTATTTGCATCGAGTGCATCGAGTCACTGTAAACATGACATGGGCACTCTTTCATGGAAACACTTAAAAGAGCACCCAGCCCCCTTATTGGTATATTTGTAAGGTGCTTTGCCCCTGAGTGCTCTTTCACGAGATTACGGTATAATCATAATAAAGAACCTGGGATCGATTTGTACGTGATATTGCGGCACGACGACTTTGCACTAACCATTAAATAACCTGAAACGTCACTCACATGAAGACCGCGAAGTAGCCGCGAAGTACTCTCAGCTCAGGAGTTTGTTACTACAACTCGTTTATTGTTGTGCAGCCATGTTGGAGCTTTAAAATGTGGTTGTGAGTTTATTTTGTACGCCAGAGTGTAGCGCTAGCCAACTAAAGTCTTTCTTCATAGCCTCGTAGCAATTTTTTTTAAAGCGGAACATGGTAACAGTGAATAGCCAAAGTCTTACCTACGTACTGGGTACTTCTCCGCCGTCACTGCTGTTTGAGCCGTGCCCTCACAGCTCACTTGTTTCAGTAGTAATATCGTAGCTGTTCGAGTCCGCCAATCACATGGCTGCATAATTGCATCACGACTTTTGTAATTATTGCTGTGACGTCCTCGTGCCGCGATATCATGTGCGAATCGGTCCCAGGCTCTCCCCCTCCGTTTTTATTTTTCGTCGGGGCGAGGGGAGAGCCTGGGAACGAGGCTAATACAAATGGCACGGTGTCTATAGCTATATAGCAGATCCTAGCTGAAAATCATAAACAAGCAAATGAGGTCACATTGCTTTGGCAAGTGTTCTTGCGTTATGTAGCCGAGTCACAAAATCCAACTCTGTTACATTGTGTAACAACAGCCATTTTTGGGGGGACCAATATTGTATGGTCGGATCTCAGATGAGGCAAGGTCACCAAGCAATTTGAAATGTGCAGAGGAAAAGAAACTAACAGTATGCAGTGAAGCAGAAACCTGAAATCTCTGGCAGTTGATACCAGTGATTTTTGGCAGAGAGAGCCTGTTCTTCAAGTTTGAAAATTGGTATAAAAATAATATCCTCAGGGCGATTAAGGCATGGGATTTAATTTTTACGTACCCGCAACATAAAGCTCACATGACTAACAGAAGTGGGTGTAACCGTAAAATGGGAGTGAATATCGTGGCTTTCTACATCGTACCCTGCAACTATATCGTTGTCATATTCCCACGAATGAGTTCTGCGGCCTGTAAGCTGTACGTAGGACACAGAAGCGTGGTCTTTATATGCCGTTCAGTGGTTGAGCGCTTCAACTGCAAGTGACCTTTGTACTCTGTACTGCTGACCGTACGCGTGAGAACTGTTTGTGTCGAGGCGGAACAGAAGAACGCCAAACAAAACAATTGGAGATGGCTTGAAGGATTGCTTACCATCAAAACTTTCTGGAAGAAGGTAAGCTTGTTGTTGGTGGTGCTTCTGTAGCGTGCGTAGTGTCTCACTGCTAGCAAATATTTATGGTTTTTGGCATCATGTAGGAATACTGTAGGAGGCTGCTGTTTCTTCCAGATACTTCCATGTATAGTACCATCAGTATAGCAAGTTTGGTAGTGAGCGACCATTGTCTTCTGTTCCGCCTTTGACAATCAGTATAATTGATATTAGTGATAATTGATAGCCACGCCCACAAATGCAGTTTCCATGGTACCGTGTGTATAGCTTAGGGCTTCATATATACACATATCAAGTGTCATCTGGTCTTTTAGATTTATACATAATACACATTATTGATTTTCATAAATACCTGTATATCTAGGGCAAAAACAACATATCCCATGCCTAACTCAGGTGAGTTAAGGACTGGGACCAGAGTTAGCAGAGCTAATTTATGCAGTATTTGGAGTGATATATATCAGTATCCAAAGTTGCTGCAAGAGTGCAAACTGTTTTGGTATATCACCACACCTCTTCTCTGTCATGTGGTAAAATCTTGACCATGCCCACCTACTTATTGCTGGAATATGGCTTCCACACCGATCCACGTCGGGAGGTATAAAACGCAAAAGGCGGTTATTTAAACCGCAATTGTTTCCAACTGTACCACGTTTTTTGAAAACTAGGTAAGCCTAGGTAACATGTATTAGCTGTGGAAGTCATTTTGTACCACCACTTCTGAGCTATGAGCAAAAATGCTGTTTTTCGTGGTGTGCATTAATTAGAATTACACGTTTTTCTCAGAGGCGGTAGTACGAAATCACTTCCACAGCTATGGCAGATTAGGTCACTACGAGATCTTTTCTGCGTGCAAGTATGAAAGCCATTGCTAGTCCGTACAATAACCGCCTTTCAGCAAACGCGTCTAGCGACCCAATTCCAAAAACTAGATCACGTGATCCCAAAAGTGGGTGGGGGCCCTATTAGAACCGGGAGATTTAAATAATGTGGAGATCAATTAACCCATCTGGGGTATTGAAGTGGAGTTATTCACAAAACAGCATATCTTAATGAGGGCCCTTTTCTGACCCAGTCCTTAACACACCTGAGAAGTTCGCCTGAGTCAACCCATCCAGATCTGATTCATTGAAAAAGCACAGTAACATCTGCATTTTATACCTTGTTCCAGTGATGCAACTTGAGCACATGTGCTGTATCTTGAATAACAATTCTCATTAATCACAGCTCTCACTTGGATGCAGTAAACATCAGAAGACGATGTCATAAAAACAGTGGTTTCATTTGTTAAACTGACTGTTTCCACATTTGCATCTGATGTACTACACATAGCCTTTGTATATAGCACCTCATAGCTGTTCACATTGCTACAGGACTCAGGTGGATTCCAAATCAAAGTTCCTGTTGTTCCTGCATAACAGGAATCTTCAACGACAGGTTTATCGGAACAACATGCACAGCCTGTGAGTGTGTGTGTGTGTGTGTGTGTGTAAGTGTGTGTGTGTAAGTGTGTGTGTACATAAATATATGGTGTGTACATTTCAGTCTCAGTCAAGGCACCACTAATTGAGTATGTCAACGCCTATTGCTAGTAGTTTCTGGACAAGCAACTTGCAAAGCTCTGTATGTGGTGTGGCCATCTACCCACATGACTGCTACTCTGTCAGTACATGCATAACTGCGACACCATGGTCCCACAATGATGAAGTAGCTATGTCTCTATAAAAGAGCAAATTGGCCCCTCAATGCTGAAGCTCGCCAGCCTACTGCTAGCGTTGGGAGCATCTCTCCGCCTCACGTTTTACGCTTGGCGACGCCTTGCGCTTTGCGCTCGGACCCCACCCCCCAACTCTGGCAGCCATACGTATGTCGGCAATCCTAGTAACCAGGAATCGAAATAGCTCACCCAATCTTACATTTGTTTCTATTTCGATTCCCATTAGAAGGAAGTAAGATTACATGCATGGACTTAATTTTATTATATACATGTATACAATGCTTTCATATCTTGCCTCAGCTGGAAATAAAGACAGGTTTCGTTCATGTTGTGAGGCAAAAAAAAGTGAAAAGCTGGCAATTGCTGCTAATTCTAACCCCTTGAGCTGCCAGTCCTATGACCACTGAGCTACAACCAGTACATACTAGAAAATGTAGAACATTGTGGGGGCGAGCCTGAGCAAGCAGCTAACATGCACATGAATAGACTAAGCTTCACGCTGAAATGATGAGCTGAATCGCTAGCGTTTATGAGTGTCGTTTATGCACGACTCTTACCTCAACCCGCCGTGTATAATTTTGTACGGTCTGCGAGCAGCCTGCCGTTGATGGTCGGTCCGGAGCTGCTGTGACAAACAAGAAGGTGCCGTGTGTTTAAACTTCACTGGCCGTCTCCGCTACGGTTGCCAACGCTGCACTCTGGCAGTAGCCCAGCATTGCCCTTCACCTATTGAGGCTACCTCGTTCAATTTTCAGGACGTCTTCGCTCCAGTCGCCGATGCTGCACTCTGACAATCAGACCTTCACATGCTTCACGATGACGGACGATATCGATCTTCATGAAATATTTGAACGCGCTCATTTAAAATTTACGGTAAGTGGTCGGTCCAAGCAAGCAAGCAAACATACATACGCATGTGCGCAATGAAGTCACGCTAGTGTGGGGCTCGCTCAGGCTCGCCCCAATAAAGGATAATAAGGGATGGTGTTTGTCCTTTGTGTGTTGAACACAATGACATTAGGTTATTCCATAGGGTCCCCCCATGGATGATTTTTTCAGTCACTGTCCCAGGGGGTATTGACACACTAGGATATCTCTGTACTCTGTTGTAAATTTCAAAATTTTCCGGAAATATCTGTAAACTACTGTCTGTCCTAGGATAGCCTCGTACCCAGGCCATTCGTAGGAGAAACGGCCTGGCAACTTATCCTGTTGACTTCCGCTGCTCTGGAGTTGGCAGTACCAATCAGATTTCAGAATGCTTCACGTGACAGTTGTAGAATTTCAACTGCATCATAAATGCATCACAGTATAACGAATATACTGTACCCATACCGCTAGCGCTTGGAATGACGGTTTTGTTCGAACTCCTTCTGCTGACTTGTGTGCAACTACTACAGTACCTTCGGACAAAACGGTTTTTTTACAAGCAAGGATCTGTTCGAGAGTAGCGGTCACTTACTATCAGTTGGGTGTATCGACATCGGCGAGCGAGAGGGAGTCTTCTGCAAGCGGTGCGTCTACAGATGACAAGACAGCAACCATGCAAATTATATAACTTGTAAGCCTGTAACGAGTCTTGCTGGCAACAACAACGCGCTTGCACATTACGAACAGTCACGTGGCTACGATCAAATATCACATGCATTATCCAATATTCATGGCTTGTATGGGTGCAGCTGTAATCTCCTTGACATCATATCAGTATACAGTTTGAACTCAGGGAGGTTGCCAGGCCGTTTCTCCTACGAACGGCCTGGGTACGAGGCTTTCCTAGGGATGTCAAGCCAAAATTTATGTATACTGTGAGCAATGAACAAGTCAAAGAAGGCCTGTGAATGAGGCTATAGTTTCTGGGTGAATGAATTTGGTATCCTGCATGTGACCCCCATCCCCCCATATCGAATGGTTGCAACACAATTATGGGAATCAGAAGTAAGACCTATGGGATAGGCAGATTAAGGGAAAGAGACTAGGATAAGGTTGAAACGTGGACAGAGGTTAGATTCCAAAACACCCTGCGGCCGCCAATATTTAAACGGTTAACTTACGTACTTGACTTTGTTAACATTGCAACAATGGCCAGCGGAACGAGTAGGTTGACCGTAAACAAACTCGGTTCGCCCATAGTACACAGCAACTTTCAGGCAAAGCTGTCCAGCATTTGAGGTCCTACGCAGTAACTAGTCTCGTCCCCAGACCCCACCTCTCGCCGGGAGGCGCGCGCGGGCGGGGCACGAGACTACGCAGTAACAGTGACAGCCCGTGTCACATGCGGGCACATGGGCGCAGCATCTATATAGCTAATTGCATTCATACATGTAATCTCGTGATGATGGCAAATCATGGCTCTCATTGCATTTACTGTGATGTTAACAGCTACATCATTTTGCAAAGGTAAGTTACCATTGTGCCTTCATTTCCATAACTGTCTACGGTTTATATGCAACATAAAGCAGGCCGGTAGACGGGATTTTTAGAAGGGGGTTTACATGGATCTGATGTGTATGTATACATGCATATCCTCGCCTTGCGCTCTACACAACGGTAGGCTACACTTTTTTATGTCTATCGCTTATTTTGCACAAGGCTGCGACAAAAATAATTGACCTTTGACCTTGCCTTTGAACACCATACTTAAGCAACTCAGAACTTTGCTGACTATCGGCCGAAAGATGGTACATTGTATCATTGTTGTATTGGTATCATCTTAAGGTAGGACCGGATCTGAGTGAAATTTTGAAATTTGACATTTTGAAACAATTATACATAACTTCAAAACTGTGTATTCAGTAGAGACCAAACTGAGAACGTATACTATCTAACTAGTTCTCTTATTCCACAGCAAGGTTCATGCATATTCATCACTTCCTGTAAGTGTTTATTAATTTTTTGGTAAATAACTATAATTTCTGGTTTTGCTTTTAACTTTGTCTAGGAACAAGCTATGAGATCTGCGATTGCGGTAGGATGATACATTTAGTGCGCGCAGCCATTGTACCAGAGTCCGCCTTCTTAGCATTCTCCGTGTCTGCTCTGTTTCTGTTTTCACTCAAAATTACAATCAGCATTCTGCGAGCATGCACAAAACTGCGCGGAAGTCGGCCTCCGATTATACGCTAGATGGCTGCTATAACAACGTACATCTCAAATTCGGTAGCCATACAACATTCACAACTCCAATTATTCTTATCGAACTCTAGTCCCCTGTACATCTTAGTGTGCAATTTACCTGCTTGACTGAAGGCTACTGCGAGATGTCGGCCAGAAACCAACAGCGAGGCAACCAGGCCGTAAATTCAACCTTGCGCAGCATCTGTGACGTGTTGTTGTGCGTCAAATAGGATAGATGCTGCATCAGCGGTTCAGTCTGGAGCCCTACCCACCTTACCTTAGTAACGCGTAACTGCCAAAAGAATGCAATAATTAGCTCGTACGTGTAAACATTGCATACGGACGCGTGTGTATGGCGTGCCGGTTATGTCATTGGAACGCAATTATTATGTACCGTTAACCACAGCCTGGCAACGAAACGGAAGCCTGTATCTCCAATAGTACACTGTTATTCTACACCATACTCGAGTTTTCAACATAGTTTGATGTTCTGTACATACAGAACACATATCAAGAAAATCTAAGAACTGATTTTTCACTCCAGTCCTACCTTAAAGCAAATAGCATGTAGAATCTGGATTTCACCTATAAAAGTTAACAAAATCGAATAATGCAGATAAATGACTTCATTTCCAGTATTGACCATGCATCAAAAGGTGAGAATTAGTGTGAAAAAGAGACTGATGTCCAAAATTTCCTTGTGTGTGTGTGTGTGTGTGTGTGTGTGTGTGTGTGTGTGGTGTGTGTGTGTGTGTGTGTGGTGTGTGGTGTGTGCATATGGTGTATGTGGTGACTGTGTGCATGGCTAAGTGTGCACTCAACTGTCAATCAAGGACCACTGGAGAAAGTTTCTTTCTCTACTTGGCACCTTACCCGGGTCCAAGTAAAATAGTAAAATGGCCAGCTTACATTTAGGACAGACAAGACTTTGAGCTCCTCACATTTTATCTATTTATAGTATGTATTTTTCCGTTTGTGGAGCAAAACTCTTGTTTGTGACCAAAAATGTGGGCTCTTAAAATACTTCTTCTCACATATTCATATCTAGTGGTGAATATGTGATTGAAAATGTCTATCAATTGAAGAGAATAAATTTGGATCTAATGTTTATCGGCACAAAAATTATCAGTTGGTTTTTATCCACTTTACATTCTTTCTCATCTCAGGTATTGGTTCCAATTGGTTCATGTAAACAGCATGTGCAAGATGGCTGTATTCATCTCCAGTCACACATTGACTGCTTAAAACAACTTCAACTTTAATGCTTCAAGACACCATAAAAAAGTGATGCAAATGGCTGCAATTCCCCCAAAGATAAATAATTGGAATCTGAAACAGATTACATGCACCCAATGCTGCTTACTTGCTCATTGTGTAGCAATATGTGTAGTACTAACATTCTACTGTGAAACTTTATGCCATTATTAAATGTAGCTATGCAAACAACAATGCCATACATCTGAAAAGTGGAACAAGATATAAAACTTCCACATGTTAGTTGTGGTATTATATATATGCACTCTTTTAAGAGGGAAGCTCATAAAGCTGCACCTACACATAGCACTTAAGCCGGTTTCCAAGGCAGCTTCTACCAAACCGTTGTCTGTGTGATATGGCCCTACCCCCCACCCCCAAATTGGGGCCCCCAGGACTCCATATTGCTGGAGATATGGGGCCCAGGGAGTCCTAATACACCAGTGATATGGGGGCTTGGTGACCCCAGAACTCTGGTGATATGGGGACCCTTCAGTGATTTGGGGCCCCTGAGATCTGTACTAAAAATGAGCCTGAAAAACAATGCACTTCCTCAGCCTGTGCTTGTGGTTTATATCTGCATGTGCAGGATTTGTCTTGTAGGCAACCTATAGTCACTGCAGCTTCTTGTGATTTTCATGAAGAACATACCTATTTTCTCCTCCTAAACATTCAATGGTCTGAGACCGAAGTATTCATTTTTAACTAAATTCATGTGAAATATGATCCTCGGGTGATACTATATATAGGACAGGCACAATTTATGGGATTGAACACAATGCCAATGCCAGTCTGTTGCCATGGTAATTGGACTTTCCATGTAGGATATGTCCTGTGCTCATACCATAACAGTTGTGGTTGTGAATATTTTACCTACACTCAGAACAATTAAGGCGGCCTTAAATTTATTATTCGTAACACGGAAGTACGCGAGCATATTGCAATAGTTTACGGAAATTGAATGGCTGCCGAGTGTAAGCTCTTAGCTTTGTCATCGTTGTTCTGACCGTTAGTCTTTTCTGTATAGCTTTGTTTTAGCGCTGATTGTGAAGTAGGAATGTCCGAACTTCAGAAGGGATATCACTGAGACCGAGAGCTGCGTGTTTCTGCGAGCAGAAGACAGAAGTAAAGCTCAAGTCATTTCGAGCGACGATGACCGATTGTCTTTGGCGGTTTATGCGGAACACTCGCCAGCCTTGGGACCAAGATCTGATGGCTTTTCTGTGTACAGGAGGAGTTGAAGTTGTCATAACCAAGTGGCATTTGTGCTGTTAATGCTGTGCTGCAAAAGCCTTAATGTTTAAATGGTAAGGGCTACCCGAATATGCCCCAATTTTCGCCTCTTTTCAATTATATAGCAGCCGTAAAAAGGATTGCTGTTTCATGCCACTGTGTTTCTGTTAGGCCACTCCAAATGAGACTTTAGTTTCCCGTCCTGACTTCTGTGATTTTACATGCGGGCGGGCGGTCTATTACCGTTAACCATTACTATGAATCTCATTATAAATTCGTCCGAAATAAAATCTAACTGTGTCGGAATGTGCGCATCCTGGAGCTGTCGAACCCATTCACACTACTATCGTTCCACCGAATCTGGCAACTTTGGCGCAATGCTTTTACACGAGTCTACGTTTGCTACTGTACAGCGTACTAGTGCGCGCGTAGTACGATGGACGGCGTTGCAGATAATTTCGAATAATAATGGACATAATGGTCAAATGGCGCGGTAGACTCCGGAGGGGGCGGGCGGAGGACGGGAAACTATAGTCTCATTTGGAGTGGCCTTAGACCATGACCAGTAGTAATAGTGGCTACAGTGGCTTAGCTCTCAGGCTACGTCTTCAGTTCCGCATTTTGCTGTATTTATTGCTACAAACGGTTTGTTTACACGAGCGCAGCTGCTGTTAATTAGTTGCCATGACAACAAATTGTTTTCATTTACAGAATCGGGGAGCATCATTGTTGTCATTGTTGCAAACCCCATGTTCATACTGCCATGGGTTCATGAGATATTTACAGTTAAAATTTACTATGTTAAAAGGTGATGGGTGTATGATTTGTATAGTTAAGGCTGCCTTAACTGTTCTGAGCAATCAAAAGAGCACAAGTTGTCTGTGGCAGTTGCTATACACTTCTACAGTAACTATATGATACTGATGTTGACGCAGTGCCAGCTATGGTACCTCTCTGTTGTTCATGTTTATGAATTACATTTTCCAAAACTTGATAGTTGTTGTGTATCCCCAGTACTAAAATTCTGATGCCAAAGTTTTACAGTTACAGAACCCTGAAACATGTTTTGTCCAAGCAACAATATAACCAGCCATCATCACATCAAAGTTAAGTAAGTAGTGCACATTTTGACGGACTGAAGTTTGCAAGTTTTGGATATCCCATGATATTCATCAAAAGAAGGTAGCTGGCTTGTTAAATCCAGTGCTTAGTTTGATAAATAGTGGACATGTTGCTCAAAACTTGTTCAGAACCACAATCATAGCTTAGTTTATCGTGTATGTAGTGCACATGTTGACAGAAGTCTGCAAGTTTTGGGTATCCCATAATTTTATGAACTCAAAAAATAGTGGCACATTCAATTTTGCAAGTGAAAGACTCAGAAATGGGATAATGAAGTACTTTAGCCTGACTAATCATTATAGTTTGCACTATATTGATAATTTTTTCATGCAGCACAGTACAGTACATATGGCAAAGTGAAGCACACAATCAAATTGTTGTTACTGGTATACAAAGATCAATACATGCTGAGTTAAAAGATGGGCCTAACTACAATACTGAAGGATGATTATTGGTGATAGCACACATGCAACAGTGTTTAGACATCTGTCATGTAGCTCATAGCTGGTTTTGGTAGACTGTCTGAGTATTTGTCTGTTATCTGAAGAGATGTGTGCAAGTGCCAGAGCTCTAGGAAAGGAAAGGGTGCAGTTTTATACTGTGCAGTACACCATCATAGTGAATGATTCCTGATGTATCATCAGCTGAAATATTCCAGGGGTATTCAGTGATGTTGAAGAAGAAGCGGATGGGGCTTGAACCAAAATCAACAGAGAAAGAGAACGTCAATGTTTGGATGATGATTGGTGTTGTTGGCTTGCTGTCCTTGCGTCCTGAAGAGGGGGGAATAGGGTTCTCAAACTTAAACAGCTTATGGAAAGTGGGTCCAACCTCACTCACTGACATTGACTTCATCTATGACCTTTGTCACCTTTTGAGCTGCCTTTTGTCATTAGGGGTTAGAGTCATGCCACACAATAGTAATATTCTCCTGATGGCAATCATGAAAAGATTTTACCATGAATGCTGTATGGTTCATCCCTTTTTTGATGCAATCATGTGATAAATGAATAATATATTGGACATGCAATAACACAAGTATGAATATATTCTCACATATTTTCAAATGCACCCCCCCAGACTTTTCTGTATACCATGCAGAATTCATTGTGCAAATTGATTGCCTAGTGGGCTAGACATCCGTTTACTGTTGACTTGCAGAGATTCAACAAAACATTATAGGATATTAGTTATGCACACAGAGTGGGAAAAATTAACATTGCTAGTATAATATCTTATTTCTTGATAAATTGGAACTACAATAAATTGGAACTACAATAGTCTAAGAAAAGAAATGCTTGTCAATCATGATCAATGAGACGACATCACATCGATGCAGAGTACAGAGTAGAGGACCTGAGTAACCATAATATGTACAGCCCCACCCTCCTCCAGAAGAACAAGCTGCAACTTCACACTTACTGTTGAGTACAGCAGCTGTCCACCATGTTGGCAACACTTCTTGAAGGTGGATGAGAGGTATACTGATACCCCACTATAATCAGTGCTACATACAAGGCAAATTTAGAACATTTGTCTCATTGTTTTCTTTATCTGCCAGTGTGATGGTTATTGCTGATCTGTATCATTACATACCTGTTTCATCATCAATCCCATATTTAAAGCAAACAGCAGTAACATGCCAGTATTGTGCTGCATTAATGTTTTGTATCTCTGATTCATTACTTAAAAAAGCCTAACTACAAACCCAATAGATGAGACAAGGCATTTGAAACAATTTTAGAAAATGTACCTCATTGATCATTGATCAAGGAGAAAAGCATAATTATGAGCATTGTCATTTAGTGGATTGTTGCACATTTTGCATGTGCCTTTTGCCTGTGAACTTGAGGTATAGTATACTATGTTTTCAGGCAGATCATTCTAAGGCATTTACCCGTACTAGTATAAGCACAAATACCCGTAAACATCCAATGGTTGGCGGCTAAATGTATGTAAGTGAATTCATGTGAAATATGATCCTTAGGTGATACTATATATAGGACAGGCACAATTTATGGGATACAAACGATGAATTTCTGTTGCCATGGTGTGACTGGACACCTTGCAAGATATATCCTGTGTTCATACCGTAACAATTGAGGTCATGAATATTTACATCATGCAACCAGAAGAGCACATGCAAGTTGTCTGTATCAGGCAGTTGCTATACACTTTCACGGTAACTATGATACTGCTGTTGATACTGCTGGTAATATTGTTGTTGCTTGGACAAAACATGGAGTATAGGGGGGTCTGTAATTGTAATATACTGACATACCGTAGGACCGGTTTTAATTGTGATGGTCTAATAATTGATGTGATATACTGCTTGTTATACTGTTGCCTGGACAAAATATGTTATGTTATTTTGTGGTTCTGTAACTGTACAAATTTGACATAAGAATTTAGGTATTGGAGATGCACTCATGTAGGATACAACATTTATCACATTTTGCTATCTCTAAACATGAACAACAGAGAGCTGGGCACCATAGCATGCACAATTAAAGTTAAGTGCGTAGTGTACATAACGACAGAAATTTCGCAAGTATACCCTATAGTATTAGGTAGCTGGCCTGTTGTTAAATCCTGTGCTTAGCGTGATAAATATGTTGCCACAAAACTTGTTCAGAACCACATAGCTTAGTTTATCATGTATGCAGTGCACATGATGACAGAAGTTTGCAAGTTTTGGATGAATAGTGGCACATTGATTTTGCAAGCAAAAGACTCAGAACAAGCAGAAAACTTAGAAATGGGATAATGAAGTATTTTAGCCTGACTAATCATTATAGTTTGCACTATATTTTCATGTAGCACAGTACAGTACAGATGAGTGAGATAACAAAGTGAAGCACACAATCAAATTGTTGTTACTGGTATACACAACACATGCTGAGTTAAAAGATGGGCCTAACTACAATACTGAAGGATGATTACTGGTGATAGCACACATGCAACAGTGTTTAGACATCTGTCATATAGCTCATAGCTGGTTTTGGTAGACTGTCTGAGTATCTGTCAGTTATCTGAAGAGATGTGTGCAAGTGCCAGAGGAAAAAGAGCAGAGTACCAGGTATACAGTCTTACTATGGAGTACACCATCTCAGTTTAGCTAACCAACGTTATTGTTTGGTCCAGACAAGAAGAAATCTGACAAAAACACAAAAGAGTCTCACAAAAGAGCGCCCATGGGTGGAGCACCGTCCACCAAAGAGGGGCGTGGCCGCTCTTTTGAGTGTTTCAACATTTAACCAAGGAGCGCCCTTGTCATGTTTAAAGTGACTCAATGCCCTCGAAGCAAATAATTGGACAAGCAATAACATACAAAGTTTCTTACCTCAATGCATAGCGCTTGAGGCTGTGCTTCTCAATTAAGCTCGCTCCAGGGTGGGCGCTCATTTGAGTAAACTTTGACCCTATACCGGAAATTGGGCCAAAAGTAGGGGGCGGGCGCTCTTTTGTGAGTCGGCGCTCTTTCATGAGATTATGGTAACACTACTCCAGTGTATCTTCACTAAGATGGACTACTTACTAGATGTTAGCTTCTCATTGCTGACCTCCAATTTGGGCAGGTTGGTCATAATATCAGCGTAGCCTTGACTCTCTCTTGTTGGTATTAGTACCACCAATAGTAAGGTTTGGAGAAGTCACTAACATCATTGACTCAGGGTCAAAATTTGATATGGCAGTGAAGCAGCAATAATGAGAAAATACCAGGTGTTATCTCTGGTTTGTTGGGGGCTTGATTCAACTTTGCTTTGCAGTTCCGTTCGGTGTAGGGCACAGAAATCATCCGCCATGAAGTAGCCTAAAAATGGCTTCAAAACTGACCTGAGAGGCTCTCAAATTGAGGAATGTGTGTACCCTCAGAACATCCTGAAATATTTGTGTGCTTCACTAAGAAGCTCTGACAAATTCTGTGTGCCCTTGTTGTCCCCAGGTATCTTCAGGATCCCGTCTACACCACTGCAAGTTTACAAAAACATAAATGACCATTAAATTTCTTCCACAGAAGGATGTGGCTATACCATGGTTACAAGAGACAACTTAGCTTATCCCCCACTTCTGTTTGTATCCACCGATGAATGAGTAATGTGCTCAATCAATTGCAGTTACACCTTACCCTGCCGTTAGGTCTCCTAAGGTTGTGAGGCAATTAAGGAGTGGCTGTTGACAGATCCAGTTTGTTGGGGGTGTGGTCATTGCAAGCTTGGTTGTGCTGGAAGAGGGATTGCTCACCGATGACCCAGCAATAATGATAACAGCTGATGGAAATTGACAGTTTAGACTTCATCTCTGACCTCTGGAGCTGCCTTTTGTCTTTGGGGTTTAAGTTATGCCACGCAATAGTAATATTCTCCTGACTGCAATAAAAGATTTCACCATGAATACTGCTTGTATGGTCCTGTGCAATCATGTGAGATATGCAATAACACAAGTATGAATAATATCATATTATCACACAGAGTTGCATCCCCCACAGACTAGTGTGATGTGCACAAGGTCTTAGAATGACTAGCTATCTGCTTCTCTTTATACCATGCAGAATTCATGTAAGCAAATTCATTGCCTAGTAGGTTAGACATTTCTCTACTATGATTATAGATATTAGTTATGCACATAGAGATAGAAAAATGAACATTGCTAGTATAAAAGCTTACTTCTTGATAAATTGGAACTGCAATAGTCCAAGACAAGAAATGCTTGTCAATCATGATAAATGAATCGACATCAAATGCAGAGTACAGAGTAGAGGACCTGAGTAACCACATATGTACAACTGCCCAGTCAATCAATCAGCCCCACCCTCCTCCAGACGAACAAGCATAATATTTCTTGGATGCTGAATCTTCACACTTACTGTTGAGTACAGCAACTGTCCAGCATGTTGCAACACTTCTTGAAAGTGGCTGAGATGTATACTGGTACCCCACTATAATCAGTGCTGCATACAAGGCAAATTTAGAACATTTCTCTCATTGTTTACTTTATCTGCCAGTGTGTTATTGCTGATCTGTATCATTACATGCCTGTTTCATCCCCATCCCATATTTAAAGCAAACAGCAGTAACATGCCAGTATTGGGCTGCCGAACAATTTTAGAAAATGTACTTCATTGATCATTGATCAAGCAGAAATCCAAGGCGTTTCAAACAATTTTAGAAAATGTACTTCATTGATCATTGATCAAGGGGAAACCCCATCCGAACATTGTCAGTTAGTATGTTGTTGCAATTTTGCATGTGCCTTTTGCTGTGAACTTATATAGTACATTACATTTTCAGGCAGAACAGACTAATGCATTTACCCTTGTATAAGTACACAGTTTCCTAATTACCCCTAGTAAACATCCAATGGTTGGAGGCTAAGTGTTCGGTTGTATGTAACTGAATTCATGATCCTCAGGTGATACTATATATAGGACAGGCACAATTTATGGGGTACAAACAATGAATTTCTGTTGCCATGGTGACTGGACACCTTGCTGGATATATCCTGTGTTCATACCATAACAATTGAGGTTGTGAATATTTACATCATGCAATCAGAAGAGCACATACAAGTTGTCTGTATCAGGCAGTCACTATACACATTTACAGTAACTATGGTAACGTTGATGTGATATACTGCTCGTTATATTGTTGCCTGGACAAAATATGTTATGGGGGTCTGTAATATAAGAATTTAGGTATTGGAGATGCACTCATGCAGGATACAACATTTATCACGTTTTGGATAATTATACTATCTCTAAACATGAACAACAGAGAGCTGGGCACCACAGCCTGCACAGTTAAAGTTAAGTGTGTAGTGTACATAATGACAAAAAGTTTGCAAGTTTTATTAAATAATACTATTTTCCTATAGCATTGAAAAAAAGGTACATGTAGCTGGCTTGTTGTTAAATCCTGTGCTTAGCTTGATAAATATTGTGCCCCAAAACTTGTTTGGAATCACACAGCTTAGTTTATCGTGTATGTAGTGCACATACTGACAGAAGTTTGCAAGTTTTGGATATCCCATAATTTTATGAATAGTGGCACATTGATTTTGCAAGTGAAAGACTCAGAACAAGCAGAAAACTCTGAAATGGGATATAGAAGTATTTTAGCCTGACTAATCATTATAGTTTGCACTATATTGATAATTTTTTCATGCAGCACAGTACAGTACATACGGCAAAGTGAAGCACACAATCAAATTGTTGTTACTGGTATACAAAGATCAATACATGCTGAGTTAAAGACCCCCTAACTACAATACTGAAGGATGATTATTGGTTAGCACACATGCAACAGTGTTCAGACATCTGTCATGTAGCTCATAGCTGGTTTTGGTAGACTGTCTGAGTATCTGTCGGTTATCTGAAGAAATGTGTGCAAGTGCCAGAGGAAAAAAAGCAGAGTACCAGGTATACAGTCTTACTTACTATTACACTATCTCAGTTTAGCTAACCAACATTATTGTTTGGTCCAGACAAAAATAAATCTGACAAAAATATGATCCTCAGGTGATACTGTAGTCTCACAAAAGAGCGCCCATAGGTGGAGCACCTTATACAAGTCTGCCAAAGACGGGGGTGGGCGCTCTTTCGAGTGTTTCTGCATTTAACCACGGAGCGCCCTTGTCATGTTTAAAGTGACTCGATGCCCTCGAAGCAAATAATTGGACAAGCAATAACATACAACGGAACCACCAGCGGCTAAGGTTCGGAGATGTCATTAATGTCAGTGTCAAAATTTGATACGGCAGTGAAACAGCTATAATGAGAAATACCAAGTGTTAGCCCTGGTTTGTTGGGGGCTTCATTCAACTTTGCTTTGCAGTTCCATTCGGTGTAGGACACAGAAATCATCTGCCATGCAGTAGCCTAAAAATGGCTTCAAAACTGACCTGAGAGGCTTTCAAATTCAAGAATGCATGTACCCTCAGACATTCCTGAAATATTTGTGTGCTTCACTAAGAAGCTCTGACAAATTCTGTGTGCCCTTGTTGTCCCCAAGTATCTTCAGGATCCCATCTACACCACTGCTGCCATGCATGTTTACAAAACAGGAATAACTTATTTCTGCTAACTCACCAGTGGTGTGCTCTTTGAGAGGGGAGCTCTTAGTGGGGTGACATGTATGGGAGAGGTAGGGAACTGTTTATCAGACACCACTGACTCAGGATACTGCTTGCTGCCAGTATGACCATTACCTGTGGAAACAAAGGTGAAATGATGGCACATTATGAATTTACAGGCCCGTAGGCAAGGAGGTTCGCGGGGGTTCACTCAAATCTCCCCTTTTAGCTTCCAAAAGATTCTATACACTGCCTAGCTATACATTATGCCCTATCATTTTTAAGCCATCCACTAGCCTTGCTGCCATTGAGAGTCACCGCTGTCCAGTATACATTATGCCCTATCATTTTTAAGCCATCCACTAGCCTTGCTGCCATTGAGAGTCACTGCCATCCAAACAAGTTTGGCTGTGCAACGCGTTTGTTACTGAGGACCAGCGGGTGAACCCGGAATGCATACACAATTTACGCCACTGCAATATAGTTGTGTAATTAAATCGCCGTTTCAGGTGCTCGAGAGTTTGTCCTTCTAGTGAGTTTCTGCCAAGAAAGAAGCGGAAGCTGAACGCCTAGACCATTTGTCACTCCACCTGCTGTTTTCTCACTACATTTCCTTTGATGTCAGCTGGCTTAGTAACGTCCATACATGGATACGATACAGGCAAAAACTGGATGCAATACTCTGCAGACCACGTAGCTACTACGGCTCTGCTTCTGTTACAAAATGGCCTCAGAAGCAATCTCAGAGCATCTATTTTTCAAACTGGGGGAGCATGCCACCAGACCCCCCCCCCCCCTTACTTTGTATGCTTATACATGCATACATGCACATCACACATCTATGTAACCCCCCCTTCTGAAAATCCTGGCTACAGTCCTGCATTATGAATATGTGGCAAAAGGAGAAGTCACTAGCCATACACATATATGTAACAGTGATGCACAATGATAACTACCCCACTCAATTGGCATAAATAGTTGAGAGAATATAATTTGGTGGTGTGATCAAAAATGGCAAAACAATCAAGTTAATGTCTCCATTTTTATCTCTCACTAAGGTAGAAGATGGTCAGTGTAATGTTATGCAGCTGCAGAGTCACATACCACGACCACACCTTAGGAGAAAGAGCCTGCATGGCTACACATGTTCACACACTGAGGCTAGCACAAAATCTCAATGGTAATCTCAGAATGGCTAAACAGTGTTGTTAATGCAGAGTGAGGAAATTTTACATGAACAGCAGCAATTACAATATCACAAGAGGCAACATAGCCTTCCTGTCTTCCCCATCTACTAAAGCTCTGAACAATTCTTGCAGTGCTGCTTGCTATGGACTTGCACAAACAGTGGGCATTCAAAGCTCACCCCAATTCCACATCTATGACAACTACAATTACTGTTGCTAAACAACAATGACACACTCGCAATCGCATGACTATAAATTTTTATAGGGCTGGGACCGATACATCGGAAAATTGATTATCAACATCCATTTCGCATTTTCAGTGATTATCAATGTGTAGATCAACTTAGATGATCGATAAATTGGAGACATTGAGTTTTCATGCTCATACAGTATCCCTCGTGGCATGTACCCATTATACCATGCTTGTACATATTTATCTAATTTTGGCCTAGTCCTTCCTGTTCACCATATTATTATATTATATTTATTTATTTATTTTTTTGTTTTTTTAAACTGATTATCATCAGTTGGTGGAGACTGAGAATCAATTTTAAAAAATAACTACTCAGGGCCATTGGAAGGCCATTCGAGGTGGGGCGGCTAAGGCGTACATTTGTACGTCCGGCCACCTGGCAGCCAAATTTATCCTTGTAAACAATCTGCCGACATTTCTATATCATCCCTCGAACGCACTCAGCGTTTATGTGCATAGAAAGTAAATTTCAAAACGATCTCCTTAAATTTAGAGAACCCAGTTCGCTCCAAGCAAGTAACGGAATGCTGGCAAGCGGTTTCGCAGGTATAAGAGTCAAGTAAAACAGAACAATCCTTGTGTTCCTCGTAGTGAAGCCACAACCACACTAACGCTGCCCTGAAAGACCACTTCACCACTGATGTCCTTTCAAGTTCACACTGAGGAAAGCGGCTTCCGCTTTGCACCTATCTCAGGCTTAGGGGTCTGGTCGGTCATTATGCTGACACGACAGAACCAACACGTGTTGAAAGTTCTAAGCTCCACGAAAAGAGCTAGAAAAATGGGGTGGCCCGGGCCGCCCCAGCCGCCCCGCTTCCGACGGCCTTGCTACTGATTCCCAACCCTACTATACCGTATTGTCCCAGGCAAGTGCCCACCCTTCAATTTTGACAATTTTGTGGGGTTTTTTGAGGTCCTCCGTGTAACCGCCCACCCTGCTAAATTTTTGCATAGTGGATCGAAAGTAGGTCCGCTGAGCTCACATAGCTGTGGTTGTTCTGATGTGCTTCAGGTCCCACGACATCCGGCATCAAAGTTTCGCAAACACCCGTCCGTAGCATTGTTTGCAGCGTTCTTCACTTACAGCACGAAATTTGCGTACTGCAAGGGACAAACGCTGCAGAAGCTTGGCAATGAGGCTACGAGTCGGTCTGCTTTCTAGCACGATCATAGCTTTCTCTACCATCGGGCTGGCCTCGTTGAAGCACGGGCAAAGCCACGATGCAGGTCGATTCAGTACACCCCGGCAGCTAACCTTGCATCCGGGGTGGGCGCTTGTGTGGGGACATTCGAACCATTCAAGCACCTCCTCCGTGTAACCGCCCACCCCCAATGTTTGAGGCTTGAGCTGCGAGCGCCCATGGGCACTTGCCCGGGACAATATGGTAAAGGCACTTGCACCTACATACCCTGAGAGGAGCAAATTCATTGCAGTACAGTTCCAAATCAGTGGTGAAGAAAAAATACTTCAGATTGGATGGGGGGAGGGGCCGAGTAATGAGTGCATGTGAAAAAACCTGGCAGGTATATAGGGGGTCGGGGGCGTGCTCCCTCAGAGAAATTAGCTACTCTGAGATTGCTTCAAGGCCACTTTTAGGCCAAAACAGCCACTATAGTCCCACTATAATATTTCGTTTAGTGTAGTGATTGCAGACAAAAGTCCACAAGCCAGGCTAGGCATGAAGATGTTATTCCAGTGGACCCAAATTTTTGAGTCTATACTTCATGTACACTGGGGTATATTGAACGATTACAGATTTGAGTGACAATCCTGCTCAGCCAATGGCCAACTCTGTGCTGTATACTATAGACCTAGCTGAGCTCCTTCGGTGCTAGGTCTGTTTCTCTGCCCTTGGTACTCTTACATGCACATTACCATGCCCCTTCCCTAACATTTAATCTATTTACCTTGCTGATAGTTAGTAAGGCTGCGAGGCAAGGAGGTTTGGTGGGGACTCTTCGGACTCGGCTGACCCAGGTTAGTAGGGATGTGGTCATTGTAGGCTGGGTTGGGAACAGGCCGAGGGTTGTGCTGGAAGTACTTCACACTAGTATCTGGAACGTCAACTCCATAGTCCTGCTTTGGCTGTTCCTGTAGGCCATTTTGGTACTTGCTGAGGCAGTTGTAGTAGGGTGAGGGAGGATCTTCAGGTTGCTGCTCTTGATAATCGTTGCTCTTCACTGATTTACCAAGAGGTGGACTCTGAAGCCTACACATGGAGAGAGTCTAGCATGCACACTTGAATATTTACATTGTGTAAAATTTCATGATAGCTTCGCATTACACTGGGACCTAATTGTCAACAAAATCAGGAGCTGAATAGTGCAATGTGAGAATTTATGTTGTTTTGTTGTACCACTACAAGCAAACAATTTCTGAATCAGTTGTTTGTTTGTTTGTTGTATTTTGTCTAGCAAACTCAGTCATACATTTTCCTAAGCAAGGTCTCATCTAGAAGGAAACATTTGGGGGTGAAAGACTTAGGGATTGCATATATAGGGTTGTGTTAAATAGAGTATCCTACTTACGATTGTAATGATATACGTATACCATACTTCTTTGATCAGACGCCGCTGCTACTATTTTTTGCGCTGCACGTTTTGTGCGACTACTATTCGAGGGCGGCGTTTATTTCTTTGGAAAGCCCACGGACATCAACAACGGCTGGATAAGGTACGTACAAGCGATGCAGTAACGACTGTTAGACACTGTCAGTAGTGAGCGCAGCCTCTCAGTCCTGCTGTCAGCCGTGGAAAGGAGTCGTACAACACGAACACCCCTAGCGCTAGCCAGGTGACTGTCAACAGAAATATTCGCATATGTGTGCCGCATATAGTAGCCGTGATGAACCAATCCCAAGACTTAGAATACATGTGACTTGCACTGCTAAAAATAACAATTGAGTTGGGGGAAGGGGGAGGAGAAGGAGCTAGATGAGCGTAGAGTGTGAGCCAGAGAAATGCTACCAACACTCTAGCTAGCATACAGCTTCAGAGCATCCGACTAACCTTCAGAAATCGAATCCTCACTTTCCCCAATTATAAACATGCTTGCTGCTACTCTGCTACTTACACAAATTCATCTGTTTCTGCTGCTGTACTAGGTCGAGTTCCATAGGACACTGAAATATCTAAACATACGCAGAAATGTTCCATAAATGTATATAGCCATACATAACACTGTGTTGAAACCCATCAGTCTTTTTCCCTTGCATCACAACAATTTTTATTTTATACCAACTCGAAATTTGATGAAGAGACAAATTTCTGGTTGGTCATCACTATTCAGTGGACTGGACTACTGGACTGGACTACTGGGCTCACGGAAAATGCCTCTTTACGAAGAAAATATAGAGGTAAATAAAACACTGACTACAGCCTTGCAAGTTGCACAATTCATGCAAGCCAAGTAAAGCCAAGCATGATTGTGTACAACTGGGCTACTGGACTCACAGACTGGTAGCAAGGGTATTGACGGAGGAGAACTTCACTGTCAATACTTCACTGTCAATACTGATGGGTGTGGTTTTGTAGCACTTGTTATGTACCACCCTGCCTTTGTTCCATACGACCCAGGACCAAGACTGTACGGCGCTCGGTTATATATGCTCATTTGTAAAGTTTGTAAGTGTGAAGCACCAGGGTACAGCACTTAAGTGTTGAGTGCTTATAAAGCAGTTGCATCCTGAATGGGCATCATTTAATGCACGTTACCAGTTAGTTGCAGAGTTAGAGTGACTTATGTTCTGAATCAACCCTGACAAATTGAATGCAGCTAGCCACTGAAGTTTGTTTTTAATGCAATTACATGCATTGATCTGCAGTCAGTCAATTGTGTCAAATGTTACTCACTTATTTCTCCCGTCGTCTTATTCTTCTTCTTCTTCCTGACTGCAATGATCACTATCACCACTAAGATTATTATGACCACCAGCAACAATCCTCCCACCACACCAGCAATGATGCCATAGAGTGCACGTGCTGAAGAGGAAATGGGGAAAGAGTTTTCAGTGAAACACTATTGAGTGAAAAAAGGGAATATGAAGCAGCAGACATACATAATAAGGCATATGATGCAGAGGGTATGGGTGAGATTTTTCTTCCGGTGAGATTTTTCTTCCGGTGAGATTTTTCTTCCGAACTGCAACATATACGAAAAGCTGGTCTTCAAAAACAAAATCAAGGCCAGCTCCCACTGAGACAAGAAATTAATTGTGTAGTACAGTTTGTAGTAGAGGTTGCTCCAATGTATTGATTCCCAGCTGGTCATTTACTGCACTAGGGGGGCAGGTGAGTATACCAGGTGTGGACACAAGTACATAAGGTTATATTTTGTAACCGAGTCTGTTAATAGGAGCACCCAGAAATTAACCGTTTCCCAGGAAGCATCAATACTTACTAATAGTAGCAATTCACAGGCTGTCTGCTAGCAAGGGCTCATTTAGTTCATTCAATGTTACTTGCATTTAGGAACCATAATAAACTAATCCCGTTATGAGTCCAATAGCTGCATACGTACAAGCTTACCATCTTCTGGATTACAGTCCATCATAGTTGAGGTAGTTGTGGGACATGGATAAGAAATAGAGATGAGAGACATAAAGTAAGATTGACCTTCACACTCAGTTGTGTAAATGGGGTTCCTAAGTTAATTTCAGGACTTTGATGATTGTCAAATTTCTGTCCCCAAAATGTACAAGGTGTAACTACACTTCATGGATGACAAGCTAGTATAAATTCTGCATCCATCTATCTTACCCTGTCAGCAATTTTTAAACCTTTCAGTAGTTAACTACCTAGAATCTAGCCTCGTTCCCAGGCCCCGCCCAGCTTTCCGTCGCTTGCAGTACTATAAGCGACGGAAAGCTGGGCGGGGCCTGGGAACGAGGCTACCTAGAATCCACGTAACGCTATGTGTGCTCACCTGGGCGTCCAGGGCTGGTTGCATTACTGAACTCTCCAACACCAATATCATTTTCTGCTGCCACAGTAAACACATAGTCAACCTTGTTTAATTGACTAGAAAGTCTCATTTCCACATAATGCACCAAAATTGTCTGCCGTCTTTCAAACATAGTGAATGATTCCAGATGTATCATCAGCTGAAATATTCAAGGTGTTTGGTGACCCATTTGGGTATTCAGTGATGTTGAGGAGGAAGAATCGGATAGGGCTTGACCCAAAATCAACAGAGAAAGTGTTTGGATGGTGGTGGCATTGATGATTGGTGTTGTTGGCTTGCTGGGAGGTCCTGAAAAGGGGGAAATAGGATTCTCAAACTTAAAACAGTTAATGGAAAGTGGTTACAACCTCACTCACTGACAGTTTAGACTTCATCTCTGACCTTTGTCACCTTCTGAGCTGCCTTTTGTCACTTAGGGGTTAAAGATATGCTATGCAATAGCCAACTGCAATAAAAGATTTCACCATGAATACTACTTGTATGGTCCAGCCCTTGTTTGTGCAATCATGTGATAAATGAATAATATGGACATGCAATAACACAAGTATATATGAATATATTCTCACATATTCTCAATTGCACCCCCCACAGACTGTGACTATAGTTATCTGCTTCTCTGTATACCATGCAGAATTCATGTGTGCAAATTCATTGCCTAGTGGGCTAGACATCCGTTTATTGTTGATTCAACAAAACATTATGATTACATTTAGGATATTAGATTATGCACATAGAGTGGGAAAAATTAACACTGTTAGCTTACTTCTTGAATCTTTGGAACTACAATAGTCCAAAGACAAGAAGTCTTGTCAATCATGATCAATGAGGTGACATCACATGCAGAGTATAGAGTACAGGACCTGAGTAACCATATATGTACAACTGCCCAGTCAGCCCCACCCTCCTCCAGAAGAACAAGCATAATATTTTTTTTTTGCATGCTGCGCTTCACACCAACTTACTGTTGAGTACAGCAACTGCCCAGCATGTTGGCAACACTTCTTGAAAGTGGCTGAAACCCCACTAATCAGTGCTACATACAAATTTAGAACATTTGTGTCGTTGTTTATGTCGTGTGATGTGTTATTGTTGATCTGTATCAAATGTCATCACATGCCTGCTTCATCATCAATCCCATCCCATATTTAAAGCAAACAGCAGTAAGATGCCAGTATTGTGCTGCATTAATGTTTTGTATCTCTGATTCATTACTCAAAAAAGCCTAACTACAAACCCAATAGATGAGACAAGGCATTTCAAACAATTTTAGAAAATGTACCTCATTGATCATTGATCAAGGGGAAATCCATATGAGCATTGTCATTTAGTGGATTGTTGCACATTTTGCATGTGCCTTTTGCCTGTGAACTTGAGGTATAGTATACTATGTTTTCAGGCAGATCATTCTAAGGCATTTACCCGTACTAGTATAAGCACAATTACACCTAGTACATCCAATGGTTGGAGGCTAAGTGTTCATTGGTATGTAACAGAATTCATGTGAAATATGATCCTCAGGTGATACTATATATAGGACGGGCACAATTTATGGGATACAACACAATGAATTTCTGTTGCCATGGTGACTGGACACTTCTTGCAAGCTATATCCTGTGTTCATACCATAACAATTGAGGTCATGAATATTTACATCTTGCAACCAGAAGAGCACATGCAAGTTGTCTGTATCAGGCAGTTGCTATACACTTTCACAATAACTATGATACTGCTGTTGATACTGCTGGTAATATTGTTGCTTGGACAAAACATGGAGTATAGGGGGGTCTGTAATTGTAATATATTGACATACCGTAGGACCGGTTTTAATTGCGATGGTCTAATAATTGATGTGATAATACTGCTTGTTATACTGTTGCCTGGACATTTTGTGGTTCTGTAACTGTACAAATTTGACATGAGAATTTAGGTATTGGAGATGCACTCATGTAGGATACAACTTTTATCACATTTTGCTATCTCTAAACATGAACAACAGAGAGCTGGGCACCATAGCATGCACAATTAAAGTTAAGTGCGTAGTGTACATAATGACAGAAATTTCGCAAGTATATCCTATAGTATTAGGTAGCTGGCCTGTTGTTAAATCCTGTGCTTAGCGTGATAAATATGTTGCCACAAAACTTGTTCAGAACCACATAGCTTAGTTTATCATGTATGCAGTGCACATGATGACAGAAGTTTGCAAGTTTTGGATGAATAGTGGCACAATGATTTTGCAAGCGAAAGACTCAGAACAAGCAGAAAACTCAGAAATGGGATAATGAAGTACTTTAGCCTGACTAATCATTATAGTTTGCACTATATTTTTTCATGTAGCACAGTACAGTACAGATGAGTGAGATAACAAAGTGAAGCACACAATCAAATTGTTGTTACTGGTATACAAAGATCAACACATGCTGAGTTAAAAGATGGGCCTAACTACAATACTGAAGGATGATTACTGGTGATAGCACACATGCAACAGTGTTTAGACATCTGTCATGTAGCTCATAGCTGGTTTTGGTAGACTGTCTGAGTATCTGTCAGTTATCTGAAGAGATGTGTGCAAGTGCCAGAGGGAAAAAAAGCAGAGTACCAGGTATACAGTGTTACTGTTGAGTACACCATCTCGGTTTAGCTAACTAACATTATTGTTTTGTCCAGACAAGAAGAAATCTGACAAAAACAAATACTGTAGTCTCACAAAAGAGCGCCCATGGGTGGAGCACCTTATACAAGTCTGCCAAAGAGAGGCGTGGGTGCTCTTTTGAGTGTTTCCACATTTAACCATGGAGCGCCCTTGTCATGTTTAAAGTGACTCAATGCCCTCGAAGTAAGTAATTGGACAAGCAATAACATACAACGGTACAAAGTTTCTTACCTCAATGCATAGCGCTTGAGGCTGTGCTTCTCAATTAAGCTCGCTCCAGGGTGGGCGCTCATTTGAGTAAACTTTGACCCTATACCGTAAATTGGGCCAAACTCCAGGGTGGGCGCTCATTTCAGTAAACTTTGACCCTATACCGGAAATTGGGCCAAAAGTAGGGGGCAGGCACTCTTTTGTGAGTTGGCGCTCTTTCATGAGACTATGGTAACACTACTCCAGTGTATATTATCTGTCTTTGCTAAAATGGACTACCTACTAGATGTTAGCTTCTCATTGCTGACCTCCAATTTGGGCAGGTTGGTCATAATATCAACGTAGCCTTGACTCTCTCTCGTTGGTATTAGTACCACCAATAGTAAGGTTTGGAGAAGTCACTAACATCATTGACTCAGGGTCAAAATTTGATATGGCAGTGAAGCAGCTATAATGAGAAAATACCAAGTGTTAGCCCTGGTTTGTTGGGGGCTTGATTAAACTTTGCTTTGCAGTTCCATTCGGTGTAGGACACAGAAATCATCTGCCATGCAGTAGCCTAAAAATGGCTTCAAAACTGACCTGAGAGGCTCTCAAATTCAGGAATGTGTGTACCCTCAGACATCCTGAAATATTTGTGTGCTTCACTAACAAGCTCTGACAAATTCTGTGTGCCCTTGTTGTCCGCAGGTATCTTCAGGATCCTGTCTACATCACTGTTGCCATGCAAGTTTACAAAACATGAATAACTTATTTCTGCTAGCTCACCAGTGGTGTGCTCTTTGAGAAGGGAGCTCTTAGTGGGGTGACATGTATGGGAGAGGTAGGGAACTGTTTATCAGACACCACTGACTCAGGATACTGCTTGCTGCCAGTATGACCATTCCCTGTGTGGAAACAAAGGTGAAACATTATGAATGCATTTACAGGCCAGGAGGTTCACTCAAATCTCCCCTTTTAGCTTCCAAAAGATTCTATACACCGCCTAGCTATACGTTATGCCCTATCATTCTTAAGCTATCCACTAGCCTTGCTGCCATTGAGAGTCACCGCTGTCCAAACAAGATTGGCTGTGCAACGCGTTTGTTACTGAGGACCAGCGGCGAACCCGGAATGCATACACATTTACGCCACTGCAATATAGTTGCATAATTAAATCGCCGTTTCAGGTGCTCAAGAATTTGTCCTTCTAGTGAGTTTCTGCCAAGAAAGAAGTGGAAGCTGAACGCCTAGACCATTTGTCACTCCACCTGCTGTTTTCTCACTACATTTCCTTTGATGTCAGCTGGCTTAGTAACGTCCATACATGGATACGATACAGGCAAAAACTGGATGCAATACTCTGCAGACCACGTAGCTACTACGGCTCTGCTTCTGTCCCAAAATGGCCTCAGAAGCAATCTCAGAGCATCTATGCTTCAAAATTTTCTGGGGGGAGCATGCCACCAGACCCCCCTACTTTGTATGCTTATACATGCATACATGCACATCACATATCTATGTAACCCCCCCTTCTGAAAAGCCTGGCTACGGTCCTGCATTATGAATATGTGGCAAAAGGAGAAGTCACTAGCCATACACATATATGTAACAGTGATGCACAATGATAGCTACCCCACACAATTGGCATCACTGGAATAAATAGTTGAGATAATATGTGGTTTGCTCAAAAACCACCAAAACCACCAAGTTTATATCCCCAGTTTGATCTCTCACTAAATGTTATGCAGCTGCATAGTCACATACTCATAGGAGAAAGAGCTTGGCCACACAGTTCACACTCTGACGCTAGCATAAACTATCAATGGTAGGTAATCTCAAAATGGCTAAACAGTGTTGTTAATGCAGAGTGAGGAAATTTTACAAGAACAGCAGCAATTACCATATCACAAGAGGCAACATAGCCCTCCTGTCTTCCCCATCTACTAAAGCTCTGAACAATTCTTGCAGTGCTGCTTGCCATGGACTTGCACAAACAGTGGGCATTCAAAGCTCACCCCAATTCCACATCTATGACAACTACAATTACTGTTGCTAAACACACTCGCAATCACATGACTATAAATCTTTTAATAATCAGTAGTGATCTTTATCAGTCTCCACTAACTGATGATAATCAATATATCAGTTTAAATAATGGAAGGACCTCCCACAAAATTGTTTTTCAAAGACCAAAAATTAGATAAATATGTACAAGCATAGTATAATGGGTACAGTCAATAGTACAGTACATGCCACGAGGCATACTGTATGGGCGTAAAAACTCAATGTCTCCAACTTATCGATCATATAGGTAGATCTACACATTGATAATCACTGAAAATTATGAAATGGATGTTGATAATCGATTTTCCGATGTATCGGTCCCAGCCTTCCCAACCCTACCATAAAGGCACTTACACCTCAGAGGAGCAAATTCAGTTCCAAATCAGTGGTGAAACTTCAGATTGGATGGGGGGAGGGGCTGAGTAATGTGAATCGCTGGACTGGATTGTGGACTGGATCACTGTGGACTGGATCACTTGACTGGACTGATGGACTGGATTACTAGACTGACCTTTGAACTTAAATTGTGTGTACCGCATGACCTCCCCAACCAGATGTGCTGAATCGGGTCACATATTTGATGCTTTGTGGCTAATGGATTGCCGTGAAACAAAGGACACAGCATGCATACAACTGTGGGAGTTTTGTGCCTAAGAGACCTTGAAAGGTAACTAAGCAGATGGAACTGCTTGGTAGGCCAACTGGCACTGTGTAGTCTAGTCTATGCAAGGCCTCTCGCTGACCAAGCATAGCTTTTACATGGCTACATTCAACAAGACTATGGGTAATAATAGCCTGGGTAACCACTAACCAGCATGGTATTTTACACCAGTGTTCTCCTTGCAGGGCCGGAGCCAGCTATTTTAAACTGGTACAGCCATTGGCGATGGATGAGGGTATGCCATAAGTGTGAAGAAGCTAGGGTAGTCTGGGGGGATGCTCCCCAGGGAAATTTTTTTAATTAGGTACTCTGAGATCGCTTCTGAGACAAAAATGCTACTAGTCTGCCCACTTGTAGTTTCTGCAGCCAGTGATCATGAAGTGATTGAACCGTGCTGGCTAAAATGACCGCCTCACACGGGCATTTCATGTGCGCATGTTAGCCCCGCCCCAATTTCGTCTCGCGCTCAAATATCGCCATAGAAAATTGAGAAAGCCTCAATCCTCTGGTCGCTACTTTGGATGCTTGAAGACTCGAAAACGTCCAAAGACAACCTCGTCATATTATTTAGACGTCCCAAGCTGCGACGAACCGCTGTGAGAGGCTATTCCATAATGCACACGTGAGTTAGAATCCAAGCGACGTCATTTTTTCTCCCTCAAAAACCGGTACGGCCATGGCCGTACCGGCCGTACCATTGCCGCCGGCCCTGCCTTGGCACAGTACATTTTGTAGTGAAAAGGCCTTTGTCATTACTTTTGATGCTCTTTGCATACTCGCCATAATCAGAGGGTGCTTTGAGCTCACTGCATGTAGACCATGAACTCATGGTACACATCCATCCATGTAGCTTGTGCATTGTGCACTCGTACATACCCTGGCATGCAGTGAGAAGATGAAGTGCAGCTTATAATAATGCAGTTACTGTAACCAAATTTACGACATTTCATTGGATGGAAGTCATGTGACATGAGCAAATAATAATCCCGTCCATCAGTCCAGTCTAGCAATCCAGTCCAGTGATTAGATACAACCAAACCTGGCAGGTATATAGGGGGTCCGGGGTGTGCTCCCTCAGAGAAATTAGCTACTCTGAGATTGCTTCGAGGCCACTTTCAGGCTAAAACAGCCACTATAGTCCCACTAAAATATTTCGTTTAGTGTAATGATTGCAGACAAAAGTCCACAAGCCAGGCCAGGCATGAAGATGTTATTCCAGCGTACCCAGATTTTTGAGTCTATACTTCATGTACACTGGGGTATTGAACGATTGATTACAGATTTGAGTGACGATCCTGCTCAGCCAATGGCCAACTCTGTGCTGCAAGTTGAAATGGTTGCTACATGGGTATACTATAGGCCTGGCTGAGCTCCTCCAGTACTAGGTCTGTTTCTCTGCCCTTGGTACACTTACATGCACATTACCATGCCCCTTCCCTAACATTAAATCTATTTACCTTGCTGATAGTTAGTAAGGCTGCGAGGCAAGGAGGTTTGGTGGAGACTCTTCGGACTCGGCTGACCCAGGTTAGTAGGGATGTGGTCATTGTAGGCTGGGTTGTGCTGGAAGTACTTCACACCAGTATCTGGAACGTCAACTCCATAATCCTGCTTTGGCTGTTCCTGTAGGCCATTTTGGTACTTGCTGAGGCAGTTGTAGTAGGGTGAGGGAGGATCTTCAGGCTGCTGCTCTTGATAATCATTGCTCTTTGCTGATTTACCAAGAGGTGGACTCTGAAGCCTGCACATGGAGAGTGCACACTTGAATAGTTTACATTGGCTATTTTGTGTAAAATTTCATGATAGTCAACAAAAACAGGAGCTGAATAGTGCATTGTGAGAATGTATGTTGTTTTGTTGTACCACTACAAGCCAACAATTTCAGTTGTTTGTTTGTTTGTTTGTTGTATTTTGTTTAGCAAACTCAGTCATACATTTTCCTAAGCAAGGTCTCATCTAGAGGGAAATATTTGGAGGTGAAATACTTAGGGATTGCATATACAGGGATGTGTTAAATATAGTATCCTACTTACGATTTTACTGATATAGTCAACCTCATTTGGGAGAAACTTCCCCATACACCTAGCCCCTTGGCTGAGCCATTGGAGCTGTATGCGTGTGTATTTCAAATAGATCTTTGTCACAAAAAGATCCCCCCCCAACTCAACTTTTTTCAGTGCAAGTCACATATTTTACACCAACTTGAAATTTGATGAAGATACGAAGATCAGATTGCTCGTCACTATCAGTAGACTGGACTGCTGGAATGGACTACTGGACTCACAGAAAATGCTCTTTACAAAGAATGAACAGGGTCAGTAGAGTTAAAACACTCTGACTACAGCCTTTGCAAGTTGCACAATTCATGCAAGGCAAGCCAATTAAGCATGATCGTGTATCACTGTGCTATACAGCCTCGGTTAGTGCAGAGTTAGAGAAGTGACTCATGTTCTGAATCAAGCTTGACAAATTGAATGCAGCTAGCCACTGAAGTTTGTTTTTAATGAAATTACATGCGTTAATCTGCAGTCAGTCAATCGTGTCAAATGTTACTCGCTTATTTTTCCCGTCGTCGTCTTCTTCTTCTTCTTCTTCCTGACTGCAATGATCACTATCACCACTAAGATTATTATGACCACCAGCAACAATCCTCCCACCACACCAGCAATGATGCCATAGAGTGCACGTGCTGAAGAGGAAATGGAGAAAGAGTTTTTAGTGAAACACTATTGAGTGAAAAAGGGAATATGAAGCAGCAGACATATATATTTGCATAATAAGGCATATGATATGAATATGAAGCAGCAGACATACATATTTACATAATAAGGCATATGATGCAGAGGGTATGGGTCCCTCCCTTATTAGTGATATTTTCAACAATCACAATAATTATGTGAGATTTTTCTTCCGAACTGCAACATATACAAAAAGCTGGTCTTCAAAAAAAAATCAAGGCCAGCTCCCCCTGAGACAAGAAATTAATTGTGTACTACAGTTTGTAGTAGAGGTTGCTCCAATGTATTGATTCCCAGCTGGTCATTTACTGCACTAGGGGGGCAGGTGAGTATACCAGACACAAGTACACATGTAGATATTTTGTCAGTTCTTAGTATACCAGGTGTGGACACAAGTACATATTTTGTAACCGAGTCTGTTAATAGGAGCACCCAGAAATTAACCGTTTCCCAGGAAGCATCAATACTTACTAATAGTAGCAATTCACAGGCTGTCTGCTAGCAAGGGCTCATATTGTTCATTCAATGTTACTTGCATTTAGGAACCATAATAAACTAATCCCATTATGAGTCCAATAGCTTACGTACAAGCTTACCATCTTCTGGATTACAGTCCATCATAGTTGAGGTAGTTGTGGGACATGGATAAGAGATAGAGATGAGAGACAGAAAGTAAGATTGACCTTCACACTCAGTTGTGTAAATGGGGTTCCTAAGTTAATTTCAGGACTTTGATGACGGTGAAATTTCTGTCCCCAAAATGTACAAGGTGTAACTACACTTCATGGATGGCAAGCTAGTATAAATTCTGCGTCCATCTATCTTACCCTGTCAGCAATTTTTAAACCTTTCAGTAGTTAACACCTAGAATCCACGTAACGCTATGTGAGCTCACCTGGGCGTCCAGGGCTGGTTGCATTACTGAACTCTCCAACACCAATATCATTTTCTGCTGCCACAGTAAACACATAGTCAACCTGATTGTTTAATTGACTAGAAAGTCTCATTTCCACATAATGCACCAAAATTGTCTGCCGTCTTTCAAACATAGTGAATGATTCCTGATGTATCATCAGCTGAAATATTCAAGGTGTTTGGTGACCCATTTGGGTATTCAGTGATGTTGACGAGAAAGAAGTGGATAGGGCTTGACCCAAAATCAACAGAGAAAGTGTTTGGATGGTGGTGGCATTGATGATGGGTGTTGTTGGCTTGCTGGGAGGTCCTGAAAAGGGGGAAAGTAGGGTTCTCAAACTTAAACAGTTAATGGAAAGTGGTTACAACCTCACTCACTGACAGTTTAGACTTCATCTCTGACCTTTGTCACCTTCTGAGCTGCCTTTTGTCACTTAGGGGTTAAAGATATGCTATGCAATAGCCGACTGCAATAAAAGATTTCACCATGAATACTACATGTATGGTCCAGCCCTTGTTTGTGCAATCATGTGATAAATGAATAATATGGACATGCAATAACACAAGTATATATGAATATATTCTCACATATTCTCAATTGCACCCCCCACAGACTGTGACTATAGTTATCTGCTTCTCTGTATACCATGCAGAATTCATGTGTGCAAATTCATTGCCTAGTGGGCTAGACATCCGTTTATTGTTGATTCAACAAAACATTATGATTACATATAGGATATTAGATTATGCACATAGAGTGGGAAAATTAACATTGTTAGTATAAAAGCTTACTTCTTGAAACTTTGGAACTACAATAGTCCAAAGACAAGAAGTCTTGTCAATCATGATCAATGAATCGACATCAAATGCAGAGTACAGAGTAGAGGACCTGAGTAACCACATACGTACAACTGCCCAGTCAGCCCCACCCTCCTCCAGAAGAACAAGCATAATATTTTTTTGCATGCTGCGCTTCACACCAACTTACTGTTGAGTACAGCAACTGCCCAGCATGTTGGCAACACTTCTTGAAAGTGGCTGAAACATATAGTGGTACCCCACTATAATCAGTGCTACATACAAATTTAGAACATTTGTCTCATTGTTTATGTCATTGTGAGTTGTTATTGCTGATCTGTATCAAATGTCATCACATGCCTGCTTCATCATCAATCCCATCCCATATTTAAAGCAAACAGCAGTAAGATGCCAGTATTGTGCTGTATTAATGTTTTGTATCTCTGATTCATTACTCAAAAAAGCCTAACTACAAACCCAATAGATGAGACAAGGCGTTTCAAACAATTTTAGAAAATGTACTTCATTGATCATTGATCAAGGAGAAAACCATATGAGCATTAGTGGATTGTTGCACATTTTGCATGTGCCTTTTGCCTGTGAACTTGAGGTATAGTATACTATGTTTTCAGGCAGATCATTCTAAGGCATTTACCCGTACTAGTATAAGCACACAGTTTCCTAATTACCCCTAGTAAACATCCAATGGTTGGAGGCTAAGTGTTCATTGATATATAACAGAATTCATGTGAAATATGATCCTCAGGTGATACTATATATAGGACAGGCACAATTTATGGGATACAAACGATGAATTTCTGTTGCCATGGTGACTGGACACTTCTTGCAAGCTATATCCTGTGTTCATACCATAACAATTGAGGTCATGAATATTTACATCATGCAACCAGAAGAGCACATGCAAGTTGTCTGTATCAGGCAGTTGCTATACACTTTCACAATAACTATGATACTGCTGTTGATACTGCTGGTAATATTGTTGCTTGGACAAAACATGGAGTATAGGGGGGTCTGTAATTGTAAATATATTGACATACCGTGGGACCGATTTTAATTGCGATGGTCTAATAATTGATGTGATAATACTGCTTGTTATACTGTTGCCTGGACAAAATATGTTATGTTATTTTGTGGTTCTGTAACTGTACAAATTTGACATGAGAATTTAGGTATTGGAGATGCACTCATGTAGGATACAACATTTATCACATTTTGCTATCTCTAAACATGAACAACAGAGAGCTGGGCACCATAGCATGCACAGTTAAAGTTAAGTGCGTAGTGTACATAATGACAGAAATTTCGCAAGTATATCCTATAGTATTAGGTAGCTGGCCTGTTGTTAAATCCTGTGCTTAGCGTGATAAATATGTTGCCACAAAACTTGTTCAGAACCACATAGCTTAGTTTATCATGTATGCAGTGCACATGATGACAGAAGTTTGCAAGTTTTGGATGAATAGTGGCACATTGATTTTGCAAGCGAAAGACTCAGAACAAGCAGAAAACTTAGAAATGGGATAATGAAGTATTTTAGCCTGACTAATCATTATAGTTTGCACTATATTTTCATGCAGTACAGTACAGCACAGATGAGTGAGATAACAAAGTGAAGCACACAATCAAATTGTTGTTACTGGTATACAAAGATCAACACATGCTGAGTTAAAAGATG
This sequence comes from Agelas oroides, assembly GCA_949130485.1. Taxonomy (NCBI): domain Eukaryota; kingdom Metazoa; phylum Porifera; class Demospongiae; order Agelasida; family Agelasidae; genus Agelas; species Agelas oroides. The sequence continues at coordinate 11,524,236 of OX422183.1, read as the reverse complement.
GGCCTAACTACAATACTGAAGGATGATTACTGGTGATAGCACACATGCAACAGTGTTTAGACATCTGTCATGTAGCTCATAGCTGGTTTTGGTAGACTGTCTGGGTATCTGTCAGTTATCTGAAGAGATGTGTGCAAGTGCCAGAGGGAAAAAGAGCAGGGTACCAGGTATACGGTCTTACTATGGAGTACACCATCTCAGATTGGCTAACCAACGTTATTGTTTGGTCCAGACAAGAAGAAATCTGACAAAAACAAATACTGTAGTCTCACAAAGAGCGCCCATGGTGGAGCACCTTATACAAGTCCACCAAAGAGGGGCGTGGGCGCTCTTTCAAGTGTTTCCACATTTAACCAAGGAGCGCCCTTGTCATGTTTAAAGTGACTCGATGCCCTCGAAGTAAGTAATTGGACAAGCAATAACATACAACGGTACAAAGTTTCTTACCTCAATGCATAGCGCTTGAGGCTGTGCTTCTCAATTAAGCTCGCTCCAGGGTGGGCGCTCATTTGAGTAAACTTTGACCCTATACTGGAAATTGGGCCAAAAGTAGGGGGCAGGCACTCTTTTGTGAGTCGGCGCTCTTTCATGAGATTATGGTAACACTACTCCAGTGTATATTATCTGTCTTCACTAAGATGGACTACTTACTAGATGTTAGCTTCTCATCGCTGACCTCCAATTTGGGCAGGTTGGTCATAATATCAACGTAGCCTTGACTCTCTCTCGTTGGTATTAGTACCACCAATAGTAAGGTTTGGAGAAGTCACTAACATCATTGACTCAGGGTCAAAATTTGATATGGCAGTGAAGCAGCTATGATGAGAAAACACCAAGTGTTATCCCTGGTTTGTTGGGGGCTTGATTCAACTTTGCTTTGCAGTTCCATTCGGTGTACGGCACAGAAATCACAAGCAGTAGCCTAAAATGGCTTCAAAATTGACCTGAGAGGCTCTCAAATTGAGGAATGCATGTACCCTCAGACTTCCTTCACTAAGAACCTCTGACAGAAATAGAGATGAGAGACAGAAAGTAAGATTGACTTAGTTGTGGAAATAGGGGTCCTAAGTTCGTTTTAGGACTTTGATGAATGGCAAGCTATTAGAAATTCTGCATTCATCCTGAAGACGCTATCTTACCCTGTCAGCAATCTGTAAATCTTTCAGTAGTTAACTACCTAACATATGTGTGCTTATACCTAGGCAGGGTTTCATACAGAGGGGCGGGGGGGGGGGGGCTGGAATTTTCCACCCCCAGCCACAATTTCCCCCCCCCCAGAAATCTTGAAATTGAGTATAGTTGCTATATACATGTTACTGAACATAAGTATGTGTCATCGAAATTTTGTCCCAGATTGCGTCAGAAGCAATCTGAGAGGATGTAAATTCAAAATTTTCCTGGGGGGGGGGGGGGGGGGGGGGGGGGGGGGGGGGCATGCCCCCAGACCCCATTAGTAGGCATGCACATGTTTCGCACACTATGATCATCCTGCTACCATCCTGTTTCCCCCCCCCCCCCCCCCCCCCCCCCCATCTCAAAATCCTGTATGAAACCCTGCTAGGCATGCTGCTTTGCTTGCATTACTGAACTCTCTGACACAAATATCATTTTCTGCTGCCACAGCAAACACATAGTCAACCTCCACATAATACGCCAAAACTGTCCGCCGCCTTTCGAACATAGTTAATGACTGAATGATTCCTGATGTATCATCAGCTGAAATATTCAAGGTGTTTGGTGACCCATTTGGGTATTCAGTGATGTTGACAAGGAAGAAGCGGATGGGACTCAGAAGGTGGTTGGTGTTGACAGCTTGCTTGGAAGTCACCTTCTAAGCTGCCTTTTGTCACTTAGGGGTTAAAGATATGGCATGCAATAAAAGATTTCAATACTGCTTGTGTTGTTCATCCCTTGTTTGGTCCAATCATGTAATAAATGAATAAATATATTGGACATGGGATAACACAGTTATGAATATATTATCACAAGGAATTGCACCCCCCACAGACTGTAGGTGTGGTGTGCACAAGGTCTTAGAATGACTAGCCATCTGCTTCTCTGTATAAAGTCACAAAAAAGTTTGCCAAACGCAAACAAGCACATGTAGGGATGAAATCCTCAAAAACCAACCAAACAAGACGGGAACGACACCACAATACTTTTACACCATCCCTACATCTTGTGCCATTTTGCCAAAACTGTGTGTTTGTATTTGTTTTTTAGTTGTGTGTAGAAGAGGGTTGTCTTGTAGATGGAAGGGTGTGGCGTGGGTGTGTTGTGCATAGTGAGTATGTTGTGTTGTTGGTGGTTGCTACTGAGTGTAGCAGGTATGGTCCAAGTTGTGTGTAGAAGGTGTGGAGTGAGTGAGGAGTGGTGAGTGTGTGTGTTATGTTGGAATGTGCATTATGTTGTTAAGTTTTATGCCTGTTTAGCATGATAGATATGGGTTGTCTTGTATACAGGTGGCTGTGAAGTGAGTAGCGGTAATTTTGTAATGCTTTGTGAAGGATGGGTTATTTTGTGAGATAGTTGAATGGAGTGAAGTACTATGTTTGTTTGTGGTTGGTGTGGGCTAATAAGTACAAATGTAGAGGGTTTTGTGTTGTGTACAGGTGGCAAAATGGCACAAGATGTAGGGATGGTGTAAAAGTATTGTGGTGTCGTTCCCGTCTTGTTTGGTTGGTTTTTGAGGATTTCATCCCTACATGTGCTTGTTTGCGTTTGGCAAACTTTTTTGTGACTTGTTTCTGTTGTTTTTTTGTTGTTGTTGTGTAACCACACCCCAAGTGAAATGACTTGTTATGTAGTTTATTGTTGATGTTGATGGATTTCTGGAGGATGTTAGCTGTTTGCACTTGTCCACTTGACAATGGAATCATGGGTGTAACTGTTGTCTAATTGGGTATGTGCATGTGTGTGTGAGTGGTTGTTCTAAGGCACTGTGGTATATACATGACTGTCTACCTGTTCTGTTGTATGACAGGGTTGTAACACTGTATGTTGTGTGTTGTCCAAGGAACAGTTTCTATAGCTGGTTATACATTGTGGGCAGGTGTGTGTAGGTTGTGTATGGTGGGTGGCAGGTACATAGGTCATAAAGAGGTAAGGCATAACTGTGGTAAAGGAACCCTTGGAGAGTAAGAGTGTTTTTCCGGGTTCTTCCAGTACTTGTTACGGGACGCTTGCCTTTTGCTTTCTTTGTTTCGCAGATAGTTCTGCTTATCCCGCGCCCGTTTCTTGTGGACGTTACACATACTGCGTTCCTTGTCAAATCCAGCACAAGTACGTCAACTGCTGTATGAAAGTAGCAACATATGCAATCGTTTGGGAATCAATCGATCGTCAAGCTCTCTACGGAAGTAGAATAACCGCAGCTGCATGCCAACTTCACGTGCTGTAGCTGTTGAACTTCTGTTGACGTAATCGCTATGAATATTCTATTCTAACAAAATGGCGTATAGCAGCAAGCATAAGCGTGGGGTTACCTGAGAATCGCCGATTAATTCGACTTCTTTCTTTGAGAACGATGAGTGGTGGGTATAATACCCAGTAATTTATGCTGATCTTTCGCGTTTGAATTGTTGTAATAGCTTCAGCCGTTGTCGTGCTATCGTGGTGAGCAAAAGAAGAAGAAGAAGAAGAAGAAGAAGAAGAAGAAGTCAGAAGATAGACGATTTGCCTTTTTTAGCGACTTGACTGTCAGGTACTTAGCGATGCTTTCCAGCAAATTTAACGATCCTGTTGCCCATGGAAGCACTCGATAATGTCTGATATGGCTCATGGAGGCCGTTGACTTATCTAACGCGGACATTTCGAGCGTGTCATTTGTGCACTTTGAATGTGGCCGCCATTTTTTTTCGGGGTCATCCCTACATATGGCGTACTACCGTACGCCATGATAAGGCAGATTGTGTAAGCAAATTCATTGCCTAGTGGGCTAGACATTCGTCTATTGTTGATTCAACAAAACATTATGACTGTTAGATATTAGATATGTTGTACATAGAGTGGAACATTGCTAGTATAAAAGCTTACTTCTTGATAAATTGAAACTACAATAGCCCAAAGACAAGAAATGCATGCTTGTATCATAATCGATGAGGCAAGCATGCATTTCTTGTGTTTGGGCTATTGTAGTACAACATCTAATAGTCATGTGCAGAGTACAGAGTAGAAGACCTGAGTAACCACAACTGCCCAGTCAATCAATCAGCAACAGAAGAACAAGCATAATATTTTTTGCATGCTGAAACTTCACACTGCTGGCAACACTTTTTGAAAGTGGCTAAGACATACTTCTACCCCACTATAGTCAGTGCTACATACAAGGCACATTTGTCTCATTGTTTACTTTATCTGCCACTAGTGTGATGTGTTATTGTTGATCTGTATTAAATGTCATCATCAATTCCACAAGGCAAACAGCAGTAAGATGCCAGTATTGTGCTGCATTAATGTTTTGTATCTCTGATTCATTACTCAAAAAAGCCTAACTACAAACCCAATAGATGAGACAAGGCGTTTCAAACAATTTTAGAAAATGTACCTCATTGATCATTGATCAAGGAGAAAACCATAATTATGAGCATTGTCATTTAGTGGATTGTTGCACATTTTGCCTGTGAATTTGAGTTAGATTTTCAGGCAGAACATACTAAGGCATTTACCCGTACTTGTATAAGCACACAGTTTCCTAATTACCCCTAGTAAACATCCAATGGTTGGAGGCTAAGTGTTCATTGGTATATAACAGAATTCATGTGAAATATGATCCTCAGGTGATACTATATATAGGACAGGCACAATTTATAGGATACAAACGATGAATTTCTGTTGCCATGGTGACTGGACACTTCTTGCAAGATATATCCTGTGTTCATACCATAACAGTTGAGGTCATGAATATTTACATCATGCAAACGGAAGTACATGCAAGTTGTCTCTATAAGGTAGTCACTTTTATATAGCAACTATGATACTGGTGTTGATGTGATAATTATACTGCTGGTTATACTGTTGCCTGGACAAAATATGTTATGACATATTCTTTGAGTCGTGCAATGTTGGCCTTTTTCTTCAGCACCATTCCAGCCTGGTTGGACAACTCATACAAGCCCTTTCCAAGATCTCTGTGGATGGTATAAGGCCCTAACCAGAGAGGCTCAAGCTTTCCTCCCTTCCGCTGCTTCTGCATAGTATTTTCTAACAACACTACAGTTCCAACTTTGAGCACTTTAGGCTGATGCTTTCTATCATATTCCTCTTTCTGCTTTTTCTGTGCTGCTGTGATGTTTTCTTCAGCTTTGCTAAACGCTTGCTTGCGTGCTGCAAGTAGCGCCTCAATGAGAGCATCAGTGTCTCTGGAAGTGGTGCTTTCATCCGATTGGGTGTCTGGTGGAGTAGGAGTTTTCTCAGAGTCCTGTATACAAACAAAAAATTATTGTTCACAACCACATGTATAACACACGACTTCAAACACATCTACACATACGTATACACACATGACATCAAACAATGATTATTCATAACACACATGACTTACATCATGCTTTTCACAATCACCCATACTACTCTTGGGTCCGACATCGTTATGGATCGGGAGTCTCATTTCCTGCTGGAAAAGCATGAAGTAGGAAGAGAACTTTGTTGATCTCTGTCGTGATGCCCTGTAGCCTAACAGAACTGTGTCTATCTTCATATCCCAGTCTGAGTGAGATTCATCCGTGATCTTGGCCAGGCATCTTGAAAGTGTTTGGTTGAAGCGCTCTGTCAGTTCATTGCTCTGTGAATTAGTAAGTACTTCATCAGAGCGTCGGTAGACTCTCTATGTAGGTATGGCGCCGACACGCAATATACGCAATACTTAAGCAAAAGCCGTATAACTTCACCACAAACACACCAAAGCTTATTTAAGCGCCCAGGCTTCCTCTTTGAGTGCCTTTGTGATCAGCAAGACTCATATAAGTGGCCAAAAGCCACGCGGAAGGCAGCTAAATGCAAAAGTGTGCGGTATCGAAAGTGCCATTTTTCGTATTCTTCTTCTTCAGCCCACTATGTTCAAGAATGATATCTCGAAAACGGTTTAAGTACTCACCGTCGTTGTAGCACGAAACGGATGCTTGTCACAGCGCGGAGCTCTACGACTACTCAGCGTCTTCATAGCTTCAAATTCACCCTGGTCAACAAAAGCCATTCACAACACACTGAGGCTGCTGTCCGTTGCTTAGGACGCCATTTTCTAATTTTGTACGCATGCGCACACGAAGTCTCGTTCCCAGACCAAAGACCACGGTCATTGGTCTGGAAGCGAGACTAGTCACAAGCGAAATCGGCAGCGGGCAGTAGCATGGCTGGCACGGTCTTTTCCCCATTGGCAAAGCCCCATCCCTACATCTTTCTCACACTACAGTTAGACAGTGCATGGGGGTCTTCCTAAAACGTACCACGAGTTCACAACCTTTACTGGCAGTATGGCTGTAGCCTCGTTCTCGGGCCATTTCCTCCTCCCACGTGGCCTGGGAATGAGGCTAGTATGACCCTCAGCTGTAGTGTTAAAAAGATGTAGGATGGGGCTTTGCCAATATGTTGACCTTTGCTTTCATGCATTATCCCTACCTTGTTTGCATACTTTTTGGCATGCCATCCCTACATCTATTTACATTTTTAATGTTTTTTAAGTATTGTAATAGTAAGCATCTCAGCTAACCTAAACAAAAACAAAACAAACCTGTGGATGATAGGCACTAGTTATCCTGTGATCAGTGTTGGTGATTTGGTATAGCTCGGATGACAATTCATTTACAAACTCTCTACCTTGGTCGGTGATCAGAGTCTCAGGGCAACCCATTCGACATGACCTATGAGAACAAAAACAGATATTAATATCACCCAGGAAGTGGTCAGCTGTACTACACTCCTATCAATAATATGCTATGCTCTCACCTATTATGCTAGCATATTGTGCTTACTCCTACTTCTACATAAAGTACCCAATAACATGCTAATGATAGAAACTTACAGAGTAAATGAACCTTGCCACTCCAACAGCTGATTTGTCTGGAAGTGGTGCTGCCTCAGCCCATTTTGTGAAATAGTCTGTGAGAGTTACTATGTACTGATTTCCTCTAGACGTCTTAGGCAATGGGCCAATCAAATCCATACCCACTTGAGACCATAGCTTTGATGGAACTGGAATTGGCCTTAGAGACCCTGGAGCCTTCTGCAGCTTGTGATTGTTTCTTTGACATATATCACACGAGCGAACCTGAAAAATATAATGAGATTATGATCAATCTTTAGGACACATGACACATACACATACTGTAACAGACACAAGCTAGATATGTAGTGTTAGTGCATGTAGTACTTACATATTGCTTGACATCATTAGTTAGTCCTGGCCAGTAATATTTTGAGGAAACCAAGTCCAAAGTGCGGTTGATTCCAAAATGGCTGCTGTTGTGGATGCTCTCCATGACTCTGCTCCTCTTGTTCACATCCTCCACCACCAATCTTTCCTCTATTACTCCTGTAAGATCAAGTAAAGTGTATCAATCAGTAATATTCCATCATTGAATGGCATCATCATGCTGTACGAGTTAGTGCTCAAAAACAATGGTTATAAATCATGTCGTGTCTTACCTGCTTTTGAGCGACTCTGGTAGTACAGCTCTGCGTCTTTCACGGTGAAAAACTTCGCTCTCTTTCTGAGAGAGCCCTTATCTGCCTTAGAGAATGAATCGGGATAGACACCATCTTTGATGTAGTCGTAGATAATGCTAGGGCTGAATCGCCCGAAAGTGTTTGCTGTTTCCGTCGTATCCTCCATCGTCCAGATTGTAGTTTGTGTAGCTCACAGCTACTTGGACTCTTTTATAAGCCATAGATAATCCTTGACAGCTCTTGAGATCCTTGACAGGTTTAGACTCTCTCTACGCTATTAACCTTCAGTGAAAGTTCAAACGCTTCAAAGGGTCAAAGGGTACCATAACCAATTTAGGGGGTTACCATCCTCACGAGGGGGGTACCAATCTACCGTGAGATTTGTCACCGGGGGTGCCCAATCTCACGGGGTGACCAGAATTAACTAACTGAGCATCACCAGAATTAGTCCCGTCCCCAGACCCCACCCTCTCACAAGGAGAAATGATCTGGTGAACCAAGTAAAATTTCTTGGGCTAGTGCACACTTTTGCGACAGTGTCACCTAACCCGCTCAAAAAAGGTACGGATACTCAAGTAGAGATAAAAGATTTTATTGTTGTAAGGGAAGTGCTACGTAATAATTACCAATCTCGCAATCTCATTGGTCCTTACCACTTTTGGGGAATAAGTCTAAGAAATTTGACTTGTTTCACCAGACCGTTTCTCGCCGGGAGGCACGGCGCAGGCTGGGCACAAGACTACACCAGAATATGCCATGACATACCAATCACACAAACATTTATACTGAGGGCATATCAAGCCACCATTGACTTCATGCACTACTGGTAATGATTACGTCACATTTGGCAGCTCAATGTAACCTTGCCATTGCTTAAATCCTATAAATAGTCTTGCCTGCCAGACCATGGCTTCTCCCAGCACTGATATGCTTACATGCAGACTTGTAGTCTCTGAAACTGCTTTTGCTTCTACACACACAACACTGTAGCACTCAAAAGTCTATCAGGCAAGACTACTACCATGCAAGACAAATCTAACCTCGTCACCACAATTTGATGGTCGTGCAGGAGAGCTGGGGACAAGACTAGCTGGTTAGTTGAGGACCGAGATATCAAAGACGGGCCATACTTGGAACTCATGCCACACAACCAACACTTCCAAATGGACCAACATCTACAACAGTATCTTATGTAGATTATGTAGATTCTATACCTCCACAGAGAGAAGGAGCTTGCCTCAACCATAGATATTATAGACTAGGTTACTAGTCTATAATATCTACGCCTCAACCTGGATATATGAGAGCGTTAGCGTTGTCAAGCATACAAGGATGTACGGGGTTAAAATAACGACTTATGAATAATTAATATATTAGCGATTCTTTTCTATGTAGACTTGCGCCACACCACCTTCAGGTAGTGCTCTGTCTACTGAACTCTATATACTGGGCGGAAACAAGCTGCTTGCTAGTCCAACTTCTCTAAGTGGTCACAAACCCAAGGGAGGTAAGTCTTGTTGGTGTATGGCTTCTTATAAACAGAAGCGAGTGGTAGCTATTCATGCAACCGTGCAGGAGTCGCGGTTTGTGATATTTTACATGTACACAGCCAATCCTCTTGTTGAGCTCTTACGTAGCACAGAACAATGAACTTCAATTACGAGGTCAAAACGTTTCGATCCGAGGATCTTCATCAGTGGTCACTTTTTTCTCCAGCAGATTCAAAATAGGCTGATAGAAAAACATTAGCGAGGGCCTCGCTTAACAGATTACCGAAAAGGGAACTGAGTATCACAAATTTAATAAATTGCCCATTGTCGTCTACCCATTGTGTGTCTGCAGCCCCTTTAAACAATAGTTTTTGCAATTTTGAGCACTTTGGATGGTGGGGCAACACTAAATTTGAGCAAAGGTGGAGAGGGGATCTAGGCTCTATCACCAATGCAGACATGTACAAGTGCTGAACTACTATAGCTAGGCAGATAATAACATTACACTTACACCATAATTTGTCTATTTATGCCAGCATTTGTCAAAATGGGAAGCATATGCAGGTGCATTGATAAGGGGCTTGCTCAACTAATTGTCACTGCCTTTTCGGAGAACACTGAGTATCTGAGATCTGTTATTCCTCAACTGGGTCCAACATGCATGATAAAAGTGATTGATTTTATTTGGACTGTCAAAGTGACAAAGGAGCTGAAAGTGTCTATTGAGAATGTGAGATTTGTACTCACTGTGGAGGCCCAAAACCTGCTAATTCGAGTAAATATATTGGCGGAACCAATATCATTTACTAAAGAGGCTGCAAAAGCCGCAATGCAACAACTAACACAAGAAAGTTTAAAAATAGCTGCACAGGGAGCAGCTGAGCAAGCAATTACTAAAGCTGCCATGAAAGCAGCTGCTGAAGTTGCCAAGAAAGCAGCTGCTGAAGCTGCCAAAACAACTCTGAAAAGTACTGCTAAAACAGCATTTGGATGCGGTGCTCTTGTTGAGGGAGTTTTCTTGGGCTACAACCTCTTACAAGATTATAAGAAAAAAGAAAACGGGAAAATATCCCAGGAAGAATTTGGCGAACGTGCACAGCGTTACTCAGTTGGTGCAGCTGTTTCTCTTACTGGAAGTACAGCAGGTGCTGTAATAGGAACTGCTTTCTTGCCAGGAGTGGGTACATTTGTTGGAAGCATAGTTGGTGGCATAATTGGAGGAGTTGCTGGAGGATCTGTCAGTGGATCTTTTAACATGACTTACAACAAAAGAGCTATTGAGTAAACATGACTTACAAAATGGCTTTTGAATAAGTATTTAGTGTGTCTGTACAGATTGTAAGACAATATTTACTGTGTCTGGGCAAATTTCAATATGGCTGCATGTATCATTCATAGATGTGTTGTTGCTTCTCGTGTATATTCATTTATTTTCAATGAATTTGCCAACAACATGTGAAGGGAACATGGCACACAAAGAACATTCAGTAGTATTACAAGTGAGGGGCTAACCACAACATAACTGAACCTGGTGGTAGTCATTTGTGGCACTGAAGTACATATTGGATGGTACGTACACTGAGTTAAATAACTCATTTAGGCTATTGCCATTATATGGCCTTTGCTTTGCTTGTTCAGTGCTGACCGAGCTAAATGACAATGAAGGCTTCTCAAGTTTAAGATTGAGCCAGACCACTGACCTTTGTCCACTTTCTACCCTTTGTCACTTAGGAGGCTAAAGTTGAAGCTTTCGTCATTATACCCAGACTGCATAGAGTTCAACAACGAATCCTATAACCTGCATGAATTCGGTGCAATCATGTGATAAATGAATATTGCATTGGAAATTCTTGTACTCTGCAACCCCCTCCCCCAACTCCAGGAGTACATGAATGATTATCTGCTTCTCTGCATGCATGCATGTGTATGTATGCCATTTTTAAATATGGAAATTCATTGTCTGCTGAGTTAGCTCTTCAGCTACTGATTTGAAAACAAGTGTCCCATGTAGCATCCATGCTTCTGAGATAATGATGCGTACATGAACAGCAAAAAAATGAATATGTACAGATAAGGATCATTCCACGTCAAAACTGACACTCATGGATTTGGATGAAACTTAGTTCTTACATAGTGTCTGTTGAGACAGCATCCACCATCAATTTCAGCATTATATGCTGTATGGCTTTAGAGTTAGAACCAGCCAAAAAGTGAAGATTTTTTGCCAAATTTTGGCTTACTCCTTGGTACTTGACAAGACTTAAAAAACATTAAAAATGTAAATAGATGTAGGGATGGCATGCCAAAAAGTATGCAAACAAGGTATAGGGATAATGCATGAAAGCAAAGGTCAACATAATTATTGGCAAAGCCCCATCCTACATCTTTTTAACACTACAGCTGAGGGTCATACTAGCCTCATTCCCAGGCCACGTGGGAGGAGGAAATGGCCTGAGAACGAGGCTACAGCCATACTGCCAGTAAAGGTTGTGAACTCGTGGTACGTTTTAGGAAGACCCCCATGCACTGTCTAACTGTAGTGTGAAAAAGATGTAGGGATGGGGCTTTGCCAATATGTTGACCTTTGCTTTCATGCATTATCCCTACCTTGTTTGCATACTTTTTGGCATGCCATCCCTACATCTATTTACATTTTTAATGTTTTTTAAGTCTTGTTTCTGTACTTTTTTGATGTTAATCTCAGTTACAGTTACCCGGTAGACCTAGTGTAAGTCAAGTGTAACCACAACACCAGAAAGAACTTGAAACGGCGTTGATAGTTTAGTAGTGGTTCCAGGCATGTAATAACCTGATGAAGGGCCAACCACTCGCCGTACCAAACTTTGTGAAGCCAAATTCATGATTCAGTTGTCAATCACGACTGACCAGCTGCAGCACAGAAAACTATCATACTGACAACTGACCATCCTAGCTTTACAGTTCACTAAATCAATCAATCAATCAATCAAAATTTTTAATGTCACTTGCACAAAAGCAACAAGCCTAAACAGGCTTATGAGACAGTCTATAATACGAAAGGGATAAACTGGAAATTCTCGAACTATATGTGTACAACCAAAAATAATAACAGCATGGAATATGTTAGAACAAAGGGAAGTAGTGAAACAGCGCAGGTGAATTAAAAATGAGACAGTGTGATGTCAGGGTACCAAACGAAACACTTGGTGGTGAAAGATAGACAGGAGTCTTCCCCTGGCACCCCTCTCGGGATAACCAGGGGACAGACTACATGCAGGACGGACAAGCCTTGCCCTGGCACCCCTCTCGGGGTAACCCGGGGACAGACTACATGCAGGACGGACAAGCCTTCCCCTGGTACCCCTCTCGGGGTAACCCGGGGACAGACTACATGCAGGACGGACAAGCCTTCCCCTGGCACCCCTCTCGGGGTAACCCGGGGACAGACTACATGCAGGACGGACAAGCCTTCCCCTGGCACCCCTCTCGGGGTAACCAGGGGACAGACTACATGCAGGACGGACAAGCCTTCCCCTGGCACCCCTCTCGGGGTAACCCGGGGACAGACTACATGCAGGACGGACAAGCCTTCCCCTGGCACCCCTCTCGGGGTAACCCGGGGACAGACTACATGCAGGACGGACAAGCCTTCCCCTGGCACCCCTCTCGGGGTAACCCGGGGACAGACTACATGCAGGACGGACAAGCCTTCCCCTGGCACCCCTCTCGGGGTAACCCGGGGACAGACTACATGCAGGACGGACAAGCCTTCCCCTGGCACCCCTCTCGGGGTAACCCGGGGACAGACTACATGCAGGACGGACAAGCCTTCCCCTGGCACCCCTCTCGGGGTAACCCGGGGACAGACTACATGCAGGACGGACAAGCCTTCCCCTGGCACCCCTCTCGGGGTAACCAGGGGACAGACTACATGCAGGACGGACAAGCCTTCCCCTGGCACCCCTCTCGGGGTAACCCGGGGACAGACTACATGCAGGACGGACAAGCCTTCCCCTGGCACCCCTCTCGGGGTAACCCGGGGACAGACTACATGCAGGACGGACAAGCCTTCCCCTGGCACCCCTCTCGGGGTAACCCGGGGACAGACTACATGCAGGACGGACAAGCCTTCCCCTGGCACCCCTCTCGGGGTAACCCGGGGACAGACTACATGCAGGACGGACAAGCCTTCCCCTGGCACCCCTCTCGGGGTAACCAGGGGACAGACTACATGCAGGACGGACAAGCCTTCCCCTGGCACCCCTCTCGGGGTAACCCGGGGACAGACTACATGCAGGACGGACAAGCCTTCCCCTGGCACCCCTCTCGGGGTAACCCGGGGACAGACTACATGCAGGACGGACAAGCCTTCCCCTGGCACCCCTCTCGGGGTAACCAGGGGACAGACTACATGCAGGACGGACAAGCCTTCCCCTGGCACCCCTCTCGGGGTAACCCGGGGACAGACTACATGCAGGACGGACAAGCCTTCCCCTGGCACCCCTCTCGGGGTAACCCGGGGACAGACTACATGCAGGACGGACAAGCCTTCCCCTGGCACCCCTCTCGGGGTAACCCGGGGACAGACTACATGCAGGACGGACAAGCCTTCCCCTGGCACCCCTCTCGGGGTAACCAGGGGACAGACTACATGCAGGACGGACAAGCCTTCCCCTGGCACCCCTCTCGGGGTAACCCGGGGACAGACTACATGCAGGACGGACAAGCCTTCCCCTGGCACCCCTCTCGGGGTAACCAGGGGACAGACTACATGCAGGACGGACAAGCCTTCCCCTGGCACCCCTCTCGGGGTAACCCGGGGACAGACTACATGCAGGACGGACAAGCCTTCCCCTGGCACCCCTCTCGGGGTAACCAGGGGACAGACTACATGCTAAAGCTGTGAGTAGGCTATTTTAGTGTAGCTACAAGTAGGCAGCTGAATGCAGCGCCTTACCTACGTGATGTTCATAAGCCTTGCCCAATGCCGCGGGGGGAAAAGACCGTGCCAGCCATGCTACTGCCCGCTGCCGATTTCGCTTGTGACTAGTCTATCACCTTCCAGACTGTGTTAAAAGCACAACAACAAAGTAGCGATGTCAGAGTTTCCAAAAGTATGCAAATGCTCTTCTACCCAGGCCATTTCTCCACAAAGTCTTAATGTATTCACATCAAATTTAGTATAGAGGTTCCTTAGAGGCTTGGGTATATTTCCTTGCACAGCTTTGTTAAAAATATCCGCCTCGATCAGAACTGCACACAATTTTTTGTCACATCTCGCTACTTTTCTGCAAATTGTTGAAGTATTAAGACATTTTGTAATGCTGCTCACAGCTACTTTAATATTCAACAAAGCACAACCAGTTCTGTATACTAGAGTAGTTGCCCAATGGGATGGTACAGGTTTTTGATTGGAATCTTACTCCAACTTCCCCGGAAATGCAACTATTTATGGCCACAAAATGCCGTTTTTTAAGCATTTATCAAGCCTAGTGCAAGGATTATACTAGATATCTAAAATCCACAACCTTCATTGGACTGAATAGGTACAGACTATCTTTCACAGCGAGTTTCATTCTGATCGGGCTTACAGCGGCTTCCGGAAAGGTAGTGACCGGAATATTGCGCTAAAATGACGTAGAAAAAATTTCGTAAACCAGTTACATTTCGAAGACCGTACCGCTTGCTGTATTCACCCAATCCCATTGATATGGGTACCGTTGGAATCGCCATATTATGCTCTTTTCAAAAATAAAGGTTGTTGTTGTGATAAACGAATTTTGATTTTCACCCCGACATCGCTAAACAAAGAATGCATTTCTGTCAGTATTGAAAAACGTAGTCATCAGTGATTAGTTAGTACTGTTTTATTGTTTCAGATACGAACTTTATATTCTTTACAGTGTACAGTGTACATGTGTAGTTGTTTGCTTTGTTGTGGCAGGACCAGTACGAAAAACCACCCTGTGTTCTGTGGATACTGCATTCCTGCGTTAACAAAAATAAAATTTTATCTATCTATCTATCTATCTATCTATCTCGCTTCCAGACCAATGACCGTGGTCTTTGGTCTGGGAACGAGACTTCGTGTGCGCATGCGTACAAAATTAGAAAATGGCGTCCTAAGCAACGGACAGCAGCCTCAGTGTGTTGTGAATGGCTTTTGTTGACCAGGGTGAATTTGAAGCTATGAAGACGCTGAGTAGTCGTAGAGCTCCGCGCTGTGACAAGCATCCGTTTCGTGCTACAACAACGGTGAGTACTTAAACCGTTTTCGAGATATCATTCTTGAACATAGTGGGCTGAAGAAGAAGAATACGAAAAATGGCACTTTCGGTACCGCACACTTTTGCATTTAGCTGCCTTCCGCGTGGCTTTTGGCCACTTATGAGTCTTGCTGATCACAAAGGCACTCAAAGAGGAAACCTGGGCGCTTAAATAAGCTTTTGGTGTGCTTGTGGTGAAGTTATGCGGCTTTTGCTTAAGTATTGCATATATTGCGCGTCGGCGCCATCCCTACATAGAGAGTCTACCGACTCTCTGATATATATATATATATATAGAGATAGATAGATAGATAGATAGATAGATAGATATTTTAGCAGGATAGCAGGCAGTAGTGCACAGTAAAAACAAAATTGCTGTTTTTGCAAATCATTTGGTTATGTGACTGTCCTTCCTGTGCTAATTCAAAGAATGTGGTACTTGTAAAACATTTTGTGGGAGGATAGTATCAGCTCCCACTGCATTCATAGAATTTGATAGTCACGCAACTGTGGTAACCAAATACTTAGATAAAATAACAATTTTGTTTTTGCAGTGTCACAGTCAGTGGCGTAGGAACCGTAGCGGCCGTAGCGGCTTTGGCCGCTACACTTTTTAGGCCGCAAATTAATATTCATAACCTGCTAAAGCTAAAGCTAGCCTCGTTCCCTGGGAATGAGCCTAAGCTCAAGCAGCCTCTTCGTTGCACCAGTCTCATCTGCAGTTACATGCGTACATTTCCGCTTAAAGTACACTACAAAGCAATCAAAATCTTGGCAGTGAGATGGCTTGGTACGAGGCTAGTGCACATTTTCACAGAGACTACTACAAGCGACGAAAGCTGGGCGGTCTCCTGGGAACAACGACGAAGTCAGTATGCATAATCTTACTGTTTTCCAAATATTTTACTGGACGGTTGGGAAGGTCTGAAAGCTTATACCCTTGAAAAAAAGCTTTATTTTGCAGTCTAAAGGTGCACACTTTTAAAAAATTCGCCGCCGCGCTACGCGCGGCGAAATTATTTTACATTTTCGCGCGGTACAACATGGCCTCTACACTTCAAATTTGCTTCCTACGCCTATGAGTGTGGCTGTTATGGCCCCCAAAATGGCCTCAGAAGCAATCTCAGAGTATCTAATTTTAAACATTTATCAGAGGAAGCATGCCTCTCACCCCCTACCTGCCAGGTGCTTTCACACACTCTCGTTACTCAGCCCCCCATCTCCCTCCAGTCAGACGTGTCCTTCCTTCACCATTGAACTGTACTGCAATGAATTTGCTCGTCCCAGGGTACCGTATAGCGGGAAATTTTCGAGGGGTCCAATTTTCGCGGAAGGGCAATCTTCAAAGATTTCGCGGTCTAATTTTCGCGGATGGCCGTTCCAGAACTGCTCCGCCCACAATACCTGGTTGACTCCTGATTCGAAATGTGTCTATGGATAAATACCATCTATCCTCTGCTCCAATGCCAGAGCCCCAGTGGCTCAGTTGGTAAGAGCATCTGACTAGAATTCAGAAGACCCAGGTTCGAATCCTGGCTGGATCTCAATGTCTTTTTTCGCCATATGCTATTTTGCATAAGAGAAGTGGAGAACTATCGCGATCCGTTCGCTGTAGCAGTGGTAAGATCGGGAGTAATCGTCGGTATGTTCGATGTTTTTAAGACCAGGTGGGACTATCAGCTGCAGAGGTACCGGCGGCAGACGCTATTCTAAAGATCTTCCTCAAGGGGGATTAGAAGTACCTTGCGCGCTGACTCATAACTATGGCTGTGTTTACCATGGCACCGTTAGATCGCAGGGGCCACGTGGATCAGGAAGCTTGGTAGTATCGCTAGACGCCTTAAAATAACGTAACAGAGACATTCCTGTAGAAGTTCAACAACAACGAACTGGTGTGAAGTAGACCGGCTGATCGATCGAGCAGCGTGTAAATCACGATAGCCACGCCCCCTCTTAATCGCGCGCGAAAACTTGCGTATAGGTTTTTATTTTGCGGGTTTAATTTTCGTGGTTTGCCAATCAACCGCGAAAACCACGAAAATTGGACCCCTCGAAAATTTCCCGCTATACGGTATATAGGTACAAATGGCTTTATAGTCATGTGATCACAAGTGTGCCGTTGTTGTTTAGCTACAGTACCTGCGTTTGACTATCTTGACTACAAAGGCTTAGGAGAGACAAAATTGTAATTAACCCTCGGCGCGCATGCGCAGCGAGGGTTACGGTACTTGGTCTGTGTGTCTGCTCGTCACAGGGTATACAGGTACAAATGGCTTTATAGTCATGTGATCACAAGTGTGCCGTAGCTACAGTACCTGCGTTTGACTATCTTGACTACAAAGGCTTAGGAGAGACAAAATTGTAATTGCTACTGAACCCTCGGCGCGCATGCATAGCGAGGGTTCCGGTACTTGGTCTGTGTGTCTGTCTGTCTGTCTGTCTGTATGTCTGTTACTCAACATCTCACTTTATACGTGATTATTCGTACCACAAACGATACTAACCTTCTCAGTGGCGGATGAAGGTCGAAATTTTTAAGCGATTTTCTCTGAAAATGCTTCGTTGCGAAGCTAGAGTGTTTCCTGTTGGTACGGCTACATGATAAGTCGGCCATTTTTTACTCCGCGGAAAACGCGCATGCGTATGAATCTGGACCGTGTGGCTAGCGGCGATTTTGTTCTTGGGAGAGACGTTCTTTGCGAGTTCGATTATTGGCCATTGGCAGTATGTATGCCTCCAACAAAGGTATGCCCGCAGTGTACAGCTGCTGTACCTGTAAGACGGAAGACATGTGAACGCTGTGATCATGTCTTTCGATCCCGAAAAGCAGAGTGTAATTTGCGAGCGAAAGCTATGAAACGTATGAGATCAGTAGAATCAGATAGTGTGAAATCAGCTAGGAAAGCTAAAGATAAGTTGCACAAGGCCTGTGAAAGAGCGTCAGAAACTCGTGAGCGAACTTTGTATAGGCAGGAACAAAACAGAATGCGCATGGCAAGCATGAGAGACTCTGAAACCTTTGAGCAAACTGTGCAGAGGAAAGAGCGAGATAGAATGCACAAAGCATGAGATAGTTATTATTGCTAAGTCATAACTTAGTCACTGTGCTGTGTCATGTGTGTATAAATAGTAACAATGATGTATTCTGCTCTAAATATAATATAGATGTAATGACCACAATGCAATGTCATATTGCATAGCTGTGTTAATGTAGGTTGCATGATGTCAAATAACCGCAATGTACTGCACTGTGTTAATATTAGGCCCAAGTGCCTAGCTGTCAGAACAGATTCGAGGACAGACAGTTAGGAATGAATTAATATCAAAAAGCGTGCCATATCAACTTGAGAGCAAACGTCATGATACCCGAGACAGTGATCGATTCTAGTTAACACACAAGTACAATCACATGCACTGCTGCGCCGAGGGTTTGGCACTTCAGTGCCTTTCATTGTCACAGAAGTGGAAATTAGGTTGAGCTCTGAATGCCTGCTGTTTGTGCAAGTCCATAGCAAAAAGCATTGTTCAGAGCTTTAGCACGAGGAGCAGACAGGAATGCTATGTTGCCTATTGTGAGTTTAATTGCTGCTGTCCTAATTGTTATAATTTCACCACTCTGCATTACTGTGCTAGCTTCAGTGTGTGGACCTGTGTGGCCAGGGTCTTTCTCCCATGATGTGGGGTCCGGTACCTTACACAAACCACCTTCTACCTTTAGTGAGGAATGAAACTGGGGAATTAAACATGGTGGTTTGGCGGTTTTTGACCAAATTATATTCTCTCAACTATTTATTATTTAATGCCAATTGTGTGGGGTAGCTATCATTGTGCATCACTGTTAATAAAAACCCATGTATGTGTATGCCTAGTGACTTCTCCTTTTGGGAGGTAAATGTATTCATAATGTGCTATCGTTTCACCTTTGTTCCCACGCAGGTAATGGTCATACTGGCAGCAAGCAGTATCCTGAGTCAGTGGTGTCTGATAAACAGTTCCCTACCTCTCCCACACATGTCACCCCACTAACAGCTCCCCTCTCAAAGAGCACACCACTGGTATGTCAATGACATTAGTGACATCTCCAAACCTTACTGTTGGTGGTACTAATACCAACAAGAGAGGGTATAGCTAAGTTGATATTATAACCAACCTGCCCAAATATGCAGGTCAGTGATGAGAAGCTCCCATCTAGTAAGTAGTCCATTTTAGCAAAGACAGATAATATACACTGGAGTAGTGTTACCATAGTCGCATGAAAGAGAGCCGACTCACAAAAGAGTGAACACCCCCTACTTTTGGCCCAATTTCTTGTATAGGGTCAAAGTTTACTCGAAGGAGCACCCACCCTGGAGCAAGCTTGAGAAGCACAGCCTCAAGCGCTATGCGTTGAGATAAGAAACTTTGAGTACTTCACTGAAGGTTACTACAAGGCATCTTTGCATAGATGGACACGGCGAGCTACACCATGCTCACGGTGACATGGTACTGTTCAGAGTGTTGTGTCGTTAGGACTCGACTTTGAAGCCGCTGGTGGTTCCATTGTATGTTATTGCTTATCCAATTATTTGCTTTGAAGGCATTGAGTCACTTTAAACATGACAAGGGTGCTCCGTGGTTAAATGCAGAACACTCAAAAGAGCGCCACCCCCCTCTTTGGCAGACCTTATAAGGTGCTCCGCCCATGGGCGCTCTTTTGTGAGACTACAATAATGTTGGTTAGCTAAACTGAGATGGTGTACTCCATAGTAAGACTGTATACCTGGTACTCTGCTTTTTTTCCTCTGGCACTTGCACACATCTCTTCAGATAACCGACAGATACTCAGACAGTTTACCAAAACCAGCTATGAGCTATATGACAGATGTCTAAACACTGTTGCATGTGTTCTATCACCAGTAATCATCCTTCAGTAATGTAGTTAGGCCCGTCTTTAACTCAGCATGCATTGATCATTGTATACCAGTAACAACAATTTGATTGTGTGCTTCACTTTGTCATCTCACTCATCTGTACTGTACTGTGCTGCATGAAAATATAGTGCAAACTATAATGATTAGTCAGGCTAAAGTACTTCATTATCCCATTTCAGAGTTTTCTACTTGTTCCGAGTCTTTCATTTGCAAAATCAATGCGCCACTATTCATAAAATTATGGGATATCCAAAACTTGCAAACTTCTGTGAACATGTGCACTACATATATGATAAACTAAGCTATGTGTGGCAGTCCCGAAATAGAAATCGAATATTATTCCGTCGCGTATTTCGAGCGCATCACCAAGTTTGACGCACTGTAGCGCTGAGCTTCCACTAAGGGCGGGGCTCATACACGCTTCATAGACGCATCAGATATTCATGTGTTTACACGTCGTGTATGAGCCCTGCCCTTAGCGGAAGCTCAACGCTACAGCGCGTCAAACTTGGTGATGTGCTCGAAATATGCGACGGAATAATATTCGATTTCTATCTGGGACTGCCACATGTGGTTCCAAACAAGATTTGAGGCAACATATTTATCAAGCTAAGCACAGGATTTAACAACAAGCCAGCTCCCTCCCCCTCCCTCTGACACCCAGCCCGAGAAATCTCCTCCCTCTCACACCCAGCCCGAGAAATCTCCCCCTCCCTCTGACACCCAGCCTGAGAAAGCTCCTTCCACCAAGCCACATTCTCAACACCAAAGGGTAAGATATTACCGCAATTACTGTATTGTAATATAACAGGTGCTATCAATCAATTATTTGAGGGGTATAACTTACTTCTACCATGATATGGCTTCTTCTGTACACTTCTGTCATTACAAGTATAGCCTCAGCACAGGGGGATGTAAGTAACTTACAAATCTAACCACAAGCTTGTAAGTGATTTATGGTAGAAGTAATTATATTATACAGGAAAATGATTTTTGGGTGAAAGAATTGGATTTAATGTTTGGAGACAAGAGAGTCCTGGAGAGAGATGGTGCCATGCTTACAGACAAACACATATACGCGGCTCATAAATTGTTGCGCATACAATTTCCTCATCTCCAAGGCTGCCACAGTACTCTTCTTCTGCAGCTCAAGAAATTTCCCTCGGTGACCAGTGTCAAGTGTTCAGGTAATTGTAGAAACTTTATATGCACATGTAAAAGTTCAAGCTATTAAAGACATGTTTTCGTTTGTTTGTTTTTTATAGCTGTCCAGATCTTTTTTGTGGAAGAGCGACAGCACTGGATTACCACTGCCATGATTAATGGAGAAGTATACCTCTTTGACTGCCTGTTCAATGGCACTCTAACACCTAGTGCCGAGCTCCAGATTGCCCAACTCTACAAGCCACTTATTAGGTCGAATGGCTTACTCGTGTCAGTGGTGCCTATCCAGCAACAACAAGGGACTAACAACTGTGGGCTGTTCAGCATTGCAGCAGCATACCACGCAGCTGTCAGAAGTGACATTGGCTTACTAACATTTAATGAGAGTCGTCTGAGAGCACACCTCATCAAGTGCTTTGAGCAGAAGAAATTAACAAGATTTCCACAGAGTAAAAAACTTTGTGTTACTAGACCACCTTCACAAAACTTTGTTATTGTTGTGTACTGCCCATGCAAGAAACCTGACTCATTCCAGAACATGATCCAGTGTGACCAGTGTGGTGTCTGGTTTCACTATACATGTGCGAAAGTCGTAAAGCCCCCTGATGATGACTGGTTTTGTTCTAACTGTAAATAAGCATTGTTGTAATTTATGACATTGTGCACTCTGTTTTTTAAAGTATGCCACCCAAGTATAAAAAGGTTCTGTTTTTGTCTGCAAAGTGATTTTGTCAATTTTTGCATGTTTGGTGACCATTCTTATTACTGAGGGGATCCAAAATTTGCATATACATGTACTAGGATTTTTGTATAGGGTGACCATTCTCATGAGGTTTTAAGAACATACATAGAATATAAATTTTGCAGGGGGTGACCATTCTTATGAGGGGGTCCCCATTTTCCCATGTAAATCAGTAACCCGGGGTTCCCAATCTCATGGTAAAATGGTCACCCGGGTGACCAAAATTTTTAATTTCCCCGTGAGATTAGTCACCCGGGTGACCAAAATTTTAAAATTTCCCCGTGAGATTAGTCACCCGGGGTGCCTAAAAATGGGGGTCCCTAATCTCACATGACACCGGGTGCCCATTTTCACAGTAAATATGGGCACCCGGTGTGAAAATAGGCACCTCATCCAAACAGTGAATTTTGCCCCGTTTTAACAATGAGTAAGCTTACAGGCGTCCCTATGTAAAAATAGGCACCTCATGCAAACAGTGAATTTTGCCCGTTTTAACAATGAGTAAGCTTACAGGCGTCCCTATGTAAAAATAGGCACCTCATGCAAACAGTGGAATTTTGCCTGTGACTGCTATGTGAAAATAGGCATCTTATGCATTTGGTAAAACTTTACACGTAAATGTAGACATCTGGGTACCACTATATACTTACATAAAAGTAGGCTTCCTTAGGAAAGTTCCTAGCTAACTACAGAAACCCTGCTACTACCTTTAATATACTGGAATATACACAGTAATTGTACAAAAATGAAGTGAAAAGTTAGCAACAGATACATTAGAGCATAGATTGTAAACCTACGTAACCGGGATAGGAAACGTTTCGTTCACGCGTTAGGTCATCGTTTCACCGGAAGTTAACTTACACTTCCTGTTTGAGCGGTGGTGGAAGTTTACATGTCATGAGGCTTATCACAAGTCCTCTCCAGCATCGTCTCAAATGATAAGCGCTGGCTGGTGGAGCTGATGAGGCTGAGGTCCAATCACAAACACTGATGCAGAAAGGTGAGCCATGTGAATAAACCGAATGAGCAGCTGTCATTTGGGGGTAGGCTCTATTTAGAAACTAAGCCGCCAGTAAACAAAAAAAAAAAACTGAGTTAGCCAGTGAAATGTATTTATGAAGTGTTAGGCTTCCCACATTTTTTATAATACTGTCGCAATAGCCCCACTCTACCTTACTCAGGTTTCAAATTTTGGCCTACAGGTTGCCTACAGAGAGGATGACAAATTATGGCAAGTGCTTCCTTCAAAGAATTGCTGCACTAGCCATCTGCTTTGTGTGCCTAGTTTGACAAGCTATTAAAGTAGCTGCTCCACAACTGCCCCACATCCAGGAGTTCATCCACTATTTGGAAGATACATGCTTGATGGGAAAGTTCCCTTCACAGCGGTGGAAATTTGTATGCCAGAAAGACTCATTTAGAACATTATGGCTCCGAGCTGCCAGCAACAATCCTAACTACATGTGTTTGTTACTACTGTGTTGGTTCATCTTACCATACTACGTCAGCTGCACCCACCATCACAAGGAAATACTCTAACTTTGGACGAGGCTGTTTATGTTCCCTTGTCATACCACAATGAATACTTTCCCTGATGCAGTTGAAAGCTATACTCCAACAATAAGCCAGTTTCATGTAAGGACTAAGGTATGCAATAATTGCAATAATACATCCGGAGTCCAATCCCAGCGCCATTTTGTGCCCTTAAGTATGGCCATATATGGGATTTCCCGGGTTTTTTTATCGCGTCTAACTTCCGTATTCTACCATGTAATCCATTGTAGCGCATATTGTAAGAAAACTGAGTCTTTGTGCTATTGAACGGTGTAAAAACCAAGGCAATCGGACAAAAGATGATCGAGCTACGTGGTCAAGAATATGGACGGTATTTGACAAGAAAACTAGCGAATTCTTCGTTTTCTCAAGCTAGGTAAGCCGAGCAAGGTCTAGCAAAAGAGTTGGCTAAACGTTTTGTGCGTGGGGCTCAAGTTGAAAGTGGCATGGTGAGTCACATTGCTTAAAAGCTAACTTGACCAACGCTAAAATGACAACAAACCTCAGTGCGGGCGTTTGTGACTACTCGCGCCACTTTCCTCTCCTAGCCATACACGCACATCCACAACAACTGGTTTTTAAGCCTTTCTCGGCCTTACCTAGCCTGAGAAACGAAGAGAGCAGTAGAAGTTGCTAGTTTTCTTGTCCTGTACCGTCTGGGTTCGCGACAGGATAGCTCGCTCATCTTTTGTCCGATCGCTTTGGTTTTTACACCGTTGAATACTACGAAGACTCCATTTTCTTACGATATACACTATACAGTGCTACACAGCAAGAGAGTAGATTTTTTTGTAAACTTGCATGCAAAGTTCATTCCATCTATCTAACATAGAACCATGAGTTATAAGGCCTGTATTTATGTGAGCTATAGAGATCGCTGTTTATGACGTATTGATGACATTGACAATCATCCGTGACGTTTACGTATGCACGTGCGCTTGCACACGTGCTGTGCCGTGCATTGGTTAATGAAATTCATGACAAATAAATATTCACTTCAATGCGCGCTAAAATTATTATAGCTGTTCGGTAGCGCAAAGGTATCATGGAGTGTTTCTCGTCTTCGAGTTCGACCAGTTCTTCTCAGAACCAACCATCCGTTTCTTCTCAGGGCCAAGAGGCCGGTTCTTTTCAGAACCAACCCCCAAAGAGTTCAAGGAAGCGTGGCATTGCTGCTCTACTTGCTGATGTGACCAACCAGCCTGAAAGTTGCAACCAAAGACTTTGCAAGGAAGAGTCAATCTCCAAGGTATCTGCAGCCATTGTACTGAGAGTGGAAACTCACTAGTAGATCCATGCTTCTCGCCCTCGCACGGTACGGCCGGCCAGCCGGTTGACGGGTGTGTCTCGGCGATACGCAAATGGTTAGCACGTGCGCTTAGGTACGTCATTATTTCCACTCATTAACTCGATAAGCTGACCGGCGGATGTGTTTGCTTCCGGATTGAGCGAACACTGCAAGATTTCGTAGTGTCGTTCTTGAATATGATTTGTTAACTGGTAGAGAAGCGTAGGGTGAAATTTGCTGTCTTAACTCGGAATTTCATGCAAGATTCTTTGCCTAACGTAAATATGCTAATTTTCACCCTATTTTGGTTAATATCTCCATCCCTGTAAGTAGTTAAGGCTTCAAACTTGACACAGAGGTAGAGTCCGTTGGTACATTCCTGAAACATAAATAATGATTCTTAACTAGAATGCAAAGTCCAGAAGCTGTGCCTAACATAAAAATCGACAATTTTTATGCATTTATGCATGCAAAGACCACATCAAAGATCATTACAGCCCATAATTTCAGGTATATATATTCCCCCCCTTGACATAACTGAATATCAAATTAGAGTTCTGAACAAGCAAGTTTAGCCTGTATATGCTGCAGAAAGTACACCATACTCAAAATCTACTCTCTTGCTGTGTAGCACTGTAACTGATTACCTGGTAGAATGCGGACGTTAGACGTGATCAAAGAAACGGGAAAATCCCATATATGGCCATACTTAAGGGCCACAAAATGGCGCTTGGAAAGCCGCCGGATGTGACGTCACACACTCATCCCACGTTCCTTACATATTTTAGCTTACGTGAAACTGGCTTATTCATTACACGAACCTTTCCAATGAATGCTCAACACCTGAAAGAATGCCCAGAGAGTTTTGTCACAACTCAAAAATGCATCCATCATGACATAAAATTGAATTTTATTTTTGCCTTCCAGGCGTTATCATAGTGATATGGGTTGTTATTATTAACTTATATCTCATAAATGAATGAGGTAACGGTCAAAATAGTAGTGTCTTGCATTAAACCATGCCCTACTGAATGTTCAAAACCACTATGGGGTCAATGTTAATACCTGGTAGTCATTTATAGGTACACAAACTTTGCACATTATTTGTATGCACAAATCATACAAAAAGACCATATACCTATGAGTTTTTCACCAAAACTTTCAAATAAAACCGTCGTTGCAACGTAGCACACCCCCACCTCCACAGAACAAGCATTTATAAGTTGAGATAACGCAAGTAGGTGCTCCTAGAGGTACACAAAGAAACCGAAACACCAGTCCGGTCCAAAAATACAATTTTAACGCACACCTATTTAGCTCGCTGGGCAAAATTGTACCTCCACACATGCGTACAGAGTGCGTAGATCAATGATTCATACCTTGGTACTCTACAGATCCTCTTGTACATTTCAATGCTTGCTGTTCCCTTTGCCTGTGTCGAAGACTCAAACGACGCGCAACACGCAATGAGGCCAAAACCGAGACGATGATTCAGTCGGGCGTTAACTACGGCATAATGCAGGATCACGTGAGATGTTTCCTATCCCGGTTACGTAGGTTTACAATCTATGATTAGAGTCAGAGAGATAGATTGATCCACTTCAAAATAATGGCTATGATTCTCTTTCATGCTCTGTAAGCTCATCCAAGCCCCACAACTAATCTTGGAGCTGATGCAGCCGTTTTGTACTCCTGATCGATAGCGCAAAGTAGTTACAAATGGCAGCTATGAATGAGAATCTCCTAGCTATCACCACCTTGCCTGTCTGAGCGCGGCTCTTCTTCCATCTTCAATTTCTCGTACGAACTTTCAAGGTGTTTGATCTCTGCTACTTGAATTTGCCACTTTAGACTTGGCCATTCTGCACCTGATATGTTTTGACGTCTGCATGACTGTATGACACTGGTACGATGAAACCTTCCTTCACGCATGTAGAACTCGCACAGCTTGGTGCAACTCACAGGTAGTAGTGAGTGTAGCAGCGCTGCAATGGCCGACTACCAAAGGATTTTGAATCTACTCTTGGCTACTCTACACATCAAAGGGCAAGTGTGCCACTATGTCAGTATGTGTATACTGGCACAGCTAACTGTGCCAGTATCCCATTTGTTGGCATAGCGGTACCTTTGAACTTGTATGGTATCATGCAACAATTTGTTGTTATCAACTGTGAGAGGCATTTAATAGATGGTGATACCAAAAATCATGCCTGGGAATTCAGCATCTCACTTTGTTCCGTTTTTTTTTTTTTTGCGGTTCACAGACTGCCGCACCCCCTGTATAATTGAAGTGCAAATGAACCTGGAAAGGTCTGCATAACATTATATTGGAGCCTGCATCCCAGTTTGCAGTGTTTTGTGGCCGAAAATGTGATCCAAAGTAAAAGCACTGCAAGCTGCAACATAGGCTACAATCAATTTTGCACATGCAGTTTGCTGTATTAGCTTGGACTTATACTGTACAGAGTAAAGTCTGGTGTCTGTGTGTTTCATACGCCTGGGAACACAAACCTGAAGCTAACAGCAAGGCCGTAGGAAGCTATTTGAAGGTGGTGTGGCCAAAGTGTACATAGTATCTAGGGCATGCTCCCCCAGGAAAATTTTGTCAAATTAGACGCTAGGAAATCGCTTCTGGGGAAGATTTTAGGCTCTAAATCTCATATGTTCTGCAATTCTTAGCAAACCGAATTTCAATACCCGGTACTTGCTACATTGGTAGTACGTACTGCAAACGATGGAGACTGGACGGGGCTTGGGGAACGAGGCTAGTGATCGCGTATGAACTTAGTTGCGCGCACATGGCGCTGGCAGTACGGGCTTCGTCGCAGTAACGAATTGCCATGGAGTAAACTGAAAATCCTAACGCAACGTTGCCTTTTTGTCATTGAAATTTGTACCGATGATGGGGAGCCGTTTTTCGAGACGGCTCGGCATACAATAGTTCTTATACGTATGACTTCACGTGTATTCAAAGTGCGCACATGCAAGTTTAGTCTGCGAAGAAGTGGTCGGGCCAAAACCCGACCAGCCCGACCGCTTGCTACGGCCATGAACAGTGTAATCAACCATGAGTTTCATTAAGTTAAAACAAATCCATATTATTGACCTGCATGAATAATGTTGAATTTTTTCACCTAGCTGAGAGACTGGAAATTATCAAGCTGTATATAGCTCATACATTCCTGTTAGCAGTGTCATAGTGTATGTGAAAAGCTTCCACACTGATAATTTCCCTTCCATCTAACACAACTTTAAATTTGTAAAACTGTTCATTTTCATTATGCTGTATATATAATATTGAACTGCATGATATTACAGTTTAGAATTTTTATTTTTTCTCTGAAAACGTATGGCAGCATGTAAAAATTACCCCCCCCCCCCCCCCCCCTTTCACCTCCAAGTGCAGGAACAGTGTATTCTCCCTGCAGGAGACACGCAAGTATACGTATACTGCATGCACTTCAAAGCAAACACATGGAATAATACATAATTATGGCTTAGCTTCTATACACAAATTAGTATTTAGTAGACATCTTACATACAAGAATGACAGTATGCTTTGCGGGAGGAATTTCTACTCTAGCAACAAATGTGTGCTGTCAAAAAAACACTTATGTGGCCAATGAGGGGAAAGTAAAATGCCAACATTCATATAATTATGGAATTCTGTGCTTTCATTTGTAGCAGTAGCTAAAGGCATAGAAGAGTCATACCTTGCCACTAAGTGTTATGTGTATGGTGTGTTCCCATCATTTTTCATTTTTTATTTTATTTTTTTTTCTATAATGAAATTTATGTCACAAAAAAGGACAATGGCTACATAAATAGCAGTACTTGCTAATGTGGTATGTGAGCCTTAAATACAGAGATAGA
Organism: Agelas oroides; assembly: GCA_949130485.1. Taxonomy (NCBI): domain Eukaryota; kingdom Metazoa; phylum Porifera; class Demospongiae; order Agelasida; family Agelasidae; genus Agelas; species Agelas oroides. Next base: position 11,495,308 of record OX422183.1, on the reverse strand, counting down.
AGAAGTTTTAACACTGTCTGGTAAGTTATTCCACAAAGAGATATGGGACAAATGACGAATACAAATAATTAGTACGAGCAAATGGTCTAATATAATTAAGAATGCCATGACTACTGGAATATATGGGGTGTGATTTGTGTCAAATTTCACAGGCACAACTTGCCATCATGTAGGCACAGAATGCCAATATGAAGGCACAACATGCATACACAACATGAGGGCACAATATGCATACACAACATGATGGCACAACATGAGGATACAACATGAGGGCACAACATGAGGGCCAAAAAATCACAGGCATTACATGAGATGCAAGTGCAGTTGTGCAGGCCTGCCGACTTTCACACCCACACACACCTAGCCAATGCAGCATGCAGTGTACGTAGCTAAACCCAGTCTCAAGGTTTTAAGGTCTGGTGGTATTAAGTTAATTAATCAGTGATCAGGTGGGCTATCCACATTAATTAACCTAAGAGGAAATGGGTGTAACTCCAAGGGTTTAATACTTATCTGTGCAGAGGAGGTCCGACACAAGTGATGTCATAACGTTAACACATGATCCTGTAATTGCTAACCTGCTGCCCAGCCCTGCTGTGTTCATCGATTTCTGGACATCAGAAGCTCCTAGCTAGCCTGCTAGGTTTACTCGAATTTGGGGGTATTTTTGATCTGCTGCATGAAGTTGCCAATTTGGTTGTGAGCGATCACTGCCACATAAATGCTGTTTGGGGGTCACAAGAGTGTGCAATGTTACTTTTGACTGTTGAGATGCCTTCAGCACTGTCACAATGACAGTTTCTATAGTCCTTGGAATGTTGGTGCACCAGGCTACTCTTCAAAACCTAAGGCAACAAAGAAAACCTCCTCTGGGAGTTGTGAGTGAGTTGTACTATGCTAGAGACTGGAAAAAACACGAACCGAAAAGTCTTTGTTTTGGTAGATGTCATTGTCATAACATTCAACTTTAACACATGTTCCTGGTGAAAATACGACATGGTCACAGATCCTTTCATTTCCCATGACTTGTCAAGCCCTCTCCCACCCTCAGTAAAGGACAGTAACTCACAGCTCAGTGGATAAACAGGTGGGACATCCCAACAATTACTGTACTGCTGCACACCTCTTTGTGGAAGAGCACAGTCTTGCGTCACTTGCACAAGTCTTGTCACGGTCCCTAGCAGAGTAGAACTCTCTCACAGTCCCATTTAAAAAGTTTTGTTTGTTGTTAGTGCTCATTTTGGTCTTGGGCTTATACCTTTGTACCCCATCTTTATGTACTGATCAATGGAGAATTTCCCAGGGTAGTGACTATGAGAGAAATGCTAACACTGCTGAAGAGAAGAACACTCAAGCTTAACCATGGCATACCAACCACCTGATGCCTTCCAGTATCTCTGTCCCATTGTCCCATTTAAGTGCAAGCATCATATGAACCTAAAGTCACAACAGCACACAGTTGTATCAGCTGTTTATGCACATCAGCAGTTACTTACCCTCCTGTGTTCCTAATCACTTTGGAACCAGTTACCTGAACATGTTTACCACTGTCTTTCCCTGTCAACTTTTGAAACCTTATTGAGGAGTCTGTTTGAATCTCTACATATAGACTCTATATTTGGGTTGTACTAACTCGACACTATTCATACATCCAGTGCATGCACTCTGTTTTTCAGCCACTCCATGGATCATTCACTTCCTTCCAACTGATAGCAGCAGGCCACAGCATGTTTCAAACTTTGAATGGTTTTGTGCCCTCATGTTGTGTCCTCATGTTGTGCCCTCATATTGTGCATGCATATTGTGCCCTCATGTTGTGCATGCAATATTGTGCCCTCATGTTGTGTATGCATGTTATGCCCTCATGTTGTGCCCTCATGTTGTGCATGCATATTGTGCCCTCATGTTTGCACTTTGTGCCTGCACGTTGGCAAGTTGTGCCTGCACACTGTGCCTGTGAAATTTGACACAAATCACACCCCATAGGAATAGGGGAAATAATTTTGTACAAAGTAACCGGTGGGAAAATCTAAAGTGCCGTTAATGATATTGTACATTGTAGTTAGTTTTAAAAACTTGCGACGTTGTGACAAAAAAGTGAGTTCCAACTGTTGCAACATACTTTCATAGTCCATATCCCATCGTTTTAAACAAACTTTACAGGCAAATTTTTGTACTGATTCTAGTGCTTGAGTGCCTTTGTCTGTATAAGGGTCCCATAACTGACACACATATTCTAGGTGTGGACGTTTACAAGTAAGGTAGATGTGAAGCAGTGTGCTTGTGTCAGCCCAGGTGTAAAACTGCCTGTATAACATTCCAACAAGTTTCCTGGCTTTGCTGCATATGTGATTGATATGGTCTGCCCAGGATAATTTTGAAGTCACTAGAACACCCAGGTAACGATAGCTGTCAGTGGAGTAGGAACCAATTTTGGATTGGGGGGGGCCAAGGTGTATTGGGAGGGGTGGGGTTAGGGTTATATAATAATCAGCATGATATAGTATATTATATACTATAACATGGAGCCTGATTATTGGGGGGGCCAGGCCCCCCCTGTTGGATTATTGGGGGGGCCAGTGGCCCCCCCGGCCCCCCTGGTTCCTACTCCACTGGCTGTCAACCCGTTCCAGAACATTCCTACCAATGAATAATCTAGTAGGTGGTAGATGGGGTTGCCTCCTAGATGCAATTAGGTATTTGCATTTTGAGGGATTAAGTGACATTTGCTAATGCATTCCTGGATTGCATCTATATCTCTCTGCAGATCAACATAGTTGTCAGGATGGTTGATCGGCTTGCTAAGAAGAATGTCGTCTGCATACATTGATATCCTTGATCCCTCAGATAGTGGCACCAAGGACACACAATTGATGTACACAAGGAATAACAACGGACCTAAAACCGATCCTTGTGGTACCCCGGACAATACTGGACTGACATTAGAGGTTGCACCATCTACAACAACGCGCTGCTGTCTATCACTCAGATATGATGTCAACCACTGAAGGACATGCTGCTCCAGACCGATATCTTTTAATTTTTGCAAAAGAGGGAGGTGAGACACACTGTCAAAAGCCTTCCTCAGGTCAAAAAATGTGAGAGCAACATCAGCGCCATGCTCCAAGAGCTGAAGGATTTATAATTCAATAAATACAAGACTACAACTATGATAACAAAATCTATTAGCTACACATGTAAATTGCAATCACTACAGACAAAGTAAATAACATGTTTACTCCATAGCTCTTTTTTTGTAAGTCATCTTAAAAGATCCACTGACAGATCCTCCGGCAACTCCTCCAATTATGCCACCAACTATGCTTCCAACAATTGCACCCACTCCTGGCGAGAGAGCAGTTCCTATTACAGCACCTGCTGTACTTCCAGTAAGAGAAACAGCTGCACCAACTGAGTAACGCTGCGCACATTCGCCAAATTCTTCATGGGATATTTCTCCAGTTTTCTTTCTTTTATAATTTTGTAAAAGGTTGTAGGCCCAATAAACTCCCTCAACAAGTGCACCACATCCAAATGCTGTTTTAGCAGTACTTGTCAGTGTTGTTTTGGCAGCTACTTTAAAACTTTCTTGTGTTACTAGCTGGGCTGCTGCTTTTACAATCTCTTTAGTAAATAACAGTGGGTCTCCTGATATATCTACTTTAATCAGCAAGTCTCTGGCTTTTACAGTGAGTTGAAATGTCACTTTCTTTATGCAGAAAGTCAGTTCTATATTCATCTCTTGTACAGTGCCAATAAAATCAGTCACTTTTATCATACATGCCCGACCCAGTTGTGGAATAACAGTTCTCAGATACTGAATGTTCTTTCTAAAAGCAGTGACAATTAGTTGAGCCACCGACCTGTCTATGATTATACTTTCCATTGCGACAAATCTGCTGGAAAAAAAAAGACAAATGTCGAAATGGTAAATGTCTCTGCCATAGTTAGAGTAGTCAAATACTTAAATTGATCTTAACCCTCCCCCCCAGCCACACACACTCACACACACACACACACACACACACACACACACACACACACACACACACACACACACATATACACACCCTTCTCCACCTACTGCAACTCGCTCATGTTAAGTGTTGATCTGCCCGCCCCAGAAGCGCTCAAAATTGCTATCTTAACTAGGACTACGCATGCGTATGATGCCTTGCGCCGCTCCAAGCGCCATGCGTGGATGGGGCGCGCGGCGCAAGTGTCAGGCGTTGCTCGTTTAGTGGGAGTCCAAAGAACAGTACAAAACAACGGTAACGTGAAGAGTGAGCCTAAATACCTGGCTTGTGAACAATCTCCAATACGTGCTTTCTACTTTTGAACTGTTTCTTGTTCTTCTGTCGCTCTCTTGGCTTCTACGGTGGGCTGACTTCTTTGTTTTTGTTTCTTTCTCGGAGTCGCCGCGAAAGCAGTTCTGCCCTTTACCGCGGATTTCAGTCCCGTGTGTTTTTACGGCTACTACGTTCTGCAGGGGAAGACTGACGCAAACGCACGACGTGGATTATGCTGAGATTTGGTAACTAACTCTACGTGAGTCCTCCCTTGAAGAAGGGTTTCTGCGAAAACCCACGGATTAGCTACTCACGTTGTCAAACGGAACTGCAATCTGATTGCAGGAAAATTTAGTTTGCAGATTGCAAAAAAAATATGGCTTTATCTGGTGCGATACGTAGATGAAACCATATTCCGCCTCTACATATCTGTGTACGTAACTATATACCTTCGTAACTTTCCTGCTAGAGTACTCCAGAGCAAGCCAGCTAACTTTTAAAAATCCACATTGACAACTTCCTGAACTCCAAAACAGTGTGACATGCTTATCACTTACTGTTTTAAGCAAAAAGGAAGTGATTTAAAGAAAGTCATTTGGCAGTGTCTATTGACACCGACTTCCGGAGTCGGTGTCAATATACACGGCCAAGTCATTTTTCTCGATATATGGCAACCATTTAAGTACATGGCCACTTTTAGGGATGTTGGGAAGATTTTTTTTGGAGGATTGGAAAGGAGGGTTGAAATTTGCTATGTAGCATTATTAGAACATTGCCCACACACTGGGCAAATGTTTTTAAGATGTAAACAGTTTTACATCTCTGAAACAGGCGTTTCGATGAATATTTAGTTCAGGGCCATAGCCGCCAGTCCGGTTAGTCCTGTTTCAACCGGCCCCTTTTTCCCTCACACGTGGCTTGCTCGGCAACGCCATTGCTCGGCGTACGCCCACGCAAGGCCCCCAAGCACACAGGTGACATGTTGAACCTTGGGAGATGGCTGCGAACAGTGCGAAAAAACTCTTCCGAGTCTTCCTTCCCAACAACTTTCCGTCCTTCCAAGCGAACGATTATAATCCCGCAAGCCTCATCTGCGTAGGGTGTGGTTTGCGAGATTAGGGAACGTTCGGAAAGCCGAAACCAGTGCTGTACGACGCAATGTGCAGAAAGGGTATACATTCATACATGTGAAGCTCTATCGTCTGGCCTCTGAGAAGCATCGTATTGGCCCAAACATGGTCTCAGAAGCAATCCCATAGCCTCTAAATTCCAAAAATTGTGACCCACCTAGCTGTAGGGTGCTTACGCACGCACTAAGAACCCCACCACTCCAAACCTGGGGAGACTATAAACACTGGACCCGAGGACCGGGGACCCAAGGACCAGGGACCCAACGATCTAGCTCTGTTGCACTTGGCTTTTATGACAGAAATGCAACTTGCGTCAATGTTCTAAGCTCAAACGTACGGCTGTATCGTCGTGGGTCACAGAATCCGCATTGTTATACACACAGTAGACGCTCTTCTCACCAGATTGTGCTATTTCACACTATCTGCTACCTTTCTTTATCTCTTCTTCACTCTGCAAACCCAAGAATACCGTAAAAGCTTTAATTAAGGCCCGGTTAAAAAATGATCCGCACGATCCGGTAGTCTCCTTTATTGCATGTAGTCTGTCCCCGGGTTACCCCGAGAGGGGTGCCAGGGGAAGGCTTGTCCGTCCTGCATGTAGTCTGTCCCCGGGTTACTCCGAGAGGGGTGCCAGGGGAAGGCTTGTCCGTCCTGCATGTAGTCTGTCCCCTGGTTACCCCGAGAGGGGTGCCAGGGGAAGGCTTGTCCGTCCTGCATGTAGTCTGTCCCCGGGTTACCCCGAGAGGGGTGCCAGGGGAAGGCTTGTCCGTCCTGCATGTAGTCTGTCCCCTGGTTACCCCGAGAGGGGTGCCAGGGGAAGGCTTGTCCGTCCTGCATGTAGTCTGTCCCCTGGTTACCCCGAGAGGTGTGCCAGGGGAAGACTCCTGCCTGTCTTTCACCACCAAGTGTTTCGTTTGTTTTCTGGGACCCTGTCTCATTTTTAATTCACCTGCGCTGTTTCACTACTTTGCCTTTGTTCCTAACATATTCCATGCTGTTATTATTTATATATATGAACTTCATTCTTTCTAAATTTCGGGTTCTACACATATAGTTCGAGAATTTTCAGTTTATCCCTTTCGTATTATGTGTCCAAACGCAAAATTGCGTAGCGGTCACAACCACAGTCGAAATTTTGATCAATAGTCTTACAATACACATCAAATTGAAGCGCTTTGGTTCCTCTTTCCAGTTCTGCTGGTAAAAACGTGCGTTTCAAAATTTCTTGCCTGTATTTTCGTTTTAACCGCTTTTTATTTAAAAATGGTACGTAGCATTTAACTTTGGAAACCGATATCTTGAGGTAAAATGAAGGTAATCCAGGCAATATGCATATTTTTCTGTTGCTCTAAGACTGCTCTTTAAGCCAGTAATTCCGAATTTTCTGTATTGTAATTTATTTGTTTGGATTCGCTAATAAGTGCAAATTTGCGTAACTTTTTTTGAGAACGCAACCACAGTCGAAATTTTGATCAATAGCCTCACAACACACGTCAAATTGAAGCGTTTTGGTTCCTCTTTCGGATTCTACTGGTAAGAACGTCCATTTGAAAAATTCTTGCCTGTATTTTTATTTTTAGTCAATGAGTACGACGGCGTTTAACTTCGGAAAGCCATATCTTGAGGTAAAATGAAGGTAATCCAGGCAATATGAACATTTTTCAGTTACTCTAAGGCTGCTCTTTAAGCCAGTAATTCTATCTTTTGTGTAATGCAAAATTTTATTTTTTGTTTGAACACGCTAATTATAGACTGTCTCATAAGCCTGTTTAGGCTGGTTGCTTTTGTGCAAGTGACATTAAAAATTTTGATTGATTGATTGACTGCAAGACTACAAGCGTACTGGTAACTGCACTGAGGTCCAAGGGTCAAAGGTCAAATGCAATAGTTGCGAGACTCTCTCGCTTTGTGTGTGTGCAAGCCTGCATGGCTTTGCAAAACTGACAGTAGACTACTCTGAGGATCAAAGAAGTCAGAGAATAGCGTTATCTGCTATAAACAACGCCTTCGGTTTGCAGCTGTGAGTTAGGCACGTAGCATTGGCACTGATAGTAGTTGTATTTTAATTGCTACAGTGCAACACAGCCCTCAAGATTCTGAGTCCTCGGCCCAGGTCCTCGGGTCCCGGGTCCAGTGTTTATAGTCTCCCCCAAACCTGATGGCTACGGTTCTGTTTACCACACTGATTAGGTTTCAGTTTCTTAATGATTTAATTGGAATAGTTGAACCCGTAAGGGCCATCACAGTACATGTACATGGCAGATTTTTAAGTGACATACTTATACAACTGTGTGATATGATAAATAAATAAATACAGCTACCATGACATGTAGTTTATTAGTGTCAGTTCACTGAGAGAGAAAAAGAGGAGGGGGCACCGGTACCCAGGTAATCAGGGGGAGTAAGAGCTAGTTAACCCAACCTAACAACACCTTACGCCTCTGCCACCATGTCACCATCTCTTTCATTATGCACCTGTCTATGTCATCCATCACCTCCCTATTCACATCTACCCTTCTCCCTAGCAGTAAACTCACTCGACTATCATCATCACCTTCTTCATATCCCTTCACCCACTCCTCTGCTCCCACAATTCCCTTGATCCTTTCCAGAAGCCGACATCTATCCTGGTCAAACTCCTCACACTCCAATACAAAATGCTTAACATCTTCCACCTTCCCTCCATTACACAGCACACATCTGTCCTCTTCCACCATCCCGCATCTCTTTTTATCTTCAAACAACCCTGCAGACCCTGACCTCAACCGGAACTTCAACCGTACTGCCACATGTCCCTCCCATGAACCTACATATTTCTCTGGCCCATACTCTTCTTTAACCTTCTTATACCATTTCAAGCTACTTTTCCTGTCCACCTCTTCTTGCCAATCTTCCGAGTTCTGTTTTTCTATTTTCCTCTTCCAGGCTGCTGCTGCACCCTGACTCTTCCTCTTCGGCTTCCTCCAAGCCATACTTTCTTAGCAACATCTCATATTCTTCCCTCCAGCCTACTCCACCTGACTCTTTCAATTTTTCTACTATCAGCTTCACCAACCTCTCTTCGCCTAGCTCCCAGAATCTCCGCCCATACAACATCTTCTTCTCCTCTCTTCTTTCTTCTAACTTTCTCCATCCCATCTCCCCACGGATTGCCTCCCCTGCCACTGTTCTACTAGCTCCCAACAGTTTTCTTCCCAACCTATCCTGTACAGCCTTCTTAATTATTAACCCTTTAAACCCTATAGTATACAACGTCACACTGCGCACTGCGCAGAAAAGATTGTCTCTGCACGCTTGCACACAGGTTCTGCATCAGCAGAAAGAGTGGGACAGGGGGAGGTAGGTGGGGTCACCCGCACGTTGCTGTGCACATGGCAGCTGCTAGGCTTGGCTGTAAAAATGGCATGATTGGCACCCGGTAGGCCAATTCTCACCCTGATTGCATGAACAGGCTCAGGAAACACTACTCTCACCTTTTAGGGGTTCATTTCTGGCAGGGAAGGTACTTTGGGCTCTGAGCTGGTGCTTGACAACCGAGTGCTGACCACTGCATGCTCGTTAATGAGTGGGCGTGGTCAAGGTCATGAGTCTGCTTATTAAGCCTAAAATTGCACTTGCGTTCAGTTTTGGTGTGAGACCTCAGACAGAAATGAAGATATGGTCAGTTAAAGGCATGTGCATGCTAAAAGTCGCCTCAAGTGCTAAAAAATTTAGGTGTTAAAGGGCTAATTAGTTAATATTACTTGGACATTGGCTTCAACTTTAACCCCTAAGTGACAAAAGGCAGTTCAAGAAGTGACAAAGGTCAGAAATGATGTCTAAACTGTTAGTAAGGTTGTACCCACTTTTCCATTAGCTGTTTGCTAGTTTGAGAACCCTTCATTATCATTACTTCTGGGAGAGCACTAAGGAAGAAAACAGACAGAACCAAGAGTAGTCTGAAGATCCTTATTCTGCTACATCTCCCTCTTCCAGCACAATCCAGCTTACTGTGACCACACCCCAACCAAGCTGGATCAGCCACTGATCTGAGTGTGAAGATGTGATATTTCATATTATATAGACCTTGACTTGGTACTGGTGCAAACCCTGGACTCTGGACTGGACCCTGGACTGGACCAGTGTTGTTTAAGTTAATCAGAACTAAAACTGAAACCTATTTTAGTAACCTTCAAACAACATTAGTTAACTAAACTATAACAAGGAAAGTACATCTTGACTTACTATAACCATACCCAAATTTAATTGGCAACAAAAATCTTAGTAATAGTTTTGGTTTTAGTTTTAGTGAAGGTCAAGGTTTAGCAGTCATGCTTCTGTGTAGCTACATGTGTCCTAGCATGTTCTGATGAGTTTCCTGGCTGCTAAATTGAATCTGAAAAGATTACAGATGCTGCTCCCATTCCTTCATCTTAATGGTCAAATCCTTCCAGTAGTCAGCTTCGTATTGTGCTGTGTTAACGTCATTGTATACTATAACTACAATCGTAACTATAATTGGTGTTTGTATTCCACCACTGTAACCAAACTAAACCAAATTAGTAGCAGACTCGAAAAACTAACTACAACTAAACTAAAAGCATAAATCTTTTACTAAAACAACACTGGACTGGACTATGGACTGATTTTGAACTGAGTTTTGGACCATGTGGAACTCGATTGCTGTCCGGATGTAGTTTTAGGAGATGACTCTATTTGGGGTATCCAACTTTCAACAGCCATTGTTGAAAGTCCAATCCATTGAATAGTGACTATAACTTTGAATGAGAAGGTTACTTTATTCATGAACACTAAATTACTGCTATGTACGTAGTTATAGTGTGCCTATAACAATATTTATATGCGTGAAGTACAAGGGTGCACAGCGCCCAAGTCTCCAGTGCTTATGAAGCAGTTACATCCTGAAGGGGCATCATTTAAGACACGTACATTACTAGATAGTTGCAGAGTTAGAGAAGTGACTTTTCATGTTCCGAATCAACGCTGACAAACTGAAATGCAGCTAGCCACTGAAGCTTGTTGTTACACAGTTACATGTGCTAGTCACAGTTAATCTGCAGTCAGTCAATCGTGTCAAATGTTACTCACTCATTTTCCCCGTCGTCTTATTCTTCTTCTTCTTCCTGACTGCAATGATCACTATCACCACTAAGATTATTATCACCACCAGCAACAATCCTCCCACCACACCAGCAATGATGCCATAGAGTGCACGTGCTGAAGAGGAAATGGAGAAAGAGTTTTTAGTGAAAAAAAGCATGTAAAGCAGCAGACATACATATTTACATAATAAGGCATATGTCACTATCAGATGCAGTGGGTATGAGTCCCTCCCTTATTAATGAAGCTTTCAACGATCAAGTATGTAACAGTTTTTCTTCGGAACTGTGACAAGAAATTATTTGTGGAGTACAAAGTGGTTGCCCCAATGTATTGATTTTTCCAGCTGGTTATTTACCGCACTAGGGGGGCAGGTGGTGAGTATACCAGGTGTGGACAAAAGTACACATGTAGATATTCTGTCAGTTCCTAGTACTATTCTACAGTGTAATAGACAGTGCTTGAGAGATCAATCTCAACTTTAAGTGTCATTAACCAAACTGTAACATCTGTGCAAGCATAGGAATGAGGCTATATTTTGTAACCAAGTCCGTCACTTGAATATAAGCACCTAGATTTTAACCGTTTCCCAGGCAAGCATCAATACTGATTCTACTTACTAATAGTAGAAATACACAGGCTGTCTGCTAGCAAGGGCCCATTTAGTTCATTCAATGTCTCATCAGCTGAAATATTCAAGGTGTTTGGTGACCCATTAGAGTATTCAGTGATGTTGACGAGGAAGAAGTGGATGGGGCTTGACCCAAAAGAAAGAGAAGGTCAATGTTCGGATGGTGGTGGCATTGATGATTGTTGTTGTTGGCTTGCTGGGAGGTCCTGAAAAAGGGGAAATAGAGTTCTCAAACTTAAAAAAGCTAATGGAAAGTGATTACAACCTCACTCACTGACAGTTTAGACTTAATCTCTGACCTTTGTCACCTTCTGAGCTGCCTTTTGTCACTTAGGGGTTAAAGTTATGCCATGCAATAGTAATATTCTCCTGACTGCAATGAAAGATTTCACCATGAATACTGCTTTTATGGTCCATCCGTTGTTTGTGCAATCATGTGACAAATGAATAATATATTGGACATGCAATAACACAAGTATGAATATTAATATCACACAGAATTGCATCCCCCACAGACTGTGACTAGTTATCTGTTTCTTTGTATACCATGCAGAATTCATGTGTGCAAATTCATTGCATAGTGGGCTGGACATTTGTTTACTGCTGACTTGCAGAGATTCAACACAACATTATGATTAGATATATATAGATATGCACATTTCTCTACTATGATTATAGATATTAGTTATGCACATAGAGTGGGAAAGTGAACAATGCTAGTATAAAAGCTTACTTCTTGATAAATTGGAACTACAATAGTCCAAGACAAGAAATGCTTGTCAACCATGATCAATGAGGTGACATCACAGAGTAGAGGACCTGAGTAACCATATATGTACAACTGCCCAGTCAACCCCACCCTCCTCCAGAAGAACAAGCATAATATTTTTTGCATGCTGCAACTTCACACTTACTGTTGAGTACACCAACTGTCCAGCATGTGGCAACATAGCCTCGTACCCAGGCTGCCTGGGTACGAGACTAGTGGCAACACTTCTTAAAAGTGGCTGAGACGTATACTGGTATCCCACTTAATCAGTGCTACATACAAGAACATTGTTTAGCTTTTCTGTCAATGTGACGTGTTATTGCTGATCTGTATCAATGTCATCACATGCCTGTATAGTATATTACATTTTCAGGCAGAACATACTAAAGGATTTACTCGTACTTGTATAAGTACATAGTCCCCTAATACCCCCTCGTAGATATCCAATGGTTTGAGGTTGAAGGGTTCATTGGTAACTGAATTCATGTGAAATATGATCCTCAGGTGATACTATTTATAAGACAGGCACAATTTATGGGATACAACAGTATGAGTTTCTGTTGCCGTGGTGACTGGACAGGATATATCCTCAGCTCATACCATAACAATTGAGGTTGTGAATATTTTACATACAATCAGCAGTTGTCTATGTAAGACAGTTGCTATACACTTCTACAGTAACTATGATACTGATGTTGATGTGATGATAGCTGTTTTCCACCCGTGCCTTAATACACCTGAGGATAGCTGCTTTTACTGTTGCCTGCACACATGTTTCAGGGTTCTGTAACTGTAGAACTTAGACATTAGAATTTAACACTCAGGATAAAACTGTTACAACTATCAAGTTTTGGATATATTCAATTGTAATTCATAAACATGAACAATAGAGAGGTACGGTTAAGTATAGTAGTGCACATGTTGACAGACTGAAGTTTGCAAGTTTTGGATATCCCATAATATTCATAGAAACAAGGTAGCTGGCTTGTTATTAAATCCAGTGCTTAGTTTGATAAATAGTGGACATGTTGCCTCAAAACTTGTTCAGAACCACATAGCTTAGTTTATCGTGTATGTAGTGCACATGTTGACAGAAGTTTGCAAATGTTGGATATCCCATAATTTTATGAATAGTGGCACATTGATGTACCACATAGCCCGCACAGTCCAGGTAAAGTATAGTAGTGCACATGTCGACAGACTGAAGTTTGCAAGTTTTGGATATCCTATAATATTTCGTAGAAACAAGGTAGCTTGTTATTAAATCCAGTGCTTAGTTTGATAAACTTGTTCCGACCACAGTTTGTCGTGTATGTAGTGTTCACAGAAGTTTGCAAGTTTTGGACATCCCATAATTTTATGAATAGTGGCACAATGATTTTGCAAGTGAAAGACTCAGAACAAGTAGAAAACTCTGAAATGGGATAATGAAGTACTTTAGCCTGACTAATCATTATAGTTTGCACTGATATTTTCATGCAGCACAGTACAGTACAGATGGCAAAGTGAAGCACACAATCAAATTGTTGTTACTAATGTACAAAGATCAATACACGCTGAGTTAAAAGATGGGCCTAACTACATTACTGAAGGATGATAGCACACATGCAACAGTGTTTAGACATCTGTCATGTAGCTCATAGCTGGTTTTGGTAGACTGTCTGAGTATCTGTCAGTTATCTGAAAAGATGTGTGCAAGTGCCAGAGGAAAAAGGCAGAGTACCAAGTATACAGTGGAGTATACCATCTCAGTTTAGCTAACCAACATTATTGTTTGGTCCAGACAAGAAGAAATCTGACAAAAACAAATACTGTAGTCTCACAAAAGAGCACCTTATACAAGTCTGCCAAAGACGGGGGTGGGTGCTCTTTCGAGTGTTTACGCATTTAACCACGGAGTGCCCTTGTCATGTTTAAAGTGACTCAATGCCCTCAAAGCAAATAATTGGACAAGCCATAACATACAACGGTATTAGTACCACCAATAGTAAGGTTTGGAGAAGTCACTAACATCATTGACTCAGGGTCAAAATTTGATACGGCAGTGAAGCAGCTATAATGAGAAAACACCAAGTGTTATCCCTGGTTTGTTGGGGGCTTGATTCAACTTTGCTTTGCAGTTCCATTCGGTGTACGGCGCAGAAATCACATGCAGTAGCCTAAAATGGCTTCAAAACTGACCTGAGAGGCTCTCAAATTCAGGAATGCGTGTACCCTCAGAACATCCTGAGATATTGTGTGCTTCACTAAGAAGCTCTGACAAATTCTGTGTGCCCTTGTTGTTCCCCACGTATCTTCTGGATCCCGTCTACACCACTGCTGCCATGCAAGTTAACAAAATAGGAGTGACCATTTCTGCTAACTCACCAGTGGTGTGCTCTTTGAGAGGGGAGCTCTTAGTGGGGTGACATGTATGGGAGAGGTAGGAAACTGTTTATCAGACACCACTGACTCAGGATACTGTTTGCTGCCAGTATGACCATTGCCTGTGTGGAAACAAAGGTGAAATGATGGCACATTATGAATACATTTACAGGCCCGTAGGCAGAGGGGTTCGAGGGGGTTCACTCGAATCTCCCCTTTTAGCTTCCAAAAGATTCTATACACCGCCTAGTTATACATTATGCCCTACCATTCTTAAGCCGTCCACTGAGAGTCACCACCGTCCAAACAAGTTTGGCTGTGCAACTTGCTTGTTGCTAAGGACCAGTGGGTGAACCCGGAATGCATTTACGCCACTGCAATATAGTTGCGTAATTAAACCGCCGTTTCAGGTGCTTGAGAGTTTGTCCTTCTAGTGAGTTTCTGCCAAGAAAGAAGCGGAAGCTGAACGCCTAGACCATTTGTCACTCCACCTGCTGTTCTTCTCACTACATTTTGTTTGATGTCAGCTGGCTTAGTAACGTCCATACATGGATATGATATACAGCCAAAAAGTGGATGCAGTACTCTGCAGACCACGTAGCTACTACAGCTCTGCTTCTGTCCCAAAATGGCCTCAGAAGCAATCTCAGAGCATCTATGTTTCAAAATTTTCTGAGGGAGCATGCCACCCGATAACTACTGATTCCCAACCCTATTATAAAGGCACTTGTACCTACATACCCTGAGAGGAGCAAACTCATTGCAGTACAGTTCCAAATCAGTGGTGAAGAAAAATACTTCAGATTGGATGGGGGGAGGGGCTGAGTAATGAGTGCATGTGAAAAGACCTTGCAGGTATATAGGGGGTCGGGGGCGTGCTCCCTCAGAGAAATTAGCTACTCTGAGATTGCTTTCGAGGCCACTTTTAGGCCAAAACAGCCACTATAATCCCACTAAAATATTTCATTTAGTGTAGTGATTGCAGACAAAAGTCCACAAGCCAGGACAAGCATAAAGATGTTATTCCAGCGGACCCAAATTTTTGAGTCTATATTTCATGTACACTGGGGTATATAGAACGATTGATTACAGATTTGAGTGATGATCCTGCTCAGCCAATGGCCAACTCTGTGCTGCAAGTTGAAATGGTAGCTGCATGGGTATACTATAGAACTGGGTGAACTCCTCCAGTACTATATAGCTCAGGGGACTTAAGGCCTGGCTCCAGTGTTTTTATCATGTTTTTCAACCTGATTCATGGCTGTTGTTGGACATGAAGATACAAGTAATACCACAGAGAGTTTACTTTATATATCAGCCCCACCCATCTACTTGTTCCTTGACCACACCCAGACCACACACCCTGCTTCTGCATAGGAGGGGGCGTGTTCTACCAAACATCCCTGAGCACCCTCGGTAGTTCAAGGCGGAGGTCTTAGCGATAGTCTTAAGCTTCCTGAACAGTATGCAACTGGTGTACGTGATGTATGTTGACATTCCATCGGATGGCTTCTCAATACGACCTTCCTAACCATACAAACCGGCAATTTCTGTAGCTGAGGAAGCCATGGTTAGCTAATCAACTTCAAGCATTATAACTCGGATTGTAGACACTATTTTCAAAAGCCACCCGACAGAATAGTACATCTTTCCAACCTCTACAGTGCTACAAGAACGGACCTTGCATACGGTGGTGTTTTGTGCTCCGCCTTTACACAACTCTCTGAATTCCTCTTTCGTGCGGCCATTTACAGGTTCAGTCACGCCATTGTCATGCGCATGCGCCCATTATATCACGTGCC
Source organism: Agelas oroides (assembly GCA_949130485.1). Taxonomy (NCBI): domain Eukaryota; kingdom Metazoa; phylum Porifera; class Demospongiae; order Agelasida; family Agelasidae; genus Agelas; species Agelas oroides. Next base: position 11,479,223 of record OX422183.1, on the reverse strand, counting down.
TTATGCAGCTTGGGCTTCACACTGGGAATCTCGTTATGTACAGACTTGCTCATGAGAAAAAAAAATACGGGTTTACCCCAAATTTAGATTTTAACCCTCTCCCTACGAGATTTAACTTCACCGAATTTCTGCCTGCAAGCATGCATTCAGAGAGTATGCAGCACATCAAGGGAGAAGGGAACAAGTGAGCATGGTATCAGTATTGTATTAAAACTAGTCAGTATTGGATATCAGAAAGGGATGCATTTCTGGCAGCTGTGTAGCTAGGGGGAAACAGACTAACATCTCAGAGCAGTGCACCCTCACAGCCGTGATATTAATCAAGGTGATCAGTATGGAGGCCTAAGTTTTGTGTACTCATGGGCAGCAAAAAATCTTGAATTGTATTTTCTGTTTCTATCCCTGATCCTAAACTGATCAGCACTCTTGTGTTTGGTGCATAATTAGCAAGCCTGCTGTGCAATGCTGTGGTGTGGATTTGTGCGCTATGTTGCTGTACACTGCAATCTAACTATGCACCAAGGGTCAAACATTGTTGAATTGTCGATGCTGTGTGTTGAAATCAGGCTTAAAATTGAATGTCTGTTCAATGTGTTCATGTTCCTATGCTAGAGGCAAAAAATTATTCTCGGACTGATATATTTTCGGACCTCAGACTTCAAAGGTCTAAGCACGGTAGCAGCTGTGCCAGATCATCAGATCAACAGGACATGCTGGGGCTGGGATAGTTTTCGATACCCGAAACTATTGTAGTACGCAGAGATAGAAAATCATGTCCGAAAATACACTGTAAAACAATGCATAACTTCTTTGCCACCTCCTCCGAAAAAGAAAGACTAAAATACTTGCCCTTCCATTGGCCTTGCCTGTGAGCCCATACCATGCTGCAGCAGTTGCCAAATTTGGCTATAATACATGATTATCAGACTTGTCCGCTAGTAGAATCCTTTTTCCGAGGAAAGGTACTTGAACAGATGTAGTATTTCTTTTGCTAAATCCCGGGTAGAAGACTGTTTGGAGTTGAATTTAAAGTATGTTGATTATCGAACCTTAGCCCACCTATCCTACAGTTCTTATGTCTGGTGGACCTCTGTGCGTGCAACAAGAGTGCATTTCTTAAGTGTCCAAGCATCAATTAGTTCCTCTATCTGTAAATTTGACGAAGTCCTTTATATTTGTGTAATCCATGCATGTGACAAATTTCTAGCGGCAGAATTAGCAGAAATTATGAAATTGTGCATGCTTTAGAGCTTCTAATTGAACCCTCACTATGAATGCACATATTCAAATTATGCATACATTCTGCAATGTCTTTTAAAATCCTTACCTAGTTCAATTGCACTGTTAACTCCTTAACAACCGTAGGCTATTTACTGGAAGTGTTTATTAGGCTATGGATACCTTCCATGGTCCGTATTTTCACTTCCGCTTGGAGCTAGCACTGGAAACTTGACTCAAAACTTCATTGACACATTCTCTGTAGGTTCATGACCTTGGACACACCCACTCATTAGCGAGCGTTCAATAGTCAGGGCCCTCCAACCAGAGAACGCTCCTCCGGACTAAAAGCTGCCTAAAATGCCAGAAATGGAGTCCCTACAAGGTGAAAGGAACGTTTTCTACGCCCGTTTGTGCAAGAAAGCAGACAAATGGCCCACCCGGCATTGACCAAGGCTTTTCTACAGGCAGCTGCAACCGCCGCCATGCACTGTCAGCCAGAGCGGTGCACCCACCCACCTCCCCCTGTCCCACCCTTTCTGCTAGCGCAGAGCCTATCTTCAAAAAGGATTGCGCCCACTGATAACATGCGGCCAAAATCTGACGACGCCATATGGCGTCATCGGTTGGTAAAGGGTTAATGCTGTGTTCTTATTTTACATATCAAGCAAAATTCTCATTTCTATACTGTCGCACTTGCATATGAAACCAATCTCATACTGCAAGCTCAGGGTGTGAGGAGAGCCTGGGTAGGAGACTATGATACACTTCCCCAATTTATTTCCACTGTAAAGACTACATGTACAAAGTACTGCTGTTTGCAAAATATAAACAAACAAGCTGTGCATGTGAATATCATTATGTAGTAAACTTCTTTACAGGCTAAATGAGAAAATAATTATATTCATGTCACAGCTTTTGGTAAGGTCAACGCAAACAGCAGTGAATGCAGACATCCTTCTCAGAGACTACATATAAGTTCTCCCCTAGCACCCCTTTCAGAGCACCAGAGGACTCAGGACACACTGCGCACAGATTAATCTTCCCCTAGCATCTCTCTCTTTGAGCACTGGAAAAGACATCATAGTCAAAGAGAGGCTGGGTATACATTTACACCTTTACTTCAAGTGTTAGGCATCCCATCCGTAATCCTGTGCTATCATCTCCAAGCTGGATAAAGCACTTGTTCGATAAATGCATGATTGTATTTTTCAGTAACCACTTTGCCTTACCTGCCCAGAGCTTGTAGTGTGTGGCTACACTACTCAAAGACAGATAAACTGTCCCGTATATAGCACTCCTTCAAACTATCTTCCTGGCACTTATGAGGCAGTGTTCAACTTGCTCCTTTGGATTCTTTGTATGTTCTATCATCAAACATGGCAGCTAGCATGCACATGTGCAAAACGTCTGCATGTGCACATGCTGCCCTGTAGAGTCAACTCTTACTTTGTCCACTCCATCATGTTCATAAACAATATTATACTCGGACAAACACACACCACAACAATGCACAGCAGGTTTTGCTAATTATGCACCAAACACAAGAGTGTTGACCAGTCAAGGATCATTGATAGAAATAGAAAGTATAATTCAAGCCTTTTTGCTGCCCACGAGAACACAAAACTTAGGCCTCCATACTGATCATCAATTAACACGCTGTGAGGGCTGATCTGAAAAGTCAGTCTGTTTCCCCCTAGCTACACAGCTGCCAGAAATGCATCCCTTTTCTGATATTCAATACTGACTAGTTTTAATACTATACTGCTACCATGCTTACTTGTTCTCTTCTCCCTTGATGTGCGGCATACTCGCTGAATGCATGCTTATCTGCGCTTGCAGGCAGAAATTCGGTTGAGTTAAATCTCGTAGGGAAAGGGTTAAAATCTAAATTTAGGGTAAACCCGTAATTTTTTTCTCATGAGCAAGTCTGTACATAACGAGATACCAATCTCGGTGCGCGCGTGCGAGAAACGGACCCAGGCCTTAAGTCCCCTGAGAGGTCTGTTTCTCTGCCCTTGGTACACTTACATGCACATTACCATGCCCCTTCCCCAACATTTAATCTATTTACCTTGCTGATAGTCAGTAAGGCTGCGAGGCAAGGAGGTTTGGTGGGGACTCTTTGGACTTAGCTGACCCAGGTTAGTAGGGATGTGGTCATTGTAGGCTGGGTTGGGAACAGGGTTGTGCTGGAAGTACTTCACATCAGTATCTGGAACGTCAACTCCATAGTCCTGCTTTGGCGGTTCCTGTAGGCCATTCTGGTACTTGCTGAGGCAGTTGTAGTAGGGTGAAGGAGGATCTTCACGCTGCTGCTCTTGATAATCATTGCTCTTCGCTGATTTACCAAGAGGTGGACTCTGAAGCCTGCACATGGAGAGTGCACACTTGAATAGTTTACATTGGCTATTTTGTGTAAAATTTCATGATAGCTTTCGCAATACACTGGGATCTAATAGTCAACAAAATCAGGAGCTGATTAGTGCATTGTGAGAATTTATGTTGTTTTGTTGTACCACTACAAGCCAACAATTTCAGTTGTTTGTTTGTTGTATTTTGTTTAGCAAATTCAGTCGTACATTTTCCTAAGCAAGGTCTCATCTAGAGGGAAATATTTGGAGGTGAAATACTTAGGGATTGCATATACAGGGATGTGTTAAATATAGTATCCTACTTACGATTTTACTGATATAGTCAACCTCATTTGGGAGAAACTTCCCCATACACCTAGCCCCTTGGCTGAGCCATTGGAGCTGTATGCGTGTGTATTTCAAATAGATCTTTGTCACACAAAGATCCCCCCCTCACCCCCACTCCCACAACTCAACTTTTTTCAGTGCAAGTCACACATATTTTACACCAACTTGAAATTTGATGAAGATACAAAGTTCAGATCGCTCGTCACTATCAGTAGACTGGACTGCTGGAATGGACTACTGGACTCACAGAAAATGCCTCTTTACAAAGAATGAACAGGGTCAGTAGAGTTAAAACACTCTGACTACAGCCTTTGCAAGTTGCACAATTCATGCAAGGCAAGCCAGGCACGATCGTGTATCACTGTGCTATACAGCCTCGGTTAGTTGCAGAGTTAGAGAAGTGACTCATGTTCTGAATCAAGCTTGACAAATTGAACACGGCTAGCCACTGAAGTTTGTTTTTAATTAAATTACATGCGTTAATTTGCAGTCAGTCAATCGTGTCAAATGTTACTCGCTTATTTTTCCCGTCGTCTTATTCTTCTTCTTCTTCCTGACTGCAATGATCACTATACTCACCACTAGGATTATTATCACAACCAGCAACAATCCTCCTACCACACCAGCAATGATGCCATAGAGTGCACGTGCTGAAGAGGAAATGGAGAAAGAGTTTTTAGTGAAACACTATTGAGTGAAAAAGAGAATGTAAAGCAGCAGACATACATATTTGCATAATAAGGCATATGATGCAGAGGGTATGGGTCCCTCCCTTATTAGTGATATTTTCAACAATCACAATATTTATGTGAGATTTTTCTTCCGAACTGCAACATATACGAAAAGCTGGTCTTCAAAAACAAAATTAAGGCCAGCTCCCACTGAGACAAGAAATTAATTGTGTAATACAGTTTGTAGTAGAGGTTGCACCAATGTATTGATTCCCAGCTGGTCATTTACTGCACTAGGGGGGCAGGTGAGTATACCAGGTGTGGACACAAGTACATAAGGTTATATTTTGTAACCGAGTCTGTTAATAGGAGCACCCAGAAATTAACCGTTTCCCAGGAAGCATCAATACTTACTAATAGTAGCAATTCACAGGCTGTCTGCTAGCAAGGGCTCATTTAGTTCATTCAATGTTACTTGCATTTAGGAACCATAATAGACTAATCTCGTTATGAGTCCAATAGCTGCATACATACAAGCTTACCATCTTCTGGATTACAGTCCATCATAGTTGAGGTAGTTGTGGGACATGGAAAAGAAATAGAGATGAGAGACAGAAAGTAAGATTGACCTTCACACTCAGTTGTGTAAATGGGGTTCCTAAGTTAATCATATGGTAATAACAAGTTTCTATACAAAGCTTCTATACCGCGGGAATGCAATATTTCTGTAATCTGCACTGTTTTCAACCAATCAGATACTGATTACACTTTTTTTGCACTGGTACGAGTGCAAAAATGTGTAATCGCGACCTGATTGGTTACTGCCGTAGTGAAATCTGCATCTGATTGGTCAATAGTAGTGTAGCAACGGCGTTGTAAACAATTCAAACGCGAAAGAAAGCAACGGCAGAAGGTTGTATTAGCTACTTTCCTTGTGAATTGTCGGCGAAAATCGTTATTCCTTCAACTTCGAAGCTGCAATAAAACGGCCATTACCACGCCTTCGAATCTTTCGAGTCACCGACGCCTGGCGGAGAATTGCCGATAGGTGGCAGAAGGTTGTGCCTGTTATGCTAGCCAATTGCTCTGTGTTTCTTGGTGAACGAGATCGAGTAGAGCATCATTCAGGTTTGCTATGCCGCTTCGCATGCTTCGTGGCCTGGTACCCGCGCTGAATAAGAGGCTATGATCGAACGGTCATTTGCCACGCCTTCTACTCTTCCCACCTTTGCACTAGCGTTAACTAGTCGCTCCGCCCTCTTCTCATACTCGCTGGAAAGTTGTTTCAGTTCGTTTTCTCATGCAGTAGTACATGTTACTATCACTGTCAAATGTATAAAAGTGTAGTAGGTGAAGAAACAAAGAGAATCTATATGATTAATATGTGATACCATGACTAGCAGTGCAATTTAGGATTAATTAACACTCGTAAGGTTAGTAATTTCACTCGGCTTCGCCTCATGAAATTACAAACCTTACTCGTGCAATTAATCCCAAATTGCACTGCTAGCCATGCTATTACATATACTAATTTCAGGACTTTGATAATTGTGAAATTTCTCTCCCCAAAATGTACGTATATGTAATACCATGGCTAGCAGTGCAATTTGGGATTAATTACACTCGTAAGGCTAGTAATTTCACTCGGCTTCGCCTCGTGAAATTACAAACCTTACTCGTGCAATTAATCCCAAATTGCACTGCTAGTCATGGTATCACATATTAATCATATAGATTCTCTTTGTTTCTTCACCTATTACACTTTTATACTTTTGACAGTGATAGTAACATGTAAAACGGACTGAAACAACTTTCCAGCGAGTACGAGAAGAGGGCGGAGCGATGGGAAGAGTAGAAGGCGTGGCAAATGACCATTCTATCCACGAAGCATATAGCCTCGTATTCGGCGCGGGTATACCAGGCCACGAAGCATGCGAAGCGGCATAGCAAACCTGGATGATGCTCTACTCGATCTCGTTCACCAAAGAAACACAGAGCAATCGGCTAGCATAACAGGCACAACCTTCTGCCACCTATCGGCAATTCTCCGCCAGGCGTCGGTGACTCGAAAGATTCGAAGGCGTGGTAATGGCCGTTTTATTGCAGCTTCGAAGTTGAAGGAATAGCGATTTTCGCCGACAATTCACAAGCTAACAACCTTCTGCCGTTGCTTTCTTTCGCGTTTGAATTGTTTACAACGCCGTTGCTACACTACTATTGACCAATCAGATGCAGATTTCACTACGGCAGTAACCAATCAGGTCGCGATTACACTTTTTGCACTCGTACCAGTGCAAAAAAGTGTAATCAGTATCTGATTGGTTGAAAACAGTGCAGATTACAGAAATATTGCATTCCCGCGGTATAGAAGCTTTGTATAGAAACTTGTTATTACCATATGATTAACTGCTGAAAGGTTTAAAAATTGCTGACAGGGTAAGATAGATGGATGCAGAATTTATACTAGCTTGTCATCCATGAAGTGTAGTTACACCTTTAATCATATGGTAATAACAAGTTTACATATACTAACTACCTAGAATCCACGTAACGCTATGTGTGCTCACCTAGGCGTCCAGGGCTGGTTGCATTACTGAACTCTCCAACACCAATATCATTTTCTGCTGCCACAGTAAACACATAGTCAACCTGATTGTTTAATTGACTAGAAAGTCTCATTTCCACATAATGCACCAAAATTGTCTGCCATCTTTCAAACATAGCTAATGATCGAATGATTCCTGATGTATCATCAGCTGAAATATTCAAGGTGTTTGGTGACCCATTTGGGTATTCAGTGATGTTGACGAGGAAGAAACGGATGGGGCTTGACCCAAAATCAACAGAGAAAGTGTTTGGATGGTGGTGGCATTGATGATGGGTGTTGTTGGCTTGCTGGGAGGTCCTGAAAAGGGGGAAAGTAGGGTTCTCAAACTTAAACAGTTAATGGAAAGTGGTTACAACCTCACTCACTGACAGTTTAGACTTCATCTCTGACCTTTGTCACCTTCTGAGCTGCCTTTTGTCACTTAGGGGTTAAAGATATGCTATGCAATAGTCGACTGCAATAAAAAAATTTCACCATGAATACTACTTGTATGGTCCATCCCTTGTTTGTGCAATCATGTGATAAATGGACATGCAATAACACAAGTATATATGAATATATTCTCACATATTCTCAATTGCACCCCCACAGACTGTGACTATAGTTATCTGCTTCTCTGTATACCATGCAGAATTCATGTGTGCAAATTCATTGCCTAGTGGGCTAGACATCTGTTTATTGTTGATTCAACAAAACATTATGATTACATATAGGATATTAGATTATGCACATAGAGTGGGAAAATTAACATTGATAGTATAAAAGCTTACTTCTTGAAACTTTGGAACTACAATAGTCCAAAGACAAGAAATGCTTGTCAATCATAATCAATGAGGTGACATCACATGCAGAGTATAGAGTAGAGGACCTGAGTAACCACATATGTGCAACTGCCCAGTCAATCAATCAGCCCCACCCTCCTCCAGACGAACAAGCATAATATTTCTTGGATGCTGAATCTTCACACTTACTGTTGAGTACAGCAACTGTCCAGCATGTTGGCAACACTTCTTGAAAGTGGCTGAAACCCCACTAATCAGTGCTACATACAAATTTAGAACATTTGTCTCATTGTTTATGTCAGTGTGATGTGTTATTGTTGATCTGTATCAAATGTCATCACATGCCTGCTTCATCATCAATCCCATCCCATATTTAAAGCAAACAGCAGTAAGATGCCAGTATTGTGCTGTATTAATGTTTTGTATCTCTGATTCATTACTCAAAAAAGCCTAACTACAAACCCAATAGATGAGACAAGGCGTTTCAAACAATTTTAGAAAATGTACTTCATTGATCATTGATCAAGGAGAAAACCATATGAGCATTAGTGGATTGTTGCACATTTTGCATGTGCCTTTTGCCTGTGAACTTGAGGTATAGTATACTATGTTTTCAGGCAGATCATTCTAAGGCATTTACCCGTACTTGTATAAGCACAATTACACCTAGTACATCCAATGGTTGGAGGCTAAATGTTCATTGGTATGTAACAGAATTCATGTGAAATATGATCCTCAGGTGATACTATATATAGGACGGGCACAATTTATGGGATACAACACAATGAATTTCTGTTGCCATGGTGACTGGACACTTCTTGCAAGATATATCCTGTGTTCATACTATACAATTGAGGTCATGAATATTTACATCATGCAAACGGAAGAGCACATGCAAGTTGTCTGTATCAGGCAGTTGCTATACACTTTCACAGTAACTATGATACTGCTGTTGATACTGCTGGTAATATTGTTGCTTGGACAAAACATGGAGTATAGGGGGGTCTGTAATTGTAATATATTGACATACCGTAGGACCGGTTTTAATTGCGATGGTCTAATAATTGATGTGATATACTGCTTGTTATACTGTTGCCTGGACAAAATATGTTATTTTGTGGTTCTGTAACTGTGCAAATTTGACATAAGAATTTAGGTATTGGAGATGCACTCATGTAGGATACAACATTTATCACATTATACTATCTCTAAACATGAACAACAGAGAGTTGGGCTACATAGCATGCACAGTTAAAGTTAAGTGCGTAGTGTGCATATTGACAGAAATTTTGTAGGTTTTAAATATTCTATAGTATTAAAAAAAGGTAGCTGGCTTGTTAAATCCTGTGCTTAGCGTGATAAATATGTTGCCACAAAACTTGTTCAGAACCACATGGCTTAGTTTATCATGTATGTAGTGCACATGATGACAGAAGTTTGCAAGTTTTGGATGGCACATTGATTTTGCAAGCGAAAGACTCAGAACAAGCACAAAACTTAGAAATGGGATAATGAAGTACTTAAGCCTGACTAATCACTATAGTTTGCACTATATTTTCATGTAGCACAGTACAGTACAGATGAGTGAGATAACAAAGTGAAGCACACAGTCAAATTGTTGTTACTGGTATACAAAGATCAACACATGCTGAGTTAAAAGATGGGCCTAACTACAATACTGAAGGATGATTACTGGTGATAGCACACATGCAACAGTGTTTAGACATCTGTCATGTAGCTCATAGCTGGTTTTGGTAGACTGTCTGAGTATCTGTCAGTTATCTGAAGAGATGTGTGCAGGTGCCAGAGGGAAAAAGAGCAGAGTACCAGGTATACAATCTTACTGTGGAGTACACTATCTCAGTTTAGCTAACCAACATTATTGTTTGGTCCAGACAAAAAGAAATCTGACAAAAACAAATACTGTAGTCTCACAAAAGAGCGCCCATGGGTTGAGCACCTTATACAAGTCCACCAAAGAGGGGGGTGGGTGCTTTTTCGAGTGTTTCCGCATTTAACCAAGGAGTGCCCTTGTCATGTTTAAAGTGACTCAATGCCCTCGAAGTAAGTAATTGGACAAGCAATAACATACAACGGTACAAAGTTTCTTACCTCAATGCATAGCGCTTGAGGCTGTGCTTCTCAATTAAGCTCGCTCCAGGGTGGGCACTCATTTGAGTAAACTTTGACCCTATACCGGAAATTGGGCCAAAAGTAGGGGGTGGGCACTCTTTTGTGAGTCGGCGCTCTTTCATGAGACTATGGTAACACTACTCCAGTGTATCTTCACTAAAATGGACTACTTACTAGATGTTAGCTTCTCATCGCTGACCTCCAATTTGGGCAGGTTGGTCATAATATCAACTTAGCTATCATGCCTTGACTCTCTCTTGTTGGTATTAGTACCACCAATAGTAAGGTTTGGATAAGTCACTAACATCATTGACTCACTAAGAAGCTCTGACAAATTCTGTGTGCCCTTGTTGTCCGCAGGTATCTTCAGGATCCTGTCTACATCACTGTTGCCATGCAAGTTTACAAAACAGGAATAACTATTAAATTTTATTTCTGCTAACTCACCAGTGGTGTGCTCTTTGAGAGGGGAGCTCTTAGTGGGGTGACATGTACGGGAGAAGTAGGAAACTGTTTATCGGACACCACTGACTCAGGATACTGCTTGCTGCCAGTATGACCATTACCTGTGTGGAAACAAAGGTGAAACATTATGAATGCATTTACAGGCCAGGGGGTTCACTCAAATCTCCCCTTTTAGCTTCCAAAAGATTCTATACACCGCCTAGCTATACGTTATGCCGTTCTTAAGCTATCCACTAGCCTGCCATTGAGAGTCACCACTGTCCAAACAAGTTTGGCTGTGCAACGCGTTTGTTACTGAGGACCAGCGGGTGAACCTGGAATGCATACACATTTACGCCACTGCAATATAGTTGCATAATTAAATCGCCGGTGCTCGAGAGTTTGTCCTTCTAGTGAGTTTCTGCCAAGAAAGAAGTGGAAGCTGAACAACCTAGACCATTTGTCACTCCACCTGCTGTTTTCTCACTACATTTCCTTTGATATCAGCTGGCTTAGTAATGACCATACATGGATACGATACAGGCAAAAACTGGATGCAATACTCTGCAGACCACGTAGCTACTACGGCTCTGCTTCTGTCCCAAAATGGCCTTAGAAGCAATCTCAGAGCATCTATGCTTCAAAATTTGCTGGGGGAGCATACCACCAGACCCCCCTACTTTGTATGCTTATACATGCATACATGCACATCACATATCTATGTAACCCCCCTTCTGAAAATCCTGGCTACGGTCCTGCATTATGAATATGTGGCAAAAGGAGAAGTCACTAGCCATACACATATATGGGTGTTTTTAACAGTGATGCACAATGATAACTACCCCACACAATTGGCATCACAGGAATGAGTAGTTGAGAGAATATAATTTGGTGGTGTGATCAAAAATTGCAAAACAATCAAGTTTATGTCTCCATTTTTTCTCTCACTAAGGTAGAAGATGGTCAGTGTAATGTTATGCAGCTGCAGAGTCACATACCACAACCACACCTTGGGAGAAAGAGCCTGCATGGCTACACATGTTCACACACTGAGGCTTGCACAAAATCTCAATGGTAATCTCAGAATGGCTAAACAGTGTTGTTAATGCAGAGTGAGGAAATTTTACATGAACAGCAGCAATTACAGTATCACAAGAGGCAACATAGCCTTCCTGTCTTCCCCATCTACTAAAGCTCTGAACAATTCTTGCAGTACTGCTTGCCATGGACTTGCACAAACAGTGGGCATTCAAAGCTCACCCCAATTCCACATCTATGACAACTACAATTACTGTTGCTAAACACACTCGCAATCACATGACTATAAATCTTTTAATAAGGCTGGGATCGATACATCGGAAAATCGATTAGCTATCAACATCCATTTCACAATTTTCAGTGATTATCAATGTGTAATGATTAAATTGGAGACATTGAGTTTCATGCCCATACAGTATGCCTCATGGCATATAGCGTAGAGGCTCCTATTATCGCCACTGCACGTGCGGCGCGTATTATCGCCAACACATTATATTTGCAAATCGAGGGGACTTACTTTTGTTTGCGCACGCTCAGTAGATACTTTAGGCCACGTGCTTCATTTAGGTAGTTTCTCTCTAGCTGGAGCTGCTTCTGAAAACCAACAAGCCGATTTTTGCACAACAGCCACCAAAATCCTCTTTGATACGTCCCAAGGCGACGGAGTAGAGCTACCTTTGAGGTTAGTTCTGACATGCAATTTTATTACTCCAACTCTCTAGTTTGCTGGATGTGTTTTGAGTGTGTGTTTTGTGCGCAATTTACCCATGCTTTGGTAGTGTACGTGTTTGAGAGTTATATATTTCTTTTTGGACATTAGAAATGGCTCAGAGTAAGGAGAAGCGCAAGCAGTGGAAGGAGGAGGACATGGTTTCGGCTATGGAGGCAGTTTCCCAGGGAACGGCGGTGTCAACAGCAGCAAAGGCCTTTGATGTACCTCGAAAGACGCTCGATGATCGTATCAAAGGAAGGGTGAAACATGGAACGAAACCAGGTCCAGATACTGTTCTGACTGAGGAGGAGGAAGCTGCCCTCATGTCCTACCTGGTGTATATGGCCCAAAGAGGATTTCCTCTCACAAGAACAATGACCATGGCGTTTGCGTGGGCAATTGCCAAACGTGCTGGCACCGCTGACAGATTTAATCCAGATTTAGGACCCGGTAAGCACTGGTGGAGTAACTTCTGCAAGCGGCACCCTCGGCTTACTTTGCGGAAAAGTGATAAATTAGATCGAAGCCGTGCAGAGTGTTTAAACCCGGAGGTAGTAGGGGAATATTTTGATCTCCTTGATAAGGTACTTACTGATAACAATCTAAAGGATGCCCCGAGGCAGATATATAACTGTGATGAAACTTTTCTACCCCTGGATGCCACAAGAGAGAAAGTAGTTACACTTAAAAATACAAAGAATGTGTATGCCCAATCACATGGCACGACCGAGCACATTTCGATGTTGTGCACTGCATCAGCTGCTGGCTTCCCCCTTCCACCAATGATAATATACCCTAAAGCATACCCGGGTGGAGCATACACTTTTGAGGGTCCAGACGATGCTCTTTATGGGAAAAGTGAGTCTGGGTATGTAGATAGTGAGCTGTTTATCAAATGGATGGAAAAGATTTTCTTAAAGTTTGCTGTGCCAGAACGACCTATAATTCTATTTGTTGATGGGCATAAGTCACACGTAAACCTTGATGTCGTAGATATGGCTAGAAATAATGATGTAATACTGTTCTGCCTACCGCCCCACACTACACATGCACTTCAACCTCTTGACGTTGCAGTTTTCAAGAGCTTCAAGAATCACTTCTCCAAAGCTGTGAAAGCTCTGTCATTTGCTAAGAAAAACTTTGTAGTGTCGAAACGTGACTTTGCTCGAGTAGTAAAAGATCCCTTTGAGCAAGCTTTTTCCATACCAAATGTAAAAGCTGGCTTTCGTAAATCTGGAATCTTCCCATTTAACCGTAATGTAGTTGATCAGAGCAAAATGCTTCCATCCACTCTTCATGACTTGAGTGATGCAAGCTCCTCAAGTCAGACTGAACCGTATGGGTCATCCAATGAACCATCACCCTCTTCAAGTAGAAGGTCGATGACACCTGCCCTTTTCTCATCTCCTAGCTCAGACTCTGTTGCTCCTATGTCGACACCTGCCCTTTTCTCATCTCCTAGCTCAGACTCTGTTGCTCCTATGTCAACACCATCCTCTCTTCATTCCCCTGGCTCAGACAACTCAATTTCTATTCCATCTACAAATAGTAATAGTTCATACACCTTAACATGTGATCCCCCCACCACCAACTCTGGCTCAAATGATTACTCAGATGCTGAATTGTCAGTGTTAGCACCCAATACTCCCTCCCCTATTGTTAGTTCATCTGGAGTGGGTTCATCTGGAATAGATTCCTCTCAAGAAGCCAATCCAACAACTGTAGCTAATACTCCACCAGATAGTGCACCATCTTCCACAGGTATTATGAATCCGTTGGTTCAAGCAGGATTGATTCCACCCCATCTGGCTGATATCCTTGCAACCCCTCCTGCAAATGCTGCTACTCAAAGGCGGGTACGTAGAATAACCAAGGCAAGGGTATTGACAGCAAGAGAGTATGTGGAGATGATGGAGGAGAAGGAGAAGAAGGAAAAAGAAGCTGCGGAGTTGAAACAGAAGCGGAAAGAAGAAAGGGAGCAAAACAAGCTAGAGAGAGAAAAGGAAAAAGAACGAAAGACGCAGGAAATGGAGCAAAAGAAACAAGAGAGGGAGAAAAAAAAGTTAGAGAAAGAACAGGAAAAGGAAAGAAGGAAACAGGAAATGGATCAGAAGAAACGAGACAGGGAACAGAAGCAGCAGGAAAAGGAGAGAGCTGAAAGGAAGCGCAAGTGTGCTGAGAAACTGCAGGAAGCTCCAAAGTCCAAGTACAAGTGTACTACAGAATCAGACGACAGTCAGTCAGACTGTGAGTGTGTCCCTGAGTCTAGTCGACCATCCCGGAAGATACGACTTCCATCACGATTTTGTGATAGTAGTGATGCAGATTCAGATGATGATGCCGTTCTGTGTGATCTGTGCCAGGCTAGAGAGCCAGAGGGATGCAAGCAAGTTCCATACTTCTGGATTGATTGTGATTCTTGTGGAAAGTGGGTGCATACGTATTGTGCCTTTGGACGGAATAATGTCACTCGTCGGTATCTATGTGAGCATTGCATTTAATTTTGTTAAGTCATGGTGTATACCTACCTGCCTCTTACCTTCATAATTCTATGTGTTGTATACCTACCTGCCTCTTACCTTCATAATTCTATGTGTTGTATACCTACCTGCCTCTTACCTTCATAATTCTATGTGTTGTATACCTACCTGCCTCTTACCTTCATAATTCTATATTGTATACCTACCTGCCTCTTACCTTCATAATTCTATGTGGTGTATACCTACCTGCCTCTTACCTTCATAATTCTATGTGTTGTATACCTACCTGCCTCCAGTGTTTTCATCTTTGTAGTACTTCTGTCTGAGGGCTGTGAGATCGTGTTTCATTTCATCTCTGTAATGCCTGCCTCCAGTGTACTGTTTGACCCAGATTTTGCCTCAGTTTAGCTTTGTCTGTCTTTGTTTTGTTCCTAGTTTGCAGTTTTGTACAGTTTGATCAAGTGTTTGCCTTGGTTTGACTTTGTTTATGCCTAAGTTGTAGCTTTCTGTCAGTTTACGGGGGTGGCGGTAATTGGGGGCATTCCCTTATTATCGCCATCTGGGTTCAGAGGTGAATTCATTTCCGTAGTCTAGAGGGGGGTGGAGCTAGGTAACGGCAAGTCTGCAAGCGCGTAGGAGGGGGTTGTCCCTACCTCGCGTGGTTGCCACAGTTGCGAATTTGAGTACTATGTGTGCGTGCGTAGTGCCAAAGACTGCAGAGCGGCGATAATAGGAGTCTCTACGCTACTGTACTATTGACTGTACCCATTATACCATGCTTGTACATATTTATCTAATTTTTGGTCTTTGAAAAACAATTTTGTGGGAGGTCCTTCCTGTTCACCTTATTATTTAAACCGATATATTGATTATCATCAGTTAGTGGAGACTGATAAAGATCACTACTGATTCCCAATTATAAAGGCACTTACACCTACATATCCTGAGAGGAGCAAATTCAGTTCCAAATCAGTGGTGAAGAAAAATACTTCAGATTGGATGGGGGGAGGTGCTGAGTAATGTGAATCGCTGGACTGGATTGTGGACTGGATAACCGTGGACTGGATCACTGGACTGGACTGATGGACTGGATTACTAGACTGACCTTTGAACTTAAATTGTGTGTACCGCATGATCTCTCCAATCAGATGTGCTGAATCGGGTCACATGTTTGATGCTTTGTGGCTAATGGATTGCCGTGAAACAAAGGACACAGCATGCATACAACTGTGGGAGTTTTGTGCCTAAGAGACCTTGAAAGGTAACTAAGCAGATGGAACTGCTTGGTAGGCCAATTGGCACTGTAGTCTATTCTATGCAAGGCCTCTCGCTGACCAAGCATAGCTTTTACATGGCTACATTCAACAAGACTATGGGTAATAATAGATAGGTAACCACTAACCAGCATGGTATTTTACACCAGTGTTCTCCTTGGAGGGCCGGAGCCAGTTATTTCAAACTGGTACAGCCATTGGCGACGGATGAGGGTATGCCATAAGTGTGAAGAAGCTAGGGGAGTCTGGGGGCATGCTCCCCTGGGAAATTTTTAAAATTAGGTAGCTTCTGAGACAAAAATGCTACTAGAATCTGCCCACTTGTAGTTTCTGCAGCCAGTGATGCATGAAGTGATTGAACCGTGCTGGCTAAAATGACCGCCTCACACGGGCATTTCATGCTCGCATATTAGCCCCGCCCCAATTTCGTCTCGCACTCAAATATTGCCATAGAAAATTGAGAAAGCCTCAATCCTCTGGTCGCTACTTTGGATGCTTGTGAGAGGCTATTCCATAACGCACACGTGAGTTAGAATCCAAGCGACGTCATTTTTTCTCCCTCAAAACCGGTACAGCCATGGCCGTACCGGCCGTACCATTGCCGCCGGCCCTGCCTTGGCACAGTACATTTTGTAGTGAAAAGGCCTTTGTCATTACTTTTGATGCTGTTTGCATACTCGTCATAATCAGAGGGTGCTTTGAGCTCACTGCATGTAGACCATGAACTCATGGTACATATCCATCCATGTAGCTTGTGCATTGTGCACTCGTACATACCCTAGCATGCAGTGAGAAGATGAAGTGCAGCTTATAGTAAGGCAGTTACTGTAACCAAATTTACGACATTTCATTGGATGGAAGTCATGCGATATGAGCAAATAATAATCCCATCCATCAGTCCAGTCTAGCAATCCAGTCCACAATCCAGTCCAGTGATTAGATACAACCAAACCTGGCAGGTATATAGGGGGTCCGGGGTGTGCTCCCTCAGAGAAATTAGCTACTCTGAGATTGCTTCGAGGCCACTTTCAGGCTAAAACAGCCACTATAGTCCCACTAAAATATTTTGTTTAGTGTAGTGATTGCAGACAAAAGTCCACAAGCCAGGCCAGGCATGAAGATGTTATTCCAGCGGACCCAAATTTTTGAGTCTATACTTCATGTACACTGGGGTATATTGAACGATTGATTACAGATTTGAGTGACGATCCTACTCAGTCAATGGCCAACTCTGTGCTGCAAGTTAAAATGGTAGCTACATGGGTATACATAGGCGTAGGAAGCAAATATGAAGTGTAGAGGCCATGCTGTGCCGCGCGAAACGCTGCTAATAAAATGGGAAGTAATTTCGCCGCGCTACGCGTGGCGAATTTTTTCAAAGTGTGCACCTTTAGACTGCAAACAAAAGCCTTTTTTCAACGGTGTATAATATTCTAGCCTCTTTCTCAGACCTTACCAACCCTCCAGTACAATATTCAATTTATGTGGAAAACAGATTATACTGACTTCGTCGTCGTTACCAGGAGACCGCCCGGCTAGCTTTCGTCGCTTGTAGTAGTCTCTTTGAAAATCTGCATTAGCTTCGTACCCAGCCATCTCACTGCCAAGATTTCGATCACCTTATAGTGTACTTTAATCGGAAATGTACGCATGTAACTGCATATGAGACTGATGCAACGAAGAGGCTGCTTTACCTTAGCCTCGCTCCCAGAGAACGAGGCTAGCTTGAGCTAACTTAGCAGGTTATGAATATTAATTTACGGCCAAAAAAGTGTAGCGGCCAAAGCCGCTACGGCCGCTACGGTTCCTACGCCACTGGTATACTATAGGCCTGGCTGAGGTCCTCCAGTACTAGGTCTGTTTCTCTGCCCTTGGTACACTTACATGCACATTACCATGCCCCTTCACCAACATTTAATCTATTTACCTTGCTGATAGTTAGTAAGGCTGCGAGGCAAGGAGGTTTGGTGGGGACTCTTTGGACTCGGCTGACCCAGGTTAGTAGGGGTGTGGTCATTGTAGGCTGGGTTGGGAACAGGCCGAGGGTTGTGCTGGAAGTACTTCACACTAGTATCTGGAACGTCAACTCCATAGTCCTGCTTTGGCTGTTCCTGTAGGCCATTTTGGTACTTACTGAGGCAGTTGTAGTATGGTGAAGGAGGATCTTCAGGCTGTTGCTCTTGATAATCATTGCTCTTTGCTGATTTACCAAGAGGTGGACTCTGAAGCCTGCACATGGAGAGTGCACACTTGAATAGTTTACATTGGCTATTTTGTGTAAAATTTCATGATAGCTTTCGCAATACACTGGGATCTAATAGTCAACAAAATCAGGAGCTGATTAGTGCATTGTGAGAATTTATGTTGTTTTGTTGTACCACTACAAGCAAACAATTTCTGAATCAGTTGTTTGTTTGTTTGTTGTATTTTGTTTAGCAAACTCAGTCATACATTTTCCTAGCAAGGTGTCATCTACAAGGAAATATTTGGAGGTGAAGTACTTAGGGATTGCATATATAGGGATGTGTTAAATATAGTATCCTACTTGCGATTGTAATGATATATACCATATTTCTTTGATCAGACGCCGCTGCTACTATTTTTTGCGCTGCACGTTTTGTGCGACTACTATTCGAGGGCGGCGTTTATTTCTTTGGAAAGCCCGCGGACATCAACAATGGCTGGATAAGGTACGTACAAGCGATGCAGTAACGACTGTTAGACACTGTCAGTAGTGAGCGCAGCCTCTCAGTCCTGCTGTCAGCCGTGGAAAGGAGTCGTACAACACGAACACCCCTAGCGCTAGCCAGGTGACTGTCATCAGAAATATTCGCATACGTGTGCCGCATATAGTAGCCGTGATGAACCAATCCCAAGACTTAGAATACATGTGACTTGCACTGCTAAAAATAACAATTGAGTTGGGGAAGGGGGAGGAGAAGGGGCTAGGGATGAGTGTAGAGTATGAGCCAGAGAAATGCTACCAACACTCTAGCTAGCATACAGCTCCAGAGCATCCGACTAACCTTCAGAAACCGAATCCTCACTTTCCCCAATTATAAACATGCTTGCTGCTACTCTGTTACTTACACAAATTCATCTGTTTCTGCTGCTGTACTAGGTCGAGTTCCATAGGACACTGAAATATCTAAACATACGCAGAAATAATATATTGCAATAAACAGATAGTATTACACATATAAGCAATGTATAGCCATACATAACACTGTGTTGAAACCCATCAGGCTTATTGCTTTGCATCACAACAACTTTTATTTTATACCAACTCGAAATTTGATGAAGAGACAAATTTCAGGTTGGTCATCACTATTCAGTGGACTGGACTACTGGACTGGACTACTGGGCTCACGGAAAATGCCTCTTTACGAAGAATGAACAGGTCTAGAGAGGTAAATAAAACACTCTGACTACAGCCTTGCAAGTTGCACAATTCATGCAAGCCAAGCCAAACCAAGCATGATTGTGTACAGCTGGGCTACTGGACTCACAGACTGGTAGCAAGAGTATTGATGGAGGAGAACTTCACTGTCAATACTTCACTGTCAATACTGATGGGTGTGGTTTTGTAGCACTTGTTATGTACCACCCTGCCTTTGTTCGATACGACCCAGGACCAAGACTGTACGGCGCTCTGTTATATATGCTCATTTGTAAAGTTTGTAAGCATGAAGCACCAGGGTAGAGCACTTAAGTGTTGAGTGCTTATAAAGCAGTTGCATCCTGAATGGGCATCATTTAATGCACGTTACCAGTTAGTTGCAGAGTTAGAGAAGTGACTCATTATGTTCTGAATCAACCCTGACAAATTGAATGCAGCTAGCCACTGAAGTTTGTTTTTAATGCAATTACATGCATTGATCTGCAGTCAGTCAATTGTGTCAAATGTTACTCACTCATTTTTCCCGTCGTCTTATTCTTCTTCTTCCTGACTGCAATGATCGCTATCACCACTAAGATTATTATCACAACCAGCAACAATCCTCCCACCACACCAGCAATGATGCCATAGAGTGCACGTGCTGAAGGGGAAATGGAGAAAGACTTTTTAGTGGAATGGAGAATGTGAAGCAGCATACATACATATTTACATAATAAGGCATATGTCACTATCTGATGCAGAGGGTATGGGTCCCTCCCTTATTAATGATGCTTTCAACAATCAAAGTATGTTTTCTTCTGAACTGCAACATATATGAAAAGCTAGTCTTCGAGAGAGAAAAAAAAACAAGGCCAGTTCCTACTGAGACAAGAAATTATTTGTGGAGTACAAAGAGGTTGCTCAAATGCATTTACTCCCAGCTGGTCATTTGGGGCGCAGGTGAGTATACCAGACACAAGTACACATGTAGATATTTTGTCAGTTCTTAGTAATTATTCTACAGTGGAATAGACAATGTTTGAGAGATCATTTAGTGTCATTAACCAAGCTGCAACATCTGTGCAAGCTTAGGAATGATGCTATATTTTGTAACCAAGTCTGTCACTGTGAATATAAGCACACAGAAATTAACCGTTCCCCAGGCAAGCATCAATACTTACTAATAGTAGCAATGCACAAGCTGTCTGCTAGCAAGGGCTCATTTAGTTCATTCAATGTTACTTGTATTTAGGAACCATAAATGTTCTCAATAGACTAATGAGGCAGCATATGCCGTATGTACAAGCTTACCATCTTCTGGATTACAGTCCATCATAGTTGAGGTAGTTGTGGGACATGGATAAGAAATAGAGATGAGAGCAGTAAGATTGACTTTCAAACTCCATTGTGTAAATAGGGCTCCTAAGTTAATTTCAGGACTTTGATGATTGTGACATTTCTGTCTCCAGTGTTACTACACTTCATGAATGGCAAGCTAGTATAAATCCTGCATTCATCCTGAAGATTCTATCTTACTCTGTCAGCTATCTTTAAACCTTTCAGTGGTTAACTATACCTAGAATCCACATGTGTGTGCTCACCTAGGCGTGCAGGGCTGCTTGCATTACTGAACTCTCCAACACCAATATCATTTTCTGCTGCCACAGCAAATACATAGTCTACCTGATTGTTTAATTGACTAGAAGGTCTCATTTCCACGTAATGCGCCAAAACTGTCTGCTGCCTTTCGAACATAGTTAATGATCGAATGATTCCTGATGTATCATCAGCTGAAATATTCAAGGTGTTTGGTGACCCATTTGGGTATTCAGTGATGTTGACGAGGAAGAAGCGGATGGGGCTTGAACCAAAATCAACAGAGAAAGAGAAGGTCAGTGTTTGGATGGTGGTGGCATTGATGATGGGTGTAGTTGGCTTGCTAGGAGGTCCTGAAAAGGGGGAAATGGGGTTCTCAAACTTAAACAGCTAATGGAAATTGGGTACAATCACTGAAGCAAATTAAGGGTTGGTCAGGCTGTTCACATGCAAGATGTACTTCTTAGCAGTTTAAAACACTCTCATTGAACTTTAGCTGCAAGCAGGTAGCTACAATGTATTATACTTCCAACCTGGCGGTTACTGTGGACTCTTTTATACAACAACAACTGATCAAAGCAAGGCAATGGCTAATCTTTGGGAATTGAATTGCTATTCAGTCTGGGAACAAACCATGCAAGATGCATGAAAGCAGAAATTGCCAAGTTGTGCAAGTCAGTTGAAAACGTTAATAGTCCAACTGTGTTCTGACCAGCTGTATTGGTTCCAGTGCCTATTCATAATCAATTGTCCTTCAACAAAGTTCTAGATATTTTGTATATCTTGTAATTAACACATCAATCTTGTTCCACACAATGACATACCCACTGTAGTAACAGCAGAGGCATAAAGGGGTGATCTGCTCCTGCCAACTGCGTTGGACACTGTGGCAGCAAACCTGTAGCTGGTTTCAGGATCTAAACCGCTGACAGTATATCTACCAGGTGCAAAGGAGAGACTGAGGGTGTTGATTAGAACTCCATTGCGATAAACCTGCACAAAAAAATAAAAATAAAAATAAAAGTTGACTGAATTAACAACAATCCTTATAGTAAATGAAATGAATGGGCTCTTGAAAATATCAATTGCTTTGTAGGTAGAATTCTGCCAGATCATTTAACAAAATTGGTGCACATCAAGTGAATGAACATATTACAAAAGTGCATAACCTTGTCACTGTTGATTCTATTATGCACCCACCTCAACTACAACGTTATTAACATCTCTTCCTCCATCGTACTCCAGTTCCCACTCCAGTAAGACAGAGCGACCACCGTCTCGGGCTACTGCATTGAAGGATTCAAGCCTTGGGGCTGCATATAGTTATTACATGTGTATGCATGAAGGATAATGTTGCAGTGAAGAAAGTGTAAAGAAGGTGGTGATACGTACATGCAATTGTTGTTTGCTTTGTTTCCTACACTTATTGATAGTTGGTCAACCTAGTTTCTTTTAGCCTCCTTTCCATAGCACGAGGGGCACCTCAACTACTGAGCCTGAGCCTCACGCTTCATGTTTAGTCCCCCAAGAAGTCATGTTGATTTTTTATAAGCCTGGATGACTTCCTCAGTATTTGGTAAGTCACCACAATAGTATACCATAGTTACTCAGATATCCTTTTCATGTCTACTGCTTGTCTTTGCTTGATCATGACATTTGCAGACTGCACATGTAGTCACACATTACACACTTACCCCCATTTGGAGTGGTGTAGCTGACAACATTGCTTGGGCCACTGATTCCTCCCAAGTTTAAGGCCCTCAGCCTGATGGAGAATGTCTCACCGGGTATGAGGTTCACGAGGACACCACTGCTGACATTACTAGGAAATCTCTGTTCTGACTATTGGTGGAAGCATAGAAGGATGGGGAGAGGGAGAGAGAAAGGGGGGAGGGAGGGAGGGAGGGAGGGAGGGAGGGAGGGAGGGAGGGAGGGAGGGAGGGAGGGAGGGAGGGAGGGAGGGAGGGAGGGAGGGAGGGAGGGAGGGAGGGAGGGAGGGAGGGAGGGAGGGAGGGAGGGAGGGAGGGAGGGAGGGAGGGAGGGAGGGAGGGAGGGAGGGAAGCATCACATCATGGACATCTCACAGCAAGCTTTCCTGGAATCATTTACAACATCAGTTGTTCTAGGAACAACACTGTCACCTGAACATAGTTTGAGGTATGTTTGTGAGTGTCTACTTGAGTGTAACTATATCTAGTTGTATGTGGCTAGGACCCAAGCTATTATTGCACATGGAAATCTAGCATTCTGTCCTTGGGTTGTTCTCCACAAATTGAGTTGTGTTCATGTATATGTGAACAATACAACAAAGAGTTAACTAGTTGTTGATGATGATGATGTGATGAGAGAGGTAACTAAGGAAACAAAGAGAGGGGGAGGAATCAAGGAAAGGGGAAGGATGAGTGGGAGGAAGGGGATAGGTAGGACTAAAAATGTAAGAGAGACCCCGTGAACAGATTAAGGACTGGCACAAATTCTCACTATTAATCACCAGTATATAAACATACCTCTTCAAAAGTCGTGCCACCATCAATGCTGAGCTCTACCACAAAACTTTCCACCTCCATATTTTGAGCAGGGGGAGGATGTTGGGTCCAATTTAGCATGAGAGAGAAAGGGTTTTCAGCCACAACTGTTCGAAAGAGGTTGCTTGGTGAAATAGGGGGTTCTGTGGTAGGGATAGTGTAATGAATTTTGACTTGACATAAAGTACTCGAATGATCGATCTAATCTAAAGTTCTACATTCACCTAGTTGTAAAAGACGAGACTTGCACTGTTAGCATAAGCTGCTAATTATCGACCAGTACGTGTTATCCTCCAGTGGAATACAGAAATGTTTTACGTAAATGTTTTGTAGTTTTACGTAAGTGTGTAATGGATAAACGGGCTATTAACTTCCAGTCAATGCATTGTGTGGATTGCACAATTGCCAATACAATTTTGTGCCGACTACAGTGGAACCTCTTTATAACGGACAAGTTGGTGTAGGAGGGTTTGTCCGTTATAAAGAGGTGTCCTTTATTGGGAGGTTGGTTCAAGAATGCATCTGTAACCCATATAAAGTATTATTATCATGTCATGAAGTATATATGATACATGTGCACAGTTGACATTGAGTTTCAAATGTCGTTTTCATCAGTGTCCTCAGCTCTTGAAAAAAATTGTGTGAGTGTGGTTTGATGCATGGCAGAGACGTGATGAGCTGCAACTTCAGTGAGCAGTGCACTCATCTTTGTGGCCATTTCCAGGCAATTGCGACTCTCTAAAAAATGCTGTACATGTTCAAGTGTTTGAATGGCTTCTTTAAAGTCCTTCATTACAGGTACAGGAGGATCCAAGTCAACATCACTCTCGGGATCTGAATCTTCTTCAGTAGGGGTCATAGTATTTTCTTGTGTCAAGCTATCCATAAAGTTGTCCTCCCAATGGTCATTATCCAGGTCTGTGCAAACTGGAAGCTCACTGTCACCATTAACATAATCAGATACAGAACAGGCATCTTGAGTCCCCATTGCAGCTGAGATGCGTGATATCCTCGGATATATGAGTCAAACTCCGTTACCTCCATAGCTCGCTCCATAGCTACGATAAATCAGACGGCAAATTCAGTAAGACCATGCCCCAACCACGCCCCTTGTCCATTACAAGAGGTCAAATTGTATTAGCCTAGGTCTAATGGTGCAAGAAGCTTGTCCGTTGTTCAGAGTTAGGAGGTGTCCGCTATTCGGGAGGTAAATTTACACTAGCTCTATGTGAAATCAGTTGGTGCAAAAGCTGTTGTCCGCTAGAGGGAGGTGTCCGCTATTTAGAGAGTCCGTTATAAGAGGTTCCACTGTACTGAGTTTATTTGCAGGACAGGGGCATGAGATTTGCGAAAGACAATTGGAGCTACAATTTGTCAAAACCAGCAGAAAAAGGCTCTAGCAGTTAGACTCTGAGGCACAGTAGCACTCTACTACTGGCGAAGGTTCCTCTTGCCAAGTCAGCCATATATTTCTGTTAGCTGTTTCATAGCTGTAGTGTATGAATGCAGCTGTTACTGACTGTATGGCATGTCATTTTTTGCACGAGTCATACTTGTATTCATCTGACTCTGCTCTTGTGGATTATCAAGTGCTAGGATAACAAAATGGCATAAGATGCATGGCGATGTTAAAACTCCTTCCACATTTATAGTTGGTAATTTTCCCACAGTTGATAATTGATATTACAAAAATGTATGGGCAGTCAACAATATGTATGAGCGGTCGATAATTGGTTGTGAATAGGATTTTGTTCCTGGAAGTGTGTGCACTAAAGCCGGCTTAGAGGGGATTATTCTTATTCAATTTGCTCTCAGTTGGTGCAAGAACCAAGTTTCCAAGTCATTCCTGGACTGAGATATGAAGGTAAGTGGAAATGTGGTCGATAATTGGCAGCTTACGCTACTTTGGCTAAGACCTCTACATTCTAATTATCCCAGTAGCTACCTTAGGTTTAATGAGCAACTGGGGGTGTGCACAGTGGAAATCCACTGTCTAATCATTGAGTTAGTGACCCACTCAGTATTTCAGCAATACCATGGATAGCTACAGTGATGAATATCAGGTGTGCAGCAGCAGGGTCTTGCAGGCTTCAAAAAGTGCCGACATCTTAATGGGCATTGCTCCTGAGAAGGAACAGGAATTTGAAACTGTATCCTACAATACATGATTCTATTCGATTATCAATTTTTGGGGAATGTTACACTAATCACAACTAACTCAAGTGGGAATCGACGCAGCTCTATTTTTTAGTCATCAGATACGGCAGACTCCAATTTCATTTCAATGGTACAGCTGAGTGTCTGTGTAGTTTAGTCTCCGTGTACGAGTGTCCGATTGTTGGTGGTGTGAAACGATAGTATTTCACTACAATGCAGATTACTTCCGCACAGCAAAATATATTAGTTTTATGGGTGCTCAGGTAAATGTTAGATGAGTGAATCCCTACTGTACTGCATGTATGGTCATCTCTGAATTCCTCACATACCATATCTTGTGTGTTGTGTGTATAGGTAGGGTGTCAAGGCAAGTGTAACAGAGGAACACACACATACACACCCACACGCTCTCACAATACGTACATTGTCATAGACTTACCAATTATCATCAAAGTCTGCATTCTGGTATCGTTTCCAAACTCATTGGACACTTCACAAGAGTACATTCCTGCATCCGCCGCTCGCACATTCATTAACTGTAATGTCCCATTCTCTCCAACCTGGTAACGCCCATTTGCATTTACATCCAACTCATCTCTCATCTGTCCATTTATCCTGAACCACCTTGTACTGGCATTGGGATAGGCAATAAAGTTGCACCGAAACTCTGCAACTTCTCCAACACCAACAATGATATCTGTTATCACACTTTCATTGAGAGGGGTGACAATTTCCGGTGAACCTTTTGGTGGATGAGGAGAGAAGAGATGGGGGAAACAGTACTCAATTAAGACAACAGAAGGACACTGACGAAGTTGACAAAATGTGTCAACAGTATACATAGAGAATGCACACCAGCTGAAGAGTGTGAAGCATTGTATATAAAAATTTCGCCCTGTGAAAGTCTAAGATGTATCCTCATTCATCGGTTAAGTATTAGCCTCGTTCCCAGACCCGTTTGAAAAATCGGAGAAAAGGGCCTGGTATCCACTGTTTGTGTGCTAGTGTGTAAAGCTCATGTGAAAATGTGCAAGGGTGTGTCAAATGACGGCCAATATCACGTGGTTAAGAGCTATGATGTTCGTATATCGGCTTTTATTATATCACCAAACAGGGGAGCGCTGCTCTCCTAGCCCTTTGCCCAGGCCTTCTGACCCCAGCACTTATCGCTTGAACTGCACTGTCGACCCAGGACCATCTTCACACTACAAATATAAGCTATAACTTCATAACACGAAAACCCATAAGCAGCCAGGATAAGTGCTTCATAGATGCTTTCTTTTCGTGTTTTAGTGCCGTCGCTTCACCTCGAAGTCGCAGGAAAGCATACTACACGGCAGAATCCAGGCGTTGCACACAAATAGCCATTGTCAGCAGTGTACGATTAAATATACGGCAAAATACACGTACCTGACGTCACGGCACACGGAGGTGACACGGTATTATCCGGAATTCCCGGAATGTCGGGAAATTAAGCGCCTGCGCAAACAGTAGATACCAGGCCCTTTTCTCCGATTTTTCAAACGGGCCTGGGGAAGCTACGGTTAAGTATGTGTTACTAATTATATCTGACTATCAAGGTGTACTACAACAATTCCCCTACCCACCACCCCCACACTCCTTAGCACACCCAATGTTTACACATACTTGTGGAGTTATGTCCACTGTGATAATTAGGGTGTATATATGCAATGGTAAGAATTACTGCCACAGAATTAAAGTGAAGTCATAATACTATTAGTGGTGGTAGTCAATTTGATGTACATATACAGTTACTGATGTAGTGTGTGTGTACCTACCTGTACAGTGCATCCACTGGAAGGTATTATTATTAACCCTCGGCGCGCATGCGCAGCAAGGGTTACAGTACTTCGTTTGTCTGTGTGTATGTATGTATGTCTGTCTGTTACAACTAGCTTGACTCACCTGGCGGCTAAATCTCTGAAGTTTGGACACAGATAAGCTTCAAACCGAACCAGGATGTGTTTAAATTGAGCCGATTTCGCCAAGAACGTTTTGTTCATGAGTTATGCTGCGATTCGTTTGCCACGGTGAGCGCTAGTCGGCCATATTCTAGTCTGAGAACGAGTTCACGCGCCCTGGTCTGGGATCGATCCCGGAGTACTGAGAGTGCAGCGCATGTTTCTGAAACATGTGAGCGGACTTTGCACAGGCAAGAACAGAACCGAACACATGGCAAGCATAAACACTTATCATCTAGCTTGCGCCGAGGGTTTTGCACTTCAGTGCTGTTCATTGAATGATGGATCTCGGACTTTCACTCATGGTTGTTGGCAAAATTTTGCCTGAAGAAGATTACCAGAGTGTGATTGAAACGTTGCAAATAAAATTTTGCCAACTACCGTGAAGTGTCCAAGATTCATCATTGAATATGTAGCACACGGTAACATGATGCTCAAGGAGTACTGGAAGGTATTGATGAGAAAGTTTTGGCAGAATGAGTGACTTTGTAATTACAGTTAACATTAGCAGCTAGGCAACCTTTAATTGAAAACTTGAATGATTCTCCTAAATTAAACAATCTTGCTCTAATCAGGACACTTGACAAGTCAACTATACCATAAAGTTCTCCCTAAGGCCACTCTGAATTAATATACCTCAGTCAGTGTATATAACAAGCCATTATGAGGCACTCTTAAAAGTTTAGGTCAGTCAGGTTAGTTAAAACAAACAGAGCCCCTGAAACTATAATACACAAGCACACTCATGAGCAATATTCATGAGCAATCGTTGACATTATTCACTGCTGATCCAGTCTAAGAATAAGCTAAGCTCCATACTTCTTTTTACAAATAGGACCTATGCACTAGTATTATTAGTCACATGCTAAGGAATTTGGTGAATTTTGCTCCATATTTATAATCAGCATTAGAGTGGGTGTAACTACAGTATTAAGCATTACTTCCTTCCCGTTGTTGTGCAGCTTACGCTTGCAGCAAGGTGATAATAATTCTGTAGGGGGAAATCTCAGTAGGTGTTTGTGTTAACAATGTTCAGCTACATATGTACATTGTATCTATTCCTCCCAGTTTGTGTATGGCTTGCAGCGAGGGGAAGTGGGGGTGGTGGGTGGTGGTTCCGGGAATCCTGGTGTTTGCTGGCTAGTGGTTAACCAATATAGCCAACAGAGACTACACTTTACTATTATAGTTAACCTATAGACTACACTTTACTATTACCTATTGTAATTTCCTACTAGTAGCACCATCAAACTGTGTTTGTATACAACTCTAATGTGTTATAGTGCCGAGATAGTAGAGTACGTCATGTTTTTAAAAGTACTGCTGTCATTCGGAACATTATTCCATATGTACATCCGCAACACATTTTCATAATTATGCTATCATTTAAAACATTATTAGATAGGTAGATAGATAGATTGATTGATTGATTGATTGATTGATTGATTGATTGATTGATTGATTGATTGATTGATTGATTGATTGAGTGAGTTTCAATTTGAACAAGAGTGCTGCATCTACCCATATGTATGTACAGGGCCACCAAGAGGATTGGGGGGGCCCAGGGCAAATACAAACGGTGGGGCCCATAATGTAGATTGTGCTAGGGGGGTCTGGGGGGATGCCTCCTGGAAATTTTGATGCTCTAAGGTGTGTTCTGGGGACTTCTGAGGCTCCTTTTTTGTGCAAGCATACAGTACATACATACCTTCAAGTTGCTGTCTTTGTTTAGCAGTTTCAGAAAAGTACGACATATGGGGCCCTAGCAGACTGTGCAGTAGTCACGTAAGATGAGGTATGCAATCATTTTAAGTTTTTGTCAGCAACATAAATGAAGCAAAAAAGCAGGCTGACTTGATCAACAATACAGCGAAACAAACCCCTTAGAGAAGCTAGACTGGGATGTGAATGATGAACCAGATTCACTAGATCTTATTTGAACAACTTCAGCACTGTTTGGGGGCCCCTATCACAGTGGTCGTATCCAGTAACTCTATCACAGCGGTCGTACCCAGTAACTCTATCACAGCGGTCGTACCCAGTAATTCTATCACAGCGGTCGTACCCAGTAACTCTATCACTGTGTCTGTACCCAGTAACTCTATCACAGCGGTCGTACCCACTAACTCTATCACAGCGGTCGTACCCAGTAACTCTATCACAGCGGTCGTACCCAGTAACTCTATCACAGCGGTCGTACCCAGTAACTCTATCACAGCGGTCGTACCCAGTAACTCTATCACAGCGGTCGTACCCAGTAGCTCTATCACAGTGGTCGTACCCAGTAACTCTATCACTGTGGTCATACCCAGTAACTCTATCACAGCGGTCGTACCCAGTAACTCTATCACAGCGGTCGTACCCACTAACTCTATCACAGTAGTCGTACCCAGTAACTCTATCACTGTGTCTGTACCCAGTAACTCTATCACAGCGGTCGTACCCACTAACTCTATCACAGCGGTCGTACCCAGTAACTCTATCACAGCGGTCGTACCCAGTAACTCTATCACAGCGGTCGTACCCAGTAACTCTATCACAGCGGTCGTACCCAGTAACTCTATCACAGCGGTCGTACCCAGTAGCTCTATCACAGTGGTCGTACCCAGTAACTCTATCACTGTGGTCATACCCAGTAACTCTATCACAGCGGTCGTACCCAGTAGCTCTATCACAGTGGTCGTACCCAGTAACTCTATCACTGTGGTCATACCCAGTAACTCTATCACTGTGGTCATACCCAGTAACTCTATCACTGTGGTCATACCCAGTAACTCTATCACAGCGGTCGTACCCAGTAACTCTATCACAGCGGTCGTACCCAGTAACTCTATCACAGCGGTCGTACCCAGTAACTCTATCACAGTAGTCGTACCCAGTAACTCTATCACTGTGTCTGTACCCACTAACTCTATCACAGTAGTCGTACCCAGTAACTCTATCACTGTGTCTGTACCCAGTAACTCTATCACAGCGGTCGTACCCACTAACTCTATCACAGCGGTCGTACCCACTAACTCTATCACAGCGGTCGTACCCACTAACTCTATCACAGCGGTCGTACCCAGTAACTCTATCACAGCAGTCGTACCCAGTAACTCTATCACAGCGGTCGTACCCAGTAGCTCTATCACAGTGGTCGTACCCAGTAACTCTATCACTGTGGTCATACCCAGTAACTCTATCACAGCGGTCGTACCCAGTAGCTCTATCACAGTGGTCGTACCCAGTAACTCTATCACTGTGGTCATACCCAGTAACTCTATCACAGTGGTTGTACCCAGTAACTCTATCGCAGTGGTTGTACCCAGTAACTCTATCACAGCGGTCGTACCCAGTAACTCTATCACTGTGGTCATACCCAGTAACTCTATCACTGTGTCTGTACCCAGTAACTCTATCACAGCGGTCGTACCCAGTAACTCTATCACAGCGGTCGTACCCAGTAACTCTATCACAGCGGTCGTACCCAGTAACTCTATCACTGTGGTCATACCCAGTAACTCTATCACTGTGGTCATACCCAGTAACTCTATCACAGTGGTTGTACCCAGTAACTCTATCGCAGTGGTTGTACCCAGTAACTCTATCACAGCGGTCGTACCCAGTAACTCTATCACAGTGGTCGTATCCAGTAACTCTATCACAGCGGTCGTATCCAGTAACTCTATCACAGCGGTCGTACCCAGTAACTCTATCACAGCGGTCGTACCCAGTAGCTCTATCACAGTGGTCGTACCCAGTAACTCTATCACAGCGGTCGTACCCAGTAACTCTATCACAGCGGTCGTACCCACTAACTCTATCACAGCGGTCGTACCCAGTAACTCTATCACAGTGGTCGTACCCAGTAACTCTATCACAGTAGTCGTACCCAGTAACTCTATCACTGTGTCTGTACCCAGTAACTCTATCACAGTGGTCGTACCCACTAACTCTATCACAGCGGTCGTACCCACTAACTCTATCACAGCGGTCGTACCCAGTAACTCTATCACAGTGGTCGTACCCAGTAACTCTATCACAGTAGTCGTACCCAGTAACTCTATCACTGTGTCTGTACCCAGTAACTCTATCACAGCGGTCGTACCCAGTAACTCTATCACAGCGGTCGTACCCACTAACTCTATCACAGTAGTCGTACCCAGTAACTCTATCACTGTGTCTGTACCCAGTAACTCTATCACAGCGGTCGTACCCACTAACTCTATCACAGCGGTCGTACCCAGTAACTCTATCACAGCGGTCGTACCCAGTAACTCTATCACAGCGGTCGTACCCAGTAACTCTATCACAGCGGTCGTACCCAGTAACTCTATCACAGCGGTCGTACCCAGTAGCTCTATCACAGTGGTCGTACCCAGTAACTCTATCACTGTGGTCATACCCAGTAACTCTATCACAGCGGTCGTACCCAGTAGCTCTATCACAGTGGTCGTACCCAGTAACTCTATCACTGTGGTCATACCCAGTAACTCTATCACTGTGGTCATACCCAGTAACTCTATCACAG
This sequence comes from Agelas oroides, assembly GCA_949130485.1. Classification (NCBI taxonomy): domain Eukaryota; kingdom Metazoa; phylum Porifera; class Demospongiae; order Agelasida; family Agelasidae; genus Agelas; species Agelas oroides. The sequence continues at coordinate 11,447,009 of OX422183.1, read as the reverse complement.
CGGTCGTACCCAGTAACTCTATCACAGTGGTCGTACCCAGTAACTCTATCACAGTAGTCGTACCCAGTAACTCTATCACTGTGTCTGTACCCAGTAACTCTATCACAGCGGTCGTACCCACTAACTCTATCACAGCGGTCGTACCCAGTAACTCTATCACAGCGGTCGTACCCAGTAACTCTATCACAGCGGTCGTACCCAGTAGCTCTATCACAGTGGTCGTACCCAGTAACTCTATCACTGTGGTCATACCCAGTAACTCTATCACAGTGGTCGTACCCAGTAACTCTATCACAGTAGTCGTACCCAGTAACTCTATCACAGCGGTCGTACCCACTAACTCTATCACAGCGGTCGTACCCAGTAGCTCTATCACAGCGGTCGTACCCACTAACTCTATCACAGCGGTCGTACCCACTAACTCTATCACAGCGGTCGTACCCAGTAACTCTATCACTGTGGTCATACCCAGTAACTCTATCACAGTAGTCGTACCCAGTAACTCTATCACTGTGTCTGTACCCAGTAACTCTATCACAGCGGTCGTACCCACTAACTCTATCACAGTAGTCGTACCCAGTAACTCTATCACTGTGTCTGTACCCAGTAACTCTATCACAGCGGTCGTACCCAGTAACTCTATCACAGCGGTCGTACCCAGTAACTCTATCACAGCGGTCGTACCCAGTAACTCTATCACAGCGGTCGTACCCAGTAACTCTATCACAGCGGTCGTACCCAGTAACTCTATCACAGCGGTCGTACCCAGTAACTCTATCACTGTGGTCATACCCAGTAACTCTATCACAGCGGTCGTACCCAGTAGCTCTATCACAGTGGTCGTACCCAGTAACTCTATCACAGCGGTCATACCCACTAACTCTATCACAGCGGTCGTACCCAGTAACTCTATCACTGTGTCTGTACCCAGTAACTCTATCACAGCGGTCGTACCCACTAACTCTATCACAGCGGTCGTACCCAGTAACTCTATCACAGCGGTCGTACCCAGTAGCTCTATCACAGTGGTCGTACCCAGTAACTCTATCACTGTGGTCATACCCAGTAACTCTATCACAGCGGTCGTACCCAGTAGCTCTATCACAGTGGTCGTACCCAGTAACTCTATCACAGTGGTCGTACCCAGTAACTCTATCACTGTGGTCATACCCAGTAACTCTATCACAGCGGTCGTACCCAGTAGCTCTATCACAGTGGTCGTACCCAGTAACTCTATCACAGTGGTCATACCCAGTAACTCTATCACAGCGGTCGTACCCAGTAGCTCTATCACAGTGGTCGTACCCAGTAACTCTATCACTGTGGTCATACCCAGTAACTCTATCACAGTGGTTGTACCCAGTAACTCTATCGCAGTGGTTGTACCCAGTAACTCTATCACAGTGGTCGTACCCAGTAACTCTATCACAGCGGTCGTACCCAGTAACTCTATCACAGCGGTCGTACCCAGTAGCTCTATCACAGTGGTCGTACCCAGTAACTCTATCACTGTGTCTGTACCCAGTAACTCTACCACTGTGCTCATACCCTGATATTACCCTCAGAATATGCAAACACTGAGGGTGATACATACCATGTCAATAGAGTGGGTAGTATAATTATGACATACAACCGTACTAGACATAATAGTAGCTAGTTCTGTAATGTATGCTGTGGTAGTGTGTATGTGTGAGTGTGCATGTGTGTGTGTGTGTGTGTGTGTGTGTGTGTGTGTGCACACCTCATACATTTGTGTGTGTGGTCCATGTATGTGCGAAAGTGTTGTAAAGTACTGAAGATTTAATTTAATAACATTACAAGATTAGACAATAAGAATTTTGTAGGGAAACTCTCAGCAGGCGTTCTATTCACTTTTGACGTTCTTCAACCCCCAGTACCTACAATTGTGTTAGCCTTGTTCCTGGGCCTCACCTGGCTCCACCCATCTTTTTGGCACTCACAGTTATGGAAAAGCTGGGGAGAGCCTAGCTGGGATGGAGGCTAGAATTGTAAAATAATTTGAAGATACAGTACTGCTTTTGGACCTTAAGACTGAATTGTGCTCCAACCATTAGCTGTGCTCAGTAGAGTTTTTACAATATGTTACATGAATAATGTTTGCTGATTGCGAACTATCAGACTCACCCTTAAGTGGGCAAGTTTGCAATAATTCTTGTCTACCATGGGGCTTCCTGAGATCTGATGGGCTAGTTACTGTGTACAGGTATGGTGGCAAGCTGCATGTGCACTGTATGACAACAGCAATGAAAATTGCTTCCCCTAACCCATATAAATAGTTTACAGACTTCCACAGTAGGTTAAAGCCCTCATACAATATATATTCATCTCAATTACTTGCTACGGTGATGGTCTAACCCCAACATAGCCCTCCCATTTGGGCTTAGCACCCCAGAAGGGTTAAAGCCTCCATATAAGGTCTCTATATCCCATACACGAGCTTCCATGTGTGTGTCACTGGTTTCACTAAGGTCACCGGAAGATGATATTTAACAAAGGTATGTGTGGCATGAACAGAATTGAAGACTTGCAAGTTATGCACCCATACTCAAGAAAGATCTCACAATTCCTAGCAATGTGATACTAGCACATCTAAACTGTATTTATATAAACACTAGATTCCTATTGCATGATGGTGGAGGTAGGGCCAACATTTGTTTGTTGAGCAACTACCAAGTAGTCCAGTGGTAGCCTCGTTTCCAGGCTCTCGTGCGTGGGCAGAAAAGGAGGATGGGTCTGGCTGGTTGGTGGTGTGTAGCAGGTAGAAGGGGTTTGCCATGATTGCCTATTGAGGCCATTTTGTAGTTCTTGGCATACAGAATCAGTAGAGTCTAAAGTACATCAGTGCATCAGTAGAGTCTAAAGTACATCTTTGGAGTGAAATAAGCAACTAACCACACAGGATTAACTAGAGCAAGATAAAAACAGTCATATAACTAAATTAGATATCAAAAAGTGTTAACTCACTATGCACATGTGTAGGTAGACTAAAACTAATTGGGAATTGGCTGAAGGTAAAAAGCTGAAACATAAAGATATTGACACATACTAGTGACCTGACCACTTCAAGTTTGGTGACTACAGACAGCCCTGAGGAGTGTATGTATGAGTTATTGAATGCAACAGAGCACACTTTGCTAGCACTGCACTCTGAGTTATGCATATTAGCTACTCTAGACTACTCAACCACAGCCCGCCCACATAGCATTAATAAGTTATTGAGCATTGTATAAAGCTAAGGACTACTTCAAGTGTGAAATAATTACCCTCAGAGATGGTCATTATATATAATGGTGCAGGGCATACTAACCCTAACCCCCAAGGGAGATATAAGAACCTGTTACCTAGGCAACACCTCTGTAGTAGAGGATATCAGCAACATTTTCATATGTTGCCTAGGTAACAGGTTATACAGGTGATTTTGAACGATCATAATGATGTAAGACAACATGAGAATCATATCGACATACTTTTTGAAGCCAATAATTTGCAGCTTGCACTTGTCATGAACCTATTGTAGTGTGATGTCACTAGATACAATAGTTGAAATGTCAAAGGTACACAATAGGTCAAAAATGATTTGTAGGGAATAGAATGTAGTGGTTAATCCATTAAACCTTACCTGTAAAGTCCCTAATTTTAGAAACCATACATTTGTACAATCCATTGAGCCTGGTGTATTGTTTACAATTAGAGACTCAAGTGTGCCCACTTGTGGCACAGGCTATAACTCCTCTAGAAGTCCTCTAAGTGATCAGGCTATTTTCTTGGCTGGCTCCTGAAGCAGTCTAAGTGCTTCCCTTGTATAGTCTTGCACCACATTGCTTCACCAGAAACCTAACATGTACGATTAAATTCCTACAATGTTTAGGGTAGCTAGGGACACCAGGGTGCCTTGCCCTGTCCCTCCCAGATGTTTACTGTTAGCGTATTACATGATGCAAGCTTATTATTGGTAACTCATTTATTGTATATTACTAGTTTATGTGCAGCGAGCTGGCAGTCTTGCTGACACTCTTGCTGACACTATTACTATCAGCCTTGGTAGTAACCTACAGGTTAGGTTTATGACATGTACACTATAGCACTCTGATGCACAATGTAATACACCACTAAATATAGCTATACCTGTAATACAATGTATGAAAGACTAAGTAGGAAAAGGAAACAAGACTTTCTAAAAGGTCATAGGTCAACAAAGTGTACCACAAGGTAGCGCTAGCAGCTGGTAAGAGTGGAAAATGGGAGTTAATGTTTTTAATAGTCCCTCAATGTGAAAAGATCAAGCAGTTTTATTGTCTCATAAGATATCTGGGCTGGAATTTAAATGTAATTTGGAAAAAATCGCCTACAAATTAGCTATAATGATGTAGGGAGAGACTAAATGCAAAACAGGATAACCTGTGACAAATGTGTCGTAATTAGTGCTTAGCTAAAGCTCACAGTTTTTTTTCAGCTGCAAATTAATCACTGGGACAATTAGTATGTAGTCCTTAAACCCTTCAACTAACACCACTTGTGGCAAAACTAATATCTTTGTAGCTATAAAGATCTATCGATGGTATGCCAAATTGGAAACAGGGTAATCTGTGGCTACTTATACAGTTCCTTTGAGGACATGCAACACTTTAACTAGCACAACCTTTGAAGAACCATAAATATTATTACATGTTTACATATATATAAGGTGTAGCTATAGAAATGGCTTGCCAAAATGGAAGCAAGGTAATCACAAAGGTGTTATTTTCAGGTCATGCAACAACACCACCTGTAGATGACCTTTTATCCGGTATACTGGATGCTTTCACCATGCAGTGATAACACAAGGAGACCATATACATTGGTTGCAGAGGTAACCTGTGTTGACAGTGTATCTTGCATAGGAATCTGGATGTTACAATCATACTGGGATTGCGCCGATGCAATACATACACTCTTCATGCCATGCAAATACGTTATCATTGTAAACCTGCTGTGTGTAGTCATAAACTGAGACAATGAAATTTTGTCTTCAAATATGATACTGGTGGTGTTAGAAAGAATTGCAGGATAAATATCAAGTTGTCCTGAGCAAATTTATCACACTTGACAAATTGACCAAGCATGCTACAAAATGAATGCATTAACTAAATTTGTTTGTCTGCCCATGCAATGATACCCTTATCCTAGCCCACAATTCACCTGCCTAAAAGTAACGCCTATAACGTTGCAACAACCTGGTTGGCTGTGTCAATGTATGGCTTCTAGAGTGTATCTTGCATAGGAACCTGGACATTACATGCTACATTATACTGGGATTGTGCCGATGCAATACATACACTCTTCATGCAAATACGTTATCATTGTAAACAATGAAATTTTGTCTCCAAATATGATACTGGTAGTATTAGAAAGAATTACATGACTTCACATTTTCACAGGTTTTCTGAGCAAATTTATCATATTTGACGAATTGACCAAGAATGCACTTATTTGTCTTCCCATACAAGCCCACAATTCAACTGCCTAATCGTAACGCCTATAACATTGCAACAACCTGGTTGGCTGTGTCAATGTATGGCTTCTAGACTTTGCAGCACACTTGGTCCATTGATTTTGATTCATCATGTACTTCGTATTTCTTTGCATGTTCATGACAATTAGTTTAGCTCCCTATTTAGTAAGCCCAACAAACCAAAAATACCAGCAAAGCGGTACATAATCTTGATCGAAAATCTGTTTTGAAGCACTTCAAGAGGTCAGAAACTGGCTTCAGGGATCAAGGTCTAGGAATGAGGCTTTCAGAACCAGCTAGCTAAGTCAATATATGGGGGTCAGAGGTCATGTGTAGTTAATAGTGTTTGTTCAATTGTGTACGTAATTTTGTTGTCATTAAGAGTGTAAGCTACATGGGAGGTGTATACAGCCTGTCCCCCACCCTCTTCTCCACCACTTACAACTTCAACCTATAAGGGCAGTACTCTTGTACATTCTGGCCACAGCCCATAGTCTTTGGTCTCTATCCAAACAGCCAACTGTTAATGGACAAAATGAATATAGTTACTGCCAAATTCAGAATGAACCGTTGTATTTTCAGGTCTTCACCACATTCAGTATGTAAATACAGAGGAGAAAGGCCTGGGAGATCTCACCATGTGCAGTGATGTGATTTAATAACCAACACACCAGAAGGGATGCACACAGGGGACAGAACTGTTGTCTCTGACACTAGTAAGATGTTTATGCTGTAAGTACCTGACTAACCAATGTAAGCAAATTTTCCCAAGTGTGAGCTGCAAATTATGGGAATACACTTCCACAGGTCATAACTAAACACTCCAACACTTTCATATTTAGGCACATTTTGACTAACTGATGTGTGAGGTCTATTCATCCCCATAAGCCTAAGTTAACTTTGGACTATTGTGTTGCTCAAAACTGTACCATTACTACATACCCCTCTTCCCACTGCAAAAGGGTCTGTAACTACTTACATACACACAAGAGTTTTGCATGCACAATCAAAAAAACGCACTACCCACATGTCAGAGCTAAACACCTTGGTATAGTTGAGGAAAAGAGGGACTTAGAAGAACAAGCAAAGTCTGGTTCCAAGATGTACGGCACACACACCTAAATCACACCATCGTTCGGAACATTTTTGTGTATATGCATTCATATTTGTGGCACAGTCACAGGCAAAGTAGAAAACTAGTCTCATGCCCAGCCCGTGCGCGCCTCCTGGCGAGAAGCGGTCTGGTGAACAAGTCAAATTTCTTGGGCGAAAAAGTGGTAAGGACTAATCAGATTGCGAAATCGGTAATTATTACCTAGCACTTCCCTTACAACAGTAACATTTCTATCTCTACTCGGGTATCCGTACGTTTTTTTGAGTAGGTTTGGCACAAAATGTTTTGAATACTGCTAGGTTACACTGAAACCACGTTTGCTACTAGTCTCGTCCTCAGACTCATCTCTCTCATGAGGAAAAACCAAGTCGAATTTCTTGGTCTACTGCACGCTTTTGCTAGCATCAGGGGATGAGACTGGAGCAAACATGGTTTCCTAAAGTACAGAGACAAGTTTAAACTTACAAATGAAAACCCAAACACTATGCACACGTGCAGTGTGGTTATATTAGCATAAGGTAAAGAGTGGGTGACAACACCTGCAAATGTGGTAGCCCAGCAATAGTATCATGCCAAGTTTATTGAATTAGCATCCTAACAAACACTGCAGGAAACCAACAGTGTGTGTAACTTAAACCAGCTTCGCTTACACTACTCCATACACACCACAACAGGATCTCACCAACTAGTGGTGCTTCAAAATGGCTCTAATGACATCAGTTACTCTAAAGCTCTTGTACCATTTGAAACCCAAAGTTTGGCAAGTGTACTTGAATGGGATGGATATGTATACTGTTAATGCCTTCATACAAGTAGCAAATTGTTGCCTAGGTATGAGGCTAGCTAGTTTATGGAAGGTGTGATGACATACACAGGATGTGGATGTGGCATGGTAGGAAATTTTAGAATGCCCTATGTTGACTAAATGACACTTTTGGAGGTGCAATATGGTATTATGGACCTTGAGGCTGAACCTATTCCAATAAATACGGTTCCTAGTTTGTTTAAAAGGGGTGCACAATGTAATCAATGGCATTCTAACATTACCACACTTACCAACATGTACATGTACAACAAGTGTTGCTAAAATAACCAAGTGCAAAGGGCACTTTTATAAGTACACTAAGCCCAGAGTCCTAGCAAAGTACACATATACCAACCACACTAATTGGCTGAAACACAAAATTATGGTGACTTTATATAACATCTAGGTCCTTCTTGTAACATGGGAATATAATTGTACATCACTTAAGCAAACCTTGAATCACTATGGTGTTGTCCTGTGTGTCATTCCCAACTTCATTGCCAGCAAAGCATGTGTAGTTGCCGTAATCAAAGAACACTGTCTCTCGAACGATCAGCACTCCAGTACTTTGGTTGACCTGGATTCGCTCATTGTTCACCTCTGTCAGATTTTGTCCATTGAAGAACCAGGTGTAGGTGGGGTCTCGTACTCCTGTTGCATTGCAGTCCAGCACAAGGTCACTACCCTTATCCACAGCATGGTCCACAAGGACATCATTTGTGATGTTTGGAGGAACTACGATAAAGAGGGGGAACAAAGAGGGAGGTGGGAAGTGACAGAAAGACTTACATAGGTCTGTCATAGCATACTTTCTTACACTTGCATGAAATAAAAATACCGTATGATTGTAGGCATGTACAGACAGGTGGTTTATTCACTCTGCTACCTAGACAAATGGTGCCCAGATAACAGGTCCCTCCTGGGAAGAGGGAGTATATCAACCCATACTAACTCCTACCCCCTCAATAAGGAGTCTGAAAACAAGGCTATGTAGCTAATACCATATTTACTTACTGCATGCAATAAAATACCATACGCATGCAGCAAACTTTGATGACTATGCATTTACAAGGACATAACAGACTGTTGTATAAGTCTGAATACAGACAATCTAGTAATGTTCTGACTTCGTTACATCCGGGCAGTCACAAATTTTACTACTACTAAATTTTAACTAGACTGTACTAGTATAGGCTTACAAGAGTCATCATAAAATTGTGTAGACATCCGAAACGTATGCAAAAAGGTACTAATAATGTATCTACTAGGTTGTCACTGCGTGAAATATACGTAATATGATTTCCTTCATTTGTCACTCTCTGTCATCATAAAATTGACAAAGCTACTACCGTAGATCTAATGTACATTATTAAAGCATTCCCAATCCGTTAGGATACTGTTATAGTCCCTTCATTGCAGACAGCACGCAAAAACTTCAAAGTCAGTATTCAAGCAGAAGAGTTCTTCACACATGCATTACACATACATACATTTGACAGCTACATGTTCTCTAATCTAGTAGTGCTACATGGATAATGGAATGTAGCTAAATTGGATATGGTCTCACACATTGGTGTCAGGCTGCACCTGACACCAAAGTGCAAAACAGCCACCCCTCAGGGAGGGATACAATAACTATGTTACCTTAAAGTTAAATGGAGGGTGTTCTTATAGGCCATCATCATTAAAACCCTCTGCAAATTTGGCAAGCAATTAAAACTGCTTAGCACACAGCAAAGCAAGTGACAAATAATTATCAATAGCTATTGTTAGTGATAGATTACTGTCTGTGGTCAACCTGATGGTAAATAATACCAAACTGTTTGGATCTGTTGTAATCTGATATCCTATTCAAAGCTCTTTTGCTGCATTACACTGTTAGGTATCACCACTTGAGCTGAATGAGCTACAATAATCAAACACCTCATACCTTACACCCAAACATAGTGATGAATAGCTTAGAAGGAATATTGGTTGTCATACAGAATTCCAAACAAAGGAAATTGGAGCATTGTGACAAGCAAGCAAGATTACATACATATGATTAAACATTGAAATTAGCTTCCCTCCAAACGCCTTCACCAACAGGACGTCCAGTTTTTGATTGTTTACAGTATACAAAATTGGACGGTGGTGAAAGCCTGTGGATGAGACTAGGAAACAGCATTGTTGAACATGGAATGGAGTGCCATCTTGTGTCTCAAACATCGCAAACAGGTAAATGGTTGGGGACACGGATCACAAGATTTTCCAAGGCTTCAGCTAAATTCAAAGGAAATGTCTGTTATGAGTGACTCTTTAAAAAGCAAGGAGCTAATTCAACGCCAAAAATTGTCACATCTAATTGACGGGTTTCTAAGAAACAGAAACATGGAGCTAATATTTGCCTTATCAAAATCTTTGTAAAAAGAAAATTAAGTATATCTACATCTATGGGGAAATCTGAGCAAAAGGAAGCAAAAGCTGAAGCTAACTCTTATCATCATTGTTTTAGAATACGGCAGAGCAAAAGGGGGATAATGTGCACTAATCTACTGAAGCTGAAAAGACTGTAATTCAACAACATACTTAAATTTAAATTTAATTTTCTTCCTTCTTTTGTACATTGGCAATAAGGTGCTGGTAAATTCAAAAAAGTTTTACTGTTCCCAGGCTACTCCCATCACAAGTCACTTTAAGCAATATGGAAATGGACTGAATGGAAGAGTCTGGGAACACTAATGAGCATTGAGTGAGCCAGTGTCATAGCTGTGTATATATAGTTACCACAATAGCTATCGAGTTTGTATCACCAATAGTAAAGTAAATAATGCAATAGTTCATGATTTAAAACTTTAGTTAGTGCGATACAGCAAGAGCTAGCTTGTCATAGAATACATATTATGTTTAAATGCATCATGCAATACCGTGGTCAAAGCAACTTACTCAGCACTACCAGCTGAAGTACTGCTGATGCAGTACCAACCGAATTTTCACCCTCACATCGATACCGCCCAGCATAACTGCCCTGAACATTTGGTATCATCCACATCCCAAAGTTGGGATCAGTAGACGATTGCAATCCCAGTTCATCCTCATTCCCTTCTGGTCCCTGGTACCATGTGATCCTTGCATCAAGCATGGATGTTACATTGCAGCGAATAATGGCTGTTTCACCCTCCAAGGCCACCTGTTCAGGATTAGCAGTAACTGTCGGCGCAGCTGCAAAGAATGTTCATTTTGTCAGTAGTTTCAATATTTATTTGCACAACTCTTAACATCAATCTTCATAGCATAACCATGCCTACATTTTACTGGATTGAGGTGTACTAGAGTGAGCTGTTTTGGGCCTTTATTAAACTATTTTGAGAGCTCCTAGGGTTAGTATTGTGGTTTGCAAATTTAGTTTTGCTGCAAAAACAAATAAGTTTACACTCATACTGATATACGTGTGGTGGCAACATTACATGGCTAGGGTTTACTTACTTTGTATTTCAAGGGTAGCTATATCCGTGACTTGTGTCCCAGGATTCTGCAACTGCATTGAGCATGTATATTCCCCAGAATCAGAAGGTACAAGACTGTCAATATCTAGGCGACTTGTATTAGAAGCAAAATTGTTTGTGATTGTAGTTCTCCCTCCATTCACAATTGTGGTGCCGTTGTGTCTCCATGATACAGAGGCAATGGTCTGTGATGGTTGTAAGTTAGTGACTGTGCAAGTTGCACTAACAAATCTTCCAGCAACAGGACTAGTGGTCGTGAAACTCACTTGCACGTCTGCAGGGAAGATAGTGTAGTAAGCTAGGCTACTAGTTACTACATATATAAAACACTCGTATGGTTATGCATATTAAAGTTCAAGTAAATTCATCAGGTTTGCTACAAGTACGCTAATGCTCTTACCAATGTCAATAAAAAATGGTATTGTACTAGCATGGCAATGCATTAACATGTAGTTAACCTGAGCGAGAATAACATAGTTATTACTCGAAAACACACACCAACACACGAATGCAACTTACTTTGCGCATAGCTACCGCTAAGCAGCACAAAACAGAGAGTTACTAGCGATTGCAGCGACATGGTGATGCGAACTGTGATACAGTAAGTCTATGAGTCCAAGCGACGGGGAACACTTAACTATTCACTTTCGTTTCCGGCCGTTGGTCGTTGACAATTTGCATTACGTAATAATGTTGTGTCTTGTATTAGAATCGCAAGCCAGACCCTTTCCGTTCCATGCGTATTTTTTTTTTGGACGCACTTTCGACTTAGTCTCTGGACAGCAATACATATGCGCATGCGCAGTACCACACCCTCTGTGTACTTAGACCTTTGAGAAGGGCGTGTTGAACATGATCGAGCAAAACGACTGCCAAGAAGACTGCAGTTGGAAAGGGAGCTACTCCTCAGGTGATTTTTAGCAACAAAGAACGTCAGCCTATAACTACAATTACTTCCAGTGAACTGTGAGCAAGACTGGAAAGCATCTGGCCACTGTTCCATAATTTTCTGTTGTCTCCTCTGGAAATAGTTTGCCAAGGACGATCATGATAGTGCGTCATATAGTCTATTCTAGCCAGTAAGACATTCCAGCAGCCTTGAAACTCGCAGGGAATGTTGTCCCAGGAGTGGGCAGCAATTAGAACTACCTTGCGTTTACCTGATGAGGAACAGAAAGGACCCAGAGATTCACACTGATCCGACTATTGAACTGCTGTTCTGTGGGGTGACAGGGAATGGTGTGAGAGTCTGTGTCATCATGTTGATTGAACATGATTGAGCCAAACGATACTATGAAGATGGGAATTGGAAAGGAAGCTATCCTTCAGAGGACCTCAAAAAGTTCAGTCTATAGCTACAATGCACTACCAGTGAACTGTGAACAAGACTGGAAAGTATCTGTCACCATTCAATTTCTGCCTATATGTCATAATTTGCCAGAGACAATGATGGTGCACCATATAGTCAGTACATCATTCCAGCTACCTTGGAAACTCAGGGAAAGTTCTCCCAGGAATGGGCAGTAATTAGAACAAGCTTATGTTGTTCTGGCGGGTAGCCTAAAGATGCAGAGATCCATACTTAACTGTCTATTGAGCTCAAGTTTAATATCCAAGGGTTAAAGCAGTGAGACTTGCCTGGTGGCGGACATTGAAACAGTGACCTTGTATGGATCAAGGCTAACAAGAGTCTAAGCAGAAGCAAACAAGACTATAATTTGAAGCGAAAACTGAAATACCATGCTCTTTAACTCATGGCATCATGGACTAATGAGTAATTTGTGGCTATGAGCCATTGTGGTGTCACTACACTACATGAAGAAGAAACTGACCCAGTTAGTACACTTGAACTATATGCTCCAACGTTCATGGGCACAAGACATCATTATAAAAATTCCTTTGCAAATGACAACTATGATAACTTTCATGTTGTTACTGTTTCATTAAAATTAATGTGGTTTCAACACAAAAGTGTGGTGTTCCAGGTATAATTGTGTGTTACATAAAATCCTCATTCACGTACAGGCCTTCCCACTCTCCAGCTTTATGGAAAGCAGACTTGAGACAAGACTAGAATAACTGTTGAAGGTTGCCTTTGGCCATACCCATCTATTTTTTGGTGCTCGAATGGATATGAATTGGGTCAGTAGGTAGGCTTAAAATGATACTGGCAACAGTTTTGCTACAAAGCGTACAGTAACAGCTCCCCAAAAGAGTCACCCCGTCTACAGTTAATGATCTTGGCCTTTTGTTTGATCTTCAGGCCCTATTTTGGTGAATATTATGATGACACTAGCCTCGTTCCCAGGCCCCGCCCAGCTTTCCGTCGCTTATTAGTACGGTAAAGCGGGCTTTTCCGTACTGCAAGCGACGGAAAGCTGGGCGGGGCCTGGGAACGAGGCTATGATGACACCACTCTGACAAAGTCAGCTTGCAGATTCATATGCACTCTGTAGACAAGAATTTTTGAGTATAATTATAGCATTTACCAATATATTTGGGTCCCCAGGTCTGATCAACATAAAACTACAGTGGTATGACCTTAATCATCAGCTACACCTACAAATAAAACATTAGTCCTTACAATCATCACTGACGTCCTTGGAAGTTTTTCTTTGTTTTGGCAGCCTGTATCAAAACCCCCAGACTGTTTGGTTTAGCCCTGTTTAGGTTTAACACTTAAACTGGTTTCAAATCAGTTAAAACTTTACACAGCTGCCCTAAACAAATTTGAAACTGATTTGAAACCGGTTTAAAGTGCTACTGTAAACGGGGCTATTGTTCAGGCATTGTGCATGACCACTAACAGACTCTCACCAGACAAGTTTATTATTGCAATGTTTCAACTGCTATATCATTCTCTTCATCAGGCTAAAAAAAAATGCTGATGGAAATTGCAAACTGGCAGTTGAAACATTGCAAGATTCAAATTTGTCCAGTAAAAGTGTGTCCATAACAAGGTCGCATTCTTTTCACTTTCCAAATTCCAATATATCAGTGATTCCCTACACTGATGCACCAACAGGCAAAACATTCAGTCTCACTGCTTCAATAGTACTGTTCCCAGACCCTCTAGGAACTACTGCTTCAACACCACACAGAATTTCAATAGTCGGCTCAGTGTGAATCTCTGGGTCCTTTCTGTTCCTCATCAGGTGAACGTAAGGTAGTTCTAATTGGGGTGTCTCTAATTGCTGGAATGGAATATGGAATGGAACGGTGGAATGGAAAATGGAATGGAACAGTGAATGTATATAGTTACAGCTAACTCGTGTAACTGGCGCTGTTCTTCAAGTTTGAGCTACCTACTATGTGTCTAGGGCTCTTATCTCACCACAGAGGCTGTATGAGCAAGTCCAGTGCATGTTGCCAGCATTCTTCCTTGTCTGGTATCATGATGTCACGGCCAGAACTCGGGGTCCCCAGAGACTAGCTACAGTATCATGTATAGGAGCCACGCTTACTACTGTCAAGGAAGGCTGGTACCAAGGTTGTGAGACCAAGGAGTGACCGAGGATCGAGTTGCACAGACGAAGACCGAAGCGAAGAGACTGAGGATCGAGCACTAATTTCTGCCATCATGTCCACGAAGACTATAACTATACTAGCTACTATAGTCTTGCGAAGCCAGGCCCTTGTTTTTCGTTCAAGAGTCTGGGTTTGCAAGACTACACTGTAGTTGTGTAGTCTACAGTAACAAAGCATCTGATGATGAGCCAGCAATGGTACCATGCGCTTGGATATAGAAGCATGACTGTGGGCAATGCCATACTTGCTCATAAAGCTTCTGTGTTACGATAACAGCCCTAGAGATACACTAGGTAGTTCAACCTAGACTGAGCAGCGCCAGTTACACAAGTTAGCTATAACTGTGTATGTTCACTGCTCCATTCCATTTTCCATTCCATCGTTCCGTTCCATATTCCATTCCAGCAATTAGAGACACCCTTCTAATTGCTCCCCATCCCTGGGACAACATTTCCTGAGAGTTTCAAGGTTGCTGGAATGTCTTACTGGCTAAAATAGACTATATGACGCACTATCATGATCGTCCTTCCAGAGGAGACAACAGAAAATTATGGAACAGTGGCCAGATGCTTTCCAGTCTTGCTCACAGTTCACTGGAAGTAATTTTAGCTATAGGCTGAAGTTCTTTGTTGCTAAAAATCACCTGAGGAGTAGCTCTCTTTCCAACTGCAGTCTTCTTGGCAGTCGTTTTGCTCGATCATGTTCAACACGCCCTTCTCAAAGGTCTAAGTACACAGAGGGTGTGGTACTGCGCATGCGCATATGCATTGCTGTCCAGAGACTAATTAGGTCGAAAGTGCGTCCAAAAAAAAAATACGCCCGTTCCACTGCGCCGATCGCGGAGAGTTAGGGTTTCAGATACTGAAAGCGATCAGCCTGTGGATTAGTGTGGAACGGCTTGCGAGACTGTAAGTGCATGTGGTGTAGTCAAAACCTACATTTGCAAGGAGAGCGCAGTACACACTCAAAGTTTAACGATGAAAATTTCAAAGCCCGTATTTCATCAGTGGTGGTACAAACGGCATGTATATAAAACTAACGCTCTTAATTTAATTAACTGTCAAGATAATTACGTGGGTCAGTAGTTGTAAAACATTGGCAATGCAGCCACGTACATGAAGATAAGAAGTGTCCAACATTGAGAATGCTGGGGCAGAGATATGGGGGGGCTCCCCCCCCCCCCCAGTTGTACAGCATACTCCATCGTGAATACTACCAAATGCAATATTGCCTTGTCTCCAGGATTAGGGCCACACTGTTTGGTTCCGCAGCTCCCTCATAACAGTGTTGGCTAGTTATGCGAACTCTGGCCGTGCCCACTAGTCTCATCCCCACACCATCAGTATGTTACACCAAGGATACTTTATTACAACATATCCTTGACACAGCTGTGACGAGACTACGCACGCACTTGCATGATGAATAAGACAAGCTAAATGCTATATACATAGTCATGCTTGTTGTGTGCACAACCACAATAGGTAAAGGCTAGTGGCAATTTGGCCCAAAAATAGCAATTTCAAAGCGTCTAAACTTGTTGCAAATTGTCCACTCCCCCACACCCCCCTAGCTCTATATGTGCTTATACAGCTCATCATTCAAACCCACACCCACCCACCCACCCACACACACACACACACACACACACACACACACACACACACACACACACACACACACACACACACACACACACACACACACACACACACACACACACACACACACACTTTGATAGCTGTCTCCACCTCTGGTCGATAGTCTCTGACTCTCTGAGTTCCTCAAGCTCAACAGGAAGAGTTGCAGTGCCAAAGGAAGTGATCTGGTGAATTGAAGAAGACAGCAGATTGGATAGGTAAGCTCAAACAAAACCAGCTAATCCAATTTGAATACATCACCATGGTCCAAGACTGAACTCCTATTTGCTTAGTCAGGCCTATAGCTGCATACTATATCCGTAGTACTTGGATAGAAATATGTCACTAGAAAGAATTACAAAAGTCCACTGAATGGAAACTTTCAAGACCCACCACCATGTGAAAATTGTGCTAAGTTGCACACTCCCATGCATTCTACATTTTACAAACAGCTCATGTTGAGAGTTACCATTAGCCTTGTTCCAAGGCCTTCCCACTAGCTTGCTATCCATTTTTTCATTGCTTACAAAACACTAATATAAGTTGTCAAAAACTGGACAGTCGTGGATGGGAAGGCCCGGGAACGACACTACATGCACTGACTTTCAATCACACATCTTAATGCATTAATTTATTTGAGTTATTTAAGGCCTTTGCCCAAATCTGAAGTCAGAAGAAGGAACATTATCGACCAGGTAGTCAAGGTAGTGTCACTGGATGAGCTTCATGCCTTGGTAGCCAGGATTCATTGCTGCTCAGCAGAGTAGATCCTCAGGAGTCTCCATCTCCATGGAGCTCTAGACAGGTGTCCTCGCTACTGGTACCAGCTCAATGTCTGGCCCAAGTACGTAGCATGCAGCTTGCATGAGACTCGTCAACCTCAACACCCTCGTAGAAGAAGTGTCCTGTGAATGTTTACACCTTATGGCATGAGCAATTATTTCACAATATTGCATGGACAGTTAGTTATCATAAACCTAGTTAGCCCTAACTCCCACAGATACGGCTAAGTGTCACCATTAACTATTAAAACTACTAAAAGAAAAAGAAATGTGCAGTAAAGAATTCTTCACTCCAATCTGTTCATCTGGGTTTTTTTGTGCTGTCTGCAACTGTAAAACCTACTTAGCTACGTAGCTACATACAAAGAAGAAAAAGCAGTAGGGAGGCCAGGTACAAAGCTATGAGAGTCCATACTTGATATAAGCTTGCTTTCAATGCATGTCTGTTAGATTTGGAACTGGTTCAGTGGTTGCAGGAGGTTAGATTTACATTTGTGTGTAACTATAGTTGTGTAGTCAAATTAAGGAGATAAGATTTACTTACCCAGGTTTGACCGTTTCACCTTAACTATATGGTTCATGCTGCCTCTTGCTATTAAATAATCATGGTTGCCACATAGCACACTTGTTTGTGGTGTGGATTACATGTTTAATAATTACATCACAATTATAATTCATTGTGAGTCCTACAGTGGCTTGTGCATGGACAAATATTCAGTGTTACCATGAACAATCATAGACTCTTCAACTGAAGGTTCTATGTACTGAGTTGGACAACTAAAAACACGCTTGTGTCCCTTGGAAAACTCTTTCCGCAACTGAGGAAGTGGGGAAGACTGAGGTAGTCGGTTGAAAACACACAGCTGCTGTTCAAGACTAGGAGCACCCTGAATGTGAATAAAAAATGAAGTTATATACACTTGATTATATATCCTCACAATAGTAATAAACACACTTTGTAGTGACATAAAACCTCATTCAGTAAGTATGTATGAGTCAGTGATGGTAACTACATCCCATGACATACAGAATCTGTGAAATGATGTAGTTCACCACCAATGACCAAGTTCAACCTAAACTACATTGTAACCTGCAGAGTACATTTTGTCTAGAGCAGTTTAGTATAGCTGCACCTTAGCTACCTGTGTAGCTCACGAGATAGGGGATTTTTTTTGTTATATTCAATCTAGCTGAGCTGATATTGGTGAAACAGGCTGTTTTGTTGATTGGTGTCATAGATTATGGAAGATTGTCAACCAAGCGTGATTATTCACTTTTTCTTGCAGCATCTGCTGAATCACATTCAATAGCCATGGCAACATTTCTATGTAAGCACATCAAGTTAGCAGTCATTATTGAAAGAGCCACTTTGTCTGCAGTGTTTTGACTTTCAGTGTGACAAACATGAAGTACGCAGGAATGTTATGTCCGTGCTACAAACGTTTACCTTTTCCATCTGTGAGATGTTCAATACCTCTCCAGTACTAGCATATGGAATTCCAGTTACTGCAAGAATAGAAGACGTATAAATTACTGTGCACTAGCTATACAATTTTTCTTGGTGATTAATAGTTGTGCATTAAATTACCAGTGATTGCTTGGTCCCCGCTGAGCTGATTATGGAAGGAAACTAGACTGTGGTTCACTGATGGTTCAGAAATGTCATCACTGTGCCATGGAAGACACTCATCTGCATAATATTACAGTATATTCATACACAATCTGGCAGTACCAGAAAGTCTAGTTGAGTAACCTGTTGTTCTTTTGTTTGCTCTCAGTGGAGGCCATGACATACTCCTTTCCAGTTTGGCATGTGTTAATAAAGCTAGTGAATAAAATAAGTGGATGTCAAGTGAATGCAAACATGGCTGAATATACAGCAGCCAACTAACCAATTGCAACATCAGAAGTTACTTCATGCTCAGTCACAGCTACATCTTCCTGTGTATGTTACAATCACTTGTATGCTATCATGTACAGTGTTATGCAGCATTTTTGTGTTTATGCAACATGACAAAGACAAAACAACAATAACAACACATTTCAGTGGCTTCTCAGTTGGCTGTATAAATGAACAGAAGGTTATCTGTTACCAACTTGAGTTCGGATATTAACTTGCCAACGTTTCGACTGAATGACTGACTCGTATCCCCTGCAGCTGTGGCCAGGTCTACATTGGGGAGACCAAACGGAGACTGGAGACGAGACTGAAGGAACACCAAGAAGGATTTGAGTGGTTCCAGCAGAAAATTAAAAAACTATTGTCTCACAAAAGAGTACGCCCACCCCCAACCTTTGGTTCATAGGGTCAAATAATGGCGAGCTTTGTGTGGCTAACCAAGCACAATTGTGGAGTTTTGAGAAACACAGCCTCAAGCGCTATGCAAACTTATCGAAACTTTGTGTTAGATTTCACTGAAGATTATTGCTAGTTGGCTTTGAGTGGATGGATGTGTGGCTACTTTGGCTGCGCTCGTTAGCTCACTGTGGCATGTTGCCAGCATTGTGTATCATCAGGACTTGAGCTTCAAAGGCTAGTTACATTGTGCATTGTTGTTTTTACAGTGGTTTGCCGTTAACTTCTGCTGGGATGATGGATTCAAGGACATTGAGTCACTAAAAATATACGTTTGTGCTCTTTTGTAGCTAAATGCGGAAACATTAGAAAGAACACACACCTCCCTCTTTGGCAAACTTGTGCTTTGCCCATGGGTGATCTTTCATGAGACTACGTACAACTCACCTGAGTACGTACAATACATTTGCTTCCAACCCACATGTTTCACAAGTATTTGTGAGTGAATAGTCTGAACAATCACTGAAGGCACAAAACTTGATCACACTTTATGCAAAGTTTTGACACAGAGGGGCCCTCTTCAGGCAGTACAATTAATGCTGGACAGCCTCTTTACATGGGTCTGCATTTACCTACTACATCACACTAAGTGCATCAATGGACATAATAATTATCGTTTTGATATTTGTCACTTATTCCAGACTTGCACTAATTACCCCATTTCAGAACCAAACATCTCCTCTTTTGAGGTCACAAGACTAAACATAACAACCTTTAACCTCTCTGTGAGTCTGGCCTACACGGGGGGCGGGGCCATCACCCACTTCAGAGTCTCGTTCTGGAACACTGAAACCACCTCATGGCACCCTCTGGAAGAGATCCCAGTCACCCTACATCCTGATTCAAGTCTGGTATGGAATGGGGTTGTGAGCAGGGATGAATTTTCTGCTCATTACCAAATGGAGTTTTTGCTGAGCATCACCAATCAGTATGGTTTTGAGTCAAATATCTCGAAAGCTGAGATAGATTTGGGTAAGTTTGTATCTCATAGTCCCACATTTTAAATATAAGCACTTCAATTGCACCTTAAGGGTGCGATCATGAGGTAGAGGTGTGTATTTACTCTATGTGTAATACCAATGGCATCTAGCTATAGTTTGACAAATCATGCAGATAGAAGCTCACTCCTTTCCCTCAGCCACAAGAAACTGTACAATGCAGCCTAAAGTAATCCACTGCACGTCTTCTACCTATAGTTTCAAGCTTACCAATGTGCCTGAATTGTATGCAATGTGTTACTTTAACCACTACTGCTCATGGGTAACTGGATCCTGGAGAGAGTCAGAATTCCTAGGATACAGTGACCAGATCAATAAATTCTCAGAATCAGCAAACAGGGGTCACTGTAACCTATGTCATCAGACCACTTAAATGCTGCGCTATACCGCTTAATATATGAAGAGAAGGTTATGATGGAGAAGTCAGCTGTAGCGGAGCATGCATGGGAGAACCACCACCTGATCCACTCGGAGGAGACCACAATGTTGAACCATGGCAGAGGATAGGAGATGTTGGTGAAGGAGGCCCTGCACATCTAGATGACACCCTCAGAGGAGCGCTTCAACCGAGATGGAGGACTGGAAGTGCCTGGTTGCTGGACTGCTATGAAGCCTGTGATGAGGAGGCAGGGAGGGAGGAGCAATCCTCACCGACCTTTGCCCTCCAGTGACATGTATCCTAAGTAGTGCATGGCTATAAATAGCAACGTTTGTTCGTACTTCTTCACTTTCACCTGATGACGACTGTAGCATTCAGTCGAAATGTCGGCAAGTTATTTCCTAACTCAAGTTGGTAACAGATAACCTTCTCTTCAACAAAAAAACATACATACTTGCATCTCTTCTTCATCACTGTCCTCTTGATATCCACCGTTTTCAACATCTGACTCTTCACTTCTTCTGGACATATGATATTGGCCTATAAGGATATGCATAGAGGAATAGCTGTATTGGAAACAACACCATCTACGGGGACCGCCTTATCAAGAAACACTATCCAGTGGACTTCCAATGTGCCAAAATAATCAGGAGCTACAGATCAGAGTTTGGATGCTTCTCACCATATGAAGATGTTATCAACACAGTTTCTGGTGTATAGTTATTTCAAGTTGTTGTTTGTCTGTTTGCTACTACGTACCTTGTGTTTTGTACACTTTTGTTCAAGTACAATTAAGCAACTATGTTACCTTTACAATATTTCCTATAGCAAACAGCCACACCTATGATCCCCAGCACTATCAGGACAAGCACTGAAAATGAGAAAGATTCACAATTAAAGATCTGTTAAATTCAGAGTTTTTCTATACTTTAGTACTAACCAAGTGGAACACTTAAAACAGCAAGCCAGGAATTGTCGGGAGATGTAAGATCATGTGTTGGGTTGACTTTGGAGCTTTCTGCATTGGTATAGAGCATGGGCATAGAGCATCAGACAATATTATTTTCAAATTTCAGCAAATTGTAGTATTTTGTGCATGTAGCTATGCTAACATCACATAATGTTACACACCAGAACTCGCTCCCATTCTAGTACCTTAGGCAGCTTCCATTAAACATTACAGTTAGGGTATTGGCACCAAATGATGCAATCATGAATAATGCGAGCACACAATACACTTGTTGATTAAGGTTACAGGATACCGATCACACACGCATACTTACTGTATATATGTACGCACGTTAAATTTTCACTTGAAACAGCCGCAATTAGAGGTGTATTTTTTCCCAGCAAATATAGATTTCAGTAGCTATAAAACATCCAAAGTGCTATAAAATGGACAGTGCAGGGTGTGGCAGAGAGCTCTTTGAGATAGCGTCAGCAATTGTAAGTATACAAAAGTTGATAATTGTGTGGTACGTGGAGTTGTAGCTGTATCTATTTCTCAAAAAGCGAGAGGTACTTTCCAAAAAGCCTCCGTCATACCCTGCATTGCCATTCCTCCCTCCCAGTTGTTTGTGGAAGCAGAATTTGACTGTAAAATTTGGTCCACTTTGACCATGCGTATACAACTGCTCCTTTGAGACTACTCATTGCTTCTCGCTGTGCAAGTTTGTGTCATGCCTCTCGACTCATCCTTTGTGCTTTGCAGCTGTAGCATAACATACACACCTTGGTCCATCTGGACTGCTGACCATGCCCACTTCCACATCCTGTAACCTTATGTCCATAGTAGGGTGCAACAGTTCAACTATACATTCAAATTTTTTTACAACATCTAAATTTTAAGTAGACTCAGGATTTTACATATTGGTTAGAAACCAAAGCCTAGGATTTAGAAGCCCAAGTGAAGCCTCCAAGCGTGAAGCGCGCAGGCTTCACGCGGGCTTCTAAATCCTATGGATCCCTAGGGTTTGGTGTCTTAACTATAGCCTACTGTACTAGCTAACTACTGTTGCAATGGAATTGTTCGACTCTCAGTAGCTACTGCACTTGGGGGAGCGAAGTCCTATTTTCAATGATGAAGCGAAGGTACACGTGAACTGAGAGGAGCCAAACAGGCTATATAGCTAGTCTGAACTTTTACTGGTACCTGCTGTCGGTTCTGCCCCCTCCAAGTATAGTGCAGGAGTTTTGAACGAAGACAAGACTAAAGAGCTACTCTCTGGAGAGGAGAATACAAAACAGCTCAGAAACAACACATTCATGGAAGGGAGAAAGCTAAGAAGGTGC
Source organism: Agelas oroides (assembly GCA_949130485.1). NCBI lineage: Eukaryota > Metazoa > Porifera > Demospongiae > Agelasida > Agelasidae > Agelas > Agelas oroides. Next base: position 11,424,121 of record OX422183.1, on the reverse strand, counting down.
AAGCCAGTGAAGGCCAAACTTGTTGCCCACACTAAAGAAATTCAGGCTGATGTCAGATGTTGCCAGCAAATTACAGAGGAGTGAGCAGCAAGTGAGGCGGTCCCTGATAATCATGACAAGAATTTAATATCAACAACTGGAGAAAAATTTAATATTAGTTACTTAGTGTTCTAAGTTGCTTAATTAGTATTCTAAGTTACTAGCTGGTGTTCTAAGTAGGTAGCTAGTGTTCTAAGTCTTGAATACCTAGTATCTATGTCATTTAGAGTACTAGCAATTGACCAATCAGATTGTAGAATGACTTCTAGCTATAGTCTAAACAATATTAAACTATGGAAGTTCAAGTGGATTCAGGACTTGTTTACTAGCTATTGGGTAATCTCCCTTACACATTTAAAAGAGATTATCACAAATGCCTACACCGACCAAGGAGGGTAAACCTGAACAAACCACTAGACTACGACTATTTGGATGTCTCTAATCGCTGGACTGGAATATGGAATGGAACGGTGGAATGGAAAACAGTCATTGTACACAGTGACATCTAACTCATGTAGCGGGCAGTGTTCACCCTAGGTTGAACTACGTACCTGCTATGAATCCAGGGCTCTTACCTCACCATAGAAGATGTATGAGCAAGTCCGAAATGGGGTTTCCATAATCAGGATTCCCTGGACCCATCTGCTGCTGCTATGCAGGTAATGACTAACTACAGTATCATGCATGAGGGGCCACACTTAGCAAAGGCCGGCTGCTACTAATTAAGGTTGTGAGACCTAGGAGTGACCAAAGTGCACAGACGAGGATTGGATTGAAGAGACTGACGATCAAGCACTAATTTCTACCATCACATTATTGTCCACAACGACATTCCATAACTCTGGCTTTGCAAGACTACTATAACTATTACCTGATGAGCTAGCTACACTACCATGTTTGGATACAGAAGCACGTGGGCAATGCCAACTTGCTCATAAAGCCTCTGCAGTGAGATAGCACCCCTAGAGATACACTAGGTAGTTCAACCTAGATTGTGCAATGCGCCAGTTACACAAGTTAGCTGCAACTGTGTATATTCACTGTTCCATTCTATTTTCCATTCCAACATTCCATTCCATATTCTAGTCCAGCAACTACAGACACCCAACCATTTGTCCCCTACATACATAGATCACAAATTCCAGAGCCAGCTTGCAAAATTACCTGTAGGTGAAATCCATGTATGAGCTGACATTGCTGTTGTGGGTGTGATATCAGTGCTCAATTGAGTCTCTTTGCTGCTGTCACTCTCTACCTCTGTAGGTGAAACTGATAAGTCATTATTAGCTGCCTTTGCAAGCTATTCTTATCCCCTTAGCCTCATTCCCAGGCCTTCCCACTTCCAGTTTGTGATCACAAATGGTATGTTACTCCTCAGCTGCAAGTAAAGACACATTTGATGTTGTGAGGAAAATATATACAAAGTCAAATGCTGATAGTTACCAGGAATCAAAGTTAGGGTATCTGGTTTGAGCTGCCAGTGCTCTGACCACTGAGCTACAACCACCAGGCAACCACTACTCCCCACATTCTTCTCTCTAGCTATACTGCACAGGTGGTACTGATGCCCCAGTTGCATACTTGGCAGCCACTCAGTATGCGCCACAATGGGTTAACCAGAAGCCACTCAGGACATGCCACGATGGGTTAATCAGAAAATTTTCTCTATCATGACCATGCTAAGTGTTTTCTCAGTTCTTTAGAACATTTGCCTCAGATATAGCAAAGACAACATTAATTTGATGTTACAAGGTGAAGGAGGAAAATGAAAAGCCAGCAGTCACCAGGAATCAGCCCTTAAATACTAAATTAATTTCCCTAAAGGTCTTGTGTAGACTAGTCCCACCTTCTTTCACCACTTCTGCCAGGAGTTAGCCCGAGAAACTTGATCCACAGCTTCCTTCAGAAGTTCTTTGCAGGTTCACGACCCTGACCACACCCACTCATTACCGAGCGCTCAATAGTCAGGGCCGTCCGACCAGAAAGTGTTCCTCCAGACTGAAAGCTGCCTAAAAAGCCAGAAATGGAGTCCCTACAAGGTGAAAGGATCGTTTTCTACGCTTGTTTGTACAAGAAAGCAGAAGAACGGGCCATCCAGCGCTGAGCAGGCCCTTTCTATATAGCCAGTTGCAACAGCCGCCATGCACTGTCAGCCAGAGCGGTGCACCCACCCACCTCCCCCTGTTCCACCCTTTCTGCTAGCGCAGAGCCTATCTTCAAAACGGATTGCGCCAACTGATAACATGCGGCCGAATTTCGATGAGGACTATAGTCATCATTCGTAGTTAAAGCTAGGGTGTACATGTACGTCCTTTCTAGCTGAGGCAAGATATTCTAAAGTATTTGGAATAATTGAAACCACTCAGCATGGGCATTCTATTTAACGCCCACGGTGTGTACAGAGCAAGGTAGCTACACTAGATCATTTGAAGGGAGGAGTAACCATGCAAGGATGCTGGAATTTCCGAAGCCTGAAGAGACCGAAATACGACGATTATTTGCACCGACAATGGATAACATGACAGGAAAAGAAACGGAAAAGAAACGGCAATGCTAATAATGATACATTATAGACCCCATTTGCATGATGATTCCCATATCCAGCTATTTCACTTATCTGGCTACGGTCTGGTCCCATAGTAGCCGGATAAACGAGGGTCCACTGTACTACCTATGCAGTACATATAGAGGAGTGTGCAGGCTGGTGGTTGCCCAGCATTCACGGGCAGCTCAAGCCAGAGACCTTGGATTTGATTCTGAGCAACTAGTGGCTTTCATGCACTTCACTCTCCTTCACTTCATAACATCAAATGCATTGTAGATCACTGTGTGGTGGTCTGAAACAGTGATCAGAAAATGCAAATAGCCCACCTGGGCTCTCCCTGGGGAACTCCCTCATGAATAATATAGACCGCTGATACACAGCATGAATATGTTTTACCTAGACTGGTGCCTCTGACTCTATACCCTCTCACAATGAAAATGGTCTGACACACCAAGTCAAATTTCTTAGGCTAATTCAGTCATTTTGTAACACACCCACTCACAAAAAAATATGACAATCAAGTAATTTTACTGTTGTATAGGAGTGCTATGTATGTAGAAATAAGTTGCAAAAAATTTGGCTTGGTGCTAAGACCATTTCTCGGTGGGATGTGCACACAGTTGGGCACATGATTTTATACCATGTTGGGGAAATCACCCTGGGCTCTCCCAGGGGAACTCCCTCGTGTGAATACTCTAGCCCACAGGTACTCAGCATGAATATGTTTTACCTAGACTGGTGCCTAGACTCTACCCTCTCACAAGGAAAACGGTCTGCACACCAGGTCAAATTTCTAAGGCTAATTGTACACTTAGTCTGGTCACAAGAAAAGTATAACCAAGCAACTTTCAATATTTTAGCAACACACCCACTCATAAAACAATATAAGGGGAGTGCTACTTAACAATTAATGCAATATCATGTAGCAATAAGTTTAAAGAAAATTGACTCGGAGCTAAGACTATTTCTCATGACCAGTGGGAGGTGCACACAGTTGGGCACATGATTTTATTAGGTCTCATACCTTGCTCTTTGTAGTTGACTGTGAGTGTGACATTTGGGCTGCATACACTGCTGCTGTGAACAACACAGCACTTCACCAAACTGTTGTTGTAGTACAGGGGAACAAGTACACGTAACTCTGAGTAGAATGTTCCGTTTGCTGGCTTCCATACAGTTGTAGAACTTGTGTTAGGGAGCCAACCATCATTTGCACAGGTATTATCTATGCACCAGTTTACACCAGACCCTCGTACTTCACAGGTAAACAATGCTGTCTCGTTGGTAGAGACTGTGGTTGCGACTGGAAAACCCCTTATACCAAGCTGAGAGTCTGAAACAGAAAGATGTATTGTGTATATTCTGCAGCTAGTACTTACAATTTTAATATTTGAATGCACATGCCTATCATAATGAGCCCAACAGAAGTATGTTTATACAAATTCCACTTAGGGTTCTGTACAATACAATTTTACTGAGTAGTTTAGTTGATAGTACTATAATCGAATTACCTCCATCAATAGGTTCAAACGCTGCCATATAAAGTAGATGTAGTAGTATAGCATACTTGCAGTCGTGGACGGTCATTCTCCAACGTCCCGAGTGTGGGACAGCGGTGGGAGGACGGTCGCAAATCAAAGCTACAGTTGAGTTATTTCTCTGACTTCTGGCCAGTGCCAATGCAGAGTAAACATAGTCATCCAGTGATAGAGATACTGGAAATTTCTGTCAATGTTAAAAAATTTTCGGTGGTGGAACGGAACGGAACGGAACTACGGTCTAAAATACGGAACGGAACTGGTCTAAAATGCGGAACAGCTAAATCACGAAACATGGAAGGGAGGGGCTGTAACTGCGTAGTGAAGCACAGCACGTGGAGACGAGAAGATGAATAAGCTGCATGGTGTTGATTAGCGTATAGTTTGCGGAAATGGATCTGGCTTGCGAGACTAATTCGCGTATCTGCTACCCCTTTGACAGCACTCTGACAATGTTTATCTCCTGAAGAAGCGGGAATACCAGTAAAACCAAAGCTGTGGAAAGTATATATATCTTGACCAGCTAATAAATTATGTGGGAAAGGTTCCTGCTCTTACTTGGACTAATACAGTGCTGGTTACATGCACACGCCGAGAGGCATGTTGTGCATCTATTCAGTGTACATTAATTTTTGGAGATAAACACTGTGACAACAACAATAACAACAAATGAAATAGGAAGAAAAACTGGAGGTAGCCATGTTGAATCATATGTCCCCAACCAACAAGAGCTGCTCGCCAAATCTTGAACTGCATGTGTCAACCAACATGAACTGTCCATCGGAAAAATGGCTGCGTGATAAGCACATTCGAAGCTGCTAACACGCGCGCTGGGGACGAGGCTACTCAAGAGTCCTATACACAGCAGAACGGGCTACAAGATCCTTTGGTAGTAGCTGTGTAGGAGAGGAATTCTAATGCTGCCAACAGTATATGAGAAGCCATTAAGCCTGGGATAGCATGTAAAAGCCATCCAAAAGTGAATTGCTCATGCAGACTCCCACACAGGGGAAATTGATTGCACGCAGCTTGTGCAGGGTTTCATACTAAAATTTTTTCCTGGGAGGCTTGGGGAACAGGGAATGTGGTGGCATTTCTCCTATTCATTTCATATGCTTGCCTATACTCATTGTAAATCATGCCCTGTTTCCTGCATTACTTGATTGCATGTGTGAATTATTATCTTTTTCAGCATAGACTGTAGATTTTTAATGATATTTTTAGTAGATCAACTGTAACGAACAGTCTTACATTCTAAATCACATTGTGCACAGTCTAGTGGTCTATACCTTATTCTGAGCAGTACAGCTCAGAAAACTGTGCTCTGTAAGACCAGTAACTGTTCTGTTCCGTAATTTAGACCGTAGTCCCTTCTTTTTTTTTTCTATAATAGTTTTGTCATAGACAAGGATACATGTATATAGCAACATTGGCATAAGGGTCATTCCATGTCAAATCAACACAAAAAATACCTGACCCTCACGGATTTGGACGAAACTTGGTTCTTACATAGTGTCTGTTGAGACATTCACCCACAGTCAGTTTCAGTGTTATATGTTGTATGGCTTCAGAGTTAGAGCCAGCCAAAAAGTCAATTTTTCGCCAAATTTTGGGTTACCCCTTGGTACTTAATCAACCATAACTTTAAGCATGATTAACTTTATGACCTACAATTTGCATCATTTGTAGCTCATAAAATTCCCTTTCATTTGGTGTAATTATCAAGTATATCCCATAAAGTTCGGGTCAAAGGTCACCACTAGTGTACTTTGACCTTTGCTCTCTCAAAAACGGATGTTTTGATTCGAATCAATTTTTTACTAAATGTTCTTTGGGGCCTTCTCTTTAAGTGCAGTAAAATTGATTTTGGGACTGCCATGGGATTCGGAAATACTCGACATAATGTACTGGGAGTTAGGGGAGATATGCAAGTAATCAACCGTATACTTACTCGATAAGGGTACATTTTGATCAGTTTGACCCTAGCTCGTAAACATGACATGACAAGTAGACATAATTATGTGGCCAATGGATGATGACCAAGTGGTAGTTGCCATGGTTACAAGGTAATTTATTGCGATTTCCCTCTAGTATGCAGCTCAATGCTACAGGTAGGAGGTAAACCTAGTACCCAGTCATGTTCCTGCAGCGTATTTACACACTACAATGGTGGATGTGTGACCACACCAACAAGTGAATTCCTTTAGTATATGTTATCACAACTCCATGAGCATAGGTAGTGCTTCCTAGGCCTTTGCTGCCTTCAGTTTCTAGGTTCTTACACACTATGCAAAACATGAAGTGTGGTCATACGTATGCTGTGATATCAGGTGGGCAGAGGATATACACACACTTAGGGTTGTACCTATCTATAATAACATTTTTTGCTATCCCTAACAAAGCAGTATTGATACTATCTTCGTTGTGAATGCTCTCGCGTCCAACCCCATGGATGGATGCTAGAAGAAAGGACCTTGAGATCAGGCACTACCTCCCATGTGTCTAGTTATCTTCTGTGTGCCTGATGTGTCATTCATCTGACTAGATTTTCCAGGCCATTTGTGTTCTATTTGTACACTACATGCAATCAGAGAAGGTGGTGAAGGCTTGCGAACATGTGCACTTACCTCATAAGAGCACTCAGTATATGCAATGAAGTCCCACCTCTAAATAAAGAGCTTGAGCAAAAAATAGTGGGCAAGCAACCATTTTTCTAGAAATCTTAACTCTTGTTCACATCGAACAGGTTAGTATGCCCTGAGTACAAGGCTAACAGTTAGTGCATGCACCTGTCATGCAGTTGCCATCTGCCCATTCTGCCCTCAGATGAACTCAGTGTCCATGCAATTTGGTAATTACCTTACCCATGACACAGCTTTCTATCACTAGTATGGACCTTCCTACTGCAGTCTTGATACAACATTATGTAGGTTTATGACATAATCACACACTGAGGCACTCCTATATAAATTGATCTACCAACTTAATTTCAGAATATTGCAGCTGTGTACCAAGGAGCTAATTTTAGTATGGTAAAATTTTCCTGCCCTAGGGTAAAGTAGTCATTGTGGGAAGAACCTAAGTAAACTGTAACATGAAAATTTACTGTCACTTCTGCATGTTGAACAGCATTCAGTTGTTTGCTAGAGATTAACTACAATAAATTACCTTGTAACCATGGCAACTACCATATGGTCATCATCCATTGGCCACATAATTATGTCTACTTGTCACAACGAAGATAGTATCAATACTGCTTTGTTAGGGATAGCAAAAATGTGTATATCCTCTGCCCACCTGATATCACAGCATACGTATGACCACACTTCATGTTTTGCATAGTGTGTAAGAACCTAGAAACTGAAGGCAGCAAAGGCCTAGGAAGCACTACCTATGCTCATGGAGTTGTGATAACATATACTAAAGGAATTCACTTGTTGGTGTGGTCACACATCCACCATTGTAGTGTGTAAATATGCTGCAGGAACATGACTGGGTATTAGGTTTACCTCCTACCTGTAGCATTGAGCTGCATACTAGAGGGAAATCGCAATAAATTACCTTGTAACCATGGCAACTACCACTTGGTCATCATCCATTGGCCACATAATTATGTCTACTTGTCATGTCATGTTTACGAGGGTCAAACTGATCAAAATGTACCCCTATCGAGTAAGTATACGGTTGATTACTTGCATATCTCCCCTAACTCCCAGTACATTATGTCGAGTATCTCCGAATCGCATGGCAGTCCCAAAATCAATTTTACTGCACTTAAAGAGAAGGCCCCAAAGAACATTTAGTAAAAAATTGATTCAAATCAAAACATCCGTTTTTGAGAGAGCAAAGGTCAAAGTACACTAGTGGTGACCTTTGACCCGAACTTTATGGGATATACTTGATAATTACACCAAATGAAAGGGAATTTTATGAGCTACAAGTGGTGCAAATTGTAGGTCATAAAGTTAATCATGCTTAAAGTTATGGTTGATTAAGTACCAAGGGGTAACCCAAAATTTGGCGAAAAATTGACTTTTTGGCTGGCTCTAACTCTGAAGCCATACAACATATAACACTGAAACTGACTGTGGGTGAATGTCTCAACAGACACTATGTAAGAACCAAGTTTCGTCCAAATCCGTGAGGGTCAGGTATTTTTTGTGTTGATTTGACATGGAATGACCCATAAACTAAACTAGAATGTATACATTTATTAAAGGCATGAACAGAAGAAGCAGAAGCGATAGATGAATCTAATTTATTCCAGTGAAAGATGGTTTGAGGAACAAAAGAATAGAAATACGAATTAGTTCTGGCGAAAGGACGATTTAAAACAAGATTGTGTGGTGCATGGTGACATAGGAAGTGCTTATGGTGAAAGTTGTTTCATCAAAGTAACACAGTTTGTTGATAATCTTGTGCAGTAGACTGAGTCGAGTTTCCAGCCTTCGGCATTCAAGTGATGGAAGGTCAACAAGTTCCAGGAGATCTTGGTAACTGCTGTCCCATAGTCTGGTAGCCATGCGGCATGCAAGTTTTTGAACGTTCTCAAGTTCAGTTTTGTCCTTGCTCAGGTAAGGGGACCAGATGGCTGAGGCATAATCGAGATGGGGCCTAATGAGGGAGATGTAGAGTTGAAGTAGAGCAGTAGCTACCCGGAGCATTATTGTAGAATCTTCTGTAGAGAAGGCCAAGGATCTTCCTAGCCTTACTGCAGATTGATTGAACATGTTCACCCCAAGAGAAATCATGTGACAAGAGAACACCCAGATACTTGAACATTTCCACCTGTTCCAGAGAATGGCCTTCCAGCAAGTGGTGATGATGGCGTTCCGTTCCGTTCCGTGAAATAGCCACCACCGGTCCAACAATTTCCGCTTTGTAAAGTTTACAAAGCGGAAGTTGTTGGCAGCCGTAACGCCTGGCCGCACGTACTAATGCCGCATGCAGGGACGAAGATGAATAACCGCAGGATTGTATTCATGCTCCTCCTGCAAGCAAGATCAATACTAAGTAAGTTAACCAAACAGCCTAGCTCAATACTGCCGGACGACAACAATTTAATCCAGTTTCTGCATGAAAAACGCTTTACACGGTGTACTTACTGTACTAATGTGTACGTATGTACAACGTACACACTCAAACGTGCCACAAAAGGTTATTAGTATTCTTGCAATTCCAGGTTTATTCACTCAGACTCCAGTATCGGTGAATTCTACTCCAAGTGCAATTGTCCACTTTGCATGTAGTGTGGAAAGAGGTATACCATTCTGGCATATTGATGGATTGGCACTTTGGCAGTTGCCATCTTCGGAGTCATTTCACTCTAATAATACACAACTACAGGATGGAGGGCATAGTTCAGCACTGTACATTCTTGTACCAGAAATATACAACAATTCTCTAATACAGTGCATAGTTAACACTGCTCAAGGTGAAATTGAAAGTGCCCCAGTGGTGTTAAAAGTACAAGGTCAGTCATATGATATTTGATCATGATATTTGGCTTCCATGTTGTATTATATGTAGTGATTTTATAGTCAGTATTCTCTTATCAATGTTGACATGCAGGTTTATTGGCAGCTCCCACAAATCTTGAAGCAGTCTCAATCACAACTACTGCCATTCATTTAACTTGGGATCATCCCTACACACTAGATGTCACTGATATTGACCCTGACATATCCGGCTACATGATCTACATCCGAAATGCTAACACAGGAAACACTACCACTGTATCTGTGACAGAGACAAAATACACATTAGTGAGGCAGGACTTCAGTCATTGTGACATGTTTGAGTTCAGGATTCAGGCATTAAATGTTGTTGGTGAAGGAAATGTGAGTGACCCAGTTGCTGCTACCTATCTTGGACGTAAGCACCCAATAACTACATGCTTGCACAAACTGAAAGAAAACAAAACTCATCAGTTTGTTGCCAAAAGTTTATTGGTGTAATAAACATGAATGATAAATTTATCAAAAGTGACATCAGATAGAAACGTTCACTTTTAGTGCAAAGTGTAAGTTCAAGGTGCAGATTAATTTTGTCATTCCTGTACAGGCACAAAGTCAACACTAAATGCATAATGGTTCACGTTGCATGTGTAGTCCTTTATTTGTATACTGAGATCAAAGCTCAACATCTGATTGCTTGATAACAGTATTTTGTTCATGTCCATGCAGCCCCGATCTTGACTACCCTCCTTCCTAGTGCAAGAATACCATTGAGCAACTGGACTATGCTGGCCTGCACAGTGCCTTGCCCTAATGTGGTTCACTGGTACACAAAAGGAAGCCCTTATCCACTACAAATCTCATGGCCTGGGCTGAGAGTTCACAAAATTTTACTGTCAGATTGCACCTCAAAAAATGGCACCTACTCAGAAGTATTGGAAATCTTTGCTGCAGCACAATCAAATCTTTCTGAGTTACAGTGTGCATCTGTGCCAGTATGCACTGACACAGATCTGCACTGTAGGCCGCAGACTTGTTATAGCGAATTTGTTCAACTTGTAGGTAAGTTACACTTTAGAACCATTTTCATCTACAGTGTATAGAACAAGGCACTATTTCTGGCTGCTTATGTTTGCACTATTAGTTGTCCAATGTGAACCTGTACAACCTGTAGCCATATGGTCATTGAATTCTGGAAGCTATGAAAAAGAATGACTTCTAAAAAGGATTGCAGTAAACACTAAGCAGGCATCTCAGTTAATCGTGGTAACAGTCTTTTGGTGTGTGTATGCAGCTCTGGATCCAGATGTGAAATCACTGATGCGGGCCCTCTCTTGAGCATCTGTCCAGACTCCATGCATCTAATAGACTGTGATGACTCTATACTTCCATTCTATAGTGCACATGAATGAAGTAGAACCTTCCCCAACTGTAGTATCTTCAACTAGCTACAGTGTCTCATATTCATCTCCACAAGACCAAGGTACGTATAATCAGCCACGGTATATACAGAATGCTATCGTTGATTGTTATATACATGTATCTCTAGGTAATTTGCAATCAAGAAACCTTTCTTTACATTGTTCCGAAACCCAAATGGACCAAACTTCAGCATTTCTGATAGGTTTGTTCAGCAGAAAAATGAGCTCTATGTGTGCATTCAATGATATATTAACTAACTTATTGCAGGTGGTGTGGGAGTGATAACTACCATCATTTCTGGTATTTTTGGAGCACTTTTGGCTGTCCTCACTGCAAGACGCTGTTCCAAAATTGGTGAGAATCCATTATATGTTCATTGTAGGCTCATGCCTAATTTGAGTTTTCCTTATGATCATCATCCAAGTGGACACAATACCACTCAATCCATCTGAATTCAATGAAACAAATTAAGGACCTGTAACTGACCATGAACTTTAGATACTCAGTCAATCCAACATTAGCTTACGTACAACTTTCAGTTGTTAACACACACACACACACACACACACACACACACACACACACACACACACACACACACACACACACACACACACACACACACACACACACACACACACACACACACACACACACAACTCATGCAGCTGCTCTCAAGCAAGACAACCACAGCACGGTCTCCTCTACCAAAGAGGAAGCTATCTATGAGCAGCCATTCCCACCACCCTCCCAACCAACACAGATGCACCCTTGCCCTGCATATAAGCCGGTGGGAAGACCGCAGAACTAGAATTTCTTATGACCTACCTGCAGTATACATGCTTAGCTGTTAACACAATTGAATTTCTAACCACTTGCACTGCAACCATGCATAGGTACTGCATGTGATCATTTTAACACAAGCTCACCTTTATTAGTAATGTTGGTTGAGTAGTTGTTGCATTGAACTGTATTACCACTTTACTTAAATGATACATATGTCTACACACTGTTAATATTAAGACATATAGGGTACACCTTACGACTGTGTTGCTATAGCACAGAGACTCATATGGAAACAACACAGACAATGTCTGTGACAAGTTTACCCTTGGGAGAATGGTTCTGACAACTATCTGGTTGAGCTTGTTGGTAGAAAGTGAAAGTATTGATTTAAATTGGCAATGTGATAGAGAAGAGTAGAACTGAAAACGATTGGTGCTGATTGGTTCTAAGCAAATTAAAATGTGTGCTGTAGTAGAGCAAGCTGGGAATGAGGCCGGGTGCCAGGCTTTCAAGGGACCAGGCCGTGAGGCTAAAAATAACTGTGTCCCAAACCCTTGCCAAAGTTAAGGGACCCGATGGATTTTGAAGTAGGATATTTGTGCGAGTGCATTATTGGCTGGATGGGTACTAACTGCAGTGAAAACATCAATGCATCAATGAATGTCAGGTAGATGAATGGTGGGACATGCATTGATTTGGTTAGCTAGATTTACATACCAATGCAACCCATGTGTATATAATCCAGGATTTACTGGCAAAGAATGATAACAGATATCCCCAACAGTCTAGGTTGGCAATCCTATCTGCCATGCTTCAGTTAGAATACTAGTCTACCATGTTTTGTTCTGTCTACTTGGTTGCATTCTGCTTGGCCCTATAATGATATCTGGTGTGTAGCATCTTGCACAACCACTCACATCAATAATAATAATTTCAAATGAGCCTGCTATAGGCCATCACGTGTACATACAATAATCATTGTATTCTTGTCCCAAGTCCCATCCATCTTCTCCTTTTGTCCATCACCTTCCTTAGGTAGCTCTTCAAACTGTTGTCTATCCTCTCCCCTCCCTCCATATCTTGTCCTAGCAGCACTTTCACTTTCTCTTCTTCTTCCAGCCATCCCCATCCTTCACCCACTCCACACTCTGATTCCATCAACTCTCACAGTTGTTCTCCTTCACTTCTATATGCTGTATGTCTCAGCAAAACATGCTCTACGCTTTCTTCTTCTCCCTCGCTACACATCACTACACGTCTAGCCTCTTCTTTGTTCTTCCATCCTCCCACCTCTGCCCTCAGACCTGCTGATCTGGTTCTGAATCTAAACTTGAGCCTGGCCCCTCTCCTATCTCCAGGGTCGTTTACATACTTCTCTTCCTTCAGCTGCTTCTTCACTGCTGCATATAGGTCCAGGGTCTTCTTACTCTGCACTTCCTCTGTCCATCTTTGCTCGCATTTCTTCTTCCTTGCCTTTCTATCCGGAATGCAGGTGTTCTCATCCACCTCCTCCTCATCTGCATACTTTCTCAGTAGTTCCTTCATCTCTTTCCACCATGGTAAGTTCTCTGCTATACTCACTTCATACATCTTCTTGGTTAACCTGGTTTTGTCCATCCTCCTCAATCTACCAAGGTATCTCATCATCTGGTCTTCACTCCTCTCTGTCATCTTCCTCCACCCAAGCCCTCCCATCACCACGCATGATGCCACTGTTCTACTTGCTCCCAGCATCTTCCTGCCCACTTGTTCCTGTACCACATCCAGTTTCTTCTGTTGTGCCTTGGTCCCCTTCCAGCTAACCTCTACTGCAAAATTCACTGCTGGTAAGCCCATAGACTCCCATATGACAACCCCTCGCTCAGTCTCCATCACTCCGTTAACTCTCCCCATCCATCCCACTCTCTGATTAGCCTCTACTGCTCTTTCTGTTCTCTTTTCCATGTGTGTGCTCCCCTTCAGTTTTGCATCCATCCACACTCGATCCCAATTTGTATAGGCTTTTAATTACTACACCATGGTGGCTAATGTACAGTATAGAACCTCTCCATATGCCGTCTTCTCATCAGTTATCAGTCATTACTAGGCTAGGCTTGGTTTTCTACGCTTGCTTGAAAAACCAAAGTGTCTGAGGCCTGCATTATGATGACTATGTAGTCACTAGAATGTGAGTTTGCATTCTGCCACTGTGTTCATGTACAGCTGTGTCCATGTACATAGTAAATAACTGAATAAATATCATTCTCGGATTCATGCTATGTAGCTACAAATTGTGCATGCAATTTTTCAACAAGCTGATTCGCACAGTTCATTTTCTCAGTACTTCCTCTCAGAGATATTTGGTTGCATTTTGTATATACCAACAGGTACAAGATATTAAATCAGGACTCTGTGTAAGACCAGCCCACCTGTTGAAGAGACATTTCTTCTACAAAATAAAATTTATCTATCTATATCTATCTATCTATTTATCTATCTATCTATCTATCTATCTATCTATCTATCTATATATATATATATATATCTATATATATATATATATATATTATATCTATCTATAATAATAAACAGTGGCTCTGAGTATGCATGCACATGAAAGGAAGTTTTAGTTAGTGAACAAAGTTGTGCAGTTTTCAGTTTGATGGCATGATCGCTAACTTACCAAATGCTAAAAGACTGTAGTTGTTGAATTTTGTCTTGTCCACTGTAGAATTACATATACTAATAGCATTGCATCCAGGCTAGGAGAGCATTTTACAGAGAGTGTAGAAAAAATTGAGCCTATAGTATTCATTGTTCACCTGCACATGGCTAAACACATGGCATTTCTGCTAGGGAGGAAAATGGAGACTATACTTGTTTTGTGATTAAGACATGAATTTCTCAAGGCTTGTTGAATCAGATTCCTTATGTTGCACCAAAAATTGATAGTGACTGAATTGGTAACCATGAAAGTATACGTGTGAATTTTGGTATGGATCCCACAGACTCTGCAGCAAGTGCATGACACTCACAGGACTTTCTGAGGGGGGGGGGGGAGTGGGGGGAGATGGGGAAAGGGGGTGAGGAGTGTGGGAAAGGGGGGAGAGGGGGAGTGGGGGGAGAGGGGAGAGAGGGTGTATGAATAGTTAAAAATAAGATTTTGATAAGGTAGCTTACAGGATGTATTGGTTGAGCAGTGTGAATAGTATTTTGGGCTTCTTCTACTCTAATACCACAACTTTGTGCATGAGCTTTAGTCAGTGTATGTGTGTGTATAGATTCATGCAATGCCATGTGTGTAAAAACAACTGCTGTAGCTCGCTTATCTGCACATTGCCATTGAAGACAAGTAGTCCAGCCTCACCACCGCAAGTCCTCATGCTGAGATGCAATGTTCAGCAACTGAAACCATGCTTAGCTACATAAAATTTCCCCACTGAACGGTGCATGGTCAGTCATCTGTGGACTGGCTACTGGAATGCTGAAATGTCCTACTTCCTGCATACGTACATAATGCATAATATTATGCAAGTCAGTATATGTGCGTGCATAGATTCATGCAATGCCATGTGTGTAAAACAACTGGTGTAGCTCGCTTATTTGCACACATTGCCATTGAAGACAAGTAGTCCAGCCTCACCACCGCAAGTCCTCATGCTGGGATGCAATGTTCAGCAACTGAAACCATGCTTAGCTACATAAAATTTCCCCACTGAACGGTGCATGGT
The DNA here is from genome assembly GCA_949130485.1 of Agelas oroides. Lineage (NCBI taxonomy): Eukaryota > Metazoa > Porifera > Demospongiae > Agelasida > Agelasidae > Agelas > Agelas oroides. The sequence goes on along the minus strand of OX422183.1, from coordinate 11,408,625 downwards.
CAGTCATCTGTGGACTGGCTACTGGAATGCTGAAATGTCCTACTTCCTGCATACGTACATAATGCATAATATTATGCAAGTCAGTATATGTGCGTGCATAGATTCATGCAATGCCATGTGTGTAAAACAACTGGTGTAGCTCGCTTATTTGCACACATTGCCATTGAAGACAAGTAGTCCAGCCTCACCACCGCAAGTCCTCATGCTGGGATGCAATGTTCAGCAACTGAAACCATGCTTAGCTACATAAAATTTCCCCACTGAACGGTGCATGGTCAGTCATCTGTGGACTGGCTACTGGAATGCTGAAATGTCCTACTTCCTGCATACGTACATAATGCATAATATTATGCAAGTCAGTATATGTGTGTGCATAGATTCATGCAATGCCATGTGTGTAAAAACCTTTCCACCCCCTCTGGATCAGCCCCTGTTCATTTGTTGGGAATTTCATCCGTTTGAATTACTTCCTGCATAGGCACATAATTAGATAAAGGGCTAGTCACCTTAGATAATCATAGCCTCAACATTGCAAGCTTTGACTTCCATATAAGGCAGGTTTTCACTTTAGTAGTGTTGCGCACAAAGATTCTGCAAAATCTACTTTACTAACTATGCCTTATGTTAGTATAACTTATGTATGAAGCCAGCCAATTACTGTAATTATTCTAATACTACATATGATCCAATTTAATGTAAGAAATTCAATTTCAGGAAATTATCAGGAATCTAATGCTACATAAACCGGAGTCTTAATTTATTTATGCTAATCCAATTTAGCTCAGTCTCACAAATGTCTTTATAGTTTGGTGAAGTCTGCGCACAATTCAAGGAAAAAAATAGCTATACACTTATCTAGTTACACTTGGTGCATATATAGCTATGTACACAATTCTAGGAAAAGCCAGCTGTACACTTACCTAGGTAGCAAAGGACACTTGGTACTGCCTTCATCGGTTAAGGAGTTTGTTGAGGTCTGTAGATTGAAAAACCAGCTGTACACTTATAAGGCTTCACGTTTCCACGTATTGTGATTCTCTACACAATTCTAGGAAGAACCAGCTATACACTTGTATGCAACGTAAGATCTGTTTATGATGAATCCAATCTAACGTAAGGTCACAACCTAATTTTTTTTTAAAGCTTAGGTAGAATTCGAATAATTACGGTAGCTACATATAAGAAAGGAGTTGTTATTTGACTAGCCATTGTTGTCTGAATGACAAGTGAACTTATTACATTGACAGTCAATTAGATTTGTTAACACTCATTATAGCAATTTCCCACCGTCTGAACACTTCATTTACTGTATTAAAAACGACACAGGTAAGAATGCCAAAATAGGTGGAATGTGTGTTACTAATCTGTTCACAGTCCATGCCTGTAATATGTTCACTCATCGATACTCAGGCAGCAATGACTGGTTGAATTCCAGTTGTACTGAAAAGAAGTCATATGAACCAGCAACAATTTAGCATTCCACTGTCTAATGTCAATACAATTGTTAGGGCTGAAAGGAATGTATTTGCAACAGCATACATAGCAGGCTTGGTTGTAAACAATAAAAGCAGCAATTCGTGCAATGTGAAATTGCCTTTTTACTGATTAAAACATAATCCTGTTGTTTTCACATCCAACCAAACAGTTTTGTACATGTCGACAAATCCCACTTTCTTGAGAATAGTGCTAGCAACAACTGTGTTGGCCTCAGGTAAATCTCCACCAGCTATGATTTTCTTGCTGATTTCTCTTAATGCATGGCTTAGCAATCCTTTCTTTCGATATTCTTCACAGGTGAACCCATGGCCAATTTGACCATAGGGATGTTGCATTTCCCATGAAACTGGTTTTTTGGGGTCATCAGCTCGGAATATGGCAGCACTCTCACAGTGTCGTATCACGTGATCAAAATATGACAGGTGGTGTTTGCTCTTCTCTCTCATATCACAATACCACTTTGATACTACATAGTCTAGATGTTGTGGCTCAAGCTTTCCCCACACAAATCCTTCTGGACAGGGACTGCATGTGAGCAAGAGACAATAAGTTATTGCTACAAACAGTTAGAACAGGCATGTCTCTTCTAACTAGTTAGCTAGACTTACTACATGCTAATGCATGTGCCTGTGCATATATCATCTCAAAGTGTGTGCAAGAGGCAAGGCTTTTTCATGCAAACCAACCAACAAGTGAATACCTCACTAGCCAAGATCCTGTATCACTTACTTGTCTTGACCATGCAACTTCCCAGGCAAATAAAATTGTTTCACATCATCTGCATCTAAACGACCTTCCAGACCAGGCTCACTCAGGCCTGGGGGCTTCAGATTCTCCACCAAGTAGCCAGCATGAGATAGCTCTGCCACTGTGCACAACAATGAACAATGCCTGGCATTTCCTTAGAGTGAGATCAACTAAGCTATGCATAAACAAGCAATATCCAGACTGCAAACATTAACAGGGAGAAGCTAATGTGGGGTGGCATAACAAAATATTGAATGGAGGTGGGTGCAGTCGTGTCTAAGCACTGGACTGGATTGTGAACTGGATTGCTGGACTAGACTGATGAACTGGGTGACTGGAATTTGCATATCACATGACCTCTCAACGGCGGCGGAAGACATTTGTGATTGGGGGGGCAACGATTTGTGTGCGTGCGTAAGCACACTCTTAAAAATAAGGAGTTCCTGGAACTCCTCTTATCGACAATTAACTCCTTCATCATAGTGACTAACACCTTGGGGAGTTCAATTTACTCCTTGACAAGAGTTACCCTTACTAGCAAACTTAATACATGGTATGAGTTACCTATTTTAGTAATGTACTTCCTAAAGACTGAAAACAAACAGCAGATTATGAATGTACACACCAAATGGAACTGTTTGATACCAATTTTGCCTACTTTGGTCAAGTATTAGCTGTTTCAGGCCTGGAAATGTTAGCTACAAGTGACCAATACGTCTAGGTGGTAAATTAAATCACAACCGTACCTAGACTAATTTCAGAACACTTACACCAAAATGAAAACAAACATCAGATTATGAATGTACACACCAAATGGAACTGTTTGATAACAATTTTGTCTACTTTGGTCAAGGATTAGCTGTTTCAGGCCTGGAAACGTTAGCTACAAGTTACCGATACTGTAAGTGGTTAAAAACACAACCGTACCTAGACTAATTTCAGAACACAAACACCAAAATGAAAACAAACATCAGATTATGAATGTACACACCAAATGGAACTGTTTGATACCAATTTTGTCTACTTTGGTCAAGGATTAGCTGTTCCAGGGCCGAAAACGTTAGTTACAAGTTACCGATACTGTAAGTGGTAAAAACACAACCGTACCTAGACTAATTTCAGAACACTTACACCAAAATGAAAACAAACATCAGATTGTGAATGTACACACCAAATGGAACTGTTTGATAACAATTTTGTCTACTTTGGTCAAGTATTAGCTGTTTCAGGCCTGGAAACGTTAGCTACAAGTTACCGATACTATAAGTGGTAAAAACACAACCGCACCTAGACTAATTTCAGAACACTTACACCAAAATGAAAACAAACATCAGATTATGAATGTACACACCAAATGGAACTGTTTGATACCAATTTTGTCTACTTTGGTCAAGGATTAGCTGTTTCAGGCCTGGAAACGTTAGCTACGTACAAGTGACCGATACGTTTCAGTGGTAAATTAAATCACAACTGTACCTAGACTATTTTCAGAACACTCACTCCAAAATGAAAACAAACATCAGATTATGAATGTACACACCAAATGGAACTGTTTGATACCAATTTTGTCTACTTTGGTCAAGTATTAGCTGTTTCAGGCCTGGAAACGTTAGCTACAAGTTACCGATACTATAAGTGGTAAAAACACAACCGTACCTAGACTAATTTCAGAACACTTACACCAAAATGAAAACAAACATCAGATTATGAATGTACACACCAAATGGAACAGTTTGATACCAATTTTGTCTACTTTGGTCAAGGATTAGCTGTTCCAGGGCCGAAAACGTTAGTTAAAAGTTACCGATACTATAAGTGGTAAAAACACAACCGTACCTAGACTATTTTCAGAACACTCACTACAAAATGAAAACAAACATCAGATTATGAATGTACACACCAAATGGAACTGTTTGATACCAATTTTGTCTACTTTGGTCAAGGATTAACTGTTCCAGGGCCGAAAACGTTAGTTACAAGTTACCGATACTATAAGTGGTAAAAACACAACCGTACCTAGACTAATTTCAGAACACTTACACCAAAATGAAAACAAACATCAGATTATGAATGTACACACCAAATGGAACAGTTTGATACCAATTTTGTCTACTTTGGTCAAGGATTAGCTGTTCCAGGGCCGAAAACGTTAGTTAAAAGTTACCGATACTATAAGTGGTAAAAACACAACCGTACCTAGACTATTTTCAGAACACTCACTACAAAATGAAAACAAACATCAGATTATGAATGTACACACCAAATGGAACTGTTTGATACCAATTTTGTCTACTTTGGTCAAGGATTAACTGTTCCAGGGCCGAAAACGTTAGTTACAAGTTACCGATACTATAAGTGGTAAAAACACAACCGCACCTAGACTAATTTCAGAACACTTACACCAAAATGAAAACAAACATCAGATTATGAATGTACACACCAAATGGAACAGTTTCATACCAATTTTGTCTACTTTGGTCAAGGATTAGCTGTTTCAGGCCTGCATGGAAACGTTAGCTACAAGTGACCGATACGTTTCAGTGGTAAAAACACAACCGCACCTAGACTATTTTCAGAACACTCACTCCAAAATGAAAACAAACATCAGATTATGAATGTACACACCAAATGGAACTGTTTGATAACAATTTTGTCTACTTTGGTCAAGGATTAGCTGTTCCAGGGCCGAAAACGTTAGTTAAAAGTTACCGATACTATAAGTGGTAAAAACACAACCGTACCTAGACTAATTTCAGAACACTTACACCAAAATGAAAACAAACATCAGATTATGAATGTACACACCAAATGGAACTGTTTGATAACAATTTTGTCTACTTTGGTCAAGGATTAGCTGTTCGATCCAGGGCCGAAAACGTTAGTTACAAGTTACCGATACTGTAAGTGGTAAAAACACAACCGTACCTAGACTATTTTCAGAACACTCACTCCAAAATGAAAACAAACATCAGATTATGAATGTACACACCAAATGGAACTGTTTGATACTAATTTTGTCTACTTTGGTCAAGGATTAGCTGTTCCAGGGCCGAAAACGTTAGTTACAAGTTACCGATACTGTAAGTGGTTAAAAACACAACCGTACCTAGACTAATTTCAGAACACTTACACCAAAATGAAAACAAACATCAGATTATGAATGTACACACCAAATGGAACCGTTTGATACCAATTTTGTCTACGTACTTTGGTCAAGTATTAGCTGTTTCAGGCCTGGAAACGTTAGCTACAAGTTACCGATACTATAAGTGGTAAAAACACAACCGCACCTAGACTAATTTCAGAACACTTACACCAAAATGAAAACAAACATCAGATTATGAATGTACACACCAAATGGAACTGTTTGATACCAATTTTGTCTACTTTGGTCAAGGATTAGCTGTTTCAGGCCTGGAAACGTTAGCTACGTACAAGTGACCGATACGTTTCAGTGGTAAATTAAATCACAACTGTACCTAGACTATTTTCAGAACACTCACTCCAAAATGAAAACAAACATCAGATTATGAATGTACACACCAAATGGAACTGTTTGATACCAATTTTGTCTACTTTGGTCAAGTATTAGCTGTTTCAGGCCTGGAAACGTTAGTTACAAGTGACCGATACGTTTAAGTGGTAAAAACACAACCGCACCTAGACTAATTTCAGAACACTTACACCAAAATGAAAACAAACATCAGATTATGAATGTACACACCAAACGGAACAGTTTGATACCAATTTTGTCTACTTTGGTCAAGGATTAGCTGTTTCAGGCCTGGAAACGTTAGCTACAAGTGACCGATACGTTTCAGTGGCAAATTAAATCACAACCGTACCTAGACTATTTTCAGAACACTCACTCCAAAATGAAAACAAACATGAATGTACACACCAAATGGAACTGTTTGATACCAATTTTGTCTACTTTGGTCAAGGATTAGCTGTTCCAGGGTTACCGATACTATAAGTGGTAAAAACACAACCGCACCTAGACTCTTTTTGGAACACTTGTTCCAAAATGAAAACAAACATCAGATTATGAATGTACATACCAAATGGTACTGTTTGATACCCATTTTGTCTGGTTTGGTCAAGTATTACTTGTTTCAGGGATGAAATTGTTAGTTACAAGTAACCGATACGTACAAGTGGTAAAATCACTACCGTACCTAGACTATTTTTGGAACACTTATTCCAAAATGAAAACAAACATCAGATTATGAATGTACACACCAAATGGAACTGTTTGATACCCATTTTGTCTGGTTTGGTCGAGTATTACTTGTTTCAGGATCGATGAAAACGATCGTGGTAAAATCACAAACATACTAAGACTAGACTAGAACACTCTAGAATAAAAGCAAACACCAGATTGTGAACGTGCACACCAATGGAAGAGTTTATTTCAGGCATGACAATTGTTAGCCAGCGATTGCCTTGCAGGAGGGGGTGGGGCTAATGATTATGGGGCGTGGCTCACAGCTAGTGTACGCGTGCGCAGAGTGGCAGAGAGTATTGCGCGCGCCGTTACAAATTTTCGCACGTTTGAAAAAGCAAATTTCTGAGCTGAGCCCGTTTTCTTTGCTACGATTCCTTCGCAAAAAATGCAGCCAAGAAAGAAGAGGTACCTGGACTTGGTGGAAAAGAGGAATTGCGTGTTCAATACCCCAGTGGAGCGAACCGGTATCCTTCGACGGTAACAGAGTGCCGAGCGGTTACATCGCCGAGACTTCACACTACTGAGCAGTGGCAAGAAGCTGTGAGTGAATTTATTTGTATAATATTTTATACTACGAAGAAAAAGGAATCATAAACAAGTTGAGTTGTAAGCTTAAGTGTGGGAGTAGCCTCGTTCCCAGGCTCTTGTGGGGCCTGGGAACGAGGCTAGTCTGGGAGTAGTCTACACTACTATCACTAGAAGATCTACGGTCTGGGACCACGTCACATTGGAGGTCAAGCACTCAGTACAGAGGCCAGAGCTGGTCTGTTAGCATAGTAGCAAGATGACAATTGCAGCAATTCTTTGGGTTGGCCATACAGAGAACCCAATCGCGCGATGTCCTTGACCTTCATTTGAATGTCTTGCGATTGTTTATATAAAAGCTATTGAAAAAGAAACAACTTCTGGACTATACCGTTTTCTGTCTAATCCTTCCGTAGAGTTGCTGTACAGTATGTGTTCATGTTGCTCTCATCAACCGGCAGGATAAAGAGATCGGTATCAACCTCCCCGATAGCTTAGCGCTTGACTTCCAATATGACAGTACACCAAAACCAGGGGCTCAGAAAGGGATCCATGCTAAAGTAAAGGTTATTAATGCCACAAGCTTCATTCATCATGCTGTGGTTTAAACTGCTGGTAAGCGTGCACTATTTAGAGAGAGGTGGTTTAATGGTTGTACATGCATTGCTTGTTTGGAGCTTGTGATTGAGTTTGAGTACTTGTTGATAAATCCTCAAATGTTTGTAATCATGACAATCTTCTGCTATATTTTCCGGCAGGCCTGTCCATCCCTCATCGCCATAGGAGCACCCTGTGTGCTTGAAAATGCCCGTACCAAGTGAGTGCATAAAATGTTTCAATACCTACAGCCTCATTAAGTAGGCAAAATGTAATTCCCAGTGACCACATTGAGGCATAGTGACATGCACATGCATGAGACAAAGCCTGTCAAAAATGCTGAGTGCACCTACCGTAGTCTTGTGAAAGAGCGCCCAGGGCGGAGCACTTTACACGTCTGCCAAAGAGGGGAGTGGGCGCTCTTTTAAGTGTTCCCGCATTTAACCACGAAAGAGCGTCCATATCATGTTTTGCAGTAACTCAATGCCTTTGCAGCAAATAATTGGACAAACAATAGCCTGAGAGTGGGCAATCTTTCAAAGTTAATTTGCATTTTCTAACTGTTATATCACATGTGTTTACTTGTTTATACATGCATGTAGGTCATGATGGTTTAAAGTGCATCACAATTCTGGAGCACCTACTGTGTCCACGGTCACTGAAGGTTAAGACCACCATACTACACTACAACAAGGTAAACACTATGTAACAACATTTTATATTTTCCGCATGTGTACTAAAAATGCTAAAGAATGTGCCTGGTATATATAACTTCTCACAAGAGCGCATAAGAACGGGCGGCTGGAGTAAGACTGTGCAACTCTGTAAAATTTGAAACCGGTCAAAATTTATTGCCAATACTAAAAATAGTAATACGTACTAGACATGCTGTGTAGACATAAGGCATTGTTGCTAAGCACATGACCGGGTGTGTACGGTTCAATAATTTTGACTGGACTATATGGGCTTCTATTGGAGTTGCATGCTCTTACTCTACCCGTCTGTTCTTATGCACTCCTGCTTCTCACTATAGGAAAGAGTCGTATTGATTTGCTCATTTTTAGATTGTTGCTTGGTTAGTTTAAAGTGTTTGTACTGTAAGCTTGGTATATTCCCAGCAAATGAGGACAAAGTCATGTCTTATTTATAGATCATTTGTTTGTTTTTTATAACAGGGCTGCACAGATGTTGACATGTTGGTGGAAAGCACAGGACAGCAAGAGCCCTACATAGTTGCTACAGAAACAGACGAGACAATGCAGTACCATGTATACCTAGGAATCTGACTGCCTTCTTTCAGCACCCACTCTGGGTGATGCTTTAGCGGATCTCATTTGCATTATTTTGTATTTGACACTGCATATCGTAAATCGTTTAGCTATGCATTGCTTATCCTTTTTCAGCATTTTGTCTTGGGACTAAAGGACAATCAAAAGGTTCCACCATCTGTTTCTTCTCTGTGTTCTTCTTTGTCTGGCTAACTTTTGTATATCACCTTCTTGTGTCCAGTTTTATTTTGCATTACACTTTGTGCTCACAGTTCTTTTATTTTGAGCATTTAAAGGCTAAACCCTACGAATTACATTAAATGAAACTACTTTACTAGTTACACTAACTCCACATAAGAGTAACTAGTGTACTCCTTTAAGTGCTTACCATAACTCCATACAGGAGTAAAAATTTTACTCCTTGGGGGGTTAAATTTGCCCGGCTGTCGGAACTCCTTCAAAAGAGTAACTCTTACTCCTTTCTTTTAACAGTGCACGCACATGCTAGGGGGGTGTGGGGGTATGCTCCCCCAGGATAATTTTGCAAATTAGATGCTCTGAGATTGCTTCAGAGGCCACTTTTGGCCTCAAACCGGCACTACAGTTATCATTGTTATCTGTATGTCTTCGCATGTACGACTCTAATTCGTATATAGACGTCCACATGCCATGCAGTGGGTGTTGCTGAAGAGTCCAAACTTCTGAGTTTCCAGTGCTGAATACTATATATAGGCCTACTGAGCTTGGGGCGGGGCCACAACGTAGCGAGACTCGACACTCATGCGCCAGCTGTGAGACTCGAGACTAGTTGGCCTGGACAATGGTTACGCTATCTAGCTACAGTGGTGCACTGTTAAAAGAAAGGAGTAAGGGTTACTCTTTTGAAGGAGTTCCGACAGCCGGGCAAATTTAACCCCCCAAGGAGTAAAATTTTTTCTCCTGTATGGAGTTATGGTAAGCACTTAAAGGAGTACACTAGTTACTCTTATGTGGAGTTAGTGTAACAAGTAAAAAATGTGTACATTCATAATCTGATGTTTGATTTCATTTTGGAGTGAGTGTTCTGAAATTAGTCTAGGTACAGTTGTGTTTTTACCACTTATAGTATCGGTCACTTGTAACTAACGTTTTCGGGCCTGGAACAGCTAATACTTGACCAAAGTAGACAAAATTGGTATCAAACTGTTCCATTTGGTGTGTACATTCATAATCTGATGTTTGTTTCCATTTTGGTGTAAGTGTTCTGAAATTAGTCTAGGTACGGTTGTGTTTTTACCACTTATAGTATCGGTCACTTGTAACTAACGTTTTCGGGCCTGGAACAGCTAATACTTGACCAAAGTAGACAAAATTAGTATCAAACAGTTCCATTTGGTGTGTACATTCATAATCTGATGTTTGTTTTCAGTCTTTAGGAAGTATATTACTAAAATAGGTAACACATATCATGTATTAAGTTGGCTAGTAAGGGTAACTCTTGTGAAGGAGTAAATTGAACTCCCCAAGGTGTTAGTCACTATGATGGAGTTAATTGTCGATAAGAGGAGTTCCAGGAACTCCTTATTTTTAAGAGTGTGTCAATTTGTGAGTATACGGTATCTAATAAAGGGGGCTTGCCGTGTCACTGTCATGACTGTGGGCGATTGTGGGGGCTATGCCCCCACGCCTTATATTTTGTGGGGGCAACTGCCCCCACTGCTCCCCCGGTTCTGCCGCCTATGCCTCTAGACAGCCAATGTGTCATATTATTTTTTATTTTTTATTTTTTTAATATTTTTTATGAGAACAAATTTGTGCAATACACCGGTCATACAAGAAAATAGCTATACTATAGCTAATATAAATCCTGAGACCATAGACACTATACAAAACAAAAACAAAGACAATGACTAACAACAACAACAACAAATACTTAACATGCTTAACGTACTTAGTAATTAATTAATAATACAGTAATGCATATTTGAAAGAAGTTAAGGAGTTACAGCCATTTGCATCAAAATGGAGGCCGTTCCACCTCTCTGTTGTGGATGGTAAGAATGAGTGTTTGTATTGGTTGGAGTGGGCACGGGGGACCACAAGTTGAGGGAGAGTTTTTGACTGTGATTGGACAGGAGGGGTATATGACTCGCCCTGTAAGGATATTAAACAATAAACACAACTTAAGGGTTTCTCTCCGGTCAGATAGTGTTGGCATGCTAAGAGTATCAAGAAGTGTAGCATAGTCAGAGCTCCATGATTTAGAGCAGACTCTCAGAGCAAACTTCTGCACATTTTCAAGTGCTTGGATGTGCTTCTTAAGGTGTGGGTCCCAGACTGGACAAGCATACTCCATGTGTGGCCTAATAAATGATTTGTGAAGTTTCACCAGGATGTGTGAGCTGGAAAATTGATAAAAGTTTCTGTAAAGCACCCCAACAAGCTTTCTAGTTTTCTTACATATTAGGCCAACATGGTGGGACCATGAGAGGTGTAATTGCGATATCATCAGCATACATGGTGATTTTGCCATGTAGTACAGTGTTAGATGCTCCATCGATGTACACTAGGAACAAGAGTGGTCCCAGTACTGAGCCTTGGGGTACTCCAGAAACAACTGGTAGAGGATCGGATTGTGCACCATCTAACACAACTGACTGAGTTCTGCTAGATAGATAATTATGTATCCACCTAAGAAGAAATGGGTTCACTTGGAGATGGAACAATTTGCACAAAAGTGGTTGATGTGGGACCGAGTCAAAGGCTTTACAGAGATCAAAAATACCGAACAGACTTCACCTCCGTTGTCCAGAGCCTCTTGACACTCAAGCACAAATGAGAGAAGGGCAGTGGTGGTCGATTTACCCTCAGTAAATCCCCATTGATTTGGGGATAGTGGACAGTTGTTACTAAGATGTTGATAAAGGAGATTGTGTACATGTTTTTCCAGTAGTTTGCTTATAATGGGAAGAATTGATATGGGTCTGTAGTTGGAAGGACTTTCTGGGTTTCCTGTTTTGGGGATTGGAACGACTCTTGCAAACTTCCAGTCAGTAGGAAATATACCGGTCTTTAAAGATAGGTTGAAAAGCTTGGTGATACTCTTGACAATACTTGTACCTGTGGCTTTCAGCATTTGTGCTGTAATCCCATCAGCCCCAGTTGCCTTTCTTGTTTTAAGAGAGGATAGAAGACCGAGAATCTGTTCATCACTGCAGAGATATTCCTCAGGAATAGTTGATGTAGATGTTGATGGAGCCAGTGCAGAATCAAACCAGGAATAGTCAGCTGAGGTATATGCATGATTAAAATTGTTGAAAAAATACTCATTAAGAACAGTAGCCTTCTCCAGCCTGTCAGTGGTCATTCCGGATCCTGGTACAGAGAGAGCAGGAATAGAAGATTCCTTCTTTGTGAGAATTTTAAAGAGTTTCCAGAATGTTTTTGAGTCTGCATATTGAATTCTCCTGAAGAATATCTGCTTTGCCTTCCTGAGTTCCGTGACTACTCGGTTTCTAATTTGCTTATATTGAATTAGCTTGAGCTGACTGCTGGTTCGTTTGTAAATGTTGAGCAATGAATTTCTTCGTTTAATTGCCCTGTGTATGCTGGGGGTGATCCATGGGAGATGTTTCTTGCGCGGTAAGATCTTTCTTGGGACACACTCACACATATTTTTTAACACTGAGGAAAGCACTCTGCCAGTTCTTCCAACTGACATTCACGTCAGTCTCATCAATTATGTATTTCCAGTCAATCTGATCGAGCATCTCATTTGCTTTCTCAAAATCCCCAAGAGAGTAACACCATACTTCCCTTTTGAAGGAGGAGCGTGGTCGTTTGCTAGCAGATGGCATTTTATAGGAGATGAAAATTCCCATGTGGTCAGATGTTGACAGGGGTGGGATGGTGGTACAAGATAGAACATGAGATGGACGTGATACAAAAGCCAGATCAATAACAGACGGAACGCCAGTGTGACTGTAATGTGTGGGTTCAGTAACAGCCTGTGACAATACAAAACTGGATGCAATACACTGTAACTTAGAAAATAAGGCACGACTGGGAGACATAAAGTCTACATTAAAGTCACCAACAAGTATAAAATGAGAGAACAAAGAAACATCAACATTACATAAAACACTATACAAATTATCAAAAACATCAACACTACTACTCGGGGGTCTGTAAAGCAAGCAAATACAGAACTTACAAGAACCAATTAGGATACTTACAATAATGCATTCAAAAGTACAATTACCTAGAAAAATAAAAAAAAAATATGTCTTTGATATACAAAACAATACCCCCTCCATGCCGGTTTCTGTCAAGCTGTAACAGTTTGAAGCCAGAAATTGTGAGTTCATTGTCAGTGATACCGTTATCAAGCCAGGTTTCAGTTATGCAAATAATATGAGGCATATGGATCTCACTTTCGACTTTCAAATGGTCTAACTTAGGAAATAGGCTCCTTACATTGTAGTGAAGGAGCGTGATTTGCGAGATTGTGTTCACTGAATGTGGGGGGAAGCTGCCATTACCCCTGTTGGGGCTCCTAAAAAAGGACACGTGTCAGTGCTGGAAGATGGCAGAGAGGGGACAGGGTTGTTAGGCTGAGCAAGCTCAAGGGTAACAGGGGACTGTGGTGAAGGTGAAGTGGGGTTGGCACTGGTAGAGAGTTTAATTGAGGGTGAGGATGGAGTGATAACAGAACAATTCGCATCATCATTCGGGGTAAAGCTTGTATCGACAGCAGGTTTAGAGCAATATTGTAGTACCCATGAGGTCTGCAAATTGACAGAGTCCCATTTGCTCTCAAGCTCATTTAGTAATACCTCATCAGCATGAATTACAAACCACCAGCTTTCTTTCTGTGTAGATGGATTGTTGCGAACTTTCCTTCTTATACTCAGACCCTTTATCTTGCAGAAACGGAAGATGGCATTCTTAATAGTCTTAGTGGTGGTGTGTTTCATTGTACCCCATACTCTACGGGCTCCCTCAACTCTAACCCTGGGCCCATTATTGACTATAGCATGCTGCAATAGTGCTTTGGGCTCACCTACATGCTCAGTAGACTCACAATTGAGTTGCCCACCAGCCGCTGGTTGCTTTCTCTTCTTCCCAGCAGTGCGGCGCTCGCCTCTACTTTGTGAAGCTGCGGCAGCGTAGCTTTTAGCGTCATGTCGGGCTTGAGTCTGGCCGTGCTGTTGCTTTAGGAGAGTCTTGACGCTGGCTAGCTCGGATTTCAGCCCTTCCACCTCTGTCTGGAGCTGCTGAACAATTGCTTTGTACGTCTTTAAAGTACAGAACTGGCATATAAACGGGGTAGCACTTGCGAGTTCAGTGTAGTGACTTTTGGTCACTCCAGCACAATAACGATGAACGTTGGAGTTACAGCCACCCTCGCATAGTAGTATGTCTTGGCCGTCCTCAAGAGTATCACAGCACAAATCACAGGTCTTTGCCTGGCTAGCTAGCTTCTTTGCTTTGCCCTTTGGCATCTTGCACTGATATTGCCAGAGGAATCGTTTTGCTTCAGAAAGTATCGTCCAGCGACACTTCGACTTTTTCAACACGTTTTTTCACCTGCAACCCTTCGCTGTCTGACCATATTTGAGGCTTATTAACTGTTTCTTTCTATAGCTGTTAGACAACTGCCAAACAGATATTCCGAGGTTAATAAATCCTGAAAAGTAGAACCAACATGGTAGGTAGGGCTCCCAACGAAAAAATCGAAGGTGCTCTCCGATTTCAAATTTGTTGTACTAGAACTAAGTATCTATCTGCAAGAGTTTATAACAGTAAGAGTGTGCAACTCCCATATGGTTTCTACACCCGCCATCTGGATAGGATGACGTAGGCAATCTGCAGTGAATATGCTTAGCAGGTACTTAACATGAAGCCATTCTAGGTGCTAGTGTAATTAGCTATGTGAAAGCCCACCTCTTTGGTGCTGTGTTTCACAGCTAAGCATATTCACTGCTGATTGCCTACGTCATCCTATCCAGATGGCGGGTGTAGAAACCATATGGGAGTTGCACACTCTTACTAAACTCTTGCTATCTGAGATATATAAAAACCGGACTACAAAAGTTGGTGCTGCAAAGCTATTTTCAGTCAATTCGTCTTGGACTTGAAAGGGTTAAGTGTCAAAAATTGGACGCAATTCGGTTCAAGTGACTTTTGAAACTTCGCTACGAAACTAGTGGTACTGATGGATTTCACTTGATGTATCTTGTGCAAAAATGCCTGGACCACTCAAGTTTATAGCTGTCAAGAGACTATATTAGTTGTTATTTAATGTTGCAATACATTTCTCCCATAGAAGAATAATTGATGGTTTGAAGTGACTTTTGACAAGTAAATTTAGCAAGCACCAGTGCAATTGATTATTTACCATTGGTAGAGTATTAAAATAGCTGGACCACTCGTGTGGATATCTGTTAAAGGTATGTTCATATATAATCCCCCATATAAAATCAAAATCCTATAATGGCCATATTTTGGAACATAACCTTCTGTTGGCTTTATTTATTTTTGGAAGAACGAAAGTCATAGAAATTATTGTAACTGTAGTTTACACTTGGTTCTTGGATTTCAGCATACTTGAGTCAAGTTTGTTTGTTCTTGGATTTTTTGTTGGGACCCCTATGGTAGGTAGTCAAGGGTGTAGCTAAACTGGGGCACACTTAGGGCACATGCCCTTGCAACTAGAGGCCGTGCCCCACTGGTACGCCTGTGAATTTTCGGCACTGATAGTATGAACTATTTGGGTGATAAATGGTCTTGAAATCAAACAGCACAGTATTCCCAGGTTGGTTCCGAGGTTGTTTTAGGCCACGCCGAAATTCCAACTATGTTCGGTACGAACGTGTGTGCGCAGTACAAGTCACTCTACCACTTATGGCAAACATGTGTACAGTGAGGTCAGGGGAGCCTATGAGGACTCATCATTCTGTGGATACACACTGCAAGAACAAATTGGATGTTTTATCCACAGAGTGGTTACCCAAGTTGGAGTCAAACTGAAAGACAGTGGTTATATATGAAAGGTTTACTTTGGTATTACAGATTAATTGCATAGGGCAACTAGAGAGGCAGGTGCCTTGATTATGCAAGAAGGTGATTCCCTCACACTCAGATGTACTGTCAGCAGGATTATGGTTGTAAACTTGTAATATGAGCATGCAAGTTCCTTAGTACAACTTTGAAGTGTGCATTTGTAATGACTCCCTCACAGATGTTCTGAGGGTTGTCAGTGTATTGTGGTCGTAATATGAACTGGGCCAGGTGGGTTAATATCAGGGCAGTTGCCTTTCTTGTTGCCTGATGCAATTAGTCTCTAACACCAAAGTAAACCACTGTTTCTTCAGGTTGACAGCTACCAGGGTAACCACTCTGTGGTTACGGGATAGTTTGCTCATTTAATATTCATGAATATATTACCTTTCTTTTCTTCGTGCAGGATCACAATCAACGAAGCACATCTCCCTTATAAAACAGGCCTAGATGTTACGCAAAGTCACCCACTGCGCAGGACGCGTTTAATTTCGGCCAATACCGTTTAACTCAGTTTACCGCTATATAAAAAAACTTGCATTAGCCTGTGCTGGTTGGGTGGGCGGAGCAGGCAATTTGATAGCAGTGCCTGCGGTTAAATTAACAGTCCGCATACAGAGTACTGACTACGGCGTCAGTTATTTCCTGTTGGAAGAACATCTTACCGTGTATCACACTGTATTCGAATTCTACGAAGACAGGCGCAGGGAGGCTCGAAAAGTTTTCGCCGAAACGACTTACTGTTTGTAGCGATGTCGGGGTGAAAATCAAAATTCGTTTATCACAACAACAAGCTTTATTTTCGAAAAGAGCATAAAATGGCGATTCCAACGGTACCCATATCAATGAGATTGGGTGAATACAGCAAGCAGTACGGTCTTCGAAATGTAACCGGTTTGGCAAATTTTTTCTACGTCATTTTAGCGCAATATTCCGGTCACTACCTTTCCGGAAGCCGCTGTAAGCCCGATCAGAACGAAACTCGCTGTGAAGGATAGTCTGTACCTATTCAGTCCAATGAAGGTTGTGGCTTTTAGATATCTAGTATAATCCTTGCACTAGGCTTGATAAATGCTTAAAAAACGGCATTTTGTGGCCATAAATAGTTGCATTTCCGGGGAAGTTGGAGCAAGGTTCCAATCAAAAACCTGTACCATCCCATTGGACAACTACTCTAGTATACAGAACTGGTTGTGCTTTGTTGAATATTGAAGTAACTGTGAGCAGCATCACAAAATGTCTTAATACTTCAACAATTTGCAGAAAAGTAGCGAGATGTGACAAAAAATTGTGTGTAGTTTTGATCGAGGCAGATATTTTTAACAAAGCTGTGCAAGGAAATATACCCAAGCCTCTAAAGAACCTCTATATCAAATTTGATGTGAATACATTAAGACACTGTGGAGAAATGGCCTGTGTAGAAGAATATTTACATACTTTTGGAAACTCTGATATCACTACTGTTTGTGAGATACGGCTAGATTTAGCCGCTTGGTCGATCGAAAACCACGTGGGTTTTGGATAGAAACGAAACGCGTGTCACTCGCTTCCCCTGTCACACAGTGGCGAAGTTGCTCCGAGTCGCCCTCAAGTAAGTTGAGTACTACCCGTAGGTGTCGAAAAGTTGTACCTGCAAATCCTCTCTGAAGACAAAATCTGACCAAAAATCACGAACTTTGTCGTCGCCGCTCGCCTTAGTACGTTGTACATAAGTATTAATACTATAGATAGTTTTCATGGGGCGTGGCTTCACTTCCGGAGGGCAAAAGTCGGTGTCTGGGTTTAGTGCAGCTGCGTGCGAAATACAGGCTAGTAAGTGCTACATCGAGTCCTTACCATTAGTACCGAAAGATAAAGAAGCTGCTTCTCTCAAGGTGAAAGGTCCGCTGTACAGCTGCCTCTTGATCGCGCGTTTGCCCTCCGGAAGTAGGACGCTTAATTGACATTTGGAAACCATCTATACTGGTTAAATGGTACTCATAGTTCTATTATATGTCGCTTCTATTGCGTGCTGTAACTGGTTCCTGCACGGAGAAAAGGAAGGTAATTTTTTCATGAATATTAATGAGCAATTACTAGCCCGTAACCTTAAACAACCAATTTGTTTTTGTAGTGCTGCAGACCTCTATGAATGATGGGTGGCCTAAACAACCTCTCAGAGCCAATTAACCTGGGAGGCTCTAAACTTCCGAAATCTTCTGGAGTAGCAGGCCCCCAACCCTCCTAGCTGCTTCTGCACTTTGCACCGAAGTTATCAAAAATGTGTGCCCATGCTGTACCCTGGCATCAGTCGTGTCCTGGCTATGCCTCTGTAGGTAATACTGATACGTACCAGAGTATAAATTGTGCCAGGTACTATGCCATCTTGAAATGTGTAGCTATATGTGTATATATACACTATACTGCCATTGGAAGCTGTGATCTCATCATGCACACACCATGAGCTCTTAGAAATATTCTAGCTTTGATGTTGAAGTGTTAATGAGGTCTTTTATTTCACATAGAATACCTCAGGTTTTCTATCTCAAATAGAAACCTCGAGTCAAATATAATAACCTATATCCAATCAGAAGTGCAGTTGGACAAATCTACAAACAAGTACATACATACACAATCAGGAGTACAAGCACACTGCCAGTTGGATGCATCCACAAACAAGCAAAATGCAGCATTACTTGTTATAGTTAATTAAAGTTTGATGCTCCTCCAAAGTTCATCTGCGGCAACGGAAGGACAGGTGATGCTGGGACACCTCCATTCACTGCTGGAGGTAGTGTGCAGACAACGGCACTCTCACCCTCTAACTTCTTTTTCTTTGTGGTTTGCACTCCATTCAAAACGTCTGAGGTTACTTCTTTCAGCTGCTCACTGACACACTTCTATGATCTTACACCACTGGTAGTGCTGTGCCCAGTATGGAGCATTATCAGCTGTTCGTCCACACCAGCTTCAAATAAACGTGTAGCAGCTGTTCGGCGAAGTGAATGGTTGCTGTAGTGCCCTTCTATCCCAGCAGCTGTCATAAGACGTTTCACGGTACTTGCGAGTGTGTTGTGACCAATGGCAGTCTTTGAATACCACACATCAGTTGTGAAATGAACTAGTGGCTTGAGATAAAAAGCTCCATCAGGTTGGTCCAGGGGGCATTTAGCTAGAGTTGTAAAGCTTATATAAGACACCTCCTAGGATCGTCTTTGTTTTCTTTCTGGATTACTTCCTTAGGGGCTTTCTTGCACTGTTTCAGGCCTCCTTGGTTTGTTTTGGAAACACTTTCCCTATAAACCAAGTGTGCTGAACCATTAGGTAATTCAACCAGTTGGATCTGCAATGGATGATGGCGAAGGCGATGGTCTTCTGATCCACTCCTTAACACGAAATACAAGCCTATGTAGAAGACAAGTGTGTCTAACAATTGCTGCGGTGACGAACCACCAAATAGCCCTTTTCCCCACAATGTATCTTCCATGTCTTCGGATAATATCACCTCTGCCTGACGATGCTGATGCATGGCACTAGATTTTACCGCTTTCATTTGAGCATCGAGTGTACTAGTGAATGCAGCAAATACAGGACCATCAAATGGCTTCACATCTGCACGATCGCTTTCCTTTAGTGCCCGAAACAGCGAACAACACAAGGAGTAAGAGTGTATCGGGTGGATATGGTCCTTTGTCCCGTCTACGTGCTTCCATGACGAACTTGCATAGCCAGAAAGCCATGTCTGTTTTGTCCATTCCAACAAAATTGTCTTGAAGTGGGTGTAACATCTCCTCTTCTTTGACAAGATCCCTTCGTCGGTACAGGGCCCAACCCCTCCACACTTGAAGTGCCCAGTTGGTTTGGTTTTGAATCTTTTGGGGAACCCCACTTTTCCGAAGCACACCTATTTCCGATGAACTCGTTGGAGGCGCCCAACGACTGGATACTTCAGTCGACTTTTCGTAGTCCTGAGATGCCGCCAGCAACAAACCGTCAACGTTTTCCTCATCAATGCTATTCTGCAACACGGCTTAATTAATTCACTGCAAAAACCATGTTAGTATTTGGTTACTACAATTATATAGTCCTTATTATAAAAATTTTATGAATGCAGAGCTGGAAAAGGAGCTGATGCTTGAGTAATTTTTACTAGTCTCCCACAAATTGTTTTACAAGCACCAAATTCTTTGAATTAGCATAGGAAAGACAGTCACGCAATTGTAATAACCAAACAATTTGCTAAAGTTACAATTTTTTTATAGTGTTCATATTGTTGAGTTGCTGCAAGCAGGTCTACATTCAGATCCTCAGTGTCATAACAGGAATCCCACGGGAAAGGCTCCCAAGGTTATCCCAGTCTGAGAAGAAGCTCTCGCAGAGGAACCCAGTTTTCTGGAACAGGTTTTACTCCATCCAGGAGCGATGGAGAAACTGCCATAATTTGCCAAATGAAACCTTTGCCATAAGCAACTAGCAGACTACTAAAACGGCTGGCTCAGTTTTGCAAGTAATAGTTACATCCTTCCCTGGGGTGTGGTCGTTTTACACATTGCTGTCAGGCATACCCTGACACCAATGTGCAAGACCACACCCCAGGGAGGGATATAACTATTATATAACCTGTTACCTAGGCAACATCACTGTAGAAGAGAGATATGAGCATATGTTGTTGTTATATGTAACAGGGGTTATATTAAAAGCATACGCTGCCTCAAACCTGATTGGCTTGCTGCAAAGCAGCAATTAACGGCAGACAATTTGATTGGTCCGTTGCAGTGCAGCATGATTACCTTATAACAACAGGTTATGCAATGTTGCACCATTTTCTAAGTCACCCTCTGTTCTTAGGGCTTCAGAAGCCTCGGAAGTGTTACATATAGAAGCGCGAGGAAGTGTTACATAATTCCTGAGGGCTATGCCCTCAGGAATTATGTAAACACTACCTCAGGCTTAAGGCCCTAAGAACCTCTGGTTAGGTTTCTAACCTACACATAGTACCTACATGAAATGACAAAGTGGACCTTATAACATCCAAACAGAGGAGGCAGGACCTGATGTTGCAACAATTATAATACGCACTGACAAAAGTAAACAGTTTTAGCTAGTGTTGTCTTACACCGAGCCGTTAACCTTGTGTAACTTACTGCCTATTGTTTGCCATTTCCCCCATGTAACGAGCTCTGCTTCCTTCATAACATGCAGTAGTCCCTCCTTGGAACTTGAGTAGCACAGAAGGTCTGCCTCCTACAGTATGATGGAAGAAATGACACAAATGAACTATCACCATAGCAGTACACAAAACTTGCTTTGGTACACGTATGCTCATAAACTTCTACATGCCCTACATCTGATAGTCTTGGTTTGAGGAGTTGACACACAACAGTGGAAAACACCGGCCATCCATCAGTGTAGAAGTTGGCTGTTATCTTCCCATCTCTCACCCTCTTAGCAGCCATTCGCATCTGAAAAAAACATCAAAATACACAGCATTAGAACCATGCAGTTGCATCCATTGATAACCAACTTTCACCGTACTATCTAGCTAACTAGCTATAGCTATCGATATCTAGCTCATGCAAGGTTCGTTCGCTGTGACGATCATATACTGCGTTGTTGCGCCGAAAAAAGCCGCGATGAACTAGCGTTCTCACCGTGTTGGTCCAAGGTAGACCTGCTTCCAACAGCCTTATAAAGTCGGTAAGGCTGCGACTTAGTCTCCGTGCGGTTACTTGATATACGGCCATGTGTTTCACACCTATGCACTGCAGCATGCGACAGAAAACAATGACAAGTTATACTGCACAAGAATCGATCCACAACTGCGAGCTGCGATAATAGCTCCGAGGAAAGTATAGATTCTTTCAGGAAATATACGTGCGAGATTTTTGATGAGATGCAATTAATATTCAAAGTGATAAGTTCCGGTTACGCCTCCTGGTGGGAAAGAACTGAACGGCACTCCATGGAGACGGTTGTTTGACGCTGGTCCGGTAGCCTTGGAAAGTATCAGTCCCGGAAAAGGTATTTAATACTGTACGCTAATGTGCCGTACGTTACCTAGCAAAGAGAACTTCCCAAGGCAGCGACCAGCTCCGTGGTTTATGTGACAGATTTTTCTCTCGCCCATACAGTGCCGCACTTTCCTTCCCACCAAAAGGCGTCACTATGCTTGAACACGTCTTTATAAACCTCAATCTTTGCTGTATCCAATGGTGCAAGTTTCGTGTCTGTAGAGGGAAGGGTTCAAGAGATACAGTCACACAAATTTACCCGTGTGCATCAAAATCATGAAAAATGGTTTATTTCACGGGCTCACAGCTCCATATCTGATGGGGATGTCACAATACTTTTACATACCCTTATAAACTTCAATCTTTGCTGCATCTAACGGTTCGAGTCTCATGTCCATAGGTGGTAGGGTTCAGGAGATACGATTGGACAAACCTACCCATGCGCACCAAAACCACAAAACATGGTTAACTTCACGGGCTTATAGCTCCAAATCTAATGGGGATGTCACCAGGATTTTCAGAAAGCACAGAAACAGATCTTTAATCTGGTGCATGTCCGGTCTTGATAGTACCCTGCGTTCATGCGCTATGGGCGCTTGAATCTCACCAATTTCAGAGGCTTGAAGCTGGACCCGACTTTTACAGCGTTCTCACATACCGACGGGAGCAGTAGCAGCGGTCTCGACAGCTGTGTGGACCCTTGACCACCTGAAATACACATATCTTGAAGGATAGGTCGTTCGCATGAACACAGCTTGGAACAGATGGTGCCGAAATCTGCCGTCTGGCACAGCTCTTTCGTTGTACGACAACCGCATAACTCCGATTATCATAACGGATATCACCGGAAGACGTAACGTACGTATACAAAATCCGTATACCTGCACTACCTCCCCTGCAGATGATGGTTAAAAAGTAACCAGAGAATTCTGAACAATACATTTCTTTGATGTGCTTTAACATGTTTGAGATAAATAGTTTTGGAGATGGCGATAAATTTGCTATGCCAACAGCCTCCCGCGCAGTTGATCCGCGTAACCTTTAACGGGATCTGTCACTTTCACAACGCCTGGTGCCCCCCACGTGATCTAATCCATATTCATACTCAATCGTTCGGTATTACGTGAGTTTTGCGAACTTGACGGAGAGTTCTGTTGTCATGAGTTGTTATTATGAGGCTTTTGAGGCTCAAAAATAAGTCTTCACAAGATTAGAGGACAACACAGACAACATGCAGAGCCAGGACAAACACTGAGGCAGGCTGGGAATAAGCCAGAAAGTACTCTCACAAGCTAGGCCCAGTACAGAACGCTTACTATAGGCCTTTGGAGAATTATGTCAGCAATGCAGCATAGATCTGAGTATACATGCAGTATAGAAACATGTTTAAAATATGCTCGTATGCTGCATGCATGTGCATAACACAATGTTGGCAGCAACCGTATCGATCGCTTAGTGATTGTGGTGTCCATTCTTGCGATATTCACATGGATCACATGCAAACTTGATGTACAGCAGACATGTACACAACTTCATAACTACTTCCAATCCAGCTAGTTTCACTGGTCATATTTGTAGTGAACTCAGTTCCTTGGGTCAGAGGTCATTAATTAGGAGAGAGAGAGAATAGAGAAACAAAGCACAAATACAAAAGCTTGGATATAGACTGTGACTAGCCTCGTTCCCAGGCCGCCTCCTTTTTTGCCTTCCGTTTGTGCTCACAATAATACACAGGAGCGGAAGACTACATCCGTGTATTATTATGAACACAAACGGAAGGTAAAAACAGGGGAGGCCTGGGAATGAGGCTGGAGTGTGACAATGGGGCAACAGTTTGATGGTGACATACTATGTTGTTGAGAATAACCATACATTTATCATCAGGTGAGCTAGACTGTTCTGGAGGTACAATGTTAAAGCACAGTTGATTGATATTCTTTTCCCATTAGTGATAAAGCACACCCAATGAGCACATGCAGTAGTCTCCAGTTTTCTTCATACCTGCAAGGTACAAGGAAAATACAGTACAAATTAAAGCATCCACAAAAATATATCCCCCATGCACTCAATACAACAATTATACTTTGCCCATGCATGTCCCTGTACTAGCCTTGTTCTCATGCCTGAAGAGGAGGAGGAAAAGGGCCTGGTTTCAACCGTTCGCACATGCACCTAAGTATTACTGAGCAGGGTGATAATGATGCTTAAAGTCACGTGGTTGATTATTATTATTTTACTAGCCTGGCTAATCTGAGTAGCCTCCACCTCAGCACCTTAGCAAGTAGCCTTGTGCTGTTTTGCAATACAAAGTTTTAGCAGAAAGAGCAGACAGCAGTACAATGGAAGCCCAAATTATCTCTTGCGATGGTTTTACTGGTAGACAGTCTCTTCTTCTGGTCAAATGAGTCCGACTCAATGAGAGCTTGCAGATTTCATATAACCTTCAGTAGTTGCCACTGGATGTGCATGACTGAGTACTTTGCATGCCACATGACTATATACCAGTATGCTGCCATGATTAAAACCTACAGACAGTATAACTTTCACAGTGTATTGAATTTGATGTCAAAAATGTATCTAAGTATATTGATAGTATGTGGAGGGCATGGCACTCTATGACGATTAAGTGCATGTGCAAATGGCTGAAACCTGGCTTTTACTCCTCCTCTTCAGGCCTGGAATCAAGGCTAACCCTTGTACATGCAAGGACCAAACAACCTGCATGAATATACACACCTAAGCTTTGTAGAAACTGACTCTTACAAGAGCTGAAATGGAAGAACATGTGGTGACACCCCTGGATCACTCCTTGATTCTGGACTATAGAGTCTTATGTGATGACCCATCTACTTTGGCATTTATTTTGTGGACAAGTCTTTAATAGCCTAGGGGTCTAAAAATTCCAGGACTTGGTTATACTGACATGCAGGAACTTTTGATGTCAGTGCATGCACTGGCTTTCTAACATAATTTTAGCTTTACTTATACAACTTACCACACTTTACTGCTGGTCGATGTTCTCTCCGTGGGCTGATAGATAGTACAGCTGAATCAGCAAATTACATGTCAACTCGTGATAATCACGTGGTAGGGGACATGAGTCGTTGTGAAAGTAACGAATCCCGTGCGTATATAGGCGAATCTCGTTATGTACAGACTTGCTCATGAGAAAAAAATTACGGGTTTACCCCAAATTTAGATTTTAACCTTCTCCCTACCAGATTTAACTTCACCGAATTTCTGCCTACAAGCAAGAGTATGCAGCACATTGAGGGAGAAGAGAACAAGTAAGCATGGTATCAGTATAGTATTAAACTACCTAGTCAGTATTGAATATCAGAAAAAGGATGCATTTCTGGCAGCTGTGTAGCTAGGGGGAAACAGACTGACATTTCAGAGCAGCCTCCAGCAGCACAGAAAAAAGCTTGACTCATATTTTCCATGAGCCTTGACTGGTCAACACTCTTGTGTTTGGTGCACAATTAGTAAACGTGCTGTGCAATGCTGTGGTGTGTGTTTTTCCGAGACTATTGTTTATGAACACGATAGAGTGGACAAAATAAGAGTTGACTCTACATGGCAGCGTGTTGCATATGCAGACATTTTGCATGTGGGATCAGGGCTCTCAGGTTGATCTACTTGTTCACACTAAGTCTTGTCAAAGCTGTGCATGCATGCTATATAGCTGCCATGTTCGATGATAGAATAAAGAATCCAAAGGAGCAAGTTGAACACTGCCTCATAAGTGCCAGGAAGATATATAGTTTGAGGGGATAGTTTATCTGTCAGTGTAGCCACACACTACAAGCTCTGGGCAGGTAAGGCAAAGTGGTTACTGAAAAATACAATCATGCATTTATTGAAAAAGTGAATATCAGTCAAATGCAAGCTTTATCCAGCTTGGAGATGATAGCACAGGATTACGGATGGGATGCCTAGCCTCTCTTTGATTATGCTGTCTTTTCCAGTGCTCAAAGAGAGGGATGCTAGGGGAAGGTTCATCTGTGCGCAGTGTGTCCTGAGTCCTATCACAGCTTTTTGGCTTGTATTTTGCAAGGTCAACGCAAACAGCAGTAAATACAGACATCCTTCTCAGAGACTACATATTCAAGTTCTCCCCTAGCACCCCTTTCAGAGCCCATCCGTAATCCTCATTTCTATACTGTTGCACTTGCATGTACTATGATACACTTCCCCACCATTGCAAAATATAAACAACAAGCTGTGCATATGAATATAATTATGGGGTAATATTTAGCCTGTAAAGAAGTTTACCACATAATTATATTCATATGCACAGCTTGTTGTTTATATTTTGCAATGGTGGGGAAGTGTATCATAGTACATGCAAGTGCAACAGTATAGAAATGAGAATTTTGCTTGATATGTAAACATAAGAACACAGCATTAACGGTGCAATCGATTGTAGCTCTAAAGCATGCACAATTTCATAATTTCTGGATTACAGAACTGTAGGATAGGTGGGCTAATGTTTGATAGTATATACTTGAAATTCAACTCCAAACAGTCTTCTACCAGGGATTTAGCAAAAGAAATACATGTACTACATCTGTTCAAGCATCTGTCCTCGGAAAAAGGGTTCTACTAGCAGACAAGTCTGATAATCATATATTATATCACATCGCTAGCCAAATTTGGCAACTGCTGCAGCATGGTATGGGTTCATAGGCAAGGCCAGTGGAAGGGCAAGTATTTTAGTCTTTACTGTTCGGAGGAGGTGGCAAGGAAGTTACGCGTTGTTTTACAATGTATTTTCGGGCGTGATTTTCTATCCCCACGTACTACAGTAGCTTCGGGTGTCGAAAACTATCCCAGCGCCAGCATGTCTTGTTGCTCTGATGATCTGGCACAGTTGCTACCTAGCCTAGTTACCATCCTCCACACCTGGGAACGAGGCTAAGTTGCTACCCTGCTCAGACCTTTGAAGTCTGAGTTCCGAAAATATATCAGTCTGAGAATAAATTTTTGCCTCTAGCATAGGAACATTACCACATTGAACAGACATAAAATAGCTTCATTTTTAAACCTGATTTCATCACACAGCGTTGACAACTTCAACAATGTTTGACCCTTGGTGCAGTTAGATTGCAGTGTACAGCAACGTAGTGCACAAATGCACACCACAGCATTGCACAGCAGGTTTACTAATTGTGCACCAAACACAAGAGTGTTGGCCAGTCAAGACTCATGGATAGAAATAGAAAATATAATTCAAGCTTTTTCAGGCTGTGCTGCTGGAGGCTGCTCTGAAATGTCAGTCTGTTTCCCCCTAGCTACACAGCTGCCAGAAATGCATCCTTTTTCTGATATTCAATGCTGACTAGTTTTATTGCTATACTGATACCCTGCTTACTTGTTCTCTTCTCCCTCAATGTGCTGCATACTTCCTGAATGCATGCTTGTAGGCAGAAATTCGGTTAAGTTAAATCTGGTAGGGAGAGGGTTAAAATCTAAATTTGGGGTAAACCCGTAATTTTTTTCTCATGAGCAAGTCTGTACATAACGAGATTCTATATAGGCTGGTCGGATGTTGATTAATCGCTAGACAGCTGGCGCCGAGTTGTATGACTGGCTTCCACTATGGGATAGGCTACCAGTTTGAAACGGTTACGTCATCTTATTAGCATAGATAGTGGAGTACTTTGACTTCGACTGCTGACTTCTGCTTAGCTTGGCAAGGCATCTAGCCAACTGTTCTACAGCTCTTCCTAAGGTATTCAGTAGAGATTTACAAGTGTACCAATGCATCACAACTCATAAGTTGACATTATAATTCAGCACAAGTCGATGTGCTGAATTATAAAGATTATGGCCTACTCTGGCTGGTACTACTACTGAAGTTCTTGAGACTCTCTTGTTCACTGCACACTTAACTGTGCAACCACAGGACGCATAATAGCTGCCAACTTACCACGCGATATTAAATCGGCGTTTAGCGTGCGATAATTGGTACTTAGCGCGCGTTAGCTATTTTTACTCTTTCTAGGATTCTCTCAGTTGGCTCCATGGTAATTATGGCCACGTCTTGTACAATCAGAATAGAGATTGTTAAATACAGAAAATACAGCATTGTAGTCTAAACGTATAATGGTATTTTGATGAGAAAATTCTGCACCAAATCATGCTAACCGAGGCGCGGCTAGTAGTCCGATTCACACCTGTGTCAAAGCGAAAAGCAAACTCTTGTGAGTCAAAAAGATGATGTAGTTGTTCAGTTGTCTGTGTAGTCTCGTTCCCAGACCCTCCTCCAAAGAGGAAAGGAGGGTCTGGCGAATATAGTACATCCTCACACCCATGGGCTAGCCATTGCTATGGATTCCGCTAAAAGCGAAGCCTTTGAAATCGCTTGCTGGGCTTCAGCAAATTGGAGGTGTGCTAAGTAGGTCTGTAAAGGTGTGATGAGTAAAGCTAAGTGGTTTGCGGTAAGGAAGCCCAGTACAGGTGAAATAATTGCCAAATCAGCCAATCAGATTGTGCCGCCGAAATTCCGCGGAGGTACAAAATTTTGTACTATATTCACCAGACCCCCCTTTCCTCTTGGAGGGTTGAAGGGGGGTCTGGGGACGAGACTATTGTCTGTGATGCTAGAATCGTGAAAAAATTAAGTAGATATAGTGTATGAACATGTCATAATGTTATTCACAACAACTGGATGATGATGCATGGAAATAATGTAAAACACTATGCTTGCAAGTTCATAAAGCATTTTCTGAGGAGATCAAAGAAAGTGTGATTGTGATAGCAATACACTGTCATTTTCTCCCTCAGAAATTAAGATTGGTTGCAATATTTTGTCTGTAGGGTTTTTCATACAAACAACATGCAACAACATGCAACACCACGGAAACGGCTAGCAAAAACTGGGAGATGGTAGAAATTTTGGTAGTTTGGTTACTTGGTCAGTGGTTACAACCTCCTACTTCTTGCCAGTTTGGCATGTTGTATTGTTGATTGCATGAGCGCAACATCACAACATTTCAAATATGTGAAGCGTATCACTACCATAAGTACACTTGTCACTAAATAAAACAACAAACCTTCTTGACTTTCTCTCCCTAACATCTTGATCTGGAATATCATCAATTGCATGCTGACTCATTGATGGGTTCATTTAAAAGGTATGACACAACAACCTCTGAAAAGAAATGAGGAGCACCACCACCATACAGCAGAGCAAGTGCGGTACAACGACCTACAAGTAGATACTCTTGTTGCTGAAGGGCAGTGACATTGTGGGCCAAGATTTGTTTACTCTCCTGCCCACTAAGCAAACTGCAATTCTTACTAAGTGACTGCCACGAGAGGTGGAAAGATTCCCGAAGGGGAGCCCCGGCATCATGAGCCTATTCTCCAATAAAGTTAATGTTCAACCCAACCTTAAAAGAGTGATTGGACAGGTGCATTATTTGCTTCCCATTTCTGTTTCCAACTTCCATTTCCAGTTTCCATTTCATTTCCGTTTCCTGCTTTTCCATATGATTGAAAAGTAACAAGAAAAGAAAAATCAGTAAAACTGAAAAATGATGGTATGCCAAAAAGAATAATTATCACAAACAAGGAAGGGAGGATATAAAAGTGAAGGTAAATTAAAAAATATACAGAGCCATATCCATTCCTACATCTGTTCACAATAGAGTAAAGATGTAGGGATGGGGCTTTGTATACTATACCTTCACTTTTATATCCTCCTTTCCTTGTTTGTGTTATTTTTTGGCATGCCATCCCTACATTACTTTTCATTTCTAATGATTTTTCTTTTCTTATTTTATTATACGCCTGACAGAGATTGGAGATGAGGCTGAAGGAACAGTGAGACATCTGCATGCAAGAAGGGAATCACAAAGAAGTCAGCTGTAGTGTAGCATGCATAGGAGAACTACCATGCACCCTATCCACAGGAGACATCAGTGCTAGAGCATGGTAGAAGCCTTAGACATGAGCTGTTAGTGAAGGAGGCTCTGCACACACAGAATCTGGATGTACACAGCCTCCTTTTGAATTCAAGATTACACCCTCAGAGGAGGCTTCAACAGAGATGAAGGATCTAGTTACTGGAGAGCAGCAATGAGGAGGCAGGGAGGAAGGAGCAATCCTCACCAACCTTTGACCTCCAATAAAGTGTTCACTGTACTTTATTCTTGCCCAGATGATGACTGAAGCATTAAAAAGGTATGTTTTAAAGTAAAGTATTGTGACATTCACATCAGATTTGGAGCTTTGAGCCCATGAAATCAACCATGTTTCTTGTTTTTGGTTTGAACATGCATTGTTAGACACATGATTGAGGTTTATAGAAACGTGTTGAAGTGTGGTGACATCCCCATCAGATTTGGAGCTGTGAGTCCTTGAAATCAACCACGTTTTGTGCATGGTTTTGGTACGCATTGGCAACTTTGTACAACCATATCACCCAAGCTCTACAACTTATGGACATGGGACTTGTACAATTAGATGCAGAAGTTGATAGGCAGTGTTGAAACATTGTGACATCTAACATTAGATTTGGAACTATGACCCATTACATGTTTTGTCATGCATTAGTAATTTTGTGTGACCATATCTCCTGAATGGTACAACCAATGGACATGGGACTTGCACTGCTGGACACAGCGAAGATACGAAGATTGTGTAAAGTGTTCTCATCAGATATGGAGCTATGAACCCATGAATGTCTACCATACCTCTAGTGTGTGCCTCCTAAACTCTACTTCATGTAGGATTTAGGAGAATGTGCATAATTACATGAATTCAAATGTGATTAGACACAGTAAGGAGTAACCCCAAGCTTCTTGTATTGTATATGTTTCGTACACAGTATATATAATTCTCATCCCCATGTTTCAGGTTTCATGTAACTGCATACATCAGTTGAATCAGTGACTTACTCTAGGCCCTAGTGGTTTTTATCACTACAATTGGCATATATATAGCTAGCACCCTGTAATGCCCTAACCAGAGTTGTTGTTCAGTTCCAGTCAGAAAGTAGCTATGCCAAACTCCTGGCAAAGTGTTGAAAAAGTCTTGGCACAGGCCATGCAGTGTTGTTGAAAGTGAAGCGTGAGAAAAGACAAAGAGATACCCAATATACATAGATTAGCCAAACTGTCATGAGCCTTTGGAAAGCAAATAAGAGAAGCCCTGTCTTCAGAGGTGAAGCAGGAGAAAAGACGCACATGGTGTTTAGTGGTTGGCACCTCAGGGTGTGGTTGCATGGTGGAATGGGACTCAGAAGAATGTTTCTAATCGGGTGTTTTCATCTTCTGGGCAACTTTGAATGTACTGGGACGAGTCTGGCTATTCAATTGCCTGGTCTGAAAAAAATTATAGCTTCCATGGTATGCATGTAAGACGACATGTTCTCATACTATAATACACTAAGTCAGTTGTTAGCATGAGCTCGGACAGGGTATAAGCTCTCAGTACTGCGGATTGCAGTTCCGTTTGTCACGTGCATTCTGTGGGGTTTCACAGAAATGGACTACACAAAGTTGAAACGGAAACTGCAATCCGCAGGTGTGACGCAATACAATAGGCTCTCTCGCAACAAGTTATGTCATTCATCAGCTGCTCTATAAAATCAAAAGTCTGTAGCGTCAGAAGGCTACTGGAAAGGGTCACTCTAAAAGTGGGAATGAGGAAATGAAAATTGGAAATGGGATGAAGGCACATTCATTTTACTGAGCAAACTGCTGACATTTTGTTACTGCAGTCATCAAATGTGGTGAGAAAGTCAATGTCCATCCAGCATGTATTGAGAGATCATCTATACCTTACAGTTTGCACCAAAGGGCCAAAGGGGTGTATGCAAGGGCATTGCATCACAGTCGGCAAGCTAGTACTTAGCTTTCTTTAAGTTTGTTAAATCCGTGAACTGTTTATACTTGTTCCAACTTTCTGCGAGGAGTCATTTTGAGGCTTCTTCATTATCTTGCTTCATTAGGGAGTCACGTACATGTATTTGTTTCACATACATGCAGCACTATTATTTACAAAAGTATGTATTATCTATAATACCATAGTGTCGCGCATTATTCAATGCATCTATAATACAATTTCACAAATGCATGTCTAGAGTCATTCTTCAGTGGATACACACACCAGCTCTTGAAGATTAGACATTGATATAATTATGGTGTGTGAATTGTAACTTGCATGCACTGGGTGGAGGAGGCAATGTAGCTACAACAGCTTTAATAGATGCTTTCACGATTGATGTGTGATGGAATTTTGATAAGATGCAAATTGTATTCAAAGCGATAACTGGAAGTTCCGGTCACGCCCCTTGGTGGGAAGGAAAGTGTGGTGCTGTACGGGCGAGAGAAAAATCCGTCGCAAAAACCATGGAGCTGGTTGCTGCCTTGGGAAGTTCTGTTTGCTGGGTAACTTACAGCACCTTAGGGTGCCTTATAGTAAATACCTTTTCCGGGACTGATATTTTCCAAGGCTGCCAGACCAGCATCAAACGTCTCCATAAAGTGCAGTACAGTTCTTTCCAACCAGAAGGCGTGACCGGAACTTCCGGTTATCGCTTTGAATATCATTTGCATCTTCCCAAAATTCCATCACACCTCAATCGTGAAAGCATCTATAGCTAAGTGAGACAATTCTACAAGAATAATCGGCACTAGTAGTAGCATAGATCAAAGAATTAACTGGAGTGTGTACATATATACTTTGTATATAGCTGCTTTCCTCACCAGAGAAGGGTGATGCGAACAAAACTATAGGCCTACCCCCTCTAGCAAATACTTGAGACACTCTAGCTACTGTCCTGTTTTATTTACACCTCATCACTAGAGATTTAGCGATTGTTGTTGTTCAACTTGTGTCTTCATATCTATATAGCTCTTCAAGCACTGGAAATGGAAGCAGAATATAAGTACAGATGAAGCCGGTAAATACTATGCATGCTGAGCTAGTGTATCACATTGTAGGTGAACCTTGAACACATATGGCTACTGGCGTTCAGAACACAGTTAAGTGTGCCGTGAACAAGAGAGTCTCAAGAACTTCAGTAGTAGTACCAGCCAGAGTAGGCCATAATCTTTATAATTCAGCACATCGACTTGTGCTGAATTATAATGTCAACTTATGAGTTCTGATGCATTGGTACACTTGTAAATCTCTACTGAATACCTTAGGAAGAGCTGTAGAACAGTTGGCTAGATGCCTTGCCAAGCAAAGCAGAAGTCAGCAGTCGAAGTCAAAGTACTCCGCTATCTATGCTAATAAGATGACGTAACCGTTTCCAACCGGTAGCCTATCTCAGTGGAAGCCAGCAATAATAAAACAATCATAATACTATAATTTACTATACAATAGCTACAACGACAGCCGTGACCAATGTATACAATTCAATGGTACTGCACGCGGTCTAGCATTTATCTGTAAACTATGAGGTAGTCCTAGGCCTTGATCGTAAGGGCTCCCTGGGCTGTTCCCCACACTCCGCCACTCAGCCATTCCCTCGGATGAGTGATTAACGCGTATCTGTCTCCAAACTTAGAGCTCCATATCTCGTCGGGGAAATCCGCGGCAGCAGCACTCGAGAAATCGAACTTCAGTCTGAACTCAGTGGCGTGATCCAACAACAGTGTCTTCGTACAGATGCGCGAGGCATGCATTATATCGTTGGGACCATCACCCCACGCAACGATGACGGCATTCTCCGCAGACACGTCGGTAAGCGAGTAGTTGTATGGCGCACCGTACTTTTCCTTGGCCTGCCCAGCAAGATGTACCAATGTATCCAGTTTGCTCGGAATGGGGATGGTTGTGATTCCCAGAATGGACCAAGCAAAGCAGTTGAAGTCCAGATCGTCACCGTGGAAATCCGTCAGCATCCACACGCCCTTAAAGTCCACGTCTGCAATGGGCTTGTTTTCAAACACGGTCGATACTATATCTTTCTTCTCTTGATCCGTAGGTCGTCTTGGGTACGTCGCCATTGTCTCAAGCTAGGCTTCGGTGGGGTACAAAGGTCATTTTTCTGTGGTGATGTAATTGCAATTACATCATGGATACCGTGAACTTACTCAGAGACAGTCGAATCGCCAGCGTGCAACTTCCTGTAAATTTAATTACGCAGTGCGCAAACCCGGAAGTAGAATATGGCGGTGAGGAAGCTCACTTGACAGCGTGCACTTCAGCCCTCACAGGATCGCGTAGTTGCAGGTTTTTCGCCCTGGAAAGGATCGTTTGAGACACAGTTATGGTCAAAAAAGGTACGTAACTTATAGATAGGTGAAATATTTGCAAGTTAGGAAAACAAGGAGGAAATAGGCATCCAAGAGGGTGGGTCGATGAATTAGTGTGCATGTTTAAGCTCATTTTGTGAAGAGTACAGTATCGGAACACAAGAGATATGGGTATCAGGAGGTAGCCAGAAGCATCTAGTATTATGCTTGAAGACAGGAAGGCTGTAACTGAAGGAAGCTGTAAATGGCCCCATTGTGTATAGTACTGTGTACACCAGTAGAGCAAGGTTTGAGGCATTTGTACAACAAAATAAGTAACAGAGACTAATTCAACTGCTGTATGGGGAACAGTAATCCTTCTCTACACCACTTTCCATCCCAAAAACCAAAACCTGTGATCTTAGTAACTTCACCATCATCGTCTATTTCCAGATCATTGTCACTCTCCTCCACACTGTTGGATTCCTCAGTTGTCTTCTTGACTGTCAACTACTACACGATGAACTTCTCATCTAAGTTCTTGGTCTGCTGGTAAGTTGGTGTGTTTAGACAGTTGTGGCATTGAAATCCTGATTCACACACTCACTACACTTTGGCACAGTTATAGTCTCCCTTTTG
Organism: Agelas oroides; assembly: GCA_949130485.1. NCBI lineage: Eukaryota > Metazoa > Porifera > Demospongiae > Agelasida > Agelasidae > Agelas > Agelas oroides. Next base: position 11,373,896 of record OX422183.1, on the reverse strand, counting down.
CCTTTCTCTGGGTCTCCCTGTGTCCCTTACAACTTAAAAGTTGGCCGTCCTGTATTGACCATCCAAAAGTGTCCAATTAGAGTGTGTGTCAGTTATGCAATTGTTTGCCATATGTACACTATACCTGGCTTACCACTGGCCTCATTCCTGGGTCTCCCCCGTTTTTGTTCCTTGGTTCGCCTTCAGTATTAATACACGGAAGTAGAAGAACGGGGGAGGCCTGGAAACACGACGCCATTCACGTGCAGGTGGATGCGAGGTGGACATTGCATATTGGGGGGAGGGGTCCACATTCAAATAACGTACCAGACCCCACCATCGAACATTTCATTGTCCACCGCGCGTGATAAGAGTTCTCTGGCCTTTCCCATGATTTTTCACCTCTCTTCCGCTTCCATGTGTTATACTGAATGAAAATCGAATAACAAAAAATGGGGAGGCCTGGGAATGAGGCTAGGCATACCACCAGAGGAGGGAGGACGTGATCATGTGATAGCTACAATAGCTGACATTCAAAGATCACGAAGTGTGGATACAAGGTAAACGAACGGCTCTATGGAGAAAGTAGTGATGGGCGCAACGGGCGTGTAAGGTTTTCGACAAAACTGAACAAGTCTGGCAGTTAAAATGGCCTCCTGTGAATTGCCTAGCGATAAACTGGCAACTTACAAGCTTAGCCTGCGAGGTGAGCCATAATATCCAATTTTGACTAGCCAGGTGGCTTCAGCTTAGTCGAAAACACTATGTTCCCGTCATGACTTAGTCCATAGAGCGATCCTTGTAGCTTGCATCCACGATTCTTGCCCTTGGAATGCCATAAATTGTCGCTACGACGTGACGTCATGTCCTCCCTCCTCTGGCATACCACTGTCCTTCCATGTAGATATGTATCACATTAATTCAGTGATCCAAAAATGTGTGCCCATTGTAGCTTGAGAACTTCAGTTGAAAGGCACATTTTTGTTTGCTCGTTGGTCTTTCTAATTATCCCCAACAACTTTTTGTGCTGTTTGAGTACATATGTGTCACTTACGTTCATTGAGTGATAGAGGGCAATGGGGAGAAGAAAGCTCAAAAGCAGCTGCATGAGCCCTGAAGTAGGTTCTCCCCATATGAGACAATCCGTGTCAAGGTTGACTTCCCCAATTGTTTCAGAAGCTTCAGTTCAACCTGCTAGAGATTATGTACCTCATTCGTAAAGCAGGTGACGAATAGCAGGTGCTTATTCCAGCAAAGAAGGCATGTAAGTAACAATGGTTGCTCCATCAGATGCCTGATCTTTCACTTGAAGCGAGGCTAGATTTTTTATCGGCTACATTTTACAGCTGTGTATACTGCATTTGATCGGAGGTTTTTACTTAGTCTGTCATCATGATATAATTTCTCTTTACTTATCTTGAGCATGCATGGTACACACACACGCACTTGTTAATGGGTTTATTTTTCACTTTACACAGGGAAGTGTACTCCTTGTGTTGACTCACAGTGACACAAGAAGCACAGACCAAGATGGAACTTTCTGGAGCTGGTCATGCCAGTTCATGTAGTGAAAGTCACCACTATAGTGCTCTCTGAGACGCACATCACCTATTACCTCATGCTATAAGCTACCTGTGTTGCTCAAAACTTTTGTATGCTAGTTAACATGCCAGCTACGCACATTTTTACACATTTTCTGTATGCATAATTAATTCTTTCATTTCACATCCTGAAAAATAGCAAACACAAGTTTCAACAACTTTTCTGAGTAACATAATGATAGTAGTAATCAACCATATCAGTGTCTTGGCTGTCTATTCAGGAAGCTGGAAATGGCCCCAAGTCATGTGCGGACCGTTGAGCAGGTACCGTGAACAGCTGTAACTTCCGCATAGAATTACGCATGCACGTGGAACTTGCGCTAATGTGTACTTCTACTTCCCGCACAGCCCGCTTATTAGTTGCATGGGAATTTCCTGACCTAAGATATACCGATTTTTAGGTCTGCGTGGACTGGGGTCAAAGGTTATATTCAACGCGCGCGTTGGATCGTGTGCCGAAAATAAATTTGTACGGCCACGTATGGACTTCCGGTACGGTGGCGATTCCACTGGAGAAGGGAGGACATTTTCTTCTTCTTGTACTTGTTGCTCCCCCAGATGCCAGCTGCTGCAGATTAATGGGAAGGAAATCATACATAATTTGAGGAGCTGCACTCAGGCTGTGAAGAAGCCAAGACTCAGCCTGAGTGCAGCTCCTCAAATTATTTCCTTCCCATTCCATGTAGCTACAGGTACGTTGTCTCTGACCTGAAATTGTTCCTCCCTTTCAAGTTGTACAGAAGCTCTACACTACAAAGATTAAATCATTGTTTTAGTAAATCGTTTGGTTACTACAGTGCATGACTATGCTAACTCAAAGAATGCTGTGGTTGTAATAATACTCTGTGGAGGGGCTGGTGAGTATTACTTAAGTATCAGCTACCTTTCCAGCACTGCATTCTTTGAATTGCCATGGGAAGGATAGTCATGTAACCATAGTAACCAGGTAATTTGCTGAAACAACAATTTTGTTTTTGAAGTGAGGCAGTGGCAATGCTTAATTTGTCAATGTTATTGCAGCAAAGGAGCATGTTCACTCAAAATGCCCAGCCATGATTGCATAGGTCATGATGGGTCACAGTGACGAATGAAGTGCAGTCAGATGGCTATATATTGACTAGTATATGCCACAGTCATGCAAGTGTGGTTGGAAACCTGGCACCGTACCCATCTTGAACTCCAATACTTGGAAGTACTTAAAATTAAGTGTAGTTAACAGTGAGTTTGAAATTCACGGTTAATTCGTACTTTGTGTTTGGGGCCCCCTGGAAGACTAGCAACTCTGTAACAGGATCATTCGATACTAAACTCTCTCTTGTACTATTGCTGTTATGTAATATATTGCACAATGGGTTAGTTGTTGTATGGATGCATGTCCCTGTTCTGTGATTGCTATACAACAGTATATACAAAATGTCTGTGTGCGTGGGGGGGTATATATCAGTCAGACCACTCAATGAACAATGGTCAGTGACTCTAAGGATGAATAGTATATAGATGGTGACCCAGACGTTAGCATAATCATACACTCTAGACATTGTTGCATGCTCCTACCCTAATTGCACACAGTTGTTTCATCACGCTAAGGAGATGTGGTTTGTAGTTGCTCATGCTTGTAGAACTAGAGCATTAATATTATCTTAATGTACTTGAATGGCTATGGTTGTTTCATAGGTCTGTTGCCTTGTGACACACAATCTTATGTAATGAAATGAGTCTTACAGTACTGTAGCAAAGCAACAACAACAAACATAGCAATGTATACTCTGAGGTGGAAGCAAGCTCTTTAGAGGTATCTCATAGTGTGTATGTTTGAAGTGTGGTATAGTTCCAAGTATGACTTGGTTGTATGAATAAAGTGTACCAGACCAGTTAGTCTGCCATGAAAACCATCAGGTTCAGATGAAAACTATTTCATTGTACATTTCTTTATTTTAGAATGGGGCCTCAATGTCAACAGTGCTAGCCGTAGATGCCGTAGCTAATTCAACTGCTATTTGTGAATTATGCATCATGTTACAAGTAAGCCTGACACAACATAGCATGTGGAATGTACTAAAATCAGGTTGCAGACACAAAGTCATGAGGAAAATAGCAGACAGATAGTGTTTAAACACTTTGCCCAAAATGTGGGCAAGGACCAATCAGACTATGAGATCATTAACTATTACATAGCACTACCCTTACAGCAGTAAAATTTTGCCTCCCTACTCAGTGGGTGTTGTGCAAAATGGTTTGAATATTGCTAGGTTACGCTAGTCACAAAAGTGGGTGCCAGCCCAAGAAACTTGACTTGGTTCACCAGACCATTTTCCTTGTGTGAGGGTGGGATCTGGGCATGAGACTAACTGAGCATCACCAGAGCCTTCTACAATCTTCTGTATAGCCAGCCATGGTATGCCAGTTTACACTGTTGGGTCATAGTACAACAGGCAGGTAGATTTTGTACAGGCCTCATGCACCCAGCTTTCTGCAGGAGATGGCTTGCTATCTTCCTCATGGAGATGATGTAATTGGTAAAAGGCTTGCCTTTAGAGTCACATATCCATGTGATTTCATTCTACAATCTGATTGGAGGTGCTCAGTCTGAGATGCCGGAATTCAACTGTTTGAACCCCCCAATGTTAACTTTTTCAAGATGAAGTCCAACATGAGTGACGTCAAAGACTTAATTGACATGTGATTTTGATTGCCTAACAGTCTACACGCAGACCCCGAAATTTATTCCACCCGCGTAATCGCGTGACGTCATCAAATCTGGTATGAATACGTAATGAGCTCTACACACGGCCAACTTTCAAGCTTTATATTTCGTAGTAGCAAACCTGGATCGAGATGATACTTACACAGCTTGTTGTGGGGGCTACCAAGTGTAAGTTCATAGTGTCACTGTACCTGCTGGGTGCCGCATACGGCGGTAGAGACTACTTCCGCTCACAAGACACGATCTTCACAGCGTATATACAGTACATTCAGCACTATAACATAGTCGAGTTAGAAGCCAAAAGCTCAAGTCACACGGTAGATACTAAGTGTACAATATCGGCAAAAAAATCGCTTCATAGGCTCGAACGTAGACATGGTACAGAACACGCTACGAAAGCGCAACCATCGCTACACAGCCTTTCTGGCTCTTTGCTATAACTTACAAAATGTCCAATCTCCATAGCTATCGTACTCTCCGAGATACAAGCGCTTATGCAAGTGCCCTTGTGACCGCTTTCAGCTGTGATCGATTTTCGATTTGGCGCACAACTAGGGGCAAAACGGCCAAGAGCTCCGTAAATTTCTGGACACGTTTTTCCCCACTCCGACTACACAATACTCGTATAACTTAGTCAAACTCCAAGTGCTTTTCCAGTTATGATTGAGCAAAGTCGTGATATTGTTCAGTAATCTGCTTGGAAATTCGCGGTAAGTTCGCGGGACTTGCAACAGCAACTGAATGACAGCCGTATTGTGAACTGTTGCGTAATAATAGTTTACACAAGCTGAACTTTAGTTGACTACTTGTAATTGCTAATCTGATTTGCGTGGTGGAATAAAATGTATGGAAGCCCTGGGGTCTGCGTGTAGACTGTAATTGCTAACCTGCTGCATTCCTTTGATTCAACAGCAGTTCTGAGCATCTGAAGCTTCTAGCTTGCTAGGTTCACTTGGGTTGAGGGGTGTTTTCGACCATGCTGAAGCTGCCTGTTTTGGTTGAGATTGATTACCATTGTTCATAGCTCTCAACAGTCACATAAATACGGTTGGAGGTCACAAAAGCGTGGAAAGTTCCTTTAGACTAGCAGATGCCATCAGCTCTGTAAAGCCTCCCGAAACCCATCGTGATCTTGGCTGTAGAGCATTGCTGACTCTCGCAATCACAATTTTGAGTGTTCATTAAACGACAGCGCACATGACTGTGTCACAACCCCTCTAGCTCTGAGCTCTTAAGAGGAAATGAGCCTAGTAATGAGGCTATAGGATTGACTCACCGTATGAATATTTACCGGTAAAACTGAACTTACCCTCCATTTCAGATCATGTGTAAACTGTACATCAGAACAGATGGGGAACTGGTTTTGCCAACTTTTTATGCCTTCAAATTATAGATGGTCACTTTCATGAAATCCCTTCAGCTAATATCATCTATATGTACCCTACATTGTTACATTCACGGAACTAGAATACTCACCTCAGTATCATCAATCTTTGTCACAACTAATGGTCCCGTCTCTAGCCACTATTGAAGTGCTGCATGGGCAGGGACAACTTGGAACTCACCGTTATCTTTTCACGAATAGAATCAGGGATGACTAGGGACTAGGCCTTGATGGATTATGCTAGCATAATTTTGAGAATAATAGGTAGCAAAAAGAATGGAGAATTATTCGAGAATAATAGGTAAAAAATTCTAATAAAAAAAGAATAATAGGTCCTAGTTTTGTAGACTACACACAGAAAAAAAAAAGTGTGCTAATCTGACACATAAAGTGTGTCAAAAGTGATGTCTCCAGTTTTGACACACCTACACGCATGTCAAATTGTTAGGTGTGTCAAAACTACACATGTGCTAACTGGACAGTGTGCCAAATTAGTAGTGTGCTATTCAGCAAGTGTGCTAAATAACAAGTGTGTTATTCTACCAATGTGTCAAAATTGGTGTGCAAAATTAGCAGTGTGTCAACTGACATGCAGCTGACCCCTCACTTAGTGGGTGGAGCTTTTACATGGAATTTCCAGTGAAACACTCTTGACTGTAAGCAAAATATAATTGTGACATACACTGAGTTGAAAACATGAATATACTAAAACAAGCAAACAATAGTTATGCTATAACTTACGTTACAGCATTTTATACAAATATGTATGTGATTGAAGTACTACATTGTATAAAAATGTGTCAATATACTCTATACATACAAAAATGGCATTCAACTATGCATATAATATACATTTTATGTACCTATCAATCAGTTAGTTGAGTTCAATTGTTAACATCCATCTGTGAAAGAATAGCACATGCAATAATTATTCATATACTAATCAGGTCATGCGATGGAGGAACTGCAATCATTCTATTATTCCATTATACAAGTCATGTGGGGCATCTTGGAGGACAAAACAGTAGTGATTATCATACTAGCGCATTGAACTTCCCGCCCTAGCAATGCTCCTACCAGTAGCATTCATTTCTCACAGAGGTGTGTTAAATGTCTTCACTAACCCTTTGCATAGTCTAAAGTTGAAGTTAAACGCCCGAAACAGGTCTGTAGAAATGTAATTTTTGTATAATTGCTTTCCTTCAATTGCCTTCCAACATGGCAGCATGTGTACTGAAAATATTTCGAAAGTGTGGCAGCTATCATTTCAAATGCAATTCCTCTACCGGGGTATGTGAAGAAATCACACAGTCAGCATCTCAGAAAGGCTCATCTTGTTTGTTGTTATTCATGCATACATGGAAATCCCTGAACGTAATCACCAGGGATAAGGCTAGATGTATTAAACATTGTAACCACTCACTTGGCTATGAGCCTCTTCAAGCAGCTGGGGCCTCTGTAGTCAGTTGGTGTAGTGAGGAGAAGTAAACAGGCCTGGAAGGTATAGTGGAAGATGGTCATGATACAAACTAGGTTTGCAAATTTAAGAGTACAAAAATGCAAACACTGGACAATTCCCAACCAGAAGAGTCATCCACTCAGCAGGTACATTTCAGAAAATACAAGGCCTTGTGTACAACTTATGTTCTCCGCACCTCATTAAGAAATGTACTATGGCTCCCCCCACCCCCAATCCAGTGCAGAACAAATTAAGGAGGAAGACCTAAATGCAAATTCAGACAACTGCAGTTGTAATAAGTATATAGTACAAGCTTACTTACCAGCAGTTTAAACCACTTGCAGGGCAGCGTGGAGATTGAACCTTGTGGCCTGGGTACTTCTGAACAATGAGGCATTAATAGCCTGGAGACAAAGGTCCTGTGTATGGATATACAAGTGATGTGAATTAATCATCTGGGGCTTTTAAATAAAAGCTTTTGTTCTCCCTATCTCATACCTTTCCTCTCTGTGCATATACAGCCTCCAGAACCTCCCTTCAGAACATGTCTTTGGGAAGGCCGCAGACTCACTCTGTGTACCTATCACCACCACGATCTCTCAGACAAGATCAGTATAGAGGAAGACTAACTGGTCTAGCTAGTCTGGTAGTTGGTGGAAGGATGAGAAGGGAACAAGCAGGGAGGTATAAGGTAGAAAGAAAGAAATGACACATTCAACAATATTTCTTTAGCGACTTTACTACTGCAGTACAACTCTATAGCTAGCTATATGTTTCCTTACGCGGAAATAGCTACTTTAGCTATTTTATATGTAGTAAAAAAAAAAGTACATTTATAAATTCATTGACTTTCAGCCACTTCTTACCACGGTGGTGTGAAGTCTCAGCGATGTAACCGCTCCGCACTCCTTGTCACCGAAAGACATCGCTCCCGTGGGACATCGAACATGTAAGCCCTCTCCTCCACTAAGCTCAGGTACCATTTTGTTGCTGGCGGAATTTTCACGAACGGATCATATCAAAGAAGACGAACTTGAAGTGTACGATCGAAGTGAGAAAATGCGAAATGGCGCGTGCCATGTTGCGCACGCGTACAAGGACTGAGCCACGCCCCTGTCATTATTAGCCCCACCCTGTTTGCGAGGCTGGGTCCTGTACTTCTAAGTATAAGTTTCTGTAACAAAACAGACTCTACATACATGCTACTACCTAACTGTCATGCTGGTTGTTCTCTCCAGACTAAAGCTACAGGAGTTGGAAAAGTTATTGCATGATCATGTATGTTCATATATGTAATATGAATCAGGCCTGAAACAGCTAATACTTGACCAAACTATACAAAATGGGTATCAAACAGTTCCATTTGATGTGTACCTTCATAATCTGATGTTTGTTTTCATTTTGGTATGAGTGGTTCAAAAACAGTCTAGGTACAGTTGTGATTTTACCACTTGTACATATCGGTTAGTTGTAACTAACAATTTCAGGCCCGAAACAGACAATACTTGACCAAGCCAGACAAAATGGGTATTAAACAGTTCCATTTGGTGTGTACATTCATAATCTGGTGTTTGTTTCATTTTGGAGTAAGTGTTCTGAAAATTGCGTGGGTACGGTTGTGGTTTTACCAACGTATCGGTTACTTAATTGTAACTAACAATTTCAGGCCCGAAACAGCTAATACTTGACTAAACTATACCAAACGGGTATCAAACAGTTCCATTTGATGTGTACATTCATAATCTGATGTTTGTTTTCATTGTGGAGTAAGTGTTCTGAAAATTGTCTGGGTGCGGTTGTGGTTTTACCACTTGTACATATCTGTTACTTGTAACTAACAATATCATCCATGAAACAGACAACACTTGACCAAACCAGACAAAATGGGTATCAAACAGTTCCATTTGGTGTGTACATTCATAATCTGATGTTTGTTTTCATTTTGGAGTAAGTGTTCTGAAAATTGTGTGGGTACGGTTGTGGTTTTACCAAGGTATCGGTTACTTGTAACTAACAATTTCAGGCCCAAAACAACTAATACTTGATCAAACTATACAAAATGGGTATCAAACAGTTCCACTTGATGTGTACATTCATAATCTGATGTTTGTTTTCATTTTGGTATGAGTGGTTCAAAAAGAGTCTAGGTACGGTTGTGATTTTCCAACTTGTACGTATCGGTTACTTGTAACTAACAATTTCAGGCCCGAAACAGCTAATACTTGACCAAACTATACAAAATGAGTATCAAACACTTCCATTTGGTGTGTACATTCATAATCTGATGTTTGTTTTCATTTTGGAGTAAGTGTTTTGAAAATTGTCTGGATGCGGTTGTGGTTTTACCAACGTATCGGTTACTTGTAACTAACAATTTCAGGCCCGAAACAGCTAATACTTGACCAAACTATACAAAATGGGTATCAAACAGTTCCATTTGATGTGTACATTCATAATCTGATGTTTGTTTTCATTTTGGAGTAAGTGTTCTGAAAATTGTCTGGATGCGGTTGTGGTTTTACCAACGTATCGGTTACTTGTAACTAACAATTTCAGGCCCGAAACAGCTAATACTTGACCAAACTATACAAAATGGGTATCAAACAGTTCCATTTGATGTGTACATTCATAATCTGATGTTTGTTTTCATTTTGGTATGAGTAGTTCAAAAAGAGTCTAGGTACGGTTGTGATTTTACCACTTGTATGTATCGGTTACTTGTAACTAACAATTTCAGGCCCGAAACAGCTAATACTTGACTAAACTATACAAAATGGGTATCAAACAGTTCCATTTGATGTGTACATTCATAATCTGATGTTTGTTTTCATTTTGGTATGAGTAGTTCAAAAAGAGTCTAGGTACGGTTGTGATTTTACCACTTGTACGTATCGGTTACTTGTAACTAACAATTTCAGGCCCGAAACAGCTAATACTTGACCAAACTATACCAAACGGGTATCAAACAGTTCTATTTGATGTGTACATTCATAATCTGATGTTTGTTTTCATTTTGGTATGAGTAGTTCAAAAAGAGTCTAGGTACGGTTGTGATTTTACCACTTGTACGTATCGGTTACTTGTAACTAACAATTTCAGGCCCGAAACAGCTAATACTTGACCAAACTATACCAAACGGGTATCAAACAGTTCTATTTGATGTGTACATTCATAATCTGATGTTTGTTTTCATTGTGGAGTAAGTGTTCTGAAAATTGTCTGGGTGCGGTTGTGGTTTTACCACTTGTACATATCTGTTACTTGTAACTAACAATATCATCCATGAAACAGACAACACTTGACCAAACCAGACAAAATGGGTATCAAACAGTTCCATTTGGTGTGTACATTCATAATCTGATGTTTGTTTTCATTTTGGAGTAAGTGTTCTGAAAATTGTGTGGGTACGGTTGTGGTTTTACCAAGGTATCGGTTACTTGTAACTAACAATTTCAGGCCCAAAACAACTAATACTTGATCAAACTATACAAAATGGGTATCAAACAGTTCCACTTGATGTGTACATTCATAATCTGATGTTTGTTTTCATTTTGGTATGAGTGGTTCAAAAAGAGTCTAGGTACGGTTGTGATTTTCCAACTTGTACGTATCGGTTACTTGTAACTAACAATTTCAGGCCCGAAACAGCTAATACTTGACCAAACTATACAAAATGAGTATCAAACACTTCCATTTGGTGTGTACATTCATAATCTGATGTTTGTTTTCATTTTGGAGTAAGTGTTTTGAAAATTGTCTGGATGCGGTTGTGGTTTTACCAACGTATCGGTTACTTGTAACTAACAATTTCAGGCCCGAAACAGCTAATACTTGACCAAACTATACAAAATGGGTATCAAACAGTTCCATTTGATGTGTACATTCATAATCTGATGTTTGTTTTCATTTTGGAGTAAGTGTTCTGAAAATTGTCTGGATGCGGTTGTGGTTTTACCAACGTATCGGTTACTTGTAACTAACAATTTCAGGCCCGAAACAGCTAATACTTGACCAAACTATACAAAATGGGTATCAAACAGTTCCATTTGATGTGTACATTCATAATCTGATGTTTGTTTTCATTTTGGTATGAGTAGTTCAAAAAGAGTCTAGGTACGGTTGTGATTTTACCACTTGTATGTATCGGTTACTTGTAACTAACAATTTCAGGCCCGAAACAGCTAATACTTGACTAAACTATACAAAATGGGTATCAAACAGTTCCATTTGATGTGTACATTCATAATCTGATGTTTGTTTTCATTTTGGTATGAGTAGTTCAAAAAGAGTCTAGGTACGGTTGTGATTTTACCACTTGTACGTATCGGTTACTTGTAACTAACAATTTCAGGCCCGAAACAGCTAATACTTGACCAAACTATACCAAACGGGTATCAAACAGTTCTATTTGATGTGTACATTCATAATCTGATGTTTGTTTTCATTGTGGAGTAAGTGTTCTGAAAATTGTCTGGGTGCGGTTGTGGTTTTACCACTTGTACATATCTGTTACTTGTAACTAACAATATCATCCATGAAACAGACAACACTTGACCAAACCAGACAAAATGGGTATCAAACAGTTCCATTTGGTGTGTACATTCATAATCTGATGTTTGTTTTCATTTTGGAGTAAGTGTTCTGAAAATTGTGTGGGTACGGTTGTGGTTTTACCAAGGTATCGGTTACTTGTAATTAACAATTTCAGGCCCAAAACAACTAATACTTGATCAAACTATACAAAATGGGTATCAAACAGTTCCATTTGATGTGTACATTCATAATCTGATGTTTGTTTTCATTTTGGTATGAATGGTTCAAAAAGAGTCTAGGTCCGGTTGTGATTTTACCACTTATACGTATCGGTTACTTGTAACTAACAATTTTAGGCCTGAAACAGCTAATACTTGACCAAACTATACCAAATGGGTATCAAACAGTTCCATTTGATGTGTACATTCATAATCTGATGTTTGTTTTCATTGTGGAGTAAGTGTTCTGAAAATTGTGTGGGTGCAGTTGTGGTTTTACCACTTGTACATATCGGTTACTTGTAACTAACAATATCATCCATGAAACAGACAACACTTGACCAAACCAGACAAAATGGGTATCAAACAGTTCCATTTAGTGTGTACATTCATAATCTGATGTTTGTTTTCATTTTGGAGTAAGTGTTCTGAAAATTGTCTGGGTGCGGTTGTGGTTTTACCACTTGTACATATCTGTTACTTGTAACTAACAATATCATCCATGAAACAGACAATACTTGACCAAACCAGACAAAATGGGTATAAAACAGTTCCATTTGATGTGTACATTCATAATCTGATGTTTGTTTTCATTTTGGAGTAAGTGTTCTGAAAATTGTCTGGGTACGGTTGTGGTTTTACCAACGTATCGGTTAGTTGTACGTAACTAACAATTTCAGGCCCGAAACAGCTAATACTTGACCAAACTATACAAAATGGGTATCAAACAGTTCCATTTGATGTGTACATTCATAATCTGATGTTTGTTTTCATTTTGGAGTAAGTGTTCTGAAAATTGTCTGGGTGCGGTTGTGGTTTTACCACTTGTACATATCTGTTACTTGTAACTAACAATATCATCCATGAAACAGACAATACTTGACCAAACCAGACAAAATGGGTATCAAACAGTTCCATTTGGTGTGTACATTCATAATCTGATGTTTGTTTTCATTTTGGAATAAGTGTTCTGAAAATTGTCTGGGTGCGGTTGTGGTTTTACCACTTGTACATATCGGTTACTTGTAACTAACAATATCATCCATGAAACAGACAACACTTGACCAAACCAGACAAAATGGGTATCAAACAGTTCTATTTGATGTGTACGTTCATAATCTGATGTTTGTTTTCATTTTGGAGTAAGTGTTCTGAAAATTGTGTGGGTGCAGTTGTGGTTTTACCACTTGTACATATCGGTTACTTGTAACTAACAATATCATCCATGAAACAGACAACACTTGACCAAACCAGACAAAATGGGTATCAAACAGTTCCGTTTGGTGTGTACATTCATAATCTGATGTTTGTTTTCATTTTGGAGTAAGTATTCTGAAAATTGTCTGGGTACGGTTGTGGTTTTACCAACGTATTGGTTAGTTGTAACTAACAATTTCAGGCCCGAAACAGCTAATACTTGACCAAACTATACAAAATGGGTATCAAACAGTTCCATTTGATGTGTACATTCATAATCTGATGTTTGTTTTCATTTTGGTATGAGTGGTTCAAAAAGAGTCTAGGTACGGTTGTGATTTTACCACTTGTACATATCGGTCACTTGTAACTAACAATTTCAGGCTTGAAACAGCTAATACTTGACCAAACTATACAAAATGGGTATCAAACAGTTCCATTTGATGTGTACATTCATAATGTGATGTTTGTTTTCATTTTGGTATGAGTGGTTCAAAAAGAGTGTAGGTGCGGTTGTGATTTTACCACTTGTACATATCGGTTACTTGTAACTAACAATTTCAGGCCCGAAACAGCTAATACTTGACCAAACTATACAAAATGAGTATCAAACACTTCCATTTGGTGTGTACATTCAAAATCTGATGTTTGTTTTCATTTTGGAGTAAGTGTTCTGAAAATTGTCTGGGTACGGTTGTGGTTTTACCAACGTATCGGTTAGTTGTAACTAACAATATCATCCCTGAAGCAGCTAATACTTGACCAAACTATACAAAATGGGTATCAAACAGTTCCATTTGATGAGTACATTCATAATCTGATGTTTGTTTTCATTTTGGTATGAGTGGTTCAAAAAGAGTCTAGGTACGGTTGTGGTTTTACCAACGTATTGGTTAGTTGTAACTAACAATTTCAGGCCCGAAACAGCTAATACTTGACCAAACTATACAAAATGGGTATCAAACAGTTCCATTTGATGTGTACATTCATAATGTGATGTTTGTTTTCATTTTGGTATGAGTGGTTCAAAAAGAGTGTAGGTGCGGTTGTGATTTTACCACTTGTACATATCGTTTACTTGTAACTAACAATTTCAGGCCCGAAACAGCTAATACTTGACCAAACTATACAAAATGGGTATCAAACACTTCCATTTGGTGTGTACATTCAAAATCTGATGTTTGTTTTCATTTTGGAGTAAGTGTTCTGAAAATTGTCTGGGTACGGTTGTGGTTTTACCAACGTATCGGTTAGTTGTAACTAACAATATCATCCCTGAAGCAGCTAATACTTGACCAAACTATACAAAATGGGTATCAAACAGTTCCATTTGATGTGTACATTCATAATCTGATGTTTGTTTTCATTTTGGTATGAGTCGTTCAAAAATTGTCCAGGTGAGGTTGTGATTTTACCACTTGTACATATCGGTTACTTGTAACTAACAATTTCAGGCCCGAAACAACTAATACTTGACCAAACTATACAAAATGGGTATCAAACAGTTCCATTTGATGTGTACAATCACAATCAATCACATATTATACCACTATTTCCATTGCATGACAAGCATCCGAGTCTGATCATATACACAAAATATCACAAGTGTGTCCCATGCAGTTGTTGTGTTAGTGTGCTGATCATGATGAGAAACTAGCACACGTGGTGTGTCATACAGTTTTGGTGATGAGGAACTAGCACATGTAGTGTGTCATACAGTTTTGGTGATGAGGAACTAGCACATGTGGTGTGTCAAACCGAGGGTGCTAAAAAGGAAATTAGTGCTTGCATGTGCTAATATGTTATGTAGCACAGCAGAACATGCCATTTTAGCACACTCCAGTGCTGGATTTGACTGTTTAGTGTGTTAAAGATATACAATAGCACACTCTGTGCTTATTTGGCACACCAGTTTTACCCAAATAGCACACCATTTTTTTTCTGTGCACCTAACAGCAATTGGCATTGAGTCTAGGCGTGCATGTAGCCTCGTCCCACACGCATCTGCCGCCAATGAAACCATTGAAGCCGGGGGTGGGGGGGATGAGGGTAGTGCGCATACGCATTTCCACTCCGGTCACATGTAGTAATGTAGGAAGTGAGTATGCCGTATGTATACGGGGCTATCTATATAACAAGACTCTACTTGGTGCACGATGTATTGTATTTAGACTGGGAATAATAGGCGTGATGAGAAGAATAATAAGTAGTATGATAAGAATAATAGGTAAAAATTTTGAGAATACAAGAATAGAATAATAGGGTAAAAAAAAAGAATAATCCATCAAGGCCTACTAGGGACTCACGGTAGTCTAACAAGTAGAACCAGAAAGAATTCGGAATTCGGGGGGAGTACAACAATGTCAGAGTGAGATAACTATCGTGTATTTTTAGTATTCAGTCATGATTGTACATGCAGTTAAAGCTAAAAACCAACTGAACTCTCTCTGATGGTGCACAAAAGAATCTGGTAAACATTGGGCAGCTTCACTGTTATGAAACACTAACTACACAAATACAAAACAGTTCAAGAAAGTGATTTAGGCAATTATTTGTCAGCAGTTCCAGGCCGAAAGCTCACAAGTAGAGTTAGTGATTTGATGCCCTTTCAGCTGGCCTGATTATGTCTGGATGTAAAATGAGGAGTCACTTGGCACATACTACATAGTGTGTGTTGTCACGAGACTACTCAGTAGTCTTGGTAAAGATGGAGCAGAACGAGATTTACCGTCCTCAAACTGAGTCACAACGACTTGCAGCCATTGCATCAGTATATCTTTCCATGCATAAAGTCTCTCACAGTAAAGCTTGGGAGATGCTGACTTCACTGCAGGTAAGTCTTGCCGGGCTATCTGTCCGCTAGTATCTGTAGGGCTTGGATTAGTAAGTGTCATAGGGCCAGTGATGAGTGATTGCAGTATCAATGTTTGGGTAGCTTCATGAAATTACGGCATAGTTCACTGATGTGTACCCATTTCTGATACTGAAAGAGACTGTTGACTGCTGTCTCACAGGACCAAACGGTAAGTGAAACTTGAAGACAACTCAGCCAATTGTTGTGCTCCTTTGTTCGTGAACAAGATCGCCGTGTGCCCCGAGTTATCCCTGGAGATGTATGTGAGCAAGGTCTCTACGAGCCCCAAGTCGTCTTGTCTCTAGACTCTACCCATGCAGCTCATGCGCACATTCCCGTCCCCGTTCCCGTCCCGTTTCCCGTTCCCTGCTTTTCCATGCAGTTGCCCGCGCCAGAAATGTTATTAAAATCAACTTGCGAGTCCCAGCCAAGATGGGTTCTTCAGTCGTCTCCCTGAATCTAATCCGACTAGCCGTCTGCTTCACGGCACTGCAAGTCGCCATCGTACATGGCGAGCGTGAGTCATTACCTGATCTGTTAACTGCATCATAAGTAACATCCCTGACTGCATTTTAATCCAGGAAGTAGCAGGGCCACTATACAGCGCGCTGTCAAATTATGATCATTGAGGTGGACTATATTGGATAGTAGTATAGCTACTGCATGGACTAGCTACTAAACCGGACTACTAAACCAGACTACTTAACTGCAAAACTTGGCTTTTCACATTTGCACTAATTATGCTCTAACACAAGACTGACCTGCATCCTGCATCATATAGTATGCGTAATTAGCATGCAAGCACAGCCTCTTGGTTCCTTGTGTAGTTTCTATCACACGGTAGACTCAGATCAGTCCAGCATGCATAAAAGTGGTAATAGAGCCCTTATACTTTGGTCAACTGAGAATACAATGCTCACTGCATGGTATGTACAGTCATCATGCAGTGCAATCAGAGTCACACTGAACAGTAATGAGTGTTGAAGGCATCTTATCGGCATCACTGGATGATAATGAGGTTTGTGATTCCTGGAACTTTCACAAGAGTTAGTTGCCTTCTCTTTTAACATGTGGAGGAGAGAGCCTGGAGACTGGTTACGTACAGACTAGACCTTTATTGCTATAGCATTATGTCATTCGTCTTCTTACTATGGTTACTAAAACTATATTTGCTCATTCTGAATAGGTATATGCATGCAGCCAGGTATAGCTATTTTCCAGGCCAATTTAATGCTGAGTGCAGTTACAACGTTAGTTCAAAAGTCCAAACTGAATGATTTTTAATACATGAAAAAGGGGTCACTCCAGTCCAGAGATTATCTAGCTGTGTGCTGTATTTTTGTTGTTATTCTATCATCCAGTAGTTTACATGTGCACCACACTTTAGTAAATATCGTTGCAGTGTTAGCTGAGGCACACACATGGCATAGCATTGTACCATTTCAAGCTGATCAATGTAATCTTGCCTTGAATGTCATGCAAGCATAAATTGTAACACATGTGGTATCTTAACCTGGTTCAGTGTAAACAAATGGAAGAGATAGTGGTTGATGGGTTTATTTTGTTACCAGAGACTAATTGCATAAGACAACCTGAGAGAAAGTATATTCAGATTATCTTAAAACCATAGTCCTGTAACTAGCAAAGCTAAAACGTATATACACAGCAACCATTCAATCTCAAGCAAATTTTGATATTTGCAACTTCTACAAACTATAGCTAATCACTTCTGTACAACTTCTGGCAGTTCTACATCCCAAATAATACACTCTGAGCCTACTTTCATCTACCTGAGGAAGGTATACCACAGTCAAATTCTGAAATCCTGGCTGGATCTCAACATTCACTTTTCTCCTAGCAAATAAATTTTTCCCAACATGTACCTGAATGTCTGAAGGAGTAGCAAGATCTTAGAAGTGGGCTTTCACCTGGCCCCCCACTGACCTTGCACACAGACCAAAAGACAACATTTTGGGCCCTTCCTCAAACATTTACCTGATGTCCTGGATATGACAAGTACACAGAAAAGCTGAAGAGTATGAAGCTAGCTTAGCCTCGTTCGTTCGTGCTCTTGGTGGGTGGGGAAAAAAAGAGAGACTGGGATCTACTGTTGCTACAAGTTGGCCAATAGCTACACATTTATTGTAGGGTGTTAACAGCCAACTCTTATGAGATAAAATCAAGAGTAGTAACATCATTGTCTTATTTACATGCACGTCTTCTCCATACATCTGCCACACACTTTAAACTCAGAGAGAATCCTGGCTCCACCACAACAATATGCCCTTGAAGGCAAAAATACTACACTCAACTGTACTACAAACTACCACAATACATTTATTACCTGGCTACGTGAGGAGGACACCAATGACACTGTTCAAATTGGGGGTGGCATCATTGTTGATGTTAGCTTGGAGGATGAGGGAACATACATATGCCGAGTGTCTCATCTAGACCTCACATATACAAGGAGAGTCCAACTGAGGGTGATCAGTAAGAGCACTGCATGGTTAATATATTGTGTAATAAAGGATGAAAAAACATATTAGAAAAAAACTTTGATCTTCATAGTAGTGGTCTTGAACCCAGATCCTTCTCCATAGAGAAAAGGGGGTGGGGTCTGGTGAATATAGTACAAAACTTTGTACCTCAGCAGAATTTCAGCAGCACAATCTGATTTGGCAATTGTCTTACCTGTATTGGGCTTCCTCACTGCAAACTACTTAGCTCTATTCATCACGTCTTTACAAAGCTCCCCCAATTTACTGAAGCCCAGCAAGCAACTTCAAAGTCTTAGCATTTAGCAGAATCGGTAGCAACAGCTACCTAACCCATGGTGTGAGGATGTACTATATTCATCAGACTCCCCTTTCCTCATTTTTTTTTTCATTTCCCACTGCAGTTCCTCCATTAATTATTTCACATCCTTCCCCCTACACCAACATCATGGGAAATCCCAGCTTCAACTTCACTGTTCAGTTTATAAGTCGGTTCCAGGAAAACACTACAGTGACGTGGCGAAAAGACAGCATCTTTCTACCTGAGCAGCGAGTAAAGACCAGTTATACCAGTGAGATCAATGGAGTCACCGTGGTAAACTTTCCAACAATCTCAAGGAGTGATGCAGGACTCTACCAGGTGATAATCAAAAATGCCATTCCAACGACTTCTATGACAGCAGTAGGTGCTTATCAGTTGCAAGTTGTTGGTAAGATATATTTCAGCTTCTCTTGGCTACATTTCATCTCAGGATATATACATACCATATTTTGGAATTTTAGAGCCTCCCAGGCTAGTGTCAAAAGGATGAGTGATTCCCCAGGCTGAATGACTCCCCGGCGGGGTAACTGGAAGGGGGAGTCACTCATCCCTATGACACCAGTTCTGAGGCTATTTTAGGCCTTACCGTTGTCTTGGGCCAGGAGCTTGTCCAACCAAGCCTTCGGTATGGATGTGTATACGTAATGTAAGTCACTCCACCACCACTTACGGCTAACTCGCATATGCGGTGAAGTCAATAGAGTGTACGAGACCTTGCCATTCTGTAGATGCATACTGCGCTGTTCAATTTCATGACCTTTATGCATTCTTTTAGCGCCCGATTCACGAACGACAACGGTACTATCGGTGTCGATAATTCACAGGCGCCCCTGCACTGGTGGGGCACAGCCTGTAGTTGCTAAGGCACATGCTGTTACCCTCTAATTTGAGTGCAGGGCTGACATCCAACTAACTCGAGACCCCTATTCATCCGGAGCATAGAGCCTATCTCTCAAGAACATCCAGAAGGGACATGATAAAGCTGGCTTCTAAAGTAATCATTGGGTGATTCCCCTTATCTGCTCCATTAATCACCCACAAGAGTGTTATCATGAACTCATGTGACCTATTATGTTCAAACAGCCGGTGTATGTCGTATCTAAGTAAACTGTTATTATTGTCTTGTGCAACCTTGACGCTACTACTCTCGGGTCACTGGGTGCATCTTAGGGTGCACTTGAGATAATGCCATGAATTGTTTGTCTACCAATCATGCCATAGTACCACTGTATCCCCATTCTGTGTCTCTCAGTTCATCTCCACAGTTTCCCCATTCAAATCTTAATGGGACTAACATCACCCCCCCCTCCCCATTTCCATCTTCCCACACAGTCCCTCCTGCGCTTCCATCCAATGTGAGGGTATCAAACACTACAAGCTCCCAGGTGCAAGTCACATGGTCTCTGACTCATCAACATGTAGATGAGAGGGCAAAGTCCCTGATGCTCATGGTACAGTTCTCAAATGGGACAATAGCCCAGCAGTACCGACTGGAGGGCAATGCAACTCAACAGATGGTGGACACTGTTCCTGGAATGGAGTACTGGGTGACTGTCTCAGCTTCCAACCAGGATGGAACAAGGACAACTGACCCAGTCCCATTCCAGACCCACCCTGGACGTAAGCACCTACATATGTGGATTACATGCAGTATAATTGCCAAGTGCAGCAAGGCTTAGTAATTGTGACATAGGTGTAGCAAATCTTGGTAGTCGTGTTATAGACCCCGTATGGAATGGTAAATGAATGTCACATTTATAGCCTCTGAAAGTCTATAGGCACACACGATCACAATTGCTACTGAGCATGAGCAAGAGCAAGCAGTTGAGTAAGCTTGAGTTTAAGCATTTAATTTGACCGCGACAGTCATGATTTCGATCCTAGATAACGCTACCGAGCAAGCGAATGCACACAGCATAACACTCAGCTTGATTTACATTGCTCACCAGTTTCTGGACCCCACTTCTGGGTATCACTGTCTGTCAGTAGCCTCGAACCCAGGCTTTCCGTTCTGGATTGTGTCTCGCAGCTTTGGAGAAAAATCGGAACGGAAAGCCTGGGTTCGAGGCTAGTCTGTCAGTGGCCGTCTCCCTAATCAAACTCCAAGGATAGTCGATTATTGCAGTCTGTTACTGAGTGTCGCTTTAATCATCACAGGAAAATAGTTCTACATGTTTCTCTAGTAGCTAATAATTTATGTTACTGCATTATTGAAGCTGCATTAGAATTTGCCAACCTAACTGTGTAGCAGGGAACCCTGTGTTTTCAAGGTCAACAAACCTGGAATCCAAGCTGATAGAATTCTTTGTCTTTGTAAACTTTAAGCGCACAGTCCGTTTTGGGAGTCTTCATCCGTTCACGGTCCGTAAAATTTTCCCCATTTCCTGTCGGCATTGACATCCAATAATCAGTTTATAATTAAGTTAGTTAAGATGTGGCCTGGCGGTACCCTTCATGTGGTGGTCAGAACTTTGAAGATAAGCTTAGATCGACTTAAATATAAATAAAAAATTAAAAAATTAAAAAAAGAAGTTTAGTAGAGTGCTGTAGTGTCAGTATCTGTGAGTAGTGTGAAGTGCCTGCTTGTGAAAGCAAGCTTGTGTCTAGAAGCAGCAGAAAGGCCACAGTGGCCAAGACTGTACTCATTGGGCAGGCCCAGGTCTTGCGATCGTATGCCAAGCCTAGTAGGTGATCGTGGCCCAGTGCTTCGAGTGCTGGGCTGGGCTTTAACTAGAATGCGCAATATATCGTTGGTGCTACGTTGCCATTGACAGGAAAGCTGAACGGTGTTTGTGTGTGGAACAGAACTGTGAGTTGTTTAGCGACATAAGGGGGAGAGGTGGGGCTAGTAATGCTTACTTGCACTCGTGAATGAGCCCCTCCCGTAGACAAGCTGTGAATGTTTTGAAAATTATGTGCATTCATTTTGGTGCAGTCAAAGTTGTCCATTCCAGGAGTAGTGACAAACATGAGTCTAGCCTGACTTTGGGAGTAGCTCTGAACAAAAAGCTGGCACAGAATGATTTGAGATACATTGGTGGTTAGGACGCTACCTACGGTGAGCATGTAGATGCATCCATCGAGTGGCAATTTTGGCCATGAATATATTAATAAGCTACTAAAACCCATTTTTATAATTAGGCAATGCAAGATTGCCCTAAACCAAACCCTAACCCTGAAACTAGGAGCAACACTGGTCCTGACTGTAACCCAGGTTTATGTTTTCGTAGCCGAGTGACTTCCCCCGCCACGTTAAACCCTAAGTCTGGCCCTAGCCCTAACCCTGGTTTGCCTTAACCCTAAAATCCCTAACCCTAATCTCATTAACCCTAATCTCCCTAACCCTAATTGAGCCTATGAATCTAATTAAAGCCCGACCGAGGTCTAAAATCTGGAGTGTTTCTATCCACCTCATGAATATTAATGAGTTGGCTTTAACTAGACCTCAGCATTACCCATGAACGACCCTGGGTTCAGTCAGCTGTCCAATGGGAGGGTTAGAGTATGTTGACTCTCATGAACCTCATTATTGACCTTCTGTTGAAGCATTGGCAGTTTGGCTTGGGGTTGAAAGAATGATGTTGAATATTTATGAGCATGCCCTAAGCCTTTCATGGACTCAAACCTGAACAGAACAGGGCTATGAATCTCATTAACCCTCCTCGGATACTTGTGAATGTTGTTCATGTCCCATTTGAGATCAATGAATCTCATTAAAGGCATGTAATTCCGGCTGGATGTCAGGCAATCTCTCTCCTCATGCATATTAATAGGTTGAATTTAGCTAGCTCTGTGAGGCACCCCTAGGCAACATTCCGTTCATTGGTCCTCAAGAATATGATTAGTGGTGTCATGTTTGTTCTGTAGTAGCACTGGATTGGGTTGACTTGACAAATGTAACATGTGGAATATTCATAGGTTCAGTTATGTGCAGCATCTTAAGTTAATTTTGTAATGCAAGTAGTTAGACTTGTACCATTTGGAATTCACAGAAGAACTCATTGGTTAATATCATTGAGCATGTGTAGGGGTTAAATTTTAACTACACAGTATAGTTTTCCAAATAATTAAAACATTTAGCAATAATTGGCGCATGTAACATAAAATAGTAAATGACGTGTAGCTATTTTTCCATGCAGGTTTTCTTTCTGCCCACAGCCACATACACACATACACAACTTGTTGTGTCATGCTAAATATGTGTATGTAGTAGCTGCATCTATGTAATATTATACTATAATATTATGTAACTCTTTTGATAATGCCACTCAGACATATTCTCCATTCCAGAACCAAGCATCTCCTCTGTTGAGGTCACGAGACTGAACAGGACAACCTTTAACCTCTCTGTAAGTCTGGCCTACACGGGGGGTGGTGCCATCACTCACTTCAAGGTCTCATTCTGGAATGCTGGAACCACATTATGGCACCCGCTAGGAGAGATCCCAGCCACCATCAGTCCTGTTTCCAGTCTGGTATGGAATGGGGTCATGAGCAGCAATGAGTTTGATACATCTATTCCACTCACCTTCACTGTGTTAGCTGTCAATACACATGGCCTTGTATCAGCAGAAGCACAGGTGAATTCTCCATCAGGTATGTTTTGATCAACAAAAACTTGGTCGTGTGTGTTTATTGTTATCCTTCAACCCTATCTTTCTTGTTTCTACTCACCCCCAGCTCCCCCGCCCCTCAATGTGGGTTCCACTACTCATCCAAGTATGTCATCCCCACTCCAACTAGCTACTGACATTGTGTATACTGTAACTCAACATTGTCATCGTCATCGGTAAAAGCACGTTTCTTATGGTGTTTCTGTATGTTTGTTTATCCACCCACCCTCCTTGCCTCCAGCTCCAACAAGTACAATAGATCCCCAGACTGGTTCCTCTACTCATCCCAGTAAACCATCCCCTACTCTAACTGCACCCACGACGTTCTCTACTGGCATGAATACCTAATACACTGTAAAAGTGTATGTATAGCTGCCATGTTTCCTCAATCAGATGATGCCTTGAGGAGTAGCCACATGATCAGAAGCACTGAGCAAAATAAACACTACCATCAAATCCTAGCTGTATATGAGGCTAGCATGTGTATTAGGGGTAGACTTTGTTCACACAAGTTGGAGTACAGAAGTCACGTGTTGCAACAAATTACGTCAAGATTACGTCAGAATTTCGGTATTAACAAAGAGCTGTTCATAATCTGTCGAGCTACCATTGATTAGGCTCTACAGTGCGTTGGTTGACCGAAGTTGCTTGTTGGCCAAATGGTTGAGGGAAAGGGTTAGGGTTAGGGCTGGGGTCAGGAAATGCATTACTTTTTTTTTTCTTACAAAATGTGGTGAACATCTTGTCTTCGTTGGTTTGGGGATAGCCTCTGGATGTATCTAAGATGTCACATGTCACGTGAGCGAACTCGAAGTGTTGTGAACAAAGTGCATCCCATTCATGAACAAGTTGTATTTAACTTTTGGTTGGTAACTTACTAATTTTTTCTCTTCTTTATATCTTAGAAAGTACTGACATTACAGATCAATCACCTCAAAGTGCAGGTTAGCCTCATTGTGCCGCATTTAAAATGTTTATTTTCCCATTCCATCTCAGCTTGATTTATTTTGAGTGCAAACAATCTACTGTGTAGTTGCAGTTACTGCTGCTGGAGTGGGTAGTGCAGCTGCTGTGCTCCTACTTGCAATAATTGTGGTTCTGATAATCTGCATTGCAGTAATCAAATCTAAGAAGAAAATGAAAGGTAATGTCAATTGTTCTTAACTAAATGTTGCTAAATACCAGTAACTGGAAACTACATACTCTGCAGTGAACAACGAAAAACCACATTGCTCAAACATCAAAGAACAAGAGGCAATTGAGATGCCTGAGAAAGAGTAATGCATATGAAAGGCCACCATGGCTACCATTTCAAATCAATTAATAAAACTTACATTGTTGTTGGCAGATCAAGGATATTATTTGATTACCACTGACTTTTAGTTACCAACCTAAGTATTGTATTGTAGGTATGTTTTCCTCTTTGTCCAAACAAAAACATTCAGTGTTTGCTTTGTTCCTGTATTGAGTAATTTGTACATGCAAAATTTGACTGTACTCTTGTGGCTGGAGAAGATGTTTTTTTTTTTGTTTATTTGTTTTTTTCATTTTGGGTTCCCTCTGCCGTGCATAATATGTCCTTTTTGTCCAAACATAAAGTTAGAACTCATTCAGTGTTTGCATTGTTCTTGTGTATTGAGTACGTATGCAACCAGGATAATTCCCAGACAACTTCAGAGGTCCAGCTCTCATGCATCCACATTGCCAGCAGAACCCCAGCTAACTACATGGATATGCTCTCGGTCTCAGACGTCTTTGCTACCAATCACATCCTTGATGCTCTGAAAAGTACCTGTCTAAGTATAACCAACAAGTAGGAGCTTATGCAGGACTCATAATCTGCTGCTTACCTGCAATTTTAATTACATCATTGCAGGCATTGGACCTGTTCAACTACTAGAGAGTAACTGTAATTTGAAACAACTCCAGGTCATATCAGTCTCATCCCCGGACCAAATTTTATGCGAAAAATTTGGTCCGGGGATCATACTTAGCTTGGATTACTGTTGCATTCTGGTAGTAAACTATCTAAATATGAACCACATGTGGCCTCATCCTCTCAAGGAACCTGGGGATGAAGTTATGAGACTATATCGTGCAGTTGTAGCAACTATACAGTGTAGTTTAATTGAATCTGACCAATAGCAGCAAAACAATAACTCATTCTTTTGGAAGGAGGCATAGTTTAGGGAGTCACAAAGGAGTTAGCGGTGTGTATAGTGGTTGGCAACACACATGCGTATAATTATGCATACATAATTGTGTCACGAGAAAGGTTAACTACCACCACAGAAACAACTAGCAAGGTGACAATATTGTCAATTTTTTTGTTTGGTCACTAAGCTCCTCTGGTGCTGGTGCCGATCACCTGTCCATCCAGGAAGCTCTACAGAAGAGAAATACAGGTGTGGCTTAAATTTGTGGGGCATGCTGAGTATTATATCACGTATGAAATCATAAATGTACAGTTTGCCAGTGTATGGTTATGGCTCGTTCTTACGTAGGGTCTTTTTGGCATACTGTACAGAAAGCATTGACCATGTGACAAAAGCTGGGGAAATGAGGATAAATAAAGCACACTTTGAAGTCTGGGAGTCATGCCTTAGGCTAGTCACCTAAAATCGGGGACTCAGGAGTCCCCCAAATTAGTATTATACACAGTGTACATGTACGCTAGTGTGCATTATTACTATGGTCTGTTTCACTCCATATAACTAAGATGGCCCCTGTTTGACACCCAGGTCTGCAAGCATCTATGATACAGGGTCAAGTCTTGAGCAAATTTTGACCAGTATTTTACTTTCTCTCACAGAATGTGTAAGATGTGGGGAAAGAAGTCAAAAATCAACCCTCAGTCCAGTTGTATTCCACTATAATTATCTTACCACAGCAACAGGATGTTCACAGGGCATGATAGAAGCCACATGCACTCAATACCGAGGCACCTACAACTGTAGTAAATTAATTTGAGAAGAAAAGTTAACAAGATATTCACATACTCTTTCTAACAAAGATGCCTCGTGTACATACGTACACTGAAATATCTACTACATAGACTGGATAATAATTACTGTTCTATACAGTTACCTAGTGATGATATGGTTTTAATGATGCCAGAATTGACATTGTAGGTGTCGCTCTTTTTTGTTGGTAGATCCGTAGGCACTGCATATAACATATAAAATAATGTCATAATGAAAGTGCTCCACGAACAGGAGGCATACTTCCTATGCAAAACAAATGAGTATTGATTTCTCTACCATAGCAACTTGTCCATGAGACAGCTTGACAGCTGCATCATTATATAACTAAATCACAGCATACATACCTGGGGGAGTTGGCAGAGGTGGTGTACTGGGTGAAGTGGTAGGAGATGTTTGTGGTGTTGGTATCACAGTAGGTGTAGATGTAGATTCTGTTTCAGGCATTTTGCATCCTTCACTGTTATCTAAGAAAAGTTGCATGTATGTATGTATGTATGTATGTAGGTGTATGGTTGTATGGATGTATGTATCATTGCAATCCCAACAATCTTCTCATAAATTCAAAATGCCCCCCCACCCCCCTTGATGATGCACTTAGTAAATATATCACTGAATAAACGTATCTTGTGACACAAGATTAGATTTCATCACACTACTATGAAGAGGCATGGCCCATGCAGAGTCAAGTTACAATGCAGGGTACCTTGAACCAGCACTGCTTCACAGTTCAATCTTAATTGGTCCACCCATTCAATTAGCACTTCTTCATTATTCTCTCATCATAAATGTCCCAGGTCTCCTCTTCTAGAATGGCATCAGCATAATGATGGTATACCTGGTATACTATAGTCTCCAATATCAGTCATCATAGTCAACTAGCAGAGAGTTTGATTTTTCCAGTAACACTTAACCATTGATGCAACCTGATTGACCTCTGCAAGAAATGATTTCACCATCCATCACACTAGCCTCGTTTCCAGAGTCAGGGTTATGAGGCTACCATTTCATCTTGTAGAGGCATGCTACCAAGTTTCCGTGGGACAAAGTCACCCACAAATTGTACTACAAATTATGATGCAACATTTAAAAATCTAGCCAAAAATGGCGACACATGCAAAAGTGGCATTTATGTACTACCAATTTTGACATAGGTTAGAGCAACACAAATTTAGAGTGCCTACAGTAGCTTGTGTTCCGTGACTCGTCTAAGCAGGCTCAGACAAGATGCTTTCAAATTTCCCTCAACTTCACTCTTTACTCAAATGATTGCTCATTTAGGCTTGATTACTAGCTAACATTTCCTGAGCAAAATGCTGAACATCATTGGCATCCCTAGACAGACAAATCAGAAAGGTATGCACCACCACTCTCTTTGTTTCTTTGATTGTATATGCAAATTTCTGGTTTAGTCTCATTCCCAAACAACTGATTGAGATTGAGCTGACCGCTGACTACAGACAGAGAGGGAGGAAGAGAGAGGAAGAGAGAGGAAGAGAAAGAGAAATGTTCTGTTCAATCCTAATAACAATTGTATGGATGCCAACCAGGCATTGGCATGGCTTGCTGTGCTCCGTTTTGGAGCCCACCTAATGCCAGCATAAGGTTCATCTTAGTGGAATTTTATCAGAAGGAAGTGATTACATATCACTTTCTGTTAGAGAGCATTGTTATATGATAGTAATGTGTATTGTTTACATACCTTCATCTGAGATTTGCCATGTCAACTGTCATTATTGTCTTCCAAGACTATGAAATGCCCACCTTGTATGTATACAGTGCTGTAGACTCCTGCCTAGCTAGCAGCTTGTATACATAACATTTGCTAGTTGGGTATTGTATGATTTGTAGTGCCATCTAAGCAAATAGCTGTAATTTAAAAGCAGTGATGTGATGGAAAACTACTCTACCGGACCTAATAGGTATTTCCTATTATGCTTATATGTACTTCCTATTATGTACTTCCCTTTTCGGTGACCAACCCATACACAAATAGTTCGTCCTGGAGATCCCCAGGTAATACGGTAGTTCTACGATAATGATAAGTAGTGAGTGCAATACCCAGTAATTTATTTTGTTTGTTCGCACTTGAATCATTGTAATAGCTTCAGCCGTTATCGTGCTATCCTGTTGGAAGGTAGGCAGAAGAAAGAAGAAAGAAGAAAGTCAGAAGATAGACAATTTGCCCATTTTAGCGACTTGCCGGTGTGGTACTTCAGCGATGCTCTCCAGCGAAGTTAAAGGTCCAGTTGCTAATGGAAGCACTCGATAATGCCTGATATGGCTCATTGAGGCCTTTGACTAATCTAACACAGACATTTCGAGCGTGTCATTTGTGCACTTTTAATGTGGCCGCTATTTTTTTTCAGGGTCATCCCTACATATGGCGTACTACCGTATTACCTGGGGATCTCCAGGATGAACTATTTGTGTATGGGTTGGTCACCGAAAAAGGAAGTACACAATAGGAAGTACATATAAGCATAATAGGAAATACCTATTAGGTCCGGTGGAGTAGTTTTCCATCACATCACTGCTTTGCAGCTATTTGCTTAGATGGCACTACAAATCATACAATACCCAAATAGCTATAGCAACTGCTATACAAGCTGCTAGCTAGGCAGGAGTCTACAGCACTGTATACACACAAGGTGGGCATTTCATAGTCTTGGAAGACAATAATGACAGTTGACATGGCAAATCTCAGATGAAGCGGAGAACCACATGACCTTATACTATTGCTTACATTGTACAATAAACAATAGGTTCTTCCCTATACTTCTATTATTAGACAGTACCCCCTACTGGCAGCATCCATGAATATCACTATACTGGTATATGAATAACAACATCTTCCTGAAAAAGGCAACTAAATGTTGCATGTATACAAAATCAACCACTGTTCAGAATGCATTTCAGCCAATACCAGGCGTCAACAGTACATGGTATTTCCCTTGCAAAGCAAGAGGTTGTTCACAGAGAAAAGGAATGATAGCTCCCAATTGAGCATGTTCTTGTTAGTGACTCAACAATCACTTTGAAAAAGTAAAACTTTCCACAGGCATCTTACCATAAACAATGAGGTTTGCTTGTCTGCTGCAGTGACGTCTTCTAGCACCAATGAAGCAACATTTAAATCTGCTGCCATTGTAATGGGTACGTGCAGGAACATGCAGTGCTGAACTTGTGACATTTGAGGTAGTTCTATATCTGGTAGTGCAGTTGAAATCTTTGAAGTCCTGATGCAAGTTGCATTCAGCCACTCCGTGCCTGGTAGTACACCAGTATAGTGGCACATATCCTTGTATACCGCATTGAAAACTGGCGGTTGCTCCTAACAGTAAACAGCAAGAGCGGGGTCTTCTTAGGAAATCACTGTGAATGGCTGAAAAAAGCACTGTAATGGTGACACGTTCACTTCAATAGTATACAAATATACAATATTATAGCTGGTGGTTCAGTATATTGCCGCTAGGATGATTCATATTATACCTTGGCTGTTTCTCTGCACCATGACCAGAACAACTAACATACAGTAAACTCTACTCAGCTTCCCCATCACTCAGACTTCTGCACGCTTGCGAACTGGAGCTCCTCCCTCAGTATAGTGCTTTTGTAAGCAAATAAATTAGGCGATGATGTAAACGTCCATACTGCTAACACCGTAAGGACCACCGCTTCCTGTCCGGAAAATAGAGGCGTCCGTATTTCGGTTTTCGGTAGGCGTGGCAATGCGAACTTGATCCCAGTACCTACAGCCTCATTCCAAGGACCGAGCCAGCGACAAGCGTACTCGAGAATAATGATCTTCATCAAATCACTGCTGCTGTTGATGGTTTTAACAACACCGGCCATAAGTGCGCGTACGTAAGTTTTAGTAAAGTTTCCTATCGCTTGCATTGTCTTGCAGCCAAATTTATTCATTGCCTCATGAAACTTCTATGTAGGCTTTGTTGAAATCCCATCATCTATAAATGCATCTCTGGGCACAACGTCTCACTTCGAGTGCAGTGTCCAGGGAGGATTACAACAATGGCGTATTAATGGCAGGAAGCTTTCCCACATTTCCCTTGCTCAACGCGAGATATCATCCACTACTACTGGAAGGACATCCACACTTTCAATTCTAGCCTCAATTGGAAACAACAATTCAGCTGTGCAGTGCAGTATTAACAATGGTACCGCAGAGATTATGTTCAGTCCTGAAGTGGTGTTGAAAGTGCAGGGTATGTAACAATACATTAATGCTACCTGTTAGTTTGCATGTGTCCTTAACTTTTCACCAATTTTCCACTTTATAATAATCACATTTTATGTCATCTCAAAACAACTTTGGATAGTCAAAAATACTGAGGAAGTGAAAAGCTTACAGTTGCTGGAGATCATAACCAGGGACTCTGGCTTGAGCTGCAATCCTCTTACCACCCACAAGGCAACCGCCATCCCTTACAATCCTACTGCACAGGTGGTACTGCATGAGTGTTTTTTCATTCAGTTATTCACAAGTTAAAAATCAGACTGATACTTTTCACAACATATAACTATAGTTCAAAGGTTTAGAAACTGAAGAATGTATGGAACCCTGAAGTTTTGGTTTCCCAATGCATGGTATGTAAAAACAGATCCAGTACATTCATGTATAAGTAAAACTGTAGGTTAGAATTATAATTTTTATGCAGTGGAAAAGAGGTTATAGCAAAGAAACTTAGATTAGCAAAATCTACCCCCCAAAATTTACATTTGCTAATGTGTATTCTTTAGGTGCATTAGCGGCTCCTGCAAACCTGAAAGTAGTTTACATAAACACCACCACGATCCATCTCAGATGGGATGCTCCCTTTAGCTTGCAGAACATCTCTGGTACCAACAAACCAGACATTTTGGGCTACCATCTTCAGATCACCAACCAGAACACAGGCAATGTTACTACAGTGAATACGACAACCACAGAATACTTTCTACTAGTAGATGGGGATTGCATCACTTATGAAGCTCATGTACGTGCAATAAATGTTGTCGGGGAAGGAGACCTAAGTGAATCTGTTACTATGACATCTCTGGGAGGTAAATTGATGTGTGTATATGCATATGTGTGTGTGTGTGTGGTATGTGTGTGTGTGTGTGTGTGTGTGTGTGTGTGTGTGGTGTGGGTGTATGTGTGGTGTGTGTGGGTGTGTGGTGTGTGTGTGTGTGTGTGTGTGTGTGTGTGTGTGTTCCATATATTCTATATACACATCAATGATGTAATTCAAAATGTAATCATTACAATTATTTACAAATAAAAAACTGTCAAAAGACAATTAGTATGTTTACTCAAAACACTGTAATTATTATAATTACATTTACTTTCAATTACATATCAGTTAACTTAATGTTCATAACATCAGTAAACAAGGTTGTAAGCTTTCGGTGACTTGCAACATTGTTTCTGCTTGGCCATGACCCTTTCAACAGGTGCTAATGAAGCACATGAATTCCGAATTAAGATAAGCATTTTGCATCCATCCATTAATGCATGTAATTGACCTTGTGTTAAACACAGACACACTTGCTACTAATACATGATTGTTAATACATGCCCAGTACATTGTGTGTATAACAGCCAACTACGATTACCCAGTGTTCCAAATGACCAATTGCAATTAAAAATAGCTCGAATTTGTTACTTGCAATAACATCACTGGTACACATTAGATTATCAAAATCTCTTGTTTTGTTTTCAAGTAATGCACAGTACCGTGCTTGAAGTACACACGGTGATAAGTTTCACAGGTACTGACAGTGTGTGTAATACTTTCAACATCGTCTCAATCCTTCAGACACTGCATTTGGTGGTCCATTCAGTGTGAGAGTAACAGTTGGAGAGTTTGCAGTTTTCACTTGTACAGTTCCGTGCACAGATGCCATCACATGGTTTGCAACAAAACATCCCCATGCACCCCGACAGCCAGTTTCTGCACTGACAAACCACACAAAGGTTGTTTCACAATGCACCAATGATGAAGTCTACACTGAAGCTCTTATCATCACAGCTACAGTAGACATCAACACCACACTACTGCAGTGTGCAGCCATGAACTTTAATGTGTGCAGAAATGCAGCTGAATGCAAGCTAAGGCCTAGAGTGTGCTTTAGTAGATTTGTAGCAATCACAGGTAAGGTAAAGAGTTTGTTATATACTACACCTTAATAATAAATAATCTGAGTGCTTAGTATCATTATGTTAAGCATGAGCATGAGAGACCTAGGTGTCTGCTTGTGTCATGTGATCCTTGTCAGAGCTGCTGGTAAATGTAGTGTCAAAATTAAGTCCAACGTGATCATCAACACAGTTGATTTCAGTTGTTCATACAGTGGACCCATTCAAACCTTCACCTGTGGGATATCCTTCCACTGTGCTACCTTCGCCTTCAATTCACCCTGACACAACAACAGCAAAACAAGGTAATCAGCTCGCTTCATCAAAACTTAGCATTCCACTATGCATCTATTATAATAACATATCATGTTGTCGTTTTTTAATTTTTTATACATCCTACAGATGACTCTACACCTTGGACCAACATCATCACCATATTAGGTTATAGCTAGCTACATGATGTATACGAGCCTTGTTCCCAGGCCACTCCCAAATTTTATCTCACAGCTGTGGAGAAAAATCGGTTTGTCTCCACAGCTGCGAGAAGAAATCTGGGAGTGGTCTGGGAACGAGGCTAGATGTATACTGCTTGAGTTGGGATAATACTCTTCTAGTTTGTATGTTTGAGGAGAAATAATAAATTTTGGCTTTCACTTTTATGCATCCAGGAGTTTGCCTTGGTGTCCTCACTATAGGAATTTTGGCTATTGTTTTGGCAATCCTACTGCTAAGGCATCGCTCAAATAAAGGTACAGTTGCAGATTTTAAAGATCCTCCTAAACATGGGTGATCAACATGAGGTAGCTTTTTAGATATTGCTCATGATAGCTACATACTCAAAATTCTTTGCCTTAACTTTAACTAGTCTTGTTTTTAGATTTTTATATTTTAGTAACAGCTTAACATTTTTAGTAATTAAAGGAAAGCTAAAACTAAATTTAGTAACTGTACTAAAACTAAAATGGTGGAAGATTGCTCCACCTAAAACTAAATATTGCTGATATTTATACCTCAAAATGTATAAAACTAAAAAGAAATTGATAAAACGATTTGTTCCCAAATGTGTAGATGTCTTTGCACACATATATAGAAGAAGAGTGTATGTTTATTGAAAAAAGTAACCTGTGTTGGATGCAAGGTACAGTTGTTTGTATTACTAAAGCTGGCACAAATAATATTGACTAAAACTAACTCTACAGTATACCGTAACTAAAACTATAACTAAAACTAGATTCTTAGATCCCATAAAACTATAACTCAACACTAAAACTTTATAAAACTAAAATAGAAAACCAGCAACTAAAGCAACACTATCTTTAGCTCATTGCTGTCACAACAAACTGATGCTGCTATTCAGGGTAGTAGTCATAGTTTAACAAGCACTTGTGTATTCTATCCTCTAAAGTATATATTATACTGTGTACACCAGTAGTTCATTTTACCCATAAATGCATAATCTTGTTTTCACAGCTCATTTGAAGATAGACAAAACCTGTACAACAAAGCCTGAGAATGCCATCTATGAGGAGATTCAGTCACAACGTCCACCTCCTCAGCAAGTAGAAATGCAAGCATGCCCAGCTTATCATCATGTGAACACTCCCTAGGACTCAAATACTTAGTAAAGTGTCCCTATAACTCGTGAACAAAAATTATTAAATAAAAAGGTTAAGGAAACACATTCACAACAGTAATCATTCATTTCACTATACTGTAATACAGGATCTAGAATACACATTCACATTAATTTGCTTTAACCCATGACAACACATTCCTTTTACAATGACTATGTATATCTACTCATTTTTGACACATGACATAATTATTGCACTCCTCTAAGAGCAAAATGTAGGGATAAGTTATACAATATGCTGTTCCAACTGAAAAATTGAACTGGATATGCATGGAGTACTACAAGATTGTTACTATACAAAATTAGACCTACATGGGTAGCTATAGCACAGCCAGCTTCCCCAAGAAGAGGTATTGATACATACAGCAACTTATCGTGAATGGTATTGAAATATTGGGAAGTTGCAAAGCTCCAACTGCTAAATGTGGTACACAGGCTAGCTGGTAAGCACTTCACTGCCATGCTGAAATGGAGTAGCAAGCTTCAAATCTGTGAGTAAAATGGGGACTCTGAACTGGATCTGGCTGGAGCTGCACCATATGAAAGATCCATACTATCTTAAAAGTTTCATGCACGTGACAACCCAATCAGATTTCAAGCCCCAAAAGTTAACCATGATTTGTAGTTTTGGCGCACATGCATGAGTAACTTTGTATAATCATATCTCCTAAACCCTACTAGCTAACAACCTATGAACATGAGACTTGTATTATTGGACACTGCAAAGATTGAAGTTTATAAAGGCAAAGGCTTCATTGGTGTCAACAGAGGTGGCTCAGAGACCGAGTCAGCTGGGCGAAAGTGTGAGATGCCAGCATGGACTCAGTTTGGAATTGGATGCACCAGAGGAGTAATTGGGGCGAGCCTGAGCAAGCTCCACACTAGCGGGACTGCATTGCGCAGATGTGTGACCGTACGTGCTTGTTTGCTTGCGGCCATATACTTAAATGTGCGTTTAAATATTTCCCGAAAATTGAACGTCCTCATGCGCTTGGTAGGCATGGTAGGGCAATGTTGAGCTAACCGTAGCGGAGACGGCTCAAGTTTAAGCACGCACGGCACCTTACTTCTTCTTTGTCACAGCATACTATATCATCTATGGTCACAGCAGCTACGGACCGATCATCAACGGCAGGCTGCTCGCTGACCCATAGATAATATCTACGGCTGACCGTACAAAATTATAGACGCTGAGTTGAGATCGCTTCAGCAGATAAGGGTCATGCATAAACGACACTCATAAACGCTAGCGATTCAGCTCATCATTTCAGCGTGAAGCTTAGTCTATTCATGTGCATGTTAGCGGCTTGCTCAGGCTCGCCCCCACACATTTTCTAGTTTACAGGCTTTGGTGAGAGTGAGTGTCATCTAGTCTCGAGCCTGCCGTATTTTCTTTATTTCCGGTGGGAGGAGTGTCTCGTGTCATGTGTTTGTACGGCTATGCTCTTGGCGGGCATATCAAATTGCGGGCATTGTCTGAACTCTGTAGGGGCGCGTCAGATAAAAATTCGCGCGTCCTGTTTATAGCTATGGTTGGGTGTAACCTCAAGACCTCTTGTTTACAGGAAATACATTTTCAAATCGCCGAGATGGGTTTCTCTGTCGTCTTTCTGACTGTAACCCGACTAGCCGTCTTCTTCACTGCACTACAAGTCGCAATCGTATGTGGCCAATGTGAGTATTGATGCACTTTTCTATTTAGCTATACCAAATGACTAGCTAGTGCAAAAGATAGAACATTGTGGGGCGAACTGAGCGAGCAATGCAGGCTAGCTACCAGTGCATTATTAGCATACATGTCTGTAGCTAATAATAATAATAATAATAATAATAATAATAGCAGGGATTAAGCTTAGGTCTGGCCTCCTGGTAACATCTGTTGTTGACCCTGAAAACACTGCCAAAGTTCGTACACACTGAATACGAGAGGCTTCGAAAGTCACCATGAATGTTAAATACACAGCTACTTCCAGGAATCTCCGTCGCCTTCTGCGTTCTGCAAGTACATTTGTCTACACAACTTCCAGCCCTCGTACAATAGATAATCATGCTCCATTTATTCGTACCAAGCGTCTTTGGCCTGCGATGTTGAGAGCACTTCTGGAAGTACTCGAAGTATCCATCTTCAAAACAAGCTGCAAATAAACTCTTGAGTAAACCTCAGGGTATAGGCAACTATAGCGTTCTAAAAAAATCCACCGTCCAACTCGCTAGCATGGGCATTCTCGCCCCAAATAAATGGATGAATGAATAAATGAACAAATGCTTGGCTCCAAACGATACATATATATATACATCATTCATTTAGGCTCTTCATTTATTCATCTATTTATTTGGGGCGAGACTGAACGAGCCTCATCCTACTTATTGTCCGTACATGGCGCGCACATGCTGTGGGGTTAATGAATGTGTAGGTGCTTTTATATATTAGCCTTTCTCCCCTGACCGAAGACCTATGACTTGCTCTGGTTTGATACAATAGGTCAAAGCAGTTGTCATCGAAGCATTAAGTGCTATAAGGCTGACAGTTAATCAGTGGCAATTGCACAGGGACAAACATTTGCCATCAACTGAAAGGACCTGTGGTCATGCATGATTTTGCCGTCAAGAAACTAGCTCTCTCAACATTGAGTAATTTCGAAATCTAGGCGTATGCAATAATTATTTCTTTAAAACCAACATTTTAGTGACCACACATGCATGCATGGCGCGTGGGCCGGCGGGGCCGCACGGCACGGGCACTCTAAAAAGAGATTATGTTGATGTGATTAATTTTAGTTGCATCAATGAACAGTTGAAATGTGTAGAGATACTTCTGTGAGTTTGTTAGGAATTCTTGCCAGGAGGTCTAGTGATGCCATCCTGGAAGACAAGGGTGAGTCTCTTCTTAGCTATGTTGGCATGGGGTGACGGAGAAAGATCTATATATGTTATTTTGGTAGCTCAAATCATACATATCAAAGACTTAAAAAACATTAAAAATGTAAAAAGATGTAGGGATGGCATGCCAAAAAGTATGCAAACAAGGTAGGGATAATGTTTGAAAGCAAAGGTCAACATATTGGCAAAGCCCCCATCCCTACATCTTTTTCACACTGCAGTTAGACAGTACTTGGGGGTCTTCCTAAAACGTATACCACAAGTACACGGCTGTAGCCTCGTTCTCAGGCCACTTCCTAGCTCCTCCCACATGGCCTGGGAATGAGGCTACAAGTTCCTCGTTCTCAGACCACTTCCTAGCTCCTCCCACATGGACTGGGAACGAGGCTACAAGTTCACCAACCTTTCTGCTGTAGCCTCGTTCTCAGGCCACTTCCTACCTCCTCCCACATGGCCTGGGAACGAGGCTAGTATGATCCAGCATTATGTCTTGTAGCCATCGTAGGTACCTATCAGATAGCTACTAAGTAGCTTTACTGCCATCGTACTACTTGTAGTGACAGTGGCATCCTTTCTGATACAACCTATAGACACTGAGCTTGAGTGGGCTGCAGACTAGTCATAGTAATCAGTGTGTAAACTCAAGTACTCATAACTG
This sequence comes from Agelas oroides, assembly GCA_949130485.1. Lineage (NCBI taxonomy): Eukaryota > Metazoa > Porifera > Demospongiae > Agelasida > Agelasidae > Agelas > Agelas oroides. The sequence goes on along the minus strand of OX422183.1, from coordinate 11,336,243 downwards.
CATGGATGGGTACAGATTCAGCTCTCAAGCACGCTGTCTAACTGCAGTGTGAAAAAGATGTAGGGATGGGGCTTTGCCAATATGTTGACCTTTGCTTTCATGCATTATCCCTACCTTGTTTGCATACTTTTTGGCATGCCATCCCTACATATTTTTACATTTTTAATGTTTTTTAAGTCTTGTTTCTGTACTTTTTTGATGTTAATCTCAGTTAATACAGTTAGACCTAAGCCTAAGAAGAATATTTCAAGTGTAACCACAACACCAGAACTTGAAACGGCATTGACAGTTTAGTAGTAGTTCCAGGCATGTAATAATAATGTGTAATATAGCCAGCTAGAACCTGATGAAGGGCCAACCGCTCTCCCCTGTCCCTACCAAAACAATTTCATGATTCAGTTGTCATGACGACTGACCAGCTGCAGCACAGAAAACTATCATACTGACAACTGACCATCCTAGCTTTACAGTTCACTAAGCTGTGAGTAGGCTATTTTTAGTGTAGCTACAAGCATAGATAATAGAGCACACTATGCTTCTATTATCTATGCTACAAGTAGGTAGCGCCTTACCTACGTGGTGTTCATAAGCCTTTCCCAATGCCGCGGGGGGAAAAGACCGTGCCAGCCATGCGTACTGCCCACTGCCATGCCCTGGCCATTTCGCCTGTGTACTAGTCTCGCTTCCAGACCAATGAGTGTGGTCTTTGGTCTGGGAACGAGACTTCGTGTGCGCATGCGTACAAAATTATAAAATGGCGTCCTAAGCAATGGACAGCAGCCTCAGTGTTGTGAATGGCTTTCGTTGACCAGGGTGAATTTGAAGCTATGAAGACGCTGAGTGGTTGGGAAGCTGCGCGCTGTGATGAGCATCCGTTTCGTGCTAAAATCAAGGTGAGTACTTGAGCCGTTTTCGAGTTATCGTAATTTACAAGTGGTCTGAAGAAAGAAGGAAGAAAGAAAGAAAGAAAGAAAGAATAACAAAAATGGCACTTTCGCTACCGCACACTTTTGCGTTTAACTGTTTTCCGCGAGGCTTTTGGGCAACTATATGAGTCTTGCTGATCACAAAGGCACTCAAAGAGGAAGCCTGGGCGCTTAAGTAAGCTTTTAGCGTGTTTGTGGTGAAGTTATACGGCTTTTGCTTAAGTTTTGCATATATTGCGCGTCGGCGCCATCCCTACATTAGCGATGTCGGGGTGAAAATCAAAATTCGTTTATCACAACAACAACCTTTATTTTCGAAAAGAGCATAAAATGGCGATTCCAACGGTACCCATATCAATGAGATTGGGTGAATACAGCAAGCGGTACGGTCTTCGAAATGTAACCGGTTTGCCAAATTTTTTCTACGTCATTTTAGCGCAATATTCCGGTCACTACCTTTCCGGAAGCCGCTGTAAGCCCGATCAAAACGAAACTCGCTGTGAAGGATAGTTTGTACCTATTCAGTCTAATGAAGGTTGTGGCTTTTAGATATCTAGTATAATCCTTGCACTAGGCTTGATAAATGCTTAAAAAACGGCATTTTGTGGCCATAAATAGTTGCATTTCCGGGGAAGTTGGAGCAAGGTTCCAATCAAAAACCTGTACCATCCCATTGGACAACTACTCTAGTATACAGAACTGGTTGTGCTTTGTTGAATATTGAAGTAACTGTGAGCAGCATCACAAAATGTCTTAATACTTCAACAATTTGCAGAAAAGTAGCGAGATGTGACAAAAAATTGTGTGTAGTTTTGATCGAGGCAGATATTTTTAACAAAGCTGTGCAAGGAAATATACCCAAGCCTCTAAAGAACCTCTATATCAAATTTGATGTGAATACATTAAGATATTGTGGAGAAATGGCCTGTGTAGAAGAATATTTACTTACTTTTGGAAACTCTGACATCACTACCTACATAGAGAGTCTACCGACTCTCTGATACAATGGGTCCCGGTGGATCAACTAAACTACCAGCATTGTGCAGCAAATTTAATGGTAGTAGGAAGAGGACAAATGGACACAGTAGCATATAGCTACAGTCTGCAAAATAAGTGCAGATATCAAAGCTACTGCATGCATGCATGCTTGAGTTATATAAACTATGTTATTGTTGACATGCTATAGTAGCCACCATGAATAGCTATAATGGTACAGCTTCCGTTGTACCTACACATAATTCTTCCTTTGGGCTCAGTCACTAGGAGTCACCTGAACACTGTGACCTGGCGCAACTAGTAGGTAATGGTCGATATTGTTTGTGGTCATGCAAACATTGCATAACCTCATACACAGGCCTTCTCACTCATGTATTTGTCACTTTCAGTACTAACACAGAGGAAGGCCTGCAAAGGTAAAGGTTTGTGTTTACCTCCAACTCCAGGAGCTGGTCTCCTAAGGGAAGGAGTGGTACAGATGGATTCGAATCTGGGACTTTATGGTCCGCAGTCGAGTGATTTAACCATTTGGCCACAAGTCACATAACTGCATGTACTACAAATATATATGGTGTAGTTAGAAGGCCTAGTTATGATATTATACAGGAATAGTTTACTGCTTCCCCGTACATTTCTTAATTCTCCCTTCCACACCCCTCACACGCATGCACATGCACACAAACACACACACACAACACCCAGTTATTAGAATTATCCCAAACACTAATGATGAGGGTAAATTTGAAGGACAAGAGTTTCGGAGACTATGTTCTATATTGGGGTATGTAGCTATCTAGTCATCTCACGTGCACCAAGAAACACAGTCACATGTGCAAATGTGAAAATTATGCATTAGTCACACTCATACACATACTCATGCACATACACTTGTCCAAACCATAGCTTCATTCCCAAGCCTTCCCACCATACACACACACACACACACACACACAGGGCTACTGGTCAAGTAACATTTGAATGGCTACACAACGACGAACTAATACTCTCCCGCGTCACCGAGAGCACAGGAAACTTGCAACTTCTCATAGAAAGTGTAGACCTGCAAGACGCAGGAGAGTATACTTGTAGGGCTAATCTCAGTGACGGTAGGACAATTGGTCCAAGCAGTGCCGGTACTCTGACAGTGCTAAGTATGTAACAACCAGACCTGTGATCTATAGGCACATAATTAATGTGTAAGGCCCACCAGACCCCTGATTCATATTTTGGCCCTCAAAGGTGTCCAAACTGGAGTGCTGACTGTGAGCATAGTTGTGTATGTGGTAAGCACTTAAAGAAAGCGGAAACCCTATTATTGCATAATTATCCCTAATAAGGAAACCTTGTTAATCAGGACACTTAATTGGACCAACTTCAGTGTATTCCTCGACTCCCACCCTTTCCTAGTACCTCCCCATTCTGAGGCCCCAGAGGTGTTTGTATTGCTGAAATTCCACTGTATTAATGAAGCTGACTAATGAACTTTGTTCCTATGATGTATTTAGGAAGAACATTTGACTCTCCCATGTAGTAAAGAGCATTTTTTCTCCATTTTTTAGAATTATAAATGCTTTCCTCCTCTTGCTTGCTTCCCTCACTCCCTCTCCTTCTCATCCTTCTTCCCTTTTTCCCCCACTTCACAGATCGCCATAACATCAATGCACCTAGGGACCAATACGCCCTCCTGGGCTCCCCTGCCTCTCTCAACTGCTCCTACCCTGGGGCCTTCACAGCCTGGAAGAGAAACAACACCACAATCTCAGGCAGCATCTCCAGCGCTAACATCAGTGATGAGGGACTGTACACATGTACCAGCTAATGAAGCTAGCATACAGATGACCATCTTTCTGCATGTGATTGGTATGAGTATATGAGACCCACATGCATGTATATAGCATCTAAATCTTTACTTGAAATTAGCATTTTGACCAGTTTGAAATTGAATTGAAATGAAGCATGCAAATTAATAGCAAAGTACTGTTCTCAATCTTGTTTTATTATTCACAGCAGCAACCAAGAACTTGAACTATAGTCAAAGATTCAGTCCATGAGCCTATGTCAGTTATTACACTCACACAAGTCAAGTTTGTAGCTATATGGATGATAATGTAAGGGATGATGTAATCATGATATAGCATTTTGGACATAGCGATGAGCCTCAGTTCTTTGATGTCATCCTACATGTGTTAGGCACCTAGGCTAACTATGAGCTAAATTGTATACGTACATGATTTCTCGAGTTTGCAAAAATCAGTTCCAGTAACTACACAGCCATGCATCCGACTTGATTTTTCAAAATGGTTAGGCAGCTAGAACAATCGTGCCTAAGACAAACGATCATGGCTTAAAATTAATGGGCAGTGATAAAACTGATGAACTAAATGTGGGCAATGATAAAACTCAAATGGCCTAAAACGGACTCAGAATGAACCCAAGACACTTGAATATCTTCTGGGGGTGCATACCACCACACCCCCAGAAGATATAGATGCTCCCGCATTTTCTGTAATGTTAAAAGTTCTGCAACAACACTGGCAGGTAAAGTTGCTATTTTATATGGCTAGGCTATAGCTAACTACAAGCTATGAATAAGCCACCAATGCTCTTACATATATGAGCTACTAGGCAAGGTAGGTGCTCTAGGAGAAAACAGAATACTAAACTACTGGTCACTTTAAGACCATTTCAAGTGAATTTTGACTTTTTAGTCCATGTACAATTAGGTTGCTTTTTTTTTTTGTACTGTGAAACTATATAGAGGGGAGTCAGTATCCCCTCAACTCCATTATCAGCAAAGTCATAGAGAGTCATCTGATGTTAGTATTTCATTTGATTTTTTCAGGCGAACTGTTGTTTATTGATGTATATGGAACTATGAGTACATAAGATGTTCCTGTTTAAATTACATACACTCACACAACTAGAGTTTATAAATTAATTTCATTGTTCTCTGACACACACACACACATGCATACACACACACACACACACACACACACACACACACACACACACACACACACACACACACACACACACACACACAGTACCTATTAGAATAGCCAGTCAGCCACCAGACCACCAAACCATCACTGGCAATATCCAGAAGACACTGACTGTAGGATTTAGGGGCAGGATGACTCAGAACATTGTCGCCACCTGGTATAAGGATGGCACACCCTTGGCTACCAACCAAATCCAAACTAGCTTCACTGGGTCAGATGATGGCACTACAAGATTGAGTTTTGATCCTATCACTCGTAAAGATGCTGGTGTCTACAGAGTAGTGATAGAGACTCGACTAGGGAGTGGTGTGATTGCTGTCAGAGAGAGAAGAGCAGAGGTTGAATTTCAAGTGGATGTCACAGGTGAGTCTTAACATTGCTTCTAGATTACATGTACTTTAACAGGTGACTTGCTGAATCAATTATGTTTGCACGCAGGCCAGGACAGGAAGAGCCAGGCTTGGTCTAACCCAGCCCTAAATCTATACACCCAAAGTGGAAAGAAAAAAATTAATAAATAAGTAAATAATGAATGAATGAAAAGCCACAAAACCTACAGTTACACAGGATTTTACAGTGACCAAACTATCTTACATTTGCTAAAGATGAGAATATGTTAAACCGCTGCTAGCCTGAGTTATGATCAAAAATGTTGACACTTTAGTGACCACAAACTAAGGTATGTACATTGTTAAAAAGCTAGATCTATTAGATTACTGATACAGCACGGCCACACTGAGCTTAGCTACTGGCTTGCTGCACTACAGCACATCCCATGCATCCACAGCGCTTTTGATGGCAACAGCGCTTCTTTACAGCACCAGCCGACGTCTCTCAATAGGCTTTGCGCAGTGTTGTTAGCTCTTACACAACTCAGATATACAGATACACAATAGTAGCATGGCTATCTTCTGCCCAGCAAGTTAACTGCCTTACACTACATGGCTTCAATTATAGCACCCATTGTAGGTCTTAGACATACAGTGTTGATGCAATAGCAAGTAAGCTTCACTTTGCTCTACATGCATTGGTTATGCTTATCGTTAGAAACTGGAGTGTGTACCTAACTCCAATTCCCTGTTCCACTTTTGCCCTAATCTAGCCAGGCTTCCCACACTATGTGTAGCTAGTGGTTTAGCTTAATGACTTATTTATGGCAAGACAAGCTGATTTGTCCACCTGCTGTCAAGCCACCTGCTTTCAAGTCACCATTTTCTTTTCACTTGGGGTACGGTTAACCTCGATAAATACAAAATTACTGTGATTGATCCACAATTCAGCTGTTAACGTATGGAATCTGAAAGCAACATTGTACATGATTGACTGAGGCTAGGTTAAACCCTAAATAAAGAAATAAATGGATGATATTATTCTGCTACTGATCGAGGAATTCCTCTAAATTGTTGACTCCACATGCAGTACTTCCCAGTGTACCTGCCAGCCCATGTATCAGTGACATTACATCCTCCCAAGCCCACATCAGATGGACTCTGACCAATCAGACATTAGATGAAGGACCAGACCGTCTAATACTCGCTGTCAACTACACAAACAATACACAAGTACGCCGGTACTCACTACCAGCCAGCACAGTTGAATTGTTAGTACAGTTCCTTGTCCCTGGAATGGAATACTGGGTGACTCTGTCAGCCTCTAACCAGGATGGAACCAGGACAACTGACCCAGTCTCATTCCAGACACTCCCTGGACGTAAGAATGTGGGGTTTAAAAAGTATGTGTGTTGGTAGGAGGATCAATGGACATTTGAAGATAGTTAATTGCTTGAGTCCATTTAGCCAGCATAGCTTTTGGGATAATGAGGATAGCTATCTAGGCACGTGCAGCAAGCATAATGCTTGAATAACACAACAGAAAATCCAGTTAAGTGTGCCAGAATGCATCATTCAATAAACAACAAATCATGACCACGTATGCATGTTCCATAGTGGAACTAACCATAATGAAACTGACCTGGAGGGAGGAGGGGGTTGTGAAGCTGGGGGTGAGGAAGGATGAGGGAGAGAGGGTAGGAGGATGATGATAAACACACAGCATTTTTTGGTCACCATGCAGCTGCAGTGCTTCAGCTGATACAAGCCATGCATACTCTTGATAAGCGACATTTGGAGGATGAGTGAAATACCAGTAGATGTGCGTTAACTATTAAGACCTGATGGTCCCACCTCCAGTGTAGGTCAGACTCACTGACGGAGGTTAAAGTTTGTCATGTTTGAGTCTTGAGACTTCAACAGAGGACTTGTTTGAATATGTTATGTTAGGTGTTGTCCATTGATCCTTCCTATCCAGGTCCCAAAATTAGGTGCTAGTAGTGTCTGAAAAGCTATAGTTTTTTTTTCACTTGGGCTAGTAGTTGCAAGTGTACAACAAACCAAAATGTTTGCTGCGGTTTAGTCACTACAGTCAATGTTGGATCTGTAGTCTGTCCAGAATTCAGCTGCAGATACGAGTGATAAATTTGTGGTCACTATTGACGCAATATGGAAGCCTATGTTCTATACAAAATGTCAAACAGACCTGAAATTTCTGTATATACCAGTCATGAAGACCAGTGGCGTAGCCAGGTCATTGGTATTGGCCGGGCACCTGCTGTACACTAGCTCTAGGGAGTCTAACAACACTAGTGCTCGCGCGCGCTTCGCGTGAGATCGCGTGACATGAGCAGGACGAACATGGTGCTTTGACCAGGCACGTGCCTGGCCAGGCCCGGCCTTCGCTACGCCACTGATGAAGACAGGACAAGCACCATTTTATTATCATGAGAGCTACATCAAGCATATCCAAACAAGAACATAAATGACATGCATTAAATACGCAACAGTGAAGAAGTTCAGCTAACGTAGCATCACTTGTGTCACAGCAACCCTTCAGCAATTTTCATTTAAACCAGGATATGTATATAGGACCTAGGAATGAGGCTAGCTAGCTAGATGTGTGGTCATGAAGAAACTTATTGTGGTTCTGTTCCTCAAAAAACATTCTATGCACTTTGGTTGGTAACCTGTTGCTTTCTTCTTTTCTTGAGGTACTGTTGCAAATCAGTCAACTGAAAATTCAGGTTAGATTTTTATGCCTCAATTTCAGATTGAAACATTTTGATGCAGAAAATGTGCTAGATTCAAGGAAAATTGTTGGAACTGTTTGCAGTCATGCTCAAGATCATCATCAATCATGGTCCTTTAGGTGCTGTTACTGAAATTCCAGACCACTCACCCCAAAATGCAGGTTTGCCTCACTGCTGGGCTTAGATTCCTTTACCAATTTCATCTGCAGACAATCTACCATATTATACTAAACACTTGTAGTTGCAGTTGCTGGTGCTGTTCTTGGATCTGCAGCTACTGTGCTACTACTGGCAATGATCGTAGTTCTGATAATCATTGCAATAGTCAAATCTATAAAGAAAAAAGGTAATTTTTAAAAATGGTTTGTTGCTAAATAGTTGCAGTTACTGCTATGGGTGTGGCATGTGCAGCTGCTGTGCTCCTACTTGCAATAGTTGTGGTTTTGATAATCTGCATTGCAGTAGTCAAATCTAAGAAGAAAATGAAAGGTATTGTTCTTAATATATGGTTTGTAGCTAAATGCTAGTAACTGGACAATTACATACTCTGCAGTGAACAGTGAAAACCCAAATTGCTCAAACATGAAAGAACAGGAGGCAATTGAGATGCCTGAGAAAGAGTGATGCATATGACAGGCCACCACAACTACCATTGGTGTTGGCAGATCAGGGATACTAATTGACTTTTAGTTACCAACCTAAGTATTGTAGGTATGTTTTCCTGTATTGAGTAATTTGTACATGCAAAATTTTACTGCGCTATTGTGTCTGGAGAAGATGATTTTTTTCATTTTGAGAACCCCCGCTAACTACATGAATATGCTCAACAAGCTAGGTTGCCTCTCTCAGACATCTTTGTTTCTATTTCTTACCACATTCTTGGTTGAGCACTTATAATCTGCTGCCTATCTGCAATTTTAATGGTTATTGATACATGTATTGACTGATTGAAGTACCAGCAACTGGCAACACTTTGTCATAGATATGCTACACTACATCATTGCAGGCATTGGACCTGTAGCATTGGGGTCCACTACTAGAGAGCAATTGTGATTTGAAACAACTACACATCCAGGTCATACTTAATCTCATCCTCACACAAAATTGTATGCAAAAAATTTGGTCGGCGGTCATACTTAGCTTGGATCACTGTTGCATTCTGGTAGTAAACTATCTAAATATGAACCACATATAGCCTCATACTCTCAAGGAACCTGGGGATGAGGTTATGAGGCTACATTGTACAGTTGTAGCAACTATACAGTGTAGTTTAATTGAATTTGACCAATAGCAGCAAAACAAGAACTCATTCTTTTGAAAGGAGGCATAGTTTAGGGAGTCACAAAGGAGTTAGCGGTGTGTATAGTGGTTGGCAACACACGTGGGTATAATTATGCATACATAATTGTGTCACGAGAAAGGTTAACTACCACCACAGAAACAACTAGCAAGGTGACAATATTGTCAGTTGTGTTGTTTGGTCACTAAGCTCCTCTGCTGCTGGTGCCGATCACCTGTCCATCCAGGAAGCTCTGCAGAAGAGAAATACAGGTGTGGCTTAAATTTGTGGGGCATGCTGAGTATCATATCACGTATGAAATCATAAATGTACAGTTTGCCAGTGTATGGTTATGGCTCATTCTTACGTAGGGTCTTTTTGGCATACTGTACAGAAAGCATTGACCATGTGACAAAAGCTAGGGAAATGAGGATAAATAAAGCACACTTTGAAGTCCGGGAGTCATGCCTTAGGCTAGTCACCTAAAATCGGGGACTCAGGAGTCCCCCAAATTAGTATTATACACAGTGTACATGTACGCTAGTGTGCATTATTACTATGGTCTGTTTCACTCCATATAACTAAGATGACCCCTGTGTGACACCATGGTCTGCAAGCATCTATGATACGGGGTCAAATCTTGAGCAAATTTTGACCAGTATTTTACTTTCTCTCACAGAATTTGTAAGATGTGCATGAGGACAGAAGTAATAAACCAACCCTCGTTCCAATTGTATTTCACTATAATTATCTTACCACAGCAACATTATGTTCACAGGGCATGATAGACGCCACATGCACTCAATACCGAGGCACCCACAACTGTGATAAATAAATGTGAGAAGAAAGAAGTTAACAAGATATTCACATACTATTTTGAATATAGAATCTGATGCCTCATGTGTACATACATACACTGAAACATCTACTGCATAGACTGGATAATAATCATTGTTCTATACAGTTACCTAGTGATGATATGGTGCTAATGATCATAGTGCCAGATTGGACATTGTAGGAGTCTCCCTTTTTGCTGGTACATCTGTAGGCACTGCATATAACATATAAAGGAAAAAAATGTCATAATGAAAGTGCTCCATGTACAGTGGGCATACTTCCTATACAAAACAAATGCTCATACCTGAGTATTAATTTATCTACCATAGCAACTGGTCCATGAGACAACTTGATAGCTACATCATTATAAAAGTAAATCACAGCACACGTACCTGGGGGAGTTGGCAGAGGTGATGTACTGGGTGCAGTGGTAGGAGATGTTTGCATTGTTGGCATCACAGTAGGTGTAGATGTAGATTCTATTTCGGGCAGTATCCGCATTTCGCATCTTTCACTGTGATCTTTGCATGTATGTATGTATCAATGTGATGCCAACAATCTTCAACCTTCTCATAAATTCAAAGTGCCCCCTTCCCCTTTTCCCTCCATGATACACTTAGTCAGTACAACATCATGTAACATTAATGTGGTTGCACCTACTGTAAGCACTCTAAATTTGCATCATCATAAAAGTAATGTAAGTTGACACAAGATTAGAAAATATATCCCTGAAAAACGTATCTTGTGACACAAGGTTAGAAATTGACAGGTTTCGACACACTACTATGAAGAAGCCCATGCAGAGTCAAGTCACAATGCAGGGCACCTTGAACCTGCCCTGAGACAGAGACAAATCAGAAAGGTATGCACCACCAGTTTCTTTGTTTCTTTTGCAAATTTCTGGTTTAGTCTCATTCCCAAACAGCTGGTTGAGAATGAGCTGACCTCTGACTACAATCAGGTAGGGGGAGGAAGAGAGAACGAAAACAAATATTCTGTTCAATCCTAATAAAAACTGTATGGATGCCAGCCAGGCATTGGCATGGCTTGCTGTGCCCCATTTCAGTGGCCACCTAATGCTAGCATAAGGTTCATCTTCAGGCTTGCCCATATTAGCCGAGCATAAAATTGAGCATAATCAGCGCTAGTAAACATTGAGCAAAATTCGAGCATAAGCACACTAGAGCCTTGGCACAACAACTTATCATTATTCACGAGTTGTTAACGTTATTCACTAACCATTATCAAGTTATCATTATTCATGAGTAGCTAATTTGCAGTCTAAGCATGTTCTGAGACTGAGTCTTCTCTCATTTTATGGTCTTCAACAATTAAGATCATTCGATTTAAGACTACAATAAACAACCATTGATAAAAACAACAATCGTATTTGTATGGCTGCATGATCATGAACTTTTGAGTGGGCATAATTTCTATGATGGGAAAGCATAGTACAATCATTCTGTGAGCACTGAAGCATAGCATAAAAATAAATTTAAAAAAACTGGAGCATAATATGCCCAAGCCTATTCATCTTAGTTGAATCTTAAGTGATTACGTACCACTTCCTGTTAGAGAGTATAGTTATGATAGGAATGTGTATTGTTTACATACCTTCATATGCATAGCTGTCTTCAGTATCAAATTCATTGGAAGAGTAACTAACTGATGTGTTATTCTCTAAAGTAGATTCTCTTTTTTTCAGCAGTTTGCACATCTCCCAGTTGTACTTAATAGCCAAAATGTAACTGTTAATAGGAATTTGGTCTAATAATAGAAGTATAGGGAAGAACCTATTGTTTATTGTGCAATCTAATGCAATGGTATAAGGTCATGTACATATCATACAATGTAATGCAATAGTATGTATAGTAGGTTCTCATCAGCACCCGCTTGATCATCACATTTGCCAGGTAATCTGTCATTACTGTCTTCCAAGACAATGAAATGCCCACTTTGTGTGTACAGTGGAATCCCTCAGCAGACACCATTGAGAACCAACATTTTGTCCCTTATAGCGAGGTGTCCCTAACTCGGGCTTCTGGTACATTTCCGGTAGATGTGGTATGTGTAACGGGCTGTTGAGCACAATGTGGCTACGTTTTCTGAGCGTTCCCTTACTGTACACTGGCGGGAAAGGCTAGTAGTACTATGAGTAACAGTGCTAATCTAATGTAGCCTCATTCCCAGGCTCTAGCCTGGGAACAAGGCTAAATCTGATGTCAAGTTGTTAACTGATACATAATCACTGATGGTGGACAATCTTGCTGAAAAGATCGACGAGTATTTTCAACCAATCGGGAAGCTATTACACTTTTGCATTGTTGCTCAGCCAATCAGAGAGCCATTACACTTTTGCATTGTTGCTCAGCCAATCAGAGAGCCATTACACTTTTGCATTGTTGCTCAGCCAATCAGAGAGCCATTACACTTTTGCATTGTTGCTCAGCCAATCAGAGAGCCATTACACTTTTGCATTGTTGCTCAGCCAATCAGAGAGCCATTACACTTTGCATTGTTGCTCAGCCAATCAGAGAGCCATTACACTTTTGCATTGTTGCTCAGCCAATCAGAGAGCCATTACACTTTGCATTGTTGCTCAGCCAATCAGAGAGCCATTACACTTTTGCATTGTTGCTCAGCCAATCAGAGAGCCATTACACTTTGCATTGTTGCTCAGCCAATCAGAGAGCTATTACACTTTTTTGCACTGTTTACGTGTGCAAGAAAAATACTATTTGGCATTTATTGCACTGTTGTTAATGGAGTTTAACTAGGACCCGTGTTATGCATAACTTTGTCAGTGTGGGTGTGGTTCATTTATTTTCTGGGTAACCAAAACAACAACACTTAGCATTCATTGCATTCCTGCATTTGATTGATATGGGCATATACCACATATATGTAGGCTAATTATCTGTTCAGTTTGTGGCTCTCTGAAGGGACTCCCTCTGGGAAATCCTAGAAGAATCATTGACACATTACAATACTCAGTTCGTGAATATTTAAGTAAATGCATGGACACTTGCTAGGCACTATAGATCAGTTATAAGTTTGCATTTGTACCACATGATAGCTACTATTGATAGCTACAATTTACCAGCTGCAAGAACAAGGAATTTGGCTTGGTCACTGCAAAACCTGCACTGAGATATTCTATTTTGGAAGCAACAACTAAAATTGCTGCCATTATAATGGCTGTTAGCAGGAACACGTAGACTTGAGTGTGTGACATCTGCATCATACTCTGAATAATAAGTTGTGTCCTCAAAGTCATCCTGTAAATTGCCGTCAGGTCGAATGCCAATGGTATGTCTGCACCAAAAAACTCCAACATCTCCCCATACTTTGCATTGAAAGGTGGTATTGGTTCCGTATGGTTGACAGTGGGGCTCAGGATTTAGAAGGAACCTTCTCCGATGAGAAACAATGATGGCCTCCCAAAGCGTTGGTTGTAGCTGTGTTATCAGTAGTCTACGTATGACAGAATCCAGGGAAGGTGTGTTTCCAATCATCCTTTTACTAGATAAGTGTGTCTTGGACTTAGCTAGCAGTAACCATTATGATTCTCTAGTTGATATTCAGGGGCTCGGATTTCTGCATTCCAGTTCCTCCCACATATATAGGGTCTTTATGCATTTGAGAAACAAATTACGTCGTTTACGAGATATTAAAAACCCAGAGGTATGCAGGCCTGCCATGCCAACTCAGTTCACACAATTGCATGATTGAACAACCTTGAGACTGGGTTGTGACACTAAAAATTGTTTCTGAGATGAGCCACACCCAGAAATTCCGCTGTCTTAAGACCTAGATGGTTACCGCTTACCCAGGTAAGCAGCAGTGGACAGATTGGCGGCATCCTTTCCCCGAATCATTTTGCCAGCAAGAATCCGTAGCCTACAACAATGCTGGCACTGGACCAGGCAGCCTTTCAGAGCAGCATCCAACTTTAGTGTACTATAGCTAGTGCAAGTACAGCTCCTCTCTGTGAACCCTCCAAGACAAACAGATACATGCTATACCCAACAGACAGAAGTTCAGTGGCCGGAAGGTTGTGGCTTGTGGGATGTGCACGGAGCATACTCTCCACATGCATGTGCAGTCCAGATATTATATGAGTGAGACTGACACACTTGACAAACATATTAACAGAGACATTCAGTTTGTGTACACATTTTGGAACGTAGTTGTCTTTTGATGTGTATATTGTATCATTGTATGTGATGGTTGTATTGTGTGCAACTCAGTTTATTGGTATAAAATAAATAGGAAAAGGTAACATCTAGCCATATTGGGTGAAACAGTTTCTGTCTATTGCTGCGTTGTCTATTGTGTGCAACTCAGTTCATTGGTATAAAATAAATAGGAAAAGGTAACATCTAGCCATATTGGGTGAAACAGTTTCTGTCTATTGCTGCGTTGGTGATGTAACATGTCAACCTGGGAGGATAAAAGATGAAATAAGATCAATGTCCCAGTATAAGCTGGTGGCTGGTGATATACACACAGAATGCTGGTGTAAATTAAGATTATCATTTGAACCCAAGGACAAAACATAGTAAAACAAATAGGTGCCTGCAGGCTTACCAATTTGCCACATACCCAAAGTTTCTTTCTGTGCATGAAGCATGATCACTTGGAGGTCTGGCATGACAGACTGCTTTCTAAAAGCATTCACTGGATTTAGGAGCTCCTAACTGTCTTAACGTATGCACACATGCAGTGTCTGTACTAGTTATATTATACAGGTTCGTAGTTGTGTGTGTATATGCAGAAGACAGCATTATATCTCACATAGAATGAGTAGACTGTCAGATGATTACAGGTGTTGAAAGCCACATAGTAAGGAGGTGCTCAGAACTAAGCCTATATGAGGAGAGAAAATTGCTGTCATCAATCCTACTCACAGTGTTCAGTACACTGCATGGAATTGTTATCATAACTTGTCTACTGGGTTGAACTGACCTAGCAGTGACATGGTCGAACTAGCAATAGTGCCAGAATGCACAGCAATGGAGTCATTCCGTGCATTTGTTGGTGGACTTGTAGATGCTGCATAATATAGAGATAGACATACTCCTGATTGAAACACCTGTACAAGCACGTTACCAATTCAAATACTCTCATCACATATAGTGGTTGTTTTCTATAACACGCACAGGGGCGGAGATATAGGGGGGGGGGGGGGGGGGGGGGGCAGGGGGGGCTTAGGCCCTCCCACTTTTCAGATTGCCCCCCACCCCCCCCCCCCCCCCCCCCCCCCCCCCACCTTCCCCACTTCTTGGTAGCTGTCTCCGCCTCTGATGCAAACTTATGATTCAACATTAACTTACGATGTGTGATTATTTCCGGGGGAGTTGACTTTGTTGGGACATTAGTACTGGGTGGGATGGTAGTAGGTGTAGATCCTGTTGACATTTGACATCTTCCACTGGAACCTGTACGTATGAGTGTAATAATGTATATTGCCATTAAAATAATGCAGTATAAGGGTTCTTATGTAAATAACAGGTTGTGAATGCATCTTTCTTAATATCATATTTACTTTAGGGAAATCTGAATTACTTGTTGGAAAGCACTCCATTCAGCACTGTTGTACACTTTTGCTGTATGATTTTTTTTATTTACCATTCCTAAATTTATGATACAGAAGCCACATAACTTCTTGTGTGTGTGTGGCTCATTTATTTTCTGGGTATAACCAAAACAACAACACTTAGCATTCATTGCATTCCTGCATTTGTGGGCATGCACAGCCACAGATATGTAAGCTACATGTTGTAGTTAATTATGTATTGTTAATGGCTCTGAAGGGAAATCCTACAATGACAAACAAGTAAGCTGCTTGTAGATAATTATGCATACCAGACATTCATCTAAAGATACAAGAAAAATCATTGACACCTTAACCATGCCATGCACTAGTACTGGAACAATGCTAAAAGCTAGTAAAAGGTAGTCAGTGTGCATGTGAATAAGTATGCATAGACATTTACTATACTTATGTAGGCACTATCAGTTATAAATTTGCATTTGTACCACACCATAGCTACTATTTACCTGCTGCAAGAACCAAGAATTTGGCTTGGTCACTGCAAACCCTGCGCCAAGGTCTTCTATTATCCCGGAAGCAACAACTGAAATTGCTGCCATTATAGTGGCTATTAGCAGGAACACATAGCGTAGAGTGTGTGACACCTGCATTATACTCTGAATTATAAGTGGTGTCCTCAAACTCATGCCGAATGTTGCAGTAAGGTGGAGGAATGTCAGTAGTATGTCTGCACCAAAAAACTCCAACATCTCCCCGTACTTTGCATTGAAAGGTGGCATTGGTTCCGTATGGTTGACAGTGGGGCTCGGGATTTAGAAGGAACCTTCTGCGAGCCCCTGAGTATCAACAAGAGAATCATAATGGTTACATACTGCTAGTAAGTCCAAGACACACTTATCTAGTAAAAGGATGATTGGAAACTTACCTTCCCTGGTTTCTGCCATACATAGACTACTGATAAACACAGCTACAACCAACACTCCGGAGGCCTTCATTGTTTCGCTTCTTGTTCGTCTGATTTCTGCATTCCAGCTCCTCCCACATATATAGGGTTTCGCGTATCGTTCGACAAATAAATTACGTCACCGTACGTACCGATGCTGCTAAAATTAGTAGGCCTATGGCCCCGCCTCAAACCCCACTCATTCATGCACTGCCGAGATAACCAGGCCTGCCAACTTTTACGCAATTCAACAACCTTGAGACTGAGTTGTGCCTACTGGTTACACGCCAGGTTACACGCTGCAATCTGCATCAGCTAGGTGGGTGCGGCTCCAATGAAAATCGCTTCTGAGATCAAGCCACACCCTTCACAGAAATTCCGAACGCTAGTCAGTTGTCGCCCACTTTGCATGCAAAACTTGGGTATATGCAGCTTAGTTACATGAAACAGGTTCTAGAATGAGTACCTTCATCAAGTCACTGCTGTTCTTGACAGTCTTTGCGTCGCCAGCCCTAAGTGCACGTACGTTATAGTTAATTGCAGTCATATACTTCATAGTTGCACTTTGACCAATTCTGTGTGCTGATTGCTACTGAAATCCATGTAGGTTTCATTAAAATTCCCTCTGCTATAAATGCATCTCTGGGCTCAACATCTCACTTCAAGTGCAGTGTCCAGGGAGGATTACCAAGATGGCATATTCAGTTTGTTGATGATATGAACATTTCCCTTGCTCA
The DNA here is from genome assembly GCA_949130485.1 of Agelas oroides. NCBI lineage: Eukaryota > Metazoa > Porifera > Demospongiae > Agelasida > Agelasidae > Agelas > Agelas oroides. The sequence goes on along the minus strand of OX422183.1, from coordinate 11,318,881 downwards.
ACGTGAGATATCACACACTACTTTTGGAATGGGAGGTATCAGGTCATCCACACTTTCAATTCTAGCCTCTGTTGTGAACAACAATTCAGCTGTGCAGTGCAGTATTGACACCGGTATCACAGAGATATTCAGCCCCACAGTGGGGTTGAAAGTGCAGGGTATGTCACAGTACATTACACTGCCCTATATTGTATATACACCCATGCTAGTAGTTTGCATGTGCCTTTTTTACTGAGTTTCCTTTTATACTTGAACTAAACTACAAGAGCAAAATACTGTATTATGAGGGCTTCCGGTTACTGATGGTTGAAACCAGGGATTCTGGCTTGAGCTGCCAGTGCTCTGGCCAATGAGTTATAACCATCAGCACACACAATTCTCAGTACATGTACTTTACCATCGGTACTGACAGACAGATATTTTCTGGGGGTTATTAGCTTTTGACATAGAAGAACATACTGTATGAGTTTCAGGAACTGTTGTCACTGTGCATGAAGAAACTAGGGTTCCATACATTCCATATATATGCATTAATCTGTGAGTTGAAAACTGATGCAGTGGAGAATGCTAAATTTTAATAACTCTGAACAAATTCAACAAACAAGATTTGTATTTTTTTAGGTACACTAGCTGCACCTGCAAACCTGAAAGCTGTCTACATAAACACCACCACAATCCATCTCAGATGGGATGCTCCCTTTAGCTTGCAGAATATCACTGGTACCAACAAGCCAGACATTTTGGGCTACCATCTTCACATCATCAACCAGAACACAGGCAATGTCACTAGAGTGAATATGACAACCACGGAATACTTTCTACTAGTAGATGGGGATTGCATCACTTACGAAGCTCGAGTACGTGCAATAAACGCTGTCGGGGAAGGAAACCTAAGTGAATCCGTTACTATGACATCCCTGGGAGGTAAGGGACACTCTGTAAAGCTATGTCACTTGATATTAACATTTCCAAATACAGAAAATGTTTTCAAAATTTGGAGTTGTCTTTCCATATAGTGCACAGTACTTCAAGTACATATGTCATATACACTGTTATTTTGCAACTGTTTCTTAGATGCTGCATGTGCATGTATATCAAAACTTGGTTTCAATCTTTCAGATGCTATATTTGGTGGTCCATTCAGTGTGAGAGTAACAGCTGGAGAGTTTGCAGTTTTCACTTGTACAGTTCCATGCACAGATGCTATCACATGGTTTGCAACAAAACATTCCCATGTAGCCAGACAGTCAGTTTCTGCACTGACAAACCACACAAAGGTTGTTTCACAATGCACCAATGATGAAGTCTACACTGAAGCTCTTATCATCATTGCTACAGTAGACATCAACACAACTCTACTGCAGTGTGCAGTCATGAACTTCGATGTGTGCAGAAATGCAGCTGAATGCAAGCTAAGGTCTAGAATATGCTTTAGCAGATTTGCAGCAATCACAGGTAAGGTAGATAGTTTGTTATTCACTACATATCTTGATATCATCACTGTCAATTGTTATGTTAAGCATGAACAGGAGACAGCTGTCTGCATAGCCTCATTCTCAAGCCTTCCCCGGTTCCAGTTTTGGATCGCTTGCAGTATGTTTTTGCATACTGCAAGCTATCAAAAACTGGAGCCCGGGAAGGCCTGGGAATGAGGCTACTGTCTGCCGGTGTCATACAATCCTTGTTGGAGCTACTGGTCAGTGTAGTTCTCAAAATGAAGCCCAACTTGGGTAAAACAGTTGATTTCAGTTGCACTCAGACGGGCATACATCTGTTTATACAGTGGACCTATTCAAACCTTCACCTGTGGGCTATCCTTCCACTGTGCTACTTTTACCTTCAATTCACCCGGACACAACAGCAAAACAAGGTAATCAATCACCTTGCTTCATCAAAACGTAGCATTCCACTATGCATCTGTTATGATAACATATCATGTTGTGGTTTTTTTTTATTTTATGCATCCTATACAGATGACTCTACACCTTGGACCAACATCATCACCATATTAGGTTATAGTTAGCTACATGTATATAACCTGTTACTTAGGCAACATCTAAGAATGTTGCTCATATCTCTCTTCTACAGTGATGTTGCCTAGGTAACAGGTTATATAATAGTTATATCCCTCCCTGGGGTGTGGTCTTGCACATTGGTGTCAGGCTACGCCCGACACCAATGTGTAAAACAACCAGGGAGGGATATAACTATTACATACGAGCCTTGTTCCCAGGCCACTCCCAGATTTTATCTCACAGCTGTAGAGATAAAATCTGGGAGTGGCCTGGGAACGAGGCTAGATGTATACTGCTTGAGTTGGGATAATACTCTTCTAGTTTGTATGTTTGAGGAGAAATAATAAGTTTTGGCTTTCACTTTTATGCATCCAGGAGTTTGCCTTGGTGTCCTCACTATAGGAATTCTGGCTATTGTTTTGGCAATCCTACTGCTAAGGCATCGCTCAAATAAAGGTACAGTTGCAGATTTTAAAGATCCTCCTAAACAAGGATGATCAGCATGACATAGCTTTTTAGATCTTGCTCATGATAGCTACATACTCAAAATTCTTTGCCTTAACTTTCACTAGTCTTGTTTTAACTAACCAACAATTTTAATATTTTAGTATAGCTTAACATTTTTAGTAATTAAACGAAAGCTAAAACTAAAATACTATCATTTAGTAACTGTACGAAAACTAAAATGGTGAAAGATTACTCCACCTAAAATTAATATTTATACCTCTAAATAACTAAAACTAAGAAGAAATTGATCTCGTTTTGTTCCCAAATGCGAAAATGTGTTTGCACACATAGAAGAAGTGAAGGGCTGAGGGGTAAAGTGGACTAACCCACAAATATTCAATTTACTTGGATATACTCTTAAAATGTGTTTCAGGAGCTGCAGAAAATTTAAGAATTTAAAATCTCATGTTCATAGGGTATGCATGTATTTTATTGCATATTTGTGCATTTTATGAAATTCCAGTACTCGATTTTGGGTTAGTCCACTTTACTTCTCCGCCTTTCAAGTGTATGTTTATTGTAAAATATATGCGAAAAAACAAACAAACTACATTTGTGTTGGATGCAAGATACAGTTGTGTTTATTACTAAAGCTGGCACAAATAATATTGACTAAAACTAACTCTAAAGTATACCGTAACTAAAACTAGATTCTTAGATCCCAAAAAACTATAACTCAACACTAAAACTAAAACTAAAACTAAAACCAGCAACTAAAGCAACACTAACTTTAACTCATCACTGTCACAACAAACTGATGCTGCTATTCAGGGTAGTAATCATAGTTTAACAAGCACTTGTGTGTTCTATCCTCTAAAGTATTATACTGTGTACACCAGTAGCTCATTTTACCCAATCTTGTTTTCACAGCTCATTTGGAGATAGACAACACCTGTACAACAAAGCCTGAAAATGCCATCTATGAGGAGATTCAGTCACAACGTCCACCTCCTCAGCAAGTAGAAATGCAAGCATGTCCAGCTTATCATCATGTGAACACTCCCTATGACTCGACTACTTAGTAGAAAATGATCATGTAAAGTGCATGTCTCTGTGACTCCCAAACAAAAAGTAATGAATAAAATTAACAATCACAGCAATAATCGTTCATTTTTCTGTTGTGTAATACAGGACCTATAATGCACTGCAGTAATTCGCTTTTATCCCATGACAAAGAATTCCTTTCACATTGTATACCCACCCTAATAAATTGATTTTTAACCCATGGTATTATACTCCTCTAAACTAGAAAATGTAGAACATTGTGGAGGAGAGCCTGAGCAAGCAGCTATTATGGCTACACATGACTAGACTAACTTTCACACTGAAATCATGAGCTGAATCGCTAGCGTTTATGAGTGCCGTTTATGCACGGGCCTTACCTGAAACGGTCTCAAACCGGCATGTATAATTTGTACGGTCTGTGAGCAGCCTGCCGTTGATGGTCGGTCCGTAGCTGCCATGACAAAGGAGAAGTAAGGTGTCGTACCTGCTTCAACTTGAGGCGCCAGTCTCCACTACGGTTGCCGACACTGCACTCTGGCAGTATTGCCCTTCACCTATTGAGGCTACCTATACTAAGTGCACAAGGACATTCAATTTTCGGGAAATATTTATGCACATTTACGGTATATGGCCTCACGCAAACATACACACACATCTTGCAATGCAGTCACGCTAGTGTGGGGCTCGCTCAGGCTCGCCCCAATTAGACACTGAATGTTCCTACCTTCTCCCTCTGTTTTCAGTCCCAGTTGCACAAGGTGGCTGAGGTGTGAAGGGGAAATACTCTCTGGCAGAGAAGAGGCAGCTGTCTCGGAGCCATCACAGTGTAGCTGGCTGTGTAACTTGTAACTGTGTGTGGAGACGAAGAAGAGCGTGGTAGTCTTGTGGGGAGAAGGTTGGGGGTGTGTCTGGGTGTGTTCTCTTGATTTGGTAGTAACTAGTGAGATCTACCTAGGATGTCAGCTGTGTATGTCTGACAACCCAGCTTTGAGGAATGACAGTGGGAGAATTGAAGCCAGGTAAAACTTGTCATAGCTCCGCTGGTTGAAGAGGGAAGTGTGTGTGTCTGTGGGGGGAGGGAGCTTCCGATGTGGGAGATGCTGAAAGTAATCTGCGCTGGGATTCGTTTTGAGTCCGAGACCAAGACTAGTAAGAAGGTTGGGACTGGGGTCAGCTATGCCTAGCATATGGCTCATGTTATCTGTTTTGATGCTTCTAGTGAGACTGCCTAGAACATTAGCTGCACACACGTCTTACAACAGAAAGGAGGGTCTGGTAATCGGGCTAGGGTGGAACTGTACACTGTGAAATTTAGGCAATTTTACTCTTGTTCCCAGACTCTCAGCAAGACGATACTGAGAGTCTGGGGATAATACTAGAGAAACTGATGAACCATCTGTCACCAGTAGAACCTTCTGCTGAACCACACACTCACAGAAGTCTTCTAATCTTTCAGCTTAGTGTTCACAGCTTTCTACAGGGAAGCAAAACACAGCTTCTAACAAAGGAGAGCTCTCAGGAGTTAGCATATCCAATAAACACCAATGCAGAGTGTTAATAAAAGCCAATCAGAGTGTGAGTGTGCAATCAACCCCAGCCCCTTCACCAGACCATTCCTATTGAGGGTCTGGTTCTGAGTACATGGATGTCAGGTTGACATCTGGAGGTATCACATGTTTCCCTAGGCCCTAATTAGTCTCACAAGCCTGACCCACTTCTGCAAGAGAAGGGAAGAGTCTGGTGAACTGCGTATACAAGCCGTGTGCCACCACACTGTACGGTGTGGTACAATCACGTTGCAGTATTTTGTCACATGACGCATTACATCACTGTTTCAGTAGCAATAGCAGTCTTGAAAACGGCAAAAAATAGCTAGTAAAAACACTTTGACTATACTTCTCAGGCAGCGTGCTTACTCCGCAACAGGTTATTCAAGAGTGCATTATTTGAAAATTATCTGATTACTTCATCCAGCTAATTGCATTCTGGTGGAACACAGCTTGTATACACAGTTCACCAGACCCTTCCCTGGAAGTGGGCCAGGCTTGCGAGACTAGGCCTAATCGTGTTCCCAGGCCAGCTTGGCTTTCCAAGAGCTAGGTGGGCAAGCCGTTAACGACACCCAGGATTTCCGTTAACGACACCCAGGATTTCCATTAACAACAGTACGTTAGCATCCGTATGCTATACGGTATTTATACTAGCCCTAACCCAAACCCTAACCCTACCCCAACCTGTATAAATTACTGTATAGCATACGGATGCTAACGTACTGTTGTTAATGGCAATCCTGGGTGGGGCCTGGGACCAAAGGCTAACAAAGCCCCAACGGTTGTCTTTTGATCCACATACACACAAGGCTAGTAGCTGAACACCAAACAAGTTCTCTTGCAGTAGTTTTGTCACTTGCAACTGCTGCAAGCAACAAAGGCTGAGTTAGTAAAGGTATGAGTCATTCCAGACATAAGTTTGCTGTAGTTTATTACACTATTACCAGACAGTGAGCCCGTAGAGAACTTCTCCTCCACGGCATGGGTAGACCTGTCCATGACATTCATCCAAACCTGCTCAAGCTAGCAAGACGCAGAACACATAACACATGGTTCTGCAGGTCGTGTTCCCATATCGCGTCCCACTCCAGAATAGGACCTGGAATGGTTGGTGGGGAGGTGAGGGAGGAAGAGAGGGCTGTCTGCTAGCCGCAGTTCAGGGAGGAGGTGCTGAGGAAGGAGAAGGAACTTGTTTTCAATGTCACCAGGTCCACTCAAGTGAAGGAAGTAGTCAAGTTCCCAATTGTGGCTTACCCTTAGCCTCGTTCCTTTGTTTCTCCCCTCATTGTCTCAGGTTGCAGCAGGTGCTGAGTTGTCATGCCAGGGAAAGTAATGGGAGGCAGAGGTGGAGAAGACCACGGTGTTCCCCTTGAATAACTACTGGCACGATTGTAACGATTTCCCTCAAGTAATTCCTTCTGTACGAAGATTTAGTGGGCCACATTGCAATGTTGATATGGTAGCTAGTATCCAATTGAGGAGAGTGAACACTGCCAGTAGCCAGGTATCAAACCTAGTATCTCAAGCTCCAGTGCTCTAAACTACTGCCTGCATTGACTTATGACCACTGCATGTATGTGAATTTTTTTTGGACAGCTAGTGGTTTGTTGAGAGATCTCGACTGCATGAGATGGAGTGGTACAGAGTATACAGCTAGCCATTCTAGTCTGTACACAAGCTGGTAGTTGTTAGCAGGTCATGATCAACATACGTCATATGTTGGAGAAACAACATACTCACCACTAGACATATAGTACATTGATGAACTACGATGGTGTCTCAACCTTTTAATTATACTAACAAAGCTGCCAAAAATTTTAGTATGCACATGCACCAATGTCTATAGGTTCATTTGATGGTTTCATACAAGAGCAAAGCTAAAGCATGCAGCATAATCATGTCATGCAGTATTGTATATAGCTGTAGGTTGAAGCTGTATAAGTTCATAGCATGCAGTCTCATTCAGGTTATACCTTTGCTTGTAACTTCTACTTGCAGGCCTTCCCACCATCTAGTTTTTGATCACTATACTGAAATCAATCAAAAATTGGAAGGTAAGAAGGCTTGCTATAAGTAAACACATGAAGATGATTTTAATTATTTGAGGATGGCAATAAAAGCCGAAAGTTACTACACAAATGAAATAGTCAATAAAGTTAACAACAATAATAGCAACAAAAGATGCTAGCCAAGAAACTCTGCACATTCTACAAACCCAACGCGTCTTTAACTTGTTCAGCAAGGGCAGTTTGTTCACAGTCAATCAACAGTTCGATGAGATTACCCCAGGTGGCATCTGGACCCTTCAACCATAGCTTGAACACCTCTTGACAGCAAATAGTCTGGCCCTTCATCTGGTGCTCGGCTTCAATAAGATCTACTGTTCAGCCTTCATCATCAAAGTCCATGAGAAGCCCAAGCTGCCTCCACTGTGGAGTGAGGGACTTGATAATCTCCACCTTCTTTCCTTTAGTCTTCAGTCTCATCAGCTGTGCTATGCTGGGCTTTGTGTCTGCAGAGAATTCAAACACAAGAAATATATTATCCATGCAGCAACGATAACAAAAGTGCCCACTTTACATCTGTACATGTGTGACACTGTAGTACACCACTGTAACACAGAGGTACACCGCTGTGTCACAATTACATCATGGCACATACCGGTAGGGATGCTTTCAGGACTGCAGATCTTGTGTCTCATGCGAGGTGGTCGTCTTGCTGCATCAAAAGGTGTCTCTGAAGAAATAATAATGAATGTACAATTAGATGTCACATGTACTGATGCAGTGCAGTTGTTTACAGTACAAGTAACATGTACAAACTAGAGCACCAGAGACATGTTAGTAGTATTAACACTGTCATGCATACTTGCAGTAAAGTCTCCACTGGGACTGAAAGTTGTGGGAAGTGGCTGGCTTGCTGCTGCATAGGTCAATATGTCTGGAAAACATGGAAGCATTCATTCATGTACACGCAGAATGATGCAGGACAGTGTTACAGTACATTACCATTTATGACTAATGAAGTGAGCACAAATACACAGTTGAATGTACATTAAAGCACCACAAGTGACATCAACTTTCATACCAGATGTGGTAACAACTCCACTAGCACTGCATGTTATGGAGGATGATGGCTGTATTGCTGCACCACAGTGTGGTGTATCTGGGGAGAAAAAAAGGAACAAAAATGGAACCAAAAGATGAATGGTTACAATGTCATGAGAAACACACAATGTGTGACAAACACTTGTGCTGTGAACTGCTCACCTGGAGTGTCACTGGAATGGAACCAGACCAGTTGCTTCTCTGTCAGGCTGTTGAAGACCTCAGCAGGTTTCAAGGTGCAGGTCATTAGTGTGCGAGTACTATCAACTACTGTAACAGAAGCATGAGGAGTGGGAGTTGCCGTGCTATGCTCAAGACAAAAGAAGGCATATTTAGGGACCGAATTGTTATAATGCAACGCACTAGATGCCTTGCGTAATCCTGCTAGTATTGTCTCACGAATCTGTGGACATACTTTTGAACAAAGAGCTCTAGGTGTCTTTTCAATGCTGACCTGAAAGTAAGTCGAGAAGGAATCACTGAGGATAATTTTTCCAGGAAGATCCCCTGGGACTTTAAAATAGATAGTATTTCGATCAACTTTTACAGGAGATCGGCTTCTAGCATAAGAAGAAGCTCCCACTTTGCTTGGGATAGAAGATATGCCACGAGAGCACAGAAGACCCCAAGCAGTGGACTGTGGGGAAAGTAGAACAGCAGAGAAGGGACACTGCTGCTAGGAGCAAGAACAGTGGGCTCATCTGTCACTTGCAAAAGACAAGGCATAAGAAATTCATCCTCAGTGATCGGAGACACTATAAGGAGCTTCTCGAAAAGCTCCAGCAGCTCAACTGGACTAAAAAGACCTTGGACATAATGCCTCCCAAACTCTTTCTTGCTAAGCAATTCCAAGGTTATGATTCCCTGATCACGAAATTTTCTGAGCTTACCTTCAGCTGCTATGTGTCGACATGCAGCTGTTTGCAACCTGTAGCTATACTCTACTAGTTCGGTGACCTTGTCCAGGAGTAACTGGGGGTCACAGAAGATGACATTAGGAAGCAGATCCTTGTAGTGGAAGAGGATGTTGAGGTTGTCAAGATACTTCAAGGCTTCCTCAAATGACTCATCGGTGAAGTGAAACCTACGAGCTACAGCCAAACCCTCAGCTTTGCTAAGCACACCTCGCCCTAGCTCCAGCATCAGCTTCTGAAGTGCAAGCTCAAGAGCATGCCATCGAAGAGGGATCTGCTTTGGTTTGACACGTGATCTCTCAACTATCACTCTCCTTAGCTCAGCAGCAATTTTCTTTTCCTGTGGCCCAGGGTTTTTAGCATTCACTGCGAAAATGAGCTCCTTCATTCTTTCACCACAATAGATTGCATTATCTTGAACAGCAGATGGGAGCATTTGAGAAATTTTCAAATTTTTCTCCTCTCTTGGTTCTGGGCATTGGTGCTCCAGGTCCATGTGGGTTCCCACGAAGATTGGTGTGGGGCAGAGACCCTCTTGTGTCTGGGATGCCTGAGACTGTATCACCCTCATACACCTCATCAGAATTTGGTGATTGTTAAAACACGATCGACAAGAGCCCACAAGATGACCACTGTTGTCATAAAACTCGATAAGTGGGTGGTCATCAAGACTCTCGTTAAGCTTCATTGTGAACAATGAGGCTGAAGTCTCTCGCATGAACATGGGGAAGACCTCGTGAAACTGGGGCTGCCCCCCAGTGTCGATGAGAGTGATTCGATCACGTTTGAAGGCCTTCTTTGCACGATGTCCATATGGTGACATCTCAATTCGTCGAAGTAGCTCATCCTCAGCAGAGGAAGTGGAAAACTTTTCACGGGGAGTTGAAGCAGCACTCGCATTCTCTGTGGCAGTTTTCAGCTTGGAAGTTCCTACTGGAGGGTGTGCGGGTGCACAGCTTGTAGCTTTCTTGGCGGTGGAAGGATTTCGTGGAAGCATTGTGGAAGTGTCTGCTACGGTCTGTGAAAGCTGATCACGAGTTATTCGGACCCATTTTCCACCTTCCTCTTCGATCTTGTCTACCCTAACAGGCCTGGTAGCACACAGTGTACTATGACGTTTCGCGGGTGGTTCCTCGTCCATCAGCAGTGCGATTGTATGGGTTTTACCTGTTCCAGCGGCACCGAAGATGAGTGCTTTGATGTCCCTTGCCTCCACGTATCCATGTGTCATTGCTTCATCAAACATCTCCTTGGATTTTTCACTCGCTATATGGTGAGAATACTTTATATAATTTATGTTATAGTGAATGATAGAGTTTTGTGTGGAGTGAGTGGACTATTGTGTGATGAGCAGACATGCACACAACATTCAATTTCCTATGAAAAAGAGCATGAGATGATATATTGGTAAACCAGACTAAAACAGTGTGTCTTTTTGGTGGTAAAGGTGGGCTTATGCAGAAACCTTCAATTATGTAGAAACCTTCAATTATGTACTGAAATCCATGTTTAGTTACTGCAGGATATAAGGTTATCTGGATATCAAATTTCAAAACTTTTTTTTCCGGTTGCATTACCTCTGTTATAGGGAGAGAAACTTGTTGTCAAAGGGTTCTAATGAATTACATACAAATATTTGGAGGAGGATGAAATTACAATATCTCGATATGGGTACTAGTTTTGTAAACAGACATTTTGATGATCTGGAGATATGTTTCAACCTAAGCACCATTCTAGCCTCATTCCCAGCCACTGGGTTCAACTTTTCACGATCATTTGACAAACCATCAGGACAGACATACAATGTAGACATACAAACGTGTAACGCTCACCAGTTTGAGACAAAGCTTCATGCACACTATCTTATGGCAAATGTGAGTTAACAAGTATAATATACCATATGTACGCATGCATGTTCATCCCAATGGTTTGTCAAATGATGGTCATGACATTCAACTCAAGGCAAAACACTTTGTTTCTTCCGGGAAGGGGGTGGTGGTCTGAGGTCCCTACTGGTATACACATTGAACAGTCTCAGACAATGTATACCTAATTTCCAGTAGTTACACTGTAGAAGGGAAGCCACATCTTGGTTCACAGAATTCAAGCACCTTGCTCCCATATAAGGTCATTAGAGTACAGATATTCATACAAAACAAACACAGGTCTACTTGGCTATGTAAACAATAATCATCATGCTGCCATACATACATGTACACATTCCACTGAACACATCATTATGGTGGTAACAGGTGATTATGGAACTCGTCTTTGTTAGGAAGAAGGCTAATCACTAGCTCTGAAAACAAATCAAACCAGCTGATTCTCTCTAATGATAATATATGAAGCAACAAGAAACTACACTAGAATCACCAGAAGCATAAATACAACTGGCAAGACATTGTAACACACACAAACATGCACATAAACATAATGTACGCAACCACATACATGTAAGCAATGCATTCATGCACATAGCCTCGTTCCCAGGCCTAGATGCACACACATGCACACCAACACACAAATGTGCAAACCACAAACAGTGGACCACACTTCCACTTTATGAGCTCATTAGCGTACAGACATTCATACACAACACACATGTAAACCCAGTCACAAGCAGGTCTACCTGGTCATGTACTGGTCAATATGTTGCCATACATACACACCGTGTGAGTTCCAACACCATGCACGTTAACCAAACCCCTCATCAGCTATACAGCACTTTTAATCTCAATTTCTGTGTCAAATATGTCACATAATTCACATCCATACCTCTGACATATTTGGTGGTGACCTCATCTGCCAGTTTGTCTAGCTTCATCCTCTGCAGTGCTGTAGCAACCTTCTTCCAAGAGGGAGTGGGGTAGTGTCTCACATACTCATCCACCACACCTGCCATCCCTTGCACACCATACAATCGTATCTCAAGACCAACCATGCGAAGACCAATTTTGCGACCCAACTCCTCCAAGCGATCCTCCACTTCCTTCACCACCTCCATGAGGTTGTCAGTGGTGAGGGTGGGGTCTGTTGGGTGGGGAGACAACATGAGGGAGATATGATGTACATGTCCTAACTATTCAACAAAGACCAACCATGGCTCTCCTGTTTCATAAACAAAGTCAGTTCTGGAAGAGTCAGGTTCATGTCCAGTAATACAAATACAAGCAAACATAATGAACACATGGGGATGCGTACACTGACTAATTGTAAAGGACTGGAAAACAATCATGTGTAACAGAAAGTCTGTGGGTTACACTGACAGTATTGTCTTCAATTGGATGTGAAGTTCAGTGGTGAGTGCTGAAATCACTGTCTTACATGGCATTTAACAGTACATGTATACTACAGGGAGCAGTACTTCCACCAACCTACTACTAGGACTGGGAATCAACTGAGATTCTGTAATTGATTGTCACTAGCTTCAAACCAGTGTTTGATTCTGTACTGATGTTTGCTAGCAGTCCTATGTTTGAGCTGCCAACAATGCTACTTTGGAGGGTTACTATTGATGGTGCCACCCCCCAAAGCATGCCAAATGCTTTGTGGAATAATTACAATGTACCATCATCAATTCACTATTGCCATATCATCTGCAACCAGACTAATCATTCATAATCAATACTCCATTCACTTATAAAAACCCATTCTTACAATCAAACAATGTGTGGCATGCAAGCATACACCTAGGGGACAGTAGCCGTGCACGTAGTGTACAAGAACTACACAAATATGTCTGTCAACAGACTTTTGGTCTTGGAAAGGCTACCTGGAATCAGTTTTGATGGCATACACATAAAAATGCATAAGTAAATCACATTTGGCCATGGACTAAATGTTTAATAGAATTATTTCTGGATACTGAAAGTTGATGTGGGCGGAAACGAAAGGGGGATGAGAATAAGGTGTTCCATCAGTATTAGCTATAAAACAATGGCAGCTGAAACCAGAGTAAATGAAGTGGTAGGGAATACATGTGGTCACACACACCTTGAGGTTGTATGAACACCATCTGATGCGAGGCAGGACTTACACACTGTACAAGAATGTGATGGAGTCACATGACTTACCCGGGAGAGGTTCAGCTAAATGTCGGATGGTGTCTGCAGTAGCTGTTGTCTCATTTGCACCATCTAGTCTCCAAATGAGTGCCCTCCATGATGGTTCCCCATCCCACCCGTTACCCTGTAGCCAGCTCTCAATCACAGCACGAAGACGACCGTCATCAGATTGGTGCTGTCTCTCTATCTCCTTCAGTTGGGGGTGGGTCAACTGACCACCTGATATAATAGTGAGAGGGAAAAGTCTCTTCCCCAGCTCCCTCCAAGCTACTCCCTGCACAGCTGTCAGGATGTTCTCTACTGTGAGGGGTGGAGCTAAAGTGGAGAGGTGAGGGAGAGAAGGGGAGGGGGAGTATGAAACAAATTAATGTTATCTCCCATAGCACATGGATGATGTCATCTCCAGACAGCTGTGGGTATGGCGTAAAATAACAAAGACTCAGGCAATACTGAACCCCAGACCCTAGCAATCTAGGTCATTGCTCCAACAAACTCAGCCTCAGAGCCCAGTTGCAAGGGCAAGCCTTCACAGAAACCATCTGTGATGGTTTCTGTGAAGGCTTTCTCTTTCTGGAGGAAGAGTGGAAGCCTATAGGCCCCTTGCATTCTGATTGTATCTCCCACGCCAACAGTGCATTAGGCCAGACCAAATTGATTGTATGTTTCTCTTTTGGAACAAGCAAAATGAACAAAAAGAGTTTGGCCACATAATTCACAGCATGTATTGCCAACCATGCACTGAACAAGCATGAATGGCCAGTGCGTGGCAAATTGCAGCCTCAAATGGTTCCATTGTACGTTTACAACAGGTCTGCCATGGCTCATTGCAGTGTATGAGGTTTTTAGTCTCATTCCCAGGCCTTCCCACCGTCCAGTTTTTGATGGACGGTGAGAAGGCACTATAAGAGATCAAAAAGTGAGCGGTGGGAAGAAGGCCTAGGAACACGGCTACAAGATTCTGTGAATTTTTCATTTGATTTCTGTCAATGGTGTATTAGATTTCCTTTGTGTGAACACAATGTTTTCTTTGTTTCAGTCTATCACCTGGTCAACTATCAACTTAAAGTCCGAGAAACAAAGTCAATTTGGTATGATCATTATTACTACAAGGCTCAACAAAACATGGGTCCCCGCATATTACGTTTGTGTGCGAGGGGGAACTTACAGCCCGGAGCGGAACAACTGCTGTTCATTGCCACAGAATAACAGTATGTAGTGTACATCCTCACAACTAACCTGTGGTCGCTCTTTCAGTCATTTCGTGGAGGATCGAGGAGGGCCCCGAGGAGATTGCTGCGGTGCTGACACGCGCTGTCACCTGAGGGTGGGCCGTATGTAAACAAAATTAAAAATGTGATTACGTTACGTTCCAGGCAGGAACGTCACGTTGCCCTTTGTAAGAAATGGGAGTCACTAAGTTGACCCAAAGTTGCCGTGGAATTTAGTAAGTTGCTGTTTGTTTACTGTGTCTCATCCGAGTGTATAAATGACAAAGGCAGTGTTGTACATTATTCACACAGGAATGACCTCATAATTGAAAGTCTTCAATCCTTGGCCAACCCACATCTAGTTTTCTGCTTAGGGATGAGAAACAATGAATTGATTTGGAAGAGGCTAACATGCAATTTTTTGTGTACACAATCACCGTTATGGTTTATCAAATGTAAACAACATGACATTACACTAACAATTATATAAAAGTGATGACATAATATTTCTTGTTTACACTGGAGTTTCTATCGACCAAATGCAGTGGCGTAGCTAGGATTTGAAGATTGGTTGGGCCCACCAGGGGGGTGGGTGCGGGAGGGTAAGCTCTGAGACTATTGGCACTTCATCTTGCATAGAAAACACGTATAGACACCCATACACGTTTGAGTCGACACTGCACTGCCAGATCCACTTGCTTTTTCAAAATAGCTATCCAAGGTCAGTCTTGGTCTCTTCTACATGGCCATTTTGCGTGCACACGTGGGATCGATCCTTCTCGATCTCACATTTTTCATTGAGTCGTGCAAGTTGCTGACACAGCACCAGCCGTGCAGAACTGGCAACTATAGCTACTTGAAAGCAAGAACTATTAATATTACAACGTAAGCTTGATTTTGGAGTGGTCGGGCATGGCCCTACTAGGCCCGTTCCTGGCTACGCCACTGGGTTCAGGTAAGTTGACCTCACATGATTTACCAGGGCACTCAGAAATTCACCAGGGCCTGGGCCCGTATGGGCCCTGGTGTAGCTACGCCACTGACCAAATGATCTTCATATGGTGTATGGTGGTAGTTTTTTTTAAACATTGCCAGTGAGTTAGTGGATGTTGGTTGGTTCAGTTTTTCCATTAGGGCTATGTCATTGCTAATAAAGATCACATGAATCATTCCATTTTCTCTGAGAGTTTCTACTCCAGGTTGCTGAACGTCGTGCTAGCTATATAGAAAAGTCTATATTTGCATCATCATTGTCTCTGGCAGATTGTGTAGTGGAGACAACTGTGGCAAATGCTTCTCATTCTTGCTTACCTGGGTAGCCTCGTTTCCAGGCTCTCCCCCTTCTTACTTGTGGGGAGAGCTAGTCTCGTGCCCAGACTATTTTTCGCGCGTGCGAAAAATCGTCTGCGCACGAGACTAGGGGAGAGCCTGGGAACGAGGCTACACCTGGGTACAGTTCACTGAAATCACATACCTATTGCTTGAATTCTTTGTTAAAGATCACCTGACGGATGGCGTCCTTTTCCTCCTTGACGTCGGCTTCTCTTGCAGTCACGGAAGGCATGTACGCTAATGCGATATTGGAAGCCCTACGTACTTCGTGCGACCAAGCGCGGCGCGTGGGTGACGGGCATACGATAATTGGGGCGAGCCTGAGCGAGCCCCACATAGACGGTACAACTGGGCGATTTCATAAATGTACTAGGGGAATGTAGAACATTGTGGGGCGAGCGTGAGCAAGCAATGCAGTTAGTTGGCAAGTTGATGCTTCATCAGTGTATCACCAGATCACAAGGTCTGTCACTCTCCACAGTCTGTCACAAGATTTTTTACACATGAGGGTTCAGAGAAATTGTCGTCCAGATGCATTACGTAAATAGCTTGCCATGCATGTATGGAGAAGTACCACACAATAGAGCCATTTGTCTTGCCTAAGCTGCTACCGTTGCTGGGTTTTAGTGTTCACATGCACACTGACAGGCAAAGACTGACTCCTGCTGACCTCTGTTTTATTGTGAACACACAGCCTGGTTGGTCATGCATACTCCTTAATACAAATAGCAGAGGAAAGTCGCCACACACGCTAAACACACAGCTAGACAATCTTGAAACGCTACACCGTGAAGAAACCAGAAGGATATCTCTGCATTATATAAGTAGCCTGGTTTGTTTACACAAATGCTTGCCCTCGTACAGTATATGCTTCTGCTCTAGCTTTCCCTCCTAGATGTTTCTCTTAACTTGTGTCTTCACTCACGTTTCCTCCATTACTAGCTATGATGCAGGGGCACACCTCAGTGAGGGAGATGTCACCTTGGACAACCGGGAACAGCCCTCCTCGGTACAAGTTACTATTAAAGCATCAAAGACCGACCCTTCAGAAAAGGAGTGGTAGGGAGGGTATTGACACAGCTCCGGACACATATTGGAGTACCAAGCTTCAAATCTGCGAGTAAATCGGATCCTCATTGTTCTAAACCTTGCATGACTGTGCTTGGGTATGCCTGAACAATCAACATTTCATGCAAGTAGCTACCTACAACAGGCCAATCAAATTCATGAATAGAAGAGAGATTTGATAGCTACTTTCAGCTGCAACTCGATCATACCAGCAAATGGATGAAGTGTGCTGCTGTGTAACAGCAGATTGTACAAGTCTTGCAGCAAGCATAGCTCACAGTTGAGAACTACATGGTACACAATTTATTTACTGTGTATGATCATGAAGCAAGAGGCTGAGGCGGGAAAAACAATCAGATTCATATGCAGTAAATTTTTAGTTTTCCACTTTTGCAATCTCTCCCGAATGCTGCACCGACGTCTTTTGCTGGGGCTGACAAAGCGTGCACGCATATATAGTAATTAAGCACACACATGGTGCATGCAGTCAAATCTTACCATACCAGCAACTCCTGGTTCAGTGCCCAGTCAGTGGCAAACCCACGCCCACACCTAGGCTAGGCTGTTAACTGCACATTATGCATAAATCATAGCCCCAAGCATGGAACGCGTTGCCTAGACTTCCTGCCGGCCTTGTGGCCGCCCAGACTCGGAACAGAGCCGATGGGTTGTGGTATGGGTCTGAGAACGATACATGCGGGCCATACGCACTGGATACGAACCCAGAAACGATGCTTGAATTATCTCTGGAGCTGATTTTTGTTGCAGTGCTGTTGGCGCAGCGGGGATGTGCTCAGAGTGCCACTGCCTCAATCACTCCGCTCGCCGTCAATGCCAGCCAAGGATCGGTAACCACTTTCCATTGCTCCGTGACTGGTGCAGATTCACTTCTCTGGCGAGTTGATAATATTGTAGTCTCGAGTATGAACAGATTAATAGATCGGGGAATCACATTCTCAGAGTCAGTGGAAGAGAGCCCCGGTAGCTTCCAGTCAAATCTCACTATATCAGCAACTCCAGAAAATGATGGTTCCGTTGTGCAATGTCTTGCCTTTGTAGTGGTAGGGGCTAATATGATTAGTCTCAACGCCACTTACAGAGTACAAGGTAGGAGTTAAGACAATCCTGTATATCCTTATACCCATCCATTGGGGGTGGGTGCATGGTAGGACAAGCTCTAAGAATCACATGAAACAATTACATTCCATTCTTAGGTATGTGGAAAGTTTACTACGATTAAACAAGTAAATGCTTGTAGCATCAAAGTTTGCCGGGTTCGATGCTTGGAACACTTTTGTTCCAAGGGTAGAGCATCCCTACATCATCAAAAAGTCGGAGCAATCCCTGAAAATGGGTGAGCCCACCTCTCATGCAGAGAAAACTGCATGTTACCAATTGCAGCAACAAACCAACGTGCATGTTTTAGTTTTAGCACGGCAAACTACTCTCGAAAACTGCACAAAAAGCACTCAATAAGGGCTGTAGTGCACGGAATCAGACAATTTCACTGAGCATTACATCATCAGAGTGCTGAGTGCATGTGAGCTTGTCCTACCCCCCGTGAGCTTGTCCTACTTGTCCGTGAGCTTGTCCTACTTGTCCGTGAGCTTGTTCTACTTGTCCGTGAGCTTGTTCTACTTGTCCGTGAGCTTGTCCTACCCCCCCCCCCCCCCTCCCCACATGCCCATCCATTATACAGTGGCAATCTTTCTGTGCAGGTATACTGGCTCCCCCCATCAATTTGACTATTGTGAATCAGGGTGCTTCTCACACTAGGCTATTGTGGGGAGCTCCAGAGTCTTTGCACCTAACAGACGTTGAGCCTGACATCAGTAACTACAGAATCTGCACTAACCTCTCTGGACTGTGCATTAACACAACTGATTTGGAACATGTCTTTCCCAATGTTCGTATTCCCATTGAGTTCAGTGTGACAGCCGTAAACATAGTCGGAGAGAGTAATGCATCTATCGCAATCTATGAGCCATGTGACCCCACAACAGGTAAGAAGACTACTAATGCCAGTATCTCTTTTGTTGTACTAACCTTTAGTTGTATATATTCACAGAGCCTGAAAGTGTCAATGGAACTGATGTGCAAAGTATTATCTCATTTCAAGCCCTAGAAAACCCAGTTGTAACGTTCAGCTTCCCTGAGGTAGGATTAAGATTCAAGCTCCTATATCTGTAGATTGTTCTTTTGTTCATCCCAGCCCTGTGCTATATGCTAGATCAAAAAAGTCTTTGTATACAGGTCTCATCAGCTGGAAGTACTAACTGTCTCAATGTATACACAGTGGAGACCGTCCCAGTGTCTTCCATGGAGGCAGTTGTGCATGGACCATTGCTACCCAGGGTCACAGATGCATTGACATTAACGGTTTCAGTTAACTCTAATCTTGTTCCTAACAATGTCTACACTGCCACACTCATTACTTTCAATGTACAGGGCAGTGTAAACTCCACTGGATTGATACAATTCAGTAAGTAAACTGAGATATTGCTGTGGTGAATGAACATTAGAATGCCATCCTTACATCGTTGTAAACACACCCCATTCACAAAATTCCAAAGCCATAAAAACTCTTCCATGCATGGCACTGTGGAATTCAAAGATTCTGTTTGCTTAAATTTATGGCTTTGGTCTAAGATTGTGGGACACAACATTGTTAGCCTGCAGATTGTGGCATGCAGGGGGCAAGTGTTTCAATATACTGTGTACACATTTTTATACAATATTTCTATACTTGTAAATATATCCACAGCAACATTTGATGTGCAGGAAGTAACTGTCGCTGTTGGCCCTGGAACTATCACTGTTGTGTGTAGTTTTGCAGAGGGATCAGATGCGAGAGGCTGTCATATTGTCATCACTGAACAAAATTCTGGTGAAGAGGTGCAGAGAAATGCTACAAGGCAGTTGATGTCTGGGTCTGTCTTGGCACTGACTGTCACTCATGTGGAGAATAGTCTGCAGCCTGGAGTTTATGATGTTTCAGTGTTTGATTTGGAAAGTGATGGGGTCATCGATTTGCAAAGTACTGTACACAGTCAAAGAGTGGACATTACAGAACCTCCAACACCGACCCCCACTCCTGCACCCTCTCTGGCTCCAGGTGAGTAGCTATATGCAATATATATATATATACATACATAGAGAGAGAGAGAGAGAGTGGTACTTGATTTCTCAGCTGATCTCATACAGAAGACCATGCAAACCATGCACTTCTGCACAATAGCAATACAGTGCATCTATACTAGCCTTGTTCTCAGGCCTTCCCACCGTCCAGTTTTTGATCACTTGCAGTGCTGCAAGCGATCAAAAACTTGACGGTGGGAAGATGTTTTTCACTTGCAGTATTGCAAGCAATCTAAACTGGACGGTGGGAAGAGGTTTTGATCACTTGCAGTATTGCAAGTGATCAAAAACTGCACGGTGGGAAGGGCTGAGAAAGAGACTACTTATATACATCACTGAGGTAAAATCGCTGCTTAATATTATGTTATTATAGGGGTAACCTCAACTGTGTCATCGCTGCTTCTATCAACCTCTGCCACTTCTGAAGCTGAAGGTAGAGTTAGCAAGAATATAACATGTCATCCTATTTACCTATACCTGTTTCTTCACTTGTGATCACATGTACAGTTGTGGTGAAAATACTGTATAATGTTATCACACATGCAGGGATCACCTCAACTGTGTCACTTCCACTACCATCAACCACTACCACTTCTGGAGTTGAGGGTGGAGTCAGTACAACTGTGCTTATGCCAGGTGAGGAAACATCTTTTAAGGTCCAGAGGTTATTATTTCTCTGAGCTTTATTATGCTTTCTCCAGGCAATGGTTTGTGCAATACACTTATTTTCATACAGGGAGCATCTCAACCGTGTCACTCCCACAACAATCAACCCCTCCCACTCCTGGTGCTGAAGGTGGAGTCAGTTCAACTCTGATCATCACAGGTAAAGAAACGCCTTTCCATGCTGCAAAAACACTTTGATTCCTTTAAACCAAATGTTCAGATCATCTCAGTTGCACCAGTGTAGTGTACACATTATCAGAAGTCGATACAATGCTTCTAAATATGCTTCTTCAAGGTCGATCTTCCTTTCAGATCTTCTTCGGCTTCTTAGTCTCTTCTTTCAGAAGACCCATTTGGCGACATTCCAGGCATCTTTGCCAAATCGTGCAACCAAGGCAACCATGCACTGGTATGCAGCAAATGTGCAAGACCAAAGCAACAGAAACTTCTTTCAGAAATGCTGATTAATTAGAAGCTTCGATCTCAGCCAGATCTGGAATTCTGGTAATAAAACTTTTTTGGATGCACCACTTGAACTTCATGAGTTTACCAAAGTATGATTGAAGTAACTCGAAGGCATGCATGCATAACTAATAAATGAGATGTTACAAAAAAATTTATTTTAGGTTTGTCTTGGTTGCACCAGTGTGAGTCATCATCAGGAGTCCATACAATGCTTCCATATTAATATATGTTTCTTCAAGGTCCATAGGAGTGCTTCTTTAGTTAAATGACCAACATATTTGGCTACATTCCAGGCACCTTTGCCATGATGATGCAACCAAGGAAACCCTGCACTGGCATGCAGCAAATGTGCAAAACCAAGGCAACATAAATTTTGCTGTAAAGTTGAAACATCTTGACCAAATTCGAATTCAAGAAGCATGCTTTGAACTTTGTGATGTGTCATGAACAATCAATGAACCAGGTCTCCCTGAGTAAAGGCAAGATCTTCAGGTGCCTGCATGTGACCTTGAACACCACTATTGCATTACAGTTTAATGTTTATGAGGAGAAAATGGAATGGCCACAGAGTTCCCTCACTTTGGGAGATTGAGACAGCTGTCTCATCCACAAAATGCAGTCAGGTTGCTCATGCATGACCCAAATATAGTTGAAATGACTCAAGTACAGTGCAGGCATGCCACTTGAATGAGATGCTAATATTCTTGAAATATTCTCTACTATAATAATATACTTTCTCTTTTCTTCAGTGGCCGTGATTGGTGCAGTATTCATTGTAGTTCTTGTTGCTGTGATAGTCATTCTCGGCTTGTGCTTTTACATCCAAACATAGAGAGAAGAAAAGATATTCTATCAATCAGTGCTATATATGTCTACATAGCTGCATACAAACTACTTGTATTACAATTCGATTCATTTTTGTGAACCCTGCCATTTACAACAGAGTATGAACTATGAGCTTCCACCTTCCTCCTCCTACCAAAATTTCCACTTTCACAATAGATTTTTATGACCACACTTCAATAATGAAATCACTCTGAGATCAGTGTGTGTGTGTCTGTGTGTGTGTGTGTCTGTGTGTGTGTGTGTGTGTGCATATGTGTGTGTGCGTGAGAATTTTATCATAACTGACATGCATGACTCAAGTTGTTACTTTTGAAGGTTATGATATTTTGTTTATCTAGCAACTCACATTAGAATAGAGGTGAATGACCTACTAGCTACACCAAGAGTGCAACCAATACTGGTAGCTAATTTGTGAGCAACATTTAGCTATATTGACATGGCTACCAGACATCAAAACTGTGAAGGCTGCTCTCCCAGTCATGACTTGTACCAGCCATATTAACATCAAGTTTACAGCTGGATGCAGGTTGACCTTCCACTCCATAGACCATTGATATCAAGTTTCTGTTCTGCTAAGTAACATGAAGCTGCTCAAGACAACCACAGGACGGTGTCCACCACAATCATAGGCACTCCAGCCCTTCAATCAACTCAGATGCACCACTGTCCTGCATAAGAGTCTGTGGGAGGACCAAAGCTTCTTATGATCTTAAACCCTACAGCAGACATACATGCAGAATCATTTTTGTGCATTACTACTACATTGAAGCAGCTAGCTAGTCAGTTGCTAGCACTGTAATCGTGAAGCCACTAAGTGTAGACAGTGCCCCTAAATTTAATTAATTAATTAACTTACTAAGTAAACTTTGATGCACACCTGCACACAGCGCGAGTATTATTAAAGCTTTTTTGTTTGGACTACGATCTCTGATTCATGACTCCTCCACGACGGCAGTGCATTACAAGCAAGACTCTCTCTCTGTTCATTCTCCTACCTCTCTTCTCACTAACAAGTACTCAGGAAACTGGTGAGCTTAGTAGCTAGCATGAGCCTGTATACAACACTGCAACTGGGAAAATAAGCATACTGTTAAATACACGTTATCTAGAGATGTGTTGGTTAGTTGTGCATCACTTTTCTCGGCACAGTTGCAGTCATCACTCCCCTGACCTACACTGCCTACCTGGGAGAGTCAGCTGTCAGATTTTATTGTTCTATACCTGAAGCTACTAATATAAGCTTCTTCTGGCATGTTGATGGTACCACCCGAGATAGTGGAGAGCTAGAAGCTCGAGGGATTGAAATTGTGACAAACCGGACCACTCACAAGTCAAGCTTGATCATATCATCTACAGTTGCAAACAACAACACTCGTGTAAGGTGTTTGGGTACTTATCATGATGGTTCACGATTCATACTTACACAAAGTAAGGAGGCCACATTCCATGTACAAGGTCAGTTGGTTGTCACTAGTAGCTAACTTCTATTTATGAATAATATAGATGATTGCTTAGCATGCCCTGGTCTTCAGGTGTACTGGAAAAGTGTCATGACCTCCAAATCACCCCATTCGGAAACTACCACCAGCGTCTCAAATGGGATCCTCCAGCAACCCTGAACATAACTGCAGTGGAGCCAGATATATCCAGTTATATTGTGTGCAGCAACATCAGCACTGAGTGCACTATCATTAACGTGACAGAGGCTGGTAGTGATGCTAGTGACTTGTGGCAGTACACATTTCTGAACCTGAGGCCCTACATCAACTTCACTGTCACAGCAGTGAACATTGTCGGAAATGGTGAGAGTGCCAGCATAGTGTCTGAGCCTTGTGAGCACACAGAAGGAGGTAAGTGTAACTACATTCCTGAAAAAGTGCGTCATTTTGAGAGGAGGGATAATAGTTTTGTTAGTTGTGTCCTGCAGCTCCAGCATCTGAGAGATTCAAAAGCCGAGATTTGTCTGCTGTGGTCTCCTTTGATTCTAAAAATGCCCCATCCTTGTCATTGGAAGTTATGGTAAGTACAATCCCATTTGTGTGTACATATACTCACCTCTGTTTCTATAGTAACACTCACAGGGAGTTGTCATACACCACAGCAGTTGTAAAATGATGCTTCATAACTGTATTTGTGTACACTACTCTAGCAATCAGGCAAGAGAGTGTATCGGTGGATTCATGGTGGCCAACTAAAAAAGACATTGAGGTCCAGCCAGCCAGATTTGAACATGAGTATTCTGAATGCTGGCCAGATGGTTTTACCAACTGAGCCACTGGAACTATGGCATTGGACAGATAGTTTAAAATTATAGCATCGTATTGAGTATCAAATTACGTTGTTTTTTTATTGCAGCCCTAGAGAACTGTGTATTAGCAGTCACTTTGGCCATCAAATAAAATACCTTTCAATAACTAAACCTTGTCTTCAAACTGCACCCTCGAACATAAATTCCTGGCTACCATGCATGTCTTGTGCAGTTCTCAGTGAGGAACTAGACATGGAGAGACAGTCATAAAACTAACTCTGATAACTTTTCCCGTATGCACCCATGCACAGTCTCACAGACGATGTTTTGATGTGTATGTAATTCACTTTGAGCAAGAGACTGGCAAAGAAGGATCAGGACTGCATGACTCCAATGTGATTAAAAGTGATTGGATTATCCCAAGTGTGAGTGATTTTGGTGAAGCTCTAACACTGAATGTCACCACTAACTCTACTCTGTGCACCAACGTGTTTTACCAAGCAATACTCATCACTGCCATTGACATGACAGAGGCAGGAAGCATCCTATTCTGTAAGTGTACTATCACATGAGTTCTGTGTTGTGGATACAAGAGTACCAACAAAATTAATTGTAGAGCATATTAATTTTTAATTTTTGTTTACTAATTAGGTCACAAAAACTACATGTATGTATCCTGGAATGTGGAATCCACAATGCACATAAAAGAAACCAATAACCTAGATTGCACATCTGTAAACCAATTTCAAACTTTCATTAACCACCAACATGAAAAAAAAAGTCTTTTACAATCTTGTGCTGAGTGGGTTTGGGGCAGCAAAATTGGTTGGTGCATGTGACAGGAGAATCTGATTGGCACATTTGACAACAGATTTTTATTGCTGCATTTGACAGCAAAATCTGATTTGTGCATTTGACTACAAATCTGAGTGATTTGCATATTTGACAGAGAAATCTGATTGGTACATTTCACAGCAAAATCAGATTGGCGCACTTGACAGCAGAAACTTATTTGGCACATTAGACCTCAGAATCTGCCATCTGACATACGTACTTGGCTTCAAATTTTACTCATCACACCTTTGCAGGCCTACTTAGCACACTTCCATGAAGGCTAGCAAGTCATTGTTTCACCACATCAACAGCTAACTCACTGTGCCATTGCAGTTACCAAAACCAGTTTCTTGAGGATTGACTTGAGGACATTGAGTTCTATATAGATTGCATACATAGTCTCTCTCACCCTCATATATAGTTGACCATGTGCACTTAATTGCTAACACACTTGCTGCATCTAAACAAGTTTCTATCTGTTACACACTGAAACACTCAGCCACCTACGACGTGCAGGATGTAGAACTACATGGTGGAGGAGGGAACATATCCATCCAGTGTGTGTTTGCATCTGGAAGTCAGGCAAGAGGGTGCCACGTGGTGATAATAAATTCTTCCACTGACAAAATCACTAGTTTTTCCATAAACATAACAAGAAGTGGCAGCCCACTATCTCACACTGCAGAACAAACTGTGACTGGACTTGCCCTAGGAAGCTATGAAGTGTTCATCTTTGACTGGGAGAGGGATGGTTCAGTTGCCTCCACACCATCCTATGTGGGACATGCTAACATCAGTAAATCTGCCTTCAACATCTCTGCTCCTCCAACAGTTGGTAAGACGGCTATGTAGAAATATCTGACACCGTAATCAAGTAGGTAAGTAGTTAGGCCCACACTTGTGCAACCATGATAATTAACATTAAAGATTGAACATCTCTGAGACTCAAGTATACCACACATTATTAGCTACGACTAGCTACCACAGATTAGTAATCACTGCACAGTGGAACACCCCTTTGAGGACATCCCTCACAAGTGAACATCTACTATACAATGGACACTTTCGAAAACCCTGACTGTCCTTCCATTCACTTCAATACTTTTAATAGTGGACACCCCATTACTGCATCTAACTTTTCGCACTTCCATTTGTATGCAAACAATACTTAGTGACCCTGATTCCATAAAATTATATATATCTGCCATCACTTCTGGAGTTAACAACTGATTAGTGCTGTTATTCATAGTACTAGCCCACGGTTAGCTTTCCTCACCAGTATAAAACAAGGGAAAGCTCGGGCAGTTATCTACACCATATTAAATTACTATAATATTAATGATGTGTGACAGTATACCATTTCTGTCCCCCTTGCTGTAGGTAATGGTGGATCTATTCCATGGTCACTTTCTCCAACAGGTATGTTAGCTTGGTAGACTTTGCACCTAGTCCAGTTCATATTATCGTGTGGCACTTTAAACTGCACAGTATCATACTTCAATGTACTATTCTCTACAAGTTGATATATATTAGCCAATAGGTCCCTCAAAGCATTGTATTTTAACTTCTGCTGGAAGCTACCACTGACCATGTCCCCAGGCCCTCGACCTACAAGTGACAGAAATGAGGAGAAGGTTATCTGTTACCAACTTGAGCTCGGAAAATAACTTACTGACATTTCGACTGAATGCTGCAGTCGTCATCAGGGCGAAAGTGAAAAAGTGCGAGCAAACATTGCTATTTATAGCCATGCACTACTGAGGATACACGTCATTGGAGGTCAAAGGTCGGCCAGCAACCAGGGACTTCCAGTCCTCCATCTCAGTTGAAGCGCTCCTCTGGGTGTCATCTGGATGTGCAGGGCCTCCTTCACCAACACCTCCTGTCCTCTGCCATGGTCCAGCACTGTGGGCTCCTCCCAGTGGATCGAGTGGTGATTCTGGACTGCTGTGATGAGGAGGCAGGGAGGGAGGAGCAATCCTCACTGACCTTTGACCTCCAGTGACTCAGTAGTGCATGCCTATAAATAGCAACGTTTGCTCGCACTTCTTCACTTTCACCCTGATGACGACTGCACCTAGTCCAGTTCATATTATTGTGTGGCACTTTAAATTATACAGTATCATACTTCAATTAACTATGCTGTACTATTCTCTACAAGTAAACTGTTGATATATATATTTGCCAATAGATCCCTCAAAGCATTGTAGTTGAACTTCTGCTGGAAGCTACTACTAACCATGTTCCCAAGAAATCTGGGCAAGAGCCTTTGAGCAAGGCTAAGCTAGTATTTGAAATTTGAACCAAAGATACTTTCAGCAATTCTGTGTGGGTATGTGCCACTAACCATATCCACTGATTTTCAAGCATTTAGTAGTTTAGTTTCTTGACTGGTGAATGCCTTCAATACTAAAATTGTTACATGGAACTCGGTCATGTTTGTACCATTGGAAATTTATTATGATTTGTAGGAAATGTTGCAAGTCATCCACCCTTCAATCCAGGTTAGCCTCACTACATAGATTTGCTATGCCTGTAATATATACCTCATTTCCTGGTTTGAACTTCCATTTGACATCACTGCTCTTTCTTGATTGCAGCCATTGCTGCTGGTATCGGATCTGCAGCTGCTGTGCTTCTACTAGCAGTTGTAATTCTGATAACTCTCACAAGTATTGCACTACTCAAGCCTAAGAGCACAGGTAAACTTACGATTGGTTTATCTGTCTATAACTTACGCAAGCAAATGCTTTTATCTTGCAGTGAACACTGAGGAAGCACCGGCAAACAGCGAAGAACCATATTACTCTACAGCAAACAGGGAAGAACCATACTACTCAAACACCCAAGAAAGGGATGCAATTGAGATGAAAAGGAATGATGCATATGAAACACTACCACTGCATCTGTTTCAAATCAGTGTTGAGGATAATCCTGCATATGAAGTTGGTAGACCAACAACTGTTAATTAGGTGCTTACCGTGTATTTACCTTCTGTAACTGATGGACAGTTATAAGTTTTTTTTCATCTTTGTCTTTTCTTGCAACATGAGTGCTTGTATGTAGCTAGTATGGTTTCCAAGTCACTTGTCAGTTTTGCGTTCAGTATAATACACAGAAGCGGAAGAGTGGTGCTTACGTCCAGGAGGTGTCTGGAATGGGACTGGGTCAGTTGCAATTGGTTCCATCCTGGTTGAAGACAGACACAGCTGACACAGTGACCCAGTACTCCATTCCAGGAACAGTGTCCACCATCTGTTGAGTTGCATTGCCCTCCAGTCGGTACTGCTGGGCTTCCATGTATTATACTGAACACAAACTGAAGGAATAAAAGGGGAGGCCTGGGAACTAGCTAGGCCAGGTTTTGAGTAAAGCCACAACCAGATACTTAGAAATGCTGAATAAGGGTTCTTATGTCACTAACTTAAGTGTGGAACATCTTTGCCTCATTCCCAGGCTTCAATTTTTGATCACTTGTAGTACTTTTTGCATACTACAAGCGATCAAAAACTGAAGCTGGGAAGGCCTGGGAATGGGGCTAGAACATCTGCCTTAACAGTCAATTAGGCATTTACTAAACTTCCTGTGGGATTTTCTGGTATTTTATGTAATAGCATAATTTTTATGTAACTGATGGGAAAGTTACTGCTTGGCATTTCTTGAAAAGTATAAAAAGTAAATTAGGGATCATTAAACATCTACTTGCCCATGACGTTTGCAGATATGGTGCATGTAAATTTAATTTAATGAGTTGTTAGTTTTACACTATGTAATTATATAGGTATCCTTGTGACAGTTTGGACATAGCTATGTCACTAGCAAATAAGCATTACACACACACCAATTCAAATATATCGCAAGTGCGTGTGAATGATGCTTGAAACTGAAATGCTCAAGTATACTGCTGACTCCTGCCTCAAAACATTGCATGGGCCGGTGGAGCATACAAAAGTTCTGAGTAAAATTATTATCTGCATGTACAGGTATTATGCCTAAAGGCCACACCTGTAAGAACTGTTGTAAGTGAGTCACCCCTAATTGGGGCGAGCCTGAGCGAGCCCCACATTAACGTGTTGAACGCAAGCGGTGTCTGTATGTATGTATGTATTCGTACGTCGTACCGTAAGTTTTGTATTCGTTGAATAACGATAGTCTCGTGAAAAATTTGAAAATACACTATGAAGTCTTGTATTTCTCACCGCCATGTTCCTAAAGTGAATCTAAGGGGTAGTTCACACGGAAGTTCTCGAAGTGAAGCTTCAGGGGTCGTCGAAATGGCACAATCGTGTTCTCGAAGTGACCCGCGAAGGACTCCGCAAACAACGGAGGAGCCTGAAAGCTGAGAAACGTAGAATCGAACGGCGTGACAGCGCGCCGGGGCCGTGCTGTCGAAACAGCAGACCAAAAAGAACACAGGCTGAGTAAGCCCAGGAAAAAGGAGAAAGTATGGCGTGCTGCTCGTGCAGCTGCTGAGGTAGTCTTGTGAGACTAATGTAGCCTCGTCATGTCTTCGGGCCTGGGAACGAGGCTAACTGCTGAGGCACTGGAGATCAGATGAGTGCTGCTCTTCTCTCCTTCATGCCATGCACTGCTTGCTCAGGCTCGCCCCACAATGCAACGCATTCTGCTAGTATAATATCTAAGCCACGCTGAATTTGGCTATCCCAACACTAGCTCTGACTTAAAGTGGCAAGTGACCAGAAATCCAACACTGTTGAGTGCTTGCTTGTTGTTTTCACAGATTCCAATTGGTAAAATGTATGATTGCGAATGTGGTGTAGTTACAGATATTGAGTTCTATCATGGCGTGCATGATGTCATTCTTATGTCATGCATATTTTTAGTTTGGTGCGCATGTGCAACAGAGTTAGTGTGTGTGCTCATGTCCTCTCTGTACATATCTCTCTCTTGGTGTTCTTAATAAATCCAAGTGAACCCATGTAAAACACGACAGAACTGGCGACGATGGTGGCGACTTCGATACGCTATGGGCAGCTATACGAGTTTGACGCTGAAAATGAGACTGTTACCGCTTACCTGGAGCGAGCAGAACTCTACTTTGACGCTAATGACGTCGCGGACGAAAAAAAGGTCCCTGTCTTACTCAGCAACATTGGAACCAAGACGTACGGGCTATTGCGAAGCCTAGTTGCCCCGAAGGCTCCCAAGGAGAAGACTCTCGCGGAGATCAAAACTCTGTTGAAGAATCATTTCGAACCTACCCCAAGCGTTATCGCCGAACGGTATCGATTTCATAGACGAGAACAGGCACCAGGAGAGAGTATAGCATCGTACGTGGCAGAGCTCAGACAGCTCACTGTTCACTGTAAGTTCGAGGACACGACGGATTTCCTCGAAGAGTCCCTACGCGATCGATTTGTATGTGGCCTTCGTAGCGCGGAGAGTACCCGAAAACGGTTGTTTCAAGAGAAGACACTCACCTTCGCAAAAGCTATGGAGCTGGCACAAAGTCACGAGACAGCATCAAAGGACGCGCAAATGAAAGCCACTGAGCACCTTCCCAGTGGAAACAGTGCCGTGCATAAAGTGACGTCCCCGCCTAAAAAGGAGGCCTGTTATCGCTGTGGGTTAACGATTGTCGTTTCAAGAAGGCCACCTGTCACACTTGTGGCAAAAAGGGACACATCAAAAGAGCCTGTAAGAGTGGCAAACAGTGGCAAACAGTTTCAAAGAAAGGGAAGGAATGGAGCCACTCCCAGAGGAAAAGAGAGGACAAAGTGGGTAGTCAAGGATCAGAGTGATGAGGACTCTGATAGTAGTGTTGGTGTATACATGGTGGGAAAATCGTCGACTAAACCCATACGGGTGGAAGTACGAATCAATGGCAAGCCACTAACCACAATCCTCAACCCTCAAAAGGGCATACCCTCCCTAGCGGCAGCACGTCTACAACGCTGGGCCGCTTACCGGTACGAGATTGAGTTCAAGTGCACGCAAGATCACGGAAACGCGGATGGACTGTCCCGACTGCCTCTTCCAAATGTGAAATCTCCCAAATTGAATGCCGCTGATGTCTTTACAGTAGCACAACTGGACTCACTGCCAGTCACAGCAGAGCAGTTAGGAAAAGCTACACGAACAGATCCCATACTCAGCAAAGTTCGCCGATTTACAAAGTCGGGATGGCCACATCAAGTCAAGGAATGTCTCAAACCGTATTGGTATCGAGATTACTGTGGAAGGAGATTGCCTGTTATGGGGCATCAGCTAGAGTAATTGTCCCCAAGAGATTGCAGGAGGATGTGCTCAAAGAGCTTCATCGTGACCACCAAGGCATTGCCAGGATGAAGGCAAATGCAAGAAGTTACGTTTGGTGGCCAGGATTAGACAAGTCACTGGAACAGACAGCGAGAGAGTGTCGACCATGCAAGTTGACTAGGAGCATGCCTGCAGTTGCCCCCCTTCACCCATGGGTGTGGCCCTCCTGCCCCTGGCAACGTATACACATCGATTTTGCCGGTCCATTTAAAGGTCGAATGTTTTTTGTGCTTGTTGATGCACATTCCAAATGGCCGGAAGTCGTGGAGATGAAATCGACCACTGCTGAAAAGACTATTGAAGTGATGATAACACTGTTTGGATCATACGGAATTCCAGAGCAAGTGGTATCGGACAATGGCCCCCAGTTTACCTCGGAAGAATTCGCTGAATTTATGAGACGAAATTGCATCAAACACATTAGAAGTACACCGTATCATCCTTCAACCAACGGGTTGGCTGAACGTTTTGTTCAAACATTCAAGAGCCTTACAAGCAAGTGAACAGAGTGGCAGATCTTTTAATCAGAGGTTGGTCAATTTTCTATTCAGTTATCGTCAACGACCCCAAAGGTACATGTAACTGTTAAGACTGAACTGAACTTGAATGTTAATATTAGTGAATTATATATATATATATATTTTTGTTGTTGTTGTTATGTACAACTTCCCCTCTTAGTGGGAAGGGAACTGTGGTGTAGTTACAGATATTGAGTTCTATCATGGCGTGCATGATGTCATTCTTATGTCATGCATATTTTTAGCTTTGTACGCATGTGCAACAGAGTCAGTGTGTGTCCTCATGTCGTCTCTGTACATATCTCTCTCTTGGTGTTCTTAATAAATCCAAGTGAACCCATGTAAAACACGACAGCAAACATCGTGGAAGGGGAGTATTAGTTCGATCTTTCCAGGCAAAAAATGTAATTTTCCGACAACACTGCACGTACCAGAGAATGCTGGAGTGGTGCAAGGAGGAAGTGTGCCCAGAGGAGGCTGACAATGCTGAATTTTATATTGCTGACAGTAGGGGTGTAGGGGTCTGGACTCTGGAGTAGCGAGAGCATTGTTGTTGATGGGCTGGATGGCACGAAGCAGGAGGTTCCTTGGTCAATTGCAACATACATTCAACGATCAAGCATCAAATACCCATCAAGGCACGATTCTATTGTGTGAAGAAGGGTACGTGAGTCATGCATGAGCTAAGGTTAGGTGTCATAGCAACCTCCTAATCATAGTTGTCCCTGCCTTGGTTCTCCATAGCTATACATTATTGGCAAGCTGCTTATTCCTAGTTATCTACTATCTATGGTGAATGTGATGTGACCCATGGGTTATAATGTGCTTTGGTGACGACCTCTCATACAGATATCACTCCCGACAATGAACATCCTGAAGAGTTACAGGGACGTGGTGCTGAGAGTCAAGGTAATGTTTTTCACCACACATGGTGTGTTTGTATAGCAATCCTAATATTTCATTACCAAATGTAGCATTTCCAATTTATTCTGATTGTTATCAAATTCATCATTTCTAAATGTGATGTTACCAATCCAAGCATTTCCAATTGCAACATTTCTAATTCCAACATTTCTGATCTGACCATTAGTGATTCAAACATTTCTAATTCCAACATTTCCAATCTGACCATTACCAATCCTAACCCATCACATAGCAATGAAGTCTCCAAGTACTATTTGAGATATCCATGTATTCCTACAGAATCTATCAGTCAACAGGATGTTGCACTGGCCCTCCAGCAGTCAACAGGCAGGAACCCCAGGATTTCAGACCCCAGAGCAGTTAAAAGCCGAATCTGTTGGCATGCCAAGCGATGTCTATGCATTTGGAGGTGTCCTTGCAGTCCTGTTTGGGGAGCAGTCACTTTGGGCAGGATTGAATCCCTACCAAATCATGTACAGAGTGACCATGGCAAACAAACCCCCACCTGTGAAGCACCTCACACCCATCGAGATGCAGCATGTGTGTGTCACTGTGTGATGTATGTTTTGCCACTTCATGGCCCACAATCAACTACATTCTGAAGCAGCTGTTGAACATATTTGATCACTAACACTTACACTACTTTTAGTATCTTATCCCTCTCGAGTCATCATTCCATCTCTCATACATATACAGCCAGCCCCCTCACTGCTAAATAGGGGCAAGAGAAACCATACTCCACACTGACTGTCACTTTTCTGAATATGTATTATTAAGTCATTTCACAGTGCTTTGTGATATCAAACTTCATTGAACTGGTTTTACTACTATGTAAACTGATCATGCAGATAGTTACAATGTCTATCCAATCTCCTCTCCAATGATGGTATATAACCAACTGCACATAGAAATCCAGTGCCTCACTGCATGATGTTACTAGGGAACACAAGGTGATGCTCCTCAACAACTATATTTGCAAGTTCAAGGAACTCAAGTGATGCTGGAGGATCAGGACATGTAGCATACTCTTCAGCTTCAGCCACATCATGCAAGTCAACTGGGCACAGATAATCTCTGCATGGTTCCTAGGAAACATTAGCATGCATTACAAATTATCATGCCAAAAGCTAGGTTAACAAAATTTAACTAATATTTGTGGCATGAAGTAGAGCTGATCTGGAGGACCACCGGGAGCTGCTGAACACCTGCCTGGATTAATCTTATGGGTATTCCATTCGTGTGCAACTTGATCCAGTTCTTTTTGAATGATATGCATAAAACTGAACCTCAGACAATCCCTAAAGATTTTAATTATAGAATGTCAGGATTAATTCTCTAATAATTTAACAAAACTTACACGTGAACAACATTTGTCTCATCAGAGAGGCCACAGTGCTGCATACCCTTCAATAAGATTGCAAAAGTTAATGTTACTACATGTTGTATGCAACACTCAAAGTCACGAAGTATATACCTGAAAGAGATCAATCCACCACTGAGCATTCCATCTTTTCAGCTTGCCCCACCAAGCTTCGATACACTTGAAAGAATATCATATTAAAGTGTATGAATGATTTTGTGTGTGAAGGATACAAATTATACCTGGTTTGAAATTGATTTGCCGTAACGAAAACTGTCACTACCAGCAAAACAGTCCAGATGATCATGTCTCAGGAATGGTTGAATAAATGCTAATCTGGTATTATCAGTTCCACAATCAGTACATAGAACACGGGGTGTTCCTGTCAAAGAATTCATCACTGTTACTCACTAAATATTCACAGTGCTGGATATGGCTGTATAGCCTGTGCACTGCATGCAACTAGATGCACACAAGTAGTGCCATAATCAGTAAACCACCTTTGAGCTGTTGGACACATTCAAGGTAGTGCCATGCCACAACTGCAGGATCATTGTTGGATATATACCAACATTAAGCCACAGTATCCGCCGAGAGTAACTAAAATGAAAGTTTTGATATCCAAAATCAAGAACATGATTTACCCAAGCATCAAGTTATCAAGAACCTACCCATCTATACACCCATGCACTGCAAATCCATATGGTTTGAGTTTATCATATCCATCACAATGCCAAACATAGTTGGGTCCCTACAGACAGTAGAAGTGCTGCTGAAGGGTCAACTGTAATGTACTATTCAGTCCTTGTGTTCTACATGGCTACCTATATGTGAACCAGGGTTCTGGAATTTTGAGTTTGGAGGTGGGGGAAACTGTAACGTGTTTTCCGAGGAGGTCTGCTGGCATGCCCTCCAAGGCAAATTAGGTCCTCCAAGGTTGATTCTGAGGCATTCTAAGAGATAAAATCACGTTCTGAAGCTCTATTTTACCCCATTTCCCCCCAGTGGCATAGCCAGGACATAGGGCACAGAATGGGCACACTACGTTCGTGAGAATTTCTTTGAAGCAACGGGGGAGGGGAGGGGGTGACTGTGACGCTCTTTCACAGGCCTTGTGCAACTTATCTTTAGCTTTCCTACCTGATTTCACACTATCTGATTCTACTGATCTCATACGTTTCATAGCTTTCTCTCGCAAATTACACTCTGCTTTTCGTTTGGATCGAAAGACATGATCACAGCGTTCACATGTCTTCCGTCTTACAGGTACAACAGCTTTACACTGCGGGCATACCTTTGTTGGAGGCATACATACTGCCAATGGCCAATAATCGAACTCGCAAAGAACGTCTCTCCCAAGAACAAAATCGCCGCCAGCCACGTGGTCCAGATTCATACGCATGCGCGTTTTCCGCGAAGTAAAAAATGGCCGACTCATCATGTAGCCGTACCAACAGGAAACACTCTAGCTTCGCAACGAAGCATTTTCAGAGAAAATCGCTTAAAATTTCGTCCTTCATCCGCCGCTGAGAAGGTTAGTATCGTTTGTGGCACGAATAATCACGTATAAAGTGAGATGTTGAGTTACAGACACATACAGACAGACACACAGACCAAGTACCGCTGCGCATGCGCGTCGAGGGTTAAAAATTAATGTCCAGATTGGAAATGTCCAGATTAGAAATACTGAGATTAGAATCGTCAGGATTGGAAACACGGAAATTGGCAGAATGGAATGGCCCTTCTTGGCCACCGTAGCTAGCTCTCACCCTTTGAATGACTGCTCGCGAGGCGCTAAAGCGAGCAGCCGGTCTCCGTAACGCACTGATCTCCACAGCGGCGCACGTCAAGAGGAATGCCTGACTTCCCGCAGTATGCAATAACAACTACCGGTAAACGTTATATACCAACTCTGAACCTTGTTTGGATTACCGTGGCATCTGCAAGATCATCATGAGTCCTCCGCGACTGCAGTGCGTTGCAAGCAACATCTATATGTTTACTCTTCTACTGCTGTTTTTGCAAACGAGCGCCCAAGAACCAGGTGAGCTCATAAAAGAACATATTGCATGACTGCAACTGCAATAAATTAGCTTCATACTATCATGCCTGACAAGTCACAGCAGTCATAGAGACTCATTTTTGCATTCTTTTTTTTTTTTTTCACAGTGGCAGTGATCACCCCTCTTACCTATACTGCCTACCTTGGGCAGCCAGCTGTGATATTTCACTGCTTTACAGCTAATGCTACTGACATTTTCTGGCATATTAATGGTTCTACCCGAGGTAGTGATTACCTAGAAGCTCGAGGAATTAAAATTATAATAAACCAGACCATTCACGAGTCAAGTTTGATCATATCGTCTACAGTCGCAAACAATAACACTAGCATAGTGTGTAGGGCTGGTCATGATGATGGCTTGCAATACAGAGTTGCAGCAAGTGACAAAGCCATGTTCTATGTACAAGGTCAGTTGGTTATTACTAGTAACTGCTGTTTGTATGTTATGCATGAATTGCTTCTCTGTAGGTGTGCTGGGAATGTGTCCCGGCCTCCAAATCATACCATCTGGAAACTACCACCGGCATCTCACATGGGATCCTCCATCAACCCTCAACATAACTGCGGTGGAGCCGGATATATCCAGTTATATTGTGTGCAGCAACATTAGCACTGAGTGCACTACTATTGACACAAAAGAGGCTGGTGGAAATGAGCGTAACTTTCACACATTTCTAAGCTTGAGGGCCTACATCAACTTCACTGTCACAGCATTGAACATTGTGGGAGCTGGTGAGAGTGCCAGCATAGTGTCTGAGCCCTGTGAGTATCCAGTTGAGAGATTATCTAATGAAACTCTGTTGGCTGTGGTCTCCTTTGACTCTGGGAATACTCCTTCTTTGTGCATTGAGCTGATAGTAAGTACTCTACCACACACCCTTTCCTGTTTGTACATGTACATAGTTATAAACATAATGGTAAGTGTGTAGTATTGTACCAAACCAGCTGTACGTACTTGTAGCGTATGTATGCAAGCAGGATTGCATCTACTTAGTAAGAAAGCGGCTCCATTTCTTCTCCCCTAACACTTGTTTGGCAAAATGTATGTAGTCACTAGTCACACATTGACGCAATGAAAAAGCATACTTACTTGGTTATTTATGGTTATGTGACTCAAGCATGAACTTGTGGCACATTGGGTTACTTCAATGGTCTTTATACGTACTCACAGTCTCGGAGACAATGTTTTGACATGTATGTGGTTAATTTGGAATCAGTAAAGCTGGAGACAGGCAGATCAAGATCAGTACTGCATGAAGTGATCGAGAGTGGTTGGATTATTCCGAGACTTGACATGTGCCTCAAGATTCTTTGTCAAGCATTGCCTTTCATGTCATGTCACATCACCATGCATGTAACAAGTTCTCCCAGGCCTTCTTCTCCCTCTGTTTTGTACACTGAAAGTGATCAACAAATTAACGTTGGCTACTTACCCAAGATCATCGTAAAACATTGTCTAGAATACTCTTGTATATAACTCTATTTTATACCTCTTGTCTGCATCATGAACAAAGTGGAGTCCTTCATGTTTTAGATTCCAGTGCCTATGGTAATAAAATTATCCAATGATGCAGATGATATAGAGTAAGGTATAGAACTAAAGTGCATGGTGAAGTCAAAACTACACGTTCAATCACCAAGGTCACACATGTATAGTTGCAAGCTTGCTTTCATGTGGCTTTTTAAGTTGGTTTAATTGTGTATCACTATCATAACCAATCCAAATCTACTCTTTTGCACTCATACATGTACAGTCTCGAAGACAATGTTTTGACGTGTATGTAGTTCAATTGGAACCAGTGGGTCTAGAGAGAGGCAGTATGGGATCAGGATTTCATGTGATTCGAACTGGTCTGATTATCC
This sequence comes from Agelas oroides, assembly GCA_949130485.1. NCBI lineage: Eukaryota > Metazoa > Porifera > Demospongiae > Agelasida > Agelasidae > Agelas > Agelas oroides. The sequence continues at coordinate 11,280,908 of OX422183.1, read as the reverse complement.
CAAGTGTTAATGATTCTGGTGATGGAACACCAACACTGACTATGACCATCCAAACTACACTGAGCACCAACATGTTCTACCAAGTAACACTCATCACTACAATGGACATGGTAGAGGCAGGAGACTTTCAGTTCTGTAAGTAAGTGCACTGTATTGTCTCGGGCAAGCGCCCATGTGCGCTCGTAGCTCAAACACCAAACATTGGGGATGGGCGGTTACACGGAGGAGGTGCTTGAATAGTTTGACTGTCCCTGCACAAGCGCCAACCCTGATGTGAAGTTAGCTGCCAGGGTATACCGAATCGACCTGCAATGGCTGCAACATTGCATTGCCAGCCCGACTGTGGAGAAAGCTGTATTGTGCTAGAAAGCGAACCGACTTGTAGCCTTGTTGCCAAGCTTCCGCAGCGTTCGTTGCTTGTAGCACACAAATTTCGTGCTGCAGGCAAAGAACGCTGCGAACAAGGCTACGACGGGTGTGTGTGAAACTTTGATGCCAGATGTCGTGGTGCTTGAAGCACATCAGAACAGTCGCAGCTATGTACGTGAGCTCAGCGGACCTGCTTTCAATTCACTACGCAAGAATTTAGCACGGTGGGCGGTTACACGAAGGACCCCACAACACCATAAATCTGTCAAAATTGGGGGGTTGGCACTTGTGCAGAGATGGGCACTTGCCCGGGACAATACAGTACATTAACTACATCATATGTGTCAAAGCCTAGTATTTTTATTGTTTCAGAATCTTCATGATGTGTGTCCTTCAGGTTACAGGTACATGTTCATGTATGTCACAAACTTGCCTGCATAACATTTCGTACCAAAAAGCTATATACCGGATGTTTACAACAACCGGTCACTACAGAGGGCATTCGGCTACTGTAGTTCGTCAGACCACTAACTTTGTTACAGTACACAGTCGAGTGACAGTAGGCGGCTGCTCAGTACAGAGTAGGAGTGCAAACTGCTACGTCAGTTTACTTACAACTGTAGGAGAAACTAGTTGCTATTTATGCCTTAAACAGAGCCAGAGCAACTCACTGTAGGGCCACATGAAGCATTTTTGCTCATATCTCGGAATAGAACAGAGTGGCAGTGGCTGAAAGGCTACTGGATACTCACAAAACTGGTACCCAGTAGCTTCGCAAACAAACCATGGCGAACTGGAAAATTTGTTTTCAAAAACCCTTCGTGCGGCCCTGCAGCGATGTTGTACAAATAGATAAAATGCTGGTTGGTATACGGCATTCTGAATGTGAGCAAACTAACATATAGCAGTTTGTATTCATACTCCACCGAGCAGCCACCTACTGTCACTTGACTGTGTACTGTAGCGAAGGTAGTGTTACACTGAAGTATAGCCGAATGCCCTCTGTAACAACTGGTTGTTGTAACAATCTGATAGCTTTTTGTAGGAAATGTCATACACCTACTAATTTTATTTATGAACATGTACCTGTAACCTTAAATGATGACACAGAACTTTTAAAGTTTATCTCTCTGTCACATACTCAAATACTTAGCCACCTACGATGTGCAGGATGTCGAGCTACGTGGTGAAGGAAGGAACATATCCATCCAGTGTGTGTTTGCATCAGGGAGTCAAGCAAGAGGGTGTCATGTGGAGATCAGAAATTCTTCTATTCAAAGGAACATAACAAGAAGTGGCAGCCCACTTTCTCGGATTGCAGAACAAACTGTGACTGGACTCACCCTGGGGAGATATGACGTGTTCATCTTTGACTGGGAGAGAGATGGTTCAGTTGCCTCCACACCGTCCTATGTGGGCCATGTCAATGTGACTGGTCCTGAACCTGACCTTTTGCCTCCAACAACACGTAAGCTACTAGCAAACTGACTTTCACCTTTTACTGGTTATGGTTTGGAATATATATGGAAAGGAAGATTCTCTGATACCAACTTGAGATTGGAAACCTTTGGCAACATTTCCACTGATGCTTCAGCAAAAGTGATGAAATGTGAACAAACATACCATGCACTACTGAGGATACGTGTCATTGGAGGTCAAAGGTCAGTGAAGATTGCTCCTTTCTTTCTGCCTCCTCATCATTGTCTGCAGTGACGTAGACAGGACATCGCCGATGCTAGGGCACATGCAGCATGGGCACACTACGTTTGTACGAAATTCTGTGTGAAGTGCAGAAGCAGTTAGGGGGGTCTGGGGCATGCTCTCCCAGAACATTTTTGGAATTTCACAGCCTCCCAGGTCGGTTCTGAAGCCATATCATAGTGCAGTGTACGTCATTTACACGGCAATATCGTGTACGGTGAGTGTATGAGAGTTGTAATTCTGGGGATATACAAAGCGATACTGCACCGTTTGATTTCAAGACCCGTTTAGCGCCCAATTCGGGATCGACAACGACAGGATCAGCGCCGATAACTCGCATGCATACCTGCACTGGTGGGGTACAGCCTCTAGTTGCTAGGGCACATGCCCCAGTGTACCCCAGCCTGGCTACGCCACTGTTGTCTGTGGTCCAGCAATCAGGAACCTCTAGTTCTCCATCCATCTTAGTTGAAGCACTCCTCCAAGGGTATCATCTAGATGTGTAGGGCCTCCTTCACCAGCAGTACTTACCCCCTGCCATGATCCAGCATCAAAGTCTCCTCCAACTGGATCAAGTGGAGGTCTCTCCCACGTGTGCTCCACTACAGTCAACTTCTCCATCATCCTCTTCTCACAGGCATCACGGTGTGGACCGAAGTGATGGGGAGGCAAGGAGAGAGGAGCAATCTTCACCAACCTTTTACTTTCAATGACATGTATCCTCAGTAGTGAGTAGCATTTGTTCGCACTTTCACTCTGATGACAACTGGAGCATTCGATCAATATATCATCCCATTTCAAGTTGGTATCAGAGAACTACACCACAGCCCTCCTTTCCATTTATGCAGGAGCCAACTGAGAAGCCACTAAAAGTTGGAGCAGATATTTTACATTTTTTCTATTTCCTTTTGTACCTACAGTTGATGCTACATCTAACAAACCAGTACAACCACACCCAGATCTTACTACAGGTTGGTGATTTCAACTGTTAAAGTCACAACTATAATCTTATACTGGGCTGCTGTAATGCTTAGTATGCATATATCATCGCAGGAATATATGTCGGTGCTGGATCTGCAGCTGCTGTGCTCCTACTGGTGGCTCTGGTCATCATTGTGACAATGATTGCACTATACATAAGACAAACCAAACAGCAAACCAAACCACTGTTGGTCTGATATGTCTTTCTATCTTATCTTTAACACTGAATGTATTTGTATTTATGCATTGAATTGTTTATCCACTATTAGCTGTCACAAGCATTATTCACCATGGAAGTCATAGGAGGACGAAAGGAGGAAGTCATGCATGTGGTTACATTTAATAACAGTTTTGGATCACTGACTGCATTATTCCCAATAATAATCGCATCTCATTAGTCTTAAACCGATACAGACCCTCTGGATGGAGGGTGGGCTGCATGGGCACAGCACCACCATAATTATAAGTCTCATTCCCAGACCCTCTGACAACATTCAGCTGATTCCTTGGGATTTAATAAAATTCATATTATTTTGCAAACTGACAAACTAATTTGCATGTAAGAAAAAGTGTTGTAGTCAACTTGAATTGGACTGAATGTCACCAGACTCTTTGGTGGAGTCTTGGGACATGACTATGTTGCTAGTAGCTTTAGTTCTAATGCATGTTACATGAATTTTATTAAACTACTGCATGCTATACCATGAGATGGTGAGGATGCTATAGATAAAGGGTTGCTAATACATACGTATACAGAGCTATGTATCACTGCATGCTCAATTAAGAGTATGGTCACAGTATTGAGTCATGTACCTATAGCGGTTAGAGATCTTTGGGTATGGCTTTTTATCTGCATGGTTTTAATTATTCACTGGGGCATGCACGCAAACAGCATATGTCTGGTGACTCCTGGTATTGGCCAAAGCACATCCTACACAGTGGGTGACTTTCCATAACATCTAGGCCTGAATTTTTTTTTATGGAGATGTAGTTCATTGAGTGCTCGAGCATGTTTACAGCAATACTAGATTCATCATCATGAGGCAAACCTGAGAAAGTAGCACATTGCAAATTTTCATCATGGTGCACAAATCATGCAAAGGGGCAGGGATTGTCACTGTCTGCTGTTGTATGCAAGTGTGGTGAGGCAACAGCTCCAGAACAGATCACAAATGCAGACATGCAATTGATCTGCAGCTATTCTCCACTCAAGGCAGGCACTATGGCTACAGTCATGGGCATGGACTAAGCTTCACACTCAAAATGAACCAGATAGCTACATCCTTTTATATATGGTGTGCAGCAACATCAGCACTGAGTGTGCAATGCATGCACATTAATATTAGTGAAACTGATGATGATTCAAGTTCGTGCAACACTCATCATTACCATGGACTAGCTTCATTCCCAGGCCCCGCCCAGCCTTCCATCAGGAACTGCAAGCGATGGAAAGCTGGGCGTGGCCTGGGAATGAGGCTAACCATGCACAAGATGGAGGCAGGAAACTTTCAGTTTTGTACAAGTCTGCCACCACATGACTTGTGGCATGTTGTTGGTTCCTCAAATCTTACATGCCACAAAACAGTTACTGTACTTGATGACCTTTGTAAGAACTGTTGCAAGTGAGTCACCCCTAATATACCTATCTATAGCCAAGCTGAATTTCCCTATACCAACACTAACTCAGAAACACAGTGGTTTGATGGGGGTTTTTTTTATGTTGCGTCATTGACATATACACCATTGCACTGCAGTTGTTACATCTAAAATGTTACCTAACTGGGCAATTGCATACTAATTGTGGTTCTGATGACCTTTGCATTGCTATATTCAAACCCATAAGAAAACAGGTAAACTCATGATTGGTTTAGAGTTTTTATTTTAACTAGCCAATACTTATTTTCAGTGAACAGATTACAGCAAACATCGAAGAAGCGTACCACTCAAATTCCAAAGAATGGGAAGCAATTGAAATGCAAAAAATATTGCATATGAATGACAACCACAACATTGTCATCTCTCATTTTCCAGGACAAATTATTTGCACATGCTCTGCTGTCCCATCCAAAAATAGGGTCAGGACACTTTCATTGGGAGAACTGACTGGGGCCTAATGTTGTCACACCAATCAGATTCCTTGGGAAGTAAATTACATCATACGTCATCACAGATAGCCAGCTTACAGATTTTTGAGCACCATGCTTATGCTATTAGTAACTTGTTTTATGAAATTAATTAACACCTACAATTACCAACTTCCATAAATTATGTCAATCTTTTGTGGTGAAAGTGTCCAGAACCTATTTTTCGATGAGGCCGTGGGGTGCGTGCAAAACATTTGGTGTGGGGATGAGACTATAAGGGTCAAATATCCTGTGTATGAAGTTAGTAAACAGGAACCATAGTTGTTTACATTCTGTATGAAGGCAATGCCATGTCCTTCCTTCTCAAAACATGAATGTTTGTATATATAGCGTGGTTTACATGTCAGTACAAAACCTCAAGAATTGTAAATTTGACCAATGTGGTAAAATGTGGCTTAAGTGTTCACTATCTGATTGGTCAGACTCAAATCACTACATGAGGTTTTTACTAGGTACTAACAAGCAACTTGCAACCCATGGTATGTTTGTGTAGTCTAGATGTCTATAAGCACAACCATGTTGCAGACTGGGGGGGGGGGTTAATTTGGTGACTTTTCACAGATGATCCGATGTACTTTAGCCCACTGTGGTTGTACGATACTATGGGCCAGGTTCCTCATATATTGCGTGTCGGTGCCATCCCTACATAGAGAGTCTACCGACTCTCTGATGAGAGTCCAGACATACAATAAGACATACTTTGTTTATAGCACACAACAATGTAGTAGCTTTTTAGAAAGATCCACACAGTGAGTAAACAAATAAATTAGTAAACAAAAACAAAAACTGAGCGCACCACAGTCCATCATCAGTACCGTCAACCCTGCATTAATAAATGTTATTATAACCACAGCTGTTTGCATACAAGCTGAAGAAACAGTGATAGAGGTATGACAAGGAAGGAGGAACAGACAACCATGATCCTGCAGATTGTAACCAATGAACACCTATGGGGAAATCACCTACTTATATCAACAGCATGCATGAAAAGGTTTTACTGTTTTGACAGTCAGTTGTATGTAGTAACGCCCTCACAGATGATCAGATGTACTTTAGCCCACTGTGGTTGTACGATACTATGGGCCAGGTTCCTCTTAGGCTGCTTATACAATCATTCTCATGAACTTTCAAAACACTACACTGTTTAATCAGATTGTCTGCTAAGAGTACGTTTGTACATGTACATGTATTCCAAAGGCTTATCAGAACTTAGTACTGTAGAACAGCATTATTGTGTTACTACAATGCAACTGGGCCAGACATTTGTGTGTGGAACAAGTAGCCCAGTGGCAGTAGCATGAATAAGCATGCACAATCTAGGGAGCCAGAATATAAAACTAAAAGGTGAACATCACTACCAGGTAGTGACGTTCACCTTTTCAGTTTTCACAGAGGGCTGAACGTCTTGGCTGTGGATGAACCACTGGTATGAAGCAAAGGAAGTTAACAAAGTTAACAAAGCGAACAAAACAGGCTAGATAACCTAAGAGGCATATAAGATAGTGAGGTTATCTTAATGTCCTCCTAATACATATATACCACTGACAAATAAGAGTTGCATGCAAATGTATATCACAAGTGCTGATACTTGTAAACTGAAGGGATCACAACTGTCCTTTCAGTTTGTCTGCAATCATGCTACAGGTAATCAATGCATAGTTATTATTGCTGTTCTGCTAGTGCTAACTGCTAGCCGTTAGGTTTGATCAACACTTTGTAATGCAAACACATGCACTGCACAGTAAACATTAGTTTGTTTCAATAATCATAGTATGTAGACAGTCTGATGATGAGACAGTGTAGTATTTTGAGAAAATCATGTGACTGATTGTATGAACAATCATAGAGGAAGCTGGCTTACTACGTACCGTACCCATCGAAAGTATACACTAGCCATCCTCTGATCATCTGTGAGAGAGTCACTACAACTGACTTTCAAAGCTGCTGTAGAACAGTACTGATTTCTCCAGTCACACACATGCACTTGTGATATATATACATGTATTTGAACTTGTATGTTACTGTAATTCATATTTGCCAGCTACATGTCAGTACTATGGGATGCCTATAATGCTCAATGAATGCAATTTACATATACCACATATGGAACCTCTGCAGGCAGTTAGTGTTCCCTACTCTTGAAGTACCAAGTAGTAACTTTCCCATGCTTTGGTATGCCCAAATTCAATACCTGTATGATACATGTAGGAAGCAAAACAAGTCAGTGGTTATGTATGATGGAAGCCTAACAAAGCAGCTCAGATCACCTTCCAACCATACAAGGTTTTGAGATACCAGTATGGCTAATAGGTGATCATAGCTTCCTAAGACACAGAACCACTGTCGCTTCAGTGTGTCTGCAACCACTGGATAGTTATAATAATTACTTTGAAAAGCAAAGCATCTTCTTAAACATTTACGAGTCAATTAGGCATTACTAATCTTCCAGTAGAATTTCTGGTAATTTCATAATTATAACATAATTACATATTTTATAATGTAATTGGAGATACCATACCATGGGAGAACTACTGCTGAATATTTTCTGACAATTTAAGAGTCTCAGTAACTGCCAGCGGAATTTCCAGATATCGTGTGTGTAAATTTGATTTAATGAGCAGTTAGTTTCTCACTATTAAATTAGGCATCCCATTGTCTGGACACATCACGAATAATTAAAAAGTACACACACAAGTTCAAATAATTATTACAATTACATGCTGATGGTTGGCTCCTTGGGTGGAGCACACACAAAACTGGTGAAAGTTCCGAAAATTAGCCTTGTTCTGAGCCTAGAAATAAGGCTAATTTAAGTTTTACAAGCAATTTAGTGTCACCAACATGACTCCTACATGTTGAGGCAGAGGTTTTGTACTTTAAGTTACAGTGTAAACAATTACAAACTGCCTAGTGATCAGTTTGCTTCAATTTATGTTCTGGTTAATTTCCAAACATTGGTGCTCATTACTTGCTATTACAGTCGCATACCTGTAAACCCCAGAAGCAGTTTTGTGGTATTTGCCATTAATGCATCTGGTTTTGGGAGATATTTTTAGCATACACTTTAAAGCTTTTTATAGTGTTTGGTGTATATTGCATGAATATGGTTGGAGAGAGTTGCTAAACTAGTTTTCTGAGTCCTCCGTTTTCAGACAAAGATAGAAAAAGTTTGTTAACGTGGCCAACAAGAGGATTGATTGAGTTTCTCACTGCACAGAGAACATATTTTGCTTCTATGCTTATTCTATGCATTTTACATACATCACACTTGAGGCGATTCATTGCTGCATGCTCGATTGACTCTCAATGCTCTTGCATGTAGTTACGTAAGCTATAGCAACTGGTTGAGTGTGAGAATGATAACATAACTGCATTAACACTTATCATTTTATAGTAATTACTCCATGGAATTCTCTAATGGTACAGGAAGACAGATTACACTTATCTGCTACGTAGCTCATGGCAAGTATACCATGATCCAATTAAGTGATTGTTAATCATATTACAGTCCACTTACATGAGTCATAACAATACCCAGTGATTGTTCATGAACATATCCTTGATCAGTATATTCTGAACATAGCCAGTTGGTGTTCCTGTTGTCATTCTTACTCACTCCACCAGCATTTCTGTTGCAATAGCATTATTGTTCAGGAGCTGCCCAAAACATAGTTTTCTCTCATCATTCTTTTGTTACATTCACATGCATAGCAATACATAATCATCACACCTATCATATGCACTTTGAATAGACATATATAGCTAGTCCTGTAACTACTATACTTAACAAATTAAGTGGTGACCTGCCAGTGCAAGAGGAAACATATCCATACTGTGTGCATGTGTTTGCATCTCAGAATCAAATGCATGGAGATCAGAAATCTAGTATCTAGATCAGATCAGAAATTCACAGGGGGAAAAAAAGGATTCACAGTATCACACTGCAGAGTGAGGTATGACTGGGCTTGCTCCTGGGAGCTAGCTTGCTCTAAAGTAATCATCTTTCAACTGGGAGAGTGACATAAGGCTTCTACATCATTGTGGGCCATAGTGACATCTGACCATCATGCAGCTCAATCTGACAAATACACTACATATGATTAGCTACAAAGTATAGTAGAGATTGCATAGTATATCTAGTATCTATATATTCTATATTGTATAGTATCTAGGTGTATAGAAACTACTCAGATGTGCAGTCTCAAAAAGCAAACTAAAGTATACCTAGTCACCGATATCAAAATCACCCATGCAGGCAACCACTCATACTATGCATGATGTACTACATGATAATGGTGAATGAAGCGTACCTCACTAGTAGCCTTGATCCCAGGCACTCTTTGAATTGCCATGAGTCACACACTTTTAACACAGACATCAGTTTTGTTTTTATACAGAGCTGACCTGGCCTCTTTCTCCAACAGCTGGAAGGTATAGCTATGATAATTTGTGTTGTTCAGGGAGAAGGAAACACATTTCCCTACCGAAGTTCATGTACTGCTGCGTGTTGACCTTGCAAAATCTAAACCAAAAAGCTGTGCATGTAAATGAATATAATTATGTGGTTAAGCTTCTCTACCCAGCCTATATATACAGTAGTATACACTCTGAATTTAAATTACTCCACAGTATCAAGTTTCCATGCCAAAAGAATCCATCAAGTTTAAACCTCTCAGTGAAACTACTGAGTGCCAAGATGAAGGCTGGCTCATTTACCATAATGTATGAAGACCACACCGGTATAAACTGTTCCAAGTATCTCCCTGCCACTAGATTTACAACTTCCAGCTTTGAAGCATGTAATTTTGTGTTGTTGTATTGCATCACGTGATTGCAGTTGGATCTATAGCTGCTGCTAGCAATTCTGGTACCACAAAAGTTCATTCAGCTAAATACGAAAACCAAAAACTGAAGAACCACATTACTTTCACAGATAACACTGAAGAATGATATTTCTTTACAGATGCAGACACATGACAGACCACCTAAATTGCATGCATGAAGGATAATGGACAACTGGACAATCCTTCACCGGACGCAAATAAATTTTAGCAGTTATAAACCATCGTATACTGAAGACAATGTATTTGTGTGTAAAATCAAAATCGTGGAGGGGGGGTGCGCGCCGCGTTGCTACACTTCCGGAAATTTGGTCCGTATATTATAAAATAGCGACCAGTCAATTTACGAATCATGAATCCTCCACGAGTGCAGTGTGTTGCAACCAAGAGCGCCTTTGTGTTCACTCTCCTACTACTGTTCTCACTAATAAGTGCACAAGAACCTGGTAAGCTCTTGAAAATGCTATAACAACGTGGGCAGTTTTTGCCGGATCAAGTTTTCAGCTGCAGATCGGGGATACTTCATAACTTCTATCACTTTTCTCACAGTGGCATTCATCACTCCCCTGACCTACACTGCATACCTGGGACAGCCAGCTGTCAGGTTTCATTGCTCTGTAGCCAATGCTGATGGTGTTGCTTGGTTCATTCATGGTGACATACGCCAAGCAGATGAACTATTATCTCGAGGGATTACAATTGAAATAAACCGCACCCTTCTTGAGTCAAACTTAACAATCACTTCTTCAACTGAAAACAATAACACTCGCATAAGGTGTCTAGCCCGTTACATTGTAAGTGATGTGATTCGGTATACACTAAGTGATGAAGTCATATTTCGTGTACAAGGTCAGTTGGCAAATCTCATTGATACATAACTATAGTGTTAAGTAACTCATGCCCTGTTCTGCAGGTGCATTGGGAAAGTGTCCTGACCTCCAAATCGCCCCATTTGATAACTACCACCAGCATCTCACATGGGATCCTCCATCAACACTCAACATAACAGCAGTGGAGCCAGATATATCCAGTTATATTGTGTGCAGCAACATTAGCACTGAGTGCACTACCATTATTGTGACAGAGCCTGGTGGTGATGATTTACAGAATTACACATTTCCAAACTTACAGGCTTACATCAACTTCACTGTCAGAGCAGTGAACATTGTGGGAGATGGTGAGAGTGCTAGCATAGTGTATGAGCCTTGTGAGCACCCAAGATTTAGTAAAAGACAAACTCTGCAGGCTGTTGTATCATTTAACTCTGAGAGTATACCATCTTTGTCAGTGGAAGTAATGGTAAGTGCTTTTTATCATACGTCTAACTCACGCTAATGTATGGGAGTCAATGGGGAAGCCTTGCAGCTGCACGCATGCAGTTTATAAAAGCCGTATTTTTTACTACAAGTCACGCGAGAATCCGTATCAGGTACTACAAGTCATGTGCGCTGCGTCTGAACGTGCAATGAAATCAAAGGTTCACATGATAAAATCATTATCACCATAGTACCAAGCTATACCGGAAAAAATATCACTCGTTTGTTGCCGTTGGAATTGTTACTCGTGCTGTGCACTCGTAACAATACAGACGGCAACAAACTCGTGATATTTTCCGGTATAGCTTGGTACTATGGTGATAATTATATAGTACCACAAGCCCACCTCTTGCTATGATGACCTAGAGGTAATTACATTAGCCTCTACAGTTATGGTACTACACACCATCTCATGACACCAAGAGCAAGATGTAAATATATTTCTCTGACTTGAGTGGTAACTACTTCATCTGCAGTAGTAGGAAATGCAAAAGTTCAATCAAAGTCTAAAGAAAAGACTCAATGATTCCTTCCAACTAGGCATGCAAATATTAAGCATAATTTGAGCATATAGGCACTCTATAAATCTCGGCATTATGCTGGCATATTACAGCTAGGGATTTTCTCTAAAAGGTTTATGGTGTACAGTACTCAGCTTGTAGAGAGCCTGAAAGTAGCAGATATTGTGACTCAGAAAGCATTGAAGAATCTTGGATCTTTGGAGAAGAACCACCTGAGCCATGTGCCAACTAGTACTGAAAGCATCAACACCATCAAATATTTGTCGAAACTGAAAGCTAGCAATAATTCCAGCATGTAACAGGTGTAAATGATTGCCCCATTGTATCAGTAGTGATAAATGAAGCATTACTAGCAGTATCAGCTCTGTTCCCTACCTCTTGTATGCATCATTGAACACAGTTGCATGCTTGAGATTCCATTGTCCAACAAAATATGCCAATGAAATTTTCCAATGATGCAAATGATGTATATAGAATAAGGCATAAATTGCAAGCTTGCTTTCACGTGGCTAGTAAAGTTGGTTTGTGCATCACTGCATGAATTCTACTTCATATTTTGTTCTTATATGCAGTCTCAAAGACGATGTTTTGATGTGTATGTAGTTCAATTAAAACCAGTGGGTCTAGAGAGAAGCAGTAGGGGATCAGGATTTCATGAACTAGAGGTGATTGAAACTGGTCTGATCATCCCAAGTGTTAGTGATTCTGATGACGGTTCATTCACGCTGAATGTGATCACCAACTCCACTCTGAGTGCCAACATGTTCTACCAAGCAATACTCACCACTACCAGGGACACAATGGAAGCAGGAAGCTTTCTGTTCTGTAAGTGCATGTACATTAGCTATCAATATAAATCAACTGCAATGTTATAATTTTTTTTCTGGATGCACTCATTTAAGTCTTTATGTTAATGATGACAGTAATATCTCCATCACACAAACACTCAGCCACCTACGACGTGCAGGATGTAGAGCTACACGGTGGAAGAGAAAACGTATCCATCCAGTGTGTGTTTGCATCAGGGAGTCAGGCAAGAGGGTGTCATGTGGAGATCAGAAATTCTTCCATTGAAATGAACATAACAAGAAGTGGCAGCCCACTATCTCAGGTTGCAGAGCAAACTGCGACTGGACTCACACTGGGGAGATATGACGTGTTCATCTCTGACTGGGAGAGAGATGGTTCAGTTGCCTCCACATCATCCTACGTGGGCCATGTCAATGTGACTGGTCCTGAACCTGACCTTTTGAGCTCTATGCCTCCAACAACACGTAAGTTACTAAAAAACTGATTTTCACCTTTTACTGGTTATGGTTTGGAGTACATATGCAAATGGAAGATTCTCTGATACCAACTTGAGATTGGCGACGTTTTGACTGAATGCGTCAGTCGTCATCAGGGCGAAAGTGATGAAGTGTGAACAAACACTACTATTTATACCCATGCACTACTAAGGATATATGTCATTGGAGGTCAAAGGTCGGTGAAGATTGCTCTTTTCTTTCTGCCTCCTCATCACTGTCTGTGGTCCAGCAATCAGGAGCCTCTATAGTTCTCCATCTTAGTTGAAGCACTCCTCCAATGGTATCATCTAGATGTGTAGGGCCTCCTTCACCAGCAGGTCTTGCCCCCATGCCATGATCCAGCATCAATGTCTTCTCCCACTAGATTGAGTGCAGGTTCTCCCACATGTCCTCCACTATAGCCAACTTCTCCATCATCCTCTTCTTGCAGGCATCACGGCGTGGACCGGAGTGATGAGGAAGCAAGGAGAGAGGAGCAATCTTCACCAACCTTTGACTTTCAATGACGTGTATCCTCAGTAGTGAGTAGCATTTGTTCACACTTTTTCACTCTGATGACAACTGGAGCATTTGGTCAAAACATCATCCAATTTCAAGTCAGTATCAGAGAACTACACCACAGCCCTCCTTTCCATTTATGCAGGAGCCAACTGAGAAGCCACTAAAAGTTGGAGCAGATATTTTACATTTTTTCTATTTCCTTTTGTACCTACAGTTGATGCTATTTCCAACAAACCAGTACAACCACACTCAGATCTTACTACAGGTTGGTGATTTTAATTGTTAATGTGACAACTATAATCTTATACTGGGCTACTGTCATGCTTAGTATGCATATATCATTGCAGGAATATATGTTGGTGCTGGATCTGCAGCTGCTGTGCTCCTACTGGTGGCTCTGGTCATCATTGTGACAATGATTGCGTTATACATAAGACAAACCAAACAGCAAACCAAACCACTGTTGGTCTGATATGTCTTTCTATCTTATCTTTAACACTGAATGTGTTTGTGTTCATGCTTTGAATTATTAATCCACTATTAGCTGTCACAAGCATTATTCACCTAGAGGAAGTCATGCATTTAACATCTACAATCACAGTCTTGTATGGATCACTGACTGCATTATTTCCAATTGTAGTGTTTAGCTCCGTGACATAGACAGGAATTATTGTAGACACAATACAGGAGGGACACAGACACAAGAACTGACAAAATACACCAGAACACTAATATTTATATGCATGCATACAGGAAGTGATGATACAGGAAATAATAACTGATAATCAAAGTCATGACATAATATCCCGTAATAGTCAGATCACACCACATCCCCCCTTTAAGCCAGTTTCTCTGGCGGCAGGATACTTGTCCCAGTCCTTGAACGAGTCATGATTCTCCTGGGAGGTGTGGTCAATGCCGACTGTTGCTCGGGCTCAGCCTCAGTCTCAGGTGCATGGTCTGGCTCTGATTCAGGCACTACAACAACCTGACTCCTGTTTCTGCGGAGTTCTCCTGATTCAGTTTCGACAACGTACGACCTCGGTGTTTCATCAGCAGTCACTACTCTGCCGGGAATAGGCTTGTCTTCTGACGTTATCCACACTGCTGAGTCGTCAGGAATTTCAGGGAGTTCTTTAGCTCCATGGCGACTGTCAAACTGTTCCTTTTGTTTCTTCTTAAACTCAGCATTTTTCACCTTGAACTCTTTCAAGTAAGACCACTGAGGAATCAACATCGTATTTGACTGTGGAACTGCTGTACGAATCCTCCTGCCCATACATAGCTCTGCTGGACTGTAGCCACACCAAGGATGTGGGGTCGCACGGTAACTCAGGACGGCTATGTGTGGATCCTGTGACTTCTTGAGCATTGTTTTGATAGTCTGGACCATCCTCTCCACTTGCCCGTTGCTTTGGGGGTATCGTGGGCTACTAGTTATGTGATTGAACCCGTAACTACTTGCAAACATAGCAAACTCCCGAGAAGAATACTGAGGTCCATTGTCACTGCGTACAGTCTCCGGGATACCGTGACGGGCAAATATCGTCTTCAGGGCAGTGATGACTTGACCAGAGGTAGTTGAGCTCAGTTTGACCACTTCTGGGTATCTAGAAAAGTAGTCCACAACTAGCAAGTACTGACACTTGTCCAGTTCAAAGAGGTCTGTTCCTACAAGCTGCCAAGGGTAATCAGGTAAGGGCGTTGCGATCAACGGTTCTCGTTTGTTCTTTGCTTGTCCAGCACACTCTCGACAGTTCTGCACCCGCTGAGCAATTGAGTGCATAACCCCTGGCCACCAGACAGACACAGTAACTCTGGCTCGACATCTTTCGATTCCTTGGTGACCTGCATGTATTCTCTCAAGTGTCTCTCTCTGGAGGGACTTCGGAACGACAATTCTGTTATTAAACAGCAACATGTTGTCACACACCGTGAAATTGTTCTTGAACTTAAAGTACGGAGCAATTTCAGGAGATATGAACTTTTTCTGCGGCCACTCTGTTGTACAATACCTCAGAACTTGGGAACACACAGCATCCTGTTCTTGGGCCTTTCTATACTCTCCCAATCTCTGAGGAGTGGCAGGTAAAGATGTCTGCACGATTGCTTCCACAAAGCTCTCCACTTCCTCTTGTAGAGGGTCATCTGCAGACTCCGATACTGGGGCACGTGATAATGCATCGGCAGTATACAAAAGTTTGCCCGGAACATGGTAGACAATGTAGTTGAACTTTGCAAGTCGCAAACGGAAGCGAACAATACGAGGGGGTAGAGCATCGAGATTTTTGGAGTTCAAGAGAGGAATGAGAGGTTTATGATCAGTTTCGATTGTGAACTTTCGTCCCAATACATAGTCCGAAAACTTTCCACAGGCCCATGTGATGGCCAACGCCTCCTTCTCTATTTGTGCGTATCTTCTCTCCGTCGGTGTCATTGACCTTGACGCGTAGGCTACCGGCTTCCAATCTCCTCCCTCTCGCTGCAGCAACACGGCCCCCAAACCAAATGACGACGCATCCACTGAGATTTTCGCTTCTGCAGTAGGATCATACAGAGTTAAAATGGTTGGTTTCACTAGTTCCTCTTTGATACCAGCAAAAGCTTTCTCCTGGTCCGGTCCCCAGAGCCAAGTGCGTTTTGAACTGAGTAGCTCTCTTAGGGGTTGTGTTAACTCGGCTACGTTTGGGGAAAACTTTCCTAGCTGATTCACCAGACCTAGAAATCTCCTCAAATCCGGCACTGACCTAGGAGCTTCCATTTCCGTGATGGCCTTGGTCTTGTCTGGGTCTGCTTTGACTCCATTGCAATCAATAATGTGTCCGAGGAATTTGATTGTCGTCTTGCTGAATTCACACTTGCTGGGATTTAGAGTGACATGAGCAGATTCGAGTCGCTTTAGAACTTTAACAAGTCGTTCACGATGTTCTCCTTCATCTTTTCCAAACACTAAAATATCGTCCATTTGACAAACAACTCCTTCTAGACCTTCTAAGATGCGGTTCATGCGTCGCTGAAATATCTCCGGCGCGCTGGAGATTCCGAATGGAAGTTTGTTAAAGGCATATCTGCCGAACGGCGTAATAAAAGTCGTTAGTAGGCCAGATTCCTCTGACAGCGGAATCTGCCAAAAGCCGCTGTTTGCATCTAGTTTTGTAAACAAGGCTGCTCCTGACAACTGTGCAAGGGTATCATCAACTTTAGGAATCGGATGAGTCTCTCTCATCACACTCTCATTGAGTGCTTTCAAGTCGACGCATATGCGGACATCACCAGACCTTTTAGGTACGACCACCATACCAGCGCACCACTCTGTTGGATCGCTGACCTTGGATATCACTCCCAATGACTCCGTTCGGTTTAGTTCATCCGAAACTTTGCCTCGCAATGGAATCGGCACATTCCTGGGTGTGTACAAGGCATAGGGTTTAGCATCTTCCTTTAGCTTGATTGTGTACGGTTCTCCGAAATTACCCAGGCCCGAGAATACTTGGGGAAACTCTTTTTTGACATCGGCGAGGGAGCTATAGGTACTTTCTACTCTCTGTACTAGCTTGAGAGCAGTGAGTGCAGGCAGACCAAGTAGATTGTTTTTGAGTCCTCTCACAACGAAAATGGTCTCCTGGTGGGACAGGTTCTTGACAGTAAGCCGTCCCCTGAACTGACCCAAAACTTGTAGCGACTGGTAAGATGGGCCATACAGAACTCTCATAGATCTCTGGAGTCGTTTCCCATAAACTCTCTTGTAAGTCTCCTCCGACACTGCTGTGACCTCTGCTCCAGTGTCAAGTTTGAACTCGACTGCTTTGTCGTTGAGGCTCACAGTGCTTCTCCAGGAAGAACTGGATTCACTCGACAGTGTTCCTAGGAATGCTGCTCCCTCTTCCTCAGCTTCTACCTCCCCTGTGGAGGCTTGAGATGTCTTAGACAATGGGCTTTGAAGTGGCCTCTCTTTTTACAATTATGGCAGATAACATTCCTGGCTGGGCACTTCTCATTCCCCTGATGCTTTCTTCTACCGCAACGAATGCATTTTGGAGGTGTCACACTATCTTGCGGTTTTGAGGCGGTGCCGGCCTTACTACGGGGCGGTCTTCTGGTGGTTTGTCGTGTCACGTCTTCCACCAGGTGGTGTTTTGTGGACATAGCTAGCTCTTTGGACTGCTGTCTCACTGCTTCTTTCTGGCGTATGGACTTCTTCGCACTTTCCAAGGTAAGATCAGCCTCCAGTTGTAGCTTCTCCGACATCCTTTTGTCTCTAATGCCCACAACTAGACGATCACGGAGTATTTCCTCTTTGAGCGTTCCGTACTCACAGGTTTCAATCAGCTCATACAGGGCTGTGATATACTCCTCTGCAGTCTCGCCCTCTCTTTGGTCTCTTGTATTGAACTTAGCTCTTTCATAGATGATGTTTTTACGCACTTTGAAGTACTCGTCAAATTTTGACATCACCTCCTTGTACTTTTTGCGATCATCATCCCCGATATTCGTTGACACTAGCACTCCCTCGGCGTCTTCGCCCAAACAGTACATGAGGGTGCTTACTCGGCGCGTCTCCTCCTCCTTATCCAGTCCGGACGCACTGAGAAACTGCTCAAAGCGTCTCTTCCACTTTTCCCATTCGTCGGGCTTTTTGAAATCAAACGGTTGTGGCGGTGCAAAAGGTAGCGCCATCCCACCGCTACCACCATGTAGTGTTTAGCTCCGTGACATAGACAGGAATTATTGTAGACACAATACAGGAGGGACACAGACACAAGAACTGACAAAATACACCAGAACACTAATATTTATATGCATGCATACAGGAAGTGATGATACAGGAAATAATAACTGATAATCAAAGTCATGACATAATATCCCGTAATAGTCAGATCACACCACACCAATAATCAATATAAATCACTAATTTGCATGTAAGAAAAAGTGCTTAGTCAACTCCAAAGAATGACTGAATGTCACCAGACTCTTTCCTCTTTGGTGGAGTCTTGGGACATGACTATGTTGCTAGAATAGTTTTAAAGCATGTTACACAACTGTCATATATATACAGATTGATTGCTTTAACTGCAAAGTGGTTATCCTGTTTGCATGGTTTACTTCAGTACTAGAGGCTAATTGTATGTTTCCACCTCTTTTCCTCATTCTGGAATAAGGAAAAGAGGAGGAAACAACAAGTTGTCACTGCATGGTTTGTTCTTTAGCTACAATTAGCCTCGATACCAAAATAAGTCATGCAACCCGGGTAACCATGCACTCCGTGGTTAAAACAACCCATCTGTTTTACAGTGCATGTAAACTACTGCATGCTGCTATACCATGAGCTGGGGAGGATCCTTGGATAAAGGCTGGGCTGCTGATACATGCGTATACAGAGCTATGTGTCACAGAATGTTCAACTAAGAGTATGGTCATGGTATGGGATTCGTTACTTTCACAATGACTCATGACCACTACCACATGATTATCACGAGTTGACACGTAATTTCAACTGTACTATCAGCACTGTGAGAACATCGACCAGCAGCAAAAATGTGGGTAAAGATAATGTTAAAAGCCAGGGGAGACTGTGGCATGCACCGACATCAAAAGTTCTGCATGTCAGTATAACTAAGTCCTGAGACCATTTGGCTACTTGTTCATAAACAAATGATTCCAAAGTAGATCGGTCATCACATAAGACTCTATAGTCCAGAATCAAGGAGTGATCCAGGGGTGTCGCCACCCGTTCTTCCATTTCAGCTCTTGTATTGGGTCAGTGTCTCCAAAGCTTAGGCCTGCATGTATATTCATGCAGGTTGATTGGTCCTTGCATGTACAAGGGCTAGCCTCATTCTCAGGCCTGAAGAAGACGAGTAAAGGCCAGGTTTCAGCCGTTTGCACATGCGTCATAGAATTCCATGCCCTCCACATACCATCAATATACTTAAATTTGTACATGTGTGACATCAAATTTAATATTGAATGTTATACTGTCTG
Source organism: Agelas oroides (assembly GCA_949130485.1). Lineage (NCBI taxonomy): Eukaryota > Metazoa > Porifera > Demospongiae > Agelasida > Agelasidae > Agelas > Agelas oroides. The sequence continues at coordinate 11,261,245 of OX422183.1, read as the reverse complement.
TAGATTTTTATCATGGTAGAATATATAGTTGTGTGGCATGCAAATGTACTCACTCAGTCATGCGTGTCCAGTGCCAACTACTCCTGATTTGAAGCTTTAAACGAAAGCTACAAGCTCTCATTGAGTCGACTCAGTTGACCAGAAGAGACTAAGTGAAAACCATCGCAAGAGGTAATTTGGGCCTCTATTGTATTCCTGTCTGCCCTTTCTGGCACAATCTTACTTGCTAAGGTGCTGAGGTAGAGGCTACTCAGGCTAGCCAGGCTAGTTTGACAGTATAAACAAGATGTCATATAATTGACCATGTGACTTTAAAGCATCGATCATTAGCATGCTCCCACTGACGAACAGGGCCAATAATAATTAGGTGCATGTGCAAACAGAGGAAGCCAGGCCCTTTCTCTTCCTCCTTTTCAGACATGGCTAGTACAGGGACATGCATGTGTGTGTATTATAAGTGGTTCAACCCGCTTTCCGATTGCACACTTTGAAGTTTGGAGTGGAAAAGCACACTACTATCTCCATGGAATCAGAATTGATCTCAGAGTATCTACATTTTTATATGCAAAGGGGAAAGCAGCACGCTCTCAATCTACACTCTGGAGCATCTTCCAGTGACTAACCACCCTAGCTCCTCATATGGTTCCTGCATCAGCCACTGTTATGTAAAGTGAATTGTCCAGTTTTTGGGCAAAGTGTTTTCATTGTATTGAGTCAGGGGTGTATTTTGTGAATGCTTCAATTTATACTGTATTTTCCATGTACCTTGCAGGTATGAAGGAAACAGTAACTATACTGCATGTGTTCCTTGTACTGCACTGGCTGTACTTATTACTAATGGCTAATCAACTGAGCAGACTGTGCTCTCACATTGTACCTCACGAACAGTCTAGGGATTCTCTCACACCTTGATGATAAAGGTTATTCTGATCACCTTATATATTATTATTATCAAACTGTTGCCCCATTGTCACACTCTATATCCAAGCTTTTGTATTTGTACTTTCTTGTTTCTCTATTCTCTCCTATTTATGGACGGGACTCGTGCTTTGACCAAAAACGTTCTTTGATTATGCAAATCCAAATTTGTGTGTGATGATAGTGGTAATTAATAACCTCTGACCCAAGGAACTGAGTTTACTACAAACATGGTTGGTGATCTGGTCATGAGTGATAGTGAACAAGCTGGATTGAAGTAGTGATGAAGTTATGTACAGATGTCCGCTGTAATATCATTACATCAAGTTTGTGATGCATGTGGATAGTGAAAATGGACAGCAGATGCAGCGCATAGGAGCGTATTTATACATGTTTCTACACTGCATGAATTATGCTAAGATTTATGCTGACATAATTCTCCAAGGCCTAGCTAGTAAGCGTTCTGTACTAGGACTGGCTTGTGAAAGTACTTTCTGGCATAATCCCAGCATGCCTCACTGTTTGTCCTGGCTCTGCATGTTGTCTGTGTTGTCCTCTAATCTTTCAAAGACTCTTTTGGAGAGCTTCAAAAGCCTCATGATAACAGAACTCTCCGTCAATGGCTTTGCAAAACTTACAAAATAATACTGGTATAATTATTATGGATGTATTGAGTATGAATATGGATTAGATCACATGTCATACACCAGGTTGTTGTGAAAGTAACAAATCCCGTCACAGTATTGAGTAGCTAGCGGTTAGAGATCTTTGGAGATAGCTTTCTATATAATCTGCATGGTTTGAATTATTCACAGGGGCATACACGCAAACCGCATGTCTGGTGACTCCTGGTAGTGGCCAAAACACTTCCTGTGAAGTGGGCAACTTTGCATAATTAACATCTAGGCCTGAATTTTTCCCAGGGAGATGTGTTTCATTGAGTGCTCATGTTTACAGCTATACTAGATTCATCATCATGGGGAGAGCCTGAGAAAGTAGCACATTGCTGATTTTCATCATGGCACACAAATAATGCAACTGTCTGCTGTTGTATGCAAGTGTGGTGAGGCAACAGCTCCGGAACAGATCACAAATGCAGACATGCAATTGATCTGCAGCTATTCTCCACTCAAGGCAGGCACTATGGCTACAGTCATGGGCATGGACTAAGCTTCACACTCAAAATGAACCAGATATAGTTACATCCATTTATATGGTCAGCACTGAGTGTGCAATGCATGCACATTAATAGTTATAGTGATGCTGATGATGATTCAAGTTCATGCATTACTCATCTCTACCATGGAGTAACTTTGTTCCCAGGCCCTCCCCCAGCCTTCTGTTGGTAACTGCAAGCGATGGAAAGCTGGGCGTGGCCTGGGAATGAGGCTAACCATGGACAAGATGGAGGCAGGATATTTTCAGTTTTGTACAAGTGTCTGCCATCACATGTCTTGTGGCATGTTGACACGCCACAAAACAATTACTGTACTTGCCTGCAGCTGCTGTGCTCCTGCAGTGTAGCTAGTTCTGATGACCTTTGCAATGCTATATTCAAAACCCATAAGAAAACAGGTAAACTTATGATTAGCTTATATGTCTGTTTAACTAGCCAATACTTATTTGCAGTGAACAGATTACAGCAAAGAGTAAAGAAGTATATCACTCGAATTCCAAAGAATGGGAAGCAATTAAAATGCCAAAAATATTGCATATGAATGACAACCACAACATTGTCGTTTCTCATTTCCAGGCCAAACTATTTGCACATGCTCTGCTGTCCCATCCAAAAATAGGGTCAGGACACTTTCATTGGGACAACTGACTGGGGCCTAATGTTGTCACACCAATCAGAAGTAAGTTACATCATACATCATCACAGATAGCCAGCTTACAGATTTTTAGGTGCCAAAGCTTTATGCTATTAGTAACTGATGTTATGAAATTAATTAACACCTACAATTACCAACTTCCATATGTCAATTGGCCCCATCTTTTGTGGGGAAAGTGTCCAGAACCTATTTTTCGATGAGGCCGCGGGTGCATGTAAAAAATTTGGTCTGGGGATTAGACGATAAGGGTCAAATATCCTGTGTATGAAGTTGGTAAACAGGAATCATAGTTGTTTACATTCTGTTAGCCTCGTACCCAGGCCACATGGGAGGAGGGAAAAGTGGCCTGGTATCCACTGTTTGCGTATGCGCGAAAAACCCCATGATTTCATGGGGTATCGTATACCGTATAGCTTCGAAGCACGTCCGTCTCGAGCTTATCGCGCGAACATGGCAGGTAAAAGCGAGGACTTTGATAAAGCGCTCAAGTTCGCTCTTTGTTGTATTGGAAAGGGAGATTTCACGTTGAAAGCAGAGCAGCTGGATGCGATCAAATGTATCTGCGATAGTAAAGATGTATCCCCGTGGCTACCCACGGGATTTGGTAAGTCCATCTGCTACGAGACTCTGCCGTTTGTTTTCAACTGCAAGCACAGTGACGGTGGAACCGGCGGTGGTTGTAGCATAGTCCTTGTATCACCCCTTGTGTCTCTGATAATGGAAGCCATCGCCGTGTAAACACAGCTGCCACACTGCAAGCCGTATATCTAGTTTGGTTATTTCTCCGCATAACAACCACGTGTAACTTGTCCATAATCTGCCACTTATGGGCAATGCCATGTCCTTCCTTCTCAAAACATGAGTGTTTGTATACATAGTGTGGTTTGCAGATTACATGTCAGTACAAAACCTCAAGAAGTTGTAAATTTGACCAATGTGGTAAAATGTGGCTTAAGTGATTCGCTACCTGATTGGTCAGATTCAAATCACTACATGAGGTTTTGTAGTACTAACAAGCCACTTGCAACCTGTGGTATGTTTGTGTAGTCTAGATGTCAATAAGCAGAACCATGCAGGTTTGGTACAGAATGGGGAGCTAATCTGGTGACTTTTAACATCAATCATGATAATCAAGTGAACCACACTCCAACCTGCAGAGTAGCTGATCTAATATGGCCTAGCTGACTACATCTCACAAGCCAGGAATATTAGTGTGTAGTATACTGGGCTGTCTGTTCACTAAGAGTTGCAGGTGAGTTTGCTTGCATACCACTGTACCTTCAATTAGCAGAAACTTAATAACTGCTTAAGGAATATATAGGTTCCAAGTAGTACTAGACTGAAGAAAAGGTTATCTGTTACCAACTTGAGCTCGGAAAATAACTTGCCGACATTTCGACTGAATGCTCCAGTCGTCATCAGGGCGAAAGTGAAGAAGTGCGAACAAACGTTGCTATTTACGTTGCCTTTTCTTCATTTATGCAGAAGCCAACTGAGAAGCCACTGAATAGTACTAGACTACTTGTTGCATTTCTAGGTATACCCACTACAGGATGTGGACCCTACATTTCCAGTATATGTTTCTAGTACCTTGGCCAGCTTGAAGAGCCATATGATAAAAGCTGGTGGAAAGAATGGATGCATGGTGCCAGACGTCAAAGCTGCAAAGAAAAAAGGCTGCAAGAGACTAGTGTCATACCCAGCACAGTGGAGTAGGAACCGGGGGGGCCGGGGGGGGGGGGGGGGGGGGGGGGGCACTGGCCCCCCCCCAATAGTCCAACAGGGGGGGCCTGGCCCCCCCATTAATCAGGCTCCATGTTATAGTATATAATATACTATATCATGCTGATTGTTATATAACCCTAACCCCACCCCTCCCAATACACCTTGGCCCCCCCAATCCAAAATTGGTTCCTACTCCACTGCGGCATGTGGAAAAATGGAGGCTAGAAAGAGGTGTAGCTATAGTGGAATTTTAAGATGGCCGCAACCACCCTCCATGCTGTTGATTTGTTCAGAACTTGCAAACTGACTAAAGTTAGTGTAGCTATATCACTCTTAGCAGCGAAATGTTGTTATGATCAAAGTGTTGTTATTTTACTTGTATAAATGAACAGTTGGAATGTACAGAATGCTGCTGAGGTTTGCGGTTAGGAATTTCTTGTACATATCAGTGGCGGATCTAGAAATCGAGAAAGGGGGGTTCAGTCACTGGCGCGCGAAGCGCGCCGGACATTTTTTGGGTTGCCACGCCCACTTTCGGTCACGTGAACGCATTCATACAATAATAGCTGGAAGGCTGAACCGAGGGGTCCGTCACAAAAGAAATCTCGTACACTGTCCGACAGTGTTGTTTTAGTTAACTATAACTTCAACTAAATACATTTTAGTATGGCCTTTTTAAAATTTAGTTAACCAAAACTACAACCAACTAAACTTTTTTGCTAAGCTGGGAACTATAACTAAAATATCCAAGAACATACAAGAAGAAACCTGTCGGCAGAAATCCAAACTGAAATCCAGAAATCCACTGTGAAATCCAGAAATCCACTCTGAAATCCGAAATCCACGTGAAATCCAGTGGATTTCGAAATCTCGTACGCCGAGGCGCGCCGTGGCGGACCCCTCGGGCCGAACTGAATATCTCGAAGCAACTCTAGGCCTAGTCAAACGTCTGGAGATCAGTAAGGAACTGATACGTGAGTGTGTAACTGTGCCTGGTTGTTGTTGCTGCATGCCACTGCTGCATAATCATTTGATGGACTCGTGCAGTTATGTACGCAAAATACATTACTAGCCGCCAAAGGGGGGTGCATTTGCACCCCCCTTACCCCCCCTAAATCCGCCACTGCATGATATTCCCTTGAGTACTGTACCTTGGGAACATTATTGTTGCTATGCACAATGAATGTAATTTGTGCTCTGGAGATTTGCATTCACTAAATATCTGTGCCTTGAGTGTTTGGAAATTATTAGTAAACAATATTCATAGCTTAAGGTATATAGCCTCTCTTGTGTTCAACATGTATTGTAATGTGTTATCATTTTATCTATAAGGAGAGGGTTGTACATAGGTAATGCTATCTGGGATACACAAACATAACAGACAAAAAGCACTGCAGAGCACATATAATTGCCGAGCGCCTTAGCGCGAGGCTACTAATCGTGCAGTGTAGTCAGCTCGCGCGTTTGTATGTATGTATGTATCCGTCGCACTTTAATTGCTTGGGTGCGGTTTCTGTGGTCTCGTCCCCAGACTGCTAGCCACGTGGTACAGGTCCGACCAGGAGGCGATCAAAGATCGTGCGCGTGCGAGCCGAAATAGAACAGGGGCCATATGGTATTCGTCCGACCAGGAGGCGATCGACGTGTGAAAAAGATCGTGCGAGAGCCGAAATGGAGCAGGAGCAGTCCAAGCGTGATCGTGCTAGAGAGCGAAGACGGAAACAAAGGGCACTGCATCAGAAGAGAGTAAGGCAAAGGAGAAAGAGTCTGACAGATACTCGCACGACACTTTGCTCACTTTCTGAAACTCTTCAGACGACCACTTTGCCATCTTCACCGCTATATCTCGTCCCCAGCACCTAGCACGTACACGCTACACGTAGTTACAACGGATATCTACTTACATATTTCCGGATATTCTTCTGCGCGAGGCATACTCTGCGCATGCGTATTCCTAGTTATATATAGTATGAGAGTCCAGACATACAATAAGACATACTTTGCTCAAGAATTTATAGCACACAACAATGTAGTAGCTTTTTAGAAAGATCCACACAGTGAGTATGCATACACCAACAAAAGCAGAGATGATAAACAAATAAATTAGTAAACAGAAACAAAAACTGAGCGCACCACAGTCCATCATCAATACCATCAACCCTGCATTAATAAATGTTATTATAACCACAGCTGTTTGCATACAAGCTGAAGAAACAGTGATAGAGGTATGACAAGGAAGGAGGAACAGATCACCTTACAACGATGATCCTGCAGATTGTAACCAATGAACACGTATGGGGAAATCACCTACTTATATCACTGGCATGCATGAAAGGTTCTACTGTTTTGACAGTCAGTTGTATGTAGTAATGTCCTCACAGATGATCAGATGTACTTGAGACCACTGTGGTTGTACCATACTATGGGCCAGGTTCCTCTTAGGCTGCTTATACAATCATTCTCATGAACTTTCAAAACACTACACTGTTTAATCAGATTGTCTGCTAAGAGTAAACAATGTGACAAACCAATACGTTTGTACATGTACATGTATTCCAAAGGCTTATCAGAACTTAGTACTGTAGAATAGCGTTATTGTGTTACTACAATGCAACTGGGCCAGACATTTTTGTGTGGAACAAGTAGCCCAGTGGCAGTAGCATGAATAAGCATGCACAATCTAGGGAGCCAGAACGTAAAACTAAAAGGTGAACGTCACTACCAGGTAGTGACGTTCACCTTTTCAGTTTTTCACTACCAAGGTAAAGTTCACCTTTAACTTTTCAACGTCTGAACGTCTGGGCTGTGGATGTATGTTGCAAACTAGATTCCTTGAGACCCATTATAAGGGCCAAATTGCCTTTTCAGTTTTCACAGAGGGCTGAACGTCTTGGCTGTGGATGTATGTTTTCCTGGAACTTTTTGCAAACTAGATTCCTTGAGACCCATTATAAGGGCCAAATTGCCACTAGAATCAATCTTCTGGCTTCTAAGTACTAATGTAGCCTAGGCACCAGAAGCAAAACCTGAAGTCACTGTACATTTAGTGAAATAAAGTAACTTGCAGCTAGTTGCAACTAACCCACCGGACACAGCTAACCCATAATTTTATATATGTAAAGAATGTGTATAAATATTTACAAGTAAGTAGGCGTTACTAAATTTCCTGTGGGATCTTCTGGTATTGAATTTGGGCATACCAAAGCATGGGAAAGTTACTACTTGGCACTTCAAGAGTAGGGAACACTAACTGCCTGCAGAGGTTCCAGATATGGTATATGTAAATTGCATTCATTGAGCATTATAGGCATCCCATAGTACTGACATGTAGCTGGCAAATATGAATTACAGTAACATACAAGTTCAAATACATGTATATATATCACAAGTGCATGTGTGTGACTGGAGAAATCAGTACTGTTCTACAGCAGCTTTAAAAGTCAGTTGTAGTGACTCTCTCTCAGGTGATCAGAGGATGGCTAGTGTATACTTTCGATGGGTATGGTACGTAGTAAGCCAGCTTCCTCTATGATTGTTCATACAATCAGTCACATGATTTTCTCAAAACACTACACTGTCTCATCATCAGACTGTCTACATACTATGATTATTGAAACAAACTAATGTTTACTGTGCAGTGCATGTGTTTGCATTACAAAGTGTTGATCAAACCTAACGGCTAGCAGTTAGCACTAGCAGAACAGCAATAATAACTATGCATTGATTACCTGTAGCATGATTGCAGACAAACTGAAAGGACAGTTGTGATCCCTTCAGTTTACAAGTATCAGCACTTGTGATATACATTTGCATGCAACTCTTATTTTGTCAGTGGTATATATGTATTAGGAGGACATTAAGATAACCTCACTATCTTACATGCCTCTTAGGTTATCTGGGCTGTTTTGTTTGCTTTGTTAACTTTGTTAACTTCCTTTGCTTCATACCGGTGGTTGTGTACGATACATGTAGGAAGCAAAACAAGTCAGTGGTTATGTATGATGGAAGCCTAACAAAGCAGCTCAGATCACCTTCCAACCATACAAGGTTTTGAGATACCAGTATGGTAGTCTCGGAACCAGACCCTCGCACGCGGAGGTGGAGGAGTTAGGGTTAGGAGTCTCGGCGTGTGAGGGTCTGGCTCCGAGACTACCAGTATGGCTAATAGGTGATCATAGCTTCCTAAGACACAGAACCACTGTCGCTTCAGTGTGTCTGCAACCACTGCATAGTTATAATAATTACTCTTAAACATTTACGAGTCAATCAGGCATTACTAATCTTCCAGTAGAATTTCTGGTAATTTCATAATTATAACATAATTACATATTTTATAATGTAATTGGAGATACCATACCATGGGAGAGCTACTGCTGAATACTTTCTGACAATTTAAGAGTCTCAGTAACTGCCAGCGGAATTTCCAGATATCGTGTGTGTAAATTTGATTTAATGAGCAGTTAGTTTCTCACTATTAAATTAGGCATCCCATTGTCTGGACACATCACAAACAATTAAAACGTACACGCACACAAGTTCAAATAATTATATTACAATATTACATGTTGATGGTTGGCTCCTTGGGTGGAGCACACACAAAACTGGTGAAAGTTCAGAAAATTAGCCTCGTCCTGAGCCTAGAAATAAGGCTAATTGAAGTTTTACAAGCAATTTAGTGTCACTAGCATGACTCCTACATGTTGAGGCAGAGGTTTTGTACTTTAAGTTACAGTGTAAACAATTACAAATTGCCTAGTGATCAGTTTGCTTCAATTTATGTTTTGGTTAATTTCCAAACATTGGTGCTCATTACTTGCTATTACAGTCGCATACCTGTAAACCCCAGAAGCAGTTTAGTGGTATTTGCCATTAATGCCTCTGGTTTTGGGAGATATTTTTAGCATACACTTTAAAGCTTTTTAGTGTTTGGTATATATTGCATGATATGGTTTGAGAGAGTTGCTAAACTAGTTTTCTGAGTCCTCCGTTTTCAGACAAAGATAGAAAAAGTTCGTTAACGTGGCCAACAGAGGATTGATTGAGCTTCTCGCTGCACAGAGAACATATTTTGCTTCTATGCCCACGCTATGAATTTTACATACATCACACTTGAGGTGATTCATTGCTGCATGCTCGATTGACTCTCCATGATCTTGCATGTAATTACGTAAGCTATAGCAACTGGTTGAGCGTGAGAATGATAACGTAACTGCATTAACACTTATCATTTTATACTAATTACTCCATGGAATTCTCTGATGGTACAGGAAGACAGAATACACTTATCAGTTAGCTCATGGCAAGTATACCATGATCCAATTAAGTGATTGTTAATCATATTACAGTCCACTTACATGAGTCATAACAATACCCAGTGATTGTTCATGAACACATTCTTGATCAGTATATTCTGAACATAGCCAGTTGGTGTTCCTGTTGTCATTCTTACTCACTCCACCATCATTTCTGTTGCAATAGCATAATTGTTCAGGAGCTGCCCAAAACATAGTTTTCTCTCATCATTCTTTTGTTACATTCACATGCATAGCAATACATAATCATCACACCTATCATGTGCACTTTGAATAGACATATATAGCTAGTCCTGTAACTACTATACTTAACAAATTAAGTGGTGACCTGCAGTGCAAGAGGAAACATATCCATACTGTGTGTATGTGTTTGCATCTCGGAATCAAATGCATGGAGATCAGAAATCTGGTATCTAGATCAGATCAGAAATTCACAGGGGAAAAAAAAGGATTCACAGTATCACACTGCAGAGTGAGGTATGACTGGACTTGCTCCTGGGAGCTAGCTTGCTCTAAAGTAATCATCTTTCAACTGGGAGAGTGACATAAGGCTTCTACATCATTGTGGGCCATAGTGGCATCTGACCATCATGCAGCTCAATCTGACAAATACACTACATATGATTAGCTACAATTAAAGTATAGTAGAGATTGCATAGTAGCTATATCTAGTATCTATATATTCTATATTGTATAGTATCTAGGTATATAGAAACTACTCAGATGTGCGGTCTCAAAAAGCAAACTAAAGTATACCTAGTCACCGATATCAAAATCACCCAGGCAACCACTCATACTATGCATGATGTACTACATGATAATGGTCAATGAAGCGTACCTAGTAGCCTTGATCCTCTCTTTGAATTGCCATGAGGAGGATAGTCACACAGACATCAGTTTTGTTTTTACAGAGCTGACCTGGTCTCTTTCTCCAACAGCTGGAAGGTATACCTTGTTCAGGGAGAAGGAAACACATTTCCCTACCGAAGTTCATGTACTGCTGCATGTTTGTGTTGACCTTGCAAAATGTAAACCAAAAAGCTGTGTACATGAATATAATTATGTGGTTAAGCTTCTCTACCCTAGTCTCGTGCCCAGACCCCACCAGCGAGGAGAGGGTCTGGTGACATCCAGCTGATTCCTTGGGCTTCATTAAAAATTCATAGCTTACTGTTGCATAGTTGCGAACTGATAACTAATTTACGCGCCAAAAAAGTGCTGTGTCATCGTGTTGAAGTAGTCAAGAATTTCCGGTGTTGCAACCACAGATTGTGTTTTCTGCAACGTGATTGGCTGTTGGCAAATTCCCCGTCGAAAAGCAATCAACTTAATGAAGCCGAGGAATCGGCCGAAGGTCACCAGACCCTTTTTTCCTCGTGAGAGGGCGGGGTCTGGGCACGAGACTACTCTACCCAGCCTATATACAGTAGTATACACTCTGAATTTAAATTACTCCACAGTATCAAGTTTCCATACCAAAAGAATCCATCAAGTTTAAACCTCTCAGTGAAACTACTGAGTGCCAAGATGAAGGCTGGCTCATTTACCATAACAGCAGCGCACTGTATGAAGACCACACCGGTATAAACTGTTCCAAGCATCTCACCCTGCCACTAGATTTACAACTTCCAGCTTTGAAGCATGTAGTTTTGTGTTGTTGTGTTGCATCACGTGATTGCAGTTGGATCTACAGCTAGCTGCTGCTAGCAATTCTGGTACCACAAAAGTTCATTCAGCTAAATACGAAAACCAAAAACTGAAGAACCACATTACTTTCACAGAAAACACTGAAGAATGAACAATGCACATGACAGACCGCCTAAATTGCATGCATGAAGGATAATGGACAACTGTACAATCCTTCACCGGACGTAAATAAATTTTAGCAGTTATAAACCTTTGTATACTGAAGACAATGTATTTGTGTGTAAAATCAAAATCTTTGGGGGGGGGGGCGCGCCGCGTTGCTACACTTCCGGAAATTTTGTCCGTATATTACAAAATAGCGACAGTCAATTTACGAATCATGAATCCTCCACGAGTGCAGTGTGTTGCAACCAAGAGCGCCTTTGTGTTCACTCTCCTACTACTGTTCTCACTAATAAGTGCGCAAGAACCTGGTAAGCTCTTGAAAATGCTATAACAACGTAGGCAGTTTTTGGCGGATCAAGTTTTCAACTGCAGATCGGGGATACTTCGTAACTTCTATCACTTTTCTCACAGTGGCATTCATCACTCCCCTGACCTACACTGCATACCTGGGACAGCCAGCTGTCAGGTTTCATTGCTCTGTAGCCAATGCTGATGGTGTTGCTTGGTTCATTGATGGTGACATACCCCAAGCAACTGATGAACTATTATCTCGGGGGATTGGAATTGAAGTAAACCGCACCCTTCTTGAGTCAAACTTAACAATCACTTCTTCAACTGAAAACAATAACACTAGCATAAGGTGTCTAGCCCGTTACATTGTAGGTGATGTGATTCGGTATAAACCAAGTGATGAAGTCATATTTCGTGTACAAGGTCAGTTGGCAAATCTCATTGATACATAACTATAGTGTTAAGTAACTCATGCCCTGTTCTGCAGGTGCATTGGGAAAGTGTCCTGACCTCCAAATCGCCCCATTTGATAACTACCACCAGCATCTCACATGGGATCCTCCATCAACACTCAACATAACTGCAGTGGAGCCAGATATATCCAGTTATATTGTGTGCAGCAACATTAGCTCTGAGTGCACTACCATTATTGTGACAGAGCCTGGTGGTGATGATTTACAGAATTACACATTTCCAAACTTGCAGGCTTATATCAACTTCACTGTCAGAGCAGTGAACATTGTGGGAGATGGTGAGAGTGCTAGCATAGTGTATGAGCCTTGTGAGCACCCAAGATTTAGTAAAAGACAAACTCTGCAGGCTGTTGTATCATTTAACTCTGAGAGTATACCATCTTTGTCAGTGGAAGTAATGGTAAGTGCTTTTTATCATACGTCTAATTCACGCTAATGTATGGGAGTCAATGGGGAAGCCTTGCAGCTGCACGCAGTTTATAAAAAGCCGTATTTTTTACAAGTCACGCGAGAATCCGTATCAGGTACTACAAGTCACGCGAGAATCTGTATCAGGTACTACAAGTCATGTGCGCTGCGTCTGAACGTGCAATGAAATTGAAGGTTCGTACGATAAAATCATTATCACCATAGTACCAAGCTATACCGGAAAAAATATAACTCGTTTGTTTCCGTTGGAATTGTTACTCGTGCTGCGCACTCGTAACAATACAGACGGCAACAAACTCGTGATATTTTCCGGTATAGCTTGGTACTATGGTGATAATTATATAGTACCACAAGCCCACCTCTTGCTATGATGACCTAGAGGTAATTACATTAGCCTCTACAGTTATGGTACTACACACCATCTCATGACACCAAGAGCAAGATGTAAATATATTTCTCTGACTTGAGTGGTAACTACTTCATCTGCAGTAGTAGGAAATGCAAAAGTTCAATCAAAGTCTAAAGAAAAGACTCAATGATTCCTTCCAACTAGGCATGCAAATATTAAGCATAATTTGAGCATATAGGCACTCTATAAATCTCGGCATTATGCTGGCATATTACAGCTAGGGATTTTCTCTAAAAGGTTTATGGTGTACAGTACTCAGCTTGTAGAGAGCCTGAAAGTAGCAGATATTGTGACTCAGAAAGCATTGAAGAATCTTGGATCTTTGGAGAAGAACCACCTGAGCCATGTGCCGACTAGTACTGAAAGCATCAACACCATCAAATATTTGTCGAAACTGAAAACTAGCAATAATTCCAGCATGTAACAGGTGTAAATGATTGCCCCATTGTATCAGTAGTGATAAATGAAGTATTACTAGCAGTGTAATTTGGTTTTCTTCAATACTAAAAGAGCATGGATGGACAATATATCAGGGTCTAAACACAGTGTTTACTAAAGATGGATGTAAAATATTTTGTTCTTATATGCAGTCTCAAAGAAGATGTTTTGATGTGTATGTAGTTCAATTTAAACCAGTGGGTCTAGAGAGAAGCAGTAGGGGATCAGGATTTCATGAACTAGAGGTGATTGAAACTGGTCTGATCATCCCAAGTGTTAGTGATTCTGATGACGGTTCATTCACGCTGAATGTGATCACTAACTCCACTCTGAGTGCCAACATGTTCTACCAAGCAATACTCACCACTACCAGGGACACAATGGAAGCAGGAAGCTTTCTGTTCTGTAAGTGCATGTACATTAGCTATCACTGATATAAATCAACTGCAATGTTATAATTTTTTTTCTGGATGCACTCATTTAAGTCTTTATGTTAATGATGACAGTAATATCTCCGTCACACAAACACTCAGCCACCTACGACGTGCAGGATGTAGAGCTACACAGTGGAAGAGAAAACATGTCCATACAGTGTGTATTTGCATCAGGGAGTCAGGCAAGAGGGTGTCATTTGGAGATCAGAAACTCTTCTATTCAAAGGAACATAACAAGAAGTGGCAGCCCACTATCTCAGATTGCAGAACAAACTGTGACTGGACTCACCCCAGGGAGCTATGAAGTGTTCATCTTTGACTGGGAGAGAGATGGTTCAGTTGCCTCCACATCATCCTACGTGGGCCATGTCAATGTGACTGGTCCTGAACCTGACCTTTTGAGCTCTGTGCCTCCAACAACACGTAAGTTACTAAAAAATTGATTTTCACCTTTTACTGGTTTGGAGTACATATGCAAAGGAAGATTCTCTGATACCAACTTGAGATTGGCAACGTTTTGACTGAATGCATCAGTCGTCATCAGGCGAAAGTGATGAAGTACTACTATTTATACCCATGCACTACTAAGGATACATGTCATTGGAGGTCAAAGGTTGGTGAAGATTGCTCTTTCCTTTCTGCCTCCTCATCACTGTCTGTGGTCCAGCAATCGGGAGCCTCTAGTTCTCCATCTTAGTTGAAGCACTCCTCCAATGGTATCATCTAGATGTGTAGGGCCTCCTTCACCAGTTTGACATTCAATGACGTGTATCCTCAGTAGTGAGTAGCATTTGTTCACATGCACTTTCACTCTGATGACAACTGGAGCATTTGGTCAAAATATCATCCGATTTCAAGTCAGTATCAGAGAACTACACCACAGCCCTCCTTTCCATTTATGCAGGAGCCAACTGAGAAGCCACTAAAAGTTGGAGCAGATATTTAACATTTTTTCTATTTCCTTTTGTACCTACAGTTGATGCTACATCTAACAAACCAGTACAACCACACTCAGATCTTACTACAGGTTGGTGATTTCAACTGTTAAAGTCACAACTATAATCTTATACAGGGCAACTGCTTAGTATAATCACATATATCATCGCAGGAATATATGTCGGTGCTGGATCTGCAGCTGCTGTGCTCCTACTGGTGGCTCTGGTCATCATTGTGACAATGATTGCACTACACATAAGACAAACCAAACAGCAAACCAAACCACTGTTGGTCTGATATGTCTTTCTATCTTATCTTTAACACTGAATGTATTTGTGTTCATGCTTTGAATTGTTTATCCACTATTAGCTGTCACGAACATTATTCACCTAGAGGAAGTCATAGGAGGAAGAAAGGAGGAAGTCATGCATGTGGTTACATTTAATCACAGTTTTGGATCACTGACTGTGTTATTCCCAATTATAAAAGACTTAAAAAACATTAAAAATGTAAAAAGATGTAGGGATGGCATGCCAAAAAGTATGCAAACAAGGTAGGGATAATGCATGAAAGCAAAGGCCAACATATTGGCAAAGCCCCATCCCTACATCTTTTTTCACACTGCAGTTAGCGTGCTTGAGTTGTGAGCTGAATCTGCACCCATCCATGCAGTTATGCTGTGCATGAGTACTTAAGTTTACACACTGTCTATGACTAGTCTTCAGCCCACTCAAGCTCAGTGTCTAGGTTGTATCAGAAAGGGTGCCACTGTCACTACAAGTAGTATGTGGACAGTAAAGCTACTTGGTAGCTATCTGATAGCTACGTATGAGGCAAACATACCTATAGGCTACACAGACACAGATGCTGGATCATACTCCTCATTCCCAGGCCATGTGGGACGAGGTAGGAAGTGGCCTGAGAACAAGGCTACAGCCATGATGAACTGCCAGTAAAGGTTGGAGTAAACTTGTGGTACGTTTAGGAAGACCCCCATGCACTGTCTAACTGCAGTGTGAAAAAGATGTAGGGATGGGGCTTTGCCAATATGTTGACCTTTGCTTTCATGCATTATCCCTACCTTGTTTGCATACTTTTTGGCATGCCATCCCTACATCTTTTTACATTTTTAATGTTTTTTAAGTCTTGTTTCTGTACTTTTTTGATGTTAATCTCAGTTACAGTTAGACCTAAGCCTAAGAAGAATATTTCAAGTGTAACCACAACACCAGAACTTGAAATGGCATTGACAGTAATAGTAGTAGTTCCAGGCATGTAATAATAATGTGTAATATAGCCAACTAGAACCTGATGAAGGGCCAACCGCTCTCCCTACCAAACTTTGTGAAACCAATTTCATGATTCAGTTGTCAATCACATGCCGACTGACCAGCTGCAGCACAGAAAACTATCATACTGACTACTTACCATGCATGCTAGCTTTACAGTTCACTAAAGCTGTGAGTAGGCTATTTTTAGTGTAGCTACAAGTAGGTAGCGCCTTACCTACGTGTTGTTCATAAGCCTTGCCCAATGCTAGGCGCGCGTACTAGTCTCGCTTCCAGACCAATGACCGTGGTCTTTGGTCTGGGAACGAGACTTCGTATGCGCATGCGTACAAAATTTGAAAATGGCGTCCTAAGCAACGGACAGCAGCCTCAGTGTGTTGTGAATCGCTTTTCTTGACCAGGGTAAATTTGAAGTAATGAAGACGCTGAGTGGTTGGGAAGCTGCGCGCTGTAATGAACATCAGTTTCGTGCTAAAATCAAGGTGAGTACTTGGGCTGTTTTCGAGTTATCGTCGTTTTGACAAGTGGTCTGAACAAAGAAAGAAGAAACAAGAAAGAAAGAATACGAAAAATGGCACTTTCATGACCGCACACTATTGCGTTTAGCTATCTTCCGCGTGGCTTTTGGCCACTTATATGAGTCTTGCTGATCACAAAGCCACTCAAAGAGGAAGCCTGGGCGCTTAAGTAAGCTTTTAGTGTGTTTGTGGTGAAGTTATACGGCTTTTGCTTAAGTATTGCATATATTGCGCGTCGGCGCCATCCCTACATAGAGAGTCTACCGACTCTCTGATTAGTCTTAAACCGATGCAGACCCTCTGGATGGAGGGTGGGCTGCATGGGCACAGCACCACCATAATTATAAGTCTCATTCCCAGACCCTCTGACAACATTCAGCTGATTCCTTGGGATTTAATAAAATTCATATTATTTTGCAAACTGACAAACTAATTTGCATGTAAGAAATGAATGTATTTGTATTTATGCATTGGATTGTTTATCCACTATTAGCTGTCACGAACATTATTCACGTGGAAGAAGTCATGCATTTAACATCTACAATCACAGTCTTGTATGGATCACTGACTGCATTATTTCCAATAATCAATATAAATCACTAGTTTGCGTGCAAGAAAAAGTGCTTAGTCAACTCCAAAGAATGACTGAATGTCACCAGACTCTTTCCTCTTTGGTGGAGTCTTGGGACATGACTATGTTACTAGAATAGTTCTAAAGCATGTTACACAACTGTCATATATATACAGATTGATTGCTTTAACTGCAAAGTGGTTATCCTGTTTGCATGGTTTACTTCAGTACTAGAGGCTAATTGTATGTTTCCGCCTCTTTTCCTCATTCTGGAATAAGGAAAAGAGGAGGAAACAACAAGTTGTCACTGCATGGTTTGTTCTTTAGCTACAATTAGCCTCGATACCAAAATAAGCCATGTAACCCGGGTAACCACTCTGTGGTTAAAACAACCAATCTGTTTTAAAGTGCATGTAAACTACTGCATGCTGCTATACCATGAGCTGGGGAGGATCCTTGGATAAAGGCTGGGTTGCTGATACATGCGTATACAGAGCTATGTGTCACAGCATGTTCAACTAAGAGTAAGGTCACGGTATGGGATTCGTTACTTTCACAATGACTCATGACCACTATCACATGATTATCACGAGTTGACACGTAATTTCAACTGTACTATCAGTACTGTGAGAACATCGACCAGCAGCAAAAATGTGGGTAAAGCTAATGTTAAAAGCCAGGGGAGACTGTGGCATGCACTGACATCAAAAGTTCTGCATGTCAGTATAACCAAGTCCTGAGACCATTTGGCTACTATCGACTTGTTCATAAACAAATGATTCCAAAGTAGATCGGTCATCACATAAGACTCTATAGTCCAGAATCAAGGAGTGATCCAGGGGTGTCGCCACCCGTTCTTCCATTTCAGCTCTTATATTGGGTCAGTGTCTCCAAAGCTTAGGCCTGCATGTATATTCATGCAGGTTGATTGGTCCTTACATGTACAAGGGCTAGCCTCATTCTCAGGCCTGAAGAAGACGAGTAAAGGCCAGGTTTCAGCCGTTTGCACATGCGTCATAGAATTCCATGCCCTCCACATACCATCAATATACTTAAATTTGTACATGTGTGACATCAAATTTAATATAATGTTATACTGTCTGTAGATTTTTATCATGGTAGAGTATATAGTTGTGTGGCATGCAAAAGTACTCACTCAGTCATGCGTGTCCAGTGCCAACTACTCCTGATTTGAAGCTTTAAACGAAAGCTACAAGCTCTCATTGAGTCGACTCAGTTGACCAGAAGAAACTAAGTGAAAACCATCGCAAGAGGTAATTTGGGCCTCTATTGTATTCCTGTCTGCCCTTTCTGGCACAATCTTACTTGCTAAGGTGCTGAGGTAGAGGCTACTCAGGCTAGCCAGGCTAGTTTGACAGTAAACAAGATGTCATATAATTGACCATGTGACTTTAAAGCATCGATCATTAGCACGCTCCCACTGATGAACAGGGCCAATAATAATTAGGTGCATGTGCAAACGGAGGAAACCAGGCCCTTTCTCTTCCTCCTTTTGAGGCTAGTACAGGGACATGCATGATTGTGTGTGCATTATATATGTCGCTTTCTGATTGTGCACTTAGAAATTTGGTGGAAAAGCACACTATTATCTCCATGGAATCAGAATTGATCTCAGAGTATCTACACTTTTATATGCAAAGGGGAAAGCAGCACGCTCTCAATCTACACTCTAGAGCATCTTCCAGTGACTAGCCACCCTAGCTCCTCATATGGTTCCTGCATCAGCCACTGTTATGTAAAGTGAATTGTCCAGTTTTTGGGCAAAGTGTTTTCGTTGTATTGAGTAGGGGGTGTATTTTGTGAATGCTTCAATTTATTCCTTGCAGGTATGAAGGAAACAGCAACTATACTGCATGTGTTCCTTGTACTGGGAAACAAATGTTAATCAATTGAGCAGACTGTGCTCTCACAATGTACCTCCAGAACAGTCTAGGGATTCTCTCACACCTTGATGATAAATGTATGGTTATTCTCATCATATATTATTATCAAGCTGTTGCCAAATTGCACTCGAAACCATGCTGTTAATTATACTAATCAAACTGTTGCCCCATTGTCACACTCTATATCCAAGCTTTTGTATTTGTACTTTCTTGTTTCTCTATTCTCTCCTATTTATGGACGGGACTTGTGCTTTGACCAAAAATGTTCTTTGATTATGCAAGTCCAAATTTGTGTGATGATAGTGGTAATTAATAACCTCTGACCCAAGGAACTGAGTTTACTACAAACGTGGTTGGTGATCTGGTCATGAGTGATAGTGAACAAGCTGGATTGAAGTAGTGATGAAGTTATGTACACATGTCTGCTGTAATATCATTACATCAAGTTTGTGATGCATGTGGATAGTGAAAATGGACAGCAGATGCAGCATAGGAGCGTATTTATACATGTTTCTACACTGCATGAATTATGCTTAGATTTATGCTGACATAATTCTCCAAGACCTAGCTAGTAAGCGTTCTGTACTAGGCCTGGCTTGTGAGAGTACTTTCTGGCATAATCCCAGCATGCCTCACTGTTTGTCCTGGCTCTGCATGTTGTCTGTGTTGTCCTCTACAGTGGCGTAGCCAGAGTTCAGCGATTACCGGGGCACTTGGTGGGCGTGGCCACGTGCTATCACAAGGTGAACTTTGACCCCGGCTTTGAGACAGTGTAGCTCGCACCTGGGGCTCATATTTGTTGCTGAAGTTGACGGCCAAAGAAGCTACAAATCGTAGATAAGCGGCATTGGCAGCTTTATTCTACATGACATAATTCTCAGCCGAACCGCCTGCGACCGGAAGTCCCCATATTGCACGTACAAGGATAATTTAGTATGCATTACGCATTACGTCATTAACGTGGCCCGCAACAAAACTGACATTTTTTTGCGATATGTTCACGCTCATTTTTCTCAGCAGCCGTTCAATATTTTTGCATGGGCCTTTTTTTGAGAGAAAGTTCATGGACTTGGGAATGGGCCTGTTCAAGTTACATTTTCGTATCTGGTACAGAAATGACATTACATCCCAAAACACGTGACCATTTCCAGACGGGCTTGTGAAACGGTATGTACAAACGATGTCCGAACAGCAGTTCTCATTGATTCTGAGGTCTGCTGAGCTAGAATCAAGCAGAAAGAAGGTGAATGCAGCTGAAATCAAAAATTGTAAGTTGTTCCCATGTGTAGTCTGGAAGATATAGTTGTCTGAATTCTGATTCATTTTAACAATTGTAAACGACATTGTACATCACCTGTCAAGTTCTACACCAATACTTTTGCCACTGATGTCAGTATTATTGTCTCTGTGAGCTTCTGGGTCTCACTGCTCAACAGCACAGTCATAACTACTAACACTTTTAGTCAAAATCTTGGTATTTTTCAAGGTACGGAATCCATGTTGAGTCTCATCCACTTCAACGTGTTCATCATGTCTGGACCATTTTTTTTGCAGGCAAGATTGCAACATCTAGGGGATTTGTATCCTTTGTGAGCTGAAAGGTGCCTGTATTGCAACCTGACTCCTTGGTGTTGCTACTCGAGTCAATTTGAAGACGAGTGTTGGGGTCTACCTGTTTCCGTCCACCGCCATCCAAAGGTGGGTAAATTATGTCTCAACACTTACATGCAGCCCTTTTTTTTAGACAACAGAAAGCTAGGGGAGAGGGGAGAGGGAAGAGGGGGGACTGGGAACAAGGCCACACAATTCATGCTTCATTGCTTGACTCAAAAGAATTTTCTCAACTGTGACATAGCAGAACTGCACCTGGTTATTGGTTTTGTGATGTAAAAGTACTGTATTGGAATAATATTATTGCCCTGTGACAGAACTGTGTCTGGATACTGCCCTGTGACGTAACAGAACTGTATCCGGCTTTTGGTCTGTGACATCAGTGAACTTATCTGGATACTGGCCTATGACATGACAGGACAGTATCTGGAGGGTTGCTGGTGGTGTTGACCTGGTGGTTAAACCGCTAGAATGTGAAAGTTTCCAGGTTCCAGCCCTGTCTCATAAGCCAAACTCACTTCTGCAAAAAAGACCCCAGACCCCACCCTCTCACGAGGAGAAACGGTCTGGTGAACCAAGTTGAATTTCTTGGGCTAGCCCCACTCTTGTAACCTAGCAATGATCAAAACATTTTGCGGCCAACCCACTCAAAAAGGTACGGATACTCGAATGGAGATGAACAAATTTCACTGTTGTAAGGGAACTAATTACCGATCTCGCTATCTCATTGGTCATTACCACTTTTGGGTAATAAGCCCAAGAAGTTCGATTTCGTTCACCAGACCGTTTCTCGCCAGAAGGTGTGCATGGGCAGGGCACGAGACTAGGGTCTGGTGAACTGTGAATATAAGCCACGTCCCACTGGAATGCAATTAGCTAGATGTAACCAGACTTCAAGTAATGCACTCTTGAAATACCAGTTGCAAAGTGCGCCCACCTCCGAGAAGTATAGTTGAAGTGTGTTTATAGGTCCTGTAGTAGCAGAAAAGATGTCTTAGCTCTCTGTCGCGATTTTCAAGACCATTATTGCTACTCAAACGGTGATGTGATGTGTCATGTGACAAGATACTGTAACGTGATTGGACCACACCGTATGGTGCGGTGGGACATGGCTACTATATATACATAGTTCACCAGACCCTTCCTTTTTTTGCGGAAGTGGATCTGGCTTGTGAGACTAGTTTCAGTCCCACTTGCAGCAGAGATTTATTTCTTTTTCGGGTGCACTCAGAAGTGAGTAGAGGGCTTTCCTTTGCATCCTTGGGAACTGCTTAGTGTGTGGGAAGAAAAAATTATCTAGATATTGCTCTGTGTGGACGTCACTGAACTGTAGACTATCTGGATATTGCCCTGTGACATCTGTCTTGATCTACATCTAGGCATAGAGGTTTTATATTTCTTATAAGTAGTGACTTAAATGCAATGGGTCTGTTTGCTTTTACAGAACACAAAAAGGAGACAATAATTTTTTCCTCACCAGCCCACAGACTAAGTTGTAAAAATGAGATTGGAAGTCAAAAGTCCATAGCGGCGACTTGGAAGCTCAACCCCCTATATTTTCAGTAGTAGTTGAAACAATCTCCATCTGCATCCTAACTTATTTGTTTACATGTTTGATGTACTTTCCTATGCAGGCAATGAAGTAGCTATCGTGAATCTCATGACCTGGTCAACCCCCTTCAAGTCACTGACTGGCCTGTGATTCACATATTTTGTTGTGTCTTGCATTTTATCAAGTTTATAATGAACCAGGAAGTGTAAAATAACTTTGTCGGCATAGGATAGGTACCAGATACTCCAGTGTTAAGCCTTGGATCACCTGGATGTGGAACCTAGCACACCTATGCAATCATGCATACCAGGTTGTAATAAAACAGCCAGTATTGTGCAGCGATTAAAGTGGAACAAGACCATTTTTTGTATGCAGTAAGAACAACCATTAAACTAAATGTATACCGAAGTGGAGGCTGTTTGGGTGATGAGAACTGCTATTCGGACGGTAAACGTATAGGCGGTTTATAGCGGTCTGATTTGGATGATGGTACTGGAACAGCACTGCAGCAGCTTCGGGCACGGTCAACTGGCCCCTTTTTGGTACCATTTTGTTCAGAAGGAGTGGAAGAACACGGTCTGCAAGTTTTAAAGTAACAGCTATAGTACTTTTAAAGATATCGTCTTGCAAAGACAAGGCACAAAAATTGCTCGAGACCGGAAACGTGATTTTACAAGACGGTAACACATCCGGTTCATAATTAAAATTGTACGCTGGCGGTTAGGCTCGGGGTGGTGCCTAATTCGGGACACTTCCGTAAATTGACTGATTCCTCACAGGACTGCCTGTTCTGAGGTCCAGAGGGGTTTAAAAACATTTTCTAGCACTCATGGAAGGTTTTGAAGAAGCAGTAAAGTATATAAATGTGTACAAAATAAATTCTACTGGAATCCAGTAAGAACGGTTAAAATTATGCACAAGTATGCATGTTGAAGCCCCAAAGCCTGCTGAGGAAGCAACTGATATCACCGTACAATGATTTTCTGCACTCCTTCACCAAGCACTGCACCGACAGCAAGTCAAATTTTGCATATTTCTTTGCTACATGCAGATAGACTGTAGTATTGGGTATGCCAAACCACTCTCCTGCCAACCTAGGGCTCAACTGCTTGGTTTCCACAGCTTTCTGGGACACTGCTGCTCTTTGCTGTTTTGCCCGTACTGACTCGATACCCTTGGTTGCTATTTCACCGGCTAGACTAGGCATACGCATGCGCAGAGTATGCCTCGCGCAGAAGAATATCCGGAAATATGCAAGTAGATATCCGTTGTAACCACGTGTAGCGTGTAGGTGCTAGCTAGGTGCTGGGGACGAGATATAGCGGTGAAGATGGCAAAGTGGTCGTCTGAAGAGTTTCAGAAAGTGAGTGAAGTGTCGTGCGAGTATATCTGTCAGACTCTTTCTCCTTTGCCTTACTCTCTTCTGATGCAGTGCCCTTTGTTTCCGTCTTCGCTCTCTAGCACGATCACGCTTGGACTGCTCCTGCTCCATTTCGGCTCTCGCACTATCTTTTTCACACGTCGATCGCCTCCTGGTCGGACCAGTACCATGTGGCCCCTGTTCCATTTCGGCTCTCGCACGCGCATGATCTTTCGATCGCCTCCTGCACTGTAAAAAATTGGAGGTTAATTTAACCCAGAAAAGGTCATCTCAGTTGCAGTCTGGATTCATCATCCAGTTTAAAATGGGTTACCTCAGTTGCAGGATCTATACCACCTCCTACTTTTACCACAGTGTAGGGTTACACTGTTTGTGTACTCAAAGTTCCAATATGGCATGAATACTTGCATAAAAGCACATAAATACTGCCCAAAGGTTAGCCAATAGTGCATGAATATTTTTCAGAGTCAATCCAATAATACATGAATATAGTGAGAGTTCCACCCCCTTTTGGCACAAACAACAAAATGAATTTCATTTGCAACCCAATTCATTGTTTGCTAGAAACCTCCACTGGACAAGGGGTGTAACCCTAAACCCTGGCAAAAGGAGGTGAGCCACTGCCTGGACCTAGATGAATCCAGACTGCAACTGAGATGACCTTTTCTGGGTTAAATCAACCTCCAATTTTTTACAGTGTGGTCGGACCTGTACAACGTGGCTAGCAGTCTGGGGACGAGACCACAGAAACCGCGCCCAAGCAATTAAAGTGTGACGGATATATATACATACATACAAACGTGAGCTGACTACACTGCACGATTAGTAGCCTCGCGCTAAGGCGCTTGGCAATAAGCGATATTTGCGCAAAAGCCCTCCAAATTGTTTAACACAGGTAACTATTACGTAATTTTTATGGTGTGGAGCCAGCGTTCCGAAAATCGATGCGAAGCTGCTGTAGGATATACTCTACACTTGTACTAAACATTGTTCAACTACAGCTGACAGCCGCCTGGAAAAACGGTGAGAAATTGGAAGTGTCCCGAATTAGGACCCGTCCCGAATTAGGGCCCCTTACCTTAAGTTGACCTCGCATGATTACCAGGGCACCCAGAAATTCACCAGGGCCTGGGCCCGTATGGGCCCGAGTGTAGCTACGCCACTGGTCCTCTAATCTTTCAAAGACTCTTTTGGAGAGCTTCAAAAGCCTCATGACAACAGAACTCTCCGTCAATGGCTTTGCAAAAGTTACGAAATAATACTGGTAGGGATGTATTGAGTATGAATATGGATTAGATCACGTGTCGGACACCAGGTTGTTGTGAAAGTAACAAATTCCGTCACAGTATTGAGTAGCTAGCGGTTAGAGATCTTTGGGGATAGCTTTCTATATAATCTGCATGGTTTGAATTATTCACAGGGGCATACATGCAAACCGCATGTCTGGTGACTCCTGGTATTGGCCAAAACACTTCCTATGAAGTGGGCGACTTTGCATAATTAACATCTAGGCCTGAATTTTTTTTTCAGGGAGATGTGTTTCATTGAGTGCTCATGTTTACATCTATACTAGATTCATCATCATGGGGAGAGCCTGAGAAGGTAGCACATTGCTGATTTTCATCATGGCACACAAATAATGCAACTGTCTGCTGTTGTATGCAAGTGTGGTGAGGCAACAGTTACATCCTTTTATATGGTCAGCACTGAGTGTGCAATGCATGCACATTAATAGTTATAGTGATGATGATTCAAGTTCATGCATTACTCATCTCTACCATGGACTAACTTCGTTCCCAGGCCCTCCCCCAGCCTTCTGTTGGTAACTGCAAGCGATGGAAAGCTGGGCGTGGCCTGGGAATGAGGCTAACCATGGACAAGATGGAGGCAGGAAATTTTCAGTTTTGTACAAGTGTCTGCCATCACATGACTTGTGGCAGTTGTTAGTTCCTCAATTCTTACACGCCACAACACAGTTACTGTACTTGCCTGCAGCTGCTGTGCTCCTGCAGTGTAGCTAGTTCTGATGACCTTTGCATTGCTATATTCAAACCCATAAGAAAACAGGTAAACTCATGATTAGCTTATATGTCTGTTTTAACTAGCCAATACTTATTTGCAGTGAACAGATTACAGCAAAGAGTAAAGAAGTATATCACTCGAATTCCAAAGAATGGGAAGCAATTAAAATGCCAAAAATATTGCATATGAATGACAACCACAACATTGTCGTTTCTCATTTCCAGGCCAAACTATTTGCACATGCTCTGCTGTCCCATCCAAAAATAGGGTCAGGACACTTTCATTGGGAAAACTGACTGGGGCCTAATGTTGTCACACCAATCAGAAGTAAATATTACATCATACATCATCACAGATAGCCAGCTTACAGATTTTTAGGTGCCAAAGCTTTATGCTATTAGTAACTGATGTTATGAAATTAATTAACACCTACAATTACCAACTTCCATATGTCAATTGGCCCCATCTTTTGTGGTGAAAGTGTCCAGAACCTATTTTTCGATGAGGCCTCAGGGTGCATGCAAAAACTTTGGTCTGGGGATGAGACGATAAGGGTCAAATATCCTGTGTATGAAGTTGGTAAACAGGAACCATAGTTGTTTACATTCTGTATGAAACTTATGGGCAGTGCCATGTCCTTCCATCTCAAAACATGTGTGTTTATATACATAGTGTGGTTTGCAGATTACATGTCAGTACAAAACCTCAAGAATTGTAAATTTGACCAATGTGGTAAAATGTGGCTTAAGTGATTCGCTACCTGATTGGTCAGATTCAAATCACTACATGAGGTTTTGTAGTACTAACAAGCCACTTGCAACCTGTGGTATGTTTGTGTAGTCTAGATGTCTATAAGCAGAACCAGTTTTGTACAGAATGGGGAGCTAATCTGGTGACTTTTAACATCAATTATGATAATCACTTGAACCACACTCCAACCTGTAGAGTAGCTGACCTAATATGGCCTAGCTGACTACATCTCACAAGCCATGAATATTAGTGTGTAGTATACTGGGCTGTCTGTTCACTAAGAGTTGCAGGTGAGTTTGCTTGCATACCACTGTACCTTCAATTAGCAGAAACTTAATAACTGCTTAAGGAATATATAGGTTCCAAGTAGTACTAGACTGAAGAAAAGGTTATCTGTTACCAACTTGAGCTCAGAAAATAACTTGCCGACATTTCGACTGAATGCTCCAGTCGTCATCAGGGCGAAAGTGAAGAAGTGCGAACAAACGTTGCTA
This sequence comes from Agelas oroides, assembly GCA_949130485.1. Taxonomy (NCBI): domain Eukaryota; kingdom Metazoa; phylum Porifera; class Demospongiae; order Agelasida; family Agelasidae; genus Agelas; species Agelas oroides. The sequence goes on along the minus strand of OX422183.1, from coordinate 11,234,144 downwards.
TTTACGTTGCCTTTTCTTCATTTATGCAGAAGCCAACCGAGAAGCCACTGAATAGTACTAGACTACTTGTTGCATTTCTAGGTATACCCACTACAGGATGTGGACCCTACATTTCCAGTATATGTTTCTAGTAACTTGGCCAGCTTGAAGAGCCATACGACAAAAGCTGGTGGAAAGAACGGATGCATGGTGCCAGACGTCAAAGCTGGAAAGAAAAAAGGCTGCAAGAGACTAGTGTCATACCCGGCATGTGGGAAAATGGAGGCTAGACAACATGTATTGTAATGTGTTATCATTTTATCTATAAGGAGAGGGTTGTACATAGGTAATGCTATCTGGGATATATGGGGCTTTGCCAATATGTTGACCTTTGCTTTCATGCATTATCCTACCTTGTTTGCATACTTTTTGGCATGCCATCCCTACATCTTTTTACTTTTTTTAAGTCTTGTTTCTGTACTTTTTTGATTTTATCTCAGTTACAGTTAGACCTAAGCCTAAGAAGAATATTTCAAATGTAACCACAACACCAGAACTTGAAACGGCGTTGACAGTTTAGTAGTATATAGTTCCAGGCATGTAATAATAATGTGTAATATAGCCAGCTAGAACCTGATGAAGGGCCAACCGCTCTCCCTACCAAACTTTGTGAAGCCAATTTCATGATTCAGTTGTCATGACGACTGACCAGCTGCAGCAAAGAAAACTATCATACCGTGACAACTGACCATCCTAGCTTCACTAAAGCGGTGAGTAGGCTATTTTTAGTGTAGCTACAAGTAGGTAGCGCCTTACCTACGTGGTGTTCATAAGCCTTGCCCAATGCCGCGGGGGGAAAAGTCCGTGCTAGCCATGCATACTGCCCGCTGGCCATTTCGCCTGTGTACCAGTCTCGCTTCCAGACCAATGACCGTGGTCTTTGGTCTGGGAACGAGACTTCGTGTGCGCATGCGTACAAAATTATAAAATGGCGTCCTAAGCAACGGACCGAGAAGCCACTGAATAGTACTAGACTACTTGTTGCATTTCTAGGTATACCCACTACAGGACGTGGACCCTACATTTCCAGTATATGTTTCTAGTAACTTGGCCAGCTTGAAGAGCCATATGACAAAAGCTGGTGGAAAGAACGGATGCATGGTGCCAGATGTCAAAGCTGCAAAGAAAAAAGGCTGCAAGAGACTAGTGTCATACCCGGCATGTGGAAAAATGGAGGCTAGAAAGAGGTGTAGCTATAGTGGAATTTTAAGATGGCCGCAACCACCCTCCATACTGCTGACTTGTTCAGAACTTGCAAAACTGACTAAAGTTAGTGTAGCTATATCACTCAGAGCAGCGAAATGTTGTTATGATCAAAGTGTTGTTATTTTACTTGTATAAATGAACAGTTGGACTGTACAGAACGCTGCTGAGGTTTGGTTAAGAATTTCTTGTACATATTCCCTAGAGTACTGTACCTTGGGAACAGTATTATAGCTATGCACGGTATTATCCGTAATCTGTGCTCTGGAAATTTGCATTCACTAAACATCTGTGGCTTGAGTGTTTGGAAATTATTAGTAAACAATATAAGGAGAAGGTTGCACACAGGTAATGCTATCTGGGATACACAAACATAACATGAGTGAAAGCACTACAGATATATATTATACATATATAATATGGGAGTCCAACTCCGACATGAAATAATGGCTCTTTGAGAATTTATAGCACACAACAACATAGTAGCTATGTCCTTTCAGAAAGATCCACACAGTATGAGCATGCATACACCAATCAAAATGGAGATAATAAACAAGTAAAAGTAAACGAAAACAAATAGTAAATGGACCACGATCCATCAACATTACTATCAGACGATTCAGGTCAAAGTGCACGCACACTTATGTTACTATAGCCACAGCTGTTTGCTGAAGAAACAGTGATTAGAGGCATGATAGTGAAAGACAAGGAAGGAGGAACAGATCACCTTACAACCATGATCCTGCAGATTGTAACCAATGAACACATATGGGGAAATCACCTACTTATATCAACAGCATGCATGAAAGGTTCTACTGTTTTGACAGTCAGTTGTATGTAGTAACGTCCTCACAGATGATCCGATGTACTTGAGACCACTGTGGTTGGCCAGGTTCCTCTTAGGCTGCTTATACAATCATTCTCATGAACTTTCAAAACACTACACTGTTTAATCAGATTGTCTGCTAAGAGTAAACAATCTGACAAACCAATACGTTTGTACATGTACATGTAGTGCAAAGGCTTATCAGAACTTAGTACTGTAGAACAGCGTTATTGTGTTACTACAATGCAACTGGGCCAGACATTTGTGTGTTGAACAAGTAGCCCAGTGGCAGTAGCATGAATAAGCATGCACAATCTAGGGAGCCAGAATATAAAACTAAAAGGTGAACACCACTACCAGGTAGTGACATTCACCTTTTCAGTTTTCACAGAGGGCTGAACGTCTTGGCTGTGGATGTACGTTATTCCTGGAACTTTTTGCAACTAGATTCCTTGAGACCCATTCTGAGGGCTAAATTGCCACTAGAATCAATCTCCTATTCTGGCTTCTAAATATCGAGTACTAATGTAGCCTAGGCACCAGAAGCAAAACCTGAAGTCACTGTGCATTTAGTGAAAGAAAATAACTTGCAGCTAGTTGCAACTAACCCGCCGGACACAGCTAACCCATAATTTTAGGCCCGGATATGCAAAGAATGTGTCTAAATATTTACAGTAAGTAGGCGTTACTAAATTTCCTGTGGGATCTCCTGGTATTTTATGTATTGAATTTAGGCGTACCAAAGCATGGGAAAGTTACTACTTGGTATTTCAAGAGTCGATTAGGGAACACTAACTGCCTGCAGAAGTTCCAGATATGGTATATGTAAATTGCATTTATTGAGCAATAAATTTTTCAATATGAAATTCGGCATCCCATAGTATGGACATGCCACCGGCTAATAAGAATTACAATAACGTACAAGTTCAAATACATATCATAAGTGCATGTGTGTGTGACACTTCGGAACTGGAGGAATCAGCTGCAACTTTGAAAGTTGTAGTGACTCTCTCACAGGTGATCATGGTACGTAGTAAGCCAGCTTCCTCTGTGATTGTTCATACAATCAGTCACATGATTTTCTCAAAACACTACACTGTCTCATCAGACTGTTTACATACTAAACCAGTGTTTTAAAGCGTAGTGCATGTGTTTGCATTCCAAAGTGTTGATCAAACTTAGCAGATAGCATTAGCAGAACAGCAATAATAACTACACATTGATTACCTGTAGCATAATTGCAGACAAACTGAAGGGACAGTTGCGATCCCTAATTCAGTTCACAAGTATCAGGACTTGAGCTATATGTTTGAACATTTGCTTGCAACTCTTATTCGTCAGTGGTATGTGTAAGGATAACCTCACTATCTTACATGCCTCTTAGGTTATCTGGGCTGTTTTGTTTGCTTTGTTAACTTTGTTAACTTCCTTTGCTTCATACCGGTGGTTATGTATGATACATGTAGGAAGCAAAACAAGTCAGTGGTTATGTATGATGGAAGCCTAACAAAGCAGCTCAGATCACCTTCCAACCATACAAGGTTTTGAGATACCAGCATGGCTAATAGGTGATCATAGCTTCCTAAGACACAGAACCACTGTCGCTTCAGTGTGTCTGTAACCACTGCATATTTATAATTAATTTGAAAAGCAAAGCATTTTCTTAAACATTTACGAGTCAATTAGGCATTACTAATCTTCCAGTAGAATTTCTGGTAATTTCATAATTATAACCTAATCACATAATTCATAATGTAATTGGACACACCATACCATGGGAAAGCTACAACTGAATACTTTCTGACAATTTAAGAGTCTCAGTAATTGCCAGCAGAATTTCCAGATGTGGTGTGTGTAAATTTGATTTAATGAGCAGTTAGTTTCTCACTATTAAATTAGACATCCCATTGTCTGGACACATCACAAATAATTAAAAAGTACACACACAAGTTCAAATAATTATATTACAATATTATTGCATTTTGATGGTTGGCTCCTTGGGTGGAGCACACAAAAAACTGGGGAAAGTTCAGAAAATTAGCCTCGTCCTGAGCCTAGTTTTACAAGCAATTCAGTGTCACTAGCATGACTCCTACATGTTGAGGCAGAGGTTTTGTACTTTAAGTTACAGTGTAAACACTTACAAATTGCCTAGGGATCAGTTCGCTTCAATTTATGTTTTGGTTAATTTCCAAACATCGGTGCTCATTACTTGCTATTACAGTCACATACCTGTAAACCCCAGAAGCAGTTTAGTGGTATTTGCCATTAATGGTTTTGGCAGATATTTTTGGCATACACTTTAAGCTTTTTAGTGTTTGATATATAGTAGTTACCTTCATGAATATTTATGGTGCTAAACTAGTTCTGAGTCCTTGATTTTCATACAAATATGGAAGAACTTAGTTAGAGTGGCCAACAGAGGATTGATTGAGTTTCTCACTGCACAGGGAACATATTTTGTTCCTATGCCCACTCTACGATTTGTACATTACAAACATGCATCACACTTGAGGCTTCATGCTCAATTGACTCTCCATGCTGTTGCATGTAGTTACGTAAGCTATAGCAACTGGTTGAGTGGTTCACTCGTGAGAATGATAATATAATTGCATTAAGATTTATCATTCCATAGTCATGATTACTCCATGGAATTCTCTAATGGTACAGGAAGACAGAATACATTTATCAGTTAGCTCATGGTGCATACCATGATCTAATTAAGTGATTGTTAATTACATTACTTTCCACTTACATGAGGCATAACAATACCCAATGATTGTTCATGAACATATCCACTGAGCAGCTGGTGTCATTCTTATGTACTTGCTTAGCTAACCCACCACCATCTCTGATGCAAAGCATAGTTTATCAGAAGCTTGTCTTAACGTTTTCTCACTGCTAAGTCTACATTTCTTATCTTACATTTACATGCATAGTAGTATATAAAATACTTTGAATAAGTAGTGACCTACATGGTTGAAGAGGCAACATACCATGCTGTGTACATATGCTTGCATCTGGCCGGAATCATGTGTCACATGAAGATCAAAATTCATCAATGAGAAGTGGCAATACACTGTACCACAGTATGTTGTGACTGGAGCTGCTCCGGAGTATAAAGTGTTCATCCAGTTTGTCACCGAGAGTGATGAAAGGTTAGTTTGCCTCTACATCATCATATGTGGGCCACAGTAACATCTAACCTTCATGCATCTCAATCTGAGAAGTACTTAGTGCACATTATCAACTCCATAGTATAGATCATATAGTATCTAGATTATGGTATATAGTATATAGTAATAGTATATATAGTATATAGTAATAGTACATATAGTATATAGTATATAGTATATAGTAATAGTACATATAGTATATAGTATATAGTATATAGTACTAGTAGTAAAATAGTATATAGTACATAGTATATATACAGTGCAATATATAGTATCTAGGTTTATGGAAACTGTCCAGATGTACATTCTCTCAACAGTTTCTGTAGCAACAAAAAGATGGTCAGGAATATCACCAGGGCAACCACTCTTATCAAGAGTTTGTTTAAGGTCACATCAGGCTTGGTAATGGTAAACAGTACACACATTCTCACAAATATTTACAAGCACTGCATTCCTGGAATTAACATGGGGAGGATAGTTAGCTGCGCAGCCCTAACACAAAGAGCACTTTTATATTTGCCACACAGACCACTGCATATTCTCCAACTGAAGGTATGGTAAATTTCTGTCAAGAAACAGAGACGCACGCCTCTTTCCAAAGTTCCATGCGTTGTGAAAAGTGCTATATTTGCAATCACATTTTGGAACATTGAATGAAGACTACACCTGTAGTAACTGTTCCAACCCAGATTCACACTGGAATTTCCTATCCCAACTCCAGCTTTGAAGCACACAGTTTAAAGTTTGTGTTGTGTATTATTCGTTGGTTTATTTGTTTGTTTGTTTTTTTGTTTGTTTTTTTTCGTTTTTGTTTGTTTTTTATCTTTTTGCGTCATTGGTAGCTACTCAGGTGGCAGTGTTGGATATGCAGCTGCTGCTAGCAATCCTGGTTCTACATTCGTCTGTAATGTGGGCGTTTACATGCTAAGCTAGACCTTACAAAGAACAGCAAAAAACTAATGAACCACATAACTTTACAGCATACCCAAAATCACATATATCTCTGCAGCAAGCATCAGAGGTGCGCAAGAGAACGATGCACGTGACAGACGATTACAAGCACTAGAAAATCAGACAAGACTCGACTGTGTAGAAATGAATTTAGTTTAACACTTTGTATGATATATATATCGCGTACTTCGTTTGTTGTGTGTGCGCTAGCTGCTCTACTTCCGGAAGATCCATGCGGATGAGAAAATTATTGTTTGTTGACAGTCATGCGAATCATCCTCGTCGCTGAATCATGAGTTCTTTACGAGTGCAGCGTGTTGCAACAAAGACGGTCTCTCTGTTTACTCTCCTACTACTGTTTTCACCAACAAATGCTCAAGAACCTGGTGAGCTCTATAGTAGCATGGACTGCAGCACCGCGAACAATAGCCATAGCTAAGTAGCGAGATCAATTTTCGAGTACTTTAAGCCGAGTCTTTATGTAACTTATTCATCATCCTCCTAGTGGCATTCATCACTCCTCTGACCTACACTGCCTACTTGGGACAGCCAGCTGTGAGGTTCAATTGTTCTGTAGCCAATGCAAGTAGTGTTGCTTGGAGCATTGATGGTGATATCCGGCAAATTGATTGGCTAGAAGCTCGAGGGATTGAAACTGTAACTGGACTAAACCCTCTTGAGTCAAGCTTGATCATCTCATCCACAGTTGTTAACAATAACACACGTATACTGTGTTTAGCTCGTCACTTTGTAGGTTTTGACTATGAAGAAAGTGTTGAGGTCACATTTCGAGTACAAGGTCAGTTAGTAGCTATACTGGTCACAGGTTATAATATGGGTGTGTGACATCTGTCATGCTCTGTTTTGCAGGTGCACTTGGAAAATGTCCTAATCTCCAAACCATCCCATCCGGAAACTACCACCAGCGTCTCACATGGGATCCTCCATCAACCCTCAACATAACTGCAGTGGAGCCAGATATATCCAGTTATATAGTGTGTAGCAACATCAGCACTGCATGCACTACCATTAATGTGACAGAGGCTGGTGGTGATTCCCAAGACTTTCTGCAGTACATGTTTCCAAACATGAGGGCCTACATCAACTTCACTGTCACAGCAGTGAACATTGTGGGAGATGGTGAAAGTACCAATGTCGTTACTGAGCCTTGCAAGCATGCAGTAGGATCAAATGGGGCATTCTCTGATCAAACTCTGCAGGCTGTTGTCTCCTTTGACTCTGAGAGTAGGCCATCTTTATCAGTGGAAGTGATGGTAAGTACTACCGCAGCCCCACTTCTGTAACAGTTATGGTTGATTTTACATCACACTGACCAGCTGCTAACTATGATGTCATGGTGAGCCACGATATAATAATCAGCTGCAGGATACTTTTACAACAGAACTATAGTGAACAATGTGACGGCAAACCTGGACACATTAAAGTGGTGGCTACACTTACCAGACTGTTTCAGATTATAGCAGGTGCATGTAGCCAGCAGCAGGGTTGGTTTACCCCGTATTTATTCAAATAAAATGCATGATCCAATCTAGTGCAACAAATTCAATTCTGAGAATTTATGGGTGGATCCAACTTAGCGCAAGCTGCTAGTCATTAATTTTGGGTTGATCCAACTTAGCACAATACCAGCAATGATTTTATTTTGTGACAACAAACTGCTGTCAAGAACAATTTACAGGAAAAAGAGCTATTCCATAAATGTTCTACTGTGGCGTTCATAAGACTCTTTGTTGCTGCAGCTGCTACTGTCTTACCAAGAACCTCACTTCTGGAGAATTGGAGGCCGGGAACTCTCTGCATTTCTGTTTGACCCCAAAAAAGCTCGGGCTTGAATCCATTGCAACGCATGATCTAATCTAATGCAACAAATTCAATTCCTGGAATTTATGGGTGGATCTAACTTAACGCACACCCACTCAAATTATTTAATTTGCACACGTTTTATTCGAATAAATACGGTTACCGTAGTACACAATGATTATATTTGTTGTGGAAGCTGCACGAATACGGTATGTCTATTGTACCAAAAGTTGTTCATATGTGGTGCATGCAGAAGACATACGAAATGACATTTGATATATGTATAATACATACAAAGAAAGTCAAAAGTTTCACAGTGGTATGAAGCATGCTCATGCAGACTTGTTCCAATTGAAGGATTATTCAGGGGACATCTCATCCCATTCCAAATCATCAAGTCTTGCAGAAGAATATGGGAGTGATAAAGAAATAGCTATGCTATCAGCTACCATTGTGCAATTAGCAAATGAGACCTGGCGTTAAACTTTAATAGACAAAGTAACCAATGTATACTATTTCTCAGGAAACAAAACTTTACTTTTATGCCATCTTTCAACTAAACCACTATGTAACTAATTGTTTCAAATACCTCATCCTCATACCTCTTGCCTGCACCATTTGACAAGTCCCACTGTATGCTTTAGATTCCAAACAGTGAACAACTTGATTAGACACGTGCACCTGTATTAAATTACAGCTAGGGGAGTCTGGGAGCATGCTCTCAGAAGCAATCTCATAGCCTCTAGGGGCATGCTCCCCCAGAGGCTATGAGATTGCTTCTGAGACCATTTTTGGGCCAATACGATGCTTCTTGGCGGCCAGACGAGAGTTTCACAAGTATGAATATCTACCCTTTCTGCCCATTGCATCATACAACACTGGTTTCAGTTTTCCAATTGTTCGTTAATCTCGCAAGTTACACCCTTCGCAGATGAGGCTTGTGAGACTAATCATTCACTTGGAAGAATGGAAAGTTGTTGGAAGGAAGACTCGAAAGGTTTTTTTTTGCACTGTTCGCAGCCAACATGTTACCTATGTGCTTCAGGGCCTTGCATGGGTGTCCACCAAGCAACGACACTAACTGGCGACACCAAGCAAGCCATGGGTGAGGAAAATAGTGGCCTGGTTGAAACCGGACTAACCGGACCGGCGGCTACGGCCCTGATATTAAGTCTCTGATCACTTCTGAAATTGCAGAGCAAACAGCACATACATCAACTAATTGTTGCCCTTCTCTGCATAATAACCCACTGGCCTGCCCCATTACGCTTCTTTATAGGATAATGTTTTCACAACCATGTTCTAGACAATTGCAAATTCTCCAGTTTTTCACTCAATTTTATTTCCTTGGAATATACTGCTTCTGGTTTGGCTCTTTGTTCAATGTCATGACTACCATTGTTTCCAGGCCACTCCCAGATTTTATCTCCTAGCCATGGGAAAACATTGGGCTACAATCTGGGAGTAGCCTGGGAATGTCAGGACTGCTCAGCTACAGAAGCTAACTAGCGTACTTCACAACATGCATCCCAATTTTTAAAATGCTTTATTCTTACACACCCACAGGCATCTCAAAGAGGATGTTTTGATGTATATGTGGTTACAAGCAGAAATAGATCAAAACCGGAGGTGATTGTGAGTAATCAGATTATTCCGAGTGTTTCTGGTGATGGAACATTGACACTGATCGTGACTGCTAACTCTACTCTGAGTACCAACATGTTCTACTACGCAACACTTTTCACTACCATGGACATGATGGAGGCTGGAAATTTTCAGTTCTGTAAGTGTACACTAGCTATCACGTGGTGAAAGCTTGGATATAAATCAACTGCAATGTTATTACTTCTTCCATCTCATGTGTCTTTAGATAATGACCTCTTACTTATAATTATGCCACACACAGCCACCTATGACGTGCAGGATGTAGAGCTACATGGAGGAAGGAACATATCCATCCAGTGTGTGTTTGCATCAGGGAGTCAAGCAAGAGGGTGTTATGTGGAGATCAGAAATTCTTCTATTCAAAGGAACATAACAAGAAGTGGCAGCTCACAATCTCACATTGCAGAACAAACTGTGACTGGACTCATCCCAGGGAGATATAAAGTGCTCATCTTTGACTGGGAGAGAGATGGTTCAGTTGCCTCTGTGCCATCGTATATGGGCAATGTGAATGTCACTGAACATACCATCTTCACCACCTCTTTTCCTCAAACAACAACAGGTAGGTAATGTGAAATGTTGTTTATGACTTGGAAGATGAAATTCTGCTCCTTCTTTTAGGAATTCCAGTTGATGTTTCTAACCAACCAGTACAACCACAACCAAGCCCAGATTATATAACAGGTTAGCTTTCCCTACTGTCAAAACTTTAAGCGTATCAGGTTACTGTGATGCTTTACATCATTGCAGGAATTGGTGCTGGACTTGGATCTGCTGTGTTCCTACTGACAATAACTGTGATTCTAATCATTATTGTAGTACATAAAAAAAGAAAAGCCCCACAGTTGGTGTGATATGCTGTATTTTTATTTTATCTTCATCACTAAATGTAATCATGCATTTCAGAAACTCATGTAAGGTGGTTGCCTGCATCAATCTTTAATTAATACTATTTCATTTGGTTACTCAAATCCAACAACCACAACTCACTAGCTATCACATAACTAACCAAATTCCTTGATTGCATCTGTACATGTAGAAAGTTCCTGTATCAATGTTAGCTAAATGTCACTAGATTCTCACCATTTATACATACATGTAACAAAGGAGGAGCCTATAGGCACAAGGGTGTATCACTGTAGTAAGGCCATGGTATTGTATGAGCATGAACTGGCTGGAGATCTTGCAGAGAAGGATTGAGGACTGGCATGCGCACAGGTGCTAGCTTTTGAACCTCAATAGTCTCATACCCAAACCACATAGCTAATACTCTGCTATCTATGCCCAGATCCTCTTCCACTTCTTACGACTGTGAGGGTCTTGGAACAAGATGATAGAAGCTTAAAATCCATGTAGGGTCGATTTTCTTTTGTGATCCATTTCCAACTTAGCTGTCATGCAATACTTACTTCATTTGCTCATGCGTGAGATGTTTTAATAAATAACTCGTACTAAGTAAACTTAATATTTGGAGTGCTCTGAATATTTAAACCTGCAGGACATGCATAATGTGTGACAAACATATTTCACAAGGCACGCATGCGAAAAAAAAAAAGAAGAGTCAAGTCACAAAAAAGTTTTCTGAACGAAAACAAGCAGGGATGGAACCCTCAAAATCCAGCTGGATTCTGGACTGGACTCGATTATGGATTTGAATATGGACTCGAATATGGACTGACATTCGGACTGATGCACAACTCCATGTTCACTATTTTCTGCTTGGAATCATTGCCTAGGCTATAGCAGAGGTTCTTCTCTTTACATATGTTACAACATTTTAATGTTATATACCTGAGTCCAAGAGAGCAGACTGAGTGTGAAAATGCATTAGTACACGAGTATCTGTTAGTGTCTTCCACCGCATAGTCTCGCAAGCCACACCCTTCATAGTGAGGAAACCCTAACCCTTCGTGCCTGCAAAGGGTGTGGCTTGTGAGACTAATGAGAGCAGTGGTAAGATTCTGAATGCAGTGCTGGAGGCAACTATTTTAGAGTGGTACAGCCATGATGATGCATAAGCTAGGGGGGGTCTGGGGGCATGTTCCCCCAGGAAATTTTTTGCAAATTAGGTGCTTTGAGGCTTTGAGATCGTTTCTGAGGCCATCTTTGAGCCAAAAACTTTATTTTAGCCAGCTAGTGAACCCACTTGAAGCAATTGAACCAAGCTGCCTGAAATGACCGTCTCACTGGAGCACTTTTTCCAAGCTCTGGACGCAGGAATGTATTGCTAGTTGCTGAAAGGCTTGTTTTTCAAGTATGCAAGCATGCAACATTGAATATTGTGCACAGTAGCCCCACCCCCAATCTGAGCACTGGATATGTGCCTGAATATCATGGAAAATCAAGAAAACCTCAGTCCTCTCGTTGCATCTTTGGACGCTTGAAGCCTTGAAAACTTGATCCAGAGAGGCCTTTGGATGTTTGGAGCCAGGACGAAACGCTGGGGGAGGCTATGTACATGTAAGTTAGAACCCAAGCGACGCCATTTTTTTCTACCTGAAACCAGTACGGCCATGGCCGTACTGGCTGTACCATTGCCGCCGGCCCTGAAATTGAATGGCACAATCCTGACTGATCTTTGAGGACTTACATTGATTTCTGTGGATGGATATTGACATGTGATTCCATATTAGCCACCTTTCCAGGACACACCCAGCTCTCTGCGGGAGATGGCTTGCTATCTTCCTCATGGAGATTGGTTATTGGCATGCCTTTAGGGAGTCACACATCCATGTGATTTCATTCTAGAATCTGATTGGAGGCACTCAGTCTTAGATACCAGAATTCATTTGTTTGAACCCCCTAATATTACCAGGCTTTTTCAAAGGAGTCTGATATCACCGACATCAAAAATATTGACATGTGATCTTGATTGCCAAGTTAATTGCTAACCTGTTGCATTCCTTTGATTCAAAAGCGATTCTGAGCATCAGAAGCTTCAAGCCTACAATGTTCACTTGGGTTGATGGGTATTTTCAATCATGCTGAAGCTGCCTGTTTTGGATACGTCATTCATCTAGCTCTTAAGGAAGTCTCTCGGCAGAGGTTAACGAAAACATAAACCTGGGTTACAGTCAGGACCAGGGTTACTCCTAGTTTCAGGGTTAGGGTTTGGTTTTGGGAAATCTTGCCTTGCCTAATTTTAAAAAAGGGTTTTAGTAGCTCATTAATATATTCATGACCCCAAATTGCCACTCGATGGATGCATCTACACACTCACTGTAGGTAGTGTCCTAACCACCAATGTATCTCAAATCAGTCTGTGCCAGCTTTTGTTCAGAGCTACTCTCAAAGTCAGGCTAGACTCATGTTTGTCACTACTCTTGGAATGGACAACTTTGACTACACCAAAATGAATGCACATTCCAAAAATTCACAGCTTGTCTACGGGAGGGGCTCATTCACGAGTGCAAGCAAGCATTACTAGCCCCACCTCTCCCCCTTATCTCGCTAAACAACTCACGGCTCTGTTCCACACACAACCACTCTTCAGCTTTCTTGTCTATGGCAACGTAGTGCCAACGATATATTGCACATTCTAGATAAAGCCCAGCCCAGCATTCGAAGCACTGGGCCACGATCACCTACTAGGCTTGGCATACGATCGCAAGACCTGGGCCTGCCCAATGAGTACAGTCTTGGCCACTGTGGCCTTTCTGCTGCTTCTATACACACCATAGAACTCCATACTAAAGTCATAGTTTGACAATTGTTTTAAAAATCAACCATATAGCTAAGGCTGATAGCTTCCATATTTCAGAGTTGAGTCATTTGGACCATCACACGCATCAGGATTGTCATATAAAATTGGTATCACCATGGCAACATTTTAAGGTGGCACGGTCGTCACTCGGCGGAGGTTAACGAAAACATAAACCTGGGTTACAGTCAGGACCAGGGTTACTCCTAGTTCCAGGATTAGGGTTTGCTTTAGGGCAATCTTGCTTTGCCTAATTTTAAAAAGGGTTTTAGTAGCTCATTAATATATTCATGAACCCCAAATTGCCACTCGATGGACGCATCTACACGCTCACTGTAGGTAGCGTCCCAACCACCAATGTATCTCAAAACAATCTATGCCAGCTTTTGTTCAAAGCTACTCTCAAAGTCAGGCTAGACTCATGTTTGTCACTACTCTTGGAATGGACAACTTTGACTGCACCAAAATGAATGCACATTTTTAAAAATTCACAGCTTGTCTACAGGAGGGGCTCATTCACGAGTGGAAGCAAACATTACTAGCCCCACCTCTCTCCCTTATGTCGCTAAACAACTCACGGCTCTGTTTCACACACAGCCACCGTTCAGCTCCCTTGGCTGTCAGACTGTAGCACCATAGATATTATAGACTAGTAACCTACTAGTCTATAATATCTATGGTAGCACCAACGATAAATTGCGTATTCTAGTTAAAGCCCATCCCAGCACTTGAAGCACCTGGCCACGGTCACCAACTAGGCTAGGCATACGGCCGCGAGACCTGGGCCTACTCAACAAACACAGTCTTGGCCTGTCACGAAAAAAATGGACCCCCCCCGAAATAGTTCCCCCCGGTCCAACTACTTCGAAGTATTTGGACCCCCCGGTCCAAATACTTCAGAGTAGTGGCGAAGTATTTGGACCCCCTCTGAAGTGAGTGGACCCCCATGGGGTCCACTCACTTCGAAGTACTTGGACCCCCCGGTCCAAAATACTTCAGAGTGGTAGCGAAGTATTTGGACCCCCAGTGCTGTAAGCAGAAATTCCAGTATATTGGTATATTGGCATCTGCTGGCAGTTTGAAATGTTATTATGAAGCATGAATTTGGCATGTAACTACAATAATACTACAATTAATATGGCATTACAATGTAATATAATCATACACACAAACCCCCAAAAATGGAACAAAAAAACAATCTAACAATCTATAAACAACTGTTACAAAACCAAGCACATAGTACACTCTATCATGCATTCTCCCATCTCTGGCATCCTGCAATTGCAAAACACTGGAACTGTCTGAATCGATTTCACCATTGATTTCTTCGACCTTCTCTTTCGAGCAAATGGAAACATTTCCATCTTTTGTCTCTCAAAACATCGGTAGAGATGTTTTCTCATCTCGTGTTGACTGAATTGAAATTCTTCGGGTCGTCTTCCCAAAGCAAGTGCCGTAGCAAAGGCTACTGCAAACAGTCCACAGTCATATGTACCAGCTTGAATTGGCACATCCATGAACTCGAGAGAAATCTCAGGCTTCTCTGTTTGAATTAGGCTAGAAATTTGGGCCTCTAAGCGTGTTCCAGCAGAAGAGTAGAGACTGTCGTAAACACGCACTGTTGGGTGAGCCACTCCAATCGTTGAGACAGTCACCCAGTGGCCATGACCAGTATTGAGAATCTGAACAAATTCCTCTGGCTGGACAACGAATGTCATTGTCAGGCCACATGCAACAGATTCTAGACCTGGGACAGGACTAATCTGTTTGAGAAGCTTTTGTGCTGCATCAATGATTGAATCCGTCAACCAGCTTGTAGGGTTGAGAAGGCAATTTCTATCTAAACTGGTCAGTCCTAAACCTGGAATCCACTGCTGGCTCAATTTGTCAGGCTTGCTGCATTTGTATGTTTCAACGCATATGGGCTCTTCTGGATTCACATGCTTGGTCAGCTTTCTCTGCCTTCTCTTCAACATCAAGTTGCTTGCACCAACAGGTTTCACTGACTTTGATGGTGCCTTGGGACTATTTGGCTTGGTGCTCAGTGTGGTAGGTGTGGTGCAAATTGCTGGTGCATGAATGGGGGAGGGTTGGTCGTCAACGGAGCAGGAGAAGAAGTTTGCTACTTTTGATGATGGTGTGCTTGTGGCAATCCCGTGACTAACACTCTCATCAGAGATCTGGAATGAAGAAATAACCAAAAACAGTAAGCAAGTATGCACTTGTTAAGCACTTTTCACCAATTACCTCAATCAAAGCATCGTTCTTGGGATCTGTTGACAGGTCATTCTGAAATGTCCCATGGGTAGATTTAACATCACTGGTCTATTTAAAAATAATGAACAGAACTGCGCATCACAACTGTACTTTATACACATGTATGCAGATATATAAATGTGCATCAACGTACCTCAAGTATCTGATTGTACCTCCTCTTTCTTGATAGCTCACTAAGTGGTGGCATTGGTGGAGGGAGTGGAGGTAGAGAGTCTTCATACTCTTCAGAAGCAGTGGACTATTAATAAAAGAAAGGAATTGTATAACATATGTTTTAAAAAATATATTTCTAGGTAACATCACATACCATGGGATCTTCTGGTGGTGGGGATTCAGTTGAACTTTCAGGGCATATGTACCTCTTTAGATGAAACCCATTGACTCTCTCCACTACCTGTTGAATGACATAATTGGCATGTGTATATCACAGTTTCAACAGGAAGCACAAGAAGAACCTACCTTGTCTCCATTTAGCTCCTTCAGTTGAAAAAGCCCTTTCCCAAGAGCTGCAGTGATGGTGTATGGACCCTGCCAGCGGTAGTCCAGCTTTCCACCTCTTCGCTTCTTTCTTGTGAAGTCCTTCTTCAATACTGTGCTGCCAACACTGAAGCATGATGATGCACCAAACTTCTCGTCATAATACTTCTTCTGTTTTGCTTGGGCTGCTTCGATGTTTGCTTTCACCAATACTTCCATTTTTCTTCGTTTGGCATCATTCTGCTCTTCGTTTGGCTCGTCTTTACTGGCAAACTCTCTCAGTTTTTGGTCTGGATCATAGTTTGCTTCAGCATTTATGTCAACTGGCAACCGTGCTCTTCGTCCAAACATAGCCTCAAATGGAGAGTGTTTTGTGGACTCCTAAAATGCATTTTGAGGTAAAAGATGAAGGTGAGTAACAACAAACAGCATGGCTAAACAAATTGTGGTAAAAGTGAAGCATGGAAAACATACCTGTACGGCTGAGTTGTAGGCATACACAACTGCACCTAGACGCTCATCCCAGGAATCTCGATTGACCTGGGCAAACTTGGCTAGTGAATTAGCCAGTGTCTGGTTAAAGCGTTCATCAAGGCCATTTGCTTGGGGGTGGTAGGCTGTAGTTAGTCGATGTTTGATGCCAAACATCCTCATCAACTCAGAGTTTACTTTGTTGTTGAACTCCTTGCCCTGATCGGTTGTTAGCACTGAGGGCAGTCCAATGATGAAAAACAGCTGTATAAAGAGATGCATTTAGGAATGTAGTTGCGACATGAACATTTATTTTATTAACTTAAGTAAAACTTACCTCATGAAGAGCTCGACCACATTTGAAGCCTCTTTGGTGGGCAAGGCTTTTGCCCATGCAAATTTGGTAAAGTAGTCAGATATGGTGAGAATAAACCTATTCCCAGAGCTGGAGGTAGGATATATTGGCCCTATGAAATCCATCCCTATGTGATACCAGGGTGATTTGACTGGCACAGGGTAGAGCTCAGGGCGAACAATGTCAAGCTTCTTGTTCATTAGCTGACACTCACGGCATTGTGTTACCTAAACAGAAATAACAGAACTGTAATTATTAACTACATTCAACATCACAAATTTTTAAAAACTTACCAAATTTTTCACATCCAGGTACATTCCTTTCCAATAAAACCTCTCTGCTAGCCTGCGCCATGTTTTGGTAACACCAAAGTGCCCAGAGGTAGGATCGGAGTGGCAAGAATGCAGGATTCTTTTCTGATCTTCAACAGAGGTTACCAATTTCACCTGAAAAGTTACAAGTTAACTATGTCTTAAACTGACATACTAGGTGAATACTGAGCATATAAAAGAAGCGTGCATACCTTGTTCTTTCTTCGTTGAAGATAAACTTCGCCATTCTCTACAGTGACAGCTCTAGCTCTCTTCCTAACAGCTCTTTTCTTGTCTTTGGTTAGGCCTGGTGGGTAGCTTCCCGTCATACAATACTCGATCGCATGCTCAAGAATGTTATCAGCCTCCTGGTGTTCGTCCTCTCCATCAATCTCTCGCTGTTCACCGTCTCTTTCCTCGTCTTGATCCTCCGTAGGCTGGTAGCGGTCTCTCTCCTGTTGTTCTCGGTCTTCCATTTCGCATTTTGCGACTCTGCCTCTGGGAGGCTCATTTTTATTCTCACCTTAGATTGACAGACTCGGACACTCGTCCCAGAAAGACAGCGAACTGACCAACCAACGCGCGTTGCGCACATGCTTTATGGGGGGTCCAAAAATTTCAAAGGGGGTCCAAATACTACGGGGGTCCAAATACTACGTGACAGGCCACTGTGGCCTTTCTGCTTCTTCTAGACGCAAGCTTGCTTTCACAAGCAGACATTACGCACTACTCACAGCTACTGACACTACAGCACTCTACTAAACTCCTTCTTTTTTTTTTTTCTTTTTTTTTTTCTTTTTTTTTTTTAAGTCGATCTAAGCTTATTTTCAAAGTTCCGACCACCACATGAAGGGTGATGCCAGGCCACATCTTAACTAACTTAATTATAAACTGATTATTGGATGGCAATGCCGACAGGAAACGGGGAAAATCCCCAATTTTATGGACCGTGAACGGTTTGAGACTCTCAAAACGGACTGTGCGCTAAAATTTTAACAAGACAAAGAAGTCTATCAGCTTGGATTCCAGGTTTGTTGACCTTAAAAATCCAGGGTACTGTGTAGTCTCGGAACCAGACCCTCGAAGACTCCTTGTATAAAGTTGGAACAAAATATGAACAATTCAACAAACTTCAAGAAAGCTAACAAGCTGCCAAAAGTGAAGAACAGATACATAGAACTAGCTTGCAGACCATGACCAACTGTAAGGCAAAGAGATGATCTCTCAGTGAGTGCATGGATGGACATTGACTTTCTCATCATATTTGATGACTGCAGTAACAAAACATCAGCAGTTTGCTGGCTGGAATGCTTCTTCCCATTTCCTCATTCCCATTTCTCATAGAGTGACCCTAAAAACTGGTCAAAATGTCACTCCCTAGTCCATTCCACGAGCCCAGTCCAGAGTCCAGAGTCCCGCTTTTTACTCTTCTTGGGTATAGGCATAGGATGGTGGAGTCCCAGAGTCCCACTCCACTATCTATGGTATAGGCACGAGACTGCATGGAGGGGGCCCAAAATAGGTTCGTCCCCAGACCCCGCCGGTTTTCCTTGAAGTCCGGCTGGCCACGAGATCACTCAGAGGCTGCACGGTTGTCGTGCTTGCGTTCCAGAAAATCGAGCTGCAGAGTCATGAATCCTTCACGACTGCAGTATAGTGAAATCAAATTCTTGTTGTTTTTTCTGCTGCTGCTGCTGCCATTATCTGTGACGAGAGCTCAGGAGCCTGGTGAGCACTAGACCATACACTCTACTATCTGTGACTAGACGAAAATCTACGTGCGTGTATAGATGTTTTTCTACGTTTCACAAATTGACTGTAGGTAGCTACCGCGAGATGAGGAATTTGTGGATTCGTCATGTATATTTGTAGCAACAATGGCATTCTATAAATGTTGCTGTTGGTGTTAGTGTTGGTGCTACTGCTGCTTTTTTTTGTTGTTGTTGCTGTTTTTGTATGTTTTTATGTGTGTGTTATTGAACTTCTTTCCTCCTAGTGGCATTCATCACTCCTCTGACCTACACTGCCTACTTGGGACAGCCAGCTGTGAGCTTCAATTGTTCTGTAGCCAATGCCAGTAGTGTTGCTTGGAGCGTTGATGGTGATATCCGCCTTAAAGATTGGCTAGAAACTCGAGAGATTGAAACTGTAACTGGAGAAAATCCTCTTGAGTCAAGCTTGATCATTTCATCTGCAGTTGTAAACAATAACACGCGCATAGTGTGTTTAGCTCGTCACTTTGTAGGTTTTGACTATGAAGAAAGTGTTGAGGTCACATTTCGAGTACAAGGTCAGTTAGTAGCTACTGATCACAGATTATTGGTGTGTGACATCTATCATGCTCTGTTCTGCAGGCACACTTGGAAAATGCCCTAACCTCCAAATCACTCCATTTGGAACTTACCATCAGCATCTTAAATGGGATGCTCCAGCAACCCTGAACATAACTGAAGTGGAGCCAGATATATCCAGTTATATTGTGTGCAGCAACATCAGCACTGAGTGCACTACTATTAATGTGACAGAGGCTGGTGGTGATTCCCAAGACTTGCGGCAGTACATATTTCCAAACCTGAGGGCCTACATCAACTTCACTGTCACAGCAGTGAACATTTTGGGAGATGGTGAAAGAACAAGTATAGTGTATGAGCCTTGTGAGCACACAGAAGGAGGTAAGTATGTAGCCTTGTTCATCTACTTCTCTGGTGGTGGGAATTTCCAAGCAGATTCTTCAATTCATTTGACATGAATGGGGAACATAGACTCTAAGCTGTGAAGCATGCATTATGTGATGCAAAGGGTAGAAGGATGAAGGGAAGGAGAGTTTTGATTTAAATGTTAGTGAAATAATTGTGAATGCCCTCCTTCAGCTACATACTTGACACTGTACACCAGTTCACAATCAGCTACTGTTGACCACACATCAAACTCTATGGTTTTGCTAAAGTGGGCAAGGAGGCTAATGTAGAGTCTGCTACCTCATTATTTTCACTTCTGAATCAGTGGCGTAGCCAGGCTGGGGCACACTGGGGCACGTGCCCTAGCAACTAGAGGCCGTGCCCCACCAGTGTAGGTATTATCAGTGCTGATAGTATCATTGTCGATTGCGAATCGGGCGCTAAACCATCTTGAAATCAAACGGCGCAGTATCGCTATGTATATCCACAGAATTACGAGTCTTGTACGCTCACCGTACGCACGCAAGTTTCCCGTATAAGTGACGTACACTGCACTATGACATGGCCTCAGAGCCTGGGAAACTCCAAAAATTTCGTACAAATTAACGTAGTGTGCCCATGCTGTGCCCTGGCATCGGCGATGTCCTGGCTACGCCACTGTTCTGAATAGCTTAAGGTGGCGGGTAAGCTATCCACGCAAGCACAATAATTGTTTCCGGTTTACGCCCACCATTGTACAGCTGGTTTTTCTTCTTGAATGAAGCGAATCACTGTAGCAGCTGCTTCAGTAGCTTATCGAAGAGCCACCTAGCCGTACAGCCGTACTACAAGCGACAAAAGTATGAAGGAAACCCTGAGAAGTTTCTGCATTGTCGATCGCCGTACATCAATGGCCACGCCTACCAAGAAGGCCATGGATACATTTTTTTCGTGATGCTTCGTGAATCAGGTAAGCGACTTTAGCAACTCTCTTTACCATAATAAACAGCTTCTCTAGTGGTTAGTCGAGGGGGTAACGTAAAGTATTCGTGACTAACAAACGCCAGGGAGAGTTCGTACCGCGAAACACCACAAAAAATGACTTTCCAATAACAGTTTCAACTCGCCATCCGTTAAGCTTTACAGCTTATGACCAAAACTCTACGTAGCCCCCTCTAGCGACTGTTGAACTTTCTCCTCGCCAAGAATGGACTATGTGCCTCTCGTACCGTGAGAGTGAAACGTGATGAAAAATTGTAAAACGCAACCACTGCTCTGCGCGTGCTATTTTCTGTAGCGTGGTATCTAGATTTGTTGCACAGATAGTACTTACCATACAGTACTTAAATATCAAGTTTGGTTGTAATTGATTGCACAAATAGTGAGATAAGACAGTTTATATATGGAAGCTAATTTATTGTGAAATTATTTACCCGCCAACTTAAATGCATCTCCCAGCGCCATGTTACAAAATTGAAACTGTTTTCAATTTTGGAATGGACTGCTCAAGCATTATCACAGATCTTTACAATTGCTGTAGTGTGTAACTGGCTCCAGATATTAGCTCAGAGAAGGGAAAGCATCCATACCCAGGAAATAAAAACTTCTAATTCAATTAATAATTATTAACATTGCCTTGTTCCCAGCCCGTGAGACCAAGGAACAAGGCTTTTATTACCAATACAAATCTTGAGCAACTTGTTTGTTGTACCATGTGAGATCAATGTGGTACCTCTGATCTTTATCACTCTTTTCCAGCACCACATCTGTCTACTGTGGTCACCTTTGACTCTCTGAATACACCTTCCCTAGCAGTGGAAGTAATGGTAGGCAACCACAGTCCCACCCTCTGATAGTTGTTGTTATTATTGTAGTAACCATGACACAGTACATGTACCTAACTGCGTGACAACTCGAAATCTAGCTGCATGGTTGTCCTCTTTAAAATTAGCCCAGTGTTTCAGTCAGCATGTGCATAATAATATGATGTTAGAAACCACAATCCTAAGGCAACCTACATATTGCTGCTTTCACCACTATAATCAGTGGTGGTGGGACAGGGGGGGGCACGGGCGCATTTGCCCCACCACCTTTTGGAGTAGGGGGGCATAGCTCCCCCACTTTGGTAGGTCTGTGACGTCACACATCAAACTGTTGTATTAGTCATATAATAAAAATACTGATCTTTACAGTATTATTCATTAAATGATTTACAGAGAAGTGACCGATTCTTGCAGTCGAAGCGTGTCGGAGTGCCCAGGTTTGGCGTGTGGGTCTCATTTTTTATTTACAGCTTACTCGTTTGTAGTCGTGTTCCCAGCTCTGCGTTCCCATACTGCATTTATTGCACCCGCTACCCTGCCCGGAACTACAGTGTAACTGAGAAAATTTTCTAGTGGCAATTTTTGACCCAAAAGTGCCTCAGAAGTAATCTCAGAGCATCTGATTTCAAAAACTTCCTGAGGGAGCATGCCCCCAGACCCCTCTAGCTGTTGTGTGCTTACACACACAGCAATTGAGATTAAGTTTATTTAAGCCACTCGGCTGTCTACTGTTAAAGTGTCTAGAACGCGGACCGCCCGCAGCAATGATGGACACGCCAGCTACTTCGCGGAAGCGCCCTGCTTCCTCGCCCCTCAACGCTGAAGCTCGCCAGCCTCCCGCTAGAGTCGGGAGCATCTCTCCGCCTCGCGTTTTACACTCGGCTTCGCGCTCGGCCCCCACCCCCAACTTTCAAATGTCTTCTGCTGCCTCTAATAATGGTAGTATAAGCACATTTTAGTCAATGGACTGTAGTAAGCACAACAATATATGTGCACTGCAGCTAACAACACTTATATTATGCAAATACCTCTTCATTGCACCACAGTCACACAAAGGATGTTACAATGTGTATAAAATTCAAGAACTAGAGAAAGGAGGCAGTGGAATATTAGGACTTTATGAACCGGAGGTGATCGAAAGTGGTTGGATATTTCCAAGTATTGACGTTTCTGGTGATGGAAAGCTGACACTGAATGTGACCACTAACTTTACTCTGAGTACCAACTCGTTCTACAATGCTACAATCATCACTGCTATGGAGGCCAGAAGGATACGGTTCTGTAAGTGTCTTGTTATCAGAGAAGGTATAACACACTGATATCACAAGTTTTGCACCAAAGGAATATATATATATATATATATACAAAAGCAGGCATATCATGGCAATATTTTTCCCTTTAGGTTCAGTAATTGCTTACAAATGGTTTGATGAGGTGGTTATATTGACTGTTCTTTCTATATCACATACTCAAATAGTACATTTCAGCCACTTTTGATGTGCAAAATGTTGTGTTCTTGTACTCAACTGCTTAATTATCTTATTTATTTGAAGTTAACTTATAGCATGTACATGCCTTCAATGCACCATAATTTCACTTCTGTCAGAGCCCTGACTAAAAAACTGAACCCAAGTGCACTTCCATCTACATTGAACTGACTTGTGACCCTAGCCATGCCATCTCCTTCATGAAGTTGCAATAGTCAGCATTCTTGGCCAGTAAACGTCTGTTCAGAACCCAAAGCACCTTTCCTGCTAGAAATGACATGGTGAGAGTAATGCTTTCTAAGCCCATTTGTGCAATCATTGTACCAAAGCAAGAACTGGCCTAAATGGTGCCAACCAAGGCCCTTTTTCCAGTGTAGCCCAGCAGCCGCCAAGTGCACTGTGCAGTATGATGTAACCAAAGTGTACTATTAACTTAATGAGTGGTTTTTGGAAAATATCAGCAGGAAAGCTGCTAATTATTGCGGTTCTCTTTGTCCATTAAACACTCAGCCACCTATGATGTACAAGATGTAGAGCTGCGTGCTGTAAGTGAAAACATATCCATCCAGTGTGTATTCGCATCAGGGAGTCAGGCAAGAGGATGCCATGTGGAGATTGGAGATTCTTTCATTGAGATAAACATAACAAGAAACAATGACTCACAATCTCACACTGCAGAAGAAACTGCAACTGGACTCTCCCCAGGCAGCTATGAAGTGCTTGTCTTTGACTGGGAGAGAGACAATTCACTTTCCTCCACACCATCCTATGTGGGCCATGTTAATGTTGCTGAAGTGGACCAGTACCAGTCTCCAACAACAGGTAGTTGCCATAACATGGACACATCATACACTTAGGTTAATAAATTTTGTACCCACTAATACACTCAGAGTCTAGCAAGAAAAGAACGTTAACATACTTGGTAGCCATTGTCAGCGTCCTCATTACCTGACTAATAATAGATCCTCCGTGTGTCTCAATACTAAGGGGAGGTTACCAAAGTGATGATAACCACTTACATTTGTACTACAGTGATATGTATGATACCTTAGTAGCCATCACCATGGTAACAGGTTTTTCTTTCCTCATTGTTGAGACTAGTGGAGGGTCTAGGAACTCATTAGTCAGTTAACGAGGACAGGGGGACAATGGCTTCTCTAAGTATGTTCTTTGTAATATAAATCATAGAGTGACACACAGTCATAGCTATTTTATACCTCATACCTCCTATTGAAGCTATGAAATGGCTTCCCAGCACATGCACCATCTGTTAACTGTGTACCAAAGACAACAGTTATACACACAGGCAAGAACTGTGTCCTATTGTCCTATTTCTCCTCTATTTTGCCTCATACTGTCTTTATGTGACTGGAAGGTGTGTGTACAGGATAACTATAGGCTTAATGTATTTTAACTGAATCTGACAATTCTTGTCCTTAAATATGTCCAGAATTTCACTAAAATCCTAGTGGGTGCACTGACGCGTGCATGCACCCTTTGCACGCATATTCTACATTTTTCCACACCAGGAAAAAATCCTGCATGAAACCCTGCAGGCAGGGTTCTCACTAGAGCACCATTTGGATCACTTCCTAAAACCTGCCCATAGCAGGTATTACTATCCTGGCTTCCCACTTAACATTTCAATAGCAGAGTGTAGAGAGGGTGTTTCATACTATGCACCATTTGGAAGAAGATTTCTAGGGAGAACCCTGCCTGCAGGTACGTACTTGTTCTTTGGCTACATTCTGTAGTCAGCAAGAGATATGCACATTTGGTATACTGCATGACCCTTTACAATTTGACATTAACAGGAATATATTTACTGAAAGGAGTATACTTGTTGATGTTGCTATGTTTATGTTGTTGCTGTCTTATTGAACTCTGGTCTGTAAATGGATCACTTTCCTACACAAGGCACCCAGTTTGTGATAACAGTTGCTAATGCATAATATGCTATATAGTGTTTGCTGTTTGTTTCAGCACCTCCAGATACAAAAGGTACAGGTGCAAACCAACTACATCCAACATCACTGACAGTGGCGCATATTGCTGCCATTGCAGGAGCAGGTAAGTCATCATTCTCATACTCTGTAAAATTCTTACATTCACCATCTAGGCAGGATTTCAAACTACAGCCTAAGCCTTGCATCCTTAATTACCTATGTACTTAACTCACTGACAATATTGCAATGTACTGCAGCACTGTAAACTCCAATATGCAACGTGTGTGAGGTTTGTGGGGTGACAGGGAAATTGGTTGCTGTTTGTATAGCTGGCTATCACATTTACATATAATGATAAACACAACAGTAGTTGACCTTGCACTCTCACTATGCTATTACTATGGCAACAGCTACAATAGCCACTACATTGCAGCCACGAAAGATTTCAGTAGTGTAAGTTGCAATATGTAATGTGTGGAAAATATACCGTATGAGTGACAGGGAAGGTGGCTGCAGTTTGAACAGCTGGTTATCACACATCCTATCTGTATGTAACATGGAACTGTCCCATGTCGGATGACTGGTGTTGCAATAGTACAGAGATGGTTATCAATATGGGAGAGCATGATCTGATCTTGCGGGCAAGACAGACAGGCAGCCTCATGAACCTACAATGTGATTAGAATATGCATACATGAGTATACACACATAAGCATATACACACCACCATTAGCCTCATACCCAGAGAACGAGGGGAGGAAAGGTGGCCTGGGTATGAGGCTATTTCATCAGTACACTCGTGTGTTGCAATCTGCATGTAGCGTAGGCCTGTACATATTTGGAGAGGAGCTATAATTGGAAGGTTTGAATTAGTTTGTCAATCATATTTGCAAATTGGACATACACTCAGATATGTGTGCTGAAGTAAATATTTATCTTCAATATTACAATAGCTGCAATGTAACCATATAAAGTTTGATTAAAATTAAGTCATTCTAAAAATACTCTCATCTGCATGGTATTGCATGTTTGCATTTCGCTAGAGAAACATGCACAAGATATGTGCTTTCCTTTCTCTCTCTCCTTTCTCTCTCGCTCGTACAGGTGCTGGACTTCTTTTGTTGCTGGTTCTTGTGATTATAATGGTGCTTGCAATCAGGTTCACATGTCGCAAAAGACAATATACAGTTGCAGAAAAACGACATAAAGAGCTAAAAGAAGTTGATGTGAAAGAGTGGGAAAAGAGCACGGAGGAGAATGACTACAAGGATCGTATCTATGACCTTCCGGTTCAACCCAAAAAGCAGCCACGTTTCAAGAGGCTGGACTCTACAGTGTAGGTTGTACATTTAAGTCATAACCAATGCTTAGAGTATGCTATCATGAAATGCTTGGATTTGATTGGTCAGTGTGATAGCTCTAAATCACTTAGAGCCACCGTTCGTGGACTCTACATGTAGAGTCCACCCCCCTGGGTAAGACTTACATTTGTAACAACAATATTGTTTATGGATACATTAAAAAAGTGTTGATATAGCTAACACATTATTGTTGATACAAAACATGAAAATTAGTTGCTATGGACACGGACAGACGTATCCATCATGGATGCTGACATTGAAATTATGGTGGGAAGAGTGCAGACGGACTGTCAGGTTTGTGATGTCACCCTGAGTTTCTTGACGCACGGTCTTCACCATTTATGCCAAAGTTTCATAGAATAGTCTGTGGTCTTCCCTTTCACTCTGCTTCCCTCGAACATGGAGAGAGGGGCGGAGCTTCTTTTGGGGCAGGCGCTGGTGCAGATGGGCGTAAATTTCAGCTTAGCAGGTGGAGCCAAGGGTGCATCGAGCCCCCAAACAGCGAAGGTGAAGCTTGTTTTGCCTTTTTCGCACAGTAGACATGGTGTCATCACCCTGCAACCAGCTCACTGCTAAGTTGTTCCATCCTCATCCTGGTTTGAAAAGTTGCGTTGTAGTGGCATACTCTAAATAAGTTAGACACTTTGACCGACGGGATCTACGCAATTTAGAAACCATCGGGCCCTTAAGTAGTGCCCTTGCTGCGCTCGGGCGCTACAGCCTCAGGCCCTCGGGTTTCTAAATCACGTAGATCCCTCAGTCTCAGCGTCTAACTATTATCTGGTGAAGAAAAGCAGCCTTTTGTACTAATCAAAGATACATTAGATGAAGCCTAGATCACTAGTTGCATATTTAATTTAGTGTAGTTGAATGTCATTGTGACTACTTTTTCATCACATAAGCACAGTTTATATTGATTTACAAGCTACATTCAAAGTCAGTATTAATTGATAGTAAGCAACCATCATCAATCCTAGTGACTCATTTTAAAAACGGTTTGTGTTTGCAGTATAGTTCACTCAATTTGAGTAGCATTTTATTTGGACCTTTCCCCCTTCTGCTCTTCCTCCTCCTTCTCCTCCTCTCTTCCCCTCGCATTCAGACCACTATTAGACAGCAATCCTCTCTACGACCTACCATCCCCACTCCCTACCCCAACATGTACAACTTTCACAGCTCGAGACAGCAGTGAGACTTCTTCTCAACCACAAAGCCCTGATGGTGTTGTAAGTCAGATAATGTAGCCCAATAAAGATAAGACTATTTATACAGTGACAACATAGCAGATAGCATGAGTGAGCACAATGGTTTGGTTCACACATTCATAGTTGCACAGTGGTTCCGGTTCTCTAAGGTTGTGCACAAACTGTGCAGCAGATAAGACAGATCTGGTCCAAGCTAGCTGCTTCAAATATATGCCCAGTAGTTCAGTAAATAGTTTAGAACTGTATGTAACGCTTGCTCCATATGGAGTTATCAAAGCTGTGGACTGTGCAAGACAAACCGGGCTACTCACAGCCAGCAAGGGGTGACAAAGCTTGGTCTAAATAATCTACCCTTCATTGCATGTGTAGAGAATTTCAGACATAGGATCATTTAAATACAGAAAGTCAATCATGGTTAAATCCCGTCTGTTTATTTGTTTTTGTTCAGCATTTTTTTCAGTTCTTGTTGTCTTTATCTAAACACAACTAGTTGTTAGGTAAACGGTCTCACACAAACCCCCTGGAAGGTTTGCATACATGGCCTTCTCCTAACTTTTCACACTGCAAGTAATAAAATCGGACTCACCTAGAGGCCAGGGGGCAATACTGTTGCTAACTTATATACTTATTGATTACAAAAGACAAAGGCAGTTCTTTACTGTGGGTGGGTGACCACACTTGCGTAATGCAGCCATTATTTGTTCTACAAGGGCAGCTGTGCACTCTATGCTTTTATTTGACAATCTAGGAATAAAGGTCTGTGAACAAACTAGTTCATGATTAGTGGCCTGCTGACTCTGCTGACTCTGCTGATGTGCCTTTGTTGGTGGTGGGGACTTTTAGTGGGCCAGCATGGAGAAGACATAAATGTGTCAGAACAGCTGTTTGTAATTGTACCGCCACCTGTCTGAGTTTTAAATACTGCCACTTCAAACAGCACACAACATGAGAAGTGTCTCACGTGTGGGTTCTCCAGGAAGTTTGTCCTTCTTCTTTGAAGTGTTTAGATTTCAATCTTTGATATCTCCAAATCCTGTTAGAACTTGAGTCTAAAAATTGGGTTAGTGGGATGTAATTATTCTGCTGACCTTCCCCTTCTGGAATGTAATTTTTACTGCTTAGCCACATATCTTACCACAGATCTTTGTTGCTTAGCAACTTATCTCTGTTGCTTAGTGACTTATCTTTATCGCTTAGCCTCTTTTTCTTTTGTTGTTCAGCCACTCATCTTTTGTTGTTAACCACTTGCTTTGTAATCTGAAGCCACATATCTTGTTGCTTAGCCACTAACTTTGAAGATTACAACTCAAAAGCAGACAAACAGCCTCTTTTCTCAGTCCCATTCCCAGGTTCAGTATATTGAAACCAGCCTGAAAACTGCATGGACTGCAGACCACAGTAGTAGTCATGCTTGGATACCAGTACTATACTAGGGATATGCTGCATCATCCTGAGGCGAGCCTGAGTGTGTAGCTGATTAAGCAAATTTCATAGCAAAAGGTTGACGTTTGGGTGACTGCACATGCTGAAGCTATTGGTGGGGAAACTACCGTAGTTGCATAGGCCTGAGCAAGCTTCACACTTTAAAACCATGAGAAATCCCTGCCGTGTATAGCAGGCTAGCTGGCTCGTTCATGCATGATGTGAAGAACCTCTGCCACTGTGCATTCTGCCCCATTCCCAAGTTCAGTAGCACTGAAACCAGAACCAGCCTGAAAACTGCATGAACCAGTTAATTGTCATGCATTTGTTCCACCACCTTGGACGGCAGTACTATAATAACAGCAAGAGCACATAAGAATGGGTGGCTAGAGCAAGAGCGTTACACGCTCTTGCTCTAGCCACCCGTTCTTATGTTCTCTTGAAACAGAACCCTATGTACAGATACCTTAAACGCAGTGATTGGTTTACTTAGTATGTAGTGCATTTAGCTGCTGTTTCACACTCGCAAATCAGATGATGTTACATAGGTCATAGAGACAGTTGCAATCTCACTTCATTGTTGTAATGGTGTTTTCTATTGTTATTGTTTTGCTTGCTCATCCCAGCATGTGTATGACACAGCAGACCACAGTCTACATGCTGCAAACATAAGGCAGTCTGGAGCCAACTCTCCCAGCCAAGCTTCCAGCAGCAGCACCAGTGAGGTATGTTAATGTCTAGCCATGTATGCGAGTGCATGGGTCGTTTCTAAAACCCAGATTGGATGGAACACTTACAATGATGGAACATTCCATCCTATTCCACCTACTAAAATACGGAACTGCGTGGGGATAAAAAGTAACTCACAGAACGAAGAAGACGACAATGACAAAAGATTCTACTTACCTTATAAAGTTATATTGCTGGTCTGCTAGTGGTTCGAAGAGATTGATGGTCTACTAGTAGTTCGAAGAGATTGATGGTCTACTAGTAGTTCGAAGAGATTGATGGTCTACTAGTAGTTCGAAGAGATTCAAATTCATATGAAGTGATGGTCTACCAGTGCTTTGAACAGTTTCAAAACTTTCGAAACACATCGAATTCATGTGCTATCTTCATAGTTTGAGTGTGTAAGTTGAACAGCTGTGAATTTAACATGCATGCATTAAGTTATTTCACTGAACCATGAAGCTAGCATGAGAGACCTCTGCCATCAATGAACATGGAGCTGGGCTTTTTATACATAACCCTTTCTTCAGATAGCTATAGAGAAAGCCGAAGTAAGTGCTTAGTCACTCTGTATACTCGGCAGAGCTGTTCAGCATCACACTTATTCACTGCTTATAAGCTTATGGTAGCATACATGTTTACTTACCTTGGCTTTGTCTAAGCTACCTGCCAGGCTCTATCCTCACAAATACCAGAGGGCAGAAAAGATTTTGGTCAAACATGAGACAGAACTAGCTGACTATTCCATATTATAGTATGCGGAATAGGGCAGAATGTTCCGCCATCGTTCTATCCGTTCCAGGTTTTAGTAACAACCAGTGTATGTGGGATGAAAGGGCCTGGTAACATTAGAGGGGGGGTCAAATCAATTGTGCAAAGGTCTTCTGGTGCTTTTTAGTTAGCCTCCTTCCCAGGGCACTCCCAGATTTATCTCATAGCAGTGGAGAAAAATCCCCGCTGCTGTGAGATAAAATCTGGGAGTGCCCTGAGAACAAGGCTCCTTTTTACATGTAGTAGTTTTTAGTCCTAAAAAGGTTTCACATGGCTTGTGTAGTTGTTCAAAAATTACTTTCAGTATCATGCAAAACAGATGATCAATGTACATGCTTGATGAAAGCATCTCCTTGGAAAAAGGGCTATCTCCGTAAAGTTGCTGCCATCTTTCCTTCCTCCAGGTACAACCCACAGTCACTTCCCCCCACTTGTACACCAAACCTTCAAAGAAGAAGAAACCAGCACGAAAGCCCACAACCACCACTACTGATAGCCCCTCTGTCACTGATGGTGACTCGGGTCGAGAAACAATGTCTCCAGACCAACAGCTCACTGGAGACGAAAACAGCGACCTAACACCACCACTGCCACCACGAAACTATGTCAATGTCGATGTTGACACTACGCCACCGAGTGGGAGTGATGAGAAGATAGCTGGCACCGGTGAGGAGCCACAGGAGCGCCAATCTTCCTCGTGTGTCTTGTTACTCGAGGCACAGACAGGAAATACCTCTGTGAGTTGTTTACTGTTAGCAAGGGTACGATTGGTTGTTTACTACTAGTGAGTTGCTGCATCATCCTGGAGTGAGCCTAAGCGAGAGGATGGTTAAGCAAATGTCATCACTAAAAGGCCCACATGTATGCATGAATGTGACCACACATACTGACAGAGCAGCTATTCATCCAGCCAGAGCAGCTATGCACTATGGCTAAACTATACTTTACACACAAACCGTGAACAAGCAGGAGTAATCCCTGCTATGTATGAGCAGCCTAGTCTAGCTTGTACATAGTACATGCATGGTGCTTACCTGAAGTTCTGAACGGCTAATTGAAGCAAACCTCACCTCCATACATTCTGCCATCCATAACTCGCAGCCTGCCTTGTCATGTGACTGCAGACCCTATTGCCTTGTCATGTGACTGCTATTTGATCACTGCATGACGTTGACAAGGCAGGCTGTGAGAATATACCCGAGTGTGCTGCAAACGCATTCAACTTGGGTTGCCTTGCCCTTCCAGTCACTTTCATGGCAACGCTACAGTTGGCAGCAGGCATTCACTCACGTTGTTACAGCTGAACCGGAGTACATGTCGCCACGGACAATCTTCGTGAATGCGTTCATTTGAATATATGGTAAGTGGTTGGTCCAAACAAACAAACAAGCACAACACATACATGCGCAATCCAGTCATGCCAGTGTGAGGCTTGTTCAGACTTGCCTCAATTATAGCTTGATGATACAACAGCTAATTTTGCATTGCGCCAACGTTTGTGTATGCTTGTTTGCTTGGACCAACCACCCACCATATATTTCAACTGCCAATTTTCAATAGCTACTCAGCTGTTTTCTTGTATAATCAATAAACAGTTCTCTAGATCTGCTATCAAGTAACTGAAAATCAGAAACTTTTCCCAACGTTTAGAATGACTGCTTCATTTGTTATCAGGGAAAATGCTTTTACGTAGTCATATCATCATGCTGAAATTGAAGTCTCACCGTAATGATGACCGATACCGTATAGCGGGAAATTTTCGCGAGCATAAATTTTCACGAATCACCAACAAACACGCCGAGAAAAAAATTTAGCGATTTTTAATTTCGCGACACGGTCACGACTCTGACCACACCCCCTACAATTTTCCGCATTAAAACGGTGACCCTGTAGGACATTCAGCGTGTGTTTCAAACGTCAAAACGATAGTAAGAGGTTACCAAGTTTATCAAAGCGTGTAGGTCTCTGTTGGCGAAGAATACGGTATATTAAACAGAGATGTCGGCAGAAAGTTTTCCATTTGTTAATACCTGTTCACTGTTACATGATACAAGAGCCAATTAACTTGTTTACTACGGCTGCATACAACAACCTGTTTACTGTTGGTACAGCAGCCAATTAGTTGTTTACCGTTGCAGCTTGGTACAGCAGCCAATTAGTTGTTTACTGTTGCAGCTTGGTACAGCAGCCAATTAGTTGTTTACCGTTGCAGCTTGGTACAGCAGCCAATTAGTTGTTTACCGTTGCAGCTTGGTACAGCAGCCAATTAGTTGTTTACCGTTGCAGCTTGGTACAGCAGCCAATTAGTTGTTTACTGTTACAGCTTGGTACAGCAGCCAATTAGTTGTTTACTGTTGCAGCTTGGTACAGCAGCCAATTAGTTGTTTACCGTTGCAGCTTGGTACAGCAGCCAATTAGTTGTTTACTGTTGCAGCTTGGTACAGCAGCCAATTAGTTGTTTACTGTTGCAGCTTGGTACAGCAGCCAATTAGTTGTTTACTGTTGCAGCTTGGTACAGCAGCCAATTAGTTGTTTACTGTTGCAGCTTGGTACAGCAGCCAAGTAATAGTTCAGTATATCCCTCCCTGGGGGGTGGTCGTTTTACACATTGGTGTCGGGCGTAGCCCGACACCAATGTGCAAGACCACACCCCAGGGAGGGATATAACTATTATATAACCTGTTACCTAGGCAACATCACTGTACAAGAGAGATATGGGCAACATTCCTAGATGTTGCCTGGGTAACGGGTTATATTTAGTTGTTTACTGTTGCAGCTTGGTACAGCAGGCAATTAGTTGTTTACTGTTGCAGCTTGGTACAGCAGCCAAGTAATAGTTCAGTATATCCCTCCCTGGGGGGTGGTCGTTTTACACATTGGTGTCGGGCGTAGCCCGACACCAATGTGCAAGACCACTCCCCAGGGAGGGATATAACTATTATATAACCTGTTACCTAGGCAACATCACTGTACAAGAGAGATATGGGCAACATTCTTAGATGTTGCCTGGGTAACGGGTTATATTTAGTTGTTTACTGTTACAGCTTGGTACAGCAGCCAATTAGTTGTTTACTGGTTACAACTTTGTTAACAATGACAGGTCTAGTCTGGCTAGAGTAGTTGTGAGTTGTTTCCTGTCTTGCTGTGACACAGACTAGCAGGCAGACAACTCGGCTAATTTGATAGTTAGTCTCTTTCTAATTTTTGATTGCTTGCAGGTAATTGTTTTTGTAAAAACATGCGAGCAATCAGAAACTGAGAAGATGGAGAAATCCTTCATGCGTAGTACTTTACACTAGAATTTTCACAAGTATAGTGATTCACATACAGAATTGGTTTACATGCTGACAGGCCTAGCTATGTATAAAATTATGTCATAATCTTGCAGGACAATCTTCCATGCCAGAACGGAGCAGCACAGGACTACTTCCATCTACAGCACATGTACCCACCAAACGTTTCCATCATATCTGTGGACAGCGACCTATACTCCGAGTTACAGGTACTCAAGTGTGTGCCCATGACACTTCCATCTGTGA
The DNA here is from genome assembly GCA_949130485.1 of Agelas oroides. Classification (NCBI taxonomy): domain Eukaryota; kingdom Metazoa; phylum Porifera; class Demospongiae; order Agelasida; family Agelasidae; genus Agelas; species Agelas oroides. Next base: position 11,199,932 of record OX422183.1, on the reverse strand, counting down.
CACCCAAATACTGCAACTGTTCTACAATTTGATTGGTTGGCAGGGATCTATATATAATATTATGGCAATCCCTGTAGCAAGAGTACATAAGAACGGGCAGCTTGAGTAAGAGCGTGTAACTCCAATAGAAGCCCATAGTCCGGTCAAAATTATTGAACCATACTAAAAAATAGAACACCCAGTCACATGCTTAGCAACAATGCCTTATGTCTACGCAGCATGCCCAGTGCGTGTTACTATTTTTAGTACTGGCGGTAAATTCCGACCGGTTTCAAATTTTACGGAGTTACACGCTCTTACTCTAGCCACCCGTTCTTATGCACTTTTGCTGTAGTAATGGAATGTTCTCTGTCACATGTTTCAATTACATTATGACGTTTGAAAATATGAAGTGTGAGGATGCCCCATCTCCCAGTCACCACTGTGCAGCTGATGAGGCGTGGCATTGGCTGAAATGTGTCCTGAGCAGTGGATGACTTTCCATAAAGTATTTACAGACCTGCCTTTTTCAGGGAGATGTGGTTCATTGATGTTCATTAATACGGGATGTGTATAGGGCCCCACCCCACTTCAAACACGTAATGTGATTGAAACATTTGATGGAAAATGTTCAATTTGTACTCCTAAGACCGCCATATATGGTAGTGGTCTCATTCCCAGACCCCATTCATCCAGGAATGGTATCAGTTCCAGTATAGGAAAACAATCTTGCTAACAATCCAAAGTAGGGTTGGTTTTCGGTTTGGTACTAAAATGGTACCAAACACGGTTGTCTGTGTCATAACCTCCTAGTCTCTATAGCACGAGGTCACATAGCTGCATACCCAGGTCGTTCATTTAACTATGAACATCCCGGGCATGAGGCTACAGGGCACATAAATTAAGACCAGCCTCGTTCCCAGGCCTCCCCTTCCTTCGGGAAGGCCTGGGAACACTTATCTCATGACATGGACTCAAGGTGGGGGGCGGTGCCCAGCTACAAACTCGTGTGCAATAAACCATAGAGTGCGAGTTCATTACCAGTGAAATCAAGTACTGCCGATGTTGTGAATGTCTGGCTATCATTGGAGTGCTTGATGATGACCCCTCCCCTCCTACGTCCACCTTGTGTCCACCAGACATCATTCATGTGATAGGTGTTCCCCGTTTTTCACTGCTCTTCCGGTTCCATGTATTATACTGAATGCAAACTGAAGGACAAAAAATGAGGGAGGCCTGGGAACTGGGAACGAGGCTAAATTAAGACCACTAGATAACTTGCCATTTTCACAATTATTGTATCTGGCTTCTTCAGTGCTTTCTTTAACCACTTAGACTTAAGACCATAGTTGAATTTAATTATGCACTACTGATACTTGTGTTGATAGCCAACTTGTGTAGTTCAAAGAGCCCACATGTGTAGAAATATTCATTGTTGTGGAACTATATAATGGTTGCCATGGTACCAGCATTTTTTTGGGGCCTATTATAGACAAGTGGTCAAGTGGTGGGAGGGTAGTATCCGTAATGAAGAGGTGGCTGCGGCACTACAGTCACTGTATATTAGTTGAAGCCAGTTACTGTACAAGAAATATGATATCCTTGTTCGAAGGCTTTCACCTAAAAAGGTAGGAGAGAGCCTGCATGGAAACACTAAACACAGAATACAGAAATAGCGTACCTACAAAGCAATTTCATTTCCAGTCAACAATAGTTATTCTGTTGTTTTGTTATTTCATGTTTCATGTCTGGCTGTCTGGCTGTCTGTCTGTCTGTCTGTGTGTGCTATGTCCATATTTGGTGTTCATATGTGGCAGTCCCTAATATTCTGTTTGCATATTTCATTGCATTGTAATACAGAGCTTCTATTAAGGGTGGGGATCATATGCACTGCGGAGGCGTGTCTGGCATTTATGCATCTGTGTAGCACATATGAATCCCACCTCTAGCGGAAGTTCTGCTCTACGGCACTCCTAATGTGATCAAAATAGATGATAGAATAATGCCTAATTTCTTCCTGGGACAGCCACATATGTGACAGCCCCATGTTGTCCACTTGGGAATGAGGTCAAGAACGTGAAGACATATTATGCCTTAGGTAGTGTTGTTTCCCCACCAGACTCCAGTTTTTGATCGCTCACAGTATGCAAAAACAGAGAGGAAAGGCTTGGTAGATCTTGTCATGTGAATAATGTCAATGGCAAACAGGGGGGAAGGTAGTCTCATGCCCAGCCCACGTGTGCCTCCTGGTGAGAAACGGTCTGGTCAACGAAGTCGAATTTCTTGGGATTATTCCCCAAAAGCGGTAAGGACCAATGAGATTGCAAGATCGGTAGTTATTACGTAGCACTTACCTTACAACACTAAAGTTTGTTCATCTCCATTTGAGTACCTTTTTTGAGCGGGTTTGCTACAAAATATTTGGATTGTTGCAAAAGTGTGTGCTAGCCCAAGAAATTGCTAGCCCAAGAAATTGGACTTGGTTCACCAGACCATTTCTCCTCGCGAGAGGGTGGTTGGGGTCTGGGGACGAGACTAGGCGGTAGAGATCTGAACAACCTTGAGGCCTTTGTTCAGGACGAAGAAGGCATGTGCATGTGAAATGCAATGAAATGTATTCAGTGAGGGACCCCTCCCCCATTGTCTAACTAAGCATGGCCACCTCATATGGCTAGATGACATTGCTGTGTATACAAGCTATAGTTACCGTATTTCTTAGATCAGATGCCACGGCTACTATTTTTTTGCTGCTCTTTTTTGTGCGGCTACTATTCGAAGGCGGCGTTTATTTCTTCAGAAAACCTGCAGACATCAACAACGGCTGGATAAGGAACGTACGAGCGATACAGTGACGACTGTTAAACGCTGTCAGTAGTATGCACAGCCTCCCAGTTCTGCTTTCAGCTGTGGGAAGAAGTTGTACAACATGAAGCGTTAAGTCGTTGACTGTGGTCTGAAATTATTCACAAGTATGTGAGCGTGCCGCATATACTAGCCGCGATACTATTCGAAGGTGGCGCTTATTCACTCAGAGCTTCCCGTACATTATATAACAAAATGCCAAAGTGGCCACTACAATAGCCAGAACTTCTTCGTGAATTCCCACCCCTCAAAATTTTACGTAGCACTTTGCAATGCTTGTGCCCACCTTATAATTATCATCTAACTATGTCCATGCAAGTAAGATGAACCCTTTTGGACATAGCGCATTGTAGCCTCGTCCCCGGGCCTCACCATCATCCAGTTTTTGACATGGAGTATGCAAAAAGACAAAGAAGGGCCAAATCCAACAAGTGATCTGGAGGGCATTTCTTGCAGTTTTGATCCAACCACTGAAATTTGCAAAGGGAAAAAGTTGCTGTACATTGTTCAAAAGGAAGATTGCATGTGCGACATGCCTTATTTGGTCAAGAGGGTGGGGGGCAGGGGGAGGCTCCCCTCCTCTGTCTACCTAAGTAAACGTGACAGCATTCACATGATAAAATAGACCAGGCCCTACTCCTCTATGTTGGCATACTAGTGATCAAACACTGGGTGCTTGGAAGGCCTGGGAATGAGGCTAGGGTGCATGACTTGTAACTGATACAGTTATTTATATCTACTGTAGGATCCCCCACCTGTCATGGGCGTGATGGACAATAGTACGGGCCATATCTACCAAGTTCTGAACCAACTATCTGTAGCACGTGATGACAGTGAGTACACAATTCCACAGGTAAATTGTTTTGTGTGTGTATGTGTGTGTGTGTGTGTGTGTGTGTGTGTGTGTGTGTGTGTGTGTGTGTGTGTGTGTGTGTGTGTGTGTGTGTGTGTGTGTGTGTGTGTGTGTGTGTGTGGAGGGTTGCAGGGAACATGCACTTTGAGTTAGTGAAAACAAGATAATTGATTTTACTTTCTTCTTCTTTGAGGTGCTCATTTGTGTGTAATATAATATGGTGTACAGTGTTTCTAAAGGAGTATTGCGGTAGTACATAAGTATGCCAGTTCAGTCTTCTGGGTCGTTTGGGGAGCTTCAGTCCGGTCATTGCACAAACACAAGTTTTAGCTGCCGAAAACTCCCAACCTGTGATTGGCTAGGAAAGGGCAGAGCTACTCCCATACGTAGTTTAACTTAGTCTGGTAGTTGAGACATGCTGCATGTGGGGTTAGTACATGAGTAGGCTTTACTACATGTGATCTTACACATGCTTTGAGTAACTGAAGTTAAACAGTGTGTGTGTGTGTGTGTGTGTGTGTGTGTGTGTGTGTTGTGTGTGTGTGTGTGTGTTTGTGTGTGTGTGTGTGTGTGTGTGTATGTGTGTGCATGTGTGTGTATGTGTGTGCACGCGTGTGTGTGTGTGTGAGTGTGCGTGCATGCGTGCGTGCGTGCATGCGTGCGTGTGTGTGTGCATGTGTGACACTCTTGACAATATGTATGTGCATGAATTTATTCGTACAGGACTCCACATCCAACATTCCTGGACAGAGTGGACAGAAATCACCAGAAACCAGTGACATGAAAGTTGGCGTTGGGCCTCCTCTTGATATGCTGGTGAGATATGCAGTTATAGAGTTAACACTTGTTGCCATGGTAACATGAAGTTTGTAGAATGCTGCCTCACATGATCTATATACATCACATTAGCCTTGTTTTAATTCAATTTCGCCCATTTGCAAGTGTTTGTTGCTTGCAGTATAATGCAGGTGCACACGTGCAAGTACACTGCTCAGGCGAACTAAGGCACGGGACATGTAGTTTTTGCACTAGATATACAGTTGTTTATCAGAGAGTCGGTAGACTCTCTATGTAGGGATGGCGCCGACGCGCAATATATGCAATACTTAAGCAAAAGCCGTATAACTTCACCACAAACACGCTAAAAGCTTATTTAAGCGCCCAGGCTTCCTCTTTGAGTGGCTTTGTGATCAGCAAGACTCATACAAGTGGCCAAAAGCCACGCGGAAGACAGCTAAACACAAAAGTGGGCGCTAGCAAAAGTGCCATTTTTCTTATTCTTTCTTTGTTCCGACCACTTTGTAAATTATGATAACTCGAAAACAGCTCAAGTACTCACCTTGATTTTAGCACGAAACGGATGCTCATCACAGCGCTCAGCTTCCCAACCACTCAGCGTCTTCATAGCTTCAAATTCACCCTGGTCAACAAAAGCCATCACAACACTCTGAGGCTGCTGTCCGTTGCTTAGGACGCCATTTTATAATTTTGTACGCATGCACACACGAAGTCTCGTTCCCAGACCAAAGACCATGGTCATTGGTCTGGAAGCGAGACTAGTACACAGGCGAAATGGCCAGCGGGCAGTACGCATGCCGGCATGGCTGGCACGGTCTTTTCCCCCGTGGCGTTGGGCACGTAGGTAAGGCGCTACCTACTTGTAGCATAGATAATACATACTGTAGTGGATGTGAAACGGCATGCGTTTACGGATAGTTTACAGAGATTTGATGATACAGTCACTGCAGCGCCAGACCGTGGCAGAGCGGCCAAATTGTCATGTACGCGCGACACTCTTTCAGTCTTGGGACACGCGAGTGCTGTGATAGCGGTCTACATACTATTTCAGAGGATCACTAAGTACATACTCTACAGATTCAAGGTTACAGGAAGTCTACAGTTCACTTCTAACTCAACGTATTCACCCTCGCATCCGTTGGAGCACTGTACTACATCTTTGTGTGACTGATTATCTCTGGAGATGTTTTGCTTCGAACCAGATGTTGGCTTGATACAAATGTAATGTAGGTCCGTCTACTGGGAGAAAGTACTGATAATGCTGTGACACTTTTTGTTTTCCCAAGAATCAGGCAAGATCGAAATTTCAGGATACTTACTTTGTGTCAGATTATCTCCGGACGTAGCTGTCTATAGACCAAGTGACTGTTACAACTGTGTACTGTACTAGAACGTACACTGGGAGAAAGTATAAGTGTTCCATTGAAAGTGTCGTGTACAAGTTAAAAAACCGGGTGAAAACTCGCATGATTCGCGTATGATATTACCGTGTCGCGTCTACATAGTAGCTGCATTCTCCACACGGAGCAGCATGAGCGCGAATCAGCATGAAATTAAACTTCCTGTAACCTTCTAGCTGTAGAGAATGTACCTTGTCCATTCTATTCTCTGTTCCAGCTGCTGCCACACCGCTCAACTGAGGTAAAATGACACGGAAATCCGTTTACTCTCCGTTTTACTACCGCTGCAATGATTGTATCACACATTCTCATAGTGGGCAGAAACGTTTCACATCCACGGAAGTGTATAGTATCTATGCTTGTAGCTACACTAAAAATAGCCTACTCCAGTACTCACAGCTTTTGTGAACTGTAAAGCTAGGATGGTCAGTTGTCAGTATGATAGTTTTCTGTCTGTGCTGCAGCTGGTCAGTCGTCATGACAACTGGATCAAGTAATTGGTTTCACAAAGTTTGGTAGGGAGAGCGGTTGGCCCTTCATCAGGTTCTAGCTGGCTATATTATTACATGCCTGGAACTACTACTAAACTGTCAACGCTGTTTCAAGTTCTGGTGTTGTGGTACACTTGAACGAAATCTTCTTAGGCTTAGGTCTAACTGTAACTGAGATTAACATCAAAAAAGTACAGAAACAAGACTTAAAAACATTAAAAACGTAAAAAGATGTAGGGATGGCATGCCAAAAAGTATGCAAACAAGGTAGGGATAATGCATGAAAGCAAAGGTCAACATATTGGCAAAGCCCCATCCCTACATCTTTTTCACACTGCAGTTAGACAGCGTGCTTGAGAGCTGAATCTGTACCCATCCATGCAGTTAGCATGAGTACTTGAGTTTACACACTGATTACTATGACTAGTCTACAGCCCACTCAAGCTCAGTGTCTAGGTTGTATCAGAAAGGGTGCCACTGTCACTACAAGTAGTATGATGACAGTAAAGCTACTTAGTAGCTATCTGATAGGTACCTACATGTACGATGGCTAGGCCATGCATGCGGGAGGAGCTAGGAAGTGGCCTGAGAACGAGGCTACAGCAGAAAGGTTGGTGAATTTGTAGCCTCGTTCCCAGTCCATGTGGGAGGAGCTAGGAAGTGGCCTGAGAATGAGGCTACAGTCATGAAAGGTTGGGGTGTACTTGTGGTACGTTTTAGGAAGACCCCCATGCACTGTCTAACTGCAGTGTGAAAAAGATGTAGGGATGGGGCTTTGCCAATATGTTGACCTTTGCTTTCATGCATTATCCCTACCTTGTTTGCATACTTTTTGGCATGCCATCCCTACATCTTTTTACGTTTTTAATGTTTTTTAAGTCTTTATAAATCAATAATGTGTATGTAAATCTAAAAGCAGGGGCGGATCCAGAGATTAAAGAAGGGGGGGGGCCTGGGCATACATATAGAGCCTGGTGGGGATTGGTGCAGCACATGCCGCACTCAGTTGTCCATGCGCGCGTATACATATATATATATATAGCACTCAGTCTTGTAGGGGGGTCTGGGGGCATGCTCCCCCAGGAAAAATTTGAAATTTAGACTGTGTGAGAGTGCTTATGAGGCCGTCAGAGACCACCATGACCACGCAAAATGTGTGGCAACTGGACTGTACCTCAGGTGATTCATCGTATGGTCGTTTCTCGGAGCCCCTTCCCTTCGGAATCAGCCTTAGCTTTGTGTTTGAGGCACTGCCACAGAACTGTCTCTTGGAGCCGCAAATTTGAGCGCAGGACATGAAGCAGTAGTTCATATAGAGATGTTCGCTGTGCTGGAGTAGCTACGTGCGCTAAGCATGTGGTAAACCTCCGCGTTTCATGCTTGCTCAGTCCAGAAGGGGGGGCATGGGGGCCCCCTGGATCCGCCCCTGTAGAAAGACCAGATGAAACTTGATATGTGTATATGTGAAGCCCTTAGCTATACACACGTTACCATGGAAATGGCATTTGTGGGCATGGCTATCAATTATGCTTGTATTTGAGAATATACCGTCAAAGGCGAAGCAGAAGACGACGGTTACTCGCTACCAAACCTACTATACTGATGGTACTATAGATGTGGAAGTATCTGGAAGAACTACCAGTCTCCTACTCAGGCGAACTAAGGCGTGGAGCATGTCATTTTTACACTAGATACACAGGTATTTCAAGAATCAATAGTGTGCATGGAAATCTGAAGCACCAGATGAAACTTGATTGGTGTATATATGAAGCTCTAAGCTACACGTACGGTACCATGGAAACTGTATTTGTGGGCGTGGCTATCAATTGTCACTAATATCAATTAAGCTAATATTTGACAGTATATCGTCGAAGGCGGAGCAGAAGACGACGGTTGCTCGCTACCAAACTTACTACACTAATTGAACTGAAGGTAGTATACATGGAAGTATCTGGAAGAACCAGGAGCCTCCTATAGCATTCTTGCATGATGCCAAAAACCATAGATATTGGATAGCGGTGAGACACTATGTACGCTACAGAAGCACCACCAACAACAAGCTTACCTCCTTCCAGAAAGTTTTGGTATTCTCTGATGGTAAGCAATCCTTGAAGCCATATCTGATTGTTCTGTTTTCTTCTGCTCCGCCTTGACACAAACAGTTCCCACGCGCACGATCGGCAGTACAGAGTACAAAGGTCACTTGTAGTTGAAGCACTCAACCGCTGAACGGCCTATAAAGACCACGCTTCTGCATCCTACGTACAGCTTACAGGCCGCATACTTCATTCACCAGGGTAATACAACGATACAGTTGCAGAGCACAACGTAGAAAGCCACTATACCTCGCTCGCATTTTACGGTTACACCCACTTCTGTTAGTCACATGAGATTTACGTTGACATTACGTGAAAATTAAATCCCATGCCTTAATCGCCCAAGTACAGTATTCCTGCATGATGCCAAATATTGGATAGCTGTGAGACACTATTCACACGTTACAGAAGCAACACGAACACTTTTTCCCAGAAAGTTTTTATGGTAAACAGTCCTTCGAAGCGTCGTTCCCAGGCTCTCCCCGTGCACGAACAGAAAATCAAGAGGAAAGGGGAGAGCCTGGTAAAATTTATCACGTGAGAGACGTAATAGGTAGAGAGAAGTTAATTACAAGTGGGCAAACAAATGAACTCACCCAGGCTTTATGGACAGAATCGTTCCATTGCGAAAGCTATATGGCTGACAGAACGGGACTAGGCAGCACTACACTACCGGCAGTACGGCAAGCTATGGTGAGCGTACATTTGAAAATCACGCTAACTTACTCGCTTACCTAGGCAAACTGACCACTGTATACCCCAGAGAATGGCTTTCAAGGCGCTATTCAATTCCAAGGCCTGGGCTTTGCTCAAGTCTTCTCTGCCATTATTGTTTGAATGAGAAAAAGGGCCAGAACAGGCTCCTACTAAAACATGGCTACATGTACTGTTGATTATCGATCAATACACAATTACGTGCGTGGCCACATCAACAATCCAATTAAGTCCTCTCTACCATATCTCTAACCTCTACGCCACTCACGTGATAAATTATTCCAGGCACTCTCCCGCTTTTCTGTACTGCATGTGACAGAAAGCTTGGCGGGGCCTGGGAACGAGGCTAAATCCTTTGAGCCATTTCCGATTGCTTTGTTTGGTGTTCTTTTGTTCCGCCTTGACACAAACAGTTCTCATATGCACAGTCGGCAGTACAGAGTGCAAAGATCACTTGCAGTTGAAGCACTCAACCGCTGAATGGCATATAAAGACCACGCTTCTGTGTCCTACGTACAGCTTACAGGCCGCAGAACTCATTCATGGGTATGATAACGATATAGTCACAGAGCACAATGTAGAAAGCCACGATACCTCACTCACATTTTACGGTTATACCAACTTGGTCACAAGAGCTTTACGTTGCAGTTACGTGAAAATTAAATCCCATGCCTTAATCGCCCTGAATGATACATGCACACATACGCTTAAGACATTCGTTGACATATGCACATGCACATCCATGCAAAATGCAAAGGCCATCAATCAATTGTTATGAAACCTACCCACAAACACAACACCTAGTTGTCATCATTTTGTCATTTCCATAGCAACTTGATAAATTTTCAGTGGCTTCTCAGTTGGCTTCTGCATAAATGAAGAGAAGGATATCTGTTACCAACTTGAGCTCGAAAAATAACTTGCCAACATTTTGACTGAATGCATCAGTCGTCATCAGGGCGTCATCAGGGCGTCATCATTCGCCCTGATGACGACTGGAGCATTCAGTCGAAACGTTGGCAAGTTATTTTCCGAGCTCAAGTTGGTAACAGATAACCTTCTCTTCATTTAACTTGATAAATATTGGCAAACGTTAGCTGATACACACAAGCTTTACAAAATGATTTAGATGTTACGAGGCAGTAACATCCACCAGTTGGCCACACAGTCCGTTCCATGGACATGTGCTTTGGGCAGAACACAATTGGGCCCTATAATGTGAAGCCTGCATTATGCTTGGACTTGAGGAGGAGAGAGTGACAACCCCTCCATTCTTGGTCATCAAGCACTGATGACGTCAGTGCAAGCATCTGCCAGAGAGTTTTAAAACATTGCAAACTGTTCTCTGGGGAAGGGCAGGAGGCGTTTGTGAGCTTGGGTAGCAGGTGAACTTGACAACTTACACTGGTATTTAAGTTGTTACACATGCTCTAACTTGCAGATCATCAATTGCTCTCTTGGGGTACATACTTGCAGCTAGGCGTACCACTTCCTAACCAGCCTGACATGTAGCCCTTTACTTGAATCAATTAACTGTTACTGTTATTAATAATTAAACTTCATAAAGTAGAGGACAGTGAAAAGGCCCTTAAGATACCTGTACTACATTTGTCACCTATGATCTTTTTATTTCTGCATTACAGGACCAAGAAGTTCAAGTATGAAGTTAACTGTTGCTAATATACAACTGATCACTTGCAAAGAAACTGTACTGTACTGCAGCTAGTTTTGTGTAATGACTTCTGCATGTGTCAGATTATATTTCCTATGTCAGTCTCTTCTATTATTTTAGTTGCTACATACACCCAATAACAATGAACTCTATCTTAGCATTTTTGGTTATTTGTAGGATATGTATTCATATTCAAAACTGCTCAGCAATGCAAATGAGACAATATATCATTAAGTCCAAGAATAAGCTTGTGCAGAGAAGCCCTGGGTGAATGAACAACCACGTACGCTTCTAGCTGCTAGCACCATTGAGGTTTCATTAGCCCTTAAGTTCTTTGCAGTGGTTTGTTCTCTAAGTTGTATGTACACTAAGTTGTGTTGTAGTTAATTTTGGAGTTGACATTCCGTGAGTTGGTATACTGCATGGTGAGTTGATGATTATAAGGATTGATCATGAGTTAAACATGATACCAGATTGAGCTAATCCCTAGAATGTTTATAACTAGCTAGCCTTGTTCCCAGACCTTCCACCTCCATATCTGCATACTGAAAGCATGCAGTCAAAACTGGATGGTGGTCAAGGCCTGGGAATGAGGCCAATGTTTTACAACATTGGCATGTTCCCCCATCACAGGGGCCCATTCTATATAGATAAAAATAATATTTTGCATTACAATCTTTCCCATTGACCTGAACTATTACATGGTAGAATGGTTAAGCACTTGCTCTGCAAGAAACTGTACATGTACTGTACACCACCCTAGTATTGGGTAATGACTTTTGCATGTGTCAGATGTTTCTATATATATTCTTTTATAATTAACCAGCTACTATTTGGTTGTAACATGTAACATTAAACTCTTTCAATGTAATTTTCTTTCTTTACCATCAAAACTGCTCAATAATGCACCAATGACATATTTGTGTTTGTGTGTATGCATGAGTGTACACACAAACACAGCATAAGTTTCACATTCAGTAAAAAGTATTATTGCATGCGACACAATTCACATAGTCCTTGTCAAGGTTAGGCCTGTCCACCAACACTGGCATATGCAGGGTTTTCCTCAACCTCAATCCTTTGTGGTAGCTGTGGTGGTATTTCATATGCATTATTTTTTCCCAGCTCAATAATGCATGCATCTGGTCTCTTGATGTTGACTGTGGAGTAATATGGCTCTTCACTTTTCACTGTGGCATAATCTTCTTCACATTTGGTTGCAGAATGATGTGCATCCTCAGTGCTCACAGCTGTGAGGGTAGATAATTATATGCCTGAAGTTGTCCACTTATAATAGACAAATCACTATACTAAAAACGTTACCTTTCTTCTTAGGTTTGAGTACTGCCATGCATGCAATGATTATTAGAACCACAATGATTGCCAGTAGGAGCACAGCAACTGTGGATCCAACACTAACACCAATAACTGCAGTGATTAAAATTATCTGCAAAAGTACTTCACACTTAAATAGAGTTGAAATGGGGGGTGGTCAATGGTAGGTTAAATTAAGTTAGGGTGCACATGTAGATCTTTAGGCAAACCTGCACTTTGGGTAAATATTTTCTGGAAAATACTGGTCTATGCATGATTATATGAGGTATAAATTGTGATTGTAAATAATAACTATATAGAACCTTGATATTCTATATACTTATGTTCTTGAGAGTGGGTACATATAACAGTTCTGTTGCAAGGAAAGATGATACTAGGTGACACTTGACACTGTTGATTTCATATAACCACACCTCAAGGTTCGTATAGATGCTGCAGAGTGATCTAGCTCACCACACACAAATTAAAACGGTCTATCTAATAAACTGATACCAAACTAACCTGTTGTTGGAGAGAGATGCCATGAGGATCCATCATTACCTACAATAGATGGCAAGAAAGTACTATCATATGAAATATGCGCCATACTTTTGTTACTTTTGTGCAATACTGAAATGATCTGTGGCGATGGGTACATATCAGAGGCGTAGGAAAGACTTTTTGATGGGGGGGGGCACAGTTTGTAGTACAGGACATATAGTGTGGGCGTGGCACAGAGTAAAAATTTGGGGGGGGGGGGGGGGGGCACATGCCCCTGGTGCCCCCCTGGTTCCTACACCTATGCATATTGGAGTTGAGTGATTCAGTTCACTGTTGTTTGCATAGTCGATGCAGTCTGCCCATTTTTCCAATCAAAGTTGAGCACTTCATGGGTGACTTTGGCAACATCACAAGACAGGCATCTGAGGGTCTTATAGGTACCTCATGATCCAGGTACAGAAATTAAGCTGACAGCTGGTATAGCTGATATTGATTACAAAGCAGTATAATGATGTATGCCTGAGTGTAGCTGTATAAACTGTTTCAGCCTGCACCTCACTAGTTAGTAGATAAGAACCTTGAAACTGGTCTGTTCAAGTGGCAGTAACTGAGCATTCACATTGCATGTAATGTCAACTACAACATATGAATAATAAATATTATGGTACTATACTCAAGATAACTGATAAGTAACACCACAATATGGTTGCTGTAGTTACAATCTCTATTGTCCACCTACTTGGTTCTTGCTGTATCCTCCTACCTGTTATTTTTGTTGGAAGAGTAGAGGTGGTGAAGACTGCAGGTTCAGTCACATTAACATGGCCCACATAGGATGGTGTGGAGGCAACTGAACCATCTCTCTCCCAGTCAAAGATGAGCACTTCATAGCTCCCTGGGGTTAGTCCAGTCAGAGTTTGCTCTGCTTGCGAGCTGCTATTTCTTGTTACGTTAATGAAGAAACTAGTGATCTTGTCAGTGGAGGAATTTCTGATCACCACGAGGCACCCTCTTGCTTGACTCCCGGATGCAAACACACACTGGATGGATATGTTCTCTCTTCCACCACGCAGCTCGACATCTTGTACATCATAGGTGGCTGAGTATGAGGGAGAGGCATTAAGCAATTTTCTGTCATTGTTTTGCAACCAATTACTCTTCTGTTAACTATACAAGACCTCAAGAAAATGTTTGCAAGTGGTAGAAAGTTTACAAATTGAGTGTGTGAGAAAGGTGTGAGATGACATACAAACACCTCAAGGGATGATAGTTTTTCACAGTAGATGGCAAGGGAATCTAAATTGTTGTTTGTTTGGACAGTCATTATTAACACTGAAACAAGGTGTATGACAACATACTGCCTCATGATGTGAAACTAGAATAAAGAGGTATCACTGCCCATGTCAGTAGTGATAAACTAAATGTGTGCAGTGAAAAACCAGTAATAAACCGATCAAAATGGCCTGAAAATGGCTTAAGAACTGACTTTGGAGGCTCTGTAATTCTGGTGGACCACCCTATGTTCTTGAACATCTTGCCTCAGCTGGAAAATATTAAGGCAGGTTGTTTGTTTTGAGGCAAAGGAGAAGAAAGTGAAAAGCTGGCAGCTGCTGGGAATTGAACCCAGGTTCTCTTAGCCCGTTCCCAGGCTCACCCCAGCCTGGGAATGGGGCTAGGCTGTCTTGTACTTTATGCAGAAGTTCTGTCATACATGGTAGTATTAAAAATTTTGTATGTACTATACTCATGCATTCTTAAGCAGATTCTGCTTATAAGTGCTATTTGGTGCTGGTTTGCACTCTAAGTAAAGCAGACACCGTTAGATACATTTTGCTGTGTTAGGTGATCACTTTCTTCCTTTAGAGATACAAGCACGTAACAATCCACCAGTGCTTTAGGCACTGGACACACTTATCCACCAAATCAACGACATGTGACACACTTAGCCACAAGTGAGTGTCTACACTTACAGAATAGGATGCTTCCTGCCTCTGTCATGTCCATGGGAGTGATGAGTGTTGCTTGGTAGAACGTGTTGGTGCTCAGAGTAGAGTTAGTGGTCACATTCAGTGTCTCTGACCCATTCACATTAACACTTGGAATAATCCAATTACTTTCAATCAATCCTAATCCCTCATTGCCTGTCCCTGATTTCAAGTGAACCACATATGCATCAAAGCATTGCCTCTGCGACTGTTGGTACAGGGAGGGGGAGGGCAGATAGGATAGAGGCTACAAAACAGCAACTGATTTAAGTGTCTGCTCAGGAACTACAACTTAATGCATGCAGTAAATCTATAGAATGCTGTATCTTAGCAGCATAAATTTTTGCATGCGGCAAATCTCACACTTTTACTGCATGGTACAAATGGGGGGGGACTTCACTAGATCTGCCCTTGAATTATAGTGTTCTCTTGTTTGGATAGCTACTATTAGCTAGGTGGCTCAATTACTGCATATTGGGGACAGCACATCACATACAGCTTGCACTTACCATCACCTCCACAGACAAAGATGGTATATTCTCAGAATCAAAGGAGACAACCACAGAGAAATATTGATTAGAAGATACTGAAATCAAAGATTATGTACATGGTCAACAACAAAACCAAAGATTATATACATGGTGTATAACACCAAGGTATGTGAGATCATAAAATATATGAAGTTTTCAGTCCTTTCCATGCAAGTTCATACAGACATGGAGATGTACTGAAATGTACTCTTCTCCTTGACTATTTCATTGTCAAGTGACAAAATAATGTTCCTAAAGTCCTGATTGATTCATATCTTATGAATATAATATAATACTGCTATTATCTACCTTTATAATAAGCCCGTGTTTCCAAATAGCCTTCAACAATGGACAGTCAGGGCTATAGCTAGATACTTACCTCCTCTTGGGTGCTCACAGGACTCATACACTATGCTGCCACTCTCACCATCTCCTACAACGTTCACTGCTGTGACGGTGAAGTTGATGTAGACTCTCAGGTTTGGAAACACAAGCTTCCTCAAGTCACTGGAATCACTACCAGCCTCTGTCACATTAATGATAGTACACTCAGTGCTGATGTTGCTGCACACAATATAACTAGATATATCTGGCTCCACTGCAGTTACATTGAGGGTTGATGGAGCATCCCATTCGAGACGCTGGTGGTAGTTTCCAGATGGGATGATTTGGAGGCCAGGACACTTCCCCAGTACACCTGAAGAGCAGAGTATGACAGGAGTTACTCAAACATAACCGGACAGCAGCTATCAGTATGTTTGGGCTGCTGACCTTGTACAAAGAATACGACCTCCTCACTTGGTACGAATCGATGTTCAACAAGGTGACGGGCTAGACACCTTATGCGAGTGTTATTGTTTTCAATTGTAGACGAGATGGTCAAATTGGACTCCAGCAGGGTGTGATTTGTCGTAGTCTCAATTCCTCGAGCTTTTAGCTCATTACCATGGCGGATGAGACCATCGATACTCCAAGCAACATTACGGGCATGAACTGCAAAGCAGTGGAATTTCACATCTGGCTGGCCCAGGTAGGCAGTGTAGGTCAGAGGAGTGATGACTGCAACTGTGAGAATTGTGATGAGCAAGATATGCAGTATCTGCAACAATTTCTGCAAAGTAGCTAAATGAGTTATGCAGTAGCTAATACCAGCGTTAAAGCTTAAAATCCTGCATGACATGATCATGAGTGCAAAATAAAACTGCAACGAGTGCTGATGTTATCTTTAACTAGCTACATTATTGGATGTAGCTAGTTAAATGCACATCTCACGACATCTCAAGATCTCACCAGCTTCCTGAGCACTCGTTGGCCTAAGTAGAATATGTAGTAGGAGAGCAAAACAGTGCAGTCGTGGAGCACTCATGATGACGATTTTGAGAATCAAATCAACGAGCCTCGTTCCCAGGCCATTCCCGCAGGCGGAAATGGCCTGGGAACGAGGCAGCGTTAGGCGGTGAAAGGGCGGTTGGCTGGTTGCAGCTATAAACTGTCGCCATTTACATTACATAACAGTACTTCATGCAAGCTTGCTATCATGCACCTAACTGCATTCTCTCACCTCAGCATTTAGTACTAATGTGACTGGGACACTGGGTGAAAAGGCCTGGCTATATGTGCTGTTTAGTCCACAACATTTTTACAGCAAATGATATATGCATGTACTATAAGTGCAATGGTTTAATATAACTATAAAGGTCTCATCATGATAACAATAAAGTACAGAGAAGTTAAAAACACATATAAAAAATATTATTATTATTTCGAGGCTAACCGCACCCCAAGTGGAAAGAAAATGGTGTACAATTTTCACATTATGTAATTGCTCATCCAAGCATGTATGGAAGCCAGAGTATAGAAGTCTGGATGGTGAAGCCACTCAGTGCAGTTGGCTGAATACAGAGTTTACACAAGTCATGCAACTGTGTACACTGAACTCACATGGCCTTTACTTTCTTCCCTCAGCTATATTTATTTTCACTTGGGATGTCATTATTTAGCACTACGCTTGTAGACAAAATTACACAAACAACAATAATAAAAACTTCAAGAGGAGGTATCTTTCACTTTAAGTGCCATTGTCACCAACCACAGCAGCATGACCTTCATTTAGGCTGGTGCCACTGTCATATATCATGCCAGTCTGAGTGTGAAGGTGGAAGGTGGAAGGGTTGCTGCTAGCCAGTGCCATGCTGCAGCCACTGGTACTGCTGGGGAAACTTGTGCTGGAGATATAGGAGAGAGGTTTCTCAACTGAATGGAAATCAGACCTGCATGAGTGAGCCTATACCAGTTGGGATACAAACTTTATTGTGCAGTGTGCAGTCATTTGCATGAACCTCCCTCATTCATGGACATATTGAGGCACAGCTACCTCCTTGTTTTAAGTGTAATGATCCATATGTTGGTCCAAAATATCCTGCACAAGCGTGGCAAGTTACAATGTTTGATCTGATGGCTATGCAAAAAGATAAGGACCACCGCCAATGACTGTAAAGTCTTTGCCCACAAACTTGAGTTAGAATCTAGAAAATAGTGCTGAAATAAGAGGTAATTTTCAACTAATTAACTTTAAGTTTTGTCACGCACTTCACATGATATTGATTGCCTCCTCATTTTCAAAATCCAAACTATGTGGCCTACGCCCGTCATACCAAGTATATTGTTCTTTTATAACATCCAATTAACTATTGTTATTCCTAGGTCAACCACAAATGCATAACTACTTTTTGACAAAAGGTAATATACATACTTCTTATTCCTGGTTTTGTAGCAGATGGCTACAATGACAAAAATCACCATCATCATGATCACAATGACGCACGTTGCGACACCTACAACTATTGGCCAAACAGGAAGTGCTGAGGTGTGTGTGTGTGCATGCATGTGTGTGTGGTTTGTGTGTGTGTGTGTGTGCACTAGAGCTCACGTACAATATGACAGTCAATAGGCCTAGTAACTAGTCGAATGTGGTGCATTGTGGGGCGAGCGTGAGTGAGTTGTATCGTGTATAGGCAGCATGGTAGTTATGTATGTTTGCAATGTATATATACAAAATGCACAATAGGATATTTATACACATTTATGCATCGGCAGTCTGGGTAGAGCGCCTAGCCTATCTCTCTCCTCTTCGTTAATCTTTCCTGCCTTTGCTTGGCTGTTTCTGCCGCACATCGGGCTCTCTCTCTCGTTTTCGTGTGCGCAGTAACCTGTTTTCCTTGTCTTGCGATGGTTTCAGAGCTCTTCTGGAAGTATTCAGAATATACATGTTCACTACAAGCAGCAAAACAACAATAAAATCTGACTATAAAAGCGTGCGCACGTGTTCCCAATTGGATCACACGCATAGTGTCCGTACGCGGCGCTCAAACACATGCACTGGGCATACGACGTACAATACATACATCAGAGAAATTCCACCGTTCAACTCACTAGTGTGGGGCTCACTCACGCTCGCCCCAATTACTACTTGACATTAGAGGTGCTCAGTAGTGCACTTACTCCCATGTGTGCATCCAAGAATTGAAATCAAGAAAGAGGTAGCTTAGATATCAATTATTGCACCGTAAAGCAAATGTGTATGGTGAACTCAAAATGAGTCCACACAGCCTATGTGTCAACATCATGGTCTTAAGTCAAATCTTTAAGGTAGCAATTCTTTGCCCAATTGAAATTAAAAAGGAGGTTATTGGAGGTTGATGAGGGTATCTGGTGTAGATCAAAACTTGCAAACGAGTAGCCATAGTTTGTCACCTCCAAACAATATAATGTAATATGGACAAAACTGTATCAGCTGTACCACTTTTGCTAGCCTCAACTATAATGACAGCTCTACATAGGCACTTCATGCTTCACTTGTATTATACTTTAATATACGGTTGCCTAGATCTAGGTGGTCTAGCTCCTCCATGTCACAGTCAGGCATTGTCATAGCATAGCACACAGCTATAGTAATGCAATGATAATTCCAAGTGCAGTGTCCACTAGGTCTCTGCCTACTTGGTTGTTATGGTAACTATCATATTCTGCCTACCGGTGGGAGGAGGAGAGGTGGTGGAGTTAACAAAAGTCAGAAAATTAGGACCAGTGACAATGACATGGCCCAGGTAGGATGGTGTGGAGGCAACTGAACCATCTCTCTCCCAGTCAAAGATGAGCACTTCATAGCTTCCTGAAGCAAGTCTGGTCACAGTGTGCTCTGCAGTGTGAGACTGTGGGTAACCACTTATTGTAATGTTCGTTTGAATGGAAGAATTTCTGATCTCCACATGGCACCCTCTTGCCTGACTCCCTGATGCAAACACACACTGGATGGATATGTTCCCTCCTCCACCATGCAGCTCTACATCTTGCACATCATAGGTGGCTGAGTGTTTGAGTGTGTGTGTGTGAGAGAGGTTGGATAAGAACTTGTAACTACCGTTCTTCTGTTATCCAAATCCCTCAGTAAGCAGTTGATTACACAAACATAAAACACTCACTGGACATACTTTGCACACCACAAGAATATTCGGTACATAATTGTGTGGGGGCAGCAGGTGCTGAGGTCTCAGGTCTCAGGTTGAGCTTGTATGTATGTCCGGGTTTACGATTGAAGTAGACATGTTCTACGTAACGGTTTATGTACCGTACTGTGGGAAACTTTCACGGTTTTGTGGCTATTCGCAAAAGTCTTCTCTGCGAAACTTGGAGGCGTGACATCCTTTGGCGGTACAAGCGAGCAATGCATGAAAGTTTTCTCAGCGAAAATCGTATTTTCCACCAATTCATGAAAGTTTTCTCCCTTGAAAGTTTCCCGCTATACAGTACCCCACTGACGCATGCTGTTCACAAATTTTACACAAAGATGGTGACAAGCTAGGGTGATGTAGCAGACAGTTAATAACTTATTGTTTGGCAGAGAAATGACACAGCAGGACAACAGAGGCTTGTGTGCTAGCAGCTAAGTGGTATGCCTCTCATTACCACATCCTTGAGCAAGAAAGGCAAAGGGCAGCCCAGCATCATTGTACATAGCAGAAGACTCGTCAACAAGATGAACTTGCTAACTCCTCATATTTGTTGCTGCATGCTTGACTGCGCTTTGGCTATCTTCCAAATCACTGTTACATGCTTTCACAAAACACATGCTTTGCGTGAGGTATGTTATGCACGTACATATTTTTCAATGGGAAAGAGAGTGACATATACATTGTATTATCATACGTCTAACTCGTGTGAATGTATGGGAGTCAATGAGGAAGTCTTGCAGCTTGCGCGCGGTTTTAAAAAGGCCATATTTTTACTACAACTCATGCGAGAATCTGTATCAGGTACTACAAGTCACATGCGCTGCATCTGAATGCACAATGAAATCAAAGGTTTGCATGATAAAATCATTATCACCATTGTACCAAGCTATACCAGAGAAAATATCACTTGTTCGTTGCCATTGGCATTGTTACTTGTGCTGCACATTCGTAACAATACAGACGGCAACAAACTCATGATATTTTCAGGTATAGCTTTGTACTACAGTGATACTTATATATTATCATTTATTCAGCCAAACTTAGCCAGAAAATAGACAAAATAATATAGCCTGCTTTTCATCATTTTGATGGATTCCATGCAGAAATGTTAAAACAGGGTTAGGCTTTACAATTTGCACTGCATGTTCTCAATCTTATCGTACAGCACTAAATTTTCGTGGGTCTTTAATTTCACAAATCTCACGAATTTTCAATTGTTTGCAAAGTAATTTCAATGAAAACTTTTGACAAGTGAACCGCAGATATCATGCTCTGACTGCAAAAGTGTCGATGGAGAACATCCCAGGGCTATGCTGCTGAATCCACAAGGAACACTCTTGAGAGATACCTGTGAAGTAGGCATTGCTTACAGCTACACCTGCAAGCTCGAGCAGATGACGGCGTGACAATGCACATTAGGTAGAATTATAGGCTTGTATGCCATGCCGATAGACATTGTACATGTGTGGCAAGCATGTGGTTTAGACAGCAAATTTGCAAAATTAATAAAATCTTCAAAACTGCTATTTGTGAAAATTTAGACTCTTGAATATATTTAGTTGTATATGGTATTATGCTGTTTACTACAGAATCATGTGATATCACATTTCTATCCACAGAAATCCAACTTGCCAACAGTGTATGAACTTAGGCTGGTATTTGAAGTCATGTGACAGTACACTTACAGAACTGAAAGTCTCCTGCCTCTACCATGTCCATGGTAGTAATGAGTGTTGCTCGGTAGAACATGTTGGTACTCAGTGTAGAGTTAGTGGTCACATTCAGAGTCAGGTTCCCACCACCAACATCAGAAGTGTTAAGACTTGGAATAATCCAATCACTTTCAATCACCTCTGGCTTATATAATCTTGATCCAACTCGATTTAGCTCCACCGATTCTAAGTGAATCACATACACATCAAAGCATTCTCTCTGGGACTGTGCATGGATGCATAATATTGTAACATGACAAAAAAAAACTTTCAACTAGAGGTCTCCAGAGAAGGCATACCCTGCACAACTTTACAATACTAAGACTGGATCACATTATCTGCTTCAGTAATAGTATACTGGGATAGGGTGGGTTTAAGTCACAGGGTGCCATGTACATGGCTGTCTATGCTGGCTTGTACAACATCCATGTGTGAGTACGAATAAGTGATCGGCTTGGGGGTGTCCCAGGGTAACCCCCTTTTTTTCTTAAATTATTCAGTATTTGAAACTCCAGAAGCAACTACTAGCCATCTCAGAGCACAAAATTTCCAGTAGTAGATATCCCCTAAGAGTGCGGCTGTAAATGCAAATATATAGTCTGGTTCACGTGTGAGAGGGTCTGTGCACGAGATCAGTTGCAATCTGACCGTGAGGGTAACCTACTTGGTATTGGAACGAGGCCAGAATTCCTACTCTTGCAACCTCATTCCCAGACCTCCCCACATTTCCAATTTTGATCACTTTCAGATTGTGAAGCAAATGATGGTTTCATATCCAGGCCCTATTTTACACAAGTGCCTGGGTACAATAGGGTTGTTCCCAACCATTGCCCCCCCCCCCAAGTATTTGCCAACACAGAATTACTGGGGGCAGCAAAGGCCTGCGAACGAGGCTAGACTAGCAAAGCAAGTGATCAAAAACTGGAGGTAGGGAGATGCCTAGGAATGAAAGCCAACCACATGTGAATCTGGTTAGGACTACAACATCTAAGAGGTTGCATTTCCATTTCTGTTTCCATTTTCCATTTCATTCCTATTTCCTGCTTTTCCATAAGCCTGTGGGATAGTACTATATTCACCAGACCCTCCTCTCTTGTGTGTGTGTACTGTACTGAGGATCTATATAGGAACAAGACTAATCCTATGTAAAGTAAATCTAGTGCCTGAGGTCATGTGAGCACAGTTATGCACCTATCAATGTTATGCCTCACTTCTCCCTTACTAAGCAGATGATGGGAGTCATATGGGGTTTTGACTGAAGAGAGTGTCCCTATAGTCCGGAATTTGATTATCTCTGAGGATGCCTCTAATATAGCAATGTTCACTGTACACTGCATGGTTAAATGGAAAACGTAGAATAACGGAACACCAGAACAACGGAACAAAATGTTAAAATGCACATGTACAGAGTATGGCCATGCATCTCTTGCACGCCACACCCCTTCAGAGAGAAGCTGTACTCACGCCAACAGATGCACTAAACGTGTATGTGAATCTGAAAGGCTGGTTGATTCAATGCTGCTGTGAACTACAGATTCTTCTGCTGGCAGAATAATTAAGTGAGCAAGGATTATTACTGCCTATCCATTGATGCTTACCAGTATTTGTTGAGTGCCAGTCAGTGTCAAAGGTACTAATTTTTGGACCGCAGGTGAGGAGTGGAGCCTTAAATAGGAAGTTGTGTAGGCTGCTAGCTAAGTATGAGCGTCACAGCAAAATCAATATTAGTGTCGTTCTAGAAGCTTGACAGCTTACCTAGGAATGCAGTAATGAAGTCTAGCATACTAGTGAATACTTTCCAGCAAGAATCCATATACCGTATTCGCTCTAATTTATAGAACGTTCTAATTATTGGAACGCCAAATTTTAATTAGTTAATTCGCTCTAATTCATGGAATGAATGAATTTTTGAAATAAATCACCATTCTAATCACTCGAATGGGCAAGTTCTACTCAGTTTTATTCTCTCCTGCTATAGTGTCTCTCGCTTGTACTACCAACGTCTTCCCATGGAGCATTACGTAGCAGGGATTCTTCAATCTGCGTGGAATGATTGGAGAGCGCCGTCACCTTCCACATTCATTAGAAAACACCAGAGTAAGCGGCTGAATTCTCTAGATAGATGGCCGACAGTGGTATTGTTATCAACGCTGCGTATAACAACGGTCACGGCGAATCTGTCAGTCGACTAGGGCCACGGTTCACAGCTGGCGACGATCTCTTCGATTGCAGCGAAGAATGTTCACCCCTGGAAGTCTCCACAGCGTAAGCTATAGGAGAGATTTCTGTGTTATCCGTGGCATTGATATCGTTACAAATCAATCCATCTCGCTTTTTTCAGTACCCATTCAACTGCTTTTGAAACGTGCAACACCGCTCTAATTTATGCACATTCTAATTAACGCGGAACGGTCGCCAATGCTATTATTTTTGGCCGTTCCATAAATTATAGCAAAAATCCATACATCACAACAGCATGTAACCTCAGAACGTCACGACTGGTCTCAGCAAAGGGGTGTGGCTTGCATACACTGCACGTGTACTCTTGAAATTTTATTCCATTGTTATTCCGCTATTCTGTTTTTCCAGTATGCCAAGTTAAACTGTATGTGTCAAATCTCCAGTCATCTCCCACCTTTTTTGAGGCTGCAGAGTTTTGCCCACTACTGGGGCAGTTGATGTTTTAATTAGTCAAATCCTCACTCTGCCCCACTGTAGCTGGTAGGGGGATAGTGGGGCATAACATTGATAGGCGCATTACAATCCTCCTACGTAGCTACCAGCTCAAAGATGTATACATACCCTCACTTCCACCAGCAGAGATGGTACATTACAGTCAAAAGTGACCATAGTGGACAGAATTTTGGCTGCAAATGTCTCAGGTCCTGGGATTGAAAGACACATAGATACTAGTGATCAGCAACAAAAGGAAAAAATGACAATCAAGAGCTTATATGCTGTGTTCTTGGAGCTATAAAACTGTAATTGATTACCACCAGCTTCATCAGTCTAACTAGCCTCATTCCCATGCAGGCTCTCCCCTGTGTCACAGAGGACAACCTAGGAATGAGGCTAATTTTAACTACACTTCATACAGTCATGCTCGTAACTTATACAGGGTACGGGGAATGGGTGACTCATGACAAAATGGGCCAGGGTACGGGGGTAACGGGCCACTCATGACAAAATGGGACGGGGTACAGGTGTAACGAGCCACTTGTGACAAAATGGGCCAGGGTACGGGGGTAGGGCCACTCATGACAAAATGGGATGGGGTACAGGTGTAACGGGCCACTCATGACAAAATGGGCCAGGGTACGGGGGTAGGGCCACTTGTGACAAAATTGGCCGGGGTACGGGGGTAGGGCCACTCATGACAAAATCGGGATAAGAAACTAAGCACAAAGTATAAGCATTACATTGCCATTAGTTATTTGCTAAAGGTCTTTATGGAAAGAAAGATGTTGCAGCTGTGCATTTCCAGGTCAATAAAGACTAAAATGCATTACATCAAAACCTACAATGATTTAGTATGAAAAATGTGAGTCCACAAGTCTAGTCCACAAGTTCAGTCTAGTGATTGTAGACTACCTCCTTGGTCATCAAATCAGTTTCTGACTGATCAGCCATTCTTAATCATTACACCATAAGATGTGAAAACAATATTCTGTGGACTAGTTCTACCTCAAGAGCTAATATAATGGGTTGAATGCTTCTTTGGTACCATACCAATATGAAAGGGCTATAACTGTTACATGTACTTGTTACTCATTACTTAGGGAGATGCTTGATCATCGTAGGGTGAGCCTGAGCAAGCAGCACACCGCTGCCTTCATATTTCTCATGGTACACAGATGATACATGTAGTGATAGCATTGCAAACAGGGTTTGTCAGCTAGGGCAGCTATACAGGAATGGGTTAGGTTTCACACTTAAATCATGAGCTGAGTCTCTGCTATGAATGAGCATCATTCATGCATCTGAAGTGATCTCCATTAACCACCATGCATAACTTTCTGCCCGCCGTCTGTGACGGAGCAGCCTGCATTTAGTCTTGCAGAGCCAGACTCTCGTGTGAGAGTCTGGCTCCCTGCCTTCAGTGTCTGTGATCACTGTTCTAGTTCAGGTAGCTTACAGAAACAAAGAGTAAGTTGCTACACATACTCAGTCAATTTCAGTTGCTTTTTCTGCGTATCTGGCAGTAGTCCTTCACAGTTTCTCTCGCTAGATGCCCATTTGAAATATATGGTAAGTGGTCAGTCCAAACAAACAAACAAACAAACAAACCAAGCCTATACATGCACATGTGCAATGCTGTTACGCTAGTGTAGGGCTCGCTCAGGCTCACTGCTTGCCCCAATAATGAATTCAAGATGCACGAGTGAGATATAGGCATGGTGCCAGATAGGCTTCAGGCTATTGTGCTAAATTTGGCCCTTTATGCTTTTTAGGAAATTTGGTCCTATTATGCTTTGCATTCCCCCACTCATTCCTTACCTCAATTCAAAACTCAACACGTGTGATTTACAGCTATATACCTTCCAATTTTGAGCCAAGTCTCAGGGCCTAAAGGCTATTTAACAACAAACTGTTGTAAAAGTCTGCTCTCAATTATGCTGGCATTATGCCTCATGCATACTATATATGCTTTGAAATTATGCTGGCATAATAGGCTCAGGCCTAGTGCACTTGGGTCAGACTAGACAACAACCTTGATTCAGATATCTTATTTAGCTTAGGATAACATTAAAATAGGCAACAACAGTGCAGGACGTTCTGAATGTTCCCAGACAAGCCCTGGACATATGGCAGGAAGAGTTTGGGTGGATTAGTGGTAGGTGGTTCTTCATCTGAGAGCTGGGTTGTTCTTGGCAGTTTTCTGAGGTTGCGGGTGATGATCCCCTCGGGATAGCCGTTTCCCCTGAAAGTGTCTCTCAGGTGTGCTAGCTCCTCTTCCCTGCTGGTGTCATCACAGATAGTCTCTGCTCTCCTTCCCAGGCATCTCACTGTTCGAGATTTCCCGATGGTGGTGTGAGGAGTAATGAGTGTATAGGTCAGTGTGCAGAACGTGTGCAGAAAGATGGGGATTCAAACTGTTTTCAAGTCCAGAGGTACCCTCAAACAGCTGCTGATGAATGTGAAGACTCCCACACCAGAAATGAACAGGAAGGAAGTCGTGTATCAGATTCCATGCCAGAAATGTGATTCAGTCTACATTGGAGAGACTGGCAGGTCACTAGGAAAAAGGATAACGGAGCACAAATATGCAGTAAAGACTGGAGACCGGAAGAATGGAGTGGCGGTGCATGCATGGGATGAAGGACAAAGGGTGGACTGGGAAGGAGCGAAGATCCTTGAGTCGGAACCACACTACCTGAAGAGAAGGGTCCTAGAAGCTATCTGGATAAAGAAGACCAGATCTGGACTGTGGCCTTGTCTTAAACCAGACTTGGCTCCCATACCTTGAATGAACACCTGACATTCACCTCATTTCCTAATTTCTCATTCCCTCCTATCAATCACTTTCACTCAGCAATCATCAATCCCTGTCTATATCAGCCTATATCAGTCTTGTATTGTGCGCATTCTCCTCATTCAGCTGACGAAGGTCCACGGACCGAAACGTCCTGCACTGTTGTTGCCTATTTTATGCTATGCTTAGCTAAACAAGATCTCTGAATCACTGTTGACAACATAGCAGTGAACCTCTACAACATAGACAACAACCTGATTGCAAATATACTGGCATTGTCAGGCAGTCAGGATTGGGAAATCATACTTGCCTCTTAGGTGCTCACAGGGTCGATACACCACACTGGTACCGTCACCATCCCCCACAATGTTCACTGCTGTAACTGTGAAGTTGATGTAGGCCCTCAGATTTGGAAACATGTATTGACGCAAGCCACTTGAATCTCTACCAGTCTTCCTCACATTAATGGTAGTGCACTCATTGCTGATGTTGCTACACACAATATAACTGGATATATCTGGCTCCACTGCAGTTATGTTAAGAGTTGATGGAGGGTTCCATGTGAGAAGCTGATGATTCCTTCCAAATGAGATGATTTGGACATCATGACACTCTCCCAGTACACCTGTGGAGCAGCGTATGACACAAAGCTCACTTGGCTAAAAATTTTGAACATCAACTACATGTACATGTATATCAGTGAGATTGGATAACTGACCTTGTACATAAAATACGGTTTCGCCAACATGAAAATTGAAACTGGCGTCACTGGAGGCTAAACACTCAATGTTTGTGTTGTTATTTCCAATGGTGGATGCGATGATGAAAATCGATTCATGAAGGATGCGGTTTATTGTAGTTGTAATCCCTCGAGCTTGCATTTCACTAGCATTCAATGACCTATTATTAACTCTCCAGACGATGTTAGAAGCATTAGCTGCAAAGCAATGAAAAGTCACACTTGGCTCGCCAAGGTAGGCAGTGTAGCTCAAAGGAATGATGACTGGGACTAGGAGGAAAGCAGAAAAAAATTCAGTGACAGAAGCTCATAATACAAACACTGTCGTGTACAATAATTTTGCGCTCACGCCAGTGAATAGGGTAGTTGTCTTATTATCTACAAATCAGAATTAGCTGCACAAATAGCAGCCCACATTTCACCTTCTGTATAACAAGATACGTTTGAAGAAATATAACTAATACTGTTGTAGACAGTGGGATGGATATAGACTCAAATGCCACACCTGTTGGTGCACCTCCCCATGAACGTGACAATGTCAAACTCACCGCTGGGTTTTGTCAGCAATACTGCCGGTAGCAATAGTAGCAACAACCCACACAGCCATCGTAGAGCTGTGATGATTGTTTGTTGTATCGGGTAAATGTGATCCATGCTGGAGAACTCGAGACAAAGCCACTAAGCAAGCCAAACTCAACAAAAACGAGGTTTCAAGATGGAGAGTGGGTGAAATGAGCCTAAACTGTCTACACTGTAACTCATGAGGTCTTTAATATGAATGTGTGTGTGTGTGACATTATTCTATGCGGTTTTGCCTACCCGTTTAAGTTACCAGAATTTGGTTCTTACGTTTTTGGTTCCGTGGGCCCAAATTTCCTTCTGAATTGATCACTCCTCCCCCCCTCTCCCACTCCTGCAACCCCCCAAACCAACTTTTCTGAGGATATTTGGTTTGGCGTTTCATGTTGAAAGGATGCAAGTTTGATTCCCTTTCTCTCTTAACACATCATAATTGCCAAGCACCTTAGCACAAGCCTACTAATCTTGCAGTGTAGGCTGTTCTCAGTTGGCGGGGTGTGGCTTGTTCGCAAACATCCGTCCCTCTTAGGAATGCCATTTAAAACATCAGATTCTGTTTTACACAAGTTGTGTACATGCACATTATGTAATTTTATCATCCCCAGCACTCTAGCGGCACTAGTGCATACACAAAACTGGAGTCCTGACCACGTGTATCTTGATCCTTTGATTTATGACCATCAAGAATATAATCCATCCGGCCTTTTAGAGGTGGGCAATACCAGCAAGAGATGATTCAATACGATACCAGTGGCGGATCTAGAAATTTAGAAAGGGGGGTTCGGTCACCGGCGCTTTGCGCGGCGGAAAATTTTTGGGGTTGCCACGCCCACTTTCGGTCACGTGAACGCATTCATAGCTGGAAGGCCGAACCGAGGGGTCCGTCACAAAGGAAATCTCGTACACTGTCCGACAGTGTTGTTTTAGTTAACTATAGGGAGGCTGTCTTTTCACCCAATCCCATGCGGATCACGTGATAGGCCTCCAGGACGAAAGGTCATTGATGAAGGCAAATGAAATGTGTTGGACACTGCGCTTGCAAACGGCAGGAGCAGCGTGTTCTCCTCGACAGGTAAGGCAGCTTATAGATTTAGTGATGTTTTACTTTACGTATAAATGAGAGAGGGTAGCTTATTGGATGTACTGGGATGGGGATAAGGATTGACTCCTGAACTTGAGTGGCCAGATGTGGTAAGAAGTCTCTTGTGTATGAATACAAGAGACTTCTTACCACATCTGGCCACTTTTGTCTGCTCTCCAACCCTCCTGGTAGATTGTGAGTGTGGCAAGAAGGAAAGGGAGGATTTCATAGCACTGATAGAGGGTGACTGGGTGTGCCTTTGTGCTAAAGTGTGTCCTCATCAAAGTGTAAAAGCCAGTGAAAGTAAAATGCAGACAGAAGCATAAACGTAATTAGCATAAGGCCCTTCTAAGGGAGCATCTACAAACTATTTTACCCAAAGTAACATCACTGTGACGTTGTGACCCCCCTCCCCCCCTCCTCATAACGTCATGCATACTGTCGACTATTGATGAGACACTGCCCTCAAATATCAGCCGCACAATCTGAAGCTCTGAGTGAAAAGTCATCGAATAGTAGCCTTGGGTAATTATCCATCCACCCAGTTGGAATAACTTAATCCTATGCACATAACTTTACTATTATTTCGTATGTATACACAGGTATCCTGTTATCACAAGTGTCCATGAGTTGATTAGTCTCGTTCCCAGACTATTTTCCCACACGGTGAGGGAAAAAATAGCCTGGTCAACGGCCTACTCCGTTTTTGTTTCGTGCGGTTTAAAAATTGGTGACGCAACGTCTTTAAAAATGCATTATGTGACATCACACAAAGCTTGAAACTATGAAAGAACTCAAAAGAGACAGCTCGTTGCAGGGATCATCCTTCTTGGAGCTTCCGAACGCCAAGAAACGGAGATTCACAAAACTTGAAGCCTCTGTCAACCTCAGAAAGACAATCTTATCAACATTTGAAGTTCACACTGCCAGTTGTCAAGCTCAGAAACGCACACCGCCGTTCACAGAAGTCCTGGAATTCCTTCGCTAGTCCGTTCTCTGGTTCTGCCTGGCTTAGTCTCCTGATAGCGCTTCAACTGCCTAGCCTTCTTAAAATTAGTTATTGCAGTACGTGACGTCATTCGCATGAAGCAATGTGATTGGAGTGCCACCATCGTGGCGCTTGGATCAAAAACGGAATAGGCCATTGACCAGACGTTTTCTCCCTCCGTGTGCCGAAAAATAGTCTGGGCATGAGACGGAGTTGATAGGGAACTTTTCTATATTTCTCTTTGCAGATTAAGAAGTGTAGAAGCTTCAGTCAAGATCTGCCTGTCTATATCCTCCCACGTGAAGACCTAATATATGATGCTTACATGCAAGAACTCAATGCTGTCATGTTGTATGCAGTCATTTTTGTACCTAGTCAATTTATGTTAGCCTCAGTCCTTCTTACTCCAGTGCTTGTCAGGCATACTGCAAGAAACTAACGCATGATTAGAGCCTGGGTATGAGGATGTTATTTTTTGTAAGTATTCATGGTCAAATTTTACAATCAGTTCTGTTTTGCATCAACTTGCATGGTTGCATTTCAGCAGAACAACTTACAGTAAAACTTAACCTGTAAAACAAGTAATATCAGCCTTATTCTTTATGCAGGCAGGCTACTTTAGTAAAGAACATAATTATAACGTCATGTACTAACGCTGAAAGAAGTCATCTAGCTAGTTCCATTTTGCAAGAGTCTAGCCTAGGTCCACCGTGAGACTAACGTAGGCAACTGACAAGAGCGCTAGTGCCTCGCCGGACTTCACTGTACTAGCCTCGTACCCAGGCTCCTCCCCAGGAGCCTGGGTACGAGGCTACACTGTACTGCAGGCCAAGTTGCACAGGAAGTCACATGACCAATTAGGGCGGTACCACATGGGATTGGGTGAAAAGACAGCCTCCCGTTAACTATAAGTATAACTTAACTAAATACATTTTAGTATGGCCTTTTTAAGATTTAGTTAACCAAAACTACAACTAACTAAAATTTTTTGCTAAGCTGGGAACTATAACTAAAATATCCAAGAACATACAAGAAGAAACCTGTCGGCAGAAATCCAAACTGAAATCCAAACAGAAATCCAGAAATCCACTGTGAAATCAACGTGAAATCCAGTGGATTTCGAAATCTCGTACGCCGGACCCCTCGGGCCGAACTGAATATCTCGAAGCAACTCTAGGCCTAGTCAAACGTCTGGAGATCAGTAAGGAACTGATACGTGAGTGTGTAACTGTGCCTGGTTGTTGTTGCTGCATGCCACTGCTGCATAATCATTTGATGGACTCGTGCAGTTATGTACGCAAAATACATTACTAGCCGCCAAAGGGGGGTGCATTTGCACCCCCCTTACCCCCCCTAAATCCGCCACTGGATACTGAGTATTTGCATGGTATAACGATATGATACGATACCAAACGATACTAGCTCTTCCCTTCCCCTTCCCAAGGAAAATTGAAATCAGTGCACAGTGTCCCCAAAAAATTGATAGTACAACAGTTACTCTAGGTTCTTGTTTAAAATGAGAATCACGTCCTCATTCTTGGGTTTGATGTTACTTCTTCTAGCTGCCACAACAATGCTCCGTATTCGCACTTTCGCCGCCATGTTGCTGTAAATGCGTCACGTGAGCTTAATTAAGTATCGTATCGAACTTGCCAGGTACCAAGTATCTAGCCTCGTTCCCAGGCCTTCCCCAGCTCCAGTTTATGATCGCTTGCAGTATGCAAAAACGGAGGGAGAAGGCCTGGGAACGAGGCTACCAAGTATCGATACTATAAGTAACAGAACCGGTGGTATCGATAATTAACCCTCGGCGCGCATGCGCAGCGAGGGTTACGGTACTTGGTCTGTGTGTCTGTGTCTGTCTGTGTGTCTGTTACTCAACATCTCACTTTATACGTGATTATTCGTGCCACAAACGATACTAACCTTCTCAGCGGCGGATGAAGGTCGAAAATTTTAAGCGATTTTCTCTGAAAATGCTTCGTTGCGAAGCTAGAGCGTTTCCTGTTGGTACGGCTAGGCCTACATGATAAGTCGGCCATTTTTTACTCCGCGGAAAACGCGCATGCGTATGAATCTGGACCACGTGGCTAGCGGCGATTTTGTTCTTGGGAGAGACGTTCTTTGCGAGTTCGATTATTGGCCATTGGCAGTAAGTATGCCTCCAACAAAGGTATGCCCGCAGTGTAAAGCTGCTGTACCTGTAAGACGGAAGACATGTGAACGCTGTGATCATGTCTTTCCATCCAAACGAAAAGCAGAGTGTAATTTGCGAGAGAAAGCTATGAAACGTATGAGAATAAGATAGTGTGAAATCAGCTAGGAAAGCTAATGATAAGTTGCACAAGGTCTGTGAAAGAGCGTCAGAAACTCGTGAGCGAACTTTGTATAACGCAGGAACACAACAGAATGCACAAAGCAAGCATGAGAGAGTCTGAAATCTTTGAGCAAACTGTGCATAGGCAGGAACAAAACAGAATGTGTGTGGCAAGCATGAGAGAGTCTGCTGCGCCGAGGGTTTGGCACTTCAGTGCCTTTCATTCTGGTATCGTATCGCCCGTCTCTACGGTCTTTCCCCCACGGCATTGAGCAAGGCTTATGAACACCACGTAGGTTGGCGCTGCATTCAGTTGCCTACTTGTAGCTACACTGCTTTAGTGAATTGTAAAGCTAGGATGGTCGGTGTCAGTATACTATACTTTTCTGTGCTGCAGCTGGTCAGTCGTCATGTGATTGACAACTGAATTATGAAATTGGTTTCACAAAGTTTGGTACGGAGAGTGGTTGGCCCTTCATTAGGTTCTAGCTGGCTATATTACACAATTATTACATGCCAACCACGACTAAACTCAATGCCGTTTCAAGTTCTGGTGTTGTGGTTACCGTAAACGCTTTAATTAATGCGCCGTTAAAAAATAATTACGATCCGCAAAGGCGCCTTGTTCGGAGCGAAAAAAATTACTTCGGACCCATGGGGGCGCCTTATTTAGGGAGGCGCCTTTGAATTAGAGCGAAACTGACACCTTTCCGTGAAGTTGAAAGAGCTGAGTATGGCTACACTGACAACGATAGAATTTGAGTACGTTATTCGAGGCTACCATGAAATTGGCATGAATACAAGCGCGTTTGGAGTCCAGAGATTAAAAGTAGAAGTAGAAATCAGTCGAAGAACTAGATGTCTCGAAAGTCACACGAGTCGGGTGCGAAATCTCTCTTAATAGAAAGCGCCCTTAATAAATATTTATGTCGTCAAGGGGCGCCCGCGTTAGAGCGAGAAAAATTAGTTTCCTGTCAAAAGGGCGCTTTCATTTGAGAGGCACGTTAATTAAAGCGTTTACGGTACACATGAAATACCTTGGTATTCTTCGTAGGCTTAGGTCTAACTGTAACTGAAATTAACATTAACAAAGTACAGAAACAAGACTTACAAAATTTAAAATGTAAAACGATGTTGGGATGGCATGCCAAAAAGTATGCAAACAAGGTAGGGATAATGCATGAAAGCAAAGGTCAACATATTGGCAAAGCCCCATCCCTACATCTTTTTCATGAAGCTTCATGAATCTCATTATGTAGCTCAGAGAGAAAAGTTACAGGTTTACCCCATATTTAGATTTAAACCCTGTCTTTACGAAATATAATTTAGTACGCAGCACATCAAGTGAAAGAGAACTAGTAAGCGTGGTATCAGTATGATAATAAGTGGCCAGTATTGAATGATGGAGAAGGAATGTATTTTAGGCAGTTCTGTAAGCACTTTCATACAACATGCATATTCTAGATAATTTTGATCAGTATGGTGGCCTTAGGGTTCTTTTGGGTGGAAAAGACACAGTCATATAAGATGATCTATTAAATGTGTGGCAAACTCTCTATACATCTCAAGTAAGCACTGTCTGGCCTTGTTCATGTGTGCGGTATTTGTAGTATGCAAATACAGAGGGAGAAAGTGATTTCATCATGTTCAGTGATGTCAGGGGTACCAGGTAGACAGAAGAACATGGGGAGTGGTGCCCAATCTCAAATCCCTTTGTTATTGACTGTATGAAAGCCAGAGTGTTTGCAAGGCAACATCAATATTGCTTGTTGTGTCGACTGATCGATTGTGAATACGGTCAGACAGTGGCTCCCATGTGTCTACCTTCTGTCTTCTCCTGACATCACTGCATGTGATAAGATTTCCCAGGCCTTTCTCCTCCTTGTTTGCATATGAGAAATAACCAAATACTGGAGGTGACAGGCCTGGGAATAAGGGCTAAGCTCTGTGCGCTGTGTGTGAACTATGCACAGCTGGTGTATCCTTCAATACCTTCTCCACTTACATGTACTGACTGTTTATGTGCGTACTTGATTTATCTGTCATTGTGCAGTGTAGCCACCTAGTACAAGCTCTGGGAAGTGGTGGTCCCTGAAAACTTGTGAAGTAGTAAGCCTAAGGCATTGGGTTAAATATCAGTCAAATACAAGGTACAACAGTATTGAAAATGATTATGGGACTATCTGAGTGGGGTGTCTGTATCAACATTTGTACATACAAGGTAGCCTATACACTGGAAACGAGTTGGGAAAGTTTTAATAGCCTTGTATCTACGCTCTTCTCCCACTTAGCTTGCAGTATGTGTATGCAAGTGGGCTAGTACAAATGATACTTTTGTTTGATATGTGGATTGAGAATGTAGCATATATGGTGAAATAGAGCCAAGTAAACAGATATACATTTCAAGAATAGTTTGAGTGCCCAACTTGAAGCTCTGAAGGATAAACTAATTTGTCACATTCATGATCGTGAATAGTACATAACAGACATCAAAATTAAAGCATGTGGACATAACCTCGTTCCTAGGCTCTCCCTGTGTCCCATGAACAGACATATGTTGATTAGTTGTTTAGGGTTTGACTATTAATGAACCATTAGGAAGGTTCCAGCATTGATTTTAAGTTCAATTTCAAACATACAATGTACAGATTTCAACCATGTTGGACCCTTTGATGCACAGTTAGATTGCAGTGCAAGCTATCTACCTCACAAATGCACACAGCTGTGCATGTACAGTGATTAGGTTTGCATCAAGCACGACAGCCAGAAATGGATCCCTTCTCCATCACTCAATACCAACTACTTATTACCATACTGATACCATGCTTAGTAGTTCTCTTTTCCCTTTGTGCTGCATACTCTCTGATACATGCTTGTGTGAGGAAATTCGGTCAAGTTAAATTTTGTGAAGACAGGTAAATTTGGGGTAAACCAGTTCGAGCTTCATAGTATATGTGCAATAATTAGGCAAAACATGTCACGTGATCAATAATAAACAATTGGACTGGGGATAATCATGCTGATGTTTTTCGTTTTCTTGACTTCTGTGCTTGTTAATGAGTTTACCTTGCATTGTTGGGTCCTTCTCTTCACCAGTAAGTACATATCCGCATGGCATTTCTATCACTCCACCAGGAACCCAGACGCCTTCAGGTAGATAGGCCACTACAAAGTGATTATTAGTTTCAATTTCCCGCCCGCTAGAATACTAAAGTTGACTGTTAATGTGACTGTTCATTCTGCACATGTACCAGTATTCCCATCGACTTCGCGGTACTACACTAATAATTCCCATTTCATATTACCCATGAACATATAAACCCCATAAATAGAACGACCCGTTGGTGCTACTAATTTTGAATAGAACGACTGGTTGTTATACTCCCGATTTTATGGTATTCCATCTGTTACTGTTTTCCCTATATTGACAATTGGACACTTGATATTGCACACAAACCTATATTGAGAAATCCAGTAGTGCTCTGAATGTCTACCAATTTTCCCCCCCCTTGAAGCACAGTGAAGAAGCAGGAGTATGATGTCGTGTTCAGAGACAATTCCACACTTCTTACAACCAAACCAGACCCGTTGTACAAATATCTTGGTGGGAGAGCATTAGTAACGAAGACAACATTGGTGATTCTCCAACTTGGAGCCGCAGTGGTACCCTCATAGGTGCAGGGAAAGAATGCATCCATTCCCTCAAATACTGATACATTTTTGGGCTCCAGCAGGAAGACAATCTGACCTGGTGTGGAAAAACAGTAGATATTTTAAATTTGAGCAGGCAAGGGATATGTTACCCTGAACTAGCATTGTAACAAAAGGTGGGAGGCTCCTCTCATGAGTATGATGCTACCTACAATGCAATCCACTGTAAACAAACCCCTGATTTTCTACCATGAATATTGAACCTTTTACATCTTATTACTATGCCTTCTTAGATAAAACACCCAGCATCTAAAACCAAGCTATTCAGCAGCTTTATAACTTGAACTAAACCCATACCAGTTATTCACAGCTCTACAAAAACATACATCTTGTTGCCTGGTGCCTGGCTGTGGGATGTGAATTTCTAATTATGTAAGCATGGACACAAGATTAGGCAACCTTTAAACTTGTGCAGATGGTGCAGGGCCATAACGAGCTGCTTAGAGGTGGTCCGGCCAAAGTCACATGCATGAGCACGCATCACATAGGGGGCCATATCTTCCGTAATTCTTGGCAAGCAGGATTTCTGGAGTTACTAGCTACATGTCCACACTGAGGTAGCTAGTGATTGCAGATTCTGGGAAACTTAGCACACACAGCAGCCTGTAAGCATTAAGTGCAGGGTTCACAGTCAAAAAAGTGCAGTGGCCAAAACTGCTGCTGTGTGTGCTACGGCCTTGTGGTGTCAGTGCTTGCAAAGTTTCACTTGTTTGCTAGGACAGTAGAGCGTTTGGACACTATGTACTGCTTTCTCGCCTAGATATCATCTGAATTTATAGTGCCATAGTCATCTGTAATTGTTTTTCTACCTAAAACTCACATTCTTCCTTCCCAGGCCTTTGCCACTTGTAGGGCATGGTAAAGGCCTGGAAATTAAGTAATGTAGAAGGGGTGTCATTAATCACTGGACTGAAGTGGACTGGAGTGGAGTAGATGGTCCTATAGAATAATATCCAATGTGTAACACATGGGGAACGTTTAAGTCACCTGTCTCACATGTAACACATGGGGAATATATATATGCCACTTGTCCCTCACGTTTCCCATGTGTAACACATGGGGAACATTTAAGTCAAACTTAAGGTGGCAGTGAAGTCTCTCGGCGGAGGTTAATGAAAACATAAACCTGGGTTACAGTCAGGACCAGGGTTACTCCTACTTTCAGGGTTAAGGTTTGGTTTAGGGCAATCTTGCTTTGCCTAATTTTAAAAAAGGGTTTTAGCAGCTCATTAATATATTCATGAGCCAAAATTGCCTGCTCACTGTAGGTAGCGTCCTAACCACCAATGTATCTCAAATCAGTCTGTGCCAGCTTTTGTTCAGAGCTACTCTCAAAGTCAGGCTAGACTTATGTTTGTCACTACTCTTGGAATGGACAACTTTGACTGCACCAAAACGAATGCACATTTCAAACTAGAGGTCTTCAGAGAAGACATACCCCGCGCAAAATTCAAACTGAACTGTTTGTTATCCATGCGTGCCCATAACTGTTGCATATTACACAGATTAAACGTTCGTGGTATGCAGTGTACATCATATTACATAGGTTATCTACACTATATTAAAGCTGGTTGTAAGGATGAAAGATCAAAGGATTTTCCAACTGAAGGTCTACTCTTGTGCCCAGCCTGCCACACCCCCCAGCCCCCTGATGGCTGTTAGCAAATACTTGCTGACCAACTTCGAATTCATAGAGCATAGCTAGCTTTCAGTACTTTCAACTAATTCTCATATACCAAACTTCGAGCTGAAAGTATTATGGTTTATGGTCGATATGTGGTATTGATTGACATGGCAGGTTTTAGCAGTGGGAGCTTGTCCGATTCAATAACTAGAAGCATCTCTTTCGACCATAGAAAGTTACTCCAATATGGTGGCTGTTCAGTCCAAACGTTCATGGCGTGTGCCTCTACAGTGCAAACTGGAATGAAGAAATCCAAGCTTGCAAAAACTTGCATGGCTTGTAACTGCTGAGACAGTTTGTTATCCATAAGTAAATGATATATGCCTCTCAGGATAGCTGTGTTACATACCAATGATGCGAAACATGGTGTACACTCAGTAGTCAAACCTGTCTGCAGGCTCTCTGAGCCATCCAGCAGTTGGCACATGCTTAGACAGAAGTTTGCTGGTTCACAAGTCGCAACACGGGCTACTCTGTCTCTGTTTGCCTCGAAAATTCCATTGATCTGAGCTCCCGCGTGGCTAAAACAGGTGGCAATTACCAACAAATAAAAGCGTCCATAGCGCAAAAACTACCCGGTAGAAACGGCTCGTTTTTGCATATTTTGTAGCATTTTCCGCGGGCTATCCGGCGATATATAGGTCGGCCTGGTTGCATGGGGCGAAACAAATTGTAACCACTTAGAGTAGTACCGCCTATCGCGATCGCTCGGCGGGTAGGTCGACAGATGCCGCTCGTACGCCAGTCGTTCGCGTATATCGCTTATGAAAAGTAGATATTTGTGAAGTACAAAGTCTCTTCTATACAATTTGGCGCAAGTCCGGCTTGAATCGGTGCCTGCAGGAGAGAGCTGGCCTGTAGAAAATACAGGAAGTAAGCGCCTTGCTAATTAGTAGCCAAATTCCACACTCCGTAGACTTCCGGTACTAAAATTAAAATGGACCGCTGGCCCAACGACTGAGTAAATGTGCTGATTTCAAAATTTTTCACCGGACTGACAAACTGACAGACGGACAAAACCAATTCCTTAACCCCTTCGCGCATGCGCGCACAGGGTAAAAATTCACAGCTTGTCTACGGGAGGGGCTCATTCACGAGTGGAAGCAACCATTACTAGCCCCACCTCTCCCCCTTATGTCGCTAAACAACTCACGGCTCTGTTCCACACACAATCCCTCTTCAGCTTTCTTGTCTACAACAGCGTACTACCGACGATATATTGCGCATTCTAGTTAAAGCCCAGCCCAGCATTCGAAGCACCGGGCCACAGTCACCTACTAGGCTTGGCATACGATCGCAAGACCTGGGCCTACACAGTGAGTACAGTCTTGGCCACTGTGGCCTTTCTGCTGCTTCTAGACACAAGCTAGCTTTCACAAGCAGGCATTACGCACTACTCACATTCAGTGGCGTAGCCAAACCCGGGCCCACCCGGGCGTCAGCGTCCGGAAAACAGTTGAACATCGTACTTTCGTAGTATAGCTATTTGCAATGATGCAGTTTCCTACGCTCTCTTAACCTCACTGTTCGCGTTTAATACTGGTGAAGACCTGTACTGCGCGCACGTATGCCGAAGTCATTGGTCAGAACTACTCCCGATTCAAGACCGACGGCATTTCAAAAATAGTCTCAAGAACAATCGGAGTTCTAAGATGCAAAAATTTGCTAGGGGAGCATGCCCCCAGCCCGCCCCCCCCGCCGACCAAAAAAAAAAAAAAAAAACGCGTGCGGTGCCCGGGCGTCGTCTGTGACCTGGCTACGCCACTGCTCACAGCTACTGACACTACAGCACTCTACTAAAACTCCTCTAAGCTTATCTTCAAAGTTCCGACCACCACATGAGGGGTTCCGCCAGGCCACATCTTAACTAACTTAATTATAAACTGATTATTGGATGCCAATGCCGACAGGAAATGGGGAAAATCCCCAATTTTACGGACAGTGAACGGTTGAAGACCCCCAAAACGGACTGTGCGCTAAAAGTTTACAAAGACAAAGAATTCTATCAGCTTGGATTCCAGGTTTGTTGACCTTGAAAACACAGGGT
Source organism: Agelas oroides (assembly GCA_949130485.1). Classification (NCBI taxonomy): domain Eukaryota; kingdom Metazoa; phylum Porifera; class Demospongiae; order Agelasida; family Agelasidae; genus Agelas; species Agelas oroides. Next base: position 11,159,895 of record OX422183.1, on the reverse strand, counting down.
TCCCTGCCACCTTAAACAGTCAGTGATGAGAACTTTCTTATATTGGGGAACATTTAAGTCACCTATAATAGGGGTCCCAACAAATAATCCAAGAACGAACAAACTTGACTCAAGTATGCTGAAATCCAAGAACCAAGTGACCTTGTTTGTAAACTACAGTTAGAATAATTTCTATGACTTTCATTCTTCCGAAAATAAATAAAGCAAACAGAAGGTTATGTGCAAAAATATGGCCATTATAGGATTTTGATTTTATATGGGGGGTTATATACCTTTAACAGATATCCACGCGAGTGGTCCAGCTATTTTAATACTCTACCAACGGTAAATAATCAATTGCACTGGTGCTTGCTAAATTTACTTGTCAAAAGTCACTTCAAACCATCAATTATTCTTCTATGGGAGAAATGTATTGCAACATTAAATAACAGCTAATATAGTCTCTTGACAGCTATAAACTTGAGTGGTCCAGGCATTTTTGCACAAGATACATCAAGTGAAATCTATCAGTACCACTAGTTTCGTAGCGAAGTTTCAAAAGTCACTTGAACCGAATTGCGTCCAATTTTTGACACTTAACCCTTTCAAGTCCAAGACGAATTGACTGAAAATAGCTTTGCAGCACCAACTTTTATAGTCCGGTTTTTATATATCTCAGATAGATACTTAGTTCTAGTACAACAAATTTGAAATCGGAGCACCTTCCATTTTTTCGTTGGGATCCCTACCTATAATTTCAAAATGAAGGGGTAGTCCAAAAAGCAGTTAATAACCACTGACTAGTATGACATAAATGTTCTCCATGTGTTACATGTGGGACAAGTGACTTACACGTTTCCTATGTGTTACACATGAGACAGGTAACTTAAACGTTTCCTACTACACGTGATAAATTTTGCTATTTAGAGTCAAAATATGTACGACTGGAGTAGACTGGACTGGACTCCGCAAAAACGTCTGAAATAAGATACAAATTACTGGAAACAAAATTGAGCATACGCAAAAGCCAACTTCAATGAAACACGGAATTTCTATAGGCACAAAATTCCTGTCCTGCATGTTGCTATATATCACTGGGAGTCTGAGATTACATGGGATGTGAATTGTTACAAATAACAGCTTTGCTTACATCAGTCTGATCACATATTTGTCTATGTACCTCTGTCCGAGCCTCCTTCCCAGCTCCTGCCTGACCAGTTAGGGAAAAAGGCTACCTCTGGCCATGTGCCTTTATAATTCACATTTGAAGTATTGTGTACAAACTTTACTAGTTGTTGGTGTCTATATAGACTGCACGCATTCTAAGAGGCTCCATGAATACTCTACCTGACCCCATATACCCTCCTAACCCAGTCTGGGGTTAGACTATGTGGGTACCCCACATGCTAGAAAGTGTTTGTTGACAGGATGCAGGTACAGAGCAAAGGCAGGGATTTACGGGCAAGTGGCAAATGCTGAAGTAAAGAAACCGAAGTATGAAAATGGTAGCAAGACAAAAGCCACCACTCAGTGAGGCAACTAGAAAACACGGAAACATGGGAACGGAAATGGGAACGGAAAGGGACGGCTAAAACGGAAGTCATAATTTTGGATTGGGCTGCTCACCACAACGCTACACGAGACTATGCTGTAGTAGCTGCCCTAGAATGATAGACTGATGCATAAATGTAATTATTTCTTTGCTACTGTGTACCTCTGGGGAAAACTGTCATGGCCTACTGATATGACTCTCGGGTCCACCGCCAATACAGAGCTAAATAAGCTTCACACCACACTACGCTAGTCTACGGCAGCATTAGCTACTTCTATGTAAAAGACACACAAGCCAGGTTGCTCAAAGCCAAGAGATTGAGTGAAAGCTATGCACACTAGTCTGGTGCAGTCGGCCTGAACGCTCTGCGCCCTCACTTCTGACTGAAGGTCTTGTGTAAGGTACTTAAGCCAACAAACAGGACAAATGACTGCACTGTTGTATGCCAGTAGTTAGTCTCCTAACCCGTTCTTCGTGTGAGAGTCTGGCTCAGCGATACTAGCCAGTAGTGTGGCCATCTACCAGGCTGCTATATACTCACGGTTGATACACAACTACTCGTGGTCCCAAGCGGCTAGGCATAAGTTTATGGATTGAAGAATGTACCAAGTGTGGTGCTAGTTCAGGCGTATATGAGACTCTTGGTGGGAGTATGGCAATGAGACAGGCTCAAATCGCTGAGAGACAGTAACCCTTTCGCTAGCTACAAGTCTTCAGCACATACAGTCGTGAGTTAATAAGGCACTATACGCCGAGAAGCGGCCTTTTTGTCCCCCAGTACTTCGGTAGTTCCGTTTTCGTAACCCTTATCTGAAGGCTGCTGTGAGATGTCACAGTTTATTTCCCCCACAGAGCTATGAGAAATACATCCCTTCTCCATACTGAATACATAACATCATGCTGATACCATGCTTACATGTCCACCTTTCCATTCATGTGTTGCATACTCTCTGAATGTACTGGAAACGAGGCTACCCTGAATTCATGCTTGTATGCCGAAACTCGGTGAAGTTAAATTTGGTACTGAAAGGGTTAAATTAAAAAGTAAATTGGGTAAACCTCGCGCTACATAACGAGATTCCGTTCTAACTCCACAGCATGGTCATGAAGCTCTGACAGGCAACACATTAAACTGCATGCACTACACACATATGCATGTGTAAAGATGCAAGACTAGAGGGATCTGGGGCATGCTGTCCCAGGAAATTTTCAGAAATTAGATGCTCTGAGTCTGAGATGGCCATTTTGGGACAGAAGCAGAGACGTATAGTAGCTACATGGCTTACAGAGTATTGCATCCAATTTATGGACGCAATACGTTATATGGACTTGCTAAGCCAGCTGACATCGAATTTCCACAAGAGAAAGTATACGGTTGGCAGAACAGCAGATGGGGTGAAAGATGGTGAAACAGTAAGCAGAGAATATTGACAATAGCTATAGAAGAGCTTATACGACAGCAATGATTTCTATAGAATATACCGTACGTTTGCATGCGTTTTCAAAACAATTGTATGACTCCAGGCTGCAGTTGCCGCTTCATTGTTGGAGGTGAACCACCAGAAGAACAACTGAAATAGCGATTTATTTATTATTTACCGGGGTATTATTTATTATGGCCCTCCATGAACAAACGGGGTGCATAGCTGCAACCAATCTCGTTTGAATAGCGGTGGTATTCAATGGTAGCAAGGTTAATGGACCACTTGCAAACGGTAGGGCACTCAAAATGTATAGCCAGGCGGTGCATAAAACCTTTTGGGGCCTGATCTTCATTTGAAAAGTGGGACACTTCTCAGTAAAAGCCAAGATAGTTTGTCTAGCTGTTGCGATATGGAAATCACTTAGTGACGATCCAGGTATTTTATAATGATAAAATTCAACCATGTCCTCAAAACTCAAAAGGTATAGCCAGGCGGTGCATAAAACCTTTTGGAGACCAAAAGGGGGGTTCGCTCGAACACCCTTGAACCCCCTTGAACTCCCCCCTGCCTAGGGACCTGATCTTGATTTGAAAGTGGGACACCTCTCGGTAAAAGCCAAGATAGTTTGTCTGTTGAGATATTAGTGATGACCCCAGGTATTTTTATAACAACCATGTCCTACCTCCTCTGAGCACCTGCCAGCTAACTCCGAGGAAGCTGCATAATAGCCGCTTTTCCTGGAAGCAATTCATGCAGAATTTGCCAAAACGGTACTGGAGTGTACCGTTGGGTTCGAGCGAGCAGATATCCAATCGTTTACCACGGGAAAAGTGGTAGGTTACCGCTAAAGGTGCGAAGTGAACGTTTAAATGTGGGAATTTTGCGCGAGCAAGTGTTTCTCCACCATTACGTTCCATTTCATCTGGCCCAACGTTTATCCGTGGGAACAGTCGATATCAACCGCTGGAACTGCCAAATATGCCAAGCCCACCGGCCCGAGCTTCATGTAACAGCAGTAAACAACCCAACGTTGTTCACTTGCCATGAAATTGGTTCAAAATTTGCCATAACATAGCATCATAAACCATCGACCCAATCCTTAATGAGTATATAAAAACAAGGTACAAATGACATCAAAGTAAAGGTAAATATACAAAGCCCTATCCCATACATCTTTCTTTATACTACGGTTGCACTGCAGTGTTGAAAAGGAGATACCCGAGATGAATGGGGCTTTTTATGTCTACATTCACTCTGTTTATATCATCCCTATCTTGTTTGGATCCTTTTTGGTTTGCCATCCTACTAAAAAAGTAGGAATGCCATACTTTCATCCAAATGGGAGAGATAGTCTGGAGACGAATACTTACCTTTGGAACATGGTTCAGCTATTAGTAATGCAGCAAATACAAAGAGGAACATCTCCGAGTCCATTTTGTTTTTGCATTCGAGTCGCTTTACGCCGGGAGTAGCGACCCCCAACTGCTTTGGAATTCCGAGAATGCGTATGAATAGGCTTATTATCGCAAGTTCGTATACCTCCTGCAACTACTAATTATCCCTCACAGCAAATAATTTTTATTCGCCGTGACCGTCGCGTTTGCAGGGACTTAGAACTTGCCGTATCATGGGCGGATTGATTCAGCTTACAGTTGACCTTCCGGTCGTTCACCTGGCGATTGTTGTTGCAACACTAGTGAAGTCAAGTACGTAAGTTGGCTAAAATTTGACAGACCGCTGTCGATACTAAATAGTTACTGTACAAAGCTATAATTATCAAGAGTGGTTAGTAGTGATGTACTTTTTAAAGGAAAAAGTCTCTGTTACTATCAGTGTCAGCAGACTCTCCATATAGGGATGGTGCGACCACACTATAGCGAGCTGTATTATTCATGACACGGAAGTATGCAATAGTATTGCCATAGTTCGCGGAGATTGAATGGCTGTCGCGCGCGTACGCTTCTTAGCTTTGCTAGTGTTATTCTGGCCTTTAGTCCGTATTGTAGCTTTGTGTTATCGCGGGTTGTAAAGTAGGTAGGTCTGACTTGCCGAAGGGCTGCCATTGACATCGGGCGCCGCGTGTTTCTGGGAGCAGGAGAGGGAAATATGGCTTGAGCTACTCGAGCAACGATGACCTATCATTTTTAGCGGTTGATGCGGAAGATCAGATGGCTAGATTGTGGCCAAAATTATTAGACTGTGCAGCGGATTAGTCGTACCGTAGACGTTAGTTTCACGAAGAAACGCGCCCATGGGTGGAGCACCTTACAAGTCTGCCAAAGAGGGGTCGGTAAGGGGCCCTTTCAAGTATTTCCGCATTTAACCAGGAAAGAGCGCACATGTCATGTAGGCAGCGCGAATCGATCCTTCGAAGCAAACATTTGGACAAAGCACAACGTACGCCGCTAGCTAATCTACACCGCACAGGGAGAGAGCCTGGAAGATCTGATCGCGTGCACCCGTGACGTACTATGTGTGTGTGGTTTTGATAATCAAATTATCTTAGTCACATATCCACGCGGTCTGAAAATGCGAGGATCGGGAGAAGCCGCATTATTGACACTGACAGCACTGACACCTAGCGATGGATGCCGCTCAGTGTGACAGCAAGAGGTTTCACACTATACGCGACCACAGCCTGCAGTTGTTGGAGTTTTGAATACTGCTAGGACCTCACTGGCAATATGACTGTTCTGTAGTTGCGCTAATAGCTATGGTCTCGTTCCTGCGGTCAAGTCGTCAGATTTTGTCGCACCGTACTGTACGCGACTAAAGCTACGCAGGATCCTGAGAACGAGACTATAGATTCATCTGCATGTTGTATTTATGGAAAACACTTTTACAGTGATCAGCAATGACGAAGCATGAGAGTACTATTCAAGCACGATACACAAAACACGGTACAAAGTAACGTGATTAACAATGTGACAGTGCAGGTACAAAGTATATTATGTGATTGACAATGTGACAGTTCAGCAATAGTACATGCAGATTAGGTATAAAAGCTGACAGCAAAGACAGAAGTTGAATGCTGAGTTTTTTCAGGAGTTTAAACAGAAAGCGTTGAAAGCATCCATAGCAAATGGCATCCAGGAGTCAGTCCAGTGGTTAACAACTAGCATGTCATGCATAGCTAAACATAGCAGAGCATGTGTGTTGCCATGTACACTCGCACGCTCCATTGTTTTTATCTTTCAGGCTTCAGGGACAGCTACAAGTAGTACCTGAGTGCTCAGTGAATGTGAAGTACATGATATGCACAAGTTGATTCCATTCAGGTATCCATGAACTGGCTCAGCATTTGTAGACCGGGTAACTATATTGGAACAGAGAAGATAGCAGGAGGGTGGTTGGATCAAATCCTATAGACAAAAGTACCCATACACTGCACATCTGGAAGAAAATGATGAAAATGATGACATAGTGATTATTAACTACATCAGAATGTGTAACAAAACTCGGTACATGCATGGTCTCCACCCTACTCATTAAAGTATACATACTTGTTTATCCACTTGAGCAACATTAACTTCATATCTACAATTACATGTATAGAAATTATAATCTTTGTCTGAAATAAATTTATGCACTGTAATCACCATCTATCACCCCCATCACAAATTAAGCTTCATTAAGCAGCAAAGAGCTAGGACAGACACTTATCTGCTAGCTAACTGCACACGTATACCACTACTTTTGGTCCATCTGCTGTGTATTATCCAGTTCAATATGAAAAAGTTTGAAATTATAGGCTACAATTAACTCTCTTGTAGGTGCAATAACACACATCAAAAATGTCTTATTTTCAGAATATCTACTTTCCATAATGCTATATACCGCATTTCTTCGAATAGACCCCGCCCTCGAATAGTCGCCGCCCTCGAATAGTAGCCGCACAATCGGAAGCTCTTGAACGAACCCCGCCATTGAATAGTAGCCGCGGCTAGTAAACGCGGCACGCGCACACGTGTGCGAATGATTTCTCACGACGGTCACCACGATAGCGCTAGGGCTGTTTGTGTTGAACGAGTCGTTCCCACGGCTGACAGCAGGACTGGGAGGCTGCGCGTACTACTGACAGTGTCTAGCAACCGTCACCATCTCACTCGTACGTACCTTATCCAGCCGTCGTTGATGTCTCTGGGGCCCGGGCTTTCCATAGAAACAAACGCCGCCCTCGAATAGTAGCCGTCCTCGAATAGTAGCCTTCCTCGAATAGTAGCCGCACAAAACGAGCAGCGAAATAAATAGGGTGTTCACTTCTTTCACTCGATCTGAAGAACGGAAGTCGTTTTGTATCACGTGATTTCCTGAAACGAATAAATATTTATAGTCCGTTGTGAATATATTTATAGTCCGTTGAGTAGCTGCGACGTCTGATCGAAGAAATACGGTAATTTAATTGGAATAGTTGCATGAGCTCGTTTGGGCCATCACAGGTACATGAGCATGGTAGTAGCTATACTAGTACAGCACAGATATAGTACAGATCCAGCACTAGACACAAACCGGATAATTTATAGAAATGAATAATTATGACTACCATGATATGGTTACTGATGGTTAAGGGGGGCCGAGTTTGGGGGTTATAGGGTTCCAAGTTTATGGGGACTTCCACCATAAACCAGTTCCTTCTTCCTCTGCCACCACTTCCTCACTTCCTCCATAACGCACTCATCCCCTCTATCTCCCACTTCCCTCTCCAAACTCTTTACATTCCTCCCCCCAACAGCAGTGCCATCTTTCCTTCATCCCCCACCCTTGGCATACTCATCTATCCACTCTTGTATATTCCTTCCATCTGCCTTATCGTCTGTAACAAGTCCTGCCTCTCCCACCAAAACTCCTCGAATCTCACCAGAAAGTGCTCCACATCCTCTACTTCGCAACTGTTACACAACACACACCTTTCATCATCACACATCCTACACCGCTTTTTGTCTTCGAAGAGGCCTACTGATCCTGTTTTCAGCCTAAACTGGAGCCCTATACCTGTTCCTGACCTACCAAAGACCTTGTGTACTCCTCTAATCTCTCTTGCTTCACCATCTGATACCACTTCAGGCTATTTTTCCTTCTATTTCTGTCATTCAATCCCTCCTTTGCTGACCCTGCACATCTCACTACATTCCAACCTATACTTCTTTAACAACAGATCATACTCACCCTGCCAGCAAAACACTTCCATAATCCTGCATCTTCTCCATTATCACTTTGACCTGCCTACTGTCCTAAAGCCTCTCCACCCTCCTTCCATAGAGCACCTTCTTCTCTTCCCTCCTTTCCTCTATCTTCTTCCACCCTAGGTCTCCTCGTACTGCTACTTCTGCCACAGACCTGCTTGCACCAAGTAGCTTCCTGCCAACCCCGTCCTGGACAGCTTCTAACCTTTTGTGGGCTACCTTTTCTCCTGTCCACCATACACTTACTGCATGTTCAAGGCTTGGACGAGCCAGAAGTTCCCATACCAACCTTCCTTGTTCTACCTCTATCTGGCCATTAACTCGACTCATCCACTCGGCCCTTCCTGCCCACTCCTGAGCCTTCTCCCTCATTCTGCACATTCTCTCTTATGTTCCGATCCAGCCATTTGCTCTCTGCTAATCGACCAGCTCTCTTCACTATTTGCTCCAACTACCATCGTTTTGCTCTTCCGTGCATTGAAACGAAACCTCCACTCTACATTGAAAATTGCAATTTGAAACCTTTTTCTAGTAGCTCATAAATACAGTAACGGACCCTCCGAAAAGCAGACAACCTCTGCACAGCGGACAGATCACTTGCCCCCGATTGATTTTACCATAGAACTAATAGATTTTTTCGAACCTCCGAGAAGCGGACACCTCTCAACTCCGAACAACGGACACTGATGAGCCCCAGACGTACCTTAGTCGAAAACGGACAGTGATCGACGGCTTTCGTAAAATTGTGCGCCACCATCGCTGGATTCAAAGACCAGGCATATATTAGCACTGCTGCTTATTGTACCAGCCTTTCTCGCCATGGTACATCAACGGAGAGGTCCGAAATGGGGCCTCATCGCGTTCAACAGCCCGAGCACACATTACCACGCCTACCGGAAGTATACCGAATGCCGATACCTCCTATATTCCGGATACGCAGCGGTCGTACGGCATGCCGCCAGTACCAAAAATAATAGGCCAGAATAGGGTTTATTCAGGGCCGGAGTAAGACTGATTTGTTTAGGGCGAGAATAGGGCTTATTTATGGCCAGAATAAGACTTATTTGTATCGGAGGGATATTAGGCAGTATAGTGTATTGGTCCTTCGAAGTGGCTAGTGGAAGAGTCTCAGTGCAGTTAAAATTTAAGGACTGTTTACGCGCGCCGTAGAAGTGCAGATAATTTAGCACCAGAGGAGGTAGTGCAAGTATACGGATTTTGTATATGTACATTACATCTTCCGGTGATATCCGTTATGATAATCGGAGTTATGCGGTTGTCGTACAACGAAAGAACTGGGGATTCACTTTGTTCACCGACTCTGAGGACAGAAGGCACATGATTACCACGTGACAGAATATGCTGATGCGCGCACTCACGCGCCGAACTGAACGTATGCTGGCACTGGCAGTGTACAGGCTACGCATGCCAATATGTAGGGTTTGGCTTTGCAGAATGAAGTCTTCATGCAAGCTAAAACAAATGGAAATCACAGCCTATGTAGAAGAAAAGTACTAAACTCTCTGATAAAGTAAAATATACACAAGGTTCACTGAAATGAAATCATGCAAAATTTTAGATGCATATTATCAAGCTGAAGATGAGAACAGTGACACAAGTAATGCGCTACTGTGTCTGCAAATTTGGTAGAGATCTGTGACTGTCTCGGAAACTTGGATATTTGTGTTTTTCATCTAATGGGAATAGTAAACATCACATTAATGGATTAGAATGAAATTCCTAGCATTCAGCAATGACATAATACGCACCGCCACACTGGCCCATGGTGATCATGTGGCATTGACAATGTGCTGTACGATATTCCAAGGGCAACAACCATGAATACAACCTACAACTAGTGCTCTATGGATGAAACCGATGTGGGCACATGGATTTTTCAACAAAACTGAAGCCGCCTGGCTAGTCAAAATTGCTTCTCATGAACAACTGACCATTAAACTAGCAATGTACAGGTCTAGCCTGTCAGATGGCTTCAGCACAGTTGAAAACTGAATGCACTCATCCTGACTTCATTCATAGAACCACTCGTGTTTGTAGCACTAATTCACAATTCTTGCCCTTGGAATATCATCACAGCATATTAATTGCCACTATGATGTGACGTCATGTCTCCCTCTTGTTCACAGATAAAGGTCTGGTGACTTGATGAGCATTCGTGTGTTGAGTGCGGCCAATCAGACAGATGGCTGTAAATCACTCAGCTACTTAATTTTGTTGTCTACCAGTCTCGTGCCCAAACCCAACCAACAGAGAAAGGGTCTTGTGACAAAAGCCAGAATCCTTGTGCTGAAGCTTTGTAATTTTAGATGAAGGATAAATAAATGCTTTGTGTTGAAGAATCGCAAGTTTTAGCAGCACAATTGAAGTACTTTTACTTGCTCCTGCATTGTATTTAGTCTCACAAGCCAGACCTACTTCCGCAAAAAGGGAAGGGTCTGGTGAAATGCGTATATATACAAGCTGTGTCCCACTGCACTGTACAGTGTGGTACAATCACATTGCAGTATTTTGTCAAATGATGCATTACATGACTGTTTGAGTAGCAATAGCAGTCTTGAAAATGGTGAAAGAGAGCTAGGTTTCTTTTTCGCTACTCCAGAAGCTGTACAAAACACTTCGACTATACTTCTTGAGGAGCGTGCTTACTCCGCAACAGGTAAATTCAAGAGTGCATTATTTGATATCTGGTTACGTCATCCAGCTAATAGCATTCCAGTGGGAGATGGCTTGTATATGCAGTTCACCAGACCCTTCCCTTCTTTTGCGGAAGTGGGTCGGGCCTGCGAGACTCCATTACATTACTGATTAAAAATCTGGAGTTAGCCCAATTAGGTATTTGGCTTGTGTCAGCAGACACTTTTTGGTGAAAGGGTGGGTTTAACTTGGCCTCATTCCCAGGCCTCCACCCGTATTTTGTTCTTCGGTTTGCGTTCAGTTATCGCTCTTTCGCTTCCGTGTATTATACTGAACGCAACCGAAGAACAAAAAATAGGTGGAGGCCTGGGAACGAGGCTAGGTTTAACTAAAGAGTGCGCAGGTACCAATTTTAAACTTGAATTCTCTTTTCAAAAGCTAGCAATCAGCTTTTCCTCTGAGTGCATTCCACAAACACACAAACCCTCTGAGAAGCCACCTGACCCCCTGTGCATGACATTGAACACAATCTGTGCTGTGGTTGGTTTGGTCTGGCTTACGTGATCATCAGCCAAGGCATAAAGTTAATGACACCCACCATGGAGTTATTCTAGCTCCTTGGGGAGAAAATGGCAATCCCAACAAACTCTGCATAATGCAGAGTTTGTTGGGGTTGCCATTTTCTGTTGATAAACAATTTGGTAGCTTTCATGTAGCTTCTTCTGATCTAAACTAAGGCCATACTTCATTCGAACATCATCCCAAACAGCGATAAATGGTAAAATCGCTTCAATTCTGCTGATCTGTTGTCATCAGAGTTTGCATGGCCAAGATTAGCGATGTCGGGGTGAAAATCAAAATTCGTTTATCACAACAACAACCTTTATTTTCGAAAAGAGCATAAAATGGCGATTCCAACGGTACCCATATCAATGAGATTGGGTGAATACAGCAAGCAGTACGGTCTTCGAAATGTAACCGGTTTGCCAAATTTTTTCTACGTCATTTTAGCGCAATATTCCGGTCACTACCTTTCCGGAAGCCGCTGTAAGCCCGATCAGAACGAAACTCGCTGTGAAGGATAGTCTGTACATATTCAGTCCAATGAAGGTTGTGGCTTTAGATATCTAGTATAATCCTTGCACTAGGCTTGATAAATGCTTAAAAAACGGCATTTTGTGGCCATAAATAGTTGCATTTCCGGGGAAGTTGGAGCAAGGTTCCAATCAAAAACCTGTACCATCCCATTGGACAACTACTCTAGTATACAGAACTGGTTGTGCTTTGTTGAATATTGAAGTAACTGTGAGCAGCATCACAAAATGTCTTAATACTTCAACAATTTGCAGAAAAGTAGCGAGATGTGACAAAACATTGTGTGTAGTTTTGATCGAGGCAGATATTTTTAACAAAGCTGTGCAAGGAAATATACCCAAGCCTCTAAAGAACCTCTATATCAAATTTTATGTGAATACATTAAGACATTGTGGAGAAATGGCCTGTGTAGAAGAATATTTACATACTTTTGGAAACTCTGACATCACTACCAAGATGCTTGAGCACTTCAAGCTGGGGTGTCATCAAGAGTATGTAGCCTGCCAGTGGCACACGATACTTATATAAATCATTGTACATACATGTGTGCCACTGGCAGGCACAGATCCCGTATTTCTACCTCAACTATCAGACTATCACTTTTGCAGGGGCATTTTAGACTAGCTTTACGTAAATTTCGCCCTCACCTTGCTTTTCTGTGTTTCGGACACGCCAACTTTCCCTCTCTTACATACACTCGAGTAATGCATTACGTAATCACAGCGCACGTGCCTGACCTCGGAATCGTTGAACCGCTCGAGGGGGGGGGTTCACTAAGTTCACCCAACTCCATGTGGTGACATCACAATTTGTAATGTTTATTCCTTGCGCATTGCGCGCGCGGATCGAAGATGGAATTACCGGAACTGGATCCAGACATGTTAATTGGAAGAAGCTCAGTATTTATAAAGTCCCTTGTGAGGTAAACTTTCACTTACAGCTTGCTATAGTTTTACGGGTCGTAGTTTTATACTTACAGTAACTCTGTGAACTAAATTCAGCATAATTTCCGGACCTGAAGAGCTTCAGTACTTTTCTCATGCCTTTGTGAGTGCAACAGGTAGCTCAGTAACATGCTGTGTGACTTACTAGCCTAGTCTTTCACGCTCAGGTCTAGCTTCACCAGTCTATACTAGTGACCAAGAGCGCATAAGAACGGGCGGCTAGAGTAAGAGCGTGTAACTACCACCCTGTACGTAAAATTCGAAACCGGGCGGAATTTACCGCCAGTACTAAAAATAGTAACACGCCCTGCGCACGCTGCGTTGACATAAGCCATTATGCATTGGTGCTAAGCACGCACGTGACCGGGTGTTCTATTTTTAGTACGGTTCAATAATTTTGCCCGGACTACGGGCTTCTATTGGAGTTACACGCTCTTACTCTAGCCGCCTGTTCTTATGCGCTCTTGTAGTGACCATGAGCCATGTGCAGATTTTTTATAGTAAGTTCTAGTTTGCATGTGATGACCTAAATGTTTACTACAATCTGAGTACAAGAACAAATTTCGTGTGAGCATCTTGGGTACGGTTTCACTTGACTGCATTATTTAAGATACTAAAAAATTTGTCCCTCAGCAAGTCATGCAAAACAGTTGCTGGAAGGCATGCAGCAAAACAAAACACCAGAAAAATCACAGTCTGTATTGTGTCCAAAGATGTGCAACTTTTTAACAAGAATACTGAACTCTAGTGTACATACACTATTTTCAGAGAAAACTGCTCTTGCAAACTGAATCATGCACAGTGCAATCTGTTGAAGTGTACTCCCAAAGTAGTCTCATTGCCATACTCTCACAAATGTCTCATGTTCTGAGGGACATGTCTTGTCATGTGTAATGGTTGCTTACTACACAAAGAATGTCATAATTGCATTTAAAATCTTGATCTCAAAATGCCGACAGTTTAGTGCTGAAGAACATTTACATCTTCTTTAATTTTACCTTGCTCCTCCCTATCACAAAAGCCTCTCTGCCCCCAGTTCCATGACAATGTTCTCATTTGGGGTACAGTGTGTGTCAAATTGCTCCACAGACGTTTAAACTAGCATAAGCCTTAGCCTCATTCCCAGCCTCCCCCGTTTTTACCTTCCGTTTGCATTCACAATAATACATGGTAGCGGAAGACTAGCGTTCACAATAATACACGGGAGCGGAAGACCAGCTGGTCTTCCGCTCCCGTGTATTATTGTGAACACAAACGGAAGGTAAAAACACTGGTCTTCCGCTCCCGTGTATTATTGTGAACGCAAACGGAAGGTAAAAATGGGGAAGGCCTGGGAACTAGGCTACATAAGCCTGATGCTAAGACACTTATCCTGGTTTCTATCCAACTTTAATATGCTGCTTGCAGTTTCTGCTCTGGAAACAGCAAGCAACCAACGATGGGTACATGACTACATGGCCTAACTCATTTCCGGGCTCCACTAATAAGCTTGCAATAAATCAAGTGAGGATACACTGAGAGTCTGGGAAGGAGGCTACACTTTGTCATAGCAACCCACAAAAACATGAGGAATCCTGTCTAACTGAGACCTTAGTCTTACAAGGGGTAGTCACTTATATGTCCCATGTAGAAGCATTTGCGACCGGGATCAAAATTGAATCAAGTGATCAAAGCCCTTTTTGGGGGCTGATCAAGGTGACCCCTGAACTGCTCAAATCAATGAATCAAGAACACAGAAGGGAACGATCAAGCAATTAAGCACACTTTTTGCCAATCAAAAACCTTGATCCCAGTCGCAAACGCTTGAACACATGGCATGTGACTACCCCTTGGTCTTAGTAGGAAAGTCTTAGTTTTAGTAGGTAACAGGTTAGCTCACAAGCTAGGGACGAACATGATCACAACACTCAATATTAAAATACTGACTGAACCTGTTGGGGTTTTTTACACGAGTCCAGTATTAGCTACATAATTTTCTTGCTATAAAATTAAGTTGCACAATCTCTTTGAATACAATACAGACTACCTGATGTCTTGTTCAACTGGTGTTTTGTTGCTGCATGCCCTCCAGCAACTCAAACTCGACTCGAGGATCTAGCCCTTCGCAGAGAGGTGTGGCTTGCGAGACTAATGTGCTACATGTCTGGATCCAGTTCCATGGCGCTCTGCGCGCGCAATGCGCACATTACAGTTTATGACGTTACCACATGGAGTTGGGTGAACTTAGTGAACCCCGCTCGAGGGGTCCGTCACGGCGCGCCTCGGCATACGAGATTTCGAAATCCACTGGATTTTACGTGGATTTCGGATTTCAGAATGGATTTCTGGATTTCAAAGTGGATTTCTGGATTTCTGGATTTCAAAGTGGATTTCTGGATTTCAAATAGTCTGGTGCCCGGCGCAGAGGAAGAGCGCCTGGTACACACTGATGCGCTTCCGGTTATTTAAAAATGACGTTGCTCACGTTTATGACGTTTACACTGTTTAGGGGCGTGTGCTCTGACAAAATTTAAGTAGTAAACCTCCCGACGTGGCCCAGTTAGCGAAAATGGCATCGGTGTGCCGCCTTTGCGGATCCTCTGTGGCTTACAGCCACCATAGAGTAGCATTGTTTGGTATAAAAGCTAGCCAGGAAAGACTATCATCTGTTGGATATAACGTTAAACGATGACGACGGCTTACCGAATCTCATGTGTGCGAAGTGCAAGCGGAGAGTTGAAAGTTTAGAGAACCATACTTGGGGTCGCAAGTCGCTGAAGGGCTTGAGAAATCGCTTGCTGAAAATCCGAACTTTCATTACGCCATTATATTATTATCCTGACAAGTTTACTATATCGAGTCCGAACTCTGACGTCACATGACACGGAAGAATCAGAAAATAGTCCGGAGTCCCCACATCTTGGGGAGATTAAACGCATGCGCAAACAGTGTGTACCAGGCGCTTCTCCGTTTTTCGCGCGCGCCGGGGACGAGGCTAGATTTCAAAGTGCATTTCTGGATTTCAAAGTGGATTTGTGGATTTCAAAGTGGATTTCTGGATTTCAAAGTGGATTTCTGGATTTCAAGCGGATTTCTGGATTTCATTTGAACCGCTATTATTCCGAAGATACAGCTAAAATATACTCATGAACAATCATAAAACACATTCTTCTCAGCCTATATGCTAACAATACAATGTCACAGGCACTTCACCGCTACATAGCGCATAGGCAGCGTGTTCGTTGATTGTCATACATAATTACATACGCATACTTTCATTGATTTTCATACATATTCATACGCATACTGCGTGTTCGTTGATTGTCATACATATTCATACCATACTGCATCATACATAATACATCTGACAATTGCAATTACATCACCTTGGAAGAATGACCTTTGTACCCGACCGCGAAGATCGGCCGGGTACAAAGGTCATTCATTGTGGTGACGTTCTATTACGTCATAGAAATCGGTGCACGTGCACGCCTTGTAGTGTAATTAATGTAAAGTATACGGATATTTGCGGAGTATTTTAATAGAATCCTGAATTGGATTTCCGGATTTTAGAGTGGATTTCCGGATTTCAGAGTGGATGTCTGGATTTCAGATTGGATTTCTGGATTTCAGATTGGATTTCTGGATTTCAGATTGGATTTCTGGATTTCACAGTGGATTTCTGGATTTCTGGATTTCACAGTGGATTTCACAGTGGATTTCACAGTGGATTTCTGGATTTCACAGTGGACTTCTGGATTTCAGTTTGGATTTCTGGATTTCAGTTTGGATTTCTGCCGAAGGTGTACGAGATTTCTTTCGTGACGGACCCCTCGGAACCGCTCGCGTTGAACAAAGTGAATCCCGGGGAGACAAGGCAAACCACGCGCTGCGAATACAAGTAACACCCTTCACACATGCTATGAACAACCGCTGAATTTAGTGACAGTAAGCTACTCAGGTTTCTCCTTAGGCCACTCCAAATGAGACTATAGTTTCCCGTCCGTCATTTTAGAATCTCGTTATGTACAGACTTGCTCATGAGAAAAAAAAAAAATTACGGGTTTACCCCAAATTTAGATTTTAACCCTCCCTTTACGAGATTTAACTTCACCGAATTTCTGCATACAAGCATGCATTCAGAGAGTATACAGCACGTCAAGGGAAAAGAGAACAAGTAAGCATGGTAGCAGTATAGTATTAAAGCTAGTCAGTATTGAATATCAGAGAAGGGATGCATTTCTGGCAGCTGTGTAGGAGAAAACCGATTTAACATCTCAGAGCAGCCCTCACAACCTATGTCAAGGTGATCAGTAAGGAGGCCTAACTTTTGTGTACTCATGGGCAGCAAAAAGTCTTGAATTGTATTTTCTATTTCTATCCATGACTGATCAACACTCTTGTGTTTGGTGCATAATTAGCAAACCTGCTGTGCACTGCTGCAGTGTGCCTGATTCGTGGCGTGCACTACGTTGCTGTACACTGCAATCTAACTGTGCACCAAGGGTCAAACATTTTGAAATTGTCGACGCTGTGTGTTGAAATCAGGCTTCTATTTTATGTCTGTTCAATGTGTTCATGCTCCTATGCTAGAGGCAAATATTTAGTCTTGGACTGATATATTTTGGACCTCAGACTTCAAAGGTCTAAGCACGGTAGCAACTGTGCCAGATCATCAGAGCAACAAGACATGCTGGAGCTGGGATAGTTTTCGATACCCGAAACTATGTAGTAAGCAGGGATAGAAAATCATGTCCGAAAATACATTGTAAAACAACGCATAACTTCTTTGCTGCCTCCCCCGAAAAGGAAAGACTAAAATACTTGCCCTTCCATTGGCCTCGCCTATGAGCCCATACCATGCTGCAGCAGTTGTCAAATTTGGCTAGTGATGCGATATAATACATGATTATCAGACTTGTCCGCTAGTAGAATCCTTTTTCCGAGGATAGGTGCTTGAACAGATGTAATATTTCTTTTGCTAAATCCCTGGTAGAAGACTGTTTGGAGTTGAATTTCAAGTATGTTGATTATCAAACGTTAGCTCACCTATCATAAGAACACAGCATTAATAGTGCAATCAAATTAGGTGAGTATATTGAGACATTGCACAAGGTATGCATAATTTGAATATGTGCATGCATAGTGAGGGTTGAATTTGAAGCTCTAAAGCATCCACAATTTCATAATTTCTGCTAATTCTGCCGCTAGAAATTTGTCACATGCATGGATTACACAATATAAAGGACTTCATCAAATTTATAGATAGAGTGATGCTCGGACACTTAAGAAATGTTGCGCTCTTGTTGTGCGCACAGAGGTTCAGTAGACAAGAACGGTCTGCTGCACACCATACTGTTCAACAACATTAATACATTGAAAAGTTCATGGTGAAACTTGGAGTGTTGTTTATGAGGGTAGTGTCTTGTTATTTGAAAGGCCAGCTAAAGGAGGTTCCATGTAACTTAATTTAGTACAATTTACCTATTAAGGTGGTAAGATCTTCCCCACTTTCAGTACTGGTAGTATTTTACATATCCAGCAAAATTCTCATTTCTATACTGTTGCACTTGCATATGGACCAGTCTCATACTGCAAGCTTAGGGTGTGAAGAGAGCCTGGATAGGAGACTACGATACACTTCTCTTCCAGTGTAAAGACTACATGTACAAATGTACTGCTGTTTACTTGACCTTGCAACATATAAACGAACAAGCTTTGCATGTGAATATAATTATGTGGTAAAAACTTCTTTACAGGCTAAATGGGAAAATAACCACATAATTATATTCATGTCACAGCTTTTTGGTTTGTATTTTGCAAGGTCAACGCAAACAGCAGTGAATACAGACATCCTTCTCAGAGACTACATATTAGTTCTCCCCTAGCACCCCTTTCAGAGCACCAGAGGACTCAGGACACACCTGCGTACAGATGAACCTTCCCCTAGCATCCCTCTCTTTGAGCTATAGCACTGGAAAAGACAGCATAATCAAGAGAGTCTGGGTATACATTTACACCTTTACTTCAAGTGTTAGGCATCCCATCCATAATCTTGTACTATCATCTTCAAGGTGGATAAAGCTTGCATTTGACTGATATTCACTTGTTCAATTGACGTCATAGACTTAGTACATATACTTGACAAAAAATTCAACTTGATGAAGTAATACACATATGTTTAGCCAAGAGCGCATAAGAACAGGCGGCTTGAGTAAGAGCGAGTAACTCCGATAGAAGCTTGTAGTCTGGGCAAAATTATTGAACCGTACTAAAAATAGAACACTCGGTCACATGCTTAGCAACAAAGGCTTATGTCTACGCACAGCTACGCATGTGTTACTATTTTAGCATACTTGATTGTTTTTTCAGTAACCACTTTGCCTTACCTTCCCAGACTTGTGGCGTGTGGCTACTCTACTCAATGACAGATAAACTATCCCCTATATAGCACTCCCTCAAACTATCTTCCTGGCACTTATGAGGTAGTGTTCAACTTGCTCCTTTGGATTCTTTGTATGTTCTATCATCAAACATGGCAGCTCGCATGCACACGTGCAAAACGACTGCATGTGCACATGCTGCCATGTAGAG
Source organism: Agelas oroides (assembly GCA_949130485.1). NCBI lineage: Eukaryota > Metazoa > Porifera > Demospongiae > Agelasida > Agelasidae > Agelas > Agelas oroides. The sequence goes on along the minus strand of OX422183.1, from coordinate 11,140,490 downwards.
TCAACTACACTCCATCATGTTCATAAACTATATTATACTTGGACAAATGCACACCACAGCAGGTTTGCCAATTATGCACCGAACACAAGAGTGTTGATCAGTGAAAGATCATGGAAAGAAATAGAAAGTTCAAACTTTTTTGCTGCCCATGAGAACACAAAACTTAGGCCTCCATACTGATCATCAATTGATAGGCTGTGAGACTCTGAAATGTCTGTTTGCCCCTAGCTACACAGCTGCCAGAAATGCATCCCTTCTCTGATATTCAATACTGACTAATACTACACTGATACCATGCTTACTAGTTCTCTTCTCCCTTGATGTGCTGCGTACTCTCTGAATGCATGCTTGTCTGCTTGTGTATGCGGCAATTCGGTGAAGTTAAATCTCGTAGGGAGAGAGTTAAAATCTAAATTTGGGGTAAACCCGTAATTTTTTTCTCATGAGCAAGTCTGTATATAACGAGATTCTCATTTTACATGTGGGCGGGCGGTCTATTGCCATTAAACATTACTATGAATCTTATTATAAGCACAAATTGTGCGAAAGCTATTTTCTGCGTCGGAATGTCCGCATCATGGAGTTGTTGAACGTGTTCACACTATTAGCGTTCCACTGGATCGGGCGACGTTAGTCCTATGTTTTACACGAGTCTAGTACGTTTATAATGATATACCGGACGCATAATCACGCAAAAACGACGTATAAATTTTCTGCAAATCACTTGCGTTTCTAAGCTCATACAACCTGCCATATAGACTCAACGTTAATGATATTGGTACCGTTAGAATCGCCTTTTCATGCTCTTTTCAAAAATCATAGTTGTTAATGTTATAAATTAATTTCAGTTTTTACCCCGATATCGCTATTTATACGTCATTTTTGCATGATTATGCGTCCTGTACATGTTCCGCAAGCGACTGCAAGTCCAATTGAGATGAAACTCGCTGTGAAGGTTAGTCAGTACCTATTCATTCCAGTCAAGGTTGTTCATTTTGAATATCTAGTGTAATGTCTGCACTAGGCGTGATAACGCTTAAAAAATGGCGTTTTTCGGTTGTAAATAGTAGCGTTTCCGCAGGAATTGGATCAAAGTTGCAATCAAAAACCTGCACTGTCCCCTTGGACAACCAGTCTGGTATGCAAAAATGGTTGTTCATTGTTGAATATTGAAATTCATTGTGAGCAGGAGTACAAAGTCTGTTATTACCTCAAAAATACACAGAAAAAGGATGAAATATGACGAAAAAGTGCATGCATTCTTGACTAAGGCAGAAAAATTAGTAAATGCAAATGTACCTAAGCATCTAAGAAACCTCTGTACTCAATTTGATGCAGATATGTTGTAGCAATGTGTAGATATGGCCTCTGTAGACGAAAACTGGCATACTTCTGAAGACTCTGACATCGCTAATATAATGCTCCAAAAGTAAATGCCAGCACTATCCGCCAGGTACTGAATTCAGATTGTACAGTAACTTTTTCCAAGTCTTCTTCACTTCGCGGTAAACGCGCGTGTAAATATTTGCGAAAATGCCCACCTACGCAGAAAATCGTGTTTCCTGTGATGTGCAGTACAGAAATGAGTATTTAGTGCTAATTTCTGTGTACTAAGCGAGAAGAAGGGGGACGAGAAAGGTGATAATCCACGGTTACTCTAAATTCTACTTTCAATAACGCTTTTGTCTTCGCAAACTTCCACCCTCCATTGAGTGGATGATACATATACCGGTATTAGATGTGAGTAACAACTGAGACATGAACAGTGCCTGCATAAATAAATACAATATGTTGATTTAGGCATGAAAAGTAATTTGAACAGCACGTTGAAGATCAGGACTGCTGCAACAGAACTCCAGGAACCAGTATTCTTGCTGTAGCCACCTATAGGTATAAATAAGGTAGTAAGAACTGCATATTACTCTTTATTTTCTACTACCTGCATGTATGTATACAGTCTAACCAGATGCATTACCAACCATATACAGTCAGCTATTGCATAAGTTCTACTGAATCCCCGGTCATGCACTTTACTGGAAACTTGTACAAGCTAGTCATATCAAACAGGCTGGAATGTCTAGTGACTGGACATCTTGTCCATCCATGTACTCAAAGCACTTGAGCAATATCCAACTTTTGCTACTGGAAACATACTACAAACATCAAAAGTACATCATTTAGTACTAATAATACATTTTTTTAACATTGAGCGTCACAGGAGTGCATATCATACAAAATAACCCTTCACTGACTTCAGTGAAGGGCATACGCATTCAGGAATCAAAGGTATGAAAATTCAGGTGACTTTTGTAATAGTAGAGGCATCAAACTACCCTTGTTGTAATGGTCCCCACGGACTGAAACTGCTGATACCGTGCGCAAGTGAATCTATGCAGAACTCATGTACAAGTGGCGTCCCCGCCCCCTTTCCCATGCAGTAAGTACAGAAAATATAGGGCATCAGGTTCAGGTGACTTTTCAAGTGACACACAAAATCAACTACGCTCAAAAGTAAGCTTAAGCTGGCTACAGTTTATATCAAAGTAGCGCAGGATCAAACTCACTTGGGCTTGGAATCCCGTAGGAACCACCACAGTTCCAGAAATTGACGCAGTAGGTCGGCAGTCACTTTCACTCTTGAAATATCATCACAAACGTTCTCTAAAGTTGACTAAACAACTTCCTACGCTTTGACTAGCTACAGCTTAGGGAAACATGTGAGCCTTGAAAAGTTTCTTGACCAAAATTTGACCGGAAACGAAAAGTTTTCATACGTCACTGTCGGAAAACGTACAGCTCCAGTCAACGCAATGTGCACACACGATTAGGACTTGAGTACGGTGTTTCACCGAGCGCATGAAACCGTTCATTGCAGTGCTTTCGTATTCCAAATTGCGAACCCTAGTACTATATCGCTATGCACAGTCGTTATATGCCAACGGAAAATCTAATTTAGCTCTGACGTCACTTCCTCCCCGAAAAACCCGTCCACGCGGTGGAGAGAAACTTGTTCAGAGAGAGACAGCTGGCCGCAAGAACAAAGATCACCTACGGATGTAACTTGGGGTGGAGACGAAGAAAAAGTTATTTTGCCCAGTTATGGCCTTTGAGTGGCGATATGTTAGCGTGAACAACCTATGTAGCCGATTTTCTTGCAGATTGACGACTGCCACTGCAGTAATGGAGCGCGCATGGAGCCCTGTAACTCGGACGTAGAAGATCAGAACAACTTCTTACTTGCAAATGTATGTGAGCAACTACTGCCCAACAGGTACTTTAAGTTTGGTTAAAAGAGCTTGGTCAGAAAAAATTTCCACACGACATTCATACATGCATGTACATATCTCTACTGAGATGTATTACGAGTAAGTACGTGCACAAGTCCTATATCAAGGGGTAGTCACTGATATGTTGCCTTCTGAAGCATTTGTGACTGGAATCAAGATCTTTCATCGGCAAAATTTGAACTTGATCACTTGATTGCTCCCTTTCGAAGCTCTTGATCACTGATTTACAGTGGTTCAGAAGACAAAATGGTAAATGTGCCTCTTTAGTGTCATTGAGCCCTTGATTTTTGCCATTTGGAGGTCATGTCAATCCCCAATCAACTCTCAAAAAGGATGTTGATGGATTGATTTCATTTTGATCCCGGTTGCAAAGGCTTCTACAAGTGACATGTAACTGGCTACCCCTTGTATAATTATGTTGTCCTCATCACTGGTATCTTCACTGTCACTGTCGGCCAGTGTATTTGGCCTTCCAAAATTCTCTAGCCTTGTACACAGATCATTCGGAAGGAACAAACACAGCCATGGCATCTTTTGTAACGTTGCAGAGATTAGTGTACATACATGAAAGATTGCATGACTGTGAATTTACCTCCACACCATTAGCTTTGAGTTAAAATATAGTTCTTTGAAAAGTTAGATTTGGTTTTATCCTCATCTTTAGTTAGCCATTCTGCAACACTTTACAGCCTATCCTGATTTTCCCCACCTAGGTTTATAAGTGGGATTCTTCACCACCTTCATTATCTTGCTTCTGCGCATGGTTGACAAACCAAGTTCCATGCCAGATGAAACGTAATGAGTACAAAATTACAAGCTGTCTGACTTGGTCATTGTTTGTGAAATGGCATCAGACCATGTAGTGGATGATAGCTTGTTGTTGACTGAGAGTTTGATAGCCATAACTCCTACTACCGAGAAAACACACTAAGGATAAAAAGCTTATTAGTCATTCATGCAACGCATGTTGACCTTTTCGTGCGAAAATAAAATTGTACGCAACTGTATGACTTCTGGTTCCGTTGGCGTAACGACTGTGCATTTGTAAAATAAGCTGGTAAACAACACTTGTTTTTATGTGCAGGCCCAATTATGGAGACATGCATGACTTATAGTGACAGAAATCACATATATGCTAGTTTTCAACATCACACTATATAGGGGATAGAAATATTTCCATGCAATGGTAGGATTACCTTTGATGTAGTCTGTAAAGTAACAAGCAGCTGCAGATAACAAATGTTGGCCAATAGTTGGTGACTTATGATAGCAACAGAGTTGGTAAGATGGGGCAAGGACAGCATTTCATAATGTAGCTGCGCATTGATAGCTACCCCGCCACACTTTAGCCGTGCACAATACTCGTACCAATCTGAATTTAGTGTGTAACTGCCCCTTCCTCCCTCTCTCATAGTATGAGAAGAATACAAAAGACCTAGAAATGTACAAACAAGTAGAATGACATGCCAAAAAGTATGCAAACAAGGCAGTGGTGATATAAAAGTGACGGTAAATATACAAAGCCCCATCCATCCCTATACATGTTTTTCACCCTAAAAGTTCAGTGTAAAAAAAAAAGATGTAGCATAGGCGTAGGAACCGGTCCGGCTGGTCCGGTTTTGGCCGGACCACTTTTTTGACGATTTAATGAAATTCATTATAAAAATTGTGCACTCGCTTTGCACGCGCCTATTACAGCCAGACCACTTCAAAAGTCTCTCCTACGCCCCTGTGTAGGGATGGAGATCACTGAGGCTCACACAAAATGTCGTAGGGAACTTATCGCTCTTGTGGGCAAAATAGCTACAGATGATTGCATAGCTACTGTGGTCCAAAGGGGGACACATGGGCCTAAGATTAGCTGTCCTAAGTCAATGGTCACTGGTCAGAACAAGAATGGCACTTTCACTAAACTCACTCTTTTGTGTTTGTCTTCCATGATGCTTTGGGATAAGTATGTGAGTTTTGCTGGTCATAAAGTGCTCAAGACTAAGACTGAGTGCTTAGATAAGCTTACTAGCTAGTAATGTATTTGTGGTCAAGTTTTGCTAGGTGTGAGTGTTCCATATGTTCTAGAGAATGTATAGGTACAAACCATTAATGATGCATAACTGCCATGTCAATTAGTCAATGTATAGCACATATTCTGTCTTATTGGTTGAGTATCAGTGAGTTGGTAGACTCTCTAAGTAGGAATGGTGCAGATACGCCAGGCAATATATGTAATACTGGCTTACGGATGGAACCCTCAAAAACCAGCCAAACTAGATGGGAATGACAACAATACTTTCACAACTACAACTAGCACCATTTTGCCAACTAGCTATAGCTTGTGTTAGATGTGTGCTAGAAGGGTTGAGGCAGTGGGGTGGGTAGTGCTGGGTGTGGAGTGCATGTTGATTTGCATGGAGAGTGAGTTATGTTGTGGGTGGCTGCATTGTAGTTGTCAGTGGCGCCAGTAGAGCATAAATAGTGGTCAAGCCTGTGACACACATGAAGATACATTGTGACAAACACAACACACACATACACACGTGCACACACACACGTGTACACACACACACATGCACGCATGCACGCATGCACACACACACACACACACACACACACACACAAATATACAGGCTATGCAGGTTGTGAACCCGTCTTCAATGATGTGTGGCATACAGAAGGATCACAGATAGGAGCAATAAGTTGGAATCCATCTCAGGAATGTAGAGTTGAAAATAGATATGAGGTGCTCTATACACCAACCATGTGTAATGCATCTATAGGTGCAACTTCGGAAAGGGTTAATTTGGCAAATGAAACCAGTATTGTCTTGCCACCATCGGACGTTTACTGCATAAAAGTAAGAGACAAGAGTTGCTGTTCTGAAAGCAGATGTGCTCAAGTTGCTTCATTAAAACAAGGTGTGTAGTATACCTCTTTTTCTTTGCCTACCAACAATTTTAATCATAATTGGGGCGAGCTTGAGCAAGCCCCACACTAGTGAGTTTGAAGGCGGAATTCTTGTATATATACACATGTATATAAAGTCACAAAAAAGTTTTCTGAATGAAAACCAGCGCATGTACTTGTAAATCCAAACATCAAACTTCTTTATCTACGGGGTTTAGAAGCCCAAGCAAAGCCTCACAAAACCCAAGTGTAAAGCACATGAGTTTTATGAGGCTTTGCATGCAGGCTTATAAACCCCATAGATCCCAATGCTGTGGTGTCAAACTGATTTAGACTATATCTACTCACTGTAAAACTGTTGCAGTAATGGTGTCTTACGACTCAATACTACATGTATGTGAGCTCTGTGGGGACGAAGTCTGCAGAGAGTTTTTCGGTGAACTCAATAGTAGTCCACATGAAATGAGCGGCAGCTGAACAACCGCCAGTTTCTGCGGCTGCCTCCTTTAGTGCGGAAGTTTTTGAATGAAGCCACCATTGACTCGGTGCTACTAGCTGCAATAGAGCAGTTCTAGAACCAAGCTACCAATAGGCTACTCACTAATTGCTGCGTTGGAGGAATATGAAGACTCAGGCTAGCCTCATTCCCAGGCTCTCCCCTCGCCCCGACGAAAAATAAAAACGGAGGGGAGAGCCTGGGAACGAGGCTAGACTCAGGCACAACACAAAGAAAGGAGGATGTTAAGAAAACACCAGCCAAATGCTGTCATCAACTCTAAGTAAACATTGCATGTAAATATGTACTATATGCATTTTCGTTGTAAATGACCATAGCAAGCAACTTTGAGATTTGAGAGTCGAAAATAACAAAATTGAATATCAGTGGCTGGTGTTCTAAGTTGCTAGCTAGTGTTAAGTTGCCAGCTATTATTTTAATCATCAAGTACCTCCTATCTAGGTGAGTTATAGGATTCGCAACTGACCAGATTAGCTACAGAATGACCTCAGCTATAGTCTAAACAGAAGTAGAAACAACTGCACTTGCAATCTACACGTGCTCAGTGTAGGATATTTTTTCGTTTACAGCAGCTCTAGTAATAGCTGCACACCTTAGAATACTTCTCCTGGAAGCATGCACATTCACTCTCTATGTTTTTGCATTATACCACCTGACAGCCTGACCTTGGCTGTTGCAGTCTTCATCTTATCACCGTAAAGGCTATATTTGAACAAGTTGAGCTTCGGGGGGGGTGGGGGGGGGGATGGTGCGTACTTGCTATGAATAATGTTACTAACAAAATGGCATGTAGCACTGTGCATTAAGGTGGCGGTGAAGTCTTTCGGCGGAGGTTAACGAAAACCTAAACTTGGGTTACAGTCAGGACCAGGGTTACTCCTAGTTTCAGGGTTAGGGTTTGCTTTAGCGCAATCTTGCTTGCCTAATTTTAAAAAGGGTTTTAGTAGCTCATTAATATATTCATGAACCCAAAATTGCCACTCGATGGACGCATCTACATGCTCACTGTAGGTAGCGTCCTAACCACCAATGTATCTCAAATCAGTCTGTGCCAGCTTTTGCTCAGAGCTACTCTCAAAGTCAGGCTAGACTCATGTTTATCGCTACTCTTGGAATGGACAACTTTGACTGCACCAAAATGAATGCACATTTCAAAAAATTCACAGCTTGTCTACGGGAGGGGCTCATTCACGAGTGGAAGCAAGCATTACTAGCCCCACCTCTCCCCCTTACGTCGCTAAACAACTCACGGTTCTGTTCCTCACACAGCTCCTCTGCAGCTTTCTAGTCAACGGCAACGTAGTACCAACGATATAGTGCGCATTATAGTTAAAGCCCAGCCCAGTACTCGAATCACCGGGCCATGATCACCTACGGGATTCGTTACTTTCACAACACCTGGTGCCCCCCACGTGATCTAATCCATATTCATACTCAGACTTTTGAACTTGACGTAGTTCTGTTATCACGAGGCTTTCGAGGCTCAAATAAAGAGTTTTCACAAGATTAGAGGGCAACACAGACAACATGCAGTGCCAGGACAAACATTGAGGCAGGTTGGGAATAAACCAGAAAGTACTCTCACAAGCCAGGCCCAGTACAGAGCGCTTGCTATAGTCCTTTGGAGAATTGTCAGCAATGCAGCATACATCTGAGCATAATACATGAAGTGTAGAAACATGTTTGAATATGCCGGCTCCTATGCTGCATGCATGTGCATAACACAATGTTGGCAGCAACTATCACTTTGTGATTGTGCTATCCATTTTTGATATTTATGTGTATCACAAACTTAATGTAACAATATTGCAGCAGACAGGTACACAACTTCATAGCTACTTTCAGTTCCACCGATCACATTTGTAGTGAGCTCAGTTCCTTGGGTCAGAGGTCATTAGCTAATTACCACACGCTAAAATTTTGACTCGCATAATCCTTTTGGTCAAAGGACAAGTGTCTGTCCATGAACAGGAGAGAGAGAAAGAGAAACAACAAATCACAAACACAAAAGCTTGGATATAGAGTGTGACTACCCTCGTTCCCAGGCCTCCCCCATTTTTGGCTTCCGTTAGCGTTCATAAGAATACACCAGGAGTGGAAGACCACTTCCGTGAGTGTGACAATGGGGCAACAGTTTGATAGTCCCTAGACTGTTCTGGAGGTACAATGTGAAAGTACAGTCTGCTCAGTTAACTGATATTCTTTTCCATTAGTGATAAGTACAAGGAACACATGCAGTAGTTGCCGCTTTTCTTCATGCCTGCAAGGTATACAAGAAAAATACAGTACAAATTAAAACATTCACAAAATACATCCCCACTCAATGCAACAATTATACTTTGCCCAAAAACTGGGCAATTCACCATAACAGTGGCTGACACAGGAATCATATGAGGAGCTAGAGTGGCTAGTCACTGGAAGACGCTCTATAGAGTGTGGGTACTGTTGTAACATCGAGAGGGGGTGAGGGAGATTGACAGCATAATGCTTTTTCCTTTGCATATAAAAATGTAGATACTCCGAGATCAATTCTGATTCCATCTAGATAATAGTGTGCTTTTCCACTCCAAACTTCTAAGTGTGCAATCGGAAAGTGGGTTGTAATGTACACTCATTGCATGTCCATGTACTAGCCTTGTTCTCATGCCTGAAGAGGAGGAGAAAGGGCCTGGTTTCAGCTGTTTGCACATGCATCTAATTATTACTGACCCTGTTCATCTGTGACAGGGTGATAATGATGCCGTAAAATCACATGGTTGATTATATGACATGTTTACTGTCGAACTAGCCTGGCTAATCTGAGTTGGAGACCCTGACCCTTACAATAGCTGAAAATGGAAGAACGGGTGGCGACACCCCTGTATCACTCCTTGATTCTGGACTATAGAGTCTTATGTGATGACCAATCTACTTTGGCATTTATTTATGGGCAAGTCCTTTAAATTATAGTAGCCAAGGGGTCTAAAAACTTCCAGGACTTGGTTATACTGACATGCAGGAACTTTTGATGTCAGTGCATGCATGCACTGGCTTTTTAACCTATGATAATTTTAGCTTTACTTACAACGTACCACACTTTTGCTGCTGGTCGATGTTCTCACCGTGGGCTGCAGATAGATAGTACAGCTGAATCAGCAAGTTTCATGTCAACTCGTGATAATCACGTGGTAGGGGCCATGAGTCGTTGTGAAAGTAACGAATCCCAATCACCTACTAGGCTTGGCATGCGATCGCCTGCCCAATGAGTACAGTCTTGGCCACTGTGGCCTTTCTGCTGCTTCTAGACACAAGCTTGCTTTTACAAGCAGGCACTTCACACTACTCACAGCTACTGACACTACAGCAATCTACTAAACTCCTTTTTTTTTTTTTTTTTTTTTTTTTTTTTTGTTACAAGTTGATCTAAGCTTATCTTCAAAGTTCCGACCACCACATGAGGGGTTCCGCTAGGCCACATCTTAACTAACTTAATTATAAACTGATTATTGGATGTCAATGCCGACAGGAAATGGGAAAAATCCCCAATTTTGCGGACAGTGAACGGATGAAGACTCCCAAAACGGACTGTGTGCTAAACGTTTACACAGACAAAGAATTCTATCTGCTTGGATTCCAGGTTTGTTGACCTTGAAAACACAGGGTTCCCTGCCACCTTAAGGTGGCAGAGAACCTTGTTACTTTCAAGGTCGACAAACCTGGAATCCAAGCTGATACACTTCTTTGTCTTGTTAAAATTGTAGCGAATAGTCAGTTTTGGGAGTCTTCATTCGTTCACTGTCCGTAAAATTGGGGATTTTCCCCATTTCCTGTCGGCACTGGCATCCAATAATCAGTTTATAATTAAGTTAAGATACTCTCACTATCCACCACCTCAGCCTCCAGCTCAATTATCTCTTCACAAAGGGTGTATCCTATGGTTAACTTTGGAAAATGGGAATGGGGCTGGGACAAGGAATTATTATTGGAGGGATATTCCTTCATGCACAGTGAGAAGTCTAGCCTGGTGCTTATTGTTATGCTGTTTAGGTCTAAGGCATGCCTGAGGTATCATGGTTGTTAGAACACATGCGTCTTCGGGTGGATCCAATTGAAGGATGCTACTGGTTCCCCATTTGGCAAGGCCGACAGACTTTATCTGTACCTACATGTTCAGAAGTTGTGTGTCGAGTGGGGGAGCACCAACACCGCTGGCACATCGATGTTCAAAATTTCACACATAAAGTGTGAAGTTAAAACATAAAGGGAGATGGGGATGGGCCATTTATGGCTTAAATGGATGGGGCATTTTATGGGTGGGGTATTTATGGCTGAAATGGATGGGGCGGTTAGTTACTGTTTTTGGGAGATATGCTCAAAAAAAAAAAGAGGTGGGGCTAGTAATGCTGGCTTGCACTCGTGAATGAGCCCCTCCCGTAGATAACTTGAATTTTTTGAAATGTGCATTCATTTTTGTGCAGTCAAAGTTGTCCATTTCAAGAGTAGTGACAAACATGAGTCTAGCCTGAATTTGAGAGTAGCTCTGAACAAAAGCTGGCACAGACTGATTTGAGATACATTGGTGGTTATAGGACGCTACCTACAGTGAGCATGTAGATGCGTCCATCGAGTGGCAATTTTGGCCAGCTTTATGTTTTCGTTAAGGTGGCGGTGGAAGTCTTTCGGCGGAGGTTAACGAAAACATAAACCTGGGTTACAGTCAGGACCAGTGTTACTCCTAGTTTCAGGGTTAGGGTTTGGTTTAGGGCAATCTTGCTTTGCCTAATTTTAAAAAAGGGTTTTAGTAGCTCATTAATATATTCATGACCCAAAATTGCCACTCGATGGACGCATCTACACACCCACTGTAGGTAGCGTCCTAACCACCAATGTATCTCAAATCAGTCTGTGCCAGCTTTTGTTCAGAGCTACTCTCAAAGTCAGGCTAGAAAAATGTTTTTAGAGTCGTTTTGCTATCTGTTGTTAACATGGATCCTCCGAACATTTCCAGAATCCATGTGGTACCGCCCTAATTGGTCATGTGACTTCTGGTGCAACTTATTTACCTAGGCTAGGATATTGCCGCGTGGAACTAGCAAGACGACTTCTTTCAACGTTAGTACTTGACGTTGTATATACTTTACTAAAATAGCCTGCATAGAGTGATATTCTTTTACTGGTTGAAGTTATTCAGCTAAACTTTATTCAACCATGCAAAGTCAATGCAAAGCATAACTGCATGTAAAATCTGACCTTCAATACTTACAACAAAATAAGATCGTCATGCCCAGGCCTTTTCATCATGCACTAGTTTCTTGCATACGCCTGACAAGCACTGGAGTAAGAGGGACTGAGGCTAACAAAAGATTTACTAGGCACAAAAATGACTACATACAACTTGCAGACGTCGAAATTACATGCGGTCATCGGTCAAATTCCGCGCATTTTATTACAATGACCGAGGGGTCCGTCACGAAAGGAATCTCGTACACTGTCCAGAAATCCACTGAAATCGAGAAATCCAAACTGAAATCCAGAAATCCAAACTGAAATCCAGAAATCCACTGTGAAATAGCCAGATATCCAATCTGAAATCCAGAAATCCACTCTAAAATCCGGAACTCCAATTCAGGATTCTATTAAAATACTCTTCAAATATCCGTATACTTTACACTACACAGACGTGCACGTGCACCGATTTTCTTTGACGTAATAGAACGTCACGACAATGAATGACCGGCCGATCTTCGGTCGGGTACGAAGGTCATTCTTCCGAGGTGATGTAATTGCAATTGTCAGATCGATGCATTATGTGTGATGTCAACGAGCACGCAGTATATGTACTATGCGTATGAATATGTATAACAATCAACGAACACGCAGTATGCGTATGAATATGTATATGACAATCAACGAACATGCTTTCACGTTGTCAAGCCTAGTATAGGTATGACAATCAACGAACACCCAGTATGTGCATGTATATGACAACCAACGAACACGCTGCCTATGCGTAGCGGTGAAGTGCCTGTGACATTATTCTGTTAGCATATAGGCTGAGAGGAATGTGGTTCATGATTGTTCATGAGATATTCTAGCTGTATCTTCAGAATAATAGCGGTTCAAATGAAATCCAGAAATCCGCTTTGAAATCCAGAAACCCGCTTGAAATCCAGAAATCCACTTTGAAATCCAGAATTCCACTTTGAAATCCAGAAATCCATTCTGAAATCCGACATCCACGTGAAATCCAGTGGATTTCGAAATCTCGTACGCCGAGGTGCGCCTTGGCAGACCCCTCGACAATGACCGACCATAAATATAATGGGAGGGTGTCTTTTCACCCAATGTGGTACCGCCCTAATTGTTCATGTGACTTCCGGTGCAACTTGCACGTGCGACCAATCGGCGATTGGATCGGGCAAGTACTGCCGCTCTTGCTGTACCTCAGTCTCACAGTGGAACCTAGCCTAGTCTCTTGCTGCATGGAACTAGCTGGATGACTTGTTTCAATGTTAGTACATGATGTTGTATGTACTTCACTAAAGTAGCCTGCATAAAGAATAGGGCTGATTGTTCGATCAGCTGAAATTCAACAATGCAAGTCAATGCAAAATCAAGTAAAATTTGACCATCAGTACTTACAAAAAAAAATTATTCTCACACCCAGGCCTTCTCATCATGCATTAGTTTCTTGCAGTATGCCTGACAAGCACTGGAGTAAGGACTGAGTGTAATGAAAATCGACTATAGGTACAAAAATGAGTACATACAACACGACAGCATTGAGTTCTTGCATGTAAGTGTTAATTATGTACTAGGTCTTCATGTTGGAGGATATGACAGGTAGATCTTGAATGAAGCTTCTGCACTTCTGCAAAGAATATAGAAATAACAGCATAGGCACCATGAATATTGATTTTTTGCTGAGAGAGCAAGAGCTCGAACCCAAGACCTTCTGAATACTAGTCAGATGCTCTTAACACGTGTTTCAATTCAAACATCATGGAGGCTTGAGGAGTGTTTCGTGTATAGGGAACTCCCACTGGAGCAGTCTGATGGAGCCCCACCTGACCCTATCTCACTCATGCCCACCTTGCCACCATCACCGTCACCTCCCAATCCACCTCCCACCACTGAGCAGTCAGTTAACATCTCCACTAATGAACCTGACGATCTTTTTTTAGAGTCTCAATGAACTCTGTTGATTCCATGCAGGGTGATAGCTCTGATCAATCTATGCCCCATTTTCAATCTCGCCCCCAAGCTCCTGGACCTCTTGGTAGTAAGTTCTATCATGTACTTTAATTGTCGAAGTATGTTGCCCAAGTTTGACGAACTTGTTGCCCTGTGTTTAAATGAAAAACCTGATATTATATGTCTTGTTGAGACATGGCTTTGTGAACATATCCTTTGTATGCTCACCTCTCTGACTTTATGACTAGTTTCTGCCTCTCTCAGATTGTAGACTCTCCCACTCACTTCTCTCCCACTGGAAAGCCTTCCCTTATTGACTTGGTTTTTGTATCCAACTTGCATTCATGTTTAAATTGTACAACTATTCCACAGCTTGCCAACTCAGATCACTTTGGCCTATCACTATCTGTGAAAACCGACCACCTGCCCTCCAATTCCTTCCCACGCTGCAGAGTGTGGAGGTATAAACATGCTGACTTTCAAAAGGCCAATGAGATGCTCTGTGATTTGACCCCCTGAACGATATACTGGATCCCACTGACATCCAAACAAGTTGGCTCTGTTTTAAGACTGCCTTTCTTGATGTGATGGAACAATGCATCCCTCGGTCTGTGGTTCCAAACAGGCAGAACTTACCCTGGCTAACTAAAACAATCACTCAGTTGATTAAAAAGAGAAACTACTACTTTAAGAAGGCTCATGGTAGCGGAAGTAGCATTGACTACTCAAAATTCAAACAGTTTAGGAACAAAGTTGTATCTGAACTGTGACTAGCAAAGCAGAGATTTTTCTCCAACCTTCACCCTCAAAATCCAAAAGAGTTCTGGAAAATTATAACATCACTCAGTCCAAAAGAAAGCTCCTTTCCACCTCTGAAGAGCGAAAATATCATTGCTAGTTCAGCTTTGGACAAGGCCAATCTTCTGAACATCACCTTCACCAACCACTACAATCGTTCAGTTCCAGAACTATCCATCTCTGATCTTCCTGAAGTTGTCCCTACTGACTGTCCAGATGACTTCTTATGCTCTGAAGACGAAGTCTATGAGCTACTGTGCACTCTTGATACCACCAAAAGCAGTGGTGATGATGAAATCTCTGCACATATGCTCAAAGAGACCGCCTTGAGCATTACTCCTGTTGTCACTCAACTTTTCAGTTACATCTCACTTAAACTTGGTGAAATTCCAAATGAATTGAAGATTGCCCGTGTTTCACCCATTCCAAAATCACACAACAAGTCCGATCCAGGAAACTACCGCCCAATCTCACTGCTCTCTGTGTTGAGCAAACTTCTGGAAAAGCATGTGAGAAACCTACTGATTGACCACTTTGCAGAATTCCATCCACTCTCTACCCAACAGTGGGGCTTTACCCATGGTAAATCCACCACTGGAGCTTTACTTGCCGCTACTGATAACTGGCACAGACTACTCGACTCAGGACTTGACATCTGCGCTGTATTCTTCGACTTTAGTAAAGGATTCGACACAGTCCCCCACCGACCCCTATTACAGAAGCTCAAGGACCTTAATATCCATTCTCACATCTTGAAATGGTTAACTCATTACCTAAGCTTTAGACATCAGTATGTTTGCGTAAACAGCTCCTCATCTGACATCTTGCCTGTTTACTCTGGAGTTCTTCAAGGCTCTGTTCTTGGGCCATTGCTGTTCATTGTTTATGTCAACGACATCACCATGATCCCCTTGTCTGATAGAACTATGTCTCTTTATGCGGATGACATCTTGCTTTACCGCCCAATTTACACATCTGCCGACTATCATGATCTGCAAGGTGATGTCAACAATCTGTGTGCTTGGACTGATGGTAATAACCTGAAGTTTAACGCTACCAAATGCAAGTACATGATCATCCATCATACCTAACCCCCCCCCTTCTTATCAACAACTGCTGTCTGGAGAGAGTCAATTCCTATAAATATCTTGGTGTATGGATAACATCCACTCTGAACTGGTCTACCCACATTTCTGAAATCTGTACAAGGGCTATAGGCGACAGGCCAGCATCATCTATCGCAAGTTTTATGGCCATACAAGCAGCTCGACCCTGTTGCAACTCTATCTAACATTTGTTCGACCACACCTTGAATACGCAGCTCCGGTTTGGGACCCCCACCAACAAGGCCTCTCTGACTCACTGGAGAGAGTACAGAAGCGCTTAGGATGTGCATGAGGGATTGGAATGCTGACTATGCCACACTATTGCAGTCTAGTAATCTGCTCACTCTAGCAAGCAGAAGGCGTTACCTAAAGCTGTGTTTCCTCTACCAAGTCATTCAAGGGCAGTTTGACTTCCCTGGCGCACCTGTTGTCTGGAGAAACCTGCCTCTAAATTTGAGAAACAACAGCACCTTTCTACTTCAGAGACCGGTTACCTATTCTAATGCACATCAGTTCTCCTTTTTTCCCCACACTATTGACTTATGGAACTCCCTCCCCCCTCCAGTACATAGTTGTGACTCTTTGTTCTC
Source organism: Agelas oroides (assembly GCA_949130485.1). NCBI lineage: Eukaryota > Metazoa > Porifera > Demospongiae > Agelasida > Agelasidae > Agelas > Agelas oroides. The sequence goes on along the minus strand of OX422183.1, from coordinate 11,124,118 downwards.
TTTTAAGCGTTCTTTATTGCAACTCAGTTAAGCATAATGTAAGTATTTATCCCCCTCTATATTCTACCTAGGGTACAATTATCAGTTAGCACTTTGCTATTATTGTATCCTTGCATCTTGCAGAACTGTTATAGAAAAAAAAACACACACACACACACACACACAGTGGCGGTACTACGGGGGGGCGGAGGGGGGCGTACACTTCCCCAAACCGCCCGTCTGGCCTGGTCGCGGGGCGGGCGCCATGCTATTATCCACACGGCCACAGCTAGCTAGCTACTAGGTACGTAGATCAGACATTCTTTGTAACTCAAGATAGAGAGAAGTCCACTCATCCAGTCGAAGGAGCAGCAGCCCAGGAGTCCATTGATTCAGTCGAAGGAGCAACAGCCCAGGAGTCCACTGATTCCGTCGAACGACCAACAACCCACTCAGTCCCTTCGTCAAGCGGACGTTCAGCTTCTACTCTGAGTGGTGGTGCCGCACATCATAAATTTTGTGCATGCTTCCCCCTCCCCCCAACCCTCTACTGCTGTGCACGCCTATGTTAACACTAAGCCACTTGGACCTCTAGCAGAGGAGCGGAAGACAAGCTACATAAGCAGCATTAATTTGCCTGGAGGCCTCGGCCAATTCCAATTGATTCATACTCTCTCAGTGCTGACTAGTAGCTATCCAGAAGATATAAAAGCATCTGACTAGTATTGAGAAGGTCTTGGGTTCAAATCTCAGCTGGGTCCCGGAATTTGTAGGTGGATTTGCCATCTCAGCAAAAACACCACGTGAGTTAGGAGAGCTGTAAATCATTTATAGTTCAAGATTGTTTTGCGTGAATATTGTATTGTGCATTACAGTCATTACAGCATTAGTAAACTGTAATGCACTGACGTTATAGTGAGCCTGATACGATACTAAGGTAGGTACGAGTGGTACAGCTAAGGCCTGGGTTTACGGAGTCATTTACACTGCTGGGCATATACTCTACTTCTCGGTAGGTAACCACAATGTGATGACGGACGCTGGAACTGCCTGACAGTAGTGTGCCCAGCTTCAGCTGTCAGTGCTGAAAACAAGTCATGAAATACAAAAAGCCTTAGTGCCATAGCTAAATGACTGTCTGCTTCCTACACTAGCCATGGCTATTACTTGAGGATGTTTCACTCAGAGCTTCAGATTGTGTGGCAATATTTGAGGGCTGTGTCTGATCAACAGTGGACAGTATGTATGACATTATGAGGAAGGGGGAGGGGGGTCATAGGTTAATGTCACAATGACATTATTTAGAAAAAAAAATTGTAGATGCCCCCATAGAAGTGCCTTACGCCAATTAAGTTCATGCTTTTGTCTGCCTTTTACTGCCACACTCACAATTTACCAGGAGGTTTGGAGAGCAGACAAAAGTAACAAGATGTGGTAAGAAATCTCTTGTGTATCCAGGAATAAATCCTTGTCCCCATCCCAGTATATTCAATACGATAACCTCTCTCATTTATACGTGTAGTAAAACATCACTATAATCTTAAAGCTGTCTTACCTGTCGAGGAGCACACGCAGCTCCTGCCCTTTGCAAGCGCAGTGTCCAACACAATCAATCGTCTTCAGTCATCACTTTGACCTTTCGTCCTGCAGGCCTATCACGTGATCTGCATGGGATTGGGTGAAAAGACAGCCTCCCTGTACGGCAGGGCGTACAACGTATGATATAGAATTGGGGCGAGCCATGCGAGCCCCACACTAGCGAGTTGAACGGTGGCTATTTCATATATATACTCCACTTCACCCTTGTTTCTGTGGTAACAGGTGGGTCATATACTGACAGGAAGTTGTAGATTCTTTTCCATATACCACAGGAAGTTGTAAAATGATGTTTCATGTAAATAATTTTGTTTACAGTGTAAACATAGCACATTATACACATATAGCTAGATGCATATGATCACACGATGAGTTCAAGTGCAGTTCAGGGAAGAGTATCCAGAGCATCACTACAAATGCAGTCCATATCTTCTCCACTGAGTGGTTGCTCTGACTGCTTTGGTTGGGGTTGTATGATGTTTATGTGCAGCCTTTCAGATCTTGGAAGTTGAAGTTCGTGGTAGTACACATAGTTGGAGGACACCGGACATCAACATGAGACTGGTTGACCTCTGTAAGGTATTGCTGGAAAGAGGTATGGCTTTTTGTGGAGGATAGAAGGGAGGAAACAGCCTGCTGTTGGTGAGTGGTGGTGCGCTCATACACCCGCAAAGCCTTCAGTGACTGATGACCAGTTCACTCCTGAATTAGCTTCTCTGGCACATCAGCTTGATGAAGTTCTGTTGCAGCTGTAGCCCACAGACTGTGGTTCGTTTTGTGCCCTTGTATCCCTGCTCTCTCACACATCACTTTTACCTTGTTATTTAAGGTGTGTTTTCCAATTGGCACAGCTGAGTACCACGGTGCGCTTGGATCAGCAGGAGCTTCTTGCAGTGGACGGATATAGAAGACGTCTTTCTGTATTGCCTCCCGAGGTAGCTTCTTAAGATATAGATCCAAAAGGAATACATGGCAGCGTTCTCCAGCATCTGGACAAGCAATGAGAGGCACCCGTTTGCTCTCGAGGTGCAACTTTTGGTAAGTCCCAGGACGGTTCTTGGAGACATACTCATGGTAGATGTACTCATTAAGCTCAAATGTACGCTCTAGCTGTGTTACCTTCAATTCTCGGTGCATTTGTCTGTATTAAAAATCAATTGTTGAAACACCTGGAAGTGTGGGAAGATTTCGAAGACCTCGCGGTTCACTCCTCTGTCTACTGTCTTTAATTCTCGTTGTACAACACCTCCCCGCAGGCAAAAGTTTTTCCCGTTGTAGTAGAACACAGCATTCTGGAGGGCCTTGGGATCCTTTGTTCCAAGTTTCCCACTCTCCCACAACTGAACCTCCAGTGGCGTAGGAACCGTAGCGGCCGTAGCGGCTTTGGCCGCTACACTTTTTAGGCCGTAAATTAATATTCATAACGTAGCCTCGTTCTCTGGGAGCGAGGCTATAAGGTCAAGCAGCCTCTTCGTTGCATCAGTGTCATATGCAGTTACATGCGTACATTTCCGATTATAAGGTGATCGAAATCTTGGCAGTGAGATGGCTCGGCACGAAGCTAATGCAGATTTTTCAAAGAGACTACTACAAGCGACGAAAGCTAGCCTGGCGGTGGTCTGCTTGGAACGACGACGAAGTCAATAATCTGTTTTCCACATAAATTGAATATTGTACTGGAGGGTTGGTAAGGTCTGTGAACGAGGCTAGAATATTATACACCGTTGGAAAAAAGGGCTTTATTTTGTAGTCTAATAGTGCACACTTGGAAAAATTTCGCCGCCGCGCTACGCGCGGCGAAATTACTTTCCGTTTTCTAGCGGCGCTTCGCACGGCTCAACATGGCCTCTACACTTCAAATTTGCTTCCTACGCCTATGACCTCGTCTTGCTTTGTGATGACCTCTGCATGCTTCACTTACCGTCCAACCCCGTCCTCGTGTAAGCGACGGAAAAGATTGTCCAAAGTTCCGTGCAGTTCTTTGAACAACGGGTTCTTCTTATCAAGAAACTTGGCAGCGGCAGGGTTGAGTGAAAGCATATGGCGCTGCAAACCACCCAACAAACTGTGTATTGTAGCTGGTGGATAGACAAGTCCTTTCCACCTCGAGTCTCAACCGCGTAGCGCGAAAGCCACTTGTTGAGTAAGCGGGTGTCTCCCGATGAAAGAAGCTCAATACAGGAAGGGGCTGGGTCTTGGGGGCAGTTCTCATTACGCCACTTCCGCCACTCCACGTAGTTATCAATTGCCCATTTGTTCGTCTTCTCGGTGTTTTTTGGCGTGTAGCCAGCTGACAGTTTCTCGGCTTCTTCGTCGGTTACGATGGACGCGAAGCGACTGTTTTGTTTGCAGCACTCTGTCCACTCCAGTAGACCAAGACAACTTGGTGAACACAAAGCCATTGCTTGTTTACTCGCTGACTATACTTGGTTGCTAAGTTAGCTGTTGCTACGATTCCAAAGAACCAATCAGAGTGGAGAATATAACAGATAAACCACGGTAGTCAGGGATTTATGGTCCACAAACAACCCTCGCCCTCGGGCTCAGGTCGTTTATGGACCATAAATCCCTGACTACCGTGGTTTATCTATTAAATATATATAATTATATATACATATTTGGGCCGAGCTTTGAGTTTAACGGCGAAATTTCTCTGATATATGTATATTTGGGGCGAGCGTGAGCGAGCCCCACACTAGTAAGTTGAATGGCGGAATTTTTCTGATATATGTGTATTCATATATATCCTACGTGCGTCCATTGCATAGCCTCGAACCCAGGCTTTCCGTTCCGGATTTTGTCTCGCAGCTTTGGAGAAAAATCGGAGGGAAAGCCTGGACGGATTTCTCACGTGATACGGTGGCACCGTCGTCACAGCAATACCTTGCAAACGCCCGAAACGTCATAACGTGATGGGTGTGGCTTTGTCGCGGAAGCGCTGAGAAGTTCTTGCTGAAGAATCCAGCCGCATATGCCCTTGTTAATGTCAAGAACTGGCGAAGATGGATAAAAAACTGTGAGTTGAGTTCTTGTACAAAGTAAAGGAAGTGGTATTAAATGTGTGGAAGAGTTGAGCATGAAGAATCTTTGATGGGCAATAATCAGCTTTTCTGGAACAATCTCTGGACCCAAGGGTTGTGTCTAGCAGCCACACTGCTTGTCTCACTGTTCAGCTGTTAGGTATACCTGGGCTTGGTAACATGACATACAAATGTTAACAACAATAAATTTGCCTGTAGTAATGGAAATCATAATGATGTTAGTGCAGTGCTGAAGTTATTTGATCATCTGCAGTTTTTTGGTAGTTATATTGTTCATGTTTACTTGTTGCCAGAGCAATAACCAATGAATTTATGAACTTCTGTAATCTTTTTGCCCTTCCTGACATACCCTTCAGGAGGATGTGTAAAGCTTTGCTGTCAGTGCTAGTTCGATCATCACTATACTGTCAGGGACTGAGTTTTGTTTGAGATCTCCAAGTCGGTTGAAATCAGAAAGCAAGCTAGGGGCCAGTCATGTGACCTCAGAGAGCAATGTGAAGAAGTTATCAAGTCCTTCAAGGGATATGAATAAATGGATATCAACCACGGCATTTCCTATCAACATCAATAGCTTCATGGTGTCTTGAACTGTACTATCAAACTGATGGACTGGACCCTCTCTCTTAAGCTGAACGACATCTGGCATATATCACTCAGTGTCCTGGACATAAACAATGGACTGAGTTGATTGATCGTAAGTCAACTTGGCGAGCAATGCTACTTACTGCAATCTCTAACTCCAGTGACAAGAACACTCCAGTATGTGACTGTGGCTGGAATGTTTGCCATAGTACCCATGGCACTTCTCCCCAGGATGAGGTCGGAAACCTATATACTTCATGACTCAAGTTCTGCAGATCTAGACTCTATGGACCCTGCTGGCCTTGGACCCCTTGTACATGCTGTCTCAATCTGTTTTGGCAATGTATTCATTATGAAATCGGTTGTAGCATCACAAAATATATTTCTAGGTAGCTCAGAAGTTTATACGGGTACTACGAAAACTGAGCTTTTCATAATTGGAAGCCTTTTCGTGGCGCCCATGCATAAGCTTCAGTATTTCGGCAAAGCTGCGACTACTAAAATATCCAGTCGCCTGCTGTACGGCTACGCTAGAGCCCGCACGCCAGGTAACTCTTTCGCCATGGACTTAGACTTGGTCTTGCATCTTCTTTCCCTCAGACACAATAACACGAACATTCCGTGTGACGCGTTGCCTTCGCGGCTGGTAGATTGACGTCACGGTGCCACCGTATCACGTGAGAAATCCGTCCAGGCTTTCCCTCCGATTTTTCTCCAAAGCTGAGAGACAAAATTCGGAACGGAAAGCCTGGGTTCGAGGCTATCCATTGCACGCGTACGCGCGCTGCGTACGGACAATATGCGCGTGATCTAAAAACACGCATGCGGACCTAGACACTTTTATAATTCAGTTATTCAGAATTCCTCGGTTTAGAGTTGTTGTAGTGAACATAGATATTCTCAATACAGTTTCCAGAAGAGCACCAAAACCATCGCAAGATAAGGAAGACAGGCTACGACGATGGAGAGAACGGGCTCGACGTGCGGCAGAGACAGCTGAGCATAGGCAGGAAAGATTAACGAAGCACAGGGAGGGAGATAGGGCTGGGTGCTCTACCCTGACTACCGCTGTATAAACCTTAGGTTCTCTTTGTTGTGCATATACATTGCAAACATGCAGTACCGTAATCGGGAAATGTTCGTTGTTGAAAAATTTTCGCAGTCACATAAGGCTACGAAATTTAATCTCACGAAATATTTTCTACCGCGAATTTTTTCCTACATCAAATAATTAAAACATTGCAGTGCGAATCATAGTGCGCGTGCCATTCCACGTGCTCGTGCTCGACGTTCACACTTGCGACTGTTTAGCTGGTTCATGCAGTAATGCCTATCAGAGACTACTTTAGGCCAAGCAACGGGCTTCCTGAACCTACGGGTTCCTTAAGCCTCCACGCAAGCCATTGCTCTCGCCAACAAAGAAGTAAAGTACCATCCCTGCGCCGTACGTTCTTCCAGACTTCACACTGGCTCTAGCACATGCACGTGCCGCGCGAAAGCAGATTACGCAATAACAACGTAAAAACGCTATGTTGTAAAATTTTCGTGTTAAAATATTTTCGTAGGACGTCGACCCTAAGAAAAATTTTCAACCCAAAAATTTTTCCCACGTAAATTTCACATAACGAAAATTTCCCGATTTACGGTATATTGTGCGTAGCTGTTATGCTGCCTATATGCAACACCAACCACTACACAACTCGCTCAAGCTCGCCCCACAATGCACTGCATTCGCCTAATAGATAGATAGATAGATAGATAGATAGATAGATAGATAGATAAAGGTGGAGACTAAAGACTGCATGTCGCCATGGTCAGGTGCAGACTGAAGACTGCCTGTCCTTGTGGACAGATGAAGACTGCATGCCAGCGATCACTCTCCTGCAATTTAAAAAATAGTTTTTTATGCAGCAACAGCTAGGTTATGTCACTTCACAACCCTTTCCTTCAATTTTCAAAATATGTATACAATATGCACAACATTAGGCCTCGCCCGTGCATGCAATCACGCAAACAGGGTGAGTGGGGTGAATGAGTACTTCCCTGGATCAAAATACTGAATGTACTCATTTACATTAATCCCAATTTAAATACTTTTTTTGTGTCTTGTATACACTGTTCAGCTTCAGTGGAACAAAGAAAAACAATTAGCCCAGGCGAGACAGGAGTTAGCTTGCCCCATTAAAGCTTTATGTCCAAGACCTTGACAGCTTGCATGAAAATTGTACTCTAAGCTTTCAAAGCTACAAAGATGGTCTGGGGCATAAAAACAAGGTGGATTCGAGCCTGTATCAGTGTTTGCAACAAGGGACCTGGAGTCCACACTACCTGTATGTGGTTACATTCTTGAACGTACCTGTATACAATTACTAAACTGTCAGGAATGTTTTAAGTTATTGAGTTGTGGTTGCACTTGATTGGAATAGTGATTGTAACTGACATTGTAAGAAAAAGTACAGAAACAAGAAAAAGGAGATAAACGAAGGAGGATAAGTAAATATACAAAGTCCCATCCCTATCTTAACTCTAATGTGAAGACATGTAGGGATCGATGAGGCATTGTATAATTACTTTCATGTGGATCCTTTTCTTGGATCCTGTGGAGTACTACTCTGTTGATTTGGGGTAGGCGCATCTAATTATTCTCACATTGGTTGTCCTATGTTTCTCTGCCCTATCATGTATTGTTTATTTACAAGTCTGATGAATCCTTTTTTTCGCATCTTGAGGTGTAATATATTTTACACTTATATACACTTGCACATTTGCAGATCTGTCTTTCAATGTGATGAAGCATGGAGAGATATGCCTTCCGTTAACCTTTTGTTTGAATGGGCCATTAAGAATTGTTTCCACAATCATTCACAGCAGCACCCGAAGACACCTTTCATGGAGAGAACTGAATATGACAGAGAATGTGAATTTGACATGCAATAGTACCTCACATGCATGTTACTTTTGCTTTCACAATGTGACTAATAGCTTCCTCTTTCTGGAATACTGTGAAGTTCGTCCAAGCCGTACTGTATGTGCAAGTGATTTCTGCTGTAATAAGTGGGATACATTTGTGTCCAGAACATGTGTGAACCTGATTGGAGATGAAGGTAAGTTATAAATTCCCACTGTAGCTATATTGTCATGACTCTGTAATGACAACAGTCTGAAATTCATACTTTGTGATTTGCTAAAATTGCATCCTGTTGTTGTAGTATGTTACCCGTTGGGTGGATCTTTTGGACAAGGTTCAAGAAGTTAGTCGCCAGACACTTTCTATCAGCAAAGTACCATGCACTTTCCTGCTGATTACCTACTAACTATATACAGTACTGAAACTGTTAATTGGGTCTGTTGCCTGTGGCTTCCATCCTACTATCTGGCATGTGCTATTTTGTATGGCATACATTCTGGCAGCCAAAATGACACTATTACTAGGTGAATGCACAGCATTGTGGGGGCGAGCGTGAGTTCGAATGCGATGGATGCGCAAGGGCGTGCAGAGCGGGTGGTGCGGTGCGGCTGGTGCGGCGTGGCTGGTGCGGCTTAAACCATGTGGAATATGATGTGTGAAAAAGTGGATTAGTGATGGCAGAGAAGCGAAAGCTGGAGTTTGACAGTTTAAGTGGGGTTTCTGAGGCGGAGAGTGCAGAAGCAACATCCTGGGGCAGGTTGATAACATGTCCACTGTAACTGTACTGCCCACGAGGTAAGCGATAGATGGACATGATTGGCAACACAGCAGAAATCAGCATTTCTTCAACCTGTGTTAAATCCTGCAGTTGAAAATCAAGCACTATTACATCATGTCCAATAATACAGTTATGTAGCTACATGCATGTAATGGTATACAAACCTGCAGCTGTTGTGGTACAGGGCCAGGGTCCATGTTGTTCATGGATGAGTACAGCTTTGGCACATGCTTGTCTCGGTTACAGCGCATACACTCAGTAGAGTGTGAGCGAAGCTGAAGGCCTGGGAACACCTCTGAGCATGTAGTACATTTCTGCATTTCCAACGCAGCAATCTCTGCATGAAAGTTCCTCATCTTAGCCTGAACAGAGGGCTGTTCAAACAAAGGCAGCTGTGACTGTTGTCCTCTTTGCCCTTCCCTGTTATGCTGTAGTCTGGCCTCTCTCTCTTCTTCAGTCTCAGTGGCCAACCTGTGACGTTGGTTGGCACTCATCCGCTGTAGCCTGGCTGCTCTCTCCTCTTCAGTCTCAGAGGCCAGCCTGTCCCTCATCTGCTGAAGCCTAACTGCTCTCTCCTCTTCGCTTTCAGTTGCCAGACTCTGACGTCGGTTATCGCGTATTTGCCGCAATCTGGCGTCTCTCTTTGGCAGTCTGAGCGGCGCGTCTAGCCCTATCTCTTGCTCTTCGCACTCTCAGCCGTTCCTCTCTCTGTTCCGCGGTTTCAGAGGCACGACGAGCTCTCTCTCGCTCTCTTCTACGCTGCAGTCTGTCTTCTCTATTCCCTGATGACTCGGGGACTCTTGCTGATGAATTGCTATACAACTCCATTGTAGAACACGTGGCGTCTGCACTCATATTATCTATGCTGCACTATACGTACTTTATAGACGTTACGTGCGTTAAATTGGATAAGTTTAGGATATGCGGCCAACGTACGACACATAATATACAAGTCACAAAAAAGTTTTCTGAATGAAAACAAGTGCATGTAGGGATGGAACCCTCAAAAACCAACCAAACTAGATGGGAATGACACCACAACAATTTCACACCATCCCTACATCTTGTGCCATTTTGCCAACTATGCTTTGTGTTTGTTAGTTGTGTTCATAGGAGGGTTGTGGAAGGCAGTGGGATGGGTAGTGCTGGGTGTGGAGTGCATGTTGATGTGCATGGGGGGTGAGTTATGTTGTGGGTGGCTGTGATGTAGTTGCTATGCTGAGAATGGCAGGTATGGTCTGTCTTGAATTAGTCTTGCAAGCCAGACCCTTTCTGCGCAGCACCGATCGCTTTCAGTATGCGGCACACAGAGGGAAGAAGTTTGATGTTTGGATTTACAATTTCACTTCAAAGCATTTATGACGATTCTTAGTGCCTTCCTCTGCGTGCCGATACTGAAAGCGATCTGCACTGTGGAGCGGAAAGGGTCTGGCTTGTGAGACTAGTCTTGAATGCAGAAACTGTCGAGTGCATGAGCTGGGTCTGTTGGAGTAAGTTATTTTGTGAAATTTTATTGCTGCTGAACATGGCAGATATGGATTGTCTTTATGTAAAAGGCTGTGGAATGAGCAGCGCTAACTACAGCTAGTATTCATTTAGTGGGTGTGAATAGGCTAGAGAGTTTACTGGTGTGCATAGTTGGCAAAATGGCACAAGATGTAGGGATGGTGTGAAATTGTTGTAGTGTCATTCCCATCTAGTTTGGTTGGTTTTTGAGGGTTCCATCCCTACATGCACTTGTTTTCATTCAGAAAACTTTTTTGTGACTTGTTCCTGCTCTTTTTTTTTTTTTGTATTGCTTTTTAGGAATGGTAAGAGAGAAGTGACATGGGAGGGTAGGCCGAGGGGAAGATGCATGGTGTGTACAGTATGATAGTAGAAAGAGCTAAGAATTGTCATAAATTCAAACGCTTTGAAGTGAAATCGTCAATCCAAACATCAAACTTCGGGGGGTTTAGAAGTACAGTCCAAGCAAAGCCTCATAAAAACCAAGTGAAAAGCAGATGAGTTTAATAAGGCTTTGCATGCAAGCTTATAAATCCTGTGCTCATTTCACGTGGACTACTAATGGGTTCACCGAAAAACCCTCCATAGACTGTCACCAGAGTATTGAGTCGTAAGACCCCATTACAGAACTGTTTGATGCATGGTGAGTAGCTATAGTCTAAATGGGTTTGAAACGAACGCATAGGGGTCTGTGGAGCTGAACAACCGCCAGTTCTGTGGCCACCTCTAGTGCAGAAGTTTGGAATGAAGCCATGCACTGTTGACTCGGTGCTACTAGAGTTTGAGTATACCAAGCTACCAATAGGCTGCCACTTGCTTCGTTGGAGGAATATGAAGACTCAGGCACAACACAAAAGGAGGATGTTAAGAAGACACCAGCCAAAGTGCTACCATCAACTCGCAGTAAACATTGTATGTGTACTATATGCATGTAAATGACTATAACAAGCAAATTTGAAATGTGAAAGTTGACAATAAAACTTGAAATTGAATATCAGTGGCTAGTGTTCTAAGTCATATGAAGTACTTGATGGTTAAAACACTAGCTGGCATAGTACCGTCTATACCACTTGAGCTTGGCTTTTGCAGCCTTCAAATTAGTCATACAAGCTGCTGCCCTTTTTTTGTCAGGGTTCCTCCAATAACTACTATGGGAGGATATGCGGGAAGCTGCCCTTCCTTTCTCAGGGTCCTCCCAATAGCGGGTATGGGAGGATATGCGGGAAGCTGCCCTTTCTCAGGGTCCTCCCAATAACGGGTATGGGAGGATGCCCTGGAAGATGCCCTTTTGGTCTCAGGGTCCTCCCAATAACGGGTATGGGAGGACGCCCTTTTCGTCTCAGGGTCCTTCCAATAACAGGCATGGGAGGACGCCCTTTTCGTCTCAGGGTCCTTCCAATAACAGGCATAGGAGGACGCCCGGGAAGATGCCCTGTGTTTCTCCGGGTCCTTCCAGTAATTATTACGGGACACTTGCCTTTTTTCCCCCTTTGTTTCGCAGGTAGTTCTGCTTGTCCTGCGCTCGTTTCTTGCGGACATTATGCATATTGCGTTCGATGTAAAGTGCAGCACAACCACGTCAACTGATCCACGAAATCAGATTTGCAAACTGCAACACTCAATTCTCACCTTCTCTGTACTACGAAGTACTGAACCACGTGCTCAGTTGAACCCTGGAGACGTAATTATGAGTAATATTTAATTCGAGCAAAATGGCGTGTAGCAGCTAGCGTAAGTGTGAGATTACCTGAGAATCGCCGACAAGTTTGAGTTCTTTCTTTTAGACCGATAAGTGGCAGGTGCAATACCTAGTGATTTATCCTGTTGTTTTGCGTTTGAATCGTTGTAAAAGCTCCAGCCGTTATCGTGCTATCGCGGTGAAAGGCAGAAGAAGAAGAAGAAGAAGAAGAAGAAGAAGAAGAAGAAGAAAGAAAGTCAGAAGATAGACGATTTGTCGGTTTTGGCGACTTGCCGGTCTGGTGCTTAGCGATACTTTCCAGCAAACTTAACAGTCTTTTTGCTCATGAAAACACTCGATAATGCCTGATATAGCTCATACAGGCCTTTGACTAATCTAACGAAGACATTTCGAGCGTGTTATTTGTGCACTTTTAATGTGGCGGCCATTTTTTTTCGGGGTCATCCCTACATATGGCGTACTACCGTACGCCATGATATATATACGAAAGTCCCGTTAGCATCACTAGAAGGGGGCTCGCTCACGCTCGCCCCGATTACTGTGAAACTGTTTTGTCCATTGCTTTTTGGTTCCCTCCTACATTAACTGGCATACATAAATTTGTAGACATACCGTGGGTTTTGATAAGGTAAGTGGCCCTAATTCAGGACACCTTTTGAGCTTTTGCTAACCAACTAACGACACATCACTAGGTAAATACCACAATTGATCTTATGTGTTCTGGCATACTCGATTTTATAGACATACCATGGGTTTTGAAACATCAACCAACTTTGTTTACCAAGCATTGATCTTCAAGAAAATTAAACATGTTGAATGCAGACATTCAAGGTTTTGTCAAGATGAATGTTTAGGATCAGTATGCAGATAATGGGCTACGGTAAGAACCAAATCCTTCCTACAGAAAGTTGCAGCATGTAAAGAGGGAACCTATAGGTGGAGATATCACAATCTTCAGAAAGCGGTTGTGTTAATAGGAAGTGCTAATCTCATTCATGTTTGTGGCATCATGACGAATTTAGCCTAATAAAAATGCCATATAAATATAGTGACACAGGATTTTACAGTGGCCGAACTAGCTATCTTGACATGAAGCCCATGCGCTTATTAACCAGAGCTAAAGATGAGATTTTTTTAACCCACTGCTAACCAGAGTTATGGTCAAAAATGTTGACACTCCAGTGACCACACAAACTTCATCCCTACTTGCAGCTCTGGAGCCTTGAATAATGCAGGTAGCTATCAATGTAATGCCCCACTACTCCCAGGTCGGGACTGGTGGGGCACAGTTGGGACCTGGATGATCATCTATTAACCCTGGCACACCTTTCGTGTTAATCCCCCTTCCATGCCCCACTATGGACACACATCATTCCCTGGGGAAAGGGACTGCTCCCACCACTCTGCCATCTTAATACTATATATATAGTTCCTATATGCCACAGATGAACACCAAACATTGAACTTCCACATTACTAGCTGCATGTACAACATGCAAATGATTGATATGCCACCCCCAATCTTCGTCCTGTATTAGTAGTATCAGGGAGTGCTTTGACATTAGCTGATCGCTAAAAGTTGTCTTAAGACTTTCACGATACTCTGCGCGTCTCTTCAGAATTTATACCTGCGATAAATGACACTTGGGCGATATATCCCGCAGCTCTTATCAAGTTCACCTGATTGGTCAAGACCAGAAATACTAGTCACATGGAACACTATCTAAACATGAATCTGATTGGTCAGATCACGTGATCAGCTCCACGCCAATGAAACACCAATAGAGGGAATAGGCAATACCAATACTGGAGACAGTCAGCACCATTACATGGAATAGGCAACATCAATACAGAGGCAATGCAGGGAATAGCTGGCCTCGTTCCCAGGCTCCGCCCAGCTTTCCGTCGCTTGCAAGCGACAGAAAGCTGGGCGGCCGGGGCCTGGGAACGAGGCTAGGGAATAGCCAACACCAATACTGGAGATAAGCAACACCAATACAGGGTATAGGCAGCACCAATACAGGGAATAGGCAACACCAATACTTAGCCCTAACCTAACCCTAGCCTCTAATAAAAATTCTAAACATCCATTCACTCCACCCACGTACCTCCCTGACTGTCAGTAATTATGTTACTGTTGTTGCCTATATTCAAATACTGGTGTTGCCTATTCTAATACTACTCTAATATATACCAGTGTTTCCTATACCTAATACTGGTGGTTCCTATTCCCAATACTTGTGTTTCCTATTCTAGTACTGGTGTTGCCTGTTAATATTACTGCCATATACATAATTGCGGGGTCGAGCAAGCGGACCAATCAGGTGAACTTTTTGATAAGAGCTGCTGTACTGTAGACGTGGGCAAGTGTGCTGCCCGAATGACATGCACATACCCTTGTCCAAACGTAGGCGGAAGTATGCGCTCGTAAAACGGAAAATGTCAAATTGCCACACTATCCCTACCCTACCCCTCGTGGAGGCAGTGCTAGGCTAATCGCTCTCCATTGCCCTTTTCATGCCCGACCGAGGGGTCCGTCACGAAAGAAATCTTACACACGTCGGAAGAAATCCAATTGAAATCCAAAAATCAGTAGTGATATCAGAAATCCAAACTGAAGTCCAATTTGGAATCCAGAAATCCAATATGAAATCTAGAAACCCAATCTGAAATCCAGAAATGCAATCCAAACAGGATCCTATCAGAATTCGCCACAAATATCTGTATACTTTAACATCACCGGATTTACACGGACGTCCGGCGATCCATGGATTATCTGCATAGACTAAGTTCACCCCATTTCACAGAAACGGTTACGTCATCCTATTCGTAAGAGGCTACCGAAGCAAAGATGTTCATCATATTTTGTAAGTCCTGAGAAAAAAAAAAAAAAAAGGAGAGCATTTCTTGGCCCTAGCCCTATAAACGGGTTGGTATGAATGTACTTTATGTAGAAAAAGACCCCTATACTATAAGGGTCTTCTTTATGTAAACTGATCCCTATACTATATGGGTCTTTCTTATATACTACTACTTATGGGTCTTTTTTATGTACAAAGTTCCCTATACTATATGGGTCTTTTTTATGTACAAAGCCTCCTATATATATGGGTCCATCTTATGTATTGCTCCACCCATTCTACATAAGATGGTCCCTATATATAAAGTCACAAAAAAGTTTGCCAAACGCAAACAAGCACATGTAGGGATGAAATCCTCAAAAACCAACCAAACAAGACGGGAACGACACCACAATACTTTTACACCATCCCTACATCTTGTGCCATTTTGCCAAAACTGTGTGTTTGTATTTGTTTTTTAGTTGTGTGTAGAAGAGGGTTGTCTTGTAGATGGAAGGGTGTGGCGTGGGTGTGTTGTGCATAGTGAGTATGTTGTGTTGTTGGTGGTTGCTACTGAGTGTAGCAGGTATGGTCCAAGTTGTGTGTAGAAGGTGTGGAGTGAGTGAGGAGTGGTGAGTGTGTGTGTTATGTTGGAATGTGCATTATGTTGTTAAGTTTTATGCCTGTTTAGCATGATAGATATGGGTTGTCTTGTATACAGGTGGCTGTGAAGTGAGTAGTGGTAATTTTGTAATGCTTTGTGAAGGATGGGTTATTTTGTGAGATAGTTGAATGGAGTGAAGTACTATGTTTGTTTGTGGTTGGTGTGGGCTAATAAGTACAAATGTAGAGGGTTTTGTGTTGTGTACAGGTGGCAAAATGGCACAAGATGTAGGGATGGTGTAAAAGTATTGTGGTGTCGTTCCCGTCTTGTTTGGTTGGTTTTTGAGGATTTCATCCCTACATGTGCTTGTTTGCGTTTGGCAAACTTTTTTGTGACTTTATATATAGGGACCATCTTATGTAGAATGGGTGGAGCAATACATAAGATGGACCCATATATATAGGAGGCTTTGTACATAAAAAAGACCCATATAGTATAGGGAACTTCGTACATAAAAAAGACCCATAAGTAGTAGTATATAAGAAAGACCCATATAGTATAGGGATCAGTTTACATAAAAAAGACCTTACAGCATAGGGGTCTTTTTCTACATAAAGTACATTCATACCAACCCCCTATAAACCCTAACCCTAACCCTAATCTTAATCCTTAACCATTTAGCCAATGAGCAGCTTCAGACGGCCACCATGCTGTATGGTCTAATGTACGGCAGCGCGACGGATTATAATAAGGTGCACGACTGAGTTTACAAATAGTTACTAGGGGAATGCAGTGCATTGTGGGGCGAGCGTGAGGGAGTTGTATGGTACATTAGTGTTCCATTACCAAAAGGTAGTGCTATGGAATCCATAGCACTACCTTTTCCCACCTCTCACATAACAATAGTCTCATTCCCAGGTCTTCCCCACCTCCAACTGTAGCCTGTAAAACTAATGGCGAAGAACGCCTGGGGAAGAGGCTATGTAGGACATCCAATGTATGCCGGTGTTTGTGGAGCAATATACCGTGGGTATAAGTGTGCTAATCTTGGATTCATTGTACACACTCTGTGTCATTACCGTGAAATAGTAGCTACTGCTGCAGGCAACAAGGGCTCAAAGCATTATATTTGGAGGTGGCTTGAACAGTTGCAAGTTGAGGATGAGGGTTCAACATCTTTGTACGAACAAATATATTTCGTTGGTTTCTAGTGTCTCCAACTTATTCACATCTTGGCACTGTCTCCTCAGTCACGGTCTATAGTGCATTGATAGTTGCTGAGCACACACAGCTGTGGAATCAGGATTTACTCAGCTCAGAGGTATGGAGTCAGGGTGGTGCAGACTACACTGTCAGCCCTTTTCCAGAGCACAATTATTGGATTTGTGGTATGGGGTTTTAGAAACTCTTCTGTAGCTGTTGCTCACGACGGTTACGTATTTCATCGAGTAACGCAGACCTCTCTGGTTCGGGTCCTCACAAGCTAATCGCTCTGTCGTTAATACATGCACATGGATCACTCCCCGCCGGTTGGCGGCAGTGTCACGCATCACGTTAGTAATCAGTCTCCGTCTTGCTAGTCGCGCCTCCCTTTCCTAACCATTTTCAAGTCCCTGTTACGTTGGTTCCCACTGTTCAGCCTTTCTGTCTTCATTGTGTCTTGCTAGTCTTGTCTCTTGAGCAACAGTGGTCAACATACAATGTAGAAACATTGCATCGCGCACAAATGGGGCAGGATGTATATATACGGAATACGCACGTACCAAACATACCTACATATATATATATATATAGACAATTTTCTGTTTTCACCACAAGTGTGGGGCTCGCTGCGCTCGCCCCAATTAAAGTGACGTAACCGGAAACCGTTTCAAACAGGGTGAACTTAGACTATATATGAACCATGGATTATCTGACGTAACAGCACAACGAATGACCTTTGTACCCGACCGATTCGGTCAGGTACAAACGTCGAGGTGAAATGATGTCATTGCTATATGTCAGATGCTTAGTCTCGTGCCCAGCCCGCGCGCGCCTCCTGGCGTGAAACAGTCTAGTGAAGTCCAATTTTTCTCCAAAAGTGGTAAGGACCAATGAGATTACAACAGTAAAAAAATTATCTCTACTCGAGTATCCGTACTTTTTTTGAGTCGGTTTGGCGTAAAATGTTTTGAACCTTGCTAGGATGCACTATCGCAAAAGTGTGTGCTAGCCCAAGAATTTCGACTTGGTTCACCAGTAGCATCGTTCCCAGGCCTTCGCGCGTTCATCGCTTGCAATACGAAATAATTCGCTCAGAAGGCCCGGTCCATTTCATCACGTGATGCGTACCGCACTACGTCACGACCATTATACTGGAATCAAAGATGTCATAGATGAGCTGCCGCCCTGTTAAGCGTTGAAAGAGGCCCCAAGAATCACAGTTATGGTTCGTATCCAAACTTACCTAAGGTTCTCGTAAAGTGCAGACAGAATGTCGCTAATAAATTATTCATAAGTCGTTATTTTAACCCCGTACATCCTTGTGTACTTGCAACAAACTGACAGCACTAACGCCAGTAACGGCTAAGTATTCCATGAACGCTCTCCAGGAGGTCGAGGCAAGCTCTTTCTCTCTGTGGAGGTACAGAATCTACATACAATACTGTTGTAGTGGATGTTGGTCCATTTGGAAGTGTTGGTTGTGTGGCACGAGTTCCAAGTATGCGTCTTTGATAGCTCCGAGGATACTTCAGTCCTCAACTAATCAACTAGCCTTGTCCCTAGGCTCTCCTGCACGACCATCAAATTCTGGTGACAAGGTTAGATTTGTCTTGCATGGGAGTAGTCTTGCCTGATAGACGTGCGAGTGCTACAGTGTTGTGTGTGTAGAAGCAAAAGCAGTTTCAGATACAACAAGTCTGCATGTAAGCTGGGAGAAGCCATGGTCTGGCAAGCAAGAGTAGTATTTAAGTAATAGTAAGGTTACATTGAGCTGACAAACGTGACATAACCATTACCAAGAGTGCATCAAGTCAATGGCAGCTTGATATGCCCTTATATGATTGGTACGTCATTGATGCATTACATTTTGTTTCATGTTCATGGGAGTCTCTGGTGATCCTCACTGGTCAAGTCATGATTTCTGACTCGAAGTTTACTGTGGCATAGAAACAGAGCAACGGACACAGAATAAGTAACTGAGCAATTTACTTCAGCAAAATTATCTCAATCTGACTGGCCACATTCAACTTCTAACATAGCTCACTAAACATACCAAGCACTAGTCTCGTGCCCAATCCGCAATTGCTTCCCAGTGAGAAGTGGTCTGGTGAACAAAGACGAATTTCTTGGGCCTATTCCCAAATTGTAGTAAGGACATGAGATTGCAAGATCTTTAACTATTACATAGCACTTCCCTTACTGCAGTAACATTTGGCATTCTGCCAAATATTTTTGAGTGGGAGTTGTGCAAAATGTTTTGATCGTTGCTAGGTTACCCTAGTTGCAAAAGTGTGTACTACCCCAAGAGGGTTCACCAGACCATTTTCCTCGTGTGAGGGTAGTCTCGTGAGCCAGCTGTATTTTTCTTTCCTCCCACCGGAAATAAAGAAAAATAGGGCTGTGTGAGGGTGGGATCTGGGCATGAGACTAGGAAAATACTAAAAGGTTTAAGTGCTATCAGTCTGCAACCTGATGAACATTTTCTCGCGACTTTCTTAATACATTCCACATGCTATTTTTGTGTCAGGCTTACTGATAACATGATGTGTAATTTAGCAGCCATGGCATCTATGGCTAGCACTGTTGACATTGAGGATGGCCCCATTCTAAACGAAAGAGATGTACATTGAAATAGTTTTGAAGGCTTACTGGTTCCTCTGAACCTGATGACAGAATAACTGGTCTGGGACACTTTATTTATGCTCAACTAAGTCAACTAGGAAGCATACCAACACTTCAAACACACTGTGGCATATGCACTTCTAAAGAGCTTCCTTCCACCTCAGAGTATATGTAAGATTGTGTGTCGCAAGGCAACAGAGTCTGATGGGCAGAGTCCTATGAAAAAAGGATAATATTAATGCTCTAGTTCTACAGGCATGAGCAATAAATTATTACGAACCACATCTCTTTAGCTGATGTTAAACAGCTGTGCGCAATTAGGGTAGAAGCATGCAATGTCTTAAACGTATAATTATGCTAATGTCTGGGTCACCATCTATAATTCTTCCTTAGAATCACTGACTGTTGTTCATCCAGTGGTCTGACTTATATACCCTGTACATGGACATTTGTACCAAGTGTATATCCTGTTGTAGAGTGTTAGATTCGCATGGCCACTGTCTATGCTAAACGCATTTTCAGATGTGTGCTTTCATTTTGAGTAAAAGGTTCACGAGTTACAGTGAGAAGAATTTCTTGCAAAAAAATGTGTAAATTTTATCCCATCTGCAATGTATAACTTACAAATGCCACTTGCAAATAAAACCTTCCATATAAGGTACTTATGCTACGCTAGGTGGACCACTGCATCTAGAATTGGGTTTTGGTGTTCCTATAGCAGTTCAGAAATGCCCCTTCAGGAAGCTACAACTTGCTCACACTTCTGAACTCAAGTGCAACTTAAACCCACCAAATAGATGGTAGGCTTGGTTCTAACCGAGCATCACCAGAATTAGTCTCGTCCCCAGACCCCACCCTCTCACGAGGAAAAACGGTCTGGTGAACTAAGTCAAAATTTTCTTGGGCTAGCACACACTTTTGCAACAGTCACCTATGCCAAACCCGCTCAAAAAAGGTACAGATACTAGAGTCGATATATATAATTTTACTGTTGTAAAGAAAGTGCTACGTAATAATTATCGATCTCGCAATCTCATTGGTCCTCACCACTTTGGGGATCACCAGACCATTTCTTGCCGGCAGGCATGTGCGGGGTGGCCACAAGACTACACCATAATATGCCATGACATACCAATCACATAACCATTACTATGGGCACATCAAGCCGCTATTACTTCATGCCAGCACTCTTGGTAATGGTTATGTCACGTTTGTCAGCTCAATGTAACCTTGCCATTACTTAAGTACTACTCTTGCTTGCCAGACCATGGCTTCTCCCAGCTTACATGCAGACTTGTCGTATCTGAAACTGCTTTTGCTTCTACACACACAACACTGTAACACTCACAAGTCTATCAGGCAAGACTACTCCCATGCAAGACAAATCTAACCTCGTCACCAGAATTTGATGGTCGTGCAGGAGAGCCTGGGGGCAAGGCTAGTTGATTAGTTGAGGACTGAGCCATCAAAGACTCGTGCCACACAACCAACACTTCCAAATGGACCAACATCCACTACAACAGTATTGTATGTAGATTCTGTACCTCCACAGAGAGAAAGAGCTTGCCTCGACCTCCTTTAATGGAGAGCGTTCAGTAGAATACTTAGCCGTTAGTGCTGTCAGTTTGTTGTAAGTACATGGATGTACGGGGTTAAAATAACGACTTATGAATAATTTATTAGCGACATTCTGTCTGCACTTTACGAGAACCCTTACCTAAGTGCTAAAAGTCTCGGCAGCGAAAGAGCACAAGCTGCCATGTTTAGCTGGATAGTAGACATCTATATTCAGATACCTTAGCCACATCGTGTTACTACATTGAACCTGGATTTCGGCTCCTCGTCTTCTTTAGGGATCGTCTAAGTTCACATAGCTCTATGAGGTTACGTCATAAAACCTCACATGGGAGTTCCCCGTGCCCACCGCATAATCGCGATAACCCTCTTTCTACGTAATTTAACTTACTAAAATTGAACTAGTATACATTCAGAGAGTATGCAGCATATCAAGGTAAAAGAGACCAAGTAAGCATAATATCAGTAAGATAAAGTAGTCAGGATGAAGGTATATATTCGTGGCAGTTGTTGAGGGGGGAAATCGTCTGTACATGACTGAGCTAGGCTCCATAAGAGGCATGTTGGAGTCAACTGAGATGGCCCTTTGAAGGTATTGGTAAAAGGTTTACTAGTCCACACGAATTACTTTTTGATCACTGTGTGCATCATTCCATAGCAAGCCCAGGCCAAAGTGAGCAGTGACAGTGTGCATTTAAGATCGGCATGTACTGCAAGCTAACTGTGCTGCACTCAAACTCGTTGTAGAATGTGTACCTTCTCCATTGACATATTCTACCGCTTACTGGTTGATATGCTGCATTCTCACTCAATGTATTGTCACTAGAGTGAAACCTGCCTATAGTGGTCACTGGATATTAAAAACAGCCACCACTTGTTTGTTGCGGCCACTACTCCTGGTCCCAGTTGTACTAATAATGTGCAAAATGACCTGTGTAAAGCAACCACCTGTCTGAAACAGCAAAAAAATAATAAATGCTGGTCCCATGACGACCATTATATCACTATATAGCATACACAACAATTGTTGTCTTGTTTCACAAATTACATTAACTAAAATGTAGATTAGGAGAAGGAGGGTTGATGCTCTGAGAGAAATGGTAGGGGATGGTTTGGCATTGTGAAGTCTGAGACTGTTTCAAGTATGTGAACATAGCTTTGTGCTGAGAGAGCCTGGGTACAAGGCTAAGGAAACCCTATAAATATACAATCCATGCACCATGAGGGACTGCATGATCACTGAATAAATTTGCACGAGGATGCAAGATTCAATGAAGAGTTCAGCCAGACTTCTGATTTCTTATCATGCAATCACTACCACAACTTTTCTCAGCAGACAGAGTTCATAAATACAGACTCAGACAATTTCATCAAGTGAATGAATAAGTGATGGAAGTATCTGTTAAGCCCCATCCAGGTAGAACAGCACAGATAGAGATCACTGGGGAGCAAATGGGTCATGGGATGCCTGACAGTTGAAGTGAGAGTTGGAACATACACACAGGATGCTTGTCTCAAACATAGGATGTCTCCTTTTTCTCCAAGTGGGTTGCTAGAGGAAGATCTGTTGTGTGCAGTCTGTCCCCTCATGTTTTGAGAAGAGAGGGTTCTATCTAGGATTTTGAGTTTTTTGGGGAAGCTGTTTGAAGCGTTGTCTAGGGGCTCTGGCATGCTCCTCAACAAAAATTTGGTTTTCAGGTGCTCTGAGATCATTTGCGATGCAATCTGAGGGGTAAAATCACACCTATAGCTGCATTTTTAATTTTTTAGGTGGTTTTTTAACAAAAGCCATTTCCTAGTACTCCTCCAGGGCTCAGGGGCAGGGGAGAAGCTTCTCCTAGTCTATTTCTTGGTGATCTGATAGTGGTATTAGAACTTGTCTGCTTTTGTGTAGTCGTTTTGGAGGGGAGTGTATACACAAGTTGATCATAGCCTCATTTCCAGGCCTTCCTTACTTCACTTTCCATCACTTGCAGTGCCGACAGAAAGCTGGGTGGGAACTTGGGAACAAGGCTGATTTCAAATATACAAGTTTGCTAAAGTAATGATTGGTATACTTGTGTGATACGGTCTTGGGCTTGTAGTATGAGGCTGGCTGTGTATGCAGTGACACAGACAGTATCATTGAGTGAGAATTTAGCATATCAAGTGTAAATAGAATCAAGTAAGCAACATAAGTAAGTAGTCAGTGGAGAAGGTAGAAATTTCATGGATAGTTTGAGTACAAGCTCACAATGCACACAGCTCACTGTACACAGTAGGTTTGCCATGGTACTAACAAATTATGCACACAAACACTTGAAACCTTGATCGACTTGTGTGTGACAAGAAGTTACCATGCATGTACATGCTTTCACTGCCCTCATGGACTGACTGTACTCTCACATGATCATCTTTACCAAGTATGCTGTACTCAGTCTTATATGCATGTTTTATGGAGCCTAGCTCAGTCATGTACAGTCGATTTCCCCCCTCAACAACTGCCACAAATATGTACCTTCATCCTGACTACTTTATCTTACTGATATTATGCTTACTTGGTCTCTTTTACCTTGATATGCTGCATACTCTCTGAATGCATGCTAGTTCAATTTTAGTAAGTTAAATTACGTAGAAAGAGGGTTATCGCAATTATGCGGTGGGCACGGGGAACTCCCATGTGAGGTTTTATGACGTAACATCATAGAGCTATGTGAACTTAGACGATCCCATCTTCTTTAGCACGACACGGCGATATCTGCTATCTATCGTCATATCTGGTGTGACGTAAAATTACGTCTGTAGCATGCATCACGTGATGAAATGGACCAGGCCTTCTGAGCCAATTATTTTGCACTGCAGGCGAAGAACGCGCGAAGGCCTGGGAACGAGGCTAGTTCACCAGACCATTTCTGCTCGTGAGAGGGTAGGGTCTGGGGACGAAACTAATGCTTAGTATGTACCTAGTATGCGCTGCATAGCGGTGAAATGCCTGTTCTCTGTGCAGCTAGGCTGAGTGGAATGTGTTACATTGATTGTTCATGAGTATGCTTTAACTGTATCTTCAGAATAACAGTAGAAATTCAAACGAAATCCAGAAATCCACTTTGAAATACAGAAATCCATACTGAAATCTACAAATTCCAGTATGCCATGTACTGAAGTAAAAATAAGGAGGAAATAAAAATTATAGTGCCATTAAAACTGAGAAAACTTGGCAAAGATATAAATAATTACTAAGAGTTAGCCAGAGGGCCAGCTCTCTGCAATGCCCAGTTCAAGGCTGGCATTCGGTACCCGATGAGATGTTGATCGGCTGCCTCGAATGCACATCACAGGAGATCTTAGGAGGGAGAACGAAAGAGTACACCTGATCCACGCCATGGTTTTGCAGAATGTGGTGTTCTTTTCAGATATCTGATCTGCAAGACGCTTGTAGACAGTGTAGCCTCTCGGCCCATGCCTCCTGTTGTGGCAAACACTAGTGGAGTGAAGCTGCCATTCTCGACCTTTCTTATTCTATCCCCATATTCCCTCTTCTTTGCTTGCTCATGGCGTCTGTATAGGCTTGGAATGCTGGAATGACGATAGCTCTGTGCGTTTGGGTGGAAGACCCTTGCATCAAAAAATGCACATTGCTGACGTCCCCAGAAGCCTGTTGCACGAATGTCTTTTCTGGCATCATCATGTCTGTTTGCAGAAAGGGGCACGATGTTCTCACCAGTGAGAGGTAGCAGTGGCGGTTCTCTCTCAACATTTCTACTTGGATGATTTCAAAATCTCGTACGCCGAGACAGTGGCGTAGCCAGGCTGGGGCACACTGGTGCACATGGCCTAGCAAATTATGGCTGTGCCCCACCAGTGCAGGCGTGCCTACAATCTATCGGCGCCGAATGTACAGTACCGTGTCGATCGCAAATCGGGTGCTAAAAATGCATAAATTTCTTCAAATTGAGCAGTGCAATATAGCTATCTGTGTTCTCAGATCAACGAAGTCTTGTACGCTCCCCTGTTCTCACTGAACACAAGTTGACTTGACACCACGCACACATCCGTACGAAGACATGGTCGAAGTGCGCCAGATTCAATGCAACGGTATGGCTTATAATACCCAGAGAACCGACCTGGGAGGCGCAAAAGTTCCAAGGGAGCGTGCTCACAGACATTTAAGTATATTGAGTTCTATGGTGAGTGGCAACTTTTTGCCACTCACCATAGAACTCAATACTTAACAGTCAAAGTTTGATGAATTTTTCAACTATAAGGCCGATAACTTTCATACTTGAGATTTGAGTCATTTGGACTATAAGAATAATTATTGTCATATAAAATTGTGGCAACATAAATCGCGGTTGCTAACCTTGAAGCCATATCCCCTGCATAAGGTCTATACTCTGCGAGCCATGTAGCTACTACAGCTTCTGGAAATCCTGGCTACAGGGCTGCATTTTTTATTCTTTATTTTTTTTTCTATAATAGTTTTTATCATTAAAGACAAGGATACATGTATATAGCAACATTGGCTAATACTAGACATGATCCATAAACTAAACTAGTGAAGTAGAATGTACATGTAAGTATCTATTAAAGGCATGAACAGAAGAAGCACAAACGATAGATGAATCTAATTTATTCCAGTGAAAGATGGTTTCAGGGACAAAAGAATAGAAATAGGAATTAGTTCTGGCGAAAGGACGATTTAAAACAAGATTGTGTGGTGCATGGTGACTAAGGGAAGTGCTTACGGTGAAAGTTGTTTCATCAAAGTAACACAGTTTGTTGATAATCTTGTACAGTAGACTGAGTCGAGTTTCCAGCCTTCGGCATTCAAGCGATGGAAGGTCAGCAAGTTCCAGGAGATCTTGGTAACTGCTGTCCCATAGTCCGGTAGCCATGCGGCATGCAAATTTTTGAACATTCTCAAGTTCAGTTTTGTCCTTGCTTAGGTAAGGGGGCCAGATGGCTGAGGCATAATCGAGATGGGGCCTAACGAGGGAGATGTAGAGTTGAAGTAGAGCACTACCCGGAGCATTATTGTAGAATCTTCTGTAGAGAAGGCCAAAGATCTTCCTAGCCTTACTGCAGATTGATTGAACATGTTCACCCCAAGAGAGATCATGTGACAAGAGAACACCCAGATACTTGAACATTTCCACCTGTTCCAGAGAATGGCCTTCAAGCAAAAGTGATGATGATGGTGTAGATACAGTTTTCCTGCGTGAAACAATCATGTATTTGCATTTATCCCTATTGAGTGTGAGATGGTTGGTGCAGGACCAGTTCCCAACTTTATCAATATCATCCTGGAGTTTAGCAAAGTCTTCAGGTGAGTTGATGACTCGAAACAACAGGACATCATCTGCATACAGGGTTATTTTGGCGCAATCTGTGAGGTTGATCTCAGTAAGATCGTTAATATAGATCAGAAAAAGAAGGGGACCAAGAACAGAGCCCTGTGGTACTCCAGAAATAACAGGAGCAGGCAAAGAAGATTCACCATTAACCACAACAGATTGGGAACGACTAGCTAGATATCCACTGACCCAGTGCAGTATGTGGTCATTGAAGCCAAGATTCTCCAGTTTCTTTAGCAGAGGCAAGTGAGGGACACTGTCAAAGGCTTTCCAATAGTCAAAGAACACAGCACATACTTCTTGGCCATATTCAAGGGCAGAGAGCCATTCCTCGGTAACCGACAACAATGCAGTAACTGTTGAGCGACCAGAACGAAACCCCCATTGTGAATCTGATAGCAAATGATGGTTGGATAAGTGTTCGTACATGAGGCCATAGATGTGTTTTTCCAACAGTTTACAGAGAATACAGGTGAGGGAGATTGGTCTGTAATTTCCAGGATGAGATGACTTCGAAGTTGACTTAGGTATTGGTGCTATCATGGCTTCCTTCCAGCAGTCAGGAATTCTGCCCAGATGGATGGATATATTGAACAATTTGGTGACAGATGGTGCAATGCTAGACGCTGTGTATTTTAACATCTGAGCTGAAATCTTGTCAGGGCCACATGCTTTAGAGACTTTAAGACCTTGTAGCAGGTGCTCAACTTCAGAGATGGTACAGTACATTTGGTCAAGGGTGGAATCGTGTTGGGATGATGTTGGTGGGACAGGTGAGAATACAGTAAGTGGAGGGTGGGATTTGTTGAAAGTGGTTGAGAAGAAAGTGTTGTGCGGTGTTGTTAGCTCCTACACCACTCAGATACAGATACACAAACTAGCAGCATGGCTAGCTTCTGCCAAGCCGGTCAACACTAAACGGGGCCTGCACTATAGCCATATATAGACTTTATCATCTCGCCTCTAAATGGCTTCAATTACCACCAATTAGCATCCGCCGGAATACTTAGACAGTAGATAGTGGAGTAACATACAGTGTACATGCATGCAATAGCAAGCCAAGCTACCTTCATTCTACATGCAATAGCCATGTGTTTATTATTAGGAGCTGGATTGTGCACCTAACTCTGACTCCCTGTTCCCTGTGCCTCTACTGGATGTTATGGGGATGGAGGATGAATGTCCTGCCACCTACACCCGATACTTTGCACTTGGGATGCAGTTACCACCTGCATCCCAGTCACTGTTTTCTTTTCACTTGGGGTGTGGTTAAGCTCAAAAAAAAAAAAAAACACTACAAACATTTGTTAGCTTGTTGAATGTGATGGTTTGCTGTTTGTGTGTGTAGAGCTTGCTGGAGTAGGCTTGAATGTTTGTGAGTATACTGGAAAGGCAGACAGCCATCCTGGAAGACGGGTGTCATCACAAAGTTGTCTGGCAAAGGTACTGTAGAAAGTCACTCATTTTTATGCTAGCGGGAATATGTGTTAACTTGGCGCCATTCAAGGGCAATGACAGGGATTAGGTTTGTGATCATAACTCCCCGGCCTGGGTGTGAGTGGGAAAAAGCATACCTAGTTTTGTAAGGAGTGAATTGAGCTTTCTGAAACTGGTCTTAGTTTTGATTGGTTTGAGTGGGGGTGTGCCACATAGCTAAATTGCTGTTTTTTGAGGTCAAATGTGTGTTTTGACCTGTAGACTGGTTCCAGGACAACTCCATACGTAAAATTTTCACTTGTTTTGTGTGTATGTTGATGATGTAGTCAGACTGGGAGTGGAGCCTTGGAGAGGATGCAAATTTTTATTTTAGCTGAGGGACTAAACATTGATATCAGGTAGAGACCGCAGTGTTAGTGCAAACATTTTGTAAATCTTGTGTACACTTTGACTTTACCCATTCATCTGTCCACATAACTTGTAGATTTGTGAATCTAGGTTGTCATTAACCCATGATGTTTATTACTACAGATAGGTCAATCTATATTGATAATTGATGTTTAGAGAAAACTTGGTTTTAAAAGTGCAGATCGCAGAGTGAAATGACAATGCTAAAATCAAGTACTGACCCCAATGGTATGCCATAACAAAATAGTGTATGCCAGACAGTAGAATGAAAGCAAAAGGCAACAGACCAAACAGTTTCAGTACTGAATATAAAGTGTTACTTTGCTGGTAGAAAATGTCTCTAAGTCCAACTTCTCACTTCGTGTGTGTGAAATCCAACTTTTGACACAGTTTTGCCAACTTAAGACGGGCAAAGAACAACACACTGGGCACTCAGACACAGCCAGCGACTTTCTCGAATATTGACAAGCATATTACGTCATTGCAATTACGTATGTTACCAGATTGGGTACAACCCTGTCATTAATTTCCATCGTTTTGGCAACTAGCTAAGTTCTTGAACCTTGTCCATAAAAAAAAAAAAAAAAAAGATCGGCCCGCGTCGGACACTTCTGCATATGAAGCCTTCTTGATAGTTTGAATTCGTTACTCTTAGTTAGGTATAGTATCAGACCATGCAGTGAAACTTGAACAAACACTGCCTAATCATGTTTATCAAAAGCTGTGACTTGATTTGATTGATGAAGTGGCATCAAGTATGCATTAGGTCTGTTGTGAAATATGTTGTTATACAGTGGAACCTCTCCTCAAGGACACCCCTGAAATAAGGAAACCTTTGTTAATCAGAACACTAGACTGAGTCCCAACTTCATTGCCGAGCGCATTAGCGCGAGGCTCTGAATGAGGGATCTATTCTCGCAATGTATGTGCGTACGTACGTACGTGTCGGTCACGCTTAGGAATGTCAATTTGCGGTATCGCTTAGGAATGTCAATAAGCCAGTTTCACGTAAGGACTAAGGTATGCAATAATTGCAAATTACATCCGTAGTCCAATCCCGGCGCCATTTTGTGCCCTTAAGTATGGCCATATATGGGATTTCCCGGGTTTTTTGATCGCATCTAACTTCCGCATTCTACCATGTAATCCATTGTAGCGCATATTGTAAGAAAACTAAGTCTTTGTGCTATTGAACGGTGTAAAAACCAAGGCAATCGGACAAAAGATGATCGAGCTACGTGGTCAAGAATATGGACGGTATTTGACAAGAAAACTAGTGAATTCTTCGTTTTCTCAAGCTAGGTAAGCCGAGCAAGGTCCAGCAAAAGAGTTGGCTAAACGTTTTATGCGTGGGGCTCAAGTTGAAAGTGGCATGGTGAGTCACATTGCTTAAAATCTAACTTGACCAACGCTAAAATGACAACAAACCTCAGTGCGGGCGTTTGTGACTACTCGCGCCACTTTCCTCTCCTAGCCATACACGCACATCCACAACAACTGGTTTTTAAGCCTTTCTCGGCCTTACCTAGCTTGAGAAATGAAGAGAGCAGTAGAAGTTGCTAGTTTTCTTGTCCTGTACCGTCTGGGTTCGCGACAGGATAGCTCGCTCATCTTTTGTCCGATCGCTTTGGTTTTTACACCGTTGAATACTACGAAGACTCCATTTTCTTACGGTATACGCTATAACTGATTACCTGGTAGAACGCAGAAGTTAGACGCGATCAAAGAAACGCGGGAAAATCCCATATATGGCCATACTTAAGGGCCACAAAATGGCGCTTGGAAAGCCGCCGGATGTGACGTCACGTACTCATCCCACGTTCCTTACATATTTTAGCTTACGTGAAACTGGCCTATTTGAGGTCAACGCTCGGAATGTCAATTTGCGCTCACGCCCAGGCAGGATATCGGATACGTGCATTACACGATGAAGTTGGGACGACGTTTCTTGCCGACGGACGACGGGGAGGACAGCGCGACTGGCCCTTCGCATCGTACGTATTTGCGGAGCGAAGTGCACAAACGAGTGCTGAGCGGCTGCCGACTCTGAGAAAAAAAAAAGCAAAGAAGTCAGCCCACCGTAGAAAGCCAAGAGAGCGACAGAAGAACAAGAAAGAGTTCAAAAGTAGAAAGCACGTATTGGAGATTGTTCACAAGCCAGGTATTTAGGCTCACTCTTCACGTTACCGTTGTTTTGTACTGTTCTTTGAACTCCCACTAGACGAGCAACGCCTGACACCTGCGCCGCGCGCCCCATCCGCGCATGGCGCTTGGAGCGGCGCGAGGCATCATGCGCATGCGTAGTCCTAGTATAAATATATACTATTTTCCCCCTGAAATAAGGCCACCTTGCTAATCAGGACAAATATTTTGGTCCCAATGCTATCCGCAGTGGAGAGGTTCCACAGTACATCTTACATGTCCTGTTGATATATAAGGCTTAGTGTAAAAGCCGGACTGCTGGATCACCGGGATCACCAAAAATGCATGCAACGGACAACTATTGCAACTGGTTTAAAAGTTTCTTTAGTCAACAACACTGATGTATATAGCTGTTTGAGTTTTAAATACCTGCTTATAATTGTTAGAACACCAAGTCAGTTTTCCCCATGTGTGGTACTAATTAAAGGTGATGTACATTGTGGTCGGTCGGGGCTGTGAGACTAGTAATATAGGAGTCTAATATGCACTGCTACAGAATCTTTCTTGTCTCAACATAGACGGTGGAGTGTCCTTCACTGTATTTTCATGCTAACTTGGTGTTTCAGTTGGAGAGAAAAGACTTCCAATTTGTGTGAAAACTGCATACTCAGTCTGTTGGTATGTGAACCTGAGTGTTTGCAGTTTCCCACCACACAAAATTATATTTTCAGCACCCAATGTGTGCACTTTTTTCGTAACGTCCATGTGGCTGCATTATGACTGAATCCTTTTTAGAGTCCTTACATTTTGTTAGTCTCAGCATGTGTTCTGAAGGCACTGACTCAAGACCATTAATACTCATTGAGGATGTCTCTCAAAAATTCTTTAAAGGACAAGCCAGAGATCATTATACAATAGCTGGAAGAAAAACTGCACTGTTGTATGAACTCTGCTTTTATTAATACCTTCAAGCTTGTAATCTGTAAGGTAGGGTGGGGTAATTCGGAACGCACTTCCGTTCATCAGTTCACGGAGCTCTATCTCAAACGCTACAAGCCATGCAGGTGTAAAACTTCAGTGGCAAGTGTATTTGGGACTTGCAACTCTGCGTTCCAAAAATGGCTAGGAATGGTCCAAAACATTTTCGAAACAAGGCATGAATTCCTGTCCGTGTCGAACCACCAATTTTCTGACTGTGTGGGGCAATTCGGAACAATGCCAACTTGCGACGTTTCATGAACTCTATGAAGTTCTGCTATTGACTAAAGGTTAGTGCCAAATACATTGATCCTTTCACAGTTAACAGACGGAGTCTCAAATGATATGTAGACTGTAGAGTGGGTCACAGAGATGTGAATCAAGCTGCTGCAAAAAGTGTTGCTCCATTGGACTTAATTTGCTCCAAAGCAGCTTTGAGATCCTCTGCATTCCATTTGGATGTTGCCGCTTTCTAATGTACTGTCGAGGCATACTTTCCCGCTATGAATTCCAAAAAGTATTATGCACATGCGCATAAGGATAATTTAGCCTTAGACCCCAGTGTATAATCGTGCTGTAGGTTCGTAGTAAACTTGACGAAAGGGAAGGATGCTACTTTAATGCATAGGTATATAGCCTAGGATGTTGGTGAAATCTATCAATTGTTGTGTAATTACTTCTTTTACCTGTGCTGCTAGATATTCGAAAGTTTGCTGACCTATGAATTAGTTGGTTGGCGACAGTTGATTGCATGTGTAGTCGTAGGGACGGTTCACCCAGGAAACAAGGTAAAAACCTATAACCTACCACGTTTGTCAGGCATGGATAAAGCTTGAACCTCACACCTCTTAAAGCGTGAAAGCAGTTTTTTTGCTGAAGCAAGGAGCAACCAGGAAAAAAATCGTTCCAAATTACCCCACGTTCCGAATTACCCCGCCCTACCTGGTATAAGCCCGCAAAATAACTTTGCAAGGTTTTTAAAAACCTCTAGTACACAGAGTATGCACCTCTACTTCGCAGTGTACAAGAATTTTTCATGCTGGAGTAAATCCGGCAACAACTCAATACACAGTACTAGATAACCAAAAGGTGAAACTTCATGAATGAAGGTCGAAATTCATCAAACAACTCCACCCACTCGCGCATGCGCAGTTTGCCAGCTTGAACTCCGTGCAGGTTGTAGGCCTGTTCATCGGGTTGGCAGCATTCACTCTTGATCATGGGACTAGGGATTGCTTTTGTTTTTACCCATTATTCTATTCTATTATTCCTCCAAATTTACCTATTATTCTCACTAACCTTACCCATTTTTCTCAATAAAAATCCAATGTTTTTAGATAATCTTTACAAAACTTAACGATAATTGTACTGCAACATTACTGACAAAGAAACATAATCTTCAACGGAACGCCTTTGTTGGTGTGAAAATGAATTTTCTAACAAAGAAAAAACCCTCTCCACTGCTGCAGATGATGGCTGAACCAATAAAACCAGTTTACATGCTTCAGCCCATTCATTCATTACATGTTATAATTACTGTTTCAAGGAAGTGTTCGGCTCATAATGACCAAATTCCCACCTAATATTCTACCCAGTTTTTGTGCCACTGCCTGAGAAGAGCCACATCATACAAAAAGGCTGGAGGCCAGCCTGAACGAGAGCCAGTGTAATGTATGCATGAAACTCAACCGTTCAATTTTGGTGACCTGGGTGATCCAGATGATCTGGCAGTCTGGTTTTACACTATAACCCTTAGTAAAAGGTGACCAAAGTGGCCTGCTGTGTATACACTCATGGTAAATCATGTTGCTAATTCTCAGCAGATGGTGGATGTCCCAATTCTCAATTGAAACCTGGTAAGTTATCAAAGGTGCAGTTAATAACACAAGTATGAAGGTGCTCCTTCTGTACTAGGGCTACAGCTAGCTAGTAACATTTTGTTTTGAGCTTATGAAATATGTACAGTTATCAGGCCCACAGCTAGAACTACACTGATTTATGTTGTGTTTTCCTACAGTACCTCCTGCACCCAATCTTAAAGTCACTATTGAGTATGACAGCAGTGGACTGATCAAGATTACAAGCCAGATAAATATATTGGTATGTTACTTGAATAACAGTAAGTTCTCTCCAGACAGTAAATACAAAGTCATGCACCAGCCCTGAAAGTGAACATACTTTTTTGTTCATTTGCTTATCTGTGCATGCTGTTAGCCATGTAGCTAGGGGCATCTTGGGACATGCCTCCCTCCCCCCAGACTTTTATTTTGGGGGGGGGATTTAGTTTCTTTAGAGACCGATTGCAGGTAGAAAGTAACATCCCCGGTACTTTGACAGGAAATGCTCTGGGTAAAAAAGGTTGGATGGGATGTACATTTTGCACTTCTCCCTCCCCTGTAACGAGTGCCCCACTTGGATAGAGCGTCAAATTATGGCCAAACACCACAAGTGCTCAAATGATCCATGTTATTTTTCAAGAGCCAGATCACATGACAGACACTCTAAATGATATAATCAAATGACATAATCAAATGACGTGATTAAATATGCACTATTCGTGACATCTCCCCCTGTATAAAAATGACAAAACAAAAGTGATATGGATATATAGAGATATACTTTAACTGTGAATCTTGTCATCCATGTGGGATTGTTAGGATGGAACATAGTCATCCATGCCGGTTGCTTACGGAGTCGTTCAGATCTGCGAGGAGCTGGCAGAGCTGGTGGTGATGTTGGGACTACTGCTCCAGTCGGTATCTCATTTCGCGGGCCTTGTGTTTTGTCAGTGGAATTGTATGATTCATGCCCCTGTGAACTTGGTACTTCCTCACTGGGTAAGTCTTGGGTGGGTGACTCTCCAGCATGAATGAGCTGCCTTCGGTTACGTCTATAACTTCTCTCTCCCACTTTAACTTCATAACTTGTTGGACCAACAAGACCTTTGCATTCACCCGTACTCCATGTAGATTGACCAGGAAGCCGCAGTCGAACTATCTCACCAGGTGCAATGGAACTAGTCCAGCACAGCATTTGTTGGCCGCCGTTGTAAGACTTTGCTGCCTATGTCCGGGTCACTCCTCCAACCTCAATATTCCACAGCAGAAGACACAAGTGCCCTCAATGCACAGAAACAGCGCCAAAAATTCTACTATGACCACCAAGCCAAGCCCCTCAAGCCCTAGTCAGACTGACCAGATGCACGGCACTTAGTGAACAGTCTCTTGACAGTTTTCACTGCATTCTCAGCTTTGCCATTGGATTGAGGGTAGCATAGAGAGGATGTAATGTGTTCAAAACCCCACTTCTTAGCAAAAGTGGTGAACTCGGCCAAGTCAAACTGGGGCCCATTGTCTGACACCACTACGTCTGGTACACCATATCTCACGAACATGGTCTTTAATGCCTTGGTTACACCATGGGTGGTGATTTTGTTGAGACTTTCGACTTCTATGAAGTTACTGTAGTATAGTCGCACACAACTAGAAGTGTGCGTCCATGCAACTCACAAAGGTCTGCACTGATCTTAGACCATGGGCGCTCGATCACCTCGTGCTGCAACAGCGGCTCTTTTCCAGGGCTTGGATATGTATTCCTTCAGCTCAGTGGACATACGGGGCCAGTACATGCTGTCCCGGGCTCTTCTAATGCACCCTTCTGTGCCAATGTGTGTAGCATGTGCCACTGCCATCATCTCCTTGCGTATTGCAGCAGGGATGACCAGACATTGTCCCTTGAACACAAACTGGTCTTGGAGTGTAAGTTCATGACGGCAGTCATAGTAGGCATGTATACTCTCTGGTACATTTGACTTGCTCTCTGGCCAGTCATACTGAATAGTTTCCCGTAGCACTTGTAACACTGGGTCATTTGCTGAGGCATGTTTGAGTTGCTGCAGGCGATCATCACTGAGTTCGAGTGAACTTGTGTGATCCACATTCTCCAAGTTTTGTGCAAATTCACAGGTGTTGACTTCCGGCTGAGTGTGTCTGCCAGGAACATCTTCTCCCCTTTTTTGTACTTCACCTGGAGAATGTACTTCTGCAGCTTGAGTAACATTCTCTGCAGCCTCTTGGGTGCACTGTTAAGTCTTCAGCATGATGGACTCCAGTGGCTTGTGATCAGTCTCCACATGTACAGCGTCTCTCCCATAGATGTATGCATCAAAATGGTCACAAGCGTATACAATTTTTGCTGGGCATGGTCCCAGATCCAGTCTGCGTCCTTCTGTGTAATCTCTCTCAGGGGTTTTGTGATGTTCGAGAGATGAGGCAAAAACTTGCCAAGGTACTGTGCATGACCCAATAGACGCTGCATAGCTGCAACATCATTTGGTGGAGGCATCTCAATGATGGCACGTACCTTTGACGGATCCACACACAGACCTTCTCCTGTGGCCACATGTCCAATAAAGGGCACTTCCTTCTTCCGGAGCTTCACCTTATCAGCGTTCAATCTGATCCTCCTTTCCTCACAGCGCAGTAGGAAGGCCTAGCGCCTCAAGATTCTTTTCATGGTCTACTACAGCTTCGTCACTTGCGTCTCCAAACCCGACAGTGACAAAGTCATCTGCCATCACCTCCACTCCGTGCAGGCCTTCAATTAGCTCATGCATACGGCACTGAAACACCTCAGGTGCTGAGCAAATTCCAAATGACATTCTATGTCTCACTGAGACACACCTCGAAGCAGATCCTGACAGCAGTATCACCCCGACTGGATATGGGGTCAAGGCAAGAGCCGACTGAACCAAGCATGGTGGCAGAGTCATAATTATGGCCAGGAAGGATATATTGTGTGATAAATACCCCACAGAGAAATACAAAATCCGTGAAAGAGCTGAGATATGCGCACTAAACATCCCTGGCAGTGGCACTGCATGTCCCACGACTCTGGTCTGTGTGTATGCTCAACAGTAGTAACTCAAGTGTAAATGAGCTTCACACCCATAGCGTAACGATGAGTGAGCCTCACAGTAGTAACTAAAGTTTGAATGATCTTCACACTCGTAATTAACCCTCGGCACTCATGCGCAGCGAGGGTTACAGTACTTGGTCTGTGTGTCTGTGTGTGTGTCTGTTACTCAACATCTCACTTTGCACGTGATTATTCGTGCCACAAACGATACTAACCTTCTCAGCGGCGGATGAAGGTTGAAAATTTTAAGAGATTTTCTCTGAAAATGCTTCGTTGTGAAGCTAGAGTGTTTCCTGTTGGTCGACCATTTTTTACTCCGTGGAAAACGCGCATGTGTATGAATCTGGACCACGTGGCTAGCGGCCATTTTGTTATTGGGAGAGACGTTCTTTGCGAGTTCGATTATTGGCCATTGGCAGTATGTCTCCAACAAAGGTATGCCCGCAGTGTAAAGCTGCTGTACCTGTAAGACGGAAGACATGTGAACACTGTGATCATGTCTTTCAATCCAAACGAAAAGCAGAGTGTCATTCGCGAGAGAAGGCTATGAAACGTATGAGAGCAGTAGAATCAGATAGTGTGAAATCAGCTAGGAAAGCTAAAGATAAGGCCCAAGTGCCTAGCTGTCAGAACAGATTCGAGGACAGACTGTTACGAATGAATTGATATCGAAAGGCATGCCATATTATCTCAAGAGCAAACGTCATACTGTTGTTCACGAGACAGTGATCGATTCTAGTTAACACACAAGTACAATCACATGCACTGCTGCGCCGAGGGTTTGGCACTTCAGTGCCTTTCATTTTAATGTGAATGAGCTTCACACCCATGGCGTAACTGTGAGCGAGCCTCACAGATAACACAACACTGAGCAGCCTGAGGTAACGGTAACGTGTGATCATATGAGTTGATTTGGAGCGCACGCTAGGTCGATAGTCCGAGAGGGAAAGACGTGCCCTGCCTACACCATGCCCTCATGCTGCCGGTGTAAGAACTGTTCCTGTGTGAAAGAAGGAAGACTATGCACTAGCTGCCTACCAGGACGAAAGGGAACTTGCTCAAACATAACACAAGTACATGCACATGGTAGGACAACCACACCACATCCGAACCAAACGAACCAAACTCGGAGAGAAACCGTTGAACCTGAGGGGACAGTTAATACTAGTGACCACACTACCACAGACTGTCATGGTGTCATCCCACCTGCTGCTGGAGATGTGAACCCACCGTACCCAACCCCTGCTCCATTGGGTAGCCCAATGCATGCTGCTAATTCAGGAAATCAGAGAGAAACAGCTACACTTCATGCAAGAAGCATGAATAGCAACGACTCTGTTACATCTCTTCCCAACAAACTACCATCCTACATCACACTGTCCTCCTCAGCGTTTGTCTGGAGTGAGAGTGTGGATGGAGCCGACTTTACTCAGATGATTTCAGCGGCCTATGCAGAAGTGGTGCATTGGCGACATAATCTCTTTCTCACACCCTCAGGCAAGGCTGGCAAACTGTTCACCTCAGAACTTGCAAGGCTGTTTCGCGCATATGGCGAAGGATCTGGCCTCGAACCCATCGCCCTGAAGGCAGCCATGGTCATGCCTGCACTGCTCCTTCAAAAACCACACTCTTCATCAAAAGCCCGTGAGCATGTGGTGTGCCTACAACGACGACTCGATTCTTGGCAAATGGGTGACATCAACAATCTCGTTATTGAGGGACGCACCATACAACACCGCCTCAAACAGAATCACAGGCACGCACGCAGTAGTAAGGAGGAACAAACTACACGCCTTTTCACCAAACTGATGCTGCAGGGAAAGGTCAGGGCTGCCCTTCGAATCCTCACAAACGAATCAAAAGGAGGACCACTCCCCATTGACACAAGGCTGAGTACACATCCAGATCAACCGATTACTACTGTCCATGACGAGTTGCTAAAAAAACATCCACCAGGACAGCCAGCACACCCTGACGCCCTTATCTCCTCAACAACCCCCAGACCAGTGACTCACCCAGTTGTTTTTGACTGCCTAGATGGTGCAAGCATCCGTACTGCTGCCCTCCACACCAATGGCTCCGCTGGTCCTTCGGGGATTGATTCAACTGGGTGGAGACGCCTATGCACTTCTTTTCAAAATGCATCGGCAGACCTGTGCAACAGTTTAGCTTCAGTTGCAAGGAAGTTATGCACTAACTATGTTGATCCTCGAGGTATAGCTCCACTTACTGCTAGCCGTTTGATAGCCCTTGACAAATGCCCAGGTGTACGACCAATTGGGATTGGAGAAACCTCCCGCAGAATTATTGGCAAAGCCATTCTTGCAGTTATTAAGTATGACATCCTAGAAGCTGCAGGCTCTCTCCAACTTTGTGCGGGTCAGGAGGCTGGTAGTGAAGCTGCCATCCATGCAATGCGTAGTGTCTTCCAAGATGAGCAATCCGAAGCCGTATTACTTGTTGACGCTACCAACGCATTCAACAGCCTGAATCGTCAAGCTGCCCTACAGAATATCCACCATCTCTGTCCTTCACTTGCTACTGTCATAACGAACACATACAGAGAGAATATACAGCTGTTCATTGATGGTGAAACCCTTCTCTCACGTGAGGGGACGACACAAGGAGATCCCCTGGCCATGGCCATGTATGCCATAGGCATCCTACCCCTCATTAACCAACTACAGTCCACTGATGCAAAGCAAGTGTGGTTTGCTGACGACGCCACGGCTAGTGGCCGCCTTGAACAGCTTCATGAGTGGTGGGTGAAGTTGAACAACCTTGGCCCCGCATTTGGATACTTTGCCAATCCCAGCAAAACATGGCTGATCGTGAAAGAGAAACACCTGTCAACAGCAACAGAGAGATTTCTGAATACCGGAGTGAACATCACCACCGAAGGAAAGAGACACCTTGGGGCTGCTCTTGGCTCGAGGTCCTTTGTTGTAAGCTACATACAGGACAAGGTGAAGGAATGGACATCTTCCATCCAGAAGCTTGCATCCATTGCCACGACCCAACCACATGCTGCCTACTCCGCTTTCACACATGGCTTAGCAAGCAAGTGGACATACTTCCTCCGTACCATCCCTGAAATCTCAGACTTACTGCAGCCCCTCGAAGAAGCAATCAACCTCCACTTCATCCCTGCTCTGACTGGAAAAGGCTGTGTTACCACTGCTGAGAGAGACCTCTTTGCTCTTCCTACCCGACTCGGTGGCCTAGGCCTTACGAAGCCAACGGATACAGCTGCCCACGAATTTTCCTCTTCTCAGAAAGTCACTGCTCCTCTTGCCACTCTCATTCTCCTGCAACAACATGAGATCACCTTCGACACCATCCGAGAACAACAATGTGCAAAGGCTGAAATCAAGCGACTCAGACAACAAAAACAGGCTGTAACAGCCACACAGCTACGGACTACACTACCAACGCACCTCCAGCGTGCAATGGAACTGGGTAGTGAGAAAGGTGCCTCTTCCTGGTTGTCCGTCTTACCCATTGAGGAGCATGGATTTGCACTGCATAAAGGAGCATTCAGAGATGCCCTGTGCCTTCGGTATAACTGGCAGCCGGCCAACCTACCCAACGATTGTGTCTGTGGTCATTCCTTCTCGGTTGATCATGCTCTCAGTTGCTCCACTGGAGGCTTCCCAACCATCAGACATAATGAGCTGAGGGATTTCACAGCAAAGGTCATGACCGAAGTGTGCCATGACGTGTGTTTAGAGCCAACACTGCAGCCCCTCACAGGTGAAACACTCAGATATGCCACAGCCAACACGGAAGACGGTGCCCGCCTTGATATCAGCGCTCAAGGCTTCTGGGACAACCGGTATCAGCGAGCATTTTTCGATGTAAGGGTCTTTAACCCCAACGCTCAGACTCACCGGAAGCTCCAGCTAGCCTCAGTCTACCGAAAACAGGAGAGAGAGAAGCAGAGAACGTACGAACAGCGGATTCGCGAGGTTGAACTGGGTACATTCACTCCCCTTGTGTTCTCGACTTCTGGTGGAATGGCGAAATCCGCCTCCGTGGCCTACAAACGGCTTGCATCCCTGCTGGCAAGGAAGCGAGACCAACCGTACAGCCTTGTTATAGCCTGGCTACGTTGCCATCTGAGTTTTTCACTCTTGAGGTCAGCCATCACCTGTCTGCGAGGGGCCCGTTCGTCTTCCGGACACGCCGCACACAATGGGCCGATTGACCTAGTAGTCAGCGAAGGTCAAGTGCCCCTTGAAAAGCTATGAACTAAGTTGTCATTTTTCACACAGTTGTTTTCTATATATTTTTTATTTCTCCTTTGTAGTTTGCTCTATATACGTATTATCATTAAACTACACCCCTAGGCGTACCGTTACTATAGCAAAGCACACGCCATAACTAGCGTAACAATGCCGTTACTAGGCTAGGTACGCCGTTACTAAGAGAAGCACGCTCCCATCATAGATAATAGAGACTCGTAACGAGTCTCTATTATCTATGCTCCCATTTAGTCATTCCGCAAGCGTGCACGCGCTTCCATAAATGGAAGGAGTTAATTACACGCGCAGCAGCTTCCCGCGTAAATGCGGAAGTACTTCCAGCGTACCTGAGGAGCTCATATTTCTAATACTGCGAATTTTCTCATCTTTCCTTCGATTTGTAGGTGTAGTGCAAGGGTGAAAGGCTGTATAAATCGCGTTTGAAGTGTTGAAAACGGTTACTCTGCGCCTAAGTTACGGAATAACTGGTGTTTTGTACCCCTTAAAGATGTCTGGGACATTCTATTTTCACACAACTGCAAGGCAAGTGAGGGTGAGCATAGTTTTCCACCATGGTAGTACTTTACTGCTGGCAGGTTAAAACTTGTGTCAGCACCTTGGTGCTTTGGCACAGGCTAGTGAAACCTGTGACCACCCACACGTCATAATAATTATTGTCAACATGACACTATATATGATGACCCCGTGTCAGGTGTATGTGTGCGCTAGGGCTTTGAAAGTACATGAGCAGATGAAGAATGCACTGCAGAGAATAATATACAAGAGAGCTAGTGATGAAGCAAAACATGAAAATGTGACAGAATTTGGTCAGGTTCCATCAGTTTTCATCAGAGCCACCTCTGCCATCCACCAGAAATACTGAACTGACAAGTTCATGCTACACAAAGTCCAAAATAGATGTCTGAGCATGTGAAAGTGGGTGTTGTAAAGAGTCACCAAGACAGGTGTTGTCCCATGACAGGTAACAAAGAAGCATATCAGAAAGTTAGCGGACATTAGCCCAATTAATACACCACTTTCTCACCAATTAGAATCTTATAACTCATTAAAACATCAAAGAAATATTTATATTTTTGGCCATAAAATGATTTTGAGTGCTCAATTCTAAAAAGGTACCCTGGAACTGGAATCTACATGTTGAAATGCACATAGTCATGTATAGTTTGTGCTGCTACGTGGTGATTTAGGTCCGTCATTTTGCTGCTATATCAACTCAGAAGCCTCATAGAACAATGTATGGCAAAATTCATAACTTGAGATGTAGATCACTGTCAAAACTACTTTAAAAAAGGTACCCTGGAGTTGAATTAGACAAAGTTTGAACTAACAAACCATCCCTATTACATCAAATTACACAGCTGTTTAAGTCCGTCATTTTAGCATTAAAAATGGAAGGCTTATTGCTTTGAACCCATGAAAAGTTGGCAGGTGTTAGTCATACCTTCTTTGATGGTCAACTTGTGACAACTTGTGACAACAAGTGAAAATTATTACATCCTTTGATGATTTAACCGGATTGAATGTCCGTTTTTGGGCTAAACTTCTTGATATGCATGTGAAAGTGGGTGTCGTAAAGAGTCACCGAGACAGGTGTTGTCCCATGACAGGCAACAAAGAAGCATGTGACGTACAGTAGAACGATTTGA
This sequence comes from Agelas oroides, assembly GCA_949130485.1. NCBI lineage: Eukaryota > Metazoa > Porifera > Demospongiae > Agelasida > Agelasidae > Agelas > Agelas oroides. The sequence continues at coordinate 11,082,060 of OX422183.1, read as the reverse complement.
GGAGGCATTACATTCTTTGATACGAGTAGTCCTTTAAGCCCTTGCAGCACCAATTATCAGCAGCCATACAGGAGGTCAAGTTCTACTTCCATGCACGTCATGTGCGTCATGTGCGACATGTTCATTGCAGCTATGGTATGGTGGATATCACACAAATAAAGCCAATTCCAATAAGAATAACTACATACTTGTAGAAGATGGTGCATGGGTTTTAATGATCATGTACAGTCTGCAAACTCAGTTAATGCCATGACATCATCACCAGATACTTCAATGGCAGAATATCATCAGTCAGCACAACACCTGGTTCCTCTGCATGACATTGCAACTCAGCTGGAGTGAAAAATTAACAATAAAGTAAATGATGTAGACTGCCATAGCGACCATAGTGAAAAGTGAACTCAATTTACATAGCCGGTCCTCATATGTTTTGAACAAAACTTGCTCTGTGGATACCACCAGCCTGGGTTCCAGGTGAGTTCTAGGTGGACAGTTATTGTTCTTACTTCGTAATTCAAGGTGCATGAAGGTGTACATTACATAAGTGACTATATAGAATTCACCTGGCAATATCCATTCAGTGAATTTCACTGTACATTCAAACCTGTCTTCTGGTGTGCCCTCTACCTCCTAGCCTCGTACCAAGAGCACATGATGATGTCATTCTTTATTGAAAATGACATCATCATGCGCTCTTGCCTCGTACCCAGGTGTGGGTGGACCACACTTGGGTACGAAGCTATCTAACCATCCTTCCTCCATTCCTATTTTACCAAAGTCCATACATAGTACTCCAATCCCCCCACCAGATTGCTCTGCAAAGTTTCCGGCATCAATATTCCACCCTCGTGCTTCACAGCACCTTCATTTGCTGTTTCAGTTCCCAGCAAAAACTACTCCAACCCACTCTACACCCACAAATCAGAGCAGATGCCTATGCACAACATGCCAGTACACTAAGGAAACCAACAGTGTATCTATTAATCATACCAGTGGGTGAGTTTGCTCTCACCCCATACAGCGATAGTTGGATGGCTGCACAAAACCTTGGGACATTCTATTTTTACAATCTATCCAGCACACATTTTGTGCTCGTTATGTAGCTAACTCATCATACCCCTTGTGTAACTCACCAAACTTTGTGTCAGACCTCGGTTGCTTGGGCTAGCGCTGGCAACACTCATCCAGCACACTTCGTGGGCGTTCGCTTCCTTCATAAAACACTTCTCGTGACGACGCTAAAGCCGCTTGATTCAGTTCCAAGTCCATCCCTGCGTAGACACAAACCACTGAAGTCTTTCAAAGTCGCTTATGTTAAACAAATCGGCAGAACATCCAAAAACTAATGACATGTTTGTCACACTCTCCAATGAACTCGCCAGCGCCATTTCTCCCTAACCGGATGTTACCGCCCGTGTAATTAAAAATTGGGCATGTCTGTACGCTTGCGGATTGACTGTTTAAAGCCCGTCGACCGAGTATCACACACAAACAACTATACTCACCATGAGATAGTCGCCACAGTACAGACCCGAATGACCAGCGAAAGAATCTTTGGTACAGGAGTGCCTACCATCAAAGAACAAGCCTCCCAGACGCTCCACCAAGACGACAGGAAGTCGCTAAGTTGACCCAACTCCATGTGGTGACGTCAGAGGTTCAAAGGTTAATTTGCACTGGCTCCTTACGCATGCGCACAACTGCATGCTGGTGTCTGTTGTGGCTTGTTGATTAAATGGTTAAGGGTTAGGGCTAATTAGGGTTAGGGCTGGTGCCAGGAAATGCACTAGCTGTACTTTTTTTTTCTGTGGTTTATAAGTGTGTTGAACACCTGTCTTCGTTGGCTCGGTGTACAGTCTCCGTAAGTGCACGCGACGGGTTACTTATGGATATTCAATAGATGACATAACCGCATGGAGTTGGGTCAATTTAGCAACTCCCTAAGACGACAGGATAGCGAGCCGGAATCCCGTACGTTAACCGTTCACCCATCCCCCTAGTTCACATTATGATAACTCCACCCATTGAGCCCCACCCCCAATTTGTTTAGTAATTTGAATATTCATAGCACTGTGAATGCCCATAGCACTATGTGCCAACCGAAAGCTGGGCTCCTCAAAGCAAACCTTAGGTGGGGAGTGGTCCCGCCCTTTCTGTAGTCGGGAGTTCAAAGGGACCGAAACCCGTGGTCATGCGAGGACTGGAAAGGGTACTCCCCTGAAGACCAGTGTTTTTTGAGCATATCTCCCAAAAACAGTAACTGCCCCATTCATTTGAGTCATAAATACCCCACCCATGTAAGTCATAAATGTCCCACCCATTTAAGCCGTAAATGCCCCACCCATTTAAGCCATAAAATGCCCCATCCATTTAAGCCATAACTGCCCCATCCCCATCTCCATTTATGTTCTTCACACTTTATGTATGTGTGAAATTTTGAACATCGATGTGCCAGCGGTGTTGGTGCTCCCCCACTCGACACACAACCTCTACCTCCAATACCACATTAATAGAGCAACTGGAACTCCTCTATGATGACATCAGGGAAGATGATGAACAGCAAACTCTGATAGTTGGAGACTTTAATGCACATGAAGAAGAATGGCTAAAGTCAGCCACAACTGACGCTAGAGGCAAAGCTACATGAGAGTTCTGCGAATCCAGAGGTATACTACAACTAGTGACAAGACCTACCCAAGGTGAGGCGATCCTGGATCTAATTATAGGACCATACGAAGGAAGTGTCTCTCACCTTCCACATTGTGGCTCATCTGACCACCAAACCCTTCTGGTCTCACTGGCAGGGGTTTGGAGACTCCATGTGCAGCACCAAAGAGGACAGTATACCATTGGAAGAGAGCAGCATGGAATCGTATGATTGGAGGCTTTCAATCAACCAAGTGGTACCTCCCTAACAACATTGATGCTGCTGTGGACATGGTTACCAGAAAGAAAGTCGCTGTTACCAATGAGTTTGTTCCAATGACAAGTCCAAAAATGGCGAGACCATTCCCATAGTGGAGTCACATATGCCAAAAGATCTGGTCACAAAAAAACAGGTGCCTGAAAGAAAGGAGACATGATAGCATACGAGGCACTCCATGAAAAGGCTTGCAGGATCTATGGAAAAGCTTTTGAAGACCATAAAGATCTGATAAAGAGAAAGCTAATGAAAGGCACAAACCAAAAGAGCTGGTGGCAAATGACAAGAGACATAGCTGGTCTTGGATGGAAGAAACAATCCAAAACTCCTGGAGCAGAAGTCCTAGCTACATTTTTTTCAGAGAAGTTCCAAATACCAGGTGAAGAGTCAGCAGTAGTACCCCACTTGGAAAATGAGGACTTCATGACAAAATTGAAGACCTTCAGAGTGAAACGAAACCGAGTACAGCAAGTCCTCGAAAAGCTTGGATGAAAGCAAGTCAGTGGGGCTAGATGGTGTAAGTCCTGGAGTGCTGAAACAGTGTGCCACTGTCCTCTCAGTGCCCTTGACATGACTGTTCCAGATGATTGCAAGGAGTGGGATATACCCACAAACATGGAAGGTCGCAAGAGGGCCTACTCCTTCACCCTCCAACTACAGGCCAATATCTGTGCTACCGACATTGTCAACCACTTTTGAGAGAGTGCTCCTACCGCAGCTGAGCAGGTGACTCCTCCAGTACATCCCAGAGGAGCAATTTGGTTTCGTGCCCAATACTGGAACAGCTGATGTAGGGATAGCCATCGCAGATCAAATTGCTACCACCCTGGAAGCAAGAGATGAAGTACGAGTAGTTGCGTTGGACTTTAGAGGAGCATTGTGGTCCTCGCCACCATACTCTGTCAAATGCTCCTCTAAAGTCCAACGCAACTACTCGTGCTTCATCTCTTGCTTCCAAGGTGGTAGCAATTTGATCTGCGATGGCTAACACCCACCGCCCACAGATGCCTTCAAGCTCATTAGCAGCTATCTGTCTGAGCGATCTTTCGTGGTTGTGACCAATGGTGAGAGATCCGAGCACTATCAGATCCACTCCGGTGTGCCGCAAGGAGGGATATGGTCACCATTGCTGTTTGATCTGTTTGTCCGGAAGTTGCCTCAACAAGTACAACATACAACCATGCTGATGATACAACCCTGCTGATGAGAATCCCAACAGGTCATAGGGAAATATGTGCAGCCCTACTCAACTCAGACCTGGAGAGTCTTTTAAACTATGGCAAGAGCTGGCTCCTTGAATTTGAGGTAAAGAAGACACAAGCCCTAACAGTCAGCAGGAAGTGCGATCCTAACAAAAACTCACCACCTGTCATGGATGGAATCCCAATCGCTGAAAGACTCTAAAAATCCTTGGGTATACATTTGACAGCAAAGGTCTGTGGTCAGCACACATTGAACAGACTGTGAAAGAAGCTCTTCAGAGGCTAGGTGCTATCAATCGAGTCAAACAACACCTCAAGGATGATGAGGTCTGCATAGCATACAAAGCCTTCGTGTGTTCAAAGCTAGAATACGGTAACTTGATCTACTGGACTGCAGCAGAGACCCACCTAGCAAAGCTAGACCGTGTCCAGCAGCAAGCACAGAGGCTGTTTGAAGGGGTGGCTGTTCCATCATTAGAACAGAGAAGAGAAGCAGCAGCTATAGGACTAACATGCCGACTTATGTCAGGAAATGTGAAACAACCACTCAAACCTCTCACTCCTAAAATGAGGAATCCAAATGAAGACCAAATCCGAAGGTCGATTCGGTTAAAGGGACCCATCCAGCAGCACAAACACCAGCTGCAGGATCAGACAACCACAAATTCAATGGAGGTACTTAAAAGGAGTTACAGAGGTCGAATCCCCAGCGTTTGGAACAGACTGGAGTCAGAATGTTTGAAGGCCCCAACTCCCGACTGGTTAGCCTGCCGAAAAAGACTACAGAAGGAAAATATTGACTAAGATCATGTACGATAGCCACCATTTTCCTCACTCATTGCTCCCATACTGCATTTTTCCCCAGAAATATTCTTGCTATATATCATCCACTTGGTCTGTACAATGTAAAATAAAATAAATAAAATAAATAAAATAATAATAAATAAATAAAAAAATAAAAAAATGTTTCCAACGATACCGGCAAAAGGGTGTGTGGAAGGTCATGAGAAACCACACCACAGCCAGAACCCACTTCGGACATCCAGGATGGTGAGTAGTTTGGCCCAATGAAGCCTAGTCACGATGTCTTCAACGGTGGGCAGAGGGTAATCCTTGGGATCAAGACAGATGTGCAATGCCCCATTTTTCTTGGGTACTACCACCATGGAGCTGATCCAGGGTGTGGGTTTTGTTAAAGGTGCAATAATGTCCTGCTTGGCCATGTCATGTAAGGTTTGCTTCAGACGATCTGGCGCAACTGGAACACGTCTTGGGGTATGTTGCACTGGCGTTATCCTCAGATCCAGTCGTATATGATACTCACCCTCCAGCTTACCAACTCCTTCATTGAAGACCCTTGGGTACTTCTTGACAAGCTGCTCTTTGGATATGGGGCTGGGCACATTGAGGGTGTACACTGTTGTGTCACCTATGTTGGGGATGTTCAGTGCATCATTGTCCAGATATGTCACAATTTTCATCCCAACGCAGGCTTTCCTTCCCAACAAAGGGCGAATGTTGGTGCAGTCAACTAGCTTGCAGTCCACCTCCATAGGCTGTGATCTGTGTCTTTGCCACGGTCACATGCTCCAGCTTGAAATCATTTGGTGGCTTTCTTGTACAGTGCTAATGGCATAACATTGCACTGGGCTCCTGTGTCAACTTGGAAACGCAGACAGTAGCCTGACTCTAGCTTCAGTGTCACAAATTGGGAGTCATCCAAGCTTACTGCTTACACACGTGTCAGGAACACCTCATCTGCATCGCCTTGGCGGATCTCCCAGTGTTCAAGTTCCGACCACCACGATAAGGAGTCACTAGATCCTGGGTTTCACTTGTTCCGTGGTGAGTCATTTCATCCAAGCGCTTTCAGTTTAACACTGCTGCATGGGTGTGGTACTTGTCACGTGACTACTCATGTGATTAACTTGTGTGTAGGTGAAGTGTGAACTAGGCACACTTGTTAGCTTACTGAGCTGGTAAGTATGGCATCAGGCTTAGTGCAGCTTACGTGAATTCAGCATCTTACTAGTATCTATGTTACTGTGTACACTTCATAGCCAGTTGCTGGGTACATCCTGTATCTGCCTCTATTGGATCTCCTGTTATGCACAAGACGAAACGGCCTGCCACCTACACCCGATTCTTTGCACTTCGGATGCAACTACTGCCCGCACCCCAGTCACCCTTGTGCGGTTATGCTCGAAAAAAAAAAAAAAAAAGGTGTTCACCACACTTATAAGACCAGAGGAAAAAAGTTATAAAAAAAAGCTAGTGCATTCCCTGGCCCCTGCCCTAACCCTAACCCTAACCCTAACCCTTAACCATTTAGCCAACAAGCTACAACAGATGACCAGCACACTGTTCGGTCTAATGTACCCAACGACATCACAACGGACTATAAATATATTCACAACGGACAAATCAGTGGGTGTGACACAGGAACCACGTGCTCATTATTTACTTCCGTACTTCAACATGGGTGAATGTAGTGACTCCCGTAATACATTTGGGGCCGCCTTAACGATCTAAGCAGGAACACAAGCAGAGTTCCAGACACAAACTGCATGACAGCAAACACACTCGGGAATGTTGGAACTGTGAGCGCAGGCATGAATACCATCAGAAAGAGCTTTGTCGAACATATGGCAAGATTTGCAGCAAGTGCCACAAGCCAAACCATTTTGCACCCCTACAAAACTATGTATGCTTTTATTGCACCTAGAATGGAGCCAAGTTACTGTCTAACTGTAGTGTGAAAAAGATGTAGGGATGGGGCTTTGCCAACATGTTGGTTGACCTTTGCTTTCATGCATTATCCCTACCTTGTTTGTATGCTTTTTGGCATGCCATCCCTATACATCATTTTAGGTTTTTTTAAGTCTTGTTTCTGTACTTTTTTGATGTTAATCTCGGTTACAGTTAGACGTAAGCCTAAGAATATTTCTTTCAAGTGTAACCACAACACCAGAACTTGAAACAGCATTGACAGTTTAGTAGTAGTTTCAAGCATGTAATAATAATGTGTTGTGTAATATGTTATATATAAACCATGGTAAGGAGGTGTATATGGCGAATATACTGCGGTTCGGGGTATATCTACTGCAAACTTCCTCTGACCTCGGTCTCGGGTAGTATGATTCGCGATATACACCTCCTTACCATGGTTCATATAATATATACTATGGTGCGTGGGCGGATTACGTAAGCGGTTCCGTTTCCGGTATTGCATTTTTGAATTTGAATCGACGAGGCTAGTCTCGTTGTGCGTTGCTGCTGCTTTTTGACTGGAAAAGGATGAGTTTTAGTACGCTTAGGCGACCAAAAGACCCCCGAAACATCTCTGCAGTCAAGGCAGAGTCTGAGCCATGACGAAAGGCCTTTCACTCGTGTCGACTTGAAACCAAGATGCTACTGGTGCTCCGGCGGCCATGATGCCGATGGGCAGCTAGCTAGCTTGCTACCTAGCCTCTCTCGGAAGCTGGCGATCATGAAACAATGGTTCGAGCTGGCAGTAGAACGCCCAGCCTCACAGTTCAGCTTGCAGTTGCCCTAGCGCTATCCCTGGATCAACCGCCTGGCGAGTGAAATTATCGTCAGCATCTGTCAGGGTAGTGCTAGCTAGCTGCCGGAGAGCAGTAGCGTCTGTCCAGCCGTGCGTGGTTCAACAAACCAAGTAAGCACTGTCGCTGCACGAAAAACCTGGCAAATTTGTGCGACGCTTTGGCTGTTGTGCTAGTACTGAGTACGGGGGCTCTGTAGTGCTGGCAGTGGCTCTCCTATAGGCTATAGTGAGGACTGGGGGGAATTGGCCATTCCATTGCAAAACAAAAAGTTTTCCGTTTCTTTGTGCTGCAGTTATGACTGATCGCCAAATATACACCCTGACTCAGCAATATACTCCCTGCGGTCGCAGCTGCGCGGTCTATATGCCATATATGACCCCATGCGGCGCCTTTCATCCGCCCACGCACCATAGTATATAGCCAGCTAGAACCTGATGAAGGGCCAACCACTCTCCTTACCAAACTTTGTGAAACCAATTTCATGATTCAGTTGTCATGACGACTGACCAGCTGCAGCATAGAAAACTATCATACTGACAACTGACGATCCTAGCTTTACAGTTCACTAAAGCTGTGAGTAGTGTAACTACAAGTAGCTTTAGGTAGCGCCTTACCTACGTGGTGTTCATAAGCCTTGCCCAATGCCGCGGTGGGAAAAGCTCGTGCCAGCCATGCGTACTGCATGTTGGCCATTTCAACTGTGTACTAGTCTTGCTTCCAGACCAATGACCGTGGTCTTTGGTCTGGGAACGAGACTTCATGTGCGCATGCGTACAAAATTAGAAAATGGCGTCCTAAGCAACGGACAGCCTCAGAGTGTTGTGAATGGCTTTTGTTGACCAGGGTGAATTTGAAGCTATGAAGACGCTGAGTGGTAGGGAAGCTGCAGGCTGTGATGAGCATCAGTTTCGTGCTAAAATCAAGGTGAGTGCTTGAGCCGTTTTCGAGTTATCGTTGTTTGAACAAAGTCGTAACGAAGAAAGATGAAAAATGGCACCTATGCTATCGCACACTTTTGCGTTTAGCTGTCTTCCGTGTGGCTTTTGGCCACTTATATGAGTCTTGCTGATCACAAAGGCACTCAAAGAGGATGCCTGGGCGCTTAAATAAGCTTTTAGCGTATTTGTGAAGTTATACGGCTTTTGCTTAAGTATTTTATATATTGCGCGTCGGCGCCATCCCTACATAGAGAGTCTACCGACTCTCTGATATGTATATATATATATATCCGCCACACTTTAATTGCATGGGCGCGGTTTCTGTGTTCTCGTCCCCAGACTACTAGCCACGTGGTACTGGTCCGACCCGGGTGGATTTTTTTTTTTTTTGGATGAGGTTCGAGAACTTAGTCGCAAAACGACGGAAAATTAATGACAGGGTTGTACCCACTCTGGTAGCTTACGTAATTGGAATGACGTAATATGCCTGTCAAAGTCACTGAGTTTGCCCGGTGTGTTGTTCCTTGCCGTCTGAAGTTGACAAGACTGTGTCAAAAGTCGTGCTTTACCACACAAAGTGAGAGGTTGAACGTAGAGCCATTTTCTATCAGCAAAGTACCGCTTTCAAGGTCTGCTGATAATTTACTTACTAACTACAGCACTGAAACGTTGGGTCTGTTGCTTTGGCTTCCATCCTATTATCTGGCATAGCTACCATTGGCATCAATACTTAATTTTAGCATTGTCATTTTACTCTGCCATCTGAACTCTTGGGATCAACTGTTTGCTAAACAATAAAGATTGACGAGTCTGTAGTGGTAAACATCATGGGTTAAAGAGATTGAATGTTGAGTAAATGGTTTGATGTTGCTGGCGGATCACACATTACGATAAAGAACCAAATCATTCAAGTCATCACAGTGTGTAAGAGAGGAACCTAATAGCAGAAGTATCACAATCGCACAGCAAACATTAGTTTTGATCAGCAGAATGAACATATTTTCATTGGCTAAATTGATCACATTATCACAAACATAAATGAGATGAGAATTTAAGAGGCATTTCGCATTACCAAATGATGTCATTCAGCTGGCCAATGCGACTGCTTCTGTAAGATCATTGATAGCTCTGCTTTTATGTTCCCTATTTACATGCTGCAACTTTTGGGAGGAATCAATGTTTGGTAAACGAAGTTGGTCGATGTTTTAACCTACAGTATGATGTACAAAATAGTGCATGCCAGTTGCTCAATGAGGGAACACAAAGCAACACACCCAACAGTCTCACAGTAGTCATTTTGGCAGCCAGAATTTAGATAGGAAAGTTGTACTTTAAGGTGGCACGGTCGTCCCTCGGCGGAGGTTAACGAAAACATAAACTTGGGTTACAGTCAGGACCAGGGTTACTCCTAGTTTCAGGGTTAGGGTTTGGTTTAGGGCAATCTTGCTTTGCCTAATTTTAAAAAGGGTTTTAGTAGCTCATTAATATATTCATGAACCCAAAATTGCCACTCGATGGACGCATCTACACACTCACTGTAGGTAGCGTCCCAACCACCAATGTATCTCAAATCAATCTATGCCAGCTTTTGTTCAAAGCTACTCTCAAAGTCAGGCTAGACTCATGTTTGTCACTACTCTTGGAATGGACAACTTTGACTGCACCAAAATGAATGCACATTTCGAAAAATTCACAGCTTGTCTACGGGAGGGGCTCATTCACGAGTGGAAGCAAGCATTACTAGCCCCACCTCTCCCCCTTATGTCGCTAAACAACTCACGGCTCTGTTCCACACACAGCCACCGTTCAGCTCCCTTGTCTGTCAGACTGTAGCACAAACGATAAATTGCGTATTCTAGTTAAAGCCCAGCCCAGCACTCGAAGCACCTGGCCACGGTCACCAACTAGACTAGGCATACGGCCGCGAGACCTGGGCCTACTCAACAAATACAGTCTTGGCCACTGTGGCCTTTCTGCTGCTTCTAGACACAAGCTTGCTTTCACAAGCAGGCATCACACACTACTCACAGCTACTGACACTACAGCACTCTACTAAACTCCTTCTCTTTTTTTTTTTTTTTTTTTTTTTTTTTTTTAAGTCGATCTAAGCTTATCTTCAAAGTTCCGAGCACCACATGAAGGGTGCCGCCAGGCCACATCTTAACTAACTTAATTATAAACTGATTATTGGATGGCAATGCCGACAGGAAATGGGGAAAATCCCCAATTTTACGGACCGTGAACGGTTTGAGACTCCCAAAACGGACTGTGCGCTAAAATTTTAACAAGAAAAAGAAGACTATCAACTTGGATTCCAGGTTTGTTGACCTTGAAAATACAGGGTACCGTGCCACCTTAAGATGCTACACATAACTTATTCAACATGTCACATTTGTCAAGTCAACCCAATCCAGTGCTACTACAGAACAAACATGACACCACTAATCATATTCTTGAGGACCAATGAACGGAATGTTGCCTAGGGGTGCCTCACAGAGCTAGCTAAATTCAACCTATTAATATGCATGAGGGGAGAGATTGCCTGACTTCCACCCGGAATTACACGCCTTTAATGAGATTCATTGATCTCAATTCGGACATTAACAACATCCACAAGTATCCACAGAGGGTTAATGAGATTCATAGCCATGTTCTGTTCGGGTTTGGGTCCACGAAAGGCTTAGGTCATATCATGAATATTCAACATCATTTACCCATTCCTTTCAACCCCAAGCCAAGCTGCCAATACTTCAACAGAAGTTCAATAATGAGGTTCATGAGAGTCAACATACTCTAACCCTCCCATTGGACAGTTGACTGAACCCAGGGTTGTTCATGGGTAATGCTGAGGTCTAGTTAAAGCCAACTCATTAATATTCATGAGGTGGACAGAAACACCCCAGATTGTAGAGCTTTGTCGGGCTTTAATTAGATTCATAGGCTCAATTAGGGTTAGGGTGGTTCGGGTTAATGAGATTAGGGTTAGGGATTTTAGGGTTAAGGCAAACTAGGGTTAGGGCTAGGGCTAGGCTTAGGGTTTTAAGGTGGCACGGTCGTCCCTCGGCGGAGGTTAACGAAAACATAAACTTGGGTTACAGTCAGGACCAGGGTTACTCCTAGTTTCAGGGTTAGGGTTTGGTTTAGGGCAATCTTGCTTTGCCTAATTTTAAAAAGGGTTTTAGTAGCTCATTAATATATTCATGAACCCAAAATTGCCACTCGATGGACGCATCTACACACTCACTGTAGGTAGCGTCCCAACCACCAATGTATCTCAAATCAATCTATGCCAGCTTTTGTTCAAAGCTACTCTCAAAGTCAGGCTAGACTCATGTTTGTCACTACTCTTGGAATGGACAACTTTGACTGCACCAAAATGAATGCACATTTCGAAAAATTCACAGCTTGTCTACGGGAGGGGCTCATTCACGAGTGGAAGCAAGCATTACTAGCCCCACCTCTCCCCCTTATGTCGCTAAACAACTCACGGCTCTGTTCCACACACAGCCACCGTTCAGCTCCCTTGTCTGTCAGACTGTAGCACAAACGATAAATTGCGTATTCTAGTTAAAGCCCAGCCCAGCACTCGAAGCACCTGGCCACGGTCACCAACTAGACTAGGCATACGGCCGCGAGACCTGGGCCTACTCAACAAATACAGTCTTGGCCACTGTGGCCTTTCTGCTGCTTCTAGACACAAGCTTGCTTTCACAAGCAGGCATCACACACTACTCACAGCTACTGACACTACAGCACTCTACTAAACTCCTTCTCTTTTTTTTTTTTTTTTTTTTTTTTTTTTTTTAAGTCGATCTAAGCTTATCTTCAAAGTTCCGAGCACCACATGAAGGGTGCCGCCAGGCCACATCTTAACTAACTTAATTATAAACTGATTATTGGATGGCAATGCCGACAGGAAATGGGGAAAATCCCCAATTTTACGGACCGTGAACGGTTTGAGACTCCCAAAACGGACTGTGCGCTAAAATTTTAACAAGAAAAAGAAGACTATCAACTTGGATTCCAGGTTTGTTGACCTTGAAAATACAGGGTACCGTGCCACCTTAAATGTCTCCAAGTCTAACCTCTCACTTCGTGTGGGTCAATCATGACCTTTGACCCACCTTGAGATGGGCAAAGAACAACACACTGGGTATTCAAACACAGCCAGCGACTTTCTCTGATCTTCTCAGGCATATTAGCTACCAGAATGGGTACAACCCTGTCATTAACTTTCCATCATTTTGGCGAGTAAGTCCTTGAACCCTGTCTAAAAAATAATGATCTGCGGGCCCTAGTCTTGTGGACGCAAAGACAACACCTTACCCATTGACTTTTGTCCCCCCAGTATTCCATAGTGTCACTGGCTGTCCCCACTGTGTGAGTGGAGTGACTTGAAATTTTATAGCAACCCCCTAACTGCACAGAAATCAGTAGCTATATATAGGTGTGCCCAGCAAGACTAGTCATTTCATATCCTGTGTGTCCACTGTATATGACAGCAAATCTGTACACACATGGACTCATAACTTTGACACTGTCAAAAAATCTATGTGATGATGCCCTCAACTTGGCAAAAACAGGATAATCACAAGCATGATTAAGGTAAAGCAGGGCTATTCCAATCGCAGTGTTATTCCAACAATCAAGCTAATGTCTCCACGATACTGTGGAGTTTAGCGAGGGAAAAACATTGTTGATAAATGTCAGCAGGCCTGCTTGATTCACAGAAGCATTTGATCTATTCTCTGGTATCAGAATTTCCCTTGCATGCATGAAATACTATCAGATTATCCTGCTTTACCTTATGAAGTGAGAGGTTAGACATTTTCCGTCATCATTCTGCTGATCAAAACAAACACTTGCCAGAGGCAACCGAGATCTAACGTTTCAGTGCTGTATTTAGTATCAGCAGGCCTTGAAAGCGGTACTTCGCTGATAGAAAATGTCTTTAAGTTCAACCTCTCACTTTGTGTGTGTAAATCACGACTTTTGACACAGTCTTGTCAACTTCAGACGGCAAGGAACACACCGCGTCACCGGGCAAACTCAGCGGATCTTGACAGGCATATTACGTCATTCCAATTACGTAAGCTACCAGAATGGGTACAACCCTGTCATTAATTTTCCGTCGTTTTGCGACTTGGTTCGTCCAAAAACAAAATCCGCCCGACCCGGAGGTGATTGACGTGTGAAAAAGATCGTGCGAGAACCGAAATGGAGCAGGAGCAGTCTAGTCGGGTGTAACCCGACCTTCGCGAAAAACGGAAGGTCGGGTACCAGCCCTATACCCAGATTTGTTCTGAACTGTTATGTAATAGGGATCAATCGTACTTGACGGACCAAGTGCGCTACGAAGTCCGGAAGCCATACAAATGCTAGTGGCCACACCCACATACCTTGTGACGTATCACGTGACCCAATTATTGACCTGCAAAGTATCCACGGGTCGGTAACGGATTGTGCACAAACTCATTACAGCCAGGCTGTACAAAATTTGCTGTGTACGTAGCCATGCAGGTGACAGCTTTTCGAAAGTTGTTTTTAGAAGAAAAACGGTAATCCTCGTACCTGGACGAGTTCATGTGGCGGGAACGTCATGAAAGTACCGCTTCCAAAAGTCTGCGTCTGCCTTATCCCGTTTGATGAACGTAGGATTCCGCATTGCACCATCTACTGGTCCACATGTCCGACAGTTTTTGCTTTTGTGTTCTTAGCATCATCGGGTCTCGTGGACACCTTTCATTTGCTTAATTAAACTTTGTCTTACTCTGGTTCCAGTAGGACTCGGCATGCTGGGTCACCGGTGTGAACACCAGTAGTTAGGCCGGGTCTACAGAGTGAACACTATGATTCACAACTCTATGCAGTCCAACAGATAGTACTTTCGAAAAGCTGTCACTCGCTACGTACTGCAGGTCAATAATTGGGTCACGTGATACGTCACAGGGTATGTGGGTGTGGCCACTAGCATTTGTATGGCTTCCGGACTTCGTAGCGCACTTGGTCCGTCAAGTACGATTGATCCCAATCGGATTGGACTGCAATATTTTTGCAGCAGAACAAATCCGGGTATAGGGCTGGCACCCGACCTTCCGTTTTTCGCGAAGGTCGGGTTACACCCGACTAGGAGCAGTCCAAGTAGCCTCGAACCCAGGCTTTCCGTTCCGGATTTTGTCTCGCAGCTTTGGAGAAAAATCGGAACGGAAAGCCTGGGTTCGAGTCTACAGTCCAAGCGTGATCGTGCTAGAGAGCGAAAACGGAAACAAAGGGACACTGCATCAGAAAAGAGTATAAATGCAAAGGAGAAAGAGTCAGACAGATTGAGGAAGAAGCGATGTATAAAGGGACAGTCTAGTGGAGACAGGTAGGACTCTTCAGATGACCGCTTTGCCATCTTCACCGCTGTACCTCGTCCCCAGCACCTAGTTCCTACACGCTACATGTGGTTACAACGGATTTTCTACTTGCATTTTTCCAGATATTCTTCTGCGCGAAGTACTCTGCGCATGCGTATTCCTAGTTTAGCATACTAGTTTTGCCACTGTGTTGGAGTACTCTGTAATTAGGATCTTGAGACTGACAGCTAGTGAGTTAATAGCAATGCACACTGGCTCTAATGTCCACAAGGTGAAACTAGAACAAGGTACAAAACTATATCAGTGATTACATCGTAATGCCAATATCTCCGACTGCTAGCTTTGTAACCTCATGACAGTAGGACTAAGTGCTATAGTCAGGCAAACTGTGAGTATGCATTGATAGCATTGCAGCCTACTGTTTTATAGCTTCTCCCTTTGAAATGCTGTTTACTCACAAACTGGCGTTATTGCTGGTAATTTGTTAGTGTAGTAAAATGGGTGGTCTAAGATACTGAGCATCAGGGAGAGCAGCTGTTTAGACAGAGGCTGCCTGCTAG
This sequence comes from Agelas oroides, assembly GCA_949130485.1. Taxonomy (NCBI): domain Eukaryota; kingdom Metazoa; phylum Porifera; class Demospongiae; order Agelasida; family Agelasidae; genus Agelas; species Agelas oroides. Next base: position 11,066,512 of record OX422183.1, on the reverse strand, counting down.
GGAAAACATCGGTGGAACATTTTGCGCAGTGAAGGTGCATGAATACCTGATAAGTGTATGTAGCGCGATGAGCCCCGCCCTTAATGGAAGTTCTGCGCTTACAGCGCTTTGAACGCGGTAACGCAGTCGAAGAATGCAACAGAATGATTTCTACCCGGGACTGCCACATATATGAAAACGTGAAGGTGCGCTACCTATATAAGTAGACTATATAGCTGCAATTGTGTATGAGTTGAAGATGTGTTTAACCTCATTTTAGGAAGTGTAACGTTTTGATTCAGTCCTTATCATTATTGTATGTCAAATTGGATTAGCATAACTAAATTAAGACTGTGGCTTACCTAGTATGAATTATATTTCTTACGTAAAATTGTGTATAATGACCGTACTTGTTAACTTTCTCTAATCTCAGGCTCCAGTCCATGTTCCAGGAGGGATTGTTGATGGATCAGTTTCTAGCTCTACCTTCACCTACAATGATGGCACTGTATCTCCTCCTAGATTCATTCTGCAGAGTGCCAACTGCAGTGGTAGTATATGTGAACATGTCTTCAATACTCCAACCAGTAGTGTACCACCATCCTACACTGTGTCAGTGACTACTTCTAATATGGTGGGAGAGGGACCTGTAACAACTTCACCTCCTATCTGTGAGCAAATGGATAATAGCACTAAAACATTTAGTGGCGGATGGAAGTTAGCAGCAATGTATTTGCTGTATCCTTCATATATAATGCAACATTATACTGTAGATTGAGGAAATTTTGTTGAGGAGGATATTTGTGGTGGTTGCTCACCAAGAAATTTTACCACAAAATTTAAAAGTCCAATGAACATTGCTCAGAAATACAGTTCATTGCTGACACCACCTAGCCTCGTTCCCAGGCCTTCCCCGGGTCCAGTTTTTGATCGCTTGCAGTATGCAAGCAATCAAAAACTGGAGCCGGGGAAGGCCTGGGAACGAGGCTAGACACCACCTACCATTCTGGAATCATGCAGCACTTGTAGCTACGCTGCCAAATATTACCACTGTTATGTATGCAAGCATTAAGTGGTTAGCCTTGTTCCCTGGACTTGACCCAGCTTTCCATACCACAAGCTGATGGAACTTAGTTTGGGGCCATGGGAATGAGGCTAGTAGGTGAGTCTTTAATGCATTTCTTTCAACCCTGTTTTAAGAACTTTTGTATGAAAACAGAGTAGATGCTTGACGCACAGAGGACACTTCTTACTGCACTCAAATCCTGTTAAGCACATTCTGCTTATTTGCTATTAAGCACTGGTTTGTGTGCAATACTCCAAATAGAGCACACGTCAAATGCACCTTGCTGTCAGGCAGATTTTTGTTAGGCACTCATTTTCTTCCTATGGAGATATAGCTAAGAGCATCTGCATAACAATGTGTGAGTACGTACGGTATGTTACTAGCTAGTGGGCAACTTTATATTATGGGTCATTCCATGTCAAATCAACACAAAAAAAATCCTTACCCTCACCGATTTGAACAAAACTTGGTTCTTACACGGTGTCTGTTGAGATATTAACCCACAGTGAATTTCAGCATTCTGCAATGTATGGCTTCAGAGTTAGAACCAGACAAAAAAAGTGATTTTTCGGAAATTTTTAGCTTACCTATTGTTACTAAATCGACCATAACTTTGAGTGAGATTAACTTTATTATCTACAATTTACACCACTTGTAGCTCATAAAATTTCCTTTCGTTTGATATAATTAACAAGTATATCCCATAACGTTCAGGTCAAAGGTCATTATTAGTGCACTTTGACCTTTGCTATCTCAAAAACCAATATTTTAATTCTGATTAATTTTTTTCCAAATGTTGTTTGGGTCCTTCTCTCCAAGTGGTATTAAAATGGTTTTGGGACTGACATGGGATTGGGAGATATGTGACAGAATGTAATGGCAGTTAGGGGAGATGTAGTGTAAAACATTCCTATACTTACCTGATGGTGGTTCATTTTGATTGGTATGGTGGTGGATACCTTTGCAAACATGACACGACAAAATATCCATGATTCCATGGTTGATATGTGATGTCCAAGTGGTGGTTGCCATGGTTACTAGGCCAGTTATCTCCTCTAGTGAGCAGTTTAGTGTTGTGTGGAGAAGGGTGAACAGCTAGGGAATAATCTAACACCAGACATGTCTCAAACACCATGTCAGATGTGTGACCACACCAACAAAATCAATTTTATATATATTATTTCATCGTGATTCAATTCGTCACAATTTCATGGGTGTAAGTGGTGGTGTAGTCTTGATACCAGGCCTGTGTTGCATTAAGTTTCTATTTGCTTGCAATACACAATTACGAAGGTTAGTCATGTGCTTTGAAATCAGGTGGATAGAGTGTAAACACGCACAGGGTAGTGCCCTACCATAATATTTCATGCCTAGCGGTAAGCAGTATTCATCCTGCTTTGCAAATGCTCCAGCTTTGCAAATGCTCCAGCTTCCAATGAACATTAGAGGAAAGGGCCTCGAGATCCTCACCCCCGCTCTCCCTGCCCCCTCCCCTCCCAACTGTGTGTCTACCCTCTGTCTTCCTGCTGCCATGCATGTGGTCAGATCTTACAGACTTTCCCCCTCTGTATCACATTTTCGTATACTACATAGTTATGATGAAAGACGTGTGGGAACATGTGCACTTACTTCACAAGAGTGCTTGCTGTTGGCAACAAAAGTCCACTTCTCAAAGAATTCAAGCATAAACAGCAAGCAAACAGCCAGCCTTTCTAGTAATGTGAGAAAAACTTCACATCACAGCTAGTGCAGGCACCTTTTCCATGCAGGTGCTACATACTTTGCCAAGCTTTAACTCACACTTGGTGCAAGTTTCAACTCAGACTCGGTGTCTGTGCAATTCAGCAAGGATCTTGCCTTCTGATATAGCTTTTTTATCACCAGTATTGCAATTTTCCTAAGGTTCATGACATTATCACTCAGTAAGCTACCTCCAAATCCACCAAGCTGAATCTTATTTAAAATCACTGTAGCTATCAATCAGCTAAATTTTATCCTCTCAAAATTTCCATCCCTATTGTATTAGTGAAATGCAAACATTGTGGGGAGAGCCTGAGCATGTTGTAACAAAAAAAAAGAATGGTCATCATTTCCACATGTTGAACAGCACTGAACTGCTCACTAGAGGAGATAACTGACCTAGTAACCATGGCAACCACCACTTGGACATCACATATCAACCATGGAATCATGGATATTTTGTCGTGTCATGTTTGCAAAGGTATCCACCACCATACCAATCAAAATGAACCACCATCAGGTAAGTATAGGAATGTTTTACACTACATCTCCCCTAACTGCCATTACATTCTGTCACATATCTCCCAATCCCATGTCAGTCCCAAAACCATTTTAATACCACTTGGAGAGAAGGACCCAAACAACATTTGGAAAAAAATTAATCAGAATTAAAATATTGGTTTTTGAGATAGCAAAGGTCAAAGTGCACTAATAATGACCTTTGACCTGAACGTTATGGGATATACTTGTTAATTATATCAAACGAAAGGACATTTTATGAGCTACAAGTGGTGTAAATTGTAGATCATAAAGTTAATCTCACTCAAAGTTATGGTCGATTTAGTAACAATAGGTAAGCTAAAAATTTCCGAAAAATCAATTTTTTGTCTGGTTCTAACTCTGAAGCCATACATTGCAGAATGCTGAAATTCACTGTGGGTTAATATCTCAACAGACACTGTGTAAGAACCAAGTTTTGTTCAAATCGGTGAGGGTAAGGATTTTTTTGTGTTGATTTGACATGGAATGACCCTTATACTATAATTAACGTACAGAATAATAATTCAGTGTTGCTTTTAAAAATCCTATCAACAATGCAAACGAAGAGATTTTGATAGTTTGACAGTGATTGACTAGAGTGGTGATTTGGAAATATGATTTATGGAGTTAACAATTGCCAATGGCAATAGATGGTTCGCATCACTCATAAGCTTCTGGTATCTATCATCCTGCTATTACATGTTCTCTTCCTCAGACACACAAAACAGTAGCCTTGAAGTTGTTGTACTCGCTAACAACACAATTCTGTGTCTACTTGCTGGAAGACCAGCAACTAGCTATTCAATTCACCATGGGAATGATCCAACCTATGATAGCCTACCTTACACTGATAACGCTGCAACTGGTGGTGTTATTACCCTCACACCAAACCTGACAGGAGACACAACCTACTATATAGTGTCCACAATCAACCAGTCTTTAACTGTAAAATTCCGTGGATCTTTCACCACCTGTACTACAAATGACCTTATATCATCAAATACATTGGTTCAGCCTCAGTCAAGCTGTCGTAAACCTGCTGGAGGTGATCTTTTAGCATGTTACAGCGGAGTGACTCCCGGATCTATCACAACATATTACTGTGCTGAATACAGTTTTATTTATCTTTCTGGACAGTCCACTAGAACATGCCAATCTAATGGCACTTGGACAGCAACCAAACCCAGATGTACTTGTAATGGTAAGTAGCTACCTAAAATGAAATATACTTGTCACTAACTACTGCATATGGAGTGTGGCCAAGAGACTAACACAGCATGAGGCAATGAAAATCAAGGACACTGACTGCTAGTTTTGAATTGAGTGGCAAGAATAGCATGTTTGATCGATTGCCTTTCTAAGCAACAAAAAGTTCAATGCCAACCCTACTAGCTAGCTAGACGCTAAAGTATAGCTAATGCTAACTACATACTATCTTTTGATTGCAGCCAAGAGACTTAGTATTCCAATGATTTTTTGCAGTTTAAGCATCAAGCATTCATCTGTTGATTCTCACATCAATGTTAGCAACTAGTCATGCATGTAAATTGTTGCACTGTAATCAATAATTGTCAGTTGGCTATGATTTATGAAGAGATTCTGCTGTATGAACACAAGCATTAGATGTCCTGTGACTTCATTTTTTTTACTGTATCACATATTGCGTAATGTGATACTTTAAACTTTATAATTAAAACAATTATGCGTATTTAACTATCCTTTCCAGCATCTCTTGCTGTTCCACCCACTGTTGAAAATGCTGAGGTGTCTTTTTCTGTCTCGACTAACTCTAGAAGAGCTATTGCAACCTACAGTACTGGAGGAATATACACCATTTTAGGAAACAAGACTCTAGTGTTTGACTGTGATTCCCAGTTTCCTGGGTGGAATCCTGCACCACCCCAAGTAATAGGTATGAAGTATACATGTACACAAACATTCCAATCAATTTAGTTCATTCCTCTGTTAACTATTAAATTCTACACCTTGCAGTTGGTGCGCTCATTGCAGTTGTGATACTAGTACCAATTGTGATACTAGTATCACTTGGAGTGGTAGCAGTCATCATATGCAATATTCTTGTTCACCAAGTATTTGAAAGGTATTGATGTGGTAACTATGGTACATTTATGCCAGTTGGCCAATAGTTTGGATCATATCAAGAAGTTGGTACCAAAAACCCATTATTCCAGTATAAGTGAGAATAATGCCGCCTTGTCTTTGAACTTAACACCAAAGCTGCTACAACCATACAGTTGCCATACAGTTTCCCTATGACTTGTGGTACACAGACATCAGCTGGAGTCATATTTGTAGCATAAAAAGCAAGAGCTTTGAGTTCTGAACATTTACTTAGCTCATCTGGCTACATAGGTGAAGATTCTGACCTATCACCTGTGAGAGCATACTGCCAAGACATAAAACCGATGGGAGAAATCAATCTTCCTCGAGTGCACACTCATCTGGTTTACACCATCTTTACACCAAAAGATAGCTCACATATAGCTCATTTGAAATTTCCATTACACAAATAGCTTATAATCATAGATATATAATCTTTTTCTTGCGTAAGTGTGGGTATATACCCCCATGGTGCAATATAGTGCCTTCCATACATTTTGAGTTGTACTAGTATGCAATTAGAGGTCACATCAGAACAGAACATGCAATTTTAACAGTGTTGATATCAATCTGAAGCTTATCTTTGTTAGCCAAAACATTTGTGAGTTATGCTAAGGAATATATATGAAATATTTCCACGAAGGAAAGAAATGTTACAAAAACACACCAAAACCTAGTAAAAAGGTGCGACTCACACCTGAAAAGTGAATAATCAAAACTTCTTTACATGGGTATACAACAGTTTTATGTGGTCTTTAGCTTTGTAGTTCTAACTACAGTACAGCAAACGTGATGCACATGTAACATGGTGACATAAAACATTAAAAAATTTTCATTGCAATCATCCATGAATGCATGTCTACTCCTAAGAGGGATTGGCTTGCCTTGTATCTCTCTCTCTATAGATTGAGCAATTATGTACTATAATACTGGAGTTATGCTTACTGCAGCCATTTTCTGCTACTTTATAGGACAGCAGAGTGCTACCTCTACGAGTCAAGTATATAGCAGAGGAAAAGAATGAGACAATAGTGGAGCATTCCACTGATAAATTCGAGACTACATTTCATTTTATGACACACAAGTCTACAGTGATGAGATATTTGATTTCTGGTCCTATATAATTTATGTGTGTGTGGGTGTTGGTGTGGGTATGTGTGTATGATAAACTACCGACAAATGCCAGGTGCTGGTCCTTAATAGCCAGTAGCCTCGTTCCCAGGCCTTCCCACACTACTGCAGCAAAATATCTTTGTTCAAAAATTATCTCAACAGAGACCATGTTGTGAGAAAAGTATCTGAAAACTGGAGCACTTTTTCCTTGACGGTGTTACGTTTAACATCCAGATACATAATATTATATATTATTTGATGGGTGAGAAGGTAATATGGCTGGATATTGCACGAGTGTGCGTCCGTATTTTCATGAGCCGCAAGCGAGTGAAAATACAGCACAAGAGTGCAATATCCAGCCATATTGCCTTCTCACACATCAATTATTATATACTACTCTGATTTAGCAGCACCTAGAAGAGAGACAGCTACTGCGCATGCGCAGTTCAAAGGTCGTTGCTGCGTGCATATTTAATGAACTTCAGGCTGTTGGCCTGTTTCTAGCTTTGGACGGGACCACTACGCGTATCGATCCCTCTACCAGTGGAAGAAAGTACCGTAAGTCAGTAAATAATGCCGTCTTCATCCGTAATGAAAGCTTATTCGTTGTTTCAGCAGCGGCTACGAGTGCATTCCAATTAAAGCACACGCCACGGTTTGCTACGCAGCATATATGCCCTGTGGGCTATCAGATACGGACCATCAGATATGGGAAAATATTAGTCATGTAGCTCTACGGGAAATACTATTGGCGCGTATACAGAGGTTTTCAGGTTGCTTGTCAAACTGCAAAGCTGCAAGTGCAAAGTCCACCGTCATGTTTAGTTAAATCAGATTTAACACTGTTCACTAAAGCCTGCTTGTGTAACAATTGAATTAGTGGTTAGTTTAGGACTTTGCATATGGCACTTGTGCAGTTTACCTGAAAACCTCTGTAGATGGTTTCCAAATGTCAATTAAGCGCCGTACTTCCGGAGGGCAAACGCACGATCGATAGGCAGCTGTACAGCGGACCTTTCACCTTGAGAGAAGCAACTTCTTTTATCTTCCGGTACTAATGGTAAGGACTCGATGTAGCACTTACTAGCCTGTATTTTGCACGCAGCTGCACTAAACCCATGCAGACACCGACTTTTGCCCTCCGGAAGTGAAGCCCCGCCCCATGAAAACCATCTATTGAGGTATATGGAATATTATTGGAAATAATACAGTACTGGCTTGCTGCAGTGCGGCACATTCCGTGAGTTCACATCGCTTCCGACGGCAAGTGCTTCTTTCGAGCCATCTCAACTGCATCCACGAGCTACTAATCTCTGGTGGCAGACATATTAACGGAGCATAGTGACACTCACACAAGACAGCTCAATTTGACACTGGTACTTGTCACGTGACCACTCATGTGATTAACGTATGTAGCTTGTTCAGGGCAGCGTGTACCAGGCACACTTTTTCGCTTACTGAACTGGTATGACACCAAACTTAGTGCAGCTTATGTGATGCTAACGTACTGTGTGCCACACTAGTGAGTTAGCACTTTCCGGGCTTGTGTTAAACACTTGTTGCTAAGCTGGGCTGGGAAACGTCCCAGAATGTCTAATCCCAAAATGTCTAATGCCAAAATGACTAACCAAGTACTAATTAGAACTGTACCATGAGGATCTACTTAGAATGTTTAAATACAGTGTCTGAGATATAAGAGTCAATGTTTCTCCCTCCAGTAGTTAGTTCATGTTGAAGCGATCCCATACACAAGTGGGAACTGTTGGCCATGGATGAAGGCATTGATGGTGAAGACTTGATAAAACAGCCTCGGGCAAATTTCAAACATGCCATCCATATAAATTGTTGTAGCTTCTGCTAAGAGACATGTTTGTGTGCATGGCAAAGATCAGAACTTCACCTTCCATAAAAAGAACTCTTCTCCTGATAACGTCTTCTGCTTAATACCTGTCAGGTTCACTGACCTCTTCAATACCTGTCAATTAGAACTGTACCAGCTGTGTTAGTGTTACCACTGTGTTAGACATTTTGGCATTAGACATTTGGGATTAGACATTCTGGGATTAGACATTTTGGGATTAGACATTCTGGGAATGACTCCTGGGCTGTCCATGAGCGTCCAACCACTGTTTTCTTCTGTTATGCATGCTGGCTGTCCAGATTGCAGAGCATTAAATGCATAAGGAGTCACTGGATCCTGGGTTTCACTTGTTCCGTGGGGAGTCATTTCACCCAAGCGCTTTCAGTTGTTGTTTTTTTTCTATGAAATTTATGCATAAAAGCAAAGGATGCATGAAATAGCGTACAGCTAATGCTAGCATACATCCTAAATACAATGATACAATTGTAGGGAGTGTTTAAATGTGACTAAGGAGTTAGAGTGTACTACAGAATCAGGTAAATTGTTCCACAAAGAAATTGTATGGGGGGGAAAAGAATACATATATTGATTGGTACGAGCAGTTGGACAAACAAAAGAGAGATCATGTATGTGTCTAGATTGAAAAGGTGGTACTCTGTGAATAAGATTAGCAATAGGAGCAATAGACATATAGCTGAAGAAGGTACACAATTTTAGTTGTTTTCTACGTGCAGCCAAAGTAGGAATGGAATGCTGAGGGTCCTGAGCATAGTTGGATAGCTTAAATCCCACTGCTTCAAGCACACTCTACAAGCAAATTTTTGAATGTTTTCAAGAGTTTGTTGGTCCTTCAGTAGATGCAGATCCCAAACCTGGCTTGCATATTCCAAGTGAGGCCTTACGATAGCAATGTAGAGCTTACGAATGATGTCTGTATCTGCACATCTATAGAACTGCCGGAACAGCAGTCCAACAAGCTTTCGGGCTTTGGAGCTGATGTTGCTTATATGTTTAGTCCAGGAGAAGTCAGAAGAGATGGTAATGCCCAGGTACTTAACACTGTCAACAATTTCTAATCTATACCCATTTAGTGAAAAGTAGGAAGGGGCTTGAACAGGATGTCTCTTTCTTGAAAATACCATGGCTTTGGATTTCGAAGGATTAAATGTCAGATAGTTATTGTTAGCCCATTTTCCAAGTGCTTCAACATCCTGCTGCATAGTCAGATGCTTGCCTAATAGGCCTGTACAACAGAATATCATCAGCATACATAACCAGTTTGCTCTCAGGTGATAATGGTAGCTCAGCAATTCCATTGATGTAAATGAGGAAAAGAAGGGGCCCCAGGACAGATCCCTGGGGCACACCAGAAATGACAGAGAGGGGCTTTGAAGATAACGCCATTCACTACAACATACTGAGTACGGTTTGTGAGGTAGTCAGTAATCCATTGCACAAGGTAGACATCCAGGCCAATAGCTTGCAGTTTTTCAATCAAAGGTTTGTGGAGCACAGAGTCAAATGCTTTGGTGAAGTCAAAAAACACAGCAGCTGCTTCTATACCAGACTCCATCATCTCCAGCCAATCATTTGTAGCTGTCAAAAGTGCCTGTATTGTTGATTTTCCAGAACAGAATCCCCACTGACTCTCAGAGAGAGGGTAAGCAGATTGCAAATGCATCAAAATTTTGCCATGGATGTGCCTCTCCAAGATTTTACTGGTGACTGAGAGCAGCGAGATAGGTCTGTAGTTCTTTGCTGTTAGTTTTCGGAATAGGTACCACAGATCCAAGCACTTGGTAGCTTGCCAGTGGTAATCGAAAGATTTAATAACTTAGTACAGGGGCTATACTGACAGCGGAGGATTTCAACATTTTGGCAGATATATTGTCAGGTCCATTTGCTTGCTTGTATCTAGTGCAAGTAATAATTCCAAGACCTCGTCTTCAGTACAAAGAAGTTCAGGGGGACAGTCTATTGGGTCGAGTCTTTCGGAACCACCACTAGGGCTAATAGGAGGTATAGATTGGTTAAAACAACTTGAGAAGTTGTTCAGCATGGTAGCCTTTTCGTTGTCAGAGGTAGCAGTTTCACCAGAATGAGTGTAGGTATTGCCTTCCATTCAAATTTTTAACTGCTTTCCAGAAGTCTTTGGAGCTAGCTGACTTGAGATTGTTCAGATAATCTCTCTTGCCCCTCTTGACCATGTGTATACAACTCTATTCCTGAGGTACTTGTATTTGCTCAAAAGTTCATGACTTCCAGTTTGTTTGGCTCTACGATAACATGTATTATGCTTACGAATTGCACTGACAATTTGTTTGGAGATCCATGCAGGGAGTTTAACACTGCTGCATGGGTGTGGTACTTGTCACGTGACTACTCATGTGATTAACTTGTGTGTAGGTGAAGTGTGAACTAGGCACACTTGTTAGCTTACTGAGCTGGTAAGTATGGCATCAGACTTAGTGCAGCTTACGTGGATTCAGCATCTTATTAGTATCTATGTTACTGTGTACACTTCATAGCCAGTTGCTGGGTACATCCTGTATCCGCCTCTATTGGATCTCCTGTTATGCACACGACGAAACGGCCTGCCACCTACACCCGATTCTTTGCACTTCGGATGCAACTACTGCCCGCACCCCAGTCACCCTTCTCTTTCCACTTGGGGTGCGGTTATGCTCGAAAACAAAAAAAAAAAAGTGCAGCAGTTTCTACTTCCATTTAGACCATAGCTGAAGTCTTTTGTAATCTAGTCAGTTGCTAGTCATATAACCCACCTAGATACGAGGTATATATACTTGATGGTTAAAACACCTGGTACTTGCCAGCTAGTGTTTTAACCATCAAGTACTTCATATACCTAGGTGGATTATATGACTTAGAACACTAGCCATTCACTGATATTCAATTTTTATTTTCAACTGTCACATTTCAAACTTGATTGTTATAGTCATTTACAACAAAAATTCATATACCGTAGTGTCCCGCTAATACGCCCCCTTCGAAAATACGCCCCCCCCCCCCCCCCCCCCCCCTCTTTTCCGCCAAAGTTCCTGCACAGGGTAGTTTGACTCGTTATAACGCCCCCCGGTGAGCGTCTTCTGGAACATCAAAACTACACGTGCTTACTATACGTTGCAAGTGCGTTTAGTAAGACTATAGCTAGTCGGTGAATCTTTTGTAAGTTTTGTGGCTTTTAGAAAAGCCGGTTAGATGTGTTTTAAGCTGGTAGTTTAGCAAACAGGTTTATCAGTCTGTCAAGGTGTTTTTGTTTCCCTCTGAAGATGTACACGCACGGAACCACGAGTCCTTTCCCATCAACTTCAGAACGTCTTCTGTCACCATTGACGATGCAAGTCATCTCGCTGCCACTCTTGTGCAAGAAATGCCAGCAGAATCTGGAAATTTCCCGTGGTACATGACCGACAGTGTTGCCGTTCTTGAGGACAGCTACACCGAAGTCGTCGTGAATGTTATTGACCTCGCGTTGAACTGGCAGCTCTTCTCCGATGTAGGGAGACCACGCAGCTTTGTAAACGTGATGTCCGCGAACAGTACTCTCGATCCTGAAAGTCGTCGCCATAGTTAGTTGGAAGTGTCCTAATTGCGTACATAGCACTTGCGTAAAATCTTTGGGGGGGGCTTATAGTCGAGACTAATCGCATCCTCGAATATAAGCCCCCCCCCCCCCCCCCACTTTACGCGGGATGTCGTGTACAAAATGGGGGGGCATATTAACGGGACACTACGGTAGTACACATACAATGTTTACTTAGAGTTTTGGCTGGTGCCTTCTTAGCATCCTCCTTTTGTGTTGTGCCTGAGTCCTCCAACACAGCAATTAGCACCCTATTAGTAGCTCCTCGAACTGCTCTATTGCAGCTAGTAGCACCGAGTCAATGGTGGCTTCATTACACTAAAGGAGGCAGCCGCAGAAACTGGCAGTTGTTCAGCTCCTGCTCACTTCATGTAGACTACTATTGGGTTCACCAAAAAAACTCTCTGCAGACTTCGTCCCCACAGAGCTCACATACATGTAGTATTGAGTCGTAAGACACCACAACAGCAACAGTTTTACAGTGAGTATCTATTGGTTTGACACCATAGCGTTGGGATCTACGGGATTTATAAGCCTGTGTGCAAAGCCTCATAAAGCTCATGTGCTTTGCACTTGGGTTTTATGAGGCTTTGCTTGGGCTTCTAAACCCCGTAGATAAATTTACAATTTCACTTGAATTTATGATGATTCTTTGTTCTTTGTGAACAACACGGTTCTACATGTTTGTATTCATACTTTACAGACCATGCATCTTCCCCACGCCTTCCTTTCCCACCTCTCTTCTCTCTTACTATTTCTAAAAAACCACATAAAAAAACAGCAGGAACATGTCACAAAAAAGTTTTCCAAATGAAAAAAAGTACATGTAGGATGGAACCCTCAAAAACCAGCCAAACAAGATGGGAACAACACCACAACACATTCACACCATCCCTACATCTTGTGCCATTTTGCCAACTTGCACAACAAAAAAACTCTCTACACACTCACTAATTGAACATGGTACTCAGAACTGCTCACTCCACAGCCTTCCACATAAAAGAAAATCCATCTCAGATTCTGCCACATTCAGCAGCAATAAAATTTCACACCATAACTTAAAACTCCCAACATACCATACAGACCCAGGACTGCTCACAGTTTCTGCATACAAGACAGACTATACCTGCCATGCTCAGTAGCAACTACATTGCATCCACCCACAACATAACACACTCTCCATGCACTACACACCCAGCAATACCCTCCCCACTGCCTTCCATAACCCTCCTATGCACATAACTAACAAACACAAAACATAGTTGGCAAAATGGCACAAGATGTAGGGATGGTGTGAATGTGTTGTGGTGTCGTTTCCATCTCGTTTGGCTGGTTTTTGAGGGTTCCATCCCTACATGCGCTTGTTTTCATTTGGAAAACTTTTTTGTGACTTGTAGTATCATCATGTCATTGAGTAGCCACAATAATTTCCATGTGGAAATACAATAAACTAAGTACTGCAAAATCTTACGCTCCAAAGACAAGTCATTTCTGGTAGCCATCTTCACTTTTTATCCTTTTTGGCAGGAACAGCTAGCTATTCGAAACAAAATCACACCGGGCCTAGCAAATGTGCAGCTGCAGTCTATTTGGCATCCACGTGTCATCCATCTGCGCGCGCATCGCATGCAATACCAGCGAGAGCGCGAGAGAAACTGGCCGTTATACTCGGTGTATTGTTCCATGCAGTTGATTGTAATGGGGCGGGGCGACATGGCCGTAATACGCAATACACAGGTGGCCGCTATACAACGATATGACTATACTGTAGCTTATGCAACATAATTCGGGACCTTCCCCAACTGGCCGCAAAGTGGAGGTGACCGCCTTATTCAGGTGACCGCAGAGGCAAGTTCGACTGTAACTTGTATTCTTGTCTTTCTGTGGAAACACTGGGGACACAAGTCTTGTATAGTTTGGTTCCCAGACCCTTCCTGTATGGAATTTCATTAATGTTCAATAATTGATATGTTTATCGCACCGCACTTTAGCATGCAGCCACATGTCCACACTACACATTCACACGAAATTTTATTCACGACTCACACCTACTTGACATTCGCGTTTTCCCTCATCAACACTGACAGCAGGAATGCAGCCGTGGATCCGTGTTGGGGTCGAGTTATTCACCAGACCCTTCCTTCCCTCCCCTCTCTCGCCCCGCCCATACAGGAAGGGTCTGGGAACCAAACTAAGTCTTGTACTCGTTCAGTAGTCTGGGGCAAATGGAAGTACAAAATATCAAGTAGATAGGCTCCAGTAATGAATGATGGAGTGAAGACCACCACATAATCCAATGGTTAGATCATATTTCGGTGGTGCATTTGCTGTAGCCAGCACCTACAACATCAAAAATTTATGTGTGTTACCTATAGTCGCTGTAGTTCTTAGTAGCGCATAGATTGTTTGTGTGCACTACCCTAATATGGAGAAAGAGCATAAAACGTTCCTACCCGTGACCACATGCCCCACAATCACCACGGTTTCCTGGACCCTGTTTAACTTTAACTTGCTTTCAGTACTCATTCTTACATTCTCTTATCTTAGTACTAGCAGCTGAGCTTACCTCTAGTCAGGATTTCTGGGTACACTTCCAACGCCAGTCTTCCAAACACAGCTGAACCGCTCCTGCATTTCCCGCTCCAAATAGTGCCTCTTAGATTATGTCATTGCAATTAAAGTCCCTGTTTTGCGCAAGCTGGGAAATCCAGCGATGGTGGCGCACAATCTTACGAAAGCCGTCGACAAGCGCTAGCATTATGTACAAAACTATTGGTGGGTGTAGTGTCACTGTCCGTTTTCGGAGGTAATTTTGTATTGGCTAATCACCATACAATCGTGAAGGTAAAACACCTGTCCAACTAAAGCCAGGAGGGTAGCTTCCATTCTGAATACCAGTCGTTAGGCCAGCGGTCCAAGAACAATAGAAATTATTCAGATACAGGAAGTGCACGTAGAGCTACATTCCAGTATGTAATTAACGCAATGAATACTTCCTGACTTTTCTACAAGCTAGCTCCAGCCAGCAATGGCAGAAACGAACCGGACTTGCGCCAGTTTGGGTAGATGTACCTTTCTGCTGTTCATAAATGTACTTTGTATCCCGGTTTGATAATACCTTCCAGCGTTGCGACCGTTTCTCGCGACCTCGTCGCGGGGCGAGACTCGTGATATGCTGCCGCATATTTTAGTACATTTTTTTTTGACTACCCGAACCCTGGCGATATATATATGTACGGATAGCCCATGGATAGCTCTACAAAATCTGTAAAAATCAAAAACTTCCGCTCGGGCAGTTAGCAGTTACGCGGGCTCAAAGTTGGGCTGAAATATTATGCTGCGGTTTACATAATTGGCATGTTTACTGGTGCGTTCTAACTGCTCCGCATTTCGCCTCAAAAACATCTAAACTATCAGCTATCACATAGACTGTCTTCCAACTTGGGGACCCTGAATGCATACAAGCCAAGTCAGTTACTTTACTTTTGGTACTCAAATCACTTTACCTTTCAGTTCACCCTGCACAGTGGCTAGTGCATCTCTCTGTACAGCATTCCCGGAAAGTGAAAGGGCCAGCAGTCACCGGGAATCAAACCCAGGACACCTGGCTTGTGCAGCCAGTGCTCTGTGACTGAGCTACGACAAACGGACAACCACCAGCCCCCACAATCCTCTATATGTGCTGCACGGGTGGTACTGAAATGCCTCAGTCACACACCCAGTTCACCTAAACTCTATTCCATGCAACATGAGGCTAAGCAGCTGATAGTTAAGCTCAGCTAGCACCCATTAATGTTTCACACATGCTGGGTGGGATAAACAATCAGTGGTAAGCAACCTTAGCATCTGCTGTGCCATAAGAAATGGTACTCAGTGCAGATCCCAGTATATATCACTGTAAAAACAAAATTGTGGTTTTAGCAAATTATTCGGTTACTACAATTGCATGACTGTCCTTCCTATGCTAATTCAAAGAATGTAGTGCTTGTAAAAACATTTTGTGGGAGGCTAGTAAAGTTTATTCAAGCATCAGCTCTCACTGCATGAATTCTTTTCCAGCGCTGCATTCATAAACTTTGCATAGTAAGGATAGTCACGCAACTGTAGTAACCAAATACCTAGCTAAAATAACAACTTTGTTTTTGCAGTGTAGAAGAGCAAGAGGAGGACAACAGTGATAGAGAGGAAGATGACAAGGAGGGTGTCAATGGATTTCCATTAACGACAGTACGTTGGCATCCATATGCTATACAGTGATTTATATATGGTTAGGGCTGGTATAAATACCGTATAGCATATGCATGCTAACATATTGTCGTTAACGGCTTGTTGTCAATGATAGTGACGACAATGACTTGTGTTAGTGCCTTAGCATTATCAGGTGGGGGAGCCAAAAAGTTAAATCCTAGAATGTCCCTGGGCCAGCAGCTGAAGAGCCAATGAAGTTGGAGAGCACCACTGCATCTTTAGTGCAGCACATCATCACTGAGGGCTTGTATGAGTAGTGAAGAGCTTTCAGATGACATGTATATCTTTGGATGGTGTGCCCAGAGGGAACTTTAGAAGAATTTCTCCAATGTCAGTAGCAGTGCCCACTCTCATGTAGCAAGTCACACTGTGCCTTTAACGTTACTTGTACACAAAGGAGGACCAGTCCAATATGAACGCTGGCCCTCAAGTCTTCAGCATGCTTGTAGCACACACCTGCAATAGGCAACCTGGATTATGATGCACTCTTCGTAACTGTTTTGAGCTCACTCTAATACTATACCCTGCTGCTTACGGGGTTAGACTGTAACACAAAATTGCTATTTCCCAAACTTGCCTTAGAAAGGGGGGGTGGGGGGTTGTGTAGGGCTGGCAAGTAGCGATGGCTCCGTGTGCTCCAGCCCAGGATCTGCAGTACCATTTCTTATGGCACAGCAGATACAAAATAACTACTGACTGATTGATTATCCCACCCAGCACGTGTGTTAACGGGTGCTAGCTGAGCTATACTATAGCTATCAGCTATCACATAGCTTGTCTTCCAACTTGGGGACCCTGAATGCATACAAGCCAAGTTAGTTACTTACTTTTGGTACTCAAATCACTTTACCTTTCAGCTCACCTTGCACAGTGGCCAGTGCATCTCTCTGTACAGCATTCCCAGTTAGAACGCACCAGTAAACATGCCAATTATGTAAACCGCAGCATAATATTTCAGCCCAACTTTGAGCCCGCGTAACTGCTAACTGCCCGAGCGGAAGTTTTTGATTTTTACATATTTTGTAGAGCTATCCATGGGCTATCCGTACATATATATATCGCCAGGGTTCGGGTAGTCAAAAAAAAATGTACTAAAATATGCGGCAGCATATCACGAGTCTCGCCCCGCAACGAGGTCGCGAAAAACGGTCGCAACGCTGGAAGGCATTATCAAACCGGGATACAAAGTACATTAATGAACAGCAGAAAGGTACCTCTACGCAAACTGGCGCAAGTCCGGTTCGTTTCTGCCATTGCTGGCTGGAGCTAGCTTGTAGAAAAGTCAGAAAGTATTCATTGCGTTAATTACACACTGGAATGTAGCTCTACGTGCACTTCCTGTATCTGAATGAAATGGACCGCTGGCCTAACGACTGTACGGTGAATCACTAGTTCATCTTCTCGGCGATCTCCACGCTACCGAATCGGATGCCGACGCTGTTGTAGCCTCTGGCATTGTTGCACAGCTACAGATATCACATCAATTCTTGAAATAGACATAGGACATCTACTCACAATCGGCACAAGTTTAACAAGCGGCTTTCCAGCTTGGTACGGTGGTACACTTGCCACGTGGAAGGGGGAACAATTTTTTCAGGGTAGGTCCAAATATTTCGCGGTTGTTCTGAAATATTCGTTCCGGGGGGAACGTCTTTCACGGGGGTCCAAATTTAACGTGACAGTAGCTACATCTGGGGCTCAGTATCAGTGTCGGCCGTTGTTCGGAGTTGAGGTGTCCGCTTCTCGGAGGTTCAAAATCTTAACGGTTCTGTGGTAAAAGCAATCGGGGCAAGAGATCTGTCCGCTGTACAGAGGTTGTCCGCTTTTTGGAGGGTCCGTTATTAAAGGTTTTACTGTAATTAGCTACGTATATTTCTAAGTGGCAAGTAAAAAGCAATAACAGCTAAACACATTGCATATTACATATATATACCTAACTGTCTTTGTATACAAGTATGAATGTTGTGAACAGGCTGGCATTTTAATGCAAGATGCAAAAGAACAAGGATTACTTTATGTCCATATGTAAGAAGGAGCTTAGTCTCATGTTGTGTAACTTAGGGTTTTGGAATGGAATGAGAGTTATGGTTTGTTGAGAGTACCGTATGCTTCATTTTCCGTCATCTTTACTCTTGAGGGCGGGACTTCATATGCTACATTCTCTTTCATCTTGATGATATCCACTTCCTCCTTCTGGGTATCTGATGATACCTCACTTCCTGCAGTGATACAGTTATGAAAGCCAGTATAAACAAAGTAGTATAAGTTTTAGCATAATGACTTGAATGAAATTATTATGGTGGTATACAAATAACCATAGTTGTGGTCATTTCAGTACAGTTAATATTAATCCACTTACCTGGTGTACTTAAAGTTCGTCTAATAACACAAATAACTGTAATGACACCAGTGGTGATAAGCAGTGAAATCCCCATACTAGTAGCCATTCCTGCAAAACCAAAATACAATCATCATTATTGATCTGCATTCACAATTCTACTTGAGCTCTGGCTGTTGTTGGGTTGGGTGTCATATCTATCACTGCATTAGATACCCAGAAGGAGCAAGTGGACATGAAGATGGAGAATGCAGCATATAAATCTGCCTATAGTCAGTTTACACATCCAACTACAGTTATTTTATCAACATGCAGTAAACTGTTGTGCTCTAGATGTGCATAACATTCATTCAAAGCCAAGATGATTACTACCAGGCAAGCAACATAGTTACACAAATAGCAATTGCCAAAGGAATCTTTAGGGTCCACCTTAACTTCTAGACTTGATTTGTACGACTAATGTACCCTACCAATTACAAGGGGAAAGTTAAATTTTGTTGGTGTCTGAGGTACAGAATGTTCAGTTGCAACTGGCTGGGTTCTGCTGTCCAGAGGTTGCTGTGAAGTGTCCATTGAATGCTCCTTCTTTGAAATAGTAATGGTTAGCCCTGTCAATACAGTATGGTAGTAAAGTAGGGGTTCTGTGGAGCTAGTAGATGCTGCAGAAAAATGTAAAGATGTGCCAAACAGTATGTACACATAAACTACGCTCATAAAGCTTTGGTAGATGACTGTTTCACTTACATGAAGGCAGAACAGAAATTGAACTTGAATTTGCTATGGAGGAAGAGTATTACCAATAAAACATCCTTGTCTGGTACAGCACACTTTTAGTTACCCAGCAACAATGGCTACTTGTGCAGAAGAACTCAGTAAATCGGCCAGTAAAGTGTAGGAGCTGCGTGTTATTGGCCCTAGTATAATGTATTTCATCATTTGAGTGTACTGTGACCATTATTGATATAGCTAAACTATATTTAGGCATGATCTGCAGCATGAAAACATTCATGAACCCAATAAGTTTTAATTCACAACCAGAATGAGATGATGACATGTGCAAACCTGCCACAATTAGAAATCCAGTGGTACTGTCAATGTCTCTTAATCCTCCTTGATAAACAGTGAAAAAGCAAGAATATGAAGTCATGTTCAGCGACAAATCCACACTGTTTACAACCAAACCAGAGCCATTATACGAATATCTTGGTGGGAGAGCATTGGTGACAAAGATTTGGTTGGTGATTCTCCAACTTGGAACTCCATTGATACCCTCATAAGTGCAGGCAAAGAAAGCATCCATTCCGTCCAATACTGTTATATTCTTTGGCTCCTGTAAGAATACAATCTGACCTGGCAAAATAGAGAACACAACAAAATTCGGTCTTGTTTGTGGATGCTTGCCTTCAAAAGTCAACGGTAGTTTTATTTCAACATTTCAAGGAGCCAGCTCTTGTTACCTTTGCAAAATGATCCAGCTGATAGTATCATCCAAGCAAACAAGGTAAATACAACGCA
This sequence comes from Agelas oroides, assembly GCA_949130485.1. Classification (NCBI taxonomy): domain Eukaryota; kingdom Metazoa; phylum Porifera; class Demospongiae; order Agelasida; family Agelasidae; genus Agelas; species Agelas oroides. The sequence continues at coordinate 11,046,387 of OX422183.1, read as the reverse complement.
AAATCCCTTCATGGCGTGGCTAATCTCGTGCCCTGATGGTAAGATCAGACAATCAGCCTTTTTGCTATTCCGTTTAGACACGTGATGTATAGCTTCCAGACTCACGCGATCAACATCGGTTGTGAATGCGTTACGTATACCGTAGATAGTAGAGTGGGAGGGATTGGAAACGGCATGTATTAGCACCCGTTCACACCTACAGTCCGCGTTGTACCGGATGTTAACGCGTTGAACCGGATGTCAACACACGGCGCAGAAGAGATACTATACTTCCTGTTTCTAATCCATGCCCATCAACGCCGGTCGACTGGGAGGTTTCTTAAATTTCGAAGACCATAAACCGATCCATTATCTATGCGAAGACAAAGATTGTATCTTCTTCAAAGACTGTGGATGTGATGGCGACCGCAGTACTACCGCAGACAATTTTTTCCTCAGTCACAGGTAAGATACAAAGCCTCAGTAGCCAACTAGATTTGTGTATAGCATGTACTCTTCCATAGATAGTGATCTATACAATAGCTACGTAGTAAATTTAAACATTTTTCCTTATCAGCTGCAACTCAGATGTTCCTGACAGCACTACTAACTGTACTGAGTGATGATAGCTTCCAGCTTCCTTCACCCCAAGCAGCAGAAGCTAGAAAGCAAGCCCTTTTGTTAAACGAAGTGGCTAGAGAGCCGGTAGTGGAAGTTCAATTCTAGGGTCGATAACTTCTGATAGCAAACTCCAATTTTAATGAAACTAGTATCAGTAGATAGAGCTTTAAAAGAGCTACAAAATGATACCCTTTTCGTTAGGCTGTGCCATATAATGTCGTAAATACAACTACAAACGCTTAAAGAACCGGTACCGGTACTTTAAGATTATGCGAAGTGAATTTTACTAGGTACGGCGGCTGTACTAGACAGCTTGCTGGAAAAAAGGATATCATTTTGTAGCTCTTTTAAAGCTCTATCTGCTGATACTAGTTTCATTAAAATTGGAGTTTGCTATCAGAAGTTATCGACCCTAGAATTGAACTTCCACTACCGGCTCTCTAGCCACTTCGTTTGTCAAATGACTGGTGCAAGAAACCAGAAGAACAACACATCTTGCGGAATTTTGCTGAAAATTTGATAGCTAAGTTATCTGCACCCTTCAAAAGGATTGTTTTTAAACAAGGTCAGTCTGCTGCAAGATTTGTCTCGCAGAGAGGAAAGATCTGGGGGAGGTACCACCAACTTAGAACGTCTATTGAGTTCAGGACTCTGTGGTCAGACTTCATTAAGTTGAGCATCCAATGTGTTGCTACACCCATCCTGTATCAGTTCCTTACAGACATTGTATTTGAACAACTAGTCAAGCAGCATTTTCCAGTAGACGACAAAGAAGAAGCTAGTGGCGGTGCTCTGCTGTCTCTGCAGGAGGAAAATGTTGTTAAATATGCTGCTGGGTATGTTTGTAGGACAATTCGGAAACGCTTAGAACACTCCTCTAATCCACAAAAGGAAGAACTAATTCTATCTTTAACAGAACTTTTAGATGATGACCATGAGATCAGCGATACCACTGAGTGGATTGACCTTGTAGACTTTATCATGTAAATGACAGTACATTCATGGTGTTTTATGCTTTGGAGGAGGGGGTTTGAAAACATTTCAAGAAGTCAGCAGCTCATGGGCTCACAGTTGGTGCCAAAGAGAAAGTCACCACATCTCTTCTCACTGATGAGGATGTCCAATTCTATTGGAGTATTGCATCTGCTGATTTTGAAGAAGCTGCAGCAAAGACACTTTTGAAGACGATTGTTGATCTATGGATTACAATCTGGGGCTTCTCATTCACTAGCGCCTGGATCGAACAGTACAAGCAAGCAACCAAGAAAACTATTCAACGCTCTAAGGCACTTCGTAGGGAACTCTTCACTGATGATGTAAACAATTCATAATAGTACGCAAGTAGCTTTAACAGATGTATTGCATGTAGTCTTCACATAAATAGTCATACAGATAATGCACATGCATGCATATACAACTATAATTTTAGTGTTTTCGGCGACGCTTTGGCAGGGGCCTATTTTCTTGGTCCAAGTCAATGGGTTCTTTATTGCCACGACAGTTACTCCGGACAGAACTGATGCATGTAGAGTGAATCACTCTTAAAGCTTGAGTGTTCTTACAAAAATCATGAACGTTTGGGTTTTCATTCACACCACCTCGTTGCCTCTGGCATCCAAAGAACTTCTCGAGAGGGTCTTGTGATAGCCTCTCACTCAGGAATGCGGTGACACCGGGGATGGTAAAGATGAATTTCACCAGCTCCACAAACGACTTCACTAAAGGTTAAAAATATAATTATGGGCAGGATGTTGAAGGGTTGAAAAATCGCAAACAAGCACAATACTAAAAGGTTGTAAGAACATACCCGTGATTTGCAGGCCTAATAATGTCTCAGGACTCAGAAGCATCTGCTTTTGTGCAAGCTTAGAGAATCCTGCACGTCCCTTCACACTGCTCTCCCAATCGTCCAAGTACGGGAGGAACTCCTCCTCCAACCACTGTAAATTATCTATGCGTATACGTACGTGCCGCTGTGCAATGCCAAGTCCAAGGCATCAATTTATGTCACTATTCTGATACCACATGATGAACATTTTTGACAATGAAACCTAATATATTTATACCTGCAGAGGAGTGGTTGAACCACAGCGGCGGATTCGGGCGGGGGGGGGGGGGGGGGGGGGGGGGAGGAGTTTCGTTCGTTCGGGCAAAGCGAAAATTGGCTAGCAGCATTCTAGAATGTTAAAAAAAAATTTGTGGAAAGAAAAGGTACAGTATAGTCATAGATATATGACACGGAACAGGATTGGAAACAAGTCACGTGCGCGTATTGATCACGTACTGACCGGCGCGAGCCATCCGCGTTTGTGTTAATAGGGCCATACCAAATTGATCTTATGTTTCACGGATCCGGCCGGGTCTTTTCTTCTGAAAATTGAAAAAAAAAATGCTGTACGCGTAATCCAATACCCACTGGCCTTGTTCCCAGGCCTTCGCGCGTTCGTCGCTAGCATTACGAATTATCGTACTGCTAGCGACGAACGCGCGAAGGCCTGGGAACGAGGCTAAGTACTCACCACGTGGCAAGAATGGAGGATGGCGAGCAGTTTGTGTGGTGTCACGAAGTAACTTGCCCCCCGAAGTAAAGTGTCCGGGGGGCAAGTTACTTCGAAGTAAACTGTCCCCCGGACACTTTACTTTGAAGGAAACTGTCCGCCCCGGACACTTTGCTTCGAAGGAAAGTGTCCGGGAGACAATTTACTTCGAAGTAGGGTGTCCTGGGGACAACTTACTTCGAAGTAGAGTGTCCCGGGGGAAAACTTACTTCGAAGTAGAGTGTCCGGCGGAAAATCTAGAATGAAGCAGAGAGTCCAGCACACAAAGTATTTCGATCAAAATTATGTTTGAAGAAAGTATTTCACCAATCAACAAGTAATTATAACAACAGTTATGTAGTACATAAAACAACAAAACGTAGCCTCTTCGGCCTCTACATGTACTCTGCCTTCCTCCGTCTCGGCTCCGTGCGCCGCATCGCGCAACACCGTGCCCCCCTGGCGCAGTAATCGCTGTTGATACTTCGTCATCCATGACTAAAATGCTTTTGCGCATTATGCATGCATCTTATATGGCACCTCATGACAGCTATTGATCTGATTACGTCGCTCTCGCTCCTGGTACAGGGTCGATGTCAACTATGCTTTGCGCGACAGCGATGAAAGCGGAGGGGGGGGGGGGGGGGGGGGGGGGGGAAATGACTTCAAAAGGGGACGGTTTACTTCGAAGTAACTTGCCCCTGGGGGACACAATACTTCGGGGGGCAAGTTACTTCGTGACAGTGTGGCTGAGTGGTATCTACTTGAGAAGTTTGGTCATTTTTATTTTTATTTTTTTGCCTGCCTACCGGGTCATGTTTCTGACCTAAGCAATCCGTGAAACATAAAATCAATTTGGTATGGCCTAGATTGTTGAAGGTGGCGATTGCAAACAGTGGCTGTATGTAGTAGAGGTGAATTTTCTGTGAAGATAAGAGAGCAAGAGTTTGTGGGACTGGAGTGACGCTACCAGGTGGCTACAGAAGTAAGTGAGAGCATGAACGTACAAGTTATGGGTAGCGCTATTGGGAGGGGGGCTCTAAATAGGTACAGGCGTTACATGGACGTGTCAACAACTACTTTTTCACATTTTGGTGAGGTCTTGTTGATACCTAGTTTTGTGGGACCAAATATAAAGAAGTATACAGTATGGCAAAGGCTTTTTTACCATTGGGTAGAGGAAAGATTGGTCTAATGGGATAAACAATCCTGGTGACTTGTGTTGCTTGTATTCAGCTGTTTGTTTCACTCAAACCATATATATATATGTATTGTTACAGGTATGGGGAAAAGGAAGCTGAGGTTTGATGCCAGGAAGAATTTTGAGCGTAAAAAGTATAGGAAAATCATGGTTTCTGTTCCGTTGGAGGTGGTCTCTGTTAATACCAATGATGCCGAGGAGTCAGAGCTTATCGTCAGCCTACCTCTGTCAGCATACACATCAGCCACACTGCCTGATGCGACTGTTCTCCACTCCAGGGTGAGCAGGTCTAATGCATTGCCTGCAGGATGGACTCTAGCCTGTTTGCCAGCATCAACAAGCTACTTAGCTACTTTTGCACTTTGCAAGCTCCAGATTTTTCCGCCGCTTTGTAGTGCTCATGCTACCTTCATGCTGACAGTGTCTCCTAGTTGTGCATGGACACTGTGTGTTGGCCAGAGCCAGATCGACCAACAGCAATGTCGGCTTTTGGGTGGAATTGCTGCCAAGCTTTGTAGCGTGGATGAGGTGGTGAAGCTGTTATCAGCTCTGGATGACAGCAAGCACTGTGTGGGGAATCCAGACACAAAATTCATTGAGCTAGTTCCTCGACAAAAGGGAGTCTTCAAGGATCAGTCCGGTAAGTCACTGAGTGTTCATTGTTAAATTGATTTTACGTCTAGTTATCTTTACACATCTACAGGTACCAGAGTTGTTGCCTACCATGACACCCAATCATTTTCGCACTCTACCATTCGGCACAGTGATTGTGAACTGATTCTTTCAAGCAAGGGGGTTGATCGCTGTCAGAAATGTACTGACTACAGGTCAACCCTCCATGCACTTGCCAGCCGTGAGAGCTGTCGAACCAAACCGGACAGAACCAGCCATACAAATTACAGGTACCTTTCGACACCTGAGAAGCTTGACCGCCTGCACAATCTACGCCACCAAAACCGGCCTGGTCAGATGAAGATAGAACGTCTCCAGGCTTAACTAACCCGGATAACTGCCAGCTTTGGTGTATCTTTAGATGACAGCACAACCTCGGACCTACATCAGATCATGCTGGAAGAGGAGGAGCAGGTGGCACAAAAGTTTCTCCCTTTCAGCATGTTTTCTGGCAGCAACAAAAGGAGGCCGCCTCCAGGTCAGGGAAGGAGAAGCGAGGGATGCGCTGGCACCCACTTATGATCAAGTGGTGTTTGTATCTCCGTCACCAGTCTAGCAAAGCATATGAAACGCTTAGAGAATCAGGATGCATTCAACTTCCATCGCAGCGTACCTTACGTGACTATACCCACTGTGTCCAGTCAGGAGCAGGGTTCTCAGCTGAAGTGGATCGTCAACTGCTGCAAGCTGCTAACTTCAGATTGTGTCCAGAATGGCACAAGCTGGTGGTTCTCCTCCTCGATGAGATGCACATCAGGGAAGACCTGGTGTACGATAAACGAACAGGAAGGATGATTGGGTTCACCAATCTAGGTGACATTAACAACCATCTGCTGGCCTTCGAGCATTCACTTGAAGAGAACAAAACTGAAGGAAATGTGCTTGCGAAGTCCATGATGGCCTTTATGGTCAGGGGTCTGTTCACTCCTCTCAGGTTTGCCTACGCCCAGTTTCCGTGTGCCAAGGTGACTGGTGATCTGCTTGTTGAACCATTCTGGAAGGCAGTTTACCGCTTGGAACGGATGGGGTTCAAGGTCAGTGGCGTGGATTTTCTGTGCTATAGTTGTTGTGTGATACACTTTGCATGTCATGCATACGTCAATATACATGCTCTATTTATAGGTGTTAGGAGCAACTTTTGTTGGTGCATCTGTGAATCGTCGCCTTGTGAAGCTTCATGACACCTCCGAGAAGATAGCCTACCGGGTGCGCAACATCCATGCATCAGATGGTAGATACTTGTTCTTCTTTTCTGATCCCCCCCATCTCATCAAGACTACCCGAAACTGCTGGGCTTCAAAAAGTCGAACACTCTGGGTAAGTGTGTACATATACATTCTAGGAGTGTGTAGTATTGAGTCTATCGTATTGTAACTCCACAGAATGGTGGAAGCCACATTTCATGGCAACATTTGGTGGCACTTTACGAGCGGGATAGGGGGAAGGCAACAGGTCTTGCCATGGTTCCCAAGTTGAAGTTTGAGCACATCAGCCTGTCTTCCTTTGCCAAGATGCGAGTTGACCTTGCTGCCCAGGTTTGATCTTAAAATAATGTTGATGTATTTGACCTGTAGTTGATTTGTCAATTTTTCTTCAACAGGTTCTCAGTGAATCAGTTAGCAAGGCATTGGTGCTGACTGGTGGACATGAGGCACAAGAAACAGCTAAATTTGTTGCATTGATTGACAAGTTCTTTGACATCCTCAATGTCAGCAACTTTACAAATGGGACCCGGAACCGCAAGTCATTCCAGCATCCTTATCGTCATGGTGATGATGCCAGGTTGACAGTAAGTTTGTACATTACTCTAAGTAAGTATATGCCATTATGTTCTAAATATTATATACAGTGGCAAGAGGAGGAGTTCTTGCCATATTTGGACCAGTGGGAGAAGAGTGTGGAAGCAAGGGAGGGATTCACCAAGGTCCAGAAGAAACAGATGCTACTGAGTTCGGAAACACGTTTGGGTCTTCGAATGACTGGTATGCTCCTTAAGCGTCATGTTACCGTGTATTACGTATACGATGCGATGTTTATATACCATACATGGTTGCATAACTTCATTTTATTATCTCTATCATTATTGGATTTCTTTTGCTCAGCTAAGGCATTTGTGGGCCTGGTGCGATATGTGTTCTCGCTACCTGAAGTGAAGGAGAATCGACTAGCATTCTTGAGCCAACATATTTGTCAAGATCTGCTGGAGAACTTTTTTGGCTGCCAAAGACAACGAGGGGGTACCAGTGACAACCCAAGTGCACAGGAGTACTATAGAAATGCACAGGCACTGCGTGTCGTGAACTCTTTTTGCCGGGGTCCAGTGAGGGGAAACTGTCGGGGGAGCCAAAATGTCATTCGAGACATTGACAATGGGAACACACCTCTACCAAAGAGACATGCAAGTAGAAAGAAACTTACATACACACCACATATATAAATTCTTTTTGTCATACATTCATGTTTTATCTATCTGCAAACATTGACCAATAACAACATTTTTACAAGTACTTTGTATCAAACAACAATAATTATCTAATTTCAGAATTAATTTTAGGAAGAAGGTTTTTTTCTAGTGCCTTTCGACTTCTGAACCGTCTTCTTGTTAGCTTGCTTATACTTCTCTAGAAAGGCACTGGTATATGAGAATCCACGTACAGTCACCCAGTGTTCAATTATCATTTGCAGCAGCACATCAGCCTCCTCTTCCCAGTCAGCAGAGATCATAGACCAGTAAAAGAGAACATCCTCATTGTGCAGCATTTTCTCCATGGCTTTCTCCTTCATTCCTGAGTCTTCACTTGCACAACCATCATGGAGATGTTGGCGAAGTTCTAGTTCCATTGACACAAACAACATGTATGTCATATCGCTGACATGTTTCAACCCTCCTCTATCGATTGCATTTGTCCATCCTTCTGATTCATGTTCTGCTCCTTCATTCTGTTCCATTTCAACCAAACACAGGATGAGTTCTTCCATGAGTGGGTGTGCTGATCGTTCTATTTTCCATCGAAGAGCTCGAATGACATACCCTGCTGTGTACCTGAGGGCGTTTACTTCCTCATAGTCGAGAGAAGCTAGTGTCTGCTCACTGCATGCCACCTCTAGAGGAAAGTGTTCCTTTATAAGTACTTCCATGATGGAGTCAGTGACAAACTGGTAGAAAATGGGGCATGCCTCGGTGCCAACATTCGCTTGTAGAAATTGTGCCCATCTAGTTACAAATCCTTCGGATGAGCGCAACTTGTAATAACGTTCCCACATTTGCTCTCTTCCAGATCGTGCCGTACGATAAGTCGAAAAGCAACTGTTCAAGCTGCCAATAAAATTACTAGCAAAATTACTGGCTGCTTCCTTATTCTCTGCTTCTGACAACCACTCCAGCAGCCTCTCCGCAGATTTAAGAGCTCTTTCTGCCAATGGTGTTGGCAACTGGAACCCCTCATCTTTCAGGACAAGAGAACATGACGTTTTCAGCAGATGTAAATGCTCTGCAAGGGCATGAAAAGTTGACATCATGGAAGCATAATTATAATAGCACGTGCATTTAATCACTTACCTAATGTCTCTCTCTCCGGTTCACTGATTTCGCTGCTCCGCATCGCCATTTTGGGTTCGAAGTCGGGCGCCCTGACTGAGTCGAGTCCTGAGTGTATGTAGGTGATTGCTGCTTCAAAATAACGCACGCTCGACCTGACCTCTGACCCTTTATACGTGATTTTCCCGCCAAACGCGGATGGTCCGCGCTAATTGCCGGAAATAGTCCTGTTTTCAATCCTGTTCCGTGTCATATATCTATGGTATAGTGTAGAGATGTTGCACGTGTATGCCCAATGTTTATCCTGCCTCCACAATGCATTTGATGGCAACACCACTTCTTTACAACACTAAGCGACGTCTCTCATGCATCAATAGGCTGTGTGGGGTGTTCTTAGCTCTTACCCAACTCAGATACAGGTATACAATAGTAGCATGGCCATCTTCTGCCCAGCACGTTGGCTGCCTTGTGTCATCTCGCCTCAACATGGCTGCAATTACCACCAATTAGCACCTGCCGTAAGTCTTAGACACTTTACTACTTCTATTGCTCCAGCCGTGAACTTGTGCTTGGCACAAGCTCACATCAACCATCTCGGAAGTTTTATCTCAAGGTACATCATAGATCATCACTCTCAACATGTACTACTGAAAAATATAATTAGTGCTGCTGATCATAGTAAAATACACTCAGGTAAACATCTTGTATAAACTAGCAACCATGGAGGTGTATCCGTTTTAGTGCCTCATAGGCCTATATAACTAGGTCGTGCATTTTGCGTGTTAGCTACTCAAATATAGAACTAGCGTGTACATGACGTGCGTGAATTACCTCCATGCTGCAAAGATAGGCCTTGATGGATTATGCTAGCAAAATTCTGAGAAATATTTGGTGGCAAAAAAATGAGTTATGCTGGAACAATACGTAGAAATTTCTGGTCAAAAAATAATAATAGGCCAAATAACTGCATGACCCTCAGCTACTAATTAGACCTAACTTGCAACACATTTGTGCATAGTCTGACATAGCACATGTAGTGCTCTTCAATTTTGTCCAACTCATTCTATGCCCAGCGACGACTTTGGAAGAATTATCTGTAATGTTACAATACAATGGTGGATTTTGAGTGTGAGTTTGTCACACCTTACCTTTGTATCTGTGGTTTTTTTTTGTTTTTTTTAGGTTCACTTTTTCAAGATCTTGTTAATAAGAATGTATAGGTGAGACTAAAAGAATGTTAGGTGAAATGAAAAAAAGAATAGGTAGAGAATAATCCATCATTCTGTAAGCTATCAAAAACTGGAAAGTGGCAAACACCTGGAAACGAGGCCAATATCTAACAACGTTGGCATGTTCCCCCAATCACAGGGCCCCCATTCTATATAGATGAAATTAATATTATGCATTACAATCTTTTTGATAGAGTAACTGATAACTTGCTCAGCAAGAAACTGTATGTGCACTGTACATACTACATGATCATGACACTAGCTACCTTAGTATGTATTGGGTAATGACTTCTGCATGTGTCAGATTTTTCTACATCATCGCTTGTAACAAGCTACTATTTGGTTGTGACATATAACTCCTTCAATGTCTTATTATTTTGCATTCTTTTGTCATTTACAATTTAGCTAGCTGTCACATGTATTCAAAACTGCTCAGTAATGCACCAATGAGATGATCACATTTTGTGTTTGTGTGTATACACAAGTATCCACACAAACACAGCATAAGTATACACATAAACATACACAGAAAAACAGCACAAATTTCATTTCACACTCAGATGAGTAAAAATCACTTAACATTATTGCATGGGTCACAATTCACTTATAGTCCTTGTCAAGGTTAGGCCTGTCCACCAACACTGGCATATGCTGGATTTTCCTCAACCTCGATCCTTTGTGGTAGCTGTGGTGGTATTTCATATGCATTATTCTTTCCCAGCTCAATAATGCATGCATCTGGTCTCTTGATGTTGACTGTGGAGTAATACAGATCTTCACTTTTCACTGTAGAATAATCTTCTTCAGTTTTTGTTGCAGAGTAGTGTGCATCCTCAGTGTTCACAGCTGTGAGAGTAGATAATTATATGGTCCACTTATAAGGCCAGGCAAAGTAGATTTATTGTTTCGCATCAGCCACTTACTCGATTTGCGTGCGGGTGGGCAGTCATTATTCATTATTCATTACTAGCAAAGACTATAATTATTATATGCTTGGCAAATCTACGGTGCTACGGCCATTAAAAGTGGGCGTGTCATTGCTTGGAAGGCGATAATGACAGTTGAGGCGGCAGGTCTCAGAGGAAGTGTGATGCGAAACAATAAATCTAGTTTGCCTAGCCTAATAGACGAATCACTACTAAAAACTTCACCTTTCTTCTTAGGTTTGAGGGTAGATAAATATATGCCTGAAGTTGTCCACTTATAATAGACAAATCACTATACTAAAAAACGTTACCTTTCTTCTTGAGTACTGCCATGCATGCAATGATTATTAGAACCACAATGATTGCCAGTAGGAGCACAGCAGCTGTAGATCCAACACTGGCACCAATAACTGCAGTGATTAAAATTATCTGCAAAAGTACTTCACACTTAAATAGAGTTGAAATGGGGGGTGGTCAATGGTAGGTTAAATTAAGTTAGGGTGCACAGGTAGATTTTTAGGCTAACCTGCACTTTGGGATAAATATTTTCTGGAAAAAATACTGGTCTATGCATGATTATATGAGGTGTGATTGTAAATAATATCTATATATATAGAACCTTGATATTCTACTTATGTTCTTGAGAGTGGGTACATATAACAGTCTGTTGCAAGGAAAGATGATACTTGACACTGTTGATTTCATATAACCTCAAGGTTTGTATAGAAGCTGCAGAGCGATCTAGCTCACCACACACAAAAACTGTGGCATGACTCATCTAACAACTGATACCAAACTAACCTGTTGTTGGAGAGAGACGCCATGAGGATCCATCATTACCTACAATAGATGGCAAGAAACCACTATCATTTGGTATCTGTGCCATGGTTTGTGTTCAACTGAATAGCTATACGTTTGTGCAACACTAGCCTCGTCCCCAGGCTCTCTCCTCAAAAACGAGGGGGGAGGAGAGAGCCTGGTAACATCCGCGGTAAAAGTTGTCGACTTCCGGCGCGTCATCATTCATGTGATCAACGTAGGACGCTCCCACTTTATTAATAATTGTCATGTGATTTAATAACCTCCCATGCAATATCGGTACTATACCTGGTAGCAGCGCAAGCTATTTACAATTTCGCTCCTCGTCTTCGAGGCATCCGCAGCTCTGTTGAGTTCCGTGACGCACTTTGCACATGTAAACTCGGAGCAGCGAAGCATGGTGAGCGAATCGCTCCCGCAAACCAACTACAGCGAACTTCGATCTTGGACTCTCTGGACTTGCGCCCCTTCCGCACATTTCGAAAACTGTTTTTCACCAACCTTCGAGGTGTAGTCTACGCTACAAGTTCATTTTCGAGTTGACAATTTTTTGCTGAGTTGGCAAAATGTCACGTGTACACGTGGTTCATTCTGCAATCTGATTGGTACCGCCAGAGCAAGGCGCCGGAAGTCGACAACTTTTCCCGCGGATGTTACCAGGCTCTCTCCTCCCCCCTCGTTTTTGAGGAGAGAGCCTGGGGACGAGGCTAGTGCAACACTGAAGCATCTTGGTAAAAATGATCTGTGGCGATGGGTACATATCAGAGGCGTAGGAAAGACTTTTTGATTGGGGGGAGGGGGGGCACAGTTTGTAGTACAGGACATATAGAGTGGGTGTGGCACAGAGTAAAAACGTGTGGGGGGGGGGGGGGGGGGGGGGCACATGCCCCCGGTGCCCCCCAGGTTCCTACGCCTATGCATATTGGAGTTGAGTGATCCAGTTCGCTGATGTTTGCATGCATAGTCCATGCAGTCTGCCCAGTGTGGAGGCATGCACATTTTTCTAATCAATGAGCACTTCATGGGTGACTTTTGCAACATCACAAATCAGGCATCTGAGGGTCTTATAGGTACCTCATGCTCCAGGTACATAAAGCTGACAGCAGGTATGATTGCAGTATAATGCTGCATGCCTGAGTGTAGCTGTATAAACAGCTGTTTCAGCCTGCACCTCACTAGTTAGTAGATAAGAACCTTGAAACTGGTCTGCTCAAGTGGCAGTAACTGAGCATTCACATTGTATGTAATGTTAACTACAACATATGAATAATAAATATTATCGTACTATACTCAAGATAACTGATAAGTAACACCACAATATGGTTGCTATAGTTGCAATCTCTATTGTCCACCTACTTGGTTCTTGCTGTATCCTCCTACCTGTTGTTTTTGTTGGAGGAGAAGAGGTGGTGAAAACTGCAGGTTCAGGACCAGTCACATTGACATGGCCCACATAGGATGGTGTGGAGGCAACTGAACCATCTCTCTCCCAGTCAAAGATGAACACCTTATAAGTTCCTGGGATGAGTCCAGTCACAGTTTGTTCTGCAATCTGAGAAAGTGGGCTGCCACTTCTTGTTATGTTCATTTGAATGGAACAATTTCTGATCTCCACGAGGCACCCTCTTGCTTGACTCCCTGATGCAAACACACACTGGATGGATATGTTCTCTCTTACAGCATGCAGCTCTGCATCTTGTACATCATAGGTGGCTAATTGTATGATATGTATGAGAGAGAGGCAGTAAGCAATTTTCTGTCATCGTTTTGCAACCAATTACTCTTCTGTTAACTATACAAGACCCTCACTAATAAGAAAATGTTTGCAAGTGGTAGAAAGTTTACAAATTGAGAAAGGTGTGAGATGCATATACATCATCCAAACACCATCCAATAACCTCAAGGGGATGATAGTTAGATGGCAAGGGAATCTAAATTGTTGTTTGTTTGGACAGTCATTAGTAACACTGAAACAAGGTGTATGATAACATACTGTCTCATGATGTGAAACACACAATCTATACTCATGCACAGAGTCTAGAATAAAGAGGTATCACTGCCCATGATCAGTAGTAAATCTAGGCAGTGAAAAACTAGAAACAAACCAATCAAAATGGCCTGAAAATGGCCTAGGAGGCTCTATAATTCTGTTGGAATATGCCTAGACCGGCCTATGTTCTTGAACATCTTGCCTCAGCTGGAAAATGAAGACATGTTGTTTGTTTTGAGGCGAAGGAGAAGAAAGTGAAAAGCCAGCAGTCGCCAGGAATCGAACTCGTGCAGACGTTCTGTCATACATGGTAGAAATTAAAATTTTTGTAGCTATAAGTGCTATTTGGTGTTAAGCTGGTTTGCATGACACAAAATTCATTTCACTGTTATCATAGGCGTGCACAGTAGTAGAGGGTTGGGGGGGAGAAGCATGCACAAAATTTATGATGTGCGGCACCACCACTTGGAGTGGAAGCTGAACGTTCGCTTGACGAAGGGACTGAGTGGGTTGTTGGTCGTTCGACATGGACTCCTGGGCTGCTGCTCCTTCGACTGGATGAGTGGACTTCTCTCTATCTTGAGTTACAAATAATGTCTGATCTACGTACCTAGCTAGTGAGCTGTGGCTGTGTAGATAAGATGTCTAGCCCGTCACCTTGTTGAACCAAGATTCATACCAAGTGAGGAGGTCGTATTCTTTGTACAAGGTCAGTGGCCCAAATACACTGGTAGCTGCTGTTCAGTTATGGTTGAGTAACTTCTGTCATACTCTGCTCTTCAGGTGTACTGGGGAAGTGTCCTGGCCTCCAAATCATCCCATCTGGAATTTATCACCAGCGTCGTGCTCCGTCAACCCTCAACATAACTGCAGTGGAGCCAGATATATCCAGTTATATTGTGTGTAGCAACATCAGCACTGAGTGCATGGCGTCTGCCGGCGCCCGCCCCACGACCAGGCCAGACGCCCCCACCCTCCCTAGTCTCGGAACCAGACCCTCGAAAAATCGAAAAGGAGGGTCTGGTAAATTGGCTGGGGTGGAAGTGTACACTGCGCCCGGTATGCAGGCGCACTTCCGATTGGCTTTTGATTAGCATTCTGGTGTGCGTTTATTAGAAATGCTAACCGCACAAGAGCCGTCTTCGCGTTTCGCTTCGTTTTAGAAAGCTGTAAAACCAAGCGGGTAAGATTAGAACGCTTCTGCGAGTGTCTGGTTCTTCAGAGAGCTCTACTGGCTACAGAAGGTTCAACAATTAATAAAATTCCTAACATTTCGCAGTGTACACTTCCACCCCGCCCCGTTTACCAGACCCTCCTTTTCGATTTTTCAAGGGTCTGGTTCCGAGACTACCCCCTCCCCAGGCGGTTGGGGGGGCGTATGCCCCCCTTCGCCCCCCCGTAGTACCGCCACTGACTGTTATAGGTGACCACTTTCTTCCTGAGGAGATATGAGCATATGCACATAACAACATGCCTGTACGGGACACACTTAGCTACCAAATCAATGACATGTGACACACTTTGCCAACAGCTCATGTGACACACATGTGAGTGTCTATACTTACAGAATAGGATGCTTCCTGCCTCCATCATATCCATGGCAGTGATGAGTGTTGCTCGGTAGAACATGTTGGCACTCAGAGTAGAGTTAGTGGTCACGTTTAGTGACACTGACCCATTCACATTAACACTTGGAATAATCCAATTACTTTCAATCAATCCTAATCCTTCATTGCCTGTCCCTGACTTCAAGTGAACCACATACACATCAAAGCATCGCCTCTGAGACTGTAGGTACAGGGAGGGAGAGGGCAGAAAGGATAGACGCTACAAAACAGCAACTGATTTAAGTGTCTGTAAAGGAACTGCAACGTAATGCAGCAACTATATCTATGGAATGCTGTATCTTAGCAGCTTAAATTTTTGCATGCAGCAAATCTCACAATTTTGCTGCATGCAAATTGGGGCGGGGGGGGGACTTCACTAAATCTGTCCTTGAATTATAGTGTTCTCTTTTTGGGGTACCTACATAGAGGTGGCTCAATTCCTGCATATTGGAACTTCATCAACATGACAGTACATCACAGCTTGCACTTACCAGCACCTCCACAGACAAAGATGGTATATTCTCAGAATTAAAGGAGACAACCGGAGAGAAATATTGATTAGAAGATGCTGAAACCAAAGATTATATACCTTGTCAACAACAAAACCAAAGATTATACACATGGTGCACAACACCAAGGTATGTGAGATCATAAAATACATGAAGTTTTGTTATGACGCATACAGACACAAAGACGTACTGAAATGTTCTCCTCTCCTTGACTATTTCATATATGTCAAGTGACAAATAATGTTCCTAAACTCCTGATTGATTCATATCTTATGAATATAACATAATTATTATACAGCTGAGTATCCCTATATATATATACTTCACATACTACTTTAAAGTTACTAACACTTTGCAGGAGAGCATCACGTTTATCACAAGCCAGTGTCATTAATTTTATACAAATATACCCTTCACCAATGGACAGTCAGGGCTATGGATACTTACCTCCTCCTGTGTGCTCACAAGGCTCATACACTATGCTGGCACTCTCACCATCTCCCGCAATGTTCACTGCTCGGACAGTGAAGTTGGTGTAGGCCCTCAAGTTTGGAAACACAAGCTTCCTCAAGTCACTGGAATCACCACCAGCCTCTGTTATAGTGCACTCAGTGCTGATGTTGCTACACACAATATAACTGGATATATCTGGCTCCACTGCAGTTATGTTGAGGGTTGACGGAGCACGACGCTGGTGATAATTTCCAGATGGGATGATTTGGAGGCCAGGACACTTCCCCAGTACACCTGAAGAGCAGAGTATGACAGAAGTTACTCAACCATAACTGAACAGCAGCTACCAGTGTATTTGGGCCACTGACCTTGTACAAAGAATACGACCTCCTCACTTGGTATGAATCTTGGTTCAACAAGGTGACGGGCTAGACATCTTATGTGAGTGTTATTGTTTTCAATTGTAGATGAGATGGTCAAATTTGACTCCAGCAGGGTATGATTTGTCGTAGTCTCAATTCCTCGAGCTTTTAGCTCATTACCGTGGAGAATGAGACCATCAATATGCCAAGCAACACTACGGGCATTAACCGTAAAGCAGTTAAACCTCACAGCTGGCTGGCCCAGGTAGGCAGTGTAGGTCAGAGGGGTGATGACTGGGACTGTGAGAAAAATGAGCAAGTTATTTACTATCTGCCAAGTAACTGCCACAGTATCAGTGATGCGGGAAGATTCATGCTAAACAGTCCAAAGCAGTTACCTACTGTACTGAGCGTTGCATGCAGATCCATACTACAAAGCTAGCTACATCATGAATGTGTCTCACCGGGTTCCTGAGCACTTGTTGGCCCGGGTGAGAAAAGAACATGTACAAGGAGAACAACACACTGCAGTCGTAGAGTGCTCATGATGTTTGAGACTCTGATTCAAATCGTGTCGATCAGCACACTGGTCACGGTTTTGATTTTCGATGCCGGTGACTGTCTTTGTGGATTGCGTCCGGTCCCGCTCCCCCTTGACACAGGTGTAGAATACTTCCTCCTTGTATTTTTTTCTCCCCTGGAGCTAACGGTGTAGGGCATGGCCTCCCCCTGGACTTCTTGCACTAGGACGGAAACTCCGCCCCTGGAATAGCGATGTCGGGGTGAAAATTAAAATTTGTTTATCACAACAATAACCATTATTTTTGGAAAGAGCATGAAATGACGATTCCAACGGTACCCATATCAATGGAATTCGATAAAAGCAGCAAGTGGTACGGTCTTCGAAATGTAACTAGTTTGCCAAACATTTTCTACGTCATTTTAGCGCAATATTGCGGTCACTACATTTCCGGAAGCGACTGTAAGCCCGATCAGAATGAAACTCCCTGTGAAGGATAGTCTGTACCAATTCAGTCCAATGAAGGTTGTTCTTTTTAGATATCATCCTTGTACTAGGCTTGATAAATGCTTAAAAAACGGCATTTTGTGGCTATAAATACCTGCATTTCCGGGGAAGTTGGAGCAAGGTTCCAATCAAAACCTGTACCACCCCATTGGACAACTACTCTAGTATACAGAACTGGTTGTGCTTTGTTGAATATTGAAGTAACTGTGAGCAGCATCACAAAATGTCTTAATACTTCAACAATCTGCAGAAAAGTAACGAAATGCGACAAAAAATTGTGTGTAGTTTAGATCGAGGCAGATATTTTTAACAAAGCTATGCAAGCAAATATACCCAAGCCTCTAAGGAATCTCTATATCAAATTTGATGTGAATACATTAAGATATCATGGAGAAATGGCCTGTGTAGGAGAAAATTTACATACTTTTGGAAACTCTGACATCACTACCTGGAATAAAACAACTCGCTAACGATCAAGTGCTGCAAGAGGTCGTTGCATAAGAGTACCATTACTCATAGGGAAGAATTACGCAAGCCTTTAATACCTTGAGTTACTCTTCAGAAGGATTTATGCAAAACACGCCATCAGTTACCCATGCATATCGAGATAAAAAATGTATTAACGATTCTATCACCATTCCTACAAAAACTGTTCAACTTGTCCTCATCCACTGGTCGGCTTCCTTCTGAGTGGAAAGTTACTCCAATTCCCAAGGGTGGAGATACATCACAATGCCCCAACTATCGACCTATCTCCCTCTTATCCCTTGTATCCAAACTCTTGAACGCATTATCCACAATCAACTACTAAATTTCCCACTAATGTACTCCTTTATCTCTTGCTTTCAGTTTGGTTTCCGTCCAAACAGCTCCACACAGGAAACCCTCCTTCATGTGACCAATAAAATTAATGGCACCAGCAACTCGATTCCGGAAATCATGTTGCTGCCATCCTTTTTGACCTATCAAAGGCTTTTGATACAGTTCCACATCATCTCCTATTGGAGAGCTTGCAGCATGTAGGAGTCAGTGGTTCCCTCCTTACCTGGTTTGATTACCTGGTTCCAACGCGTGGTCCTGGATGGTCACACCTCAGCTGCTCTGCAAGTCACATCAGGAGTTCCTCAGGGGTCTATTCTTGGGCCACTCCTCTTCATTATTTTCATGAATTCCATCTTTGATGTAGTTCTAAGTATATATAGTGGCTCAAAAATTATTCCCTATACTGATGACATGGTCTTGCACTGATAAGCCTACAACAATCGAGACCTGCTTGATCTCCAGATTGATATTGACACAATTTGTTCATGAACCTCTACTAACTCCTTGCATCTAAATGCCACAAACTGACAAAAAGTACCTCATAACACAAAAAGCACAGACCCATCCTGAACTTTTTCATTGGGAGATATCCCATTTCTTCAGTAACATCTCTGAAGTTCTTGGGAGTGGTGATTACAGACAACCTTAGCCTCGTTCCCAGGCTCTTGCTCCGCCCATGCACAAGAGCCTGGGAACAAGGCTAAGACAACCTGCTGGTCATCCCATATTGAAAGTACTTGTTTTAAAGCAAAGAAGCAGCTCGGGCTATTATCCACCGACAATCTTGTATCCCACCAAGTGCTTTCACTCCACACCCCTACCCATCACTACGGCACTCTCACAGTTTACGGTACTTTACTTGCACCGCGGACACATTCAGTTTCTCGTGCATAGATCATCCTTTTTTATATTGGTTGTTTCTTTGTGGAATTCCCTACCCTCAACCATCCAACTTATATCTTCAGCTACCTTTAAATCTCATGTTGTTGCATATATGTATTAACTCTCTGTGTCATCTCATTTTCTTATTTTTGAGTGTTGTTCTCCTCTTTGCCTTTTCCTTGTTTGTTTGCTTGTTTGTTTATTTTGTTGCTTTGTTTTTGTTTTTTGTCTTTGTTTTGGGAAGCCTTCAGACCAGCGCTTGTTCTGCTACTTGGCAACCCAAATGCATGGCTTTCTGTTGTGTATTAAAATTTGGATAAAAAAAAAAAAAAAAATCCACAAAAAAAACGGTACCAATATCTGAGTCCATATAGCAAGCAGGTTGAATTGTATGAGCTTAGAACTACAAGTGGCTTGCAGAAAATTTTTACGTCAGATTATGCGTCCGGTATTCGTTCTGCGAGCGACTGCATGCAAGTCCAATTGAGATGAAACTCGCTGTGAAGGTTAGTTGTGCATTGTCGAATATTGCAAATCATTGTGGGCAGGAGTAGAAAATCTGTTATTACCTCAAAATACACAGGAAAAGGATGAAATATTAAGAACAAGTGCATGACATTGTATTCTTGACCAAAGCAGATATTTTCACAAAATTAAATGTACCCAAGCCTCTAATGTACTTGACCTGATGCAGATACGTTGTACCAATGTAAAGATATGGCCTCTGTAGAAGAAAATGGCATACTAGCTTCTGGAGACTGTGACATTGCATCGTTCAAAACTCATAAAAGAGTGGATGCCTAATCATTTCTTTTTACATGAATCTTATCACTGCATGTACATGCACTGTGAATGAGTAGCTAAACTCCACATTATTTATGGCTTTTACATGAATCTTTCCCTAGTATAGGTCTCCACATTTGTTTTCTACCTTCATGTGGAGGATTTATGCAAAAACCACCCATGGAAGATACTTTATAAGTGGCTGTGAATCTGTATTACCACTGAAATCTGGTCCCCCATGCAGGCTCCTTCGGCAGGAGCCTGGGTACATGGCTAGTTACATCATCCAGCTAATTGTATTTCAGTGGGACACAGCATGCACAGTTTGCCAGACTCTTCCCTTTTTTGTGAAAGAGGGTCTGGCCGGGTTGGGAGACTAGGACAGAAATTACAAGCCTTTCTACCTGACATTACATGACATAACATGACATAACACAATAGACAAAACCTGTCAGGTCCTACGCCACCATATTTGTATAGTGGAAGCAGTGAAGGTCAGGAAATGAGGCTATGTCAATGGGTCAATATGTTAATTTTGTGCAGTCAAACTGTCAAGTTCTCATTTGCAGTGAGATCAATCTGCCAAGAAGCTAATGGTCAAACCCTGTCCTTAGCTGTGACTATATAAGCTCGAGTGACACAGGGTGCAACAAAAACTTTTATAGTGTAGTGGCTGGCCAACCAGCAATTGCCTTGTCAACCACTATATATACACTAGATCAATCATTGTGACCAATGTAACATTATATATTGCTCACTTTGCTTGATGGCTGTATAAACCTTGCTGCTCCCTATTGTAGGCTCATGGGTACAACTCCACTCACTCACACAAACTCTAGCAGATCTGTCTTAGTAAGTTGAGATCTTTATGTTACAATGTAACCACTAGTGCCACCCAACTCAGAAACATGCAAATCCCGAACCCCTTACAGAGAGCAAGAGAGAGAGAGAGAGCAATAACAGTAGAAGTACACAGAAAAAAACTGGTGTGCTATTTGGGTAAAACTGGTGTGCCAAATAAGCACAGAGTGTGCTATTGTATATCTTTAACACACTAAACGGTCAAATCCAGCACTGGAGTGTGCTAAAATTGCATGTTCTGCTGTGCTACATAACATATTAGCACATGCAAGCACTAATTTCCTTTTTAGCACCCTCGGTTTGACACACCACATGTGCTAGTTCCTCTTCACCAAAACTGTATGACACACTACATGTGCTAGTTCCTCATCACCAAAACTGTATGACACACCACGTGTGCTAGTTTCTCATCATGATCAGCACACTAACACAACAACTGCATGGGACACACTTGTGATATTTTGTGTATATGATCAGACTCGGATGCTTGTCATGCAATGGAAATAGTGGTATAATATGTGATTGATTGTGAATGTACACATCAAATGGAACTGTTTGATACCCATTTTGTATAGTTTGGTCAAGTATTAGTTGTTTCGGGCCTGAAATTGTTAGTTACAAGTAACCGATATGTACAAGTGGTAAAATCACAACCTCACCTGGACAATTTTTGAACCACTCATACCAAAATGAAAACAAACATCAGATTATGAATGTACACATCAAATGGAACTGTTTGATACCCATTTTGTATAGTTTGGTCAAGTATTAGCTGCTTCAGGGATGATATTGTTAGTTACAACTAACCGATACGTTGGTAAAACCACAACCGTACCCAGACAATTTTCAGAACACTTACTCCAAAATGAAAACAAACATCAGATTTTGAATGTACACACCAAATGGAAGTGTTTGATACTCATTTTGTATAGTTTGGTCAAGTATTAGCTGTTTCAGGCCTGAAATTGTTAGTTACAAGTAACCGATATGTACAAGTGGTAAAATCACAACCGCACCTACACTCTTTTTGAACCACTCATACCAAAATGAAAACAAACATCACATTATGAATGTACACATCAAATGGAACTGTTTGATACCCATTTTGTATAGTTTGGTCAAGTATTAGCTGTTTCAAGCCTGAAATTGTTAGTTACAAGTGACCGATATGTACAAGTGGTAAAATCACAACCGTACCTAGACTCTTTTTGAACCACTCATACCAAAATGAAAACAAACATCAGATTATGAATGTACACATCAAATGGAACTGTTTGATACCAATTTTGTATAGTTTGGTCAAGTATTAGCTGTTTCGGGCCTGAAATTGTTAGTTACAACTAACCAATACGTTGGTAAAACCACAACCGTACCCAGACAATTTTCAGAATACTTACTCCAAAATGAAAACAAATATCAGATTATGAATGTACACACCAAATGGAATTGTTTGATACCCATTTGGTATAGTTTGGTCAAGTATTAGCTGTTTCGGACCTGAAATTGTTAGTTACAAGTAACCGATATGTACAAGTGGTAAAATCACAACCGTACCTAGACTCTTTTTGAACCACTCATACCAAAATGAAAACAAACATCAGATTATGAATGTACACATCAAATGGAACTGTTTGATACCCATTTTGTATAGTTTGGTCAAGTGTTGTCTGTTTCATGGATGATATTGTTAGTTACAAATAACCGATATGTACAAGTGGTAAACAACTGCACCCAGACAATTTTCAGAACACTTACTCCAAAATGAAAACAAACATCAGATTATGAATGTACACACCAAATGGAACTGTTTGATACCCATTTTGTCTGGTTTGGTCAAGTATTGTCTGTTTCATGGATGATATTGTTAGTTACAAGTAACAGATATGTACAAGTGGTAAAACCACAACCGCACCCAGACAATTTTCAGAACACTTACTCCAAAATGAAAACAAACAACAGATTATGAATGTACACATCAAATGGAACTGTTTGATACCCATTTTGTATAGTTTGGTCAAGTGTTGTCTGTTTCATGGATGATATTGTTAGTTACAAATAACCGATATGTACAAGTGGTAAACAACTGCACCCAGACAATTTTCAGAACACTTACTCCAAAATGAAAACAAACATCAGATTATGAATGTACACACCAAATGGAACTGTTTGATACCCATTTTGTCTGGTTTGGTCAAGTATTGTCTGTTTCATGGATGATATTGTTAGTTACAAGTAACAGATATGTACAAGTGGTAAAACCACAACCGCACCCAGACAATTTTCAGAACACTTACTCCAAAATGAAAACAAACATCAGATTATGAATGTACACATCAAATGGAACTGTTTGATACCCATTTTGTATAGTTTGGTCAAGTATTAGCTGTTTCGGGCCTGAAATTGTTAGTTACAACTAACCGATACGTTGGTAAAACCACAATCGTACCCACACAATTTTCAGAACACTTACTCCAAAATGAAAACAAATATCAGATTATGAATGTACACACCAAATGGAACTGTTTGATACCCATTTTGTCTGGTTTGGTCAAGTATTGTCTGTTTCATGGATGATATTGTTAGTTACAAGTAACCGATATGTACAAGTGGTAAATTAAACCACAACCGCACCCAGACAATTTTCAGAACACTTACTCCAAAATGAAAACAAACATCAGATTATGAATGTACACACTAAATGGAACTGTTTGATACCCATTTTGTCTGGTTTGGTCAAGTATTGTCTGTTTCATGGATGATATTGTTAGTTACAAGTAACAGATATGTACAAGTGGTAAAACCACAACCGCACCCAGACAATTTTCAGAACACTTACTCCAAAATGAAAACAAACATCAGATTATGAATGTACACATCAAATGGAACTGTTTGATACCCATTTTGTATAGTTTGGTCAAGTATTAGCTGTTTCGGGCCTGAAATTGTTAGTTACAACTAACCGATACGTTGGTAAAACCACAATCGTACACACACAATTTTCAGAACACTTACTCGAAAATAAAAACAAACATCAGATTATGAATGTACACACCAAATGGAACTGTTTGATACCCATTTTGTCTGGTTTGGTCAAGTGTTGTCTGTTTCATGGATGATATTGTTAGTTACAAGTAACCGATATGTACAAGTGGTAAAACCACAACTGCACCCAGACAATTTTCAGAACACTTACTCCAAAATGAAAACAAACATCAGATTATGAATGTACACATCAAATGGAACTGTTTGATACCCATTTGGTATAGTTTGGTCAAGTATTAGCTGTTTCGGGCCTGAAATTGTTAGTTACAAGCAACCGATACGTTGGTAAAACCACAATCGTACCCACACAATTTTCAGAACACTTACTCCAAAATGAAAACAAATATCAGATTATGAATGTACACACCAAATGGAACTGTTTGATACCCATTTTGTCTGGTTTGGTCAAGTATTGTCTGTTTCATGGATGATATTGTTAGTTACAAGTAACCGATATGTACAAGTGGTAAATTAAACCACAACCGCACCCAGACAATTTTCAGAACACTTACTCCAAAATGAAAACAAACATCAGATTATGAATGTACACACTAAATGGAACTGTTTGATACCCATTTTGTCTGGTTTGGTCAAGTATTGTCTGTTTCATGGATGATATTGTTAGTTACAAGTAACAGATATGTACAAGTGGTAAAACCACAACCGCACCCAGACAATTTTCAGAACACTTACTCCAAAATGAAAACAAACATCAGATTATGAATGTACACATCAAATGGAACTGTTTGATACCCATTTTGTATAGTTTGGTCAAGTATTAGCTGTTTCGGGCCTGAAATTGTTAGTTACAACTAACCGATACGTTGGTAAAACCACAATCGTACACACACAATTTTCAGAACATTTACTCGAAAATAAAAACAAACATCAGATTATGAATGTACACACCAAATGGAACTGTTTGATACCCATTTTGTCTGGTTTGGTCAAGTGTTGTCTGTTTCATGGATGATATTGTTAGTTACAAGTAACAGATATGTACAAGTGGTAAAACCACAACTGCACCCAGACAATTTTCAGAACACTTACTCCAAAATGAAAACAAACATCAGATTATGAATGTACACATCAAATGGAACTGTTTGACACCCATTTGGTATAGTTTGGTCAAGTATTAGCTGTTTCGGGCCTGAAATTGTTAGTTACAAGCAACCGATACGTATAAGTGGTAAAATCACAACCGTACCTAGACTCTTTTTGAACCATTCATACCAAAATGAAAACAAACATCAGATTATGAATGTACACATCAAATGGAACTGTTTGATACCCATTTTGTATAGTTTAGTCAAGTATTAGCTGTTTCGGGCCTGAAATTGTTAGTTACAAGTAACCGATACATACAAGTGGTAAAATCACAACCGTACCTAGACTCTTTTTGAACTACTCATACCAAAATGAAAACAAACATCAGATTATGAATGTACACATCAAATGGAACTGTTTGATACCCATTTTGTATAGTTTAGTCAAGTATTAGTTGTTTCGGGCCTGAAATTGTTAGTTACAAGTAACCGATACCTTGGTAAAACCACAACCGTACCCACACAATTTTCAGAACACTTGATCCAAAATGAAAACAAACATCAGATTATGAATGTACACACCAAATGGAACTGTTTGATACCCATTTTGTCTGGTTTGGTCAAGTGTTGTCTGTTTCATGGATGATATTGTTAGTTACAAGTAACAGATATGTACAAGTGGTAAAACCACAACCGCACCCAGACAATTTTCAGAACACTTACTCCAAAATGAAAACAAACATCAGATTATGAATGTACACATCAAATAGAACTGTTTGATACCCGTTTGGTATAGTTTGGTCAAGTATTAGCTGTTTCGGGCCTGAAATTGTTAGTTACAAGTAAGCGATACGTACAAGTGGTAAAATCACAACCGTACCTAGACTCTTTTTGAACTACTCATACCAAAATGAAAACAAACATCAGATTATGAATGTACACATCAAATGGAACTGTTTGATACCCATTTTGTATAGTTTAGTCAAGTATTAGAACTGTTTCAGGCCTGAAATTGTTAGTTACAAGTAAGCGATACGTACAAGTGGTAAAATCACAACCGTACCTAGACTCTTTTTGAACTACTCATACCAAAATGAAAACAAACATCAGATTATGAATGTACACACCAAATGGAACTGTTTGATACCCATTTTGTCTGGTTTGGTCAAGTGTTGTCTGTTTCATGGATGATATTGTTAGTTACAAGTAACAGATATGTACAAGTGGTAAAACCACAACCGCACCCAGACAATTTTCAGAACACTTACTCCAAAATGAAAACAAACATCAGATTATGAATGTACACATCAAATAGAACTGTTTGATACCCGTTTGGTATAGTTTGGTCAAGTATTAGCTGTTTCGGGCCTGAAATTGTTAGTTACAAGTAAGCGATACGTACAAGTGGTAAAATCACAACCGTACCTAGACTCTTTTTGAACTACTCATACCAAAATGAAAACAAACATCAGATTATGAATGTACACATCAAATGGAACTGTTTGATACCCATTTTGTATAGTTTAGTCAAGTATTAGAACTGTTTCAGGCCTGAAATTGTTAGTTACAAGTAAGCGATACGTACAAGTGGTAAAATCACAACCGTACCTAGACTCTTTTTGAACTACTCATACCAAAATGAAAACAAACATCAGATTATGAATGTACACATCAAATGGAACTGTTTGATACCCATTTTGTAAAGTTTAGTCAAGTATTAGCTGTTTCGGGCCTGAAATTGTTAGTTACAAGTAACCGATACGTTGGTAAAACCACAACCGCATCCAGACAATTTTCAGAACACTTACTCCAAAATGAAAACAAACATCAGATTATGAATGTACACACCAAATGGAAGTGTTTGGTACCCATTTTGTATAGTTTGGTCAAGTATTAGCTGTTTCGGACCTGAAATTGTTAGTTAGAAGTAACCGATATGTACAAGTTGTAAAATCACAACCGTACCTAGACTCTTTTTGAACCACTCATACCAAAATGAAAACAAACATCAGATTATGAATGTACACATCAAATGGAACTGTTTGATACCCATTTTGTATAGTTTGATCAAGTATTAGTTGTTTTAATTGGGCCTGAAATTGTTATAGTTACAAGTAACCGATACCTTGGTAAAACCACAACTGTACCCACACAATTTTCAGAACACTTACTCCAAAATGAAAACAAACATCAGATTATGAATGTACACACCAAATGGAACTGTTTGATACCCATTTTGTCTGGTTTGGTCAAGTGTTGTCTGTTTCATGGATGATATTGTTAGTTACAAGTAACAGATATGTACAAGTGGTAAAACCACAACCGCACCCAGACAATTTTCAGAACACTTACTCCAAAATGAAAACAAACATCAGATTATGAATGTACACATCAAATGGAACTGTTTGATATCCGTTTGGTATAGTTTGGTCAAGTATTAGCTGTTTCGGGCCTGAAATTGTTAGTTACAAGTAAGCGATACGTACAAGTGGTAAAATCACAACCGTACCTAGACTCTTTTTGAACTACTCATACCAAAATGAAAACAAACATCAGATTATGAATGTACACATCAAATGGAACTGTTTGATACCCATTTTGTATAGTTTAGTCAAGTATTAGCTGTTTCGGGCCTGAAATTGTTAGTTACAAGTAACCGATACGTTGGTAAAACCACAACCGTACCCACACAATTTTCAGAACACTTACTCGAAAGTGAAAACAAACCCCAAAATTATGAATGTACACACCAAATGGAACTGTGTAATACCCATTTTGTCTGGCTTGGTCAAGTATTGTCTGTTTCGGGCCTGAAATTGTTAGTTACAACTAACCGATATGTACAAGTGGTAAAATCACAACTGTACCTAGACTGTTTTTGAACCACTCATACCAAAATGAAAACAAACATCAGATTATGAAGGTACACATCAAATGGAACTGTTTGATACCCATTTTGTATAGTTTGGTCTAGTATTAGCTGTTTCAGGCCTGATTCATATTACATATATGAACATACATGATCATGCAATAACTTTTCCAACTCCTGTAGCTTTAGTCTGGAGAGAACAACCAGCATGACAGTTAGGTAGTAGCATGTATGTAGAGTCTGTTTTGTTACAGAAACTTATACTTAGAAGTACAGGACCCAGCCTCGCAAACAGGGTGGGGCTAATAATGACAGGGGCGTGGCTCAGTCCTTGTACGCGTGCGCAACATGGCACGCGCCATTTCGCATTTTCTCACTTCGATCGTACACTTCAAGTTCGTCTTCTTTGATATGATCCGTTCGTGAAAATTCCGCCAGCAACAAAATGGTACCTGAGCTTAGTGGAGGAGAGGGCTTACATGTTCGATGTCCCACGGGAGCGATGTCTTTCGGTGACAAGGAGTGCGGAGCGGTTACATCGCTGAGACTTCACACCACCGTGGTAAGAAGTGGCTGAAAGTCAATGAATTTATAAATGTACTTTTTTTTTTACTACATATAAAATAGCTAAAGTAGCTATTTCCGCGTAAGGAAACATATAGCATATAGAGTTGTACTGCAGTAGTAAAGTCGCTAAAGAAATATTGTTGAATGTGTCATTTCTTTCTTTCTACCTTATACCTCCCTGCTTGTTCCCTTCTCATCCTTCCACCAACTACCAGACTAGCTAGACCAGTTAGTCTTCCTCTATACTGATCTTGTCTGAGAGATCGTGGTGGTGATAAGTACACAGAGTGAGTCTGCGGCCTTCCCAAAGACATGTTCTGAAGGGAGGTTCTGGAGGCTGTATATGCACAGAGAGGAAAGGTATGAGATAGGGAGAACAAAAGCTTTTATTTAAAAGCCCCAGATGATTAATTCACATCACTTGTATATCCATACACAGGACCTTTGTCTCCAGGCTATTAATGCCTCATTGTTCAGAAGTACCCAGGCCACAAGGTTCAATCTCCACGCTGCCCTGCAAGTGGTTTAAACTGCTGGTAAGTAAGCTTGTACTATATACTTATTACAACTGCAGTTGTCTGAATTTGCATTTAGGTCTTCCTCCTTAATTTGTTCTGCACTGGATTGGGGGTGGGGGGAGCCATAGTACATTTCTTAATAAGGTGCGGAGAACATAAGTTGTACACAAGGCCTTGTATTTTCTGAAATGTACCTGCTGAGTGGATGACTCTTCTGGTTGGGAATTGTCCAGTGTTTGCATTTTTGTACTCTTAAATTTGCAAACCTAGTTTGTATCATGACCATCTTCCACTATACCTTCCAGGCCTGTTTACTTCTCCTCACTACACCAACTGACTACAGAGGCCCCAGCTGCTTGAAGAGCCTCATAGCCAAGTGAGTGGCTACAATGTTTTAATACATCTAGCCTTATCCCTGGTGATTACGTTCAGGGATTTCCATGTATGCATGAATAACAACAAACAAGATGAGCCTTTCTGAGATGCTGACTGTGTGATTTCTTCACATACCCCGGTAGAGGAATTGCATTTGAAATGATAGCTGCCACACTTTCGAAATATTTTCAGTACACATGCTGCCATGTTGGAAGGCAATTGAAGGAAAGCAATTATACAAAAATTACATTTCTACAGACCTGTTTCGGGCGTTTAACTTCAACTTTAGACTATGCAAAGGGTTAGTGAAGACATTTAACACACCTCTGTGAGAAATGAATGCTACTGGTAGGAGCATTGCTAGGGCGGGAAGTTCAATGCGCTAGTATGATAATCACTACTGTTTTGTCCTCCAAGATGCCCCACATGACTTGTATAATGGAATAATAGAATGATTGCAGTTCCTCCATCGCATGACCTGATTAGTATATGAATAATTATTGCATGTGCTATTCTTTCACAGATGGATGTTAACAATTGAACTCAACTAACTGATTGATAGGTACATAAAATGTATATTATATGCATAGTTGAATGCCATTTTTGTATGTATAGAGTATATTGACACAATTTTATACAATGTAGTACTTCAATCACATACATATTTGTATAAAATGCTGTAACGTAAGTTATAGCATAACTATTGTTTGCTTGTTTTAGTATATTCATGTTTTCAACTCAGTGTATGTCACAATTATATTTTGCTTACAGTCAAGAGTGTTTCACTGGAAATTCCATGTAAAAGCTCCACCCACTAAGTGAGGGGTCAGCTGCATGTCAGTTGACACACTGCTAATTTTGCACACCAATTTTGACACATTGGTAGAATAACACACTTGTTATTTAGCACACTTGCTGAATAGCACACTACTAATTTGGCACACTGTCCAGTTAGCACATGTGTAGTTTTGACACACCTAACAATTTGACATGCGTGTAGGTGTGTCAAAACTGGAGACATCACTTTTGACACACTTTATGTGTCAGATTAGCACACTTTTTTTTTTCTGTGTAGGAGCCTTGAAAACGTCTTCCCTGGAACCAGGACTGGATACTAAACCTCCATGTCCTTCAACTAGCCCTCTAAGCATTTTAGGTCAGGGTATGGACCATGCAGTGTTGTTTTAGTTAGCCAAAAGAAACTAAAATGCAGTTTAGTAAGGCATAAAACATAAAACCTTTTAGTAAGTAAAAATAAAACTGATTCTGCCTTAGTCTGTTAATTAAAAACTACACAACTAAACTATAATTTGAAATGACCCCCAAAAACAGTAGCTAACTACAACTAAAAGTACCGATACTAACTCTATTTAGTAATTAAAACTACAACTAAACTGAATCTGTAGCCTAATTAAACCAAAACTAAACCACTAGTCTGAACATTAAACTGGGCTAGAAGTCCTATCCTATGCTTGATGCACATCCCCTCTGCATGCTCAGTGTGAAGAAATACAGAGGTGAAACCAGGACAGGATGCTAAACTTCCCTCAGTCCTTCAACTGACCCTCCAAGCATCTCAGGTCAGGGTACGGACTTCCAAAAGAGATGGAGTGCATGATCTCCAGGCAAGAGGTCCTATCCTGTGCTTGATGCACATCCCCTCTGTCTGTTTAGTCCACCAAATATTGAATAGGCAGTCCTAGACCTAGGTGAGTTTGAGGGAATGTCTTTTTCAGCTATAGTGGAACACATGGAACTCAACAAGTTACTACTCAAAGGATTTCCCAAACAGCTCATGGAGAGCCAATTTGTAATGCTAAAAATTGCGTTTGATGATACATGTTGCTATGTATGCAATGGCTATAACAATGAAAAGTCTCTTCATGGTACCGTAGTGTCCCGTTAATACGCCCCCCCATTTTGTACACTACATCCCGCCTAAAGTTGGGGGGGGGGGGCTTATATTCGAGGATGCAATTAGTCTCGACTATAAGCCCCCCCCCCGTATGAAATCAATGCCTTTCACTATCAACTAACTATGGCGACGACTTTCAGGATCGAGAGTACTGTTCGCGGACATCACGTTTACAAAGCTGCGTGGTCTCCCTACATCGGAGAAGAGCTGCCAGTTCAACGCGAGGTCAACTAGTAACATTCACGACGACTTCGCCGTAGCTGTCCTCAAGAACGGCAACATTGTCGGTCATGTACCACGGGAAATTTCCGGAGTCTGCTGGTATTTCTTGCACAAGAGTGGCAGCGAGATGACTTGCATCGTCAATGGTGACAGAAGACGTTCTGAAGTTGATGGGAAAGGACTCGTGGTTCCGTGCGTGTACATCTTCAGAGGGAAACAAAAACACCTTGACAGACTGATAAACCTGTTTGCTAAACTAGCAGCTTAAAACTTGGACATCTAACCTGCTTTTCTAAAAGCCACAAAACTTACAAAAGATTCACCGACTACTATAGTCTTACTGAACGCACTTGCAACGTATAGTAAGCACGTGTAGTTTTGATGTTCCAGAAGACGCTCACCGGGGGGCGTTATAACGAGTCAAACTACCCTGTGCAGGAACTTTGGCGGAAAAGAGGGGGGGGGCGTATTTTCGAAGGGGGCGTATTAGCGGGACACTATGGTATTATTAGTAACATAAACAAGAATCCCAAACTTTGGAAGCATAATAAATTAAAAACAAGTATTCGATTTGTTCACAAACAAAAAGTTGATAACTACATACCTGTATACAACAAACACTTGATAAAAGTATGATAAAAAGCATTCAGAAAAAGATGTCATTGGTAATAATTAAGTGATTTGTGCCCTTAGTACAGTACATTTCCACTTTATTCTGTACTATCTTTACAAAGATGATCTTTGAGGTTTCCAGAAGGGCCGCTACTAGAGTTTGTAATGGATGTGAGACTGTAGTCATTGGTACTTCCAACGTGGTTTCTAATTAGCTTGGTGGGAATTGAACCTGTACCACTGAGCCTGCAGCAATTGGAAATTACAGTAACATTGTCAAAACAGTGTGCACTCACTTTGTTCCTCATACCAAATATGTTATTGTTTAACAGTAACTATCAACACTTCCAGGTCAACCACAAATACATACACAACTACTTTTGAATATTCTGATGTAAGGAGAGACATGCATATGCATAGTTGCATACTTCTTCTTTCTGTGGTTTTTGCAATAAAGCACCAAGATGAATGTAACCATAGTGGAAACAAACAACAGCGTGAAAATGACGGACCCACACACTATGACTATCCACTGAGTAGGAGGGGCTGAGAAATGTGATGTGTGTGTATGCATGTGTGCGTGTGTGCATGTGTGCATGGTGTGTGTGCAGTGTGTGTGTGTGTGTGTGTGTGTGTGTGTGTGTAATACAACATTGGGAAGGGTAAAATCTGAAATACAATGTCTGATAGTGATTGCAACATACATGTACATGAGTGTGCAGTAGATCTTTAGACGCGTTCACCTGGAAAGTATTGACATAAAATCACAAGACTCCATCCTCCTCAAAGAGACCGTCACCCACAGCCATTGTATACTCAAGGAGATATGGGGGGCTCTATGCGTCGTACGGGAGATATTTTACTACCGTAGAATCAGGTGATGGGGCGCATGCGCTTAATGGGATAACAGTAAAATAATATGTGCTACATAACGAAGTGCGCCAAATAGTGAGGTCGATGGTTGACCATGCCTCTAAAAGTATGACATCATTGGCAATTGACAGCTAGCATGATGCAGTTGACCGGTCAGAACCAGTTTATGAGGAGCTTGTCAGGCATCTATAAAATGACGAATGGCAGTCGTGTACGCAAGTTATTCTTCTTGTAGCTCTTCCTATGTGCCTTTTCCACAGGGGTTCCAGTGAGTGTAAGCTGAGAGTGAGATGCAGATGCCATGGGTGTGAAGTAGAGAGCAGTGAGTCAACGGAAACTCGCAGTCGATGAGCGCGTCAAGGATGGCGAATGGCGAATGATTCAACCAATTCTATGAGAAGCAGTGCCATGTCTGATGGTTTTTATAGTCCTTCTCACATTTCTAGCGCACTTCTGATTGGATATTTGCAAAAGTGATCCCCATTGGTTATATGTTGATCCTCGTCCACACTACCTTCGTGTGCTTGCTCTAACTTGTCAACTTGTGGAATATTTCGCCTCGCCCACTCCACATTTCCGTTTGATTAGAGCAGTGTGCTTCTTATTGAGGGTCTAGACAGAATTTGTCAAGAAGACAGCATGCGCCTAATAAGCGGTGTGCGCTAAATAACAATGTGCGCCTGATAACCCGATTCTACGGTAGGCCTAGTAGTCCAGTCGTAAGCTGCGAAGGATGAGGCTTTGTGACTTAGAAGCAGGAAAAACCTGTGTAGCTCTACTTTGTTTGATGTCAGGATGACCATCAAGTGTACTGCGCACTCTTGATACCAAGGTTTTCACTCGATCTCTTGCCGCCATCGTGTACTCTATTGCACATGCACTTAATAAATTATGATGTACCAGGAAAGAAGCATGCGCCTAATAGCAAGGTGCGCCTAATAACCAGAGTTTGCATTATAACACAAACCGAAGAACGAAAAACGGGGGAGGCCTGGGAATGAGGCTAAGAATAATATTGCATGTGAAGTACAGCAACTGTGCAAGCACCTTACAAGTTCACCAGAGAGGAGGGTGGGTGCTCTTTTAAGTATTTCTGCATTTAAATGAGCGCCCATGTATGTTTATGGGAAGTGCTCCCAATCAAATTTGGTACTTTTGTAATTGGAGTGATTCCAGGGGGGGTTCAAAAATGTTACATTATTGGTACTGATCGGATTTGCTATGCACAATCTGTAGCTACATGTAGCTGCTTGATCAATTGTTGTTATGTGCTTAAATGGTAGCTAAGGTGCAAATCACATTGCATGCATACTCATACAGCTTTAAGGTTACGATGAACAAGCTGTGCGCGCGCTTATTTATAATTATATTCATGATGTATATACCACAAGTCCGAATACATTCCTACCGTTACTAACTTTGCGTCAAATTTAGCGAACTGCTCTGCAGAAGATAACAGCTCTAAGGCCTTCCGTACTAAATTTTTGAGGTCGACTCATCAAGTTTTGTTAAAAAAGTTCTGGACAAACCGTCAAAAAACGACTTTGTGGTCGTGGGTTACGAAGAATGCTACTCAAAATTTTATGTAGCGCCCACATTTTGAGCGCTGCTTGAAAATTGCCATCGACTCGACCTAGATACTTGTGTTAGGAGACTAGTAACCAAAAACGGTGAGTTTGAGGGTCCTCAGTAAGCAGATATTTGACGCAAAAGAGCTTATGTGAAGGCTTTGTTCTGGATGGTGTGGATTACAAGCTGCTAAAGCTGTTATGACCAAAACAGCATTATGTATAGCCTGGTCTTTGGTATCTCCATAGGCTTTTGAAGCGCTAAAATACCTGCAAGTACTCTAGAGTTATAACTCTGACATTCAAGCGCATTTATTGAATTCTGACATAAGACAGGTTGTTCATCGTAACCTTAACACAAAATTTTTAATGTAACACTTGGTGTGGATTGTTATTATATAAGTATCACCATAGTAAAAAGCTATACCAAAAAATATCACTAGTTTGTTGCCGTCTGTATTGTTACAAGTGTGCAGCAAGAGTAACAATGCCAACGGCAACAAACGAGTTATGTTTTTTGTTATAGCTTGATACTATGATTTTATCATACGAACCTTCAATTTCATTGCACGTTCAGATGCAGCGCAAATGACTTGTATGTAGTACCCAATACAGATTCTCGTGTTACTTGCAGTAAAAAATATGGCTTTTTATAAACTGCGCACAGCTGCCACACTTCCCCATTAACTCCCATACATTCGCGTAAGTTTCACACATGGAAATGGCAACCCTGCCAGGGAACTCAGCGTATACTTCAACGTCAAAACGATAGTAAAAGGCCACCACGTTTATCAAAGCGTATGGGTTGTGAAGAAATGCCATGCCAAAGAGAGCAAGCTAACTCTAAGATCCATTCACAGCTGAAGTGATTAAAGGCAAGTTGATTGTAGGTCGCGAAAAATTTATTTATGCAGTTTGCTCGATGTTTCTACAACAAAGTGGTCAATTTTCCATTAAGTTACTAGATGCACGGCTCGATGACAATGTTCTTGGCTTCCTCGTCATCAGCAAGAAAGTTTGGAGGAAGAAATTTTTTGCAAGAAGAAAGTTTCGCAAGCTGGTGTTTGATCGCGAAAACAATGAATGTTTCTGCCTCACGAAAATTTCCTGCTATACAGTATATAGTGGCCTAGCTTCTTTATGTCACAGTCAGGCATAGTTGATATAGCCTCATCCCAGGTCCCACCCAAAAATCAAGAAAGGGGCCTGGTACCACTTGCAAAATTCCTGAGTCAGTGTATTATGTAACAGCCAGCTACTGTTGACAATTGTTTTACAGAATATGTGAACAAATTTTTGTCAAGTAGCGACTAGAGGTTAATCCTGGGAGGCAAGAGTAGTAGTCAATGAGGAGTAAATTAATCACTCCTTGGAACAAGGATACTAAGCTACTGTGGCCAACAGTTTTAGTAATTGGTAATGGACAAACATGATTCTTCTACCCCAAACGAACATTGCAGACAGAGCAAATACAGGACTTTTTGCAAGTGTGATTAGGCACTTTTCACAATTTTTGGGCAGCTAGAACCTGGGGACAAGGAAAACTGTTATAGTGATACTCTCAAGTTTAGGTGTGTACTGTGTACCTACTTGGTTGCTATGACAACTATCCTACCTGTTGTTGTGGGAGGAGCAGAAGTGGTGGAAGTGTCCACTTCATGGTTAAGTCCAGTCACATTAACATGGCCCACATAGGATGGTGTGGAGGAAAGTGAACCATCTCTCTCCAAGTCAAAGACACGCACTTTGTAGCTGCCTGGGGTGAGTCCAGTCACAGTTGCTTCTGCAGTGTGAGATTGCGAGCTGCCATTTCTTGTTATGTTCATGGAGGAATTAGTGATATTGTCAGTGGAGGAATTTCTGACCTCCACATGGCACCCTCTTGACTGACTCCCTGATGCAAATACACACTGAATGGTTATGTTCTCTCTTCCGCCATGCAGCTCTACATCCTGCACGTCGTAGGTGGCTGCGTGTTTGAGTGTATGATGGAGAGAGGTCAAATGGTGGTTACCAATAATCTCTCAGTAAGCAGTCGACTACACAAATTACACTCCCTGGACATACTTTGCACACCACAAGAATATTTGAATGTGAGGTATACTCATCATTTACTTCAGACAGAAAACCAAATCACAAGTACCCACATGAAACATAAGTACCTATCAAAACCATTGCTATCAATTTCCTGAATAGTAGTACCCACATAAGTACACATGTACCCAATGAATATTGGTACCCCATCAGTCCGTAACTGGTCTGTGGGCAGAGTTTCATCGAAGACTAAAGGTAGATAGCTTATGTAACTTTAGCTGTCCCAGGAGCAGCAGCAGCAATATTGGAGCTTGAGCAACAATGGCAAGATACTACTTAACGGAAGCTGGATACAATCGGGATGCCGACAACATTATGCGACAAGCTACATGTAGCGGTTGGTCATGTGTCGGTCAACAGTGATGCTGAAGATTGACAGCAGATGGCAATATAGGTCTGTTTGCAAGTGCAGACTAGTCAAGCAGTCTACTCTAGCAGTTGCTTTGTCGGTACCACTGCATTGCTATGGCTGCATTTGCACTGCTGTATATTTAGCCCCGTGGTTATAAGTACCTCATGATTGGCACCTCGAAAATGCACAATTTTGAAATAAAAAACTAAGTACACTTACAGAACAGGATGCTTCCTGCCTCCATCATGTCCATGGCAGTGACCAGTGTTGCATTGTATAGCGCATGTTGGTACTCAGAGTAGAGTTAGTGGTCACCTTCAGCGTTAATGTTCCATCACTAGAAACATTTGGAATAATCTGACCACTTTCAATCACCTCTGGCTGAAAATGTCTCGATCCCCCCCTCTCTTGCTCCACTGATTCTAAACGGACTTCGTACACATCAAAACAGTGTCTATGGGACTGTGGAAGCAGTAACAAGATTATTACGACAAAACAAAACATCTTTCAACAAAAGAAGACATGAAAATTAATACTGGGACTCAATTGTGGCTGTTTAATTTCATTTTGTCAAATACATATACATTGCTGGTAACTGGAAAAAAAAGCTGATGCCAGAGCACAACATGGGTACACAATGTTTGTGATAACTTCAATCTGTGCTTTGTGCAGAAACAACTAAGGGGGCATGTTGGAATTTTTCAATTTTAGAGCCTCTCAACTCAGTTCTGTGGCTATTTTAGGCCATACTGTCGTCTTGATTCAGGAGTACTTCCAACCATGCCTTTGGTATGGATGAATGTGCAGTGCAAGTGAGGTCTGGGTAGTATATGAGACCTTGCAATTCTGTCAACAGATATCTATACTTCACTATTTGGTTTCAAGACCTTGATGCACCTGATTTGCAATCGATAATGGTACTATTGGTGCCGATAATTTGCAGAATTCCAGCAAAAAGAAATGGGGTATAACAGGCTTTGTCCAGCTTCGCTGTAATTTTGAAGCTTATCACTATACCAAAAGCTGTGAAACAAAAACCGGAAGTTTTTATACCGGAAGTCGATACTTTTGATCTGTTTTAACTTAGCAGTCGAATTTCTATCTTGTTTGAAATCAGCGAGGTAAGAACTTTCTTTCAGCTTTTTGCAGCTTTTCACTGCATGTACATAGCTTGTCTACTTCCCGAGATCGGTTGCACGATAACACAGCCTTGTCCATTGGAAATAGTCTGGCACAGCCAGACCCACGCAATGCTCAACTTCCAGCTCAACGACGCTTCTGTTGGGTATAATGCAGAGTATGATGAGCCTTCTAGTGTGGTAGACCAACATTGAGAAATGTCTGACCAAAATTGAGAAATGGGTGACCAAAACTGAAGATGCTTGGACATTTGTCTGACTATTTGTTAAACCTTATCTCAAGGTCTGGGCTGAGCCCCTTCAGTGCTAGGACTGGGGGGGGGGGAGGTATAGCCCCCCTAGTCCCCAATTCCTCTGCCCTTGCACCACAATTCCTATGTTTATAGCACAAATGTTCCAGTAGTAGATACCCCCAAATTCCTTAAAGGGTGTGGCTTTAAACGTTCTTTCAATACCCATTGAAAAGTTACGTATAAACCCCTGATTTCTGTAGCTAGTGAGTAACATTCTGGGCTGATATATCCAGGGCCTTCCTTTCTTATATTCATAGTCTCCAGGTTTGGGCAAAGGCGTGCAACATATGGGAACATTCCCCTGTGACATCCCCTGGGACATCCCCAGCAAACCTCAGCTCAGAGTGGTATTTAACCTTTTAACCTTTTCAGAAATTACAAGATCAAATTTGGGGTCAGAAAATGTATTTTTGGGACATAACATTACTACACAATTTGCTTAAAGACAGTAGAGTGCCGAACCCTCTTAGCTGCATGCAAGGTGTGTGTGTACTGTAATCTGGTAATGCACTGGTGGAGCCATAGCTAGCCAAAGCAATTAACGCAACACTATCACAATGCTCACTCAGGCTTACCCCAAAATGTTCTATATCCTCCTATCTATAATGATATATTCACAGCAACTATCAGCTCATACATACCCTCATTTCTATCAACAGAGTTGGTTTATTCTCAGAGGCAAAGGTGACCACAGCGGACAGATCTTGAGCTGCAAACTTCTCAGGTACTGGAATTGGAAGATACACAGACACCACAGTGATCAGTAACAAATGGCAATGAATCTGTTATAATCAAAGAACTCACATACTGTTTTACTTAGAGCTGGGATACTGTAATTATCACCAGCTATTTCTTCATGCAGTCGTGCTATTAATGTGAACAATACAGTACACAAGCCAGAAGAAGTAAGGGGTATCTAATCCGAGTGCATGTAGGCAACGCCATGGTGCAGCTATCATGGGATTTTTTCAAAGGAAGTGCTGCTAGATGGCAAAAGAGTATGTTTCCTGTTTACTCCAATTAAGTAAACAAAGAAGTACAGTTATCATATAATACTACACTTAATTGATCCAATCTTTCAACTCCAGGAATTTATCATGAATCCAAGCTTATGCTAATCCAATTTGGTGTAATATAATACTGAAGCCACACACTCTCATCTTCAGTACAGATAAACCAAGTCAAAGATCATCCATGGAGTTGTCATAGTCACTATTAATGCTGTCAAAGGGGTCTTCATCCTTATCTTCAAGTTGTTGAGTGTCTTGAAACTGCTGGCCTCCTTTATGGTCGTTCTTAGCCTCATTCAGGCCTGGCTATGGAGCTATGGAGCGATATGATTCTCCATTATATCCGATATGATTCATTATACATGTGTTACTTCCATGTATGAAACAGGTTTATGATCAAAGTGGACAGTGAGGCAGCTAACTCATGACAGGAGTTGATGAAGACCACAGTCCTGTATTCCAGTTTCTGTGAACCACTTGTCCTATTGCAAGCATTGAGTAAGTGTATATACCATTTACAGGCACTGTGATACACGTTTTGTCTTCTCAATCTTGCTGTGCACAGCTTGCCTCTGGTTGTGTATACGTGTTTATTTGTGTGGGCATGTGTGTGAATCATAAAAGTCTGAAGGCAGGGCAGTGGTCACTATGATTCTGCAACAGCGCTTTTAACTTATAAACTTTTAAGTGTTCTGCTTTGCAGTAAAGCCCTGACAACATCACTTCACTCGGTGACAACAGAGAAGCTGCGTAAATTGGTTTTTATCATTGTTCCGTAATCATGGTGGTAGAAGTTGCCATATTTTTGCCGGGTATGAAGCGCTATAATGTATTGACTATAATACTGTGGTAAAGCTTATAGTATCTGCGACAAATAAAATCTAAACGATGGCTAGAAGGTGCAAGCGCAGCAAGCTATTTCCTTAGCTATAGTGGCAATTCTCCTGAGGGGCATGGCAGTAATCACGTGATCCTATTATGAAAAATTGGCCATTCCAGGAATATTTTCCCACCCTACATTTACCCCGCACACGCACGTGCGCCTGAGCTAAAAAAAAAATTAACTCCACCCTCGATTAGTTCCCACACGATGTCAGATGGACATGGAGGATGGTCTAGTGCACTGCATTAAAGCCTGAAAGGGTGGCAGTGGATGCTGCAGCAGCGATCTCGGCTGAAACAGCCACGTACATTGCTGGTAATGAGGACAACTTGGAAGAGTGAGATCCCTTTGCTAGTGATGAAGACTTTGAAGGACAACGAAACTGTCATGGACAATAACTAGCTAGGTTATGTAGTAATTTAACTGTCACAACAATATTAATTTTGTCATTTGCTGAGTCACCAAAGCTAGCCGAAGGTACTGTACTGCATTGTATGTACCTAGTACTTGTACCGTACCGTGAGGTCAGTCACGTGCTCACAATCGATGGAGCATGCCGGACTAGGCTGAAGTAATTGAACCCACCCTCGTATTGTACCCACGGGTAAGTACTGTCTCCGTGGGAAGTAATCAAGGAAATACGGTAATTACTTATTTTAGCATACATGTATGTAATATTAGATTAATTATGAGGAACAGTGTTCTGTGGGCTAGTTCTATCTCAGGAGCTAAATTAGAATGCTTCTTTTTTTCGAAACCATACCAACATCTAAAATGATCATCCACAGGAAGAGCTATAACTAGTACTTAGTACCAGCATTAATTGGGACGAGCCTGAGCAAGCCCCACACTAGTGTGACTGCATTGCACACGTGCGTGTGTATGTTTGGTTGTATGTTGCTTGCTTGCATGCTTGGACTGTCCACTTACTGTAAATTTCAAAAAAGCGCATTCAAATATTTCACCACGATTGTCCACCGAGATATAGCCGTGAGGATGAGAGTGAAGGCTACTGCTAGACAGTAGCGTCGACATGAAAGAGACGAAGACGGCTAAAGTTGAATATGCTTGTAGCACACACGGCAACTGATAAATCTCTATGCTATGAGTCTGACGGGTGTGTGACAAGGCAGGTTACGAGACAGCAGAATCATTGCAAAATGTACGTTGGTGAGGTTTGCTTCAAGTAAGCACCATGTATGAACGACAAGCTAGACCATCATACACAGCAGGGATTCCCATGCTAGCTCACAGTTTGAGCGTAGCTTAGCCCATGCTCATGTAGACATACTGGTAGCTGCATGCGGCTTCAGCTGGACGCACGTGCGATCACCTACATGTGCACATGCTGGCTTTTTAGCGACTCGCTCAGGCTTGCCCCAGGGTTATGCAGCATCTCCTAGTAATAATGAATTCATGCAAGATGCTCAGGTGAGATATAGGCATGGGGGTAAGTGGAAAACACTGAAGCCTGGAAACCAAAGTATGGAAACGGAAGTGAGAAGAAAACCTGCCTATCAGTGTCTAATGCCTAGTCATTGGCGGTTTCAGAGCTGCGGCAACACGTGCGGCGGAGCCGGTACGAGTTTCCATAAGCAATAACCACAATTGACCAGAATTTTACCTGGGCAATGCCCGGGCTTGCCCAGGTCTGGAACCGCCAGTGTGCCTAGTACTGACTTAGGACTGTGCCTTGTATAGGCAAAGGGTGACTGTCTCCAAGCGATGTGAGAGCTGGGTACTGGGACCTCAGACTCCAGCATCTAGCAAATAGTCTCGAAACTACATTCGGTGTGTGTCATGCTAAACGACTGTGTTATGGCTTGCTGGAGTCTGAGGTCCCAGCTCTCAAATCACTTGCAGACAGTTACCCTTTGGCTACAGGGAATAGCCGTGAGTCAGTATGGCACTTTCTTCTCACTTCCATACTTCTGTTTCCGTACTTTGGTTTCCCACTTGCCCTTGAGGAATCATACTTGCCTCTTAGGTGGTCACAAGGCTCAGACACTATGCTGACACTCTCACCATCTCCCACAATGTTCACTGCTGTGACAGTGAAGTTGATGTAGACCCTCAGATTTGGAAACATGTATTGACGCAAGTCACTTGAATCTCTACCAGCCTCTGTCACATTAATGGTACTACATGCAGTACTGATATTGCTGCACACAATATAACTGGATATATCTGGCTCCACTGCAGTTATGTTGAGGGTTGATGGAGGATCCCATGTTAGACGCTGGTGGTTCCTTTCAAATGAGATGATTTTGACGTCATGACACTCTCCTGGTACACCTGTGGAGCAACAAGATTTTTATAATTTAGCTAACTGAAGTTATGAACAAACATCAACATATACATCAGTGAAACTGGACAGCTGACCTTGTACACGGAATACTGCCTTGCTAACACTGAAATTCAAGCTGCCATCACTGGAGGCTAAACACTCAATGTGTATGTTGCTGTTTCCAATGGTTGATGCAATGGTTAAATTCGATTCATGAAGGGTGCGGTTTATCGTAGTTGCAATCCCTCGTGCTTGCACTTCACCATGTTGAGCACTGATATTGTTAACTTCCCAAATGATGTTAGAAGCATTAGGTGCAAAGCAGCGGAAAGTCACATTTAGTTCACCATAGTAGGCAGTGTACCTCAAGGGAGTAATGACTGGATCTAGGAGGAAAGCAGAAAAATTCAGTGACAGATCTCACAATACAAACACTGTTGTCTACAATAATTCATGTTTCACAGTTCTGGGTAGTTGAATAAAGAGAATGTAGATGTTTTGAGGCAAAAATAGAGGAAAGTGAAAAGGCCAGCAGTCGCCGGGAATTGAACCCAGTACACCTGCCTTGTGCAACCAGTGCTCTGCCAATGAGCTACGACAACTGGACAACCCACCAGCCCTCACAATCTGTACTGCACAGGTGGGACTGAAATGCCTCAGCCTCGCACACCCGGCAGCCGCTCAGCATGTGCCGTCGGAATCCGTTAAGGGATTGACGGGAAAATTTCTCCATCAGGCGAGAATCCGGTACATGGCAGGTGTAAAGTGTATCCAAGATGATTAAATTCCTGGGTTATACATATAAGGCATAGTTAAGCAGTATAGAGTGTCTGTTGTGTCCTTTGTGTCCTCTGTGTCCGCTGTGTCTGTTGTGTCCACCGTATCCTCTGTGTCTGTTGTGTCCTCTGTGTCTTTTGTGTCCACTGTGTCTGCTGTGTCCTCTGTGTCTGTTGTGTCCGCTGTGTCTGTTGTGTCCGCTGTGTCTGTTGTGTCCTCTGTGTCTGTTGTGTCCACTGTGTCTGTTGTGTCCGCTGTGTCCTCTGTTCTGTTGTGTCCGCTGTGTCCTCTGTTCTGTTGTGTCCGCTGTGTCCTCTGTGTCTGTTGTGTCCGCTGTGTCCACTGTGTCTGTTGTGTCTGTTGTATCCTCTGTGTCTGTTGTGTCTGTTATGTCCTTTGTGTCCTCTGTGTCTGTTGTGTCCTCTGTGTCCACTGTGTCCTCTGTGTCTGTTGTGTCCGCTGTGTCTGTTGTGTCTGCTGTGTCTGTTGTGTCCGCTGTGTCTGGTGTGTCCTCTGTGTCTGTTGTGTCCGCTGTGTCCTCTGTGTCTGTTGTGTCCGCTGTGTCTGTTGTGTCCACTGTGTCTGTAGTGTCCACTGTGTCTGTTGTGTCCGCTGTGTCCTCTGTGACTGTTGTGTCCGCTGTGTCTGTAGTGTCCTCTGTGTCTGTTGTGTCCGCTGTGTCCTCTGTGACTGTTGTGTCCTCTGTGTCCACTGTGTCCTCTGTGTCTGTTGTGTCCTCTGTGTCTGTTGTGTCCGCTGTGTCTGTTGTGTCCGCTGTGTCTGTTGTGTCCGCTGTGTCTGGTGTGTCCTCTGTGTCTGTTGTGTCTGGTGTGTCCTCTGTGTCTGTTGTGTCCGCTGTGTCTGTTGTGTCCACTATGTCTGTAGTGTCCACTGTGTCTGTTGTGTCCGCTGTGTCCTCTGTGACTGTAGTCTCGGAGCCAGACCCTCGCACGCGGAGGAGGAGGAGGGTCTGGTAAACTTGCATACATACAAATTTGAAGTCCGCGGAATTTCGGCGGAATGAATCTGATTGGTTGATGACTATGTAATTACATTTCTGCCCACGAAGGCACGTGTTCATGTAATAACAACATGGCGGATTGATACAAGAATCGAAGCGACCATCGTTCAACAAGCTTAGATATCCTCCAGCGAATCTCGAGCAGCTGGAAAGCTGTTATGAAAGAGATAGAAGTCTTCGGTTTCACTACCTGAGCGGTGGAACTGTGAAAGTCCCTCTGCTACGGTAGTCTACGTTCATCGGCGAATTTTGGCGCATGGAAGTCACGGAGGCAGACGTAAGTCCATCGTAGTTATTGTAAGCCCCCTGGAGGCGCTCGTGCTTGATGTAGCCGAGGCATTCACGGCAATAGACACAAGTCGCGCAGATTTCGTTAGCCAACACCACAGTTCTGGGCTGCCTTGCTATTCGCTGTTTAAATTGCCTGCCAAAAGTAGCAGTAGCGCTCTCCAAGGTACTATCAAACGGTCGCTTCGTTACTAGTATCTTCACGGGAGGCTGGCTTTTCACCCAATCCCATGCGGATCTTCTTCTTCGTCTTTGTAACCTCCTTTCTAGGAGAGTATCCCAAGTTGGGCTATATAGGTCCGGGTTGGAGTAGTAGTGCGTTCCGGTGTGCACGGAGTTGGTCGAGAAAGTCCACAGGATCACGTGATAGGCCTGTAGGACGCGGTCGACGAAAGGTCATTGATGTTGACATTGCGCTTGCGAAAGGCAG
This sequence comes from Agelas oroides, assembly GCA_949130485.1. Taxonomy (NCBI): domain Eukaryota; kingdom Metazoa; phylum Porifera; class Demospongiae; order Agelasida; family Agelasidae; genus Agelas; species Agelas oroides. Next base: position 11,001,388 of record OX422183.1, on the reverse strand, counting down.
AAGGTGCGTGTTCCCCTTGACAGGTAAGATAGCTTTATAGATTTAGTGATATTTAGTCATGTACGTATAAATGAGAGAGGGTAGCTGATTGGATATACTGGGATGGGGACATTGAAGGATGAAAGTGGCCAGATGTTGTAAGAAGTCTCTTGTGTATGAATACAAGAGACTTCTTACTAGCCTCGTTCCCAGGCCTTCCCATCGTCCAGTTTTTGATCGCTTGCAGGTGATCATAAAACTGGATGGTGGGAATGGAACGAGGCTAACTTCTTACCACATCTGGCCGCTTTTGTTAGCTCTCCAAACCTCCTGGTAGATTCTGAGTGTGGCAAGAAGGAAAGGGAGTATTTCATAGCACTGTTAGAGGGCAACTGAGTGTGCCTTTGTGCTAAAGTGTGTCGTCATCACATCACACAAGTGGTAAGAGCAAATGAAAGTAAAATGCAGACAGAAACGTGAACGTAATTAGCATAAGGTCCTTCTAAGGGAACATCTACAACCTCTTTTTCCAAAGTAACATCACTGTGACGTGATCCCCTAGTCTTGTGCCCAGACTGCTTTCGGAAAAGTCAAGAAGGGGTCTAGCAACACAGCCATACATTGCTTTGTTCATGCAGTCTGTACAGTGTGCGCCAATCGGATTGCTGAGTTCAGTTATGTCACGTTAATTGGTGCGTGATCAAATAAAAAGTTGTTGCTGAAGCAAAGGGAGGTAGCAGAAGCTTTCGCTTCTAGGAGAGATACATTCAGCAGTCTTCCGATCAGCTAGGGTAAGCCATGGTTACATTTCCACAGCATAGATATTGTTGCGAAGAGAGCAGCAGATGTGGCTTGAACGGCGAGAAACACGTTCTACGCTTAAACTGTGGCTGATCAAACCATTCTGTTCCTACAATGGGGAGTAATTATTGTTTGGACAATAACACGCGTAGCTCTAGCGCTTTCAGCTTCACGATCTCTTGCCAATCTTATGGTGTTGCCAGACCCCTTCTCGACTTTTCCGAAAGGGGTCTGGGCACGAGACTAGTGACCCCGCTCTCCCCCTCCTCATAACATTGCTGCATACTGTCGACTGTTGGTCAGACACCGCCCTCAAATAGTAGCCATGGCTAATTATCCATCCGCTCAGTTGGAATAACTTAATTTTATGCACATAACTTTACTACTTATATTATGGTATGTATGCACAGGTGTCCTGTTATGACAAGTGTCCAGGAGTTGATAGGGAACTGTTTCTATATTTCTCTTTGCAGAAGTGCAGAAGCTTCATTCAAGATCTGCCTGTCGTATCCTCCCACGTGAAGACATAATATATGATGCTTACATGCAAGAACTCAATACTGTTGTGTTATATGTAGTCATTTTTGTACCTAGTCAATTTTGTTAGCCTCAGCCTTTCTTACTCCAGTGCTTGTCAGGCATACTGCAAGAAACTAATGCATGATTAGAAGGCCTGGTTGTAAGGATGTTATTTATTTTTGTAAGTATGGTTGGTCAAATTTTACAATCAGTTATGATTTGCAGCAACATGTATGGTTGAATTTCAGCTGAACAGTAAAACAAGTAGTATCAGCCTTATCCTATATAGATCTATGCAGGCCGCAGGTTACTTTGATAATTATAACGTCATGTAGCGTAGCTACTAACGCTAAAAGAAGTCATCTAGCTAGTCCCATGCTGCAAGAGTCTAGCCTAGGTCCACCGTGAGACTGACGTAGGCAACTGACAAGAGTGCGAGCGAGAGTGACTCACCCGATCCGACTTCACTGTGTAGGCCATGCAAGTTGCACCGGAAGTCACATGACCAATTAGGGCGGTACCACATGGGATTGGGTGAAAAGACAGCTTCCCGTATCTTCACTGGCAGCGACAGTCTACAGTAGCTAATTGAGCACATGCATATTTTCACCCAATCAACACCTTCAATTATTGCTTAGGAAGCCTGTGAGGAGGCCATATCCCATAAAGAGTTTATGTATGCAAGTTTACCAGACCCTCCTCTGCGTGCGAGGGTCTGGTTCCGAGACTACTGTGACTGTTGTGTCCGCTGTGTCTGTAGTGTCCACTGTGTCTGTTGTGTCCGCTGTGTCCTCTGTGACTGTTGTGTCCTCTGTGTCCACTGTGTCTGTTGTGTCTGTTGTGTCCTTTGTGTCCTCTGTGTCTGTTGTGTCCTCTGTGTCCTCTGTGTCTGTTGTGTCCTCTGTGTCGGTAGTGTCCGCTGTGTCCACTGTGTCTGTTGTGTCCACTGTGTCTGTTGTGTCCGCTGTGTCCGTTGTGTCCTCTGTGTCTCTTGTGTCCTCTGTGTCTGTTGTGTCCTCTGTGTCTGTTGTGTCCTCTGTGTCTGTTGTGTCCACTGTGTCCTCTGTGTCTGTTGTGTCCTCTGTGTCCTCTGTGTCTGTTGTGTCTGCTATGTCTGTTGTGTCCTCTGTGTCTGTTGTGTCCAGTGTGTCTGTTGTGTCTGGTGTGTCCACTGTGTCTGTTGTGTCCTCTGTGTCTGTAGTGTCCGCTGTGTCCTCTGTGTCTGTTGTGTCTGCTGTGTCTGTTGTGTCCTCTGTGTCTGTTGTGTCCAGGTGTCTGTTGTGTCTGGTGTGTCCACTGTGTCTGTTGTGTCCTCTGTGTCTGTAGTGTCCGCTGTGTCCACTGTGTCCACTGTGTCTGTTGTGTTCACTGTGTCTGCATGTTGTGTCCTCTGTGTCCTCTGTGTCGGTAGTGTCCGTGTGTCTGTTGTGTCCACTGTGTTTGTTGTGTCCTCTGTGTCTGTTGTGTCCTCTGTGTCTGTTGTGTCCTCTGTGTCTGTTGTGTCCTCTGTGTCTGTTGTGTCCTCTGTGTCTGTTGTGTCCGCTGTGTCTATTGTGTCCTCTGTGTCTGTTGTGTCCACTGTGTCCTCTGTGTCTGTTGTGTCCTCTGTGTCCTCTGTGTCTGTTGTGTCCACTGTGTCTGTTGTGTCCTTTGTGTCTGTTGTGTCTGGTGTGTCCACTGTGTCTGTTGTGTCCTCTGTGTCTGTTGTGTCCTCTGTGTCTGTAGTATCCGCTGTGTCCTCTGTGTCTGTTGTGTCCTCTGTGTCTGTTGTGTCCTCTGTGTCTGTTGTGTCCTCTGTGTCTGTTGTGTCCTCTGTGTCTGTTGTGTCCTCTGTGTCTGTTGTGTCCGCTGTGTCTATTGTGTCCTCTGTGTCTGTAGTGTCCACTGTGTCCTCTGTGTCTGTTGTGTCTGCTGTGTCCTCTGTGTCCTCTGTGTCGGTAGTGTCCGTGTGTCTGTTGTGTCCACTGTGTTTGTTGTGTCCTCTGTATCTGTTGTGTCCGCTGTGTCTGTTGTGTCCTCTGTGTCTGTTGTGTCCTCTGTGTCTGTTGTGTCCGCTGTGTCTGTTGTGTCCTCTGAGTCTATTGTGTCCTCTGTGTCATCTGTGTCTGTTGTGTCCGCTGTGTCTGCTGTGTCCACTGTGTCCTCTGTGTCTGTTGTGTCCTCTGTGTCTGTTGTGTCCACTGTGTCTGTTGTATCCACTGTGTCTGTTGTGCATGTCCACTGTGTTCGGACACAACGGACACAACAGACACAGTGGATACAACAGACACAGAGGACTCAGAGGACACAACAGACACAAAGGACACAACAGACACAGAGGACACAACAGACACAGTGGACACAACAGACACAGTGGACACAACAGACACAGAGGACACAACAGACACAGAGACACAGCGGACACTACAGACACAGAGGACGCAACAGACACAGTGGACACAACAGACACAGCGGACACAACAGACACAGTGGACACAGCGGACACTACCGACACAGAGGACACAACAGACACAGAGGACACAGAGGACACAACAGACACAGTGGACACAACAGACACAGTGGACACAGCGGACACTACAGACACAGAGGACACAACAGACACAGTGGACACACCAGACACAACAGACACACTGGACACAACAGACACAGAGGACACAACAGACACAGCAGACACAACAGACACAGAGAACACAGCGGACACTACAGACACAGAGGACACAACAGACACAGTGGACACACCAGACACAACAGACACACTGGACACAACAGACACAGAGGACACAACAGACACAGAGGACACAGTGGACACAACAGACACAGAGGACACAGAGGACACAACAGACACAGAGGACACAGTGGACACAGAGTACACAGAGGACACAACAGACACAGTGGACACAACAGACACAGAGGACACAAGAGAAACAGAGGACACAAGAGACACAGAGGACACGAGACACAGAGGACACAACGGACACAGAGGACACAAGAGACACAGAGGACACAATGGACACAGCGGACACAACAGACACAGTGGACACAACAGACACAGTGGACACAGCGGACACTACCGACACAGAGGACACAGAGGACACAACAGACACAGTGGACACAACAGACACAGAGACACAACAGACACAGAGGACACAACAGACACAGAGGACACAACAGACACAGTGGACACAGCTGACACTACAGACACAGAGGACACAACAGACACAGTGGACACAACAGACACAGCGGACACAGAGGACACAACAGACACAGTGGACACAGCGGACACTACAGACACAGAGGACACAACAGACACAAAGGACACAACAGACACAGAGGACACAACAGACACAGTGGACACAACAGACACAGCGGACACAACAGACACAGAGGACACAACAGACACAGTGGACACAACAGACACAACAGACACAGTGGACACAACAGACACAGAGGACACAACAGACACAGCGGACACAGTGGACACAGTGGACACAACAGATACAGAGGACACAGTGGACACAACAGACACAGAGGACACAACAGACACAGAGGACACAGTGGACACAGAGTACACAGAGGACACAACAGACACAGTGGACACAACAGACACAGAGGACACAAGAGACACAGAGGACACAAGAGACACAGAGGACACGAGACACAGAGGACACAACAGACACAGAGGACACAAGAGACACAGAGGACACAATGGACACAGCGGACACAACAGACACAGTGGACACAACAGACACAGTGGACACAGCGGACACTACCGACACAGAGGACACAGAGGACACAACAGACACAGTGGACACAACAGACACAGAGACACAACAGACACAGAGGACACAACAGACACAGAGGACACAACAGACACAGTGGACACAGCTGACACTACAGACACAGAGGACACAACAGACACAGTGGACACAAGAGACACAGCGGACACAGAGGACACAACAGACACAGTGGACACAGCGGACACTACAGACACAGAGGACACAACAGACACAAAGGACACAACAGACACAGAGGACACAACAGACACAGTGGACACAACAGACACAGCGGACACAACAGACACAGAGGACACAACAGACACAGTGGACACAACAGACACAACAGACACAGTGGACACAACAGACACAGAGGACACAACAGACACAGCGGACACAGTGGACACAGTGGACACAACAGATACAGAGGACACAGTGGACACAACAGACACAGAGGACACAACAGACACAGAGGACACAGTGGACACAGAGTACACAGAGGACACAACAGACACAGTGGACACAACAGACACACCAGACACAGTGGACACAGAGGACACAACAGACACAGTGGACACAGTGGACACAACAGACACAGAGGACACAGCAGACACAGTGGGCACAACAGACACACCAGACACAGTGGACACAGAGGACACAACAGACACAGTGGACACAGTGGACACAACAGACACAGAGGACACAACATGCAGACACAGTGGACACAGTGGACACACCAGACACAGTGGACACAGAGGACACAACAGACACATGCAGTGGACACAGTGGACACAACAGACACAGAGGACACAGCAGACACAGTGGACACAACAGACACACCAGACACAGTGGACACAGAGGACACAACAGACACAGTGGACACAGTGGACACAACAGACACAGTGGACACAACAGACACAGCGGACACAACAGACACAGAGGACACAACAGACACAGTGGACACAGTGGACACAACAGACACAGTGGACACAACAGACACAGTGGACACAACAGACACAGCGGACACAACAGACACAGAGGACACAAGAGACACAGAGGACACAGTGGACACAACAGACACAGAGGACACAACAGACACAGAGGACACAGAGGACACAACAGACACAGTGGACACAGCGGACACAACAGACACAGTGGACACAACAGACACAGAGGACACAACAGATACAGCGGACACAACAGATACAGAGGACACAGAGGACACAACAGACACAGTGGACACAGTGGACACAACTGACACAGTGGACACAACAGACACAGAGGACACAACAGACACAGAGGACACAGAGGACACAGAGGACACAACAGACACAGTGGACACAACAGACACAGAGGACACAACAGACACAGCGGAAACAACACATACAGAGGACACAGAGGACACAACAGACACAGTGGACACAGTGGACACAACAGACACAGTGGACAAAACAGACACAGAGGACACAGTGGACACAACATGCAGACACAGAGGACACAAAGGACACAACAGACACAGTGGACACAACAGACACAGAGGACACAGTGGACACAACAGACACAGAGGACACAACAGACACAGAGGACACAACAGACTCAACGGACACTACAGACACAGAGGACACAACAGACACAGTGGACACAGAGGACACATAGGACACAACAGACACAGTGGACACAGTGGACACAACAGACACAGTGGACACAACAGACACAGAGGACACAGTGGACACAACAGACACAGAGGACACAAAGGACACAACAGACACAACAGACACAGTGGACACACCAGACACAGAGGACACAGTAGACACAACAGACACAGAGGACACAACAGACTCAGCGGACACTACAGACACAGAGGACACAACAGACACAGTGGACACAGAGGACACAGTGGACACAACAGACACAGAGGACACAACAGACACAGAGGACACAACAGACACAGTGGACACAACAGACACAGAGGACACAACAGACACAGTGCACACAGTGGACACAACAGACACAGAGGACACAACAGACACAGACGACACAACAGACACAGTGGACACAACAGACACAGAGGACACAACCGGACACAGAGGACACAGTGGACACAACAGACACAGAGGACACAACAGACACAGAGGACACAACAGACACAGTGGACACAGTGGACACAACAGACACAGTGGACACAAAGGACACAACAGACACAGTGGACACAAAGGACACAACAGACACAAAGGACACAACAGACACAAAGGACACAACAGACACAAAGGACACAACAGACACAAAGGACACAACAGACACTCTATACTGCTTAACTATGCCTTATATATAACCCAGGAATTTAATCATCTTGGATACATTTTATACCTGCCATCTACCGAGAATCCATGGTCATTGGTTTTCTCAGTCTAAACGTCTTACCTCACCAGTCGTTCCGCCAGTGACAATATACGGACAATTATTGAAAAACGGAAAGTGTATACGTGCAGAAATTCCAACGTTTAATTAACGGCACCTTGTCTTCCGGTAAGTTTTCAAGGACTCCTACCAACAAGGGAGAAGCTGTAGGCGCTCACTCTGCCAGCGGTTTTATAGATCAATGAGTCTACTATCGAGATCCAACGTTTCAAGTTGTAGCCTCTTACCGCTTCGTGTAGGGAAGCCGTTGTACACGAACGGTTTGATCGCACCCCGTGCAAGAGGGGTGCGGTTTTTTGTTGCACGTTTTTGTTCGCCCCCCCTGAGCTGCATGAAACAAGTACCATTCGAAAGCACTGGAATAGGGCTACAAAATATGCAAAAACTAGGCGTGTACACGAACTAGGGTCTGGGATATACGCGCTGGTATGCGGACTGAAAAATTGCAGTAACGTCTTCAGTTTTTAACTTGGATAATAGCTGACGGTACAAAAAAGACAACACACATGCCAGTTCTAATACTGCACATGCCTTTCATACTCCATAAAAAGGTAAGACAAAGATGCTGGAGTCTAAAGAATCATCCTAGCCTTTTTGTAGAGCACCAGGGCATGAGCAGGAGTGGGAGACGGGGACAGAATCAAGGTAAAGATACATATAGTCTTTGTCATATGGAAACTGTCTGAGTGAAAATAGAATGCTGTGTGTGTGTGTGTATGTGTGCGCGTGTGCGTGCGCATGTGTGTGCATGTGTGTGTGTGCATGTGTGTGTGTGCATGTGTGCGTGTGTGTGTGAATGTGTGCATGTGTGTGTGTGCATGTGTGTGTGTGCATGTGTGCGTGTGTGTGTGAATGTGTGCATGTGTGTGTGTGCATGTGTGTGTGTGCATGTGTGCGTGTGTGTGTGAATGTGTGCGTACGTGTGTGTGTGAATGTGTGTGTGAATGTGTGTGTGCACGCGTGCGCGTGTGTGTGCATGTGTGCGTGTGCACATGTGTGTGTGTGTGTGTGTGTGAGTGTGGGTGGGGGGAGGGGGGAGCATCTACATGTTTATAATTCTATTCTTGATTTGTAGGTGCCATCACTGGTCTCCTCTCCATACTCCGTCCACAGCAAGTTCCTAGAGTATGACAGAGCATTGAAAGGATCTTGCACCGCCAAATTTACAAACAGTCACAGAATCACAAATTCTTTTCCTAGCTATGCAAAATGTACCCAACTGATAGTATGCAAGAACAGAGGGGATATGCCTGGAAGATTTTATCGCATGCATGTTCAAACTGTCTACAGGGAGGAACTCCAAAGCATCTTGAGGCATGGATTGGCAATGTTCGTCCAAAGGCTAGAAGATGAAGTATTTACAAAGTGAGTTATTGTTTGGGACAAAGAACAAGTGGTTCTGTTCCCAGGCCTTTTCCTAGCTTTCGCCTTTGGACTTGACTTGTACTCAAATGTGACAAAAGCTGTAAAGAGCCTCAGAACATGGCAGTATGTTTCAGTGCCAGGAAATAGCATAAAAATAAAAAAAAGAGTAACACACAAAATCATTAGGCTTTTGCTTCTGTGGCTTTGTCCTTTATAAATAAACTCGGTCTTTATGTTTCCCAGCTTTACAACTCGGCATAGTTCTCTCTTTTAAAGCCTAACTCATCATGCTAAACGCACTCAACTAGTAATTTACAGAGGCTCAGAGGCTTACCTCTGAAATAACTGCTGCAAATCACTTTGCCACTGCCCAGGATGGCTTTGCACGTCCTTCAGATGCTCTTAGCACAGAGCACAGCGACTCTGAGTGTCGTTACAAGTGCTTTTACGAACGCTAGCTTCGTTGGCCGACATATCCTCACCACGTGGTTTTACAATTTTTGGGTCCGCATACCAGCGCGTATATCCCAGACCCTAGTTCGTGTACACGCCTAGTTTTTGCATATTTTGTAGCCCTATTCCAGTGCTTTCGAATGGTACCTGTTTCATGCAGCTCAGGGGGGGCGAACAAAAACGTGCAACAAAAAACCGCACCCCTCTTGCACGGGGTGCGATCGAACCGTTTGTGTACAACGGCTTCCCTACACAAAGCGGTAAGAGGCTACAACTTGAAACGTTGGATCTCGATAGTAGACTCATTGATCTATAAAACCGCTGGCAGAGTGAGCGCCTACATCTTCGATCTTCTTGGCAAGAGACTTTGAAAACTCACCGGAAGACAAGGTGCCGTTAATTAAACATTGGAATGCGCCTGCGTTTTTACTTCCTGTTTTTCAATAATTCCCCGTATACTTGTCACTGGCGGAACGACTGTCACGTTGCGATAAAGAGAAATTTATTCAGATCTTTTGAGGCGCAACTGCCGGCCTCTCACTTTCCTCTATTTACGCCTCAAAACATCTAAATTCTCTCTATTCCACTTGTGACATGAGGCAAGAGTTCTACGCAGGGTAGCTAGTTGCCTTGTATCTAGATCAGAATAGTCTCGCGGGCCAGACTCTCACGCGTGAGACTCTGGCCCGCGAGACTACAATCAGAATTAGCTGTACAAATGGCAAACCACTTTTTTACCTTCTGCAAAACAAGACCAGGTGAAGACTCGAATACCAAATAACCACCCACCGTCAGTGGGACGGGCATAGACCCTAATGCCACGCCTTGGGCGCACCTCCATGCATGAACGTGACAAATTACGTATTAGTAAGAGAACTCACCGCTGGCTTTCGTCAACGATATAGCCGATACGGCTCGAGCCGATAACAGTAGTAGCAACAAACCACACAGCCGTCGTCGTCGTAGAGCTGTGACTTTTTGTAGTATCGTGTAAATATGATCCATCCTGGAGAACTCGAGACAAAGCCACACTACACAAGCCGAGCTCCACACGAGCAATTTATAATCAGGCTGAAGGTGGCTCTGGTATGAATATATGAATTTATGAGTGTGTGTGTGTGTGTGTGTGTGTGTGTGTGTGTGTGTGTGTGTGTGTGTGTGTGTGTGTGTGTGTGTGTGTGTGTGTGTGTGTGTGTGTGTGTGTGTGTGTGTGTGGGTGGGTGGGTGTGGGTGGGTGGGTGTGGGTGGGTGGGTGGGTGTGTGTGTGTGTGTGTGTGTGTGTGGGCAGTCATTATTCTACGGAACGGAACAGTTCTGTCGCATTATTTTACGGAATGGAACTGATTCACATGACTGTCAAATGTTGCATTGTGCGTTGAAATGTTCTAGTTACCGGCCATGACACTGTTTGAACAGTAAGCGAAGGTTTTTTAAAGTGTCGCGTTGACAAATTATACACATTTTTAAGCCAATTGTCGAGCCTTGTGTAAGTGCCGGTTAGTACAGTTGTTGCCACTCGGTCCAGAACCCTGGTTTAGCATGCATCATGGCATGCATCTGCCGGAAAGACAAAAGATAAGTAGCATGCATGCTGAGACAACTACATATAACCCGTTACCATCATTGTCAGTGCTTACGTTTACACTTCAGCTAGTATATAAACCTTTTCTTACAATCAATAACGAGTACCAAGTCAATGCAACGTACAAGGCGGTATTGCATACCAGTCGTGCAAGTAGTACAGTAGAAACCGGCTCTATTCCGTGAAATAATGTGATGGAACTGTTCCGTTCTGGTCCATTGTAAAGTAATGACCACCCTGTGTGTGTGTGTGTGTGGGGGGGGGGGGGGGGATTAGTGCCATTTCACCTACTCCTATTTTGCCTACTCACATTTCGCCTACTTGCAATTGAATTGTGCCATTTCACCTACTCAGCCAAAAATAGTTTTTTGACACTAAGACAAGGATCCAAGCAACTGAGCTTGCCTTTGCTACAACAGAGGTGAAGGGGTGCTTTTTCCACTTTGCTCAAGCCCAATATGAGTAGCCAGAAAAGCTCATCTCAATGTATATAAACTGATTGTAAACAGGAAGAAGCACACACAGAAATTTTGATTGCTCAGCTTGTAACTGGTTCCCAATCCCCGTAAAGTGTTGTAGCTAGTAACTAAAAAATACTCTGTTTTACTTATTAGAAGCTGTTTTTAGTTGAGTATGCGAAATGGCACATTTTGATTTTTAGTAGGCGAAATGGGAGTAGGCGAAATGGCACCAAACTGTGCGTGTGTGTACACAACACACACACCAACTCATCAGGAAATTTGGTCTGCCATTTCTTAATATGACTTGTTGCCGGGTGCATTAGTGCGAGGCTACTACTCTTGCAGTGTAGCTAGGCTGTTCTACAACTTGTTAGTTGCAGCATGACCAGACCCTTCCCTCCCTTCTCTGCAAAGGGTGTGGCTTGTTAGCCTCTCTGCGTGCCTTGTTGAAAATTTGAAAATGAGGCAGTGCATTTGTACTAGCTAGCATACCAATTCATTGCTACACTGTCATTCTAATTAAAGCACACCACCCATTTGTTCCTGGAGTTAGCAACACTAACCAACTAATTTTGCTTACCTATTTGGGCTAGCTATCTGACACTATACAGACATTTGTACATAGAACAATGCTCATGCACAGACACGGAGATATCTGGCTGTATTCAGACCACTATGGACGTACATGTACGGTAGAGAGCAGGGAAGAATTCAATTTTACATAATTCTAGTTCCATACTCTGTAGATACTGGCCATACTCTGTAGATACTGGTGAAAATCTGCCACTGTGTGCTGGAAAAGCAGAATCAGCTTCATTTGTGGGTAAAGGGTGCCTTTTTGTGTGGTATGTCCATTTTCATATGGGTGCTTAGTGTTGGTTGTTGTAATCAAAATAGGTACATGTACCTATCTATATTGATGAGGTGCTTATTTTGCGTGGTGCCTATTATCCTGCTAAGCCCATCCCCCACCCCATGCACACTTTCATCTCAAATCTTTTTTTTTGTACATGCAGTATACAGTAGAAGGTAAGGAGGAGTCTGGAAATGAAGCTAGAATATACAGCAGGGATAACAATGTTAATGATAAGTTGCTGTTGTCTTTTGTTGTATTTTTGAGATTAACCACACCGCAAGTGGAAAGAAAACAGTGACTAGATGCTTGGCTATACTCATGGAGTTTTGCTTACCACGCTCATGGAACAGCAGACATGCAGTTACTAACAGTGCATGGTTTGTGTGCCATGACAAACAATTAAATCAGCAAATTATGCATTGCTCGCTCAGGCTCACCCCACGATGATGCATGAATCATCTTACTAGTATATTGATGTTTCAGTTATGGCACTTATAGACTACTTATACTGGACTCTGTCCCTGTAGCCATTGAAGATGTACGCTGTAGTGTTTAGTATTCATGTCTAACTCATTGAGTGACTTTGCAAAAGAGTGTACTACACTGGAAAGGCACACCTCAAAATGTGCAGTTGCGGTTGCTCATATGGTCACTTACTGCAAACTTTGTGATTGTAGCTGTGTACAGTTTCAACAGGCATACTAGCCACCAAGATGGATTTTCAAATTTTGGTCATGAATCACCTGTTTTAGGTTTCACTTTCCTCTGTGCAAGCCCACTGGAAAGATTTTTGGACACAATCATTTTTGGCATAGACAATGTAGGAGAGCAATCTTGACAATCTTTACCTGTGACATTGCCAAGTATTGATGTTCCTGACCATTGGATGATTAATATTGGTGATGGTACTTGTACAGCAGTGTTTAGACATCAGTCATGTAGCTGATACATTGTAGCTGGTTTTGGTAGACTGTCTGAGTGTCTGTCTGTTATCTGAGAGATGAGTGCAAGTGCCAGAGAAAGGCATGGTCAATAAGTGGTGCCCTCTGCTTGTGGCATAGTGTATCACACATTTTGGATGACAATGTATGGAATTCTTCCTTGTGAACATCGGCACTGTTAACTGAATTCATGTGAAATATGATCCTCAGGTGATACTATATATAGGACAGGCACAATTTATGGGATACAAACAATGAATTTCTGTTGCCATGGTAACTGGACAGGATATATCCTGTGCTCATACCATAACAATTGAGGTTGTGAATATTTTACATGCAAGACCACAATGTCATGCAAGTTGTCTATATAAGGCACATCTATAGTAACTATGATACTGATGATGATGTTGCCTAGATAAAACACATTTTGTGGTTCTGTAACTGTAATACATAGAATTTAGGTATTGGAGATGCACTCATGCAGGATACAACATTTATCAAGTTTTGGATAACTATACTGTCTCTAAACATGAACAACAGAGCTAGGCACCACAGCCTGCACAGTTAAAGTTAAAGTGCACATATTGACAGGAAGTTTGTAGGTTTTAAATATAGGTAGCTTTTGGAGTGTATGCAATGCACATGTTCAGGCCACTTTGAGATAAAATCTGCGAGTGGCCTGGGAACCGGGCTAGGATACAATACCATGCAGTACAATGAATTTCTGTTGCCATGATAACTGGACACTTTTTAAGCCTTGCAGGATATCCTGTGCTTATACCCTAGCATTACATCAGAACACTTGATACTGTATCTTATACATTAGTAAGTGTTGAAGTTGTCAACAGCAGGGGCTACCCACTTCCACACTATAAGTATGATATTAGTTGCACTGTTGACTGTATAAGTAGCCTCATACCCAGGCCATTCATTAAAAAAAAATGGCCTGGCAACTTACCCGAGTTCAAACTGTTGATTTCCGCTGCCCTGGAGTTGGCAGTACCAATTGGATTTCAGAACTGTAAGGATTTGTCATTATCACCGTCACGTTCTTTACTGCAGATTCAGCCTTCATGGATTGTTCAGCACATGTTACCAAAAGAACAATGTAGTTGGCATGGATACTTGTAACTGATTACAATATTGACTGCCTTGTTTAGCGTCACGTGACAGTGATGAATTTATGATGTGAATTAGAGTCTTTGTTTGGTGTATTCATGGTCACATGATGCTGAATGAATTTAGTAGTACCAGTCTGCTTTGGGATGGGGAGGGGCGTAGAATTTTTGAGTATATCATAACATCAGAATACATGTACTAAGCACTGGTACTTGTTTTTGATGAAAGTAACTGATATTAGACTTTTGGGCTGCTAGGTACTTCAAATGCAGGTGCAAATGCTGTAGTAGTTCATATGTAAGACATCATGGCCGTAAGACATTCATACATTTTTGGCTGCAAATTAATTCAGGGGAGTGATTCCTGGTGGTTTCCGTACATGTAACTTATGACAACCCACTTCTCCCACTGATTTTTGGTTAAGTATTATTACAGTTCTGTTTATCATGAATTTGTAAGAATACTAAAAGCTCACAAATCTGTACTGCAGTTTCCATATTATCACAGTGTTTAGTTGCTAAAGCACCATGCAATCACCACAACGGATTTACAGTTTAGAGTTGGCATGGATGACACAACTAGTATTGAGTGGAACCAGATGCACAGACACCAGGAACCAGTAGAGCTGGTCAGGCCATAACCAGACCATTTTTCAACCGATGTTCACAACTTGGTGCTATCCACATTAATTTTGTCGTGTGTGTTAAACGGAACTGCTATTCAACTGAGTCAATTCCAGTAGAGCAGTCCTGTGAGTGGTTTGGAGTGGTCCAGAGAGTGATTTAAAGTCCTAAAAAAAATTACACCCCATGCAACTACAAAGAAAAAGTACATAATTATGTAGTAATGAATGAAGAAATGAATGAAAAGCCATACCAGTACTTGCAGTGTAGCAAGCCAGTAGCTAAGTGTGCACTTCACCAAACTGTCGAAGTGATTTGTAGCTGTGCTGGATTGATAATTTGCTACCAGAAATGTGTAGCTAATGTAGCTTGTGAACGGTGTACTTACCTTGGGTCTTCGTATAAGACTGGTAACATTGGTGTGGTCACTGAAGGGACAATACAAAGGGAAAACTATGACAGCATTAGAAGCTAAAGCACTATGACAGTGTTTTAAGCTGAGAGTGTTTGAAGCTGAAGTACGATGAGAGTGTTTGAAGCTGAAGTACGATGAGAGTGTTTGAAGCTGAAGTACGATGAGAGTGTTTGAAGCTGAAGTACGATGAGAGTGTTTGGAGCTGAAGTACGATGAGAGTGTTTGGAGCTGAAGTACGATGAGAGTGTTTGGAGCTTAAGTATTATGAGAGTGTTTGGAGCTTAAGTACGATGAGAGTGTTTGGAGCTTAAGTACGATGAGAGTGTTTGGAGCTTAAGTACGATGAGAGTGTTTGGAGCTGAAGTACGATGAGAGTGTTTGGAGCTGAAGTACGATGAGAGTGTTTGGAGCTTAAGTATTATGAGAGTGTTTGGAGCTTAAGTACGATGAGAGTGTTAGAAGCTGAAGTACTGTGACAGTGTTTACTGAAAGCAGGTCTATTTGCATGAATAGCCTGACCATCCTCAACTTGCTTCCAGATGCCCTGCTATTACCTTACATATAATTGAACTAAAATACTAAATCATTTTGTAACCTGCCCCTTATTCTCACACAGGTTCAGTGCAACGAAGAATGCAGCTAACCTATGAATTGGCAAATTACTTGCATGTGTACTTCAGTAACTGCTGTATGATGGTTCTATTCAAGGAAGATACATATGGCTGTTGTGCATATATGTACAATGCTCTTAGTGTCAATTTCGTACTTATATACAACTGGATGTTGCATTGGCTAAAAGTATCACGTGCATGCTTCTGGTCACCCCAGCATAGCTGATAAGGCCTGGTGTTGACTAAAACATGTCCATCAACATACTTGCAAAGACCCGCATATATACATAAACAATCAGTGAACCACACCTCCCTGAAATATGGGGACCTGTATGTGATAGAAAGTCATGCACTGCACATTTGACTTCCAACTGATACCATGTCTCATCAGCTGCACTGCATGGGACCGGTGACTGAGAGATCAGGGCCTGAAGTTATGGGTTGAATGTGGCTATCAGGTTTAATAGCTACAATGTCATGTTAGTTGCAAATGCTGTAGGTTAGTTCACTTAACATTGAGCATACTTTGTCTTTGGACTCTACTAATTCTGTCTGCCAATAACTACATAATTATCGAGTATTAACTACAAAAAATAGTCCTGCATGAGCGCCATGCCCCAGCCCCACCCCCACTTACCTGCTATGCACCACCCACCATTCAGACCCGCCCCCTTTTTCTGCCGCCATGTCTGCCACATTGTTTCTACGCACACAACAAGCTGCAGGAGACTGGGACTGCTATCTAATGCACGAAAAGCAGTTATCCATATGGTAGGTGGTAGCACCTCGAAGGCAGCGTCTCTTTGATCGTGCAGCTGCACTCATTTTCGAAAATCGTTGTAACTGGCCTTGAGTGATCGTACGACCGACCGTAATCGTCACGTGTATGGTCGATTCGCATGTGCGTGCAATGAGTTTATCGTACTAACAATATGAACTTAGGTGGTATTATATCAATATTTGATTCTTCCACACACATATTATTGACATGATTTCATAGATGACAAAAGCATGATAAAAAAATATGAGAAAGTAATATTATGGAGGGGATTTTCGGTTCAGAATTCTGAGACTGAGAGGCAGTGTCTGTGGAGGAAGGGAATGGAGAGGGAAAGATTTAAAAATAAAAAAATTTGCATGCATGCGTGCAAAAAAATGCACATTGGAATCACAATGCATGCAGTACATGCACTTACAGAGGACCTATCTGGGGATGATTACTGTAAGCATAAAGGTGATCTGTGGAATGAAACCTAGTTTCCACTTTCAATTACAGATGTACCATAATTATGTTGACACATGCATACACATGCATGCAGAATGGAGACCCTCAATCAATTGCTATAAAATCCACTTAGTGACTAACATAACACATAACAAGTATCTTCGTAATAGTTATATCCCTCCCTGGGGGGTGGTCGTTTTACACATTGGTGTCGGGCGTAGCCTGACACCAATGTGCAAGACCACACCCCAGGGAGGGATATAACTATTATATAACCTGTTACCTAGGCAACATCACTGTAGAAGAGAGATATGAGCAACATTCTTAGATGTTGCCTGGGTAACGGGTTATATTTTCTTTTTGGGGTTGTCATTCACTTTCATAGCAGCTTGTAATTGAAGAGAAATAAACGTCAACTCATATACATAATGAACAATGGTCGACTTCCAGTGACCAGTGTTGTTTTAGTTTAATGTTAGTAGACTAGGCTGCAGATTCAAATTGTTAGTTTAGTTTCAGTTTTAATGTAAAAAGGGTTAGTATCGGTACTTTTAGTTGTAGTTTACTATTTTTTGATGATTTCAAATCAGTTTAATTGTACTTTTTAATTAACGGACTAAGGCAGCATCAATTTTAGTTTTAGTTTTAATTACTAAAAAGGTTTTATGCCTTACTAAAATGCATTTTAGTTTTATTTTCAGTGACTTCTCAGGTGGCTGCTGCATAAAAAAAAAGAAGGTTACCAACTGGAGTTCAAAAAACTTTGCCATTTCAACTGAATGCTCCAGTTGTCATCAATAAACACTGCTGTCTTGCACTACTAAGGGTACATGTCATGGAGGTCAAAGGTCGGTAATGTATGGGAAAACCACCACCCGATCCATTGGGAGGAGATGATGGTTCTGGACCATGGCAGGGGATAGGAGCTGTTGGTGAAGAATCAAAGCCCTGCACATCTAGATGACACCCTCAGAGGAGCGCTTCATCCAAATGGAGGACAATAAGTCCCTAGCTGGTTGCTAGACCTGCATGATGAGCCCAGATGAGGATCCTATGCTCCACTACATCCAACTTCTCACAGGCATCTTTAGTCTCTCTCCAGATGACACCCTCGGAGGGCTTCAACCGGTATAAAGGACTGGAAGTCCCTGGTTGCTGGACTGCAGTGATGAGGAGGCAGGGAGGGAGGAGCAATCCTCACCGATCTTTGACCTCCAAGTAGTGCATGGCTATAAATAAAAAATAGCATTTGTTCACACTTCTTCAATTTTGCCCTGGTGATGATTGGAACATTCAGTCTAAATGTCGGCAAAGTTTTTGGGAATTCAAGTTGGTAACGTATAACCTTCTTCATTTGAACAATGGCTGGGTGAACAAAGATATAGCCAAACACGAGGATCATAAAGAGATTTAGATGTTATGAGGCAAAAATGGAGGAAGAATAAAGGCCCTTGATGAGATACTCCATACTACATTATTTCTGCATTACAGTTCAGTATGCAGCTAACCATTGCTAATACTACTGATCACTTTCAAAGAAACTGTACTGTAAGTTTTGTGTAATGACTTCTGCATGTGTCAGATTTAAGTCATTCTATTATTTTGGTTGCTATGAACTCTATCTTTTTGTGGTTATTTGTAGGATGTGTGTATTTCATATAATTCAAAACTGCTCAGCGATGCAAATGAGACAATGGTAGCAACAGTATAAACCCAAGAACAAAGCTTGCTCTAAGAGGCCCTGATCATGAGCAGATGAAAACTACACTGCTTTCATTCTCTTTGGGGTTCTTTGTGCTCCTGTGCTTCTAGGCATTACTTTGTACATTACTTTATATTACTAATTGTGTTGCATTACAGTGTTATGTGCCATAATGTGGAGAAGAAGCATTAGGTTTTGGGAATTTACACTCTGTGAGTTGTTATTCTGGTCAAGTTGACTACTGAAGTACAGGAAGTTCAGTGCAATGATAAATGCAGCTAACCCATGAAGTGGCAAATCACTTGCATACGTCCTGTAGGATGGTTATTAGTCATATTGTAGAATGAAGTGTGGACTTTGCATTTTAGGTTCAATCTCCACATAGCTACAGCAGTTTTGCAACTGTACACATATACTGAATATTCTCAGTAGCATTTAATGTTGCAAGAAAGCTAAGAAAGTTCAATACATAATGGCTACAACTATCACTGCATACATAATTTCTTGCACCCTATCCTAGTACCTAGGTATTCTCACACCTTGCACTATTGACGTGGGTACTAGTACTGTGCATGAGTGATGGTGACAAGACCTGGGTATAAAAATGTGAGGTGGCAGTTCCATCTCCCAGTCACAGCATAGCTAATGAGGCCTGGTAGCTACTGGTCAAAATAAGTGGGTGGAATTACATAATATCTAGGGGAATCTTACATGGGAGGAGGCAAGCAAAGTGGGGGAATTTCCACTTAGCAGACTAATGTGGAATTCACCAACCATGGCCAAAGTCGGATGACAGGCTTCTGAGTCATCAGGATTAAAGGATTTTAATGAACCTCCTTCATATATATAAACACCAAAGCACACATATATGACTGTTCTTACGCACTGTCTGCTAAAGGAGAAACATCATGCACAGTACTTGTATAACTACATTCAGTATCCCTACATTGCTTTTTCTGTCCAAATCTTGAAGCATTAAGGTGGCACGGTCGTCCCTCGGCGGAGGTTAACAAAAACATAAACTTGGGTTACAGTCAGGACCAGGGTTACTCCTAGTTTCAGGGTTAGGGTTTGGTTTAGGGCAATCTTGCTTTGCCTAATTTTAAAAAGGGTTTTAGTAGCTCATTAATATATTCATGAACCCAAAATTGCCACTCGATGGACGCATCTACACGCTCACTGTAGGTAGCGTCCCAACCACCAATGTATCTCAAATCAATCTATGCCAGCTTTTGTTCAAAGCTACTCTCAAAGTCAGGCTAGACTCATGTTTGTCACTACTCTTGGAATGGACAACTTTGACTGCACCAAAATGAATGCACATTTCGAAAAATTCACAGCTTGTCTACGGGAGGGGCTCATTCACGAGTGGAAGCAAGCATTACTAGCCCCACCTCTCCCCCTTATGTCGCTAAACAACTCACGGCTCTGTTCCACACACAGCCACCGTTCAGCTCCCTTGTCTGTCAGACTGTAGCACAAACGATAAATTGCGTATTCTAGTTAAAGCCCAGCCCAGCACTCGAAGCACCTGGCCACGGTCACCAACTAGACTAGGCATACGGCCGCGAGACCTGGGCCTACTCAACAAATACAGTCTTGGCCACTGTGGCCTTTCTGCTGCTTCTAGACACAAGCTTGCTTTCACAAGCAGGCATCACGCACTACTCACAGCTACTGACACTACAGCACTCTACTAAACTCCTTCTCTTTTTTTTTTTTTTTTTTTTTTTTTTTTTTTTTTTTAAGTCGATCTAAGCTTATCTTCAAAGTTCCGACCACCACATGAAGGGTGCCGCCAGGCCACATCTTAACTAACTTAATTATAAACTGATTATTGGATGCCAATGCCGACAGGAAATGGGGAAAATCCCCAATTTTACGGACCGTGAACGGTTTGAGACTCCCAAAACGGAATGTGCGCTAAAATTTTAACAAGACAAAGAAGACTATCAACTTGGATTCCAGGTTTGTTGACCTTGAAAATACAGGGTACCGTGCCACCTTAAATCTATATAGCTAAGTGAAATTTTTATACAACTAGCCAATCAGTGTGTTCGCTAATTATAAATTGTTTGTTGTAGTTCAAACGATTGCTTGGGAAGGGTAGATTACCTCAAAGCCAAGAACCCTCCCTTCTCCTTTCCCTTTCTCTCTCTCTTCTCCTCTCCTATTAACTTCTCCTCCAGCTCCCCTTCCCATCCCTCTGCCTTACACACACACTTGCAAAAAAGAATGATCACACACAAAGCTGCCATTCATGAGCTTACTCACCACTGGATGTACTGAATGTGTACGTCTTCTCAGCAGGAGAATATAGCTACCATGCATTACAAAACTGTGGAGAGTAGAGATGCACAGACCGCTACTGTTACTATGGTCACAAGTGGGACTGACTGAGGGGGAGGGACTGTGCTTGTGTGCTTGTGTATGTGGCTATGTGTGTGTTTGTGTGCAGGTGTGTGTATGAAGTATAAAAGCCCAAATAAGACAATAGTTATACACAACATCATAACTTTATGCAATGTTTCGGTCCCATAGGACTTTCTTCAGGCATACAATGCTTGACACTCTGTACAAAACAGACAATGCAAAGTGCTCATAGTTATTGCTTAAGGTGGCAGGGAACCCTGTGTTTTCAAGGTCAACAAACCCGGAATCCAAGCTGATAGAATTCTTTGTCTTTGTAAACTTTTAGCGCACAGTCCGTTTTGGGAACCTTCATCCGTTCACTGTCCGTAAAATTGGGGATTTTCCCCATTTCCTGTCGGCATTGACATCCAATAATCAGTTTATAATTAAGTTAGTTAAGATGTGGCCTGGCGGAACCCCTCATGTGGTGGTCGGAACTTTGAAGATAAGCTTAGATCGACTTAAAACAAAAACAAACAAAAAAATAAATAAAAATAAAATAAAAAAAATAAAAAGAAGGAGTTTAGTAGAGTGCTGTAGTGTCAGTAGCTGTGAGTAGTGTGAAGTGCCTGCTTGTGAAAGCAAGCTTGTGTCTAGAAGCAGCAGAAAGGCCACAGTGGCCAAGACTGTACTCATTGGGCAGGCCAAGGTCTTGCGATCGTATGCCAAGCCTAGTAGGTGATCGTGGCCCGGTGCTTCGAGTGCTGGGCTGGGCTTTAACTAGAATGCGCAATATATCGTTGGTACTACGTTGCCATTGACAGGAAAGCTGAACGGTGTTTGCGTGTGGAACAGAACCGTGAGTTGTTTAGCGACATAAGGGGAGAGGTGGGGCTAGTAATGCTTGCTTGCACTCGTGAATGAGCCCCTCCCGTAGACAAGCTGTGAATTTTTTGAAATGTGCATTCATTTTGGTGCAGTCAAAGTTGTCCATTCCAGGAGTAGTGACAAACATGAGTCTAGCCTGACTTTGGGAGTAGCTCTGAACAAAAGCTGGCACAGAATGATTTGAGATACATTGGTGGTTAGGACGCTACCTACAGTGAGCATGTAGATGCATCCATCGAGTGGCAATTTTGGCTCATGAATATATTAATAAGCTACTAAAACCCATTTTTAAAATTAGGCAACGCAAGGTTGCCCTAAACCAAACCCTAACCCTGAAACTAGGAGCAACACTGGTCCTGACTGTAACCCAGGTTTATGTTTTCGTAACCTCCGCCGAGTGACTTCCCCCGCCACGTTAAATACAGAAAAGGCAGGCTAACTGTGACTATTCGTTCGCGATTCAGACTATAAACTAAATAGTTATATAGTTACAGTACACATGAGCATTGAGTAGAACGTGTAGTTGAAATGGGGGACAGCATACGTACTGAGATCTGCAGTGGGATTGTATTATGGGAGGTGAAGGTGATGAGGAAGGGATATTATGATGATGATATACATGCAAAACAGACAATCTTGCATTGACATTAACATACATATAAGCATGAGGCTACATACAGTGTTTCTGACTGTACAAGTTACTTAAAATGACCAGAAATCCAGGCGTTTCTTTGGGGTTTTTTTGTGATTTTTATCTCAAATGGAAGAAAATGGTGCCTCAAATTTGGTTGTATGCGTAAGTAACCTTAATTGTAATCAGTCTATGGTTTTATTAGTGCTTCCAGAATGGTGAAGCCACTGGGTACCGGGTGCAGGCTGTGTAAACACTGGTAACATAGTATTATGTAGAAGGAAAGCAGACCATTCTGCACTTGATTGCAGCATACTTAGCCTAGGTATGAATAATGTTGTAAATCTAACCCCCCGGATGTTATCAGTGATCATTTAAGGTGGCGGGGAAGTCTTTCGGCGGAGGTCAACGAAAACATAAACTTGGGTTACAGTCAGGACCAGGGTTACTCCTAGTTTCAGGGTTAGGGTTTGGCTTAGGGCAATCTTGCTTTGCCTAAATTAATATATTAATGAACCCAAAATTGCCACTCGATGGACGCATCTACACACTCACTCTAGGTAGCGTCCTAACCACCAATGTATCTCAAATCAATCTGTGCCAGCTTTTGTTCAGAGCTACTCTCAAAGTTAGGCTAGACTCATGTTTGTCACTACTCTTGGAATGGACAACTGACTGCACCAAAATGAATGCACATTTCAAAACATTCACAGCTTGTCTACGGGAGGGGCTCATTCACGAGTGGAAGCAAGCATTACTAGCCCCACCTCTCCCCCTTATGTCGCTAAACAACTCACGGTTCTGTTCCACACACAACTCCTCTGGAGCTTTCTTCTCTACGGCAGCATGGTACCAACGATATATTGCGCATTCTAGTTAAAACCCAGCCCAGCACTCGGAGCACCAAGCCACGGTCACCTACTAGGCTTGGCATACGATCGCAAGACCTGGGCCTACCCAGTGAGTTCAGTCTTGGCCACTGCAGCCTTTCTGCTGCTTCTAGACACAAGCTAGCTTTCACAAGCAGGCATTACGCACTACTCACAGCTACTGACACTACAGCACTCTACTAAAACTCCTCTGTTTTTTTGTTTTTTTTTAAGTCGATCTAAGCTTATCTTCAAAGTTCCGACCACCACATGAGGGGTTCCGCCAGGCCACATCTTAACTAACTTAATTATAAACTGATTATTGGATGTCAATGCCGACAGGAAATGGGGAAAATCCCCAATTTTACGGACAGTGAACGGATGAAGACTCCCAAAACGGACTCCGCCCTAAAAGTTTACAAAGACAAAGAATTCTATCAGCTTGGATTCCAGGTTTGTTGACCTTGAAAATGCAGGGTTCCCTGCCTCCTTAAGGAGTAACTGGAAAAACGTTTGTACTTTCTTGACATCATGTGTACTTTCTTGACATCACGTGTACTTTCTTGATGTGTATTTTCCTGATCTAGTATGTTCTAAGTTTTCTAGTTGCCCTTTAACCCTTATTGATACTACGAATATTGATGAAATGATTTTATCAATGTTGAGTTGTGCCAAGCTGTTTGCTGCACTTTTTCTTGTCCTTTGAACTACAACAATAGTTTCCTACTGAACATAAAACTGTAAATATGACTAGCTGGTAGGGTACATGTATTTAAAGCCACCAGTATAGCTACCTATTTAACAAACAATGAAGAGGCAACTACTTCTTATGATAGCAACTCTTGCTATGTTTAGTTGTACATCTGGCACATCTGTGCCCAACATTGAAACACATCTCCGTGATGTACCAATTGAGAAGAGAGCTGTTTCCTCAAGTAAGTATAATCAAGACTTTGTACTGTGTGTTCATATGCTACTTTTAAGCACAATAATTCATTGATTCTACGGATGCATGCCTTGACAAGCTCTACATCATGGCATTTACCTCTGGGATAGACTATGCTCAGTCTGATGGCATTCGTGCTGTTGAAATTTTGGCAGCAGGACATGTGCGTAATTTGCGGCTTTACAACTTACCTGTGGATGAGCACTCTCAGAATAAAGGTGATCTGTGGAAGTATAACAGTTTCCACTTTCCATTCAGTTGTCTCAACATTAGTAAAAGTTTACATTATTGAAGGAAGTAACGATGGTTGGAACATTGATTCAATTGTGACACTGGTTGGAGCAGGTGGGCATTTCCAAGTGCTGACACAAGATCTTGATGTTAATCGCTGGATCAAAGGAGACGGACATCACACGCACAGGCGTTTTGAACTCACTTTTGCTTAAGAAAGAACTTTTATCCATGACTGTTTGATAAGAAACTGAAAGATATAGATATGGTAGAATCAGTTCAGAAGTTTGCCTTGCGAGTTTGTTCAAAA
This sequence comes from Agelas oroides, assembly GCA_949130485.1. Lineage (NCBI taxonomy): Eukaryota > Metazoa > Porifera > Demospongiae > Agelasida > Agelasidae > Agelas > Agelas oroides. The sequence continues at coordinate 10,976,318 of OX422183.1, read as the reverse complement.
CAGTGGGATGCTAATTAGCTACTCTATGTTGTGCAGTAGCCTAAATCTCCCGACTCTTGCTGCCACTCACAAGGATAGACTAGCTTCTAACAAGGTTCAAAGGTTACAATCACAAGTTAACATTTATTTGGGAAGAAGGTCATAGGTCATTTACCATCCTACTCACGGCATTTTCTTGAACATGGGTTAGAGAATCTCAACATTTCAAAGGGCATCAAACTTTCCGGGGATAATAGCCTAGTACTTACCATTCAGGACTTTAATGTTAAGATTCAGTTGTCATGACTCTCTGTGGTTTTCTTAAGCTCTAATTCTGGTGGTGGTGTTGGTGGAGATATATGGTATATGCAAAATAATAGTTGAGTAGTAGGCATAGTCTTTTAGTGCATTCTTAATTAACTTTATAATAATTCTGCATGAAATTACATGTCAGGGATACATACAGTAGCATACATGACGCTCATACAGGGTATGTACCCATCTACTAGTTAAAGTAAGAATTTTAAAAGAGTTATAATTTGCCAGAGCCACATCAGATGGTAGTGAATTCCAGAGTTCAACAGAGTGAGGAAAAAAAAAGAGTACTTGAAGCTGTTTGTCTTTTTGTTAAATCCTGACAATCTATGGGGGGAAGCTTCGTAGATCGAAAGGGTTGTCTCTTGCAGAGATGGGAACATTTGGGAAGTCAGCAAGACTATGTACAATTCTGTACATTACACTGAATTTCATCTGCTTTCTCCTGGCAGCAAGAGTCGGGAGATTTAGGCTACCGCACAACATAGAGTAACTAGCATCCCACTGTTTTGAACAAACTCACAAGGCAAACTTCTGAACTGATTCTACCATATCTATATCTTTCTGTAGGTAAGGGTCCCAAACTTGCAATGCATATTCAAGATGAGGTCTGATGTTAGAGACATAGAGCTGCTTCAGAGTGGAGGTATCTGCATCTTGGTAAAATTGCCTATAGAGCATTCCAACCAGCCTTCTTGCTTTAGTGCATATCATATTTATGTGGACAGTCCAGGATACGTCAGCAGTAATAAGAATGCCTAAATATTTAAATTAAGTGACTCTGTTAAGTGGGATGCCGTTCAGGTTGATTGGCCTGTTTTGAATTGATCTATGACTATGCAATATTCCTTCAGCTGGAGACAGAGGGTAAGCAGATTGGATTGAGGATTGGCTATGGACGCTATCCACTATTTAGTATCCACTAGCTTGTCATTGTATATCTTATGACAATTATTGCTATTTGACTTCCGGCATATCCATCAGGGCTTTGATATTGTGCTGTGGCAGTTGCATGCCAGTAGTCCATGAGTTTTACTCTAAAGCATGGATGTGTACCTTAAGGAGGCACACTACCCTGCATTTTCAAGGTCAACAAACCTGGAATCCAAGCTGATAGAATTCTTTGTCTTTGTAAACTTTTAGCGCACAGTCCGTTTCCAGTCGGGCCAGCGGCCCAGATAATTACTTTAGTAGCGGAAGTCTACGGAGTGTGGAATTTGGCCATTAATTATCATGGCGCTTACTTCCTGTCTTTTCTACAGACCAGCTCTCTCCTCCAGGCACCGATTCAAGCCAGGACTTGCGCCAGATTGTGTAGAAGAGACTTTGTACTTCACAAATATCTACTTTTTATAAGCGATATACGCAAACGACTGGCGTACGAGCGCCATCTGTCGACCTACCCGCCGAGCGATCGCGATAGGCGGTACTACTCTAAGCGGTTACAATTTGTTTTGCCCCATGCAACCAGGCCGACCTATATATCGCCGGATAGCCCGAAGAAAATGCTACAAAATATGCAAAAGCCAGCCGTTTCTACTGGGTAGTTTTTGCGCTATAGACGCTTTTATTTGTAGGTAATTGCCACCTGTTTTAGCCACGCGGGAGCTCAGATCAATGGAAATTTCGAGGCAAACATGCAGAGACAGAGCAGCCCGTGTTGCGACTTGTGAACTAGCAGAACTTCTGTCTAAGCATGTGCAAACTGCTGGATGGCTCAGAGAGCCTGCAGACAGGGGTGAGGTGAGTGTACAGCATGTTTTGCATGCAACAGTTATCCTGAGAGGCATATATCATTTACTTATGGACAACAAACTGTCTCAGTAGTTACAAGCCATGCACGTTTTTGCAAGCTTGGATTACTTCATTCTAGTTTGCACTGTAGAGGCACATGCCATGAACTTTGAACTGAACAGCCACCACGGAGTAGCTTCTATGGTCTTGGCATGTGGAAAGAAATGCTTCTAGTATTTTGTTGAATCGGACAACCCCCCACTGTTAAAACCTAGCTGCCATTTCAAATCAATACCACATATATTGACCACAAACCATATACACTGAGATTGCAGCTCGAAGTTTGGTGGGGGTATATGAGAATTAGATGAAAGTACTGCATAGTGCTTCTTGAAAGTACAACACCAGCTACCGCTGACACATGAAAGGCACACCATTGGCTTAGTGTCTCTATCCTATACCACAAAGTTGATCAACATAGATGCGGCCAATGGAATCCAAACCTATACCTATTGATAGCAGCTATTCTTCATCTTGCCTGTGCACACACTTGTGTCTTCCTGAACTGTCTAACTCTACTAAAACCCAAGTGCAACTCATTCGTTACACTTGCGTTTTACATAAAATGTTAGTCTATCGAGCTAGACCAAGCTTCTCTCACTCGCCGGAAGTTGGGGGCGCAACTTCCGGCGAGCGAGAGAAGCTTGGTCTTGCTCGATAGGCAACTTCCGGCGAGTGAGAGAAGCTTGGTCTATAGACTAATAAAATGTATACAGTGCAGAACAATGAGTGGCTTGCTGACTGAAATTATATCACTAGGACCTCCAAAATTGCAGATGGCTAAATGGCTATGCAAGTTTTTGTTTGCGTGGCCTCTTCATGCAACTGACTTAGCATAAATCACCGGCTTTCTCATGTGTGTGCCACGCCCTAGCCAAAAGTGCTTGACAACTCTCGGCCCCAGCATATCACAGAGTTGCTGCTTCTGGGATGCTCAGAGACTGTATACAACAAGTTTATATACCCTTACAGTGGCGGATCTAGAAATTTAGAAAGGGGGGTTGAGTCACCGGCGCGCGAAGCGCGGCGGAAATTTTTGGGTTGCCACGCCCACTTTCGGTGCTGGAAGGCCGAACCGAGGGGTCCGTCACAAAAGAAATCTCGTACACTGTCGATCCGACAGTGTTGTTTTAGTTAACTATAACTTTAACTAAATACATTAATTTTTAGTATGGCCTTTTTAAAATTTAGTTAACCAAAACTACAACTAACTAAAATTTTTTGCTAAGCTGGGAACTATATTATAAACTAAAATATCCAAGAACATACAAGAAGAAACCTGTCGACAGAAATCCAAACTGAAATCCAGAAATCCACTGTGAAATCCAGAAATCCACTGTGAAATCCAGAAACCCACTCTGAAATCCGAAATCCACGTGAAATCCATGCAGTGGATTTCGAAATCTCGTACGCGAGGCGCGCCGTGTAGGACCCCTCTGGCCGAACTGAATATCTCGAAGCAACTCTAGGCCTAGTCAAACGGCTGGAGATCAGTAAGGAACTGATACGTGAGTGTGTAACTGTGCCTGGTTGTTAATTGTTGCTGCATGCCACTGCTGCATAATCATTTGATGGACTCGCGCAGTTACGTACGCAAAATACATTACTAGCCAACAAAGGGGGGTGCATTTGCACCCCCCTTACCCCCCCTAAATCCGCCACTGCCTTACTAGTATGGCATTCAGAAACTAGCTGTTCTGATGGTCATACTGAAGCCAAATCTGCTGAAGAAATGTTTCACTACCACACTCATGCACAGACTATCCCAATTTAGTGCCTCTCAGGATGGCATGCCAAATATGCAAGTACACTCAGAAGTCAAACCTGTCTGCAGGCTCTCTGAGCCATCCAGCAGTTTGCACATGCTTAGACAGAAGTTTGCTGGTTCACAAGTCGCAACACGGGCTGCTCTGTCTCTGTTTGCCTCGAAATTTCCATTGATCTGAGCTCCCGCGTGGCTAAAACAGGTGGCAATTACCTACAAATAAAAGCGTCTATAGCGCAAAAACTACCCAGTAGAAACGGCTGGTTTTTGCATATTTTGTAGCATTTTCTTCGGGCTATCCGGCGTTATATAGGTCGGCCTGGTTGCATGGGGTGAAACAAATTGTAACCGCTTAGAGTAGTACCGCCTATCGCGATCGCTCAGCGGGTAGGTCGACAGATGGCGCTCGTACGCCAGTCGTTTGCGTATATCGCTTATAAAAAGTAGATATTTGTGAAGTACAAAGTCTCTTCTACACAATCTGGCGCAAGTCCGGCTTGAATCGGTGCCTAGGCCTGGAGGAGAGAGCTGGTCTGTAGAAAAGACAGGAAGTAAGCGCCATGATAATTAGTGGCCAAATTCCACACTCCGTAGACTTCCGCTACTGAAGTTAAAATCCAATTATCTGGGCCACTGGCCCAACGACTGGTTTTGGGAGTCTTCAACCGTTCTCTGTCCGTAAAATTGGGGATTTTCCCCATTTCCTGTCGGCATTGGCATCCAATAATCAGTTTATAATTAAGTTAGTTAAGATGTAGCCTGGCGGAACCCCTGATGTGGTGGTCGGAACTTTGAAGATAAGCTTAGATCAACTTAAAAAAAAAAAAACAAGAAAGAGTTTAGTAGAGTGCTGTAGTGTCAGTAGCTGTGAGTAGTGCGTAATGCCTGCTTGTGAAAGCAAGCTTGTGTCTAGAAGCAGCAGAAAGGCTACAGTGGCTAAGACTGTACTCACTGGGTAGGCCCAGGTCTTGCGATCGTATGCCAAGCCTAGTAGGTGACCGTGGCCCAGTGCTCCGAGTGCTGGGCTGGGCTTTAACTTGTAAGTCCTCACCCGAGATAGCCAAGTATCAAATATGCCAGCCAGTTCTCCAGCCAGGGCAGCTAATGTAGCTACACATGCATGGACTAAGCTTTACGATGAAATCATGAGCTGGATTTCTGGCGTTTACGAGTGCCGTTCATGTCATGAATGACTGGCTCTATCTGAAGTGACTTCAACCACTGTCCATATTTGTACCGCCTGTGAGCGGCCTGCTGTTGATGAAGCACAAACCAGAAGTAAGTTGCCACGCGTGCTTTAACTTCGCTCTGGGTTGCCAACGCTGCACTCGGGCAGTAGCCCTCGTAACATGCTTCGTGCACGAAATCGATCTTCGTGAAATATTTGAATGCGCTCATTTAAAATTTACGGTATATGGCCGCAAGCAAACAAGCACGTAAACACACTTCCGCAATGCAGTCCCGCTAGTGTGGGGCTCGCTCAGGCTCGCCCCAATAAAGCTGTCTTACCTGTCAAGGAGAACACGCAGCTCCAGTCTTTGCAAGCGCAGTGTCAACACATAAAATTTTCGATGACCTTTCGTCCTGCAGGCCTATCACGTGATCCGCATGGGATTGGATGAAAAGACAGCCTCCCGTCTGGTAACGTTGGGCTCGATTCTGGGGCTTTTCTACTTACGACGGAGTTATTTGAATGCGCCAATCAAATCGTAGCATGTCCAATTACTGGGGCGGCCCACTGGCGCCCTAGCGCTTGTGTGGATGCTAATTGGTGATAATTGAAGCCATGTAGAGGTGAGAACGTCCATAGCTATACGCATAGATAGTAGATGCTATACTGTAAATTTCAGTTCCGTTCGAACGTGCTGCATGTCCGTATTCCGTAAGGCGTAAGTCGTGAACGTATTCATAACACAGATCACGTGCGGAGTGTTAGCGCGCCGGCGGTGTAACATGTTCTACCGTGTGCAAACGTTAAACACGTGCAAGTTGGTTGAGTGGGTGCCGTGAGTCTGTGTGTCTGTCTACGGACTGTATGGTCGGTGAGAGACTTCGTATGGCGAGCTATCCATACAGCTGGGAGTCGCCCTACCCCTACCCAAGTGATGTGTACGGGCAATTCAGCGTCAACAACTTTTATGGCTATGCTCCTTCGTTTGAAGAACAAAATCGTCAGCCGTCTACTACACACGAGGATCCAGAAGGCAACGACGTTTTCAATTCCCGGTCGTCAGGTGGGGCCTGTGAGGAAAAGGAAGAGGTTAGTATTTTATAAGCGCAAGTACATCAGTGATTAGTAGGCCTACGTGGTGCTACGTGATGACGTAATTACAGGATGCCAGAATGAAAAGTGACCGGATATGCAACGTTTGTTTGAAACAGTAGATACTTCCAGGTGTGCTCTGCATCACCAGATATGTAGTTATTCATTTTAGTGTGTTCCCTTTGGATTAGCCGAGTACAAAATCTTAGGACGTGCAACCTAAAACGCCATAGTTCCTGATCCAGAGTTAAATTAACCAGGTAGTATCCACTGAGTTACGTTCCAAACAACCAAGACCTGTTACTCTAAGTCAAGGATCGATTTCATTCTTCACAATGGGCAATGTCGTTCACATTGAAGCTATCAGTAGGATGCTTGTATTTATTCTGCAGGATGAGTGCACAGTTGTCTCGTCACCTGTCACTTCACGCACACCTCATAATGAAAGCCTCTCTTATTCAGTTAAAGTCATAAACCCTTCCAAGAAAACAGACTACAGCCTAAGAAAATTTAGGGTCAGTGTTTGTCTTGCCACCATGGGTGACATGAAGAAAGCTTTGGCGGAATCCTTTCCCACCTTCATTACCAAGGAGAGTGAACTTGAATTCGGATATATAGCTCCAGGGCACGGAGTTCGTGGCCAACAGCGATGGATAGCTGATGACATTGACTTACAGGATATGTATGCTGAGTACCGTGGCAAGGAGATAACCCTTTGGTTTTTTGTTAACAAAGATGTGGCTAAAGGTAAAAAGCGAGCACACTCACCTGGAGGAGGTGGACCCTCCAAGAAACCCTTACACCAGTCCGATGCGCACAAAGCCAAAATGGAAGAAGCTGATGAGATCTTAGAGTAACTGAAACAGAAGCATACTGGGAATTTTTCCGAGGAAAAAATGCGAGCATGGGCACACCTTATACAAATGAAAAAGCATGCTTCTTATGACAATCCACCAGATATGCCGTACTTCAAAAAGGCTCTAGATAATAGTGCACTAGTATCGGCTGAGGCTGGCATTTCACCATGCAAGAAGCTGAACATGCGTACCGCTTGTATAGAGCAGCTAGACAAATGGCACGGACTTCTTGAGAAAGGGGGAATAACACAGGGGCAATATACTCAGCTTCAGGAGAAAATCATGTCCGACATGCTGCGCATGTGACTCACAGACTTAGCGTAGTAGGTGTGTTAAGTTGATTCAGTGACCTGCTTTTTGTGTGTACAGTCACATTCATGATTGCAGACACTATCAGATTGGATTATCACTGAACTCCAGTAATAATAATAATAATAATAATAATAATAATAATAATAATAATAATAATAATAATAATAATAATAATAATAAGTATAATTAACAGCATGGTTTCGAGTGCAATTTGGGATTAATAGCACGAGTGAATGGCTGTTAATTGCACGAGGCGAAGCCGAGTGCAATTATGTCATTCATGAGTGCTATTAATCCCAAATTGCATGAGAAAACATGCTGTTACTTGTTAATCATAAACTTCGCCTAGTTTACAGTATGCTATAATAAGTATGAGTATGTATGTGATGTGGTGGTTTATAGTATACAAGTTTACAGTAAACTGTATAGTTTACACCAAATTGTTGTCACTTACAAGTTACAAGTTTACATTATGTTAATATAGTTTACAGCAAATTGTTGTTGCTTACAAGTTACAAGTTTACATTATATTAATATAGTTTACAGCAAATTGCTACTGACCAATCAGTGAGCGATTACACCTTGCATGGTTTTGTAGTTTTTGTATTTTTTGTCCAATCAGAATCTTTCCTACCTGTGCAATTACAAAAATAATTGCACACCTTTCTATGGGAGTAAATGTATTGACACTAAATAAGTATATGATTATAATAATAATAATATAATTATAATAATAATAATGGAATATGCATGAGAAAGCTTTACAGATTGTAGCCTGAGTGGGTTATCCAAGCTTCACATTGATCAGGGGAAATGTCGAAAGGCACTGAAGTCCCAAACCCTCGGCGCAGCTGTGTTAACTAGAATCGATTACTGTCTCATGAACAATAGTATCATGTCGTTTGCTCTCGAGTTGATATGGCATGCCTTTCATTATCAATTCATTCGTAGCATCCAAAACCGTAACGATAAATTACAGGTACAGCAGCTTTACACTGCGGGCATACCTTTGTTGGAGGCATACTTACTGCCAATGGCCAACTCGCAAAGAACGTCTCTCCCAAGAACAAAATGCCGCTAGCCACGTGGTCCAGATTCATACGCATGCACGTTTTCCACGGAGTAAAAATGGCCGACTTATCGTATAACTGTATACCAATTAACAGGAAACGCTCTAGCTTCGCAACGAAGCATTTTCAGAGAAAATCGCTTAAAATTTTCGACCTTCATCCGCCACTGACAAGGTTAGTATCGTTTGTGGCACGAATAATCACGTGAAAAGTGAGATGTTGAGTAACAGACACACACACACACAGACCAAGTACAGTAACCCTCGCTGCGCATGCGCGCCGAGGGTTAATATTAACCGGAATGCAGTGCATTGTGGGGCGTGCGTGAGGGAGTGTATGGTGCATTAGCGTTCCACATATACGCTACCTTTTCCCACTTGTGTGACAATAGTCTCATTTCCAGGCCTTCCCCACCTCCAACTGTAGCCTGTAAAACTACAGGTGGAAAACACCTGGGGAAGAGGCTACGTAGGATAGGTGGAGAATGCCTGGGGAAGAGGCTACGTAGGATAGGTGGGGAACGCCTGGGGAAGAGGTTATGTAGGATATATGAAATGTATGCCAGTGCTCGTGGAGCAATAAAACTTGGGTATGTGCTAATCTTGGGTTCATTGTACACACTCTGTGTCATTACTGTGGAATGATAGCTACTGCTGCAGACAACAAGGTCTCAAAGCATTTGGAAGCGGTTTGAAGAGTTGGAAGTTAAGTGTGAGGGTTGAACATCTTGGTACAAACAAATACATTCCGTTCATTTCCTGTGTCTCAAACTTGTTCACATCTTGGCACTGTCTCCTCAAGTCACGTCTATAGTGCAAGGATATTTGCTGAGCATATACAGCTGTGGAATCAGAATTCTCTCAGCTTTGTGGCATGGAGTCAGGGTGGTGTAGACTATAATATTGTCAGCCCTTTTCACAGCACAATTACTGAAGTTGTGGTAAGGGGGTTAAGAAGCTCTTCTGTAGCTGTTGCTCACGAAGGTTATTTGGTCCAGTCACGCAGACCTCTCTGGTTCGGGTCCTCACAAGCTAATTGCTCTGTCTTTAATACACTGAGCACTCCCCGTTGGTTATGCATCTCACACACTCAGTGTCATCACTGTCAGGTGACACTGTTCTGACATTCAGGCCAGGAAACTTCTCTAAGCATGTAATACATTTGGAGATATGTAGAGCTGCTAGATGAGGATGGGAGTTAACAATTTTAGTACGAACAGACTGTTGCTCTCTTCGTTTCCTGTGACTTTCCCTGTCTTGCTCACATCTTGTTGCTGTTTCCTCAGCAGTCTCATGGGTCAGTCTCCTCTGTTGCCCAAGGCTCACTTGCTCGAGACGGGCCTCTCTCTGATCCGGAGTCTCATGGGTCAGTCTCATCTGTTGTGCAAGGCTCATTTGCTGGAGACGACACGTTCTCTGGTCTAGAGTCTCTGACGCTAATCGCCCTCTCCTGTAATCCAAAACTCTCTCCCGCTGGGCAGCAGACCGCGAAGCACGATGGGCTCTATCCCTTATTCTCCGTCTCACTAACCGTGCCTCCCTTTGTTGAGCGCTTTCAGCAGCGCGACGATCCCTGTCGCGTTGATTTCTACGCCTTAGCCTTTCTCTCCTTCTTTCTTCGGACTCCATAAGTGAGTCGTACATACAACTTCTTTCTGGCTTTCAAACGTAGCTAGCTTAGCAGTATCTTAGCTGTATCTTTCGACATGTAGCTAACATGTAGAAGTATTGCACCACGCACAAATAGGGCAGAATGCATATACGGAATACGCACGTACCATATATATAGACAAATTTTCGCAAGTGTGGGGCTCGCTGCGCTCGCCCCAATTAACTTATGTGTGAGAGGGAGGTGAGAGCTCTTAGAGAAGGCAAGACTACGACCAAAACTCAAGGGGTGCGAGCCCTTTGCTCGGGTGGGTGCGCAGTGGCAGTGTTTACCGAGCCGTCCTGCCAGTCTGTCCGCTAAACCTTGAGTTTGCTGAAGCCAACACTTGGACGACGGAGGTGAGCTCCCGAGACCAGCACACCACGACTAACACAGAAAGACGGAGGTGTGAGCTCCAGAGACCAACGTGTGACTTTATAGCCAAGACTTGAACGACGGAGGTGTGAGCTCCCGAGACTAGTACATGTGGCAACAACGGATCCGCGTGGTGTTGACTCCTGAAAGATCCAGAACACCAGCGACAAAGGACAGCGGGACCTCCAGCTCATGTTTAACTTATGTGTTTTGTTTGTCTGACGGAAGGAGAGTGGCGAATGGAGCTCATGTCTAGTTGGCTCCAGGATGGTGGCGGTGTCCTAAATGCTACCTGTCTGAGACGTCCATACCTCGGTTGTGCTGATTCCCTCGACATAACAGGTGTGGTCTAATCCGACGTGGTGGCCATCACGAACAATGTACTTTTAATTATGCATTGTGTTCTGTGTGTTGGCTGCTGTATGCTGTAATACCTTGTATGGGTGGGGCAAAAATGAATCTTGAATCTTGAATAATGGGGGTAGGATCATCAACTGCCTGAAGTAGTTCGTCATGCCTTTTGAGGTAGTATTTTATGCAGCTAAAAAGTTCTTCTATTGGACTTAAGTCTGGTGAGTAAGGGGGCAAAAAAAAAAAAAACAATCCCAGATTCCCTAAAATGTTCTGTGACCTCTGCGACGTGGTGTATGGAGCACTTATCCAAGATTACAATTGATCTCTCAGCAACCCCATCAAATTGTTGCATGTTTGGAATAAGGCTTCCTCTGATAAAATCAACAAAAACATCACCATTGACTGATCCTTTGTGCAGATCAACAGCTATAACTCCATCTGTACTCATGGCAGCAATAGCAGATACACGAGGGCCTCTTTCAAGTAACCTGTGGTACACTGGGTACTGGCCACGAATAGCGTATCCATACTTTCGTGCATGGTCTCGATGGTCTGAGCCAGTCTCATCCACCCAAACCAGAGATTCTCTGCTATACGAGCTCATCCATGCCATGAATTCAGCCCTCAAAACAATGCATCTTTGCTCTGCTACTTTTTGTATCTTCTTCCTGGTGAACCCATGCCTTGCAAGCAGTCGACACACAGTGGGGGCCACGTTGTTTGAGCTGTACTGCACGAGATGTTGAGATTCAGAGCAATCTTTCTGAACGAGAGTTCCATTGCAATACGTTGCCAGACGACTCTCCAACGAAGGTCAGCCGAATACGCTGACTTGCGTCCAGGTTCAGCAGACATCGTGATAGTCCTGGTGTTTACAAATTTGAACTGACCGCGTTTTACCACGCTGACGTCTTACGCGGTGTTCGAACGGAACTGAAATCTATACAGTACGCCAGCGCCGGCCGCGTTCAAACCCTACTGATGTGAAAGGCGCGCAATGTTACCAGACGGATTTTCCGTAGGTTTTATATCCGGCTGGGCACGAGACTAGGGTCATCCCTACAATTTACAACGTCATACGGCGTACTACGGTATGCCATGATATGCTTCCGCGGTGAGAGGTAGGCACGCGTGTGCATATGCTTCCCGCGTCCAGAGGGTATAAAAGCCAGTTGTACACTAGTTCACCGAGATCTGAAAGCATCGGCTAAAGGCAACTACTTCTTGTGATAGCAGCTCTTGCTGTATTTGGATGTACATCTGGCACAGCTGTGTCATTCAATGAGAATGAGTCAGAAGATGGAGCCAACATTGAAACACATCTCCGTGATGTACCAGTTGAGAAGAGGGCAGTTCCCTCAAGTAAGTATATAATCATGAATTGTCTTTTCATTTGATGCTCATATGCTATTTTTAAAGCTATATATATAGCTAGTACCAGTGCATGCCACAATTCTTGATTGATTCTACAGATGCATGCCTTGACAAGCTCTACATCATGGCATTTACCTCTGGGATAGACAATGCTCAGTCTGATAGCGCTCATGCTGTTGAGATTTTGGCAGCAGGAGATGTGCGTACTTTGCAGCTTTACAACCTACCTGGGAATGATGCTCTCAGAATAAAGGTGATCTGTGGAAGTATAACATTGCTAGTTTCAATTTTCCATCCAGTTGTCTCACCATTAGTAGTATCCAGAAAGTTTCCATTATTGAAAGCAGCAACGACGGTTGGAACATTGATTCAATTGTGACACTGGTTGGAGCAGGTGGGTGTTTCCAAGTGCTGACACAAGATCTTGATGTTAATCGCTGGATCGATGGAGACAGACATGACACACACAGGAGTTTTAAACTCACATTTGCTTAGGAAAGAACTTTCATCCATGACTGTATAAGCTGTTTGATAAGAAAGTGAATATAGTACATTCCCTGATTGTTGATATTTTGCTTTTAGTCTGTGAAGCTGTGTGGTAGCTATACATTAGTTAATTTATGATTGCACAGTTCTGTTTGAAGTATGTATCATAGTTCATAACAACACCAAAAATAATAGCCTGCTCTCATTTTCAGCAGCTCTGTGGCTCTATGGTTTTGAAGCATTCAAAAACAACTGAAGGAGCATTTTGGCATGATTGGTTTCAATATTAGTGTCACTATTTACCTGCTGCACAAGCCGGCATGCAGCCACAATGATTACGCTGCCACTCATTGATTCCAAATCCACTCCAGTGGATGATGAAGCAGTGGAGGGCTGATAACTGGTGGAACTTAGATCATTTTAAGCACTTCAGTTTAGCTGAAGCATATCGGGTAGATCAGCTGTATATGTAAAATATGCACAATGGCTTAAGGTACACATCCATGCTTTAGAGTAAAACTCATGGACTACTGGCATGCAACTGCCACAGCACAATATCAAAGCCCTGATGGATATGGCAGTCAAATAGCTATAGTCATAAGAACATACATATATACAATGACAAGCTATAGTGGATACTAAATAGTGGATGGCGTCCATAGCCAATCCTTGATCCAATCTGCTTACCCTAGCTCTGTCTCCAGCTGAAGGAATATTGCATAGTCATGGATCAATTCAAAACAGGCATGGAAAATTGATTAGGAATGCAGGAAAAGACTATGCCTACTGGACCTCTAAACCTATAGTTAATGCCCCAACCTATACTTATAACTGAACCAGCTAGTTAGGATGTTCAATTTTCTGATAGATAACATATACATCACCTGTCTGTCAACAAACAGTTGGCTTTCCAATGGGTACTGATTGCTTACACTCAACAGCTATTATTTTGCACATACCAGATCCCCACCAACACCACCCAGAATTAGAGCTTAATAAAACCACAGAGAGTCATGACAACTGAATCTTAAGTCCTGAATGGTAAGTAGTACCTTTTATCCCCGGGAAGTTTGATGCCCTTTGAAATGTTGAGATTCTCTAACCCATGTTCAAGAAAATGTTATAAGATGCTAAGTAACCTATGACCTTCTTCCCAAATAAATTCAGTTTTGTAGCTTAGCTGTTTACCTTTTCCACCTACTGGGATGGTTGGTGGGACTGCACCAAAGAAGACATAAAATGAATGTGCTGAGCTGTCTGCAGTTATAATACCTGTCGGACTGTTCAAACACTACAACCCACAGGATGGGAAGTATATCCTGTGAGTTCCTCAGAAGTTTGTTGGTCCTCTTTAATGAGTGTTAACTTGTGATTGCAACCTTTGAACCTTGTTAGAAAGCTATATATAGGCTATCCTTGCATGTGAGTGGGGTGCAATTACCCTAAGTGACCTTGCACCTTTGAACAGAAAAATTTTATATAGTGCTTACACACTATTGTTGCTTAGCAACTAAAACCTGTTGCTTTGCTACCCATCTTTGTTGCTTAGGCACTCATCCTTGCAACTTGTAGTCACATATATTTCAAGATGACAACTCAAGGCTACAAGAAGCTAGGACAAACATCCTTTCAACTCAGTCCAATTTCTATGGGTCATAGTGGCACCGAAACCAACTAGACATGGACCCAACTGCCCAAGAACTGTGTACCTAGACCTGTTGAGGTTTTCATTTGTAAACCTATAGTATTGCATTTTGCATCAGGGATACCCCAGGTGCCACTGTCTCTTCTTTTAGCCTCCCCTTCTGTTCATCAACCATTGCACCTGCTTCAACTACTTCTTTCATAAACCATCAATCAACTATACAGCTTGCAGTTCTAATCCATCCAAATGCTCTTATATCTACCAGTGTTTCCACTTGTGTAAAACGGTTTGGGTTACCAATTTTGGTCACCTCAGTTGCATCCGTCAAGCTGCTGATGGCTCCTCACAAGTTGTTCCACTTCAACAACAGATGTGTCATGTTCTCTGTTCAGGACGATAACTAAATGAGCTATGAAGTGACGCGAGACTCTAGAGCTTTACTGCTGAGTTCTACTGCTATATTTACGTTTATTTATACTCTGTGTTAACAATTTGTCATTGTTGTGTTTTGTTGATTGATTTGATTAACACAGGATTTTTCTGAACAGGATGATCATAGGGAATATGTGAGACAAATTTGATTAATCATGGTGTCCCAAAATTATGGGGTAGAGTATTATAGTGATTTAGAGTTGAAAATGCAGTGCTCTTGCACTCTCTTGACCAAGAGTGATAGCCAGCACCATCGCGAAAATGTGGCACTGCTTCGCTGGCCCCCCTCCCTTCCTCCTGAGACATGAGCAGAGCAGAGTTCTTAGAAATGGTTGGAAATTAATAGCAGAAGTGTGCATTGAAAATGTTGGGAACGGGTGCTCCATGTGTTTGTCGGCGGATGTCCTTAGCTTCCATGAGAGTCTATTCTTCCAGTGTGATGAGATCCTTCCATGAGTGGGAGGGTTCCAATGTGCAAGCACTGGTGCCATTGGCGCTTTGTCAAACTGTCCGAGGGTGGGTGCCTCAAGCAACCAGTACAGACACAGTTAGATATCCTTCCAATCTTCCAGTGTGATGAAATCCTTCCAGGACCAGCACAGGCATCAATGTAAAGCCAAACTTCCACAACAGTATGGCAATATTAAACTGATCCAGAATGTCTAAAATCTTACAGACAGCAAAGTCATTAAAGAAAGCTAAGTTTTCAGTTGGAAAGTCTACAACAGCGAGACCTCTTACAGAAATTGATGTAAACTCATCACTATCCTTCGATCTACCATTTAACATACACATGGAAGTACATTTTAAGAAGTCAAGAAGGGATCTACCATGGCTATTGGGGGATTATGATCAGTAATAGCTCTGGTAGCTCTGGGTGGGATACTAGAGGGGGTGTCATTACACAGATCCCCACAACATGCATTGAAATCACCACATGTAAAGAAAGTACCCAGATTTTGGTATTCATAAACTTTAAGTGATCGAAATATTCCAGAGAGACATCACCTCTGCTGGAGTTAGCAGGGGGAAGGTAACAAACAGCCATACAGAAGTCATTAAAATTCACTGTGTCAAGCCAAAGTATTCCCTCCATTTGTGAGTCTAAGATGGATGCTGAGAAACAGTTCAACAAGGATTGTTTTACTACGACACCAATCCCACCTCATCCTCTACAGGCTCTTCTAGACATAGCTACTTAGTACCAAAACCATATGAAGAAATTTGAGGACATTTGCTATAATTAGCCTTGTTCAGAGGTGCAAACACACTTACAAAACTTCAAAGAAATTTATCTTATTTCTGGAATATCTATTAAACTCTCAATCAAAAATTCCAAGTTAAAAGCATTCCATACACCGTCCTTTCATACATGACGGCCATGTGTTAGTGTGGCCATACCAAATTGATTTCAGGTTCACGGATCCGGCGGGTCTACTTTTTCACGGAAGCAGAAAAAAAATTAACCATTAGTGGTGCATGAATACCTAATAAGTCTACGTGGCGCGTATGAGCCCCGCCCTTAACGGAAGTTCTGTGCTAGAGCGCTTTGGAACGCAGTAACGTGGTCAAAATACGCAAATTATGGACGTCGATTTCTACCCGGGACTGCCACGTATGCGATAATGCTCATTAAGATTTTTGTATATTTTTTTTGCCTGCCACCCTGGTCAAAATTTGAGAATGATCTGTCCGTGAACCATGAAATCAATTTGGTGTGGCCTGTGTTAGAGTCTGTCTAGTAACAATAGTGGTTCTGTGTGTGTATGTTCTAAGCAAAGTACAAGTTTGAAACTAGCTCTCTGTAAAGTAAGGAGTCACTTAGGCCACCCCAAAATTATTAGATTCTCGTTTTCTGTCCCGGCAGGCGACAATTTTTTACTGTAAGAAACTCTCACCTGCCACTCCAGGGACAGAAAATGAATCTATTTACTAACCTTCCTCGAGATTACTATTGTTGCTATGCTCGTATGTAACAAGTTTGCGTGCTACATACCATGTAGCATACCATTTTCTTGCCTTGCACGGAACTTCATCACCAGTTTTGCTACACAAATACACCAGCAGCTACTCAATCGCATTACTTCAACTTTCCACCAACCTGTTGTGTTGGCAAACATTCCAAGAAAGCAAAATTGCCAAATCAACATTGGACTCTTGACCACATCATGCCAACCAGGCTAGCCCCCCAAAAATTGAAGTGGATGGGAATCTAGCAGTTAAATTTATACGCAGCCACAATGAGATTGGGGGATGTTCAGATATAACTGAAATGTTAAATTGGATAAATACAAGCAAATTACTTACACAGCAAAGTATCATTATTTGGGGTTCAGATTAGGATAGCTGATATGAACCGATGATTTTGTCATTTATTCAGGAGCAAGGACTTTGATCTGGCTTGCTTATGAGCATCTCCATGAAATTCGAGACCTGGTACCTCCAAGGTGTATCGTACCATGAACAGCCACAATAACTCGAAGCGTCAAAGAAGTGACAGAAAGGCTCGATATGAAGGGATGTGTTGTGAGTACTTCATCTGACAGGCCCTAATATATTACGAATTGTGTCCCCGTACAAGCATTGAAACTGACTTGCAGTTCATCTTAGAGTGCCTAACATAGGACAAGAAAATACCACTGTTTGTCGCTGAAAGTGGCTCTTGGACTGTTTAGCACAGAATATGCCCCCATCTTAGAAGGACCCAAAACATTGCTGTTTGTTTGTTACAATACATTGAGTGTATGACATGACCTGTTGGGATTTCAGAATTGGAATTAAATTTTATATGTAGAGAGAGTCTAACTGTACTGAGGAACATGTTAAAACCACATGCATTCCCATGTTATTTGCACGTCCAAAAGTTCATATGGGATACACATGTGCTGCCTGATACATGTGCCATTCTGAAGTGTGCTTCTGCTTGCTCTGTGCTGAAAGTAACACTTGTACGCTATATTTCGTTCTGGCACATTTGATTAAAATATAAATGCAGGGTGGTTCAACATTCATTAGTAGCATGTGTGAGTATGTGTGCATGGGGGGAGGGGGAAGGTAGAAGGAATATGGTTGGATGGATAATTTCATCAAAATCTTGAGCAGTTAAATGTCTGTGGGTACATAGAGAGTGATAATCATGTGTTTAGTCCTCATCGTGTGTTGCCTGTCGGTCTCATTACTCTCTCTTCTGATGCATCCTCTAAACTTCATGAACTGTTTCTGCTTTGTTTTTTCTTGATTCCAATTGTGCAGGGGGTTTGTCTTTTGTTTAGGAAAAGCACGGTGTTTTCTCCCAGCAGAAATACTTAGCAGATCATTTTTAAGCACAGCCACTGTTACCTTGGCTACGTCCTGTTTGTCTGTGTTGAATGCGCAATTATACCCTTCAGCAGCTTGTTCACATGTTCATTATGCAAGTCACATGGAATGTTTTTTCCCATTCCACCTCTGGTATTGACAAAGCGGTCCCATTTTATCTGGTGTGCAAGTTGCGGGGACAAGACAGCCTTGACCTGAAACTGCAAATGTAGGGCTTCAAGGGAATACTTTGTGTGGCCACAAGCAATGAAATGGGGCATAAACAATTGCCAGCATTGAAATATGCGATCACCATTACCTTCAGCCCATGCATCTCTAAATTCCATTACCAGTGTACCAAAATGACAAAGAACTCTGGCATAGTTGTACACTCAATCTCCAGCCGTGGTTTTCATGGTTCTTGACATTGTCTGGTTCTCTTTGTTTTTGTCTGCCTGCTTTTAGTGCCACTGGTGACTAATACTGACTATCTGAGGTGAGGAGTGATGCAGATGAGTTTGAAGACCAGCCTGCTTTGCTGACTGCGTTACTGCGCATGCCCAGTGGGTGTGGCCAAGTGGCGTGTGTGGCTATGGTTGGCGTGGGCAAATGGACTCGATTGTTCAAGGATTGACTCAAACAAGGTAGAATCAGAGTGGAACGTGGCACACAATTGAGTCGATGGTTTTGCATCGAGTCGGTTTTTTGACCGAGTCAATTGTGCTGACAATCGAGTCGAACATGGCCCAAATCGAGTCGGTTTATCACAATCGAGTCGATTCTTGTCACAATCGAGTCGATTCTTGTCACAATCGAGTCGATTCTGAGCACAATCGAGTCCACACACAACACAATTTTCGGATCGACAATTTTGAAACAAACGGCTTGCCATACCTACACACCAAGCGCAGTTCAGTTGCTTGAACAATGTACAAAGCATTCCTTTTTGTGTTCAGGAAATTCTGGCCCTTTTTCAATTAGGTCTGGTCGTGTAAGAAAAGATACCAGCCCCCCCACCTTCACGATTTCGGTACGGGGAGCCTGGGAACGAGGCTACTGCAATGCTACAATGTATTTACTGGAACACTGGCAGTAATGGTACTGCTGGTGAAGAATTACCTAATTCAGTGCTGCAAATCATGTATTTGTCCTTAATTTGAGGACAAGCGTCGACCATCTATGTTCATTAGCATGGTCTCCCTCAGTGCATCCTCTGCGTTAGTGACTTTGCATAGTAAACTTCTATAGGTCTCGTGGCAACGTGGTTTCTTGATACGTATTTATGTGAAAACACATTGAGTGAAAATGTAACCGTAGTCACATTTGTGTTTTGTATTTTATTTTTGTTAATGAAACATGCTATAATTAATGTAAGGATGGATTCTAATTGTTTGTGTACCAGCCTAAGTTGGCTTTGTTTCCAGGCTGCATGGAAGGAGGGAAAGTGATAACTTACATTCTTCTCTTTACAGCCTGGGAATGAGGCAAACTAACCATGATCAACCATGATTATTGGACTCATAATGCATGATACATACTATAATATAATATAATATAATATTCAATGTGCAGTGATTACATATACCTAAACAACAAACAGTTGGTCTTGATAAATATCAATCTGAATTTTGATACACAAATACTTAAAAACTAATATTTAATTTGTTCACACACAAAACATATTATATGGTGTGCTGGTTGAGTAGCATGGTTTACAAGCTGTAAACAACAAATTGCATGAGATGTATCTTTCACCTGATTGGTGACAAGTGATCTAATTGCAGTTTGGTGCAGTACGTTTTATACTGAATAAATCTGATATGATTTCCTCTAATAATATTATGATACATGAATAACAATTTATTTCACCCTACACATCTGATACACACTGACAGTCACAAGGTGGTACAGGACGTGCAATAAAACCATAGCTGCTCTGTAGGTTATCTCTTCTAAGAGGCAGTACCTGGAAAGGAGGATGTAAATACCTTCATAAGTATAATTATAGACTTGCATTATGTATAACGCAATAGAGTTCAGCTACATGTACATGCATAACATTCAGAGGGTATATATCAATATTTTTGGCCATGGCAGCAAAATTTGCAAAGTAGTTCTACGCAAGATAAAAGCAAGCTCCGTTTCTAAAAATGCTCCCAGCTTATGTGCATCACATGACGTCTAAAGCAATAATCGTTAGCAGATGGCCTCTGAAATGGTTTTAGTTATACAAGGACTTCCCAATTTCTAGTTAGCTAGCTAACTTTAGTGCACAATGCACACACAGAATGGTGTATGCTAAAATAGAGAATGGTACAGTACGAAGACAGACGCAAGAAAGACGAGACTGCACGCACAAGCCACTGATTGGACACATGCATGGTCCACATGTAGCACATGTAAACAAGGGCACACATGTACCTGTGTGTCACACAGGTACACATGCTCAGCCCTCTCCTTACCAGGAGAGATCTATATAAGTTCTGTATTTTGTTGACCCTCTCTCAGCTCAAACCATAATGTAAGTAAAGGAGTTGCCTGTGGAAGGCTCTACTGCTTTCCCCACCTCTCCTGGTGCTGGTGAGTCAGAAGGAGAGATGCTGGGATAGTGGTGATGGTGGTGGTGAAGAATTGTTTCACTGCTGCTTATCATGTTATTGCCCATCTGAGGACGAGTGTCATTGTCGCCCATGTTAGCATGATTTCTATCAAGATTTGTCTGTGCAGACACACTTAGGGCAACATTACTCTCCACTGTCTCCAGGCTGGCACCATTGATCTCCCATTTACGCTTCTGTTTGAACATGAGAATAGAAGGGCTGCTACTGGCAGTGGTAGCGGGACTGTACTTCTTGTAGGTGGAGCTCTGATCACTTGGAGTTCTCCGGAGGTTCTTTACAGAGGGGGTCCCATGGTCGATGGTACTGCTGGAGACAGTTATGCTGGGGTTAGAGCCATTTGGGATAAAGCCATTTCTCATCTGCATGGATATGGAATTTGTACGATTGAGCCTGCAGTTGGAGAGAGGAAATCATACCCACCATGTAACTAGACTTGTTTCCCGACTAAAAGCCTAACTATTCTTGACGCACTATGTTCTGATGTAAGGAGAAACACCACACACAACTTCACAAGTACGATGTATCACTTGCTTACATGGCATTTTCAGGTCCCAGTTCCTTGTTGTCCAAATCTGTAAATGATTGACAGAGGTTGCACTAAGTAATATTGGACCTCAAGCAAACTTGCATACAACTGGCTGATCAACGGTGTTTGTTGAACTTTTAGTTCACATAGTTTCCTGAGAATGGGTAGATTACCTACAACCTTTCCCTCTTCTCTCCTCCCTCCCATCTCCTCCTCTCCCTCTTCTCTCCTCCCTCCCATCTCCTCCTCTCCCTCTTCTTCTCTCCCCACCCCTTCACTCCCCTTCCCTTTGCCTCCCCCTCACCTCCCACTGTCACCTACCCCTCTTCCTCTTTCCAACCCTCCCTACCTATTCCTTCCATTCTCTTCCTTTAACACCCATATACTTGCAAAAATAAATAATTATACATGAAGCAGTGACTCAGGTCACTCACCAGTAGGTGTATTGACTCTGTATGTAGTATCTTTCGTGTTTTTCTTGTGTTTGCAGCAACAGACAAACAGGAAGATGGCTACCATGACAACCACCGTTGAGACAACAGACCCACACACTGCTATGACTATGGTCACAAGTGGAGCTGACTGAGTGGGAGGGGCTGAGTATGAGTGTGTGTGCGTGTGTACGTGTGTGTGTGTACGTGTGTGTGTGTGTGTGTGTGTTAATATTGGTGAGTATGAGATAATTGTAGCTAGTACTGTACACACCGTGTATTGTGTGTTTCCCTCCCTGTTCCTACCCCTACATGAAAATGGATAAGATCGTACAGTTGCTGTACACGCAATGTATTCATACCAGTAGATATAGTTGGAGTAGAGGATGGCATACTGGGATTGGTACTGGAACCAATCTGTGAGACTGTGGGTGCTGGAGATGAGGAGGGAGCTAGGAATGAGGAGGAAGAGATGGGAGGGGGAATGATAAAACACACAGGAGCAAGCTTTTGTTGATCACAGCAGACATACTTGGTGGAAATGTCGCCAGTTCTTCTGCTGATACAAGGCCGTGTGCATTGACTGCCAACACTTGGAAGGTGAGCGAAGCAGATGTATCGAACTCATCTCTGTTCATGACCCCATTCCATACCAGACTGGACTCAGGACCGGAGGTAACTGGGATATTTTCTGGATGGGTCCATGGTGTGGTTCTAGTGTTCCGGAATGAGACCCTGAAGTGGGTGATGGCCCCGCCACCCGTGTAGGCCAGACTCGCAGAGAGGTTAAAGGTTGTAATGTTCAGTCTTGTGACCTCTAGTGAGGAGATGCTTGGTGCTGTGATGAAAGAAAGAAAAAATGAATGGTGTGTATTCAAATGGAATTACGCATGCTTGTAACTTGGAATTCCTACCATCCCTCACACACACATGCACAGACCTCACTGGTATGCAGTACATAGAACGATCTCTCCTACCAACACACACACACACATTTGTCACACATTTCCCCTGCTTCTCCTCCCCGTGTACATTTCTTCTAACAAACAGAAATTTGACACTGCACACTAGAAACCCCATGTGCTTACGTCCAGGAAGTGTCCGGAATGAGACTGGACCAGTTGTCCTGGTTCCATCCTGGTTAGAAGCTGACACAGTCACCAGGTATTCCATTCCAGGGGTAATGGACTGTACTAACATTTCAACTGTGCTGGATGGCAGTGAGTACTGGCGTACTTGTGTATTGTTAGCGTAGTTGACAGTGAGCGTGAGGCGGTCTGGTCCTTCATCTAACGTCCTATTGGTCAGAGTCCATCCTATGTGGGCTTGAGAGGACGTGATGTCACTGATAAATGGGCCGGCAGGTACACTAGGAGGAACTGCATGGAGGATAAAGCAGAAGTTTGCCAATCATTAGCAGAACATTATGACATCATCTATTTATTTTCTAATATCAGGGGGTTCCCCCCCACCCTAGACAAGGAATACTTGGAAGTATACTGACTCACAAGTCAACTTTTAACTGCAGAAATGGCAGCGCAGTGTTGTACAAAATGGACTCACCAGTGACATCCACTTGGAATTCAACCTCTGCTCTTCTCTCGCTGACAGCAATCACACCACTCCCTAGTTGAGTCTCTACCACTACTCTGTAGACACCAGCATCTCTACGAGTGATAGGATCAAAACTCAATCTTGTAACGCCATCATCTGACCCAGTGAAGCTAGTTTGGATTTGGTTGGTAGCCAAGGGTGTGCCATCCTTATACCAAGTGGCGACAATGTTCTGAGTCATCCTGCCCCTGAATCCTACAGTCAGTGTCTTCTGGACATTGCCAGTGATAGTTTGGTGGTCTTGTGGCTGACTGGTTATTCTGATAGGTACTGTGTGTGTGTGTGTGTGTGTGTGTGTGTGTGTGTGTGTGTGTGTGTGTGTGTGTGTGTGTGTGTGTGTGTGTGTGTGTGTGTGTGTGTGTGTGTGTGTGTGTGTGTGTGTGTGTGTGTGTGTGTGTGTGTGTGTGTGTGTGTGTGTGTGTGTGTGTGTGTGTGTGTGCGTGTGCGTGCGTGCATGTGAAGATGGTTAAAGCAATTCTGTTACTATTGATGGTGCTACACTATAACTGTAGCTAGACCAAAGCAGGCACAGCTATCTGTATATGCAGTTGCATTATTGACAACACTAGTCTATATGTAGACCTTGCTATTGGATTTCTACTTGAAATTTATGACGAGTACATTGAACAAGGTCAATCCTGTTGCCTAAGTGTTAGTCTCATTCCCCAGACTATTTTCTGTGTGTAAAAATAGTTTGGGATTGAGACTGAGTGAAGTTCATAATATCTCGCACACTTACCAATCACATGCAGAAAGATGGTCATCTGTATGCTAGCTTCGTTAGCTGGTACGTAGAGGTCACACGTGTACCGCCCCTCATCACTGATGTTAGCGCTAGAGATGCTGCCTGAGATTGTGGTGTTGTTTCTCTTCCAGGCTGTGAAGGCCCCAGGGTAGGAGCAGTTGAGAGAGGCAGGGGAGCCCAGGAGGGCATATTGTTCCCCAGGTGCATCGATGTTACGGCGATCTGTAAAGTGGGAAAGGAAGCAGCGGAGGGAGAGGGATGGGAGAGAGGGGGCAAGAGAGGGGGAAGGGCAGAGAGAGGATGAAGGAGTTGGATAGAGGGGGAAGGGGAAGGGCAGAGAGGAGTGGGAGGAGAGAGGGGGAGGAAAAGTAACTGTATTCAAAAGCTTTTTTCCTTCAAGAGTAGTTGTGTGTTAGGAGGAGGATGGATGAGAACTATGTGACAATCACTATATCCCATGCACTCTTAGCCTCGTCCCCAGGCCACTCCCAGATTTTTATCTCGCAGCCGTGGAAAAAATCCCGAGTTTTCTCCACGTCTGCGAGATCAAATCTGGGAGTGGCCTGGGGACGAGGCTAATGCACTCTAAAGTCAGAAGATGAGCACCGTCTCTCTGCACTCTTTTTAAAGCATCCCTCTCCCCTCCCCTCTCCCATCACAGTTGTACAACCCACTTCATCACTATAGTGGAACCTCTCTAATATGAACACTCTTGAGGCCAATCTTAATTCTTAACCAACCAAAGCACATTACATTATTATGTACATGGACGACTGTTATAACCATGAAGGAAGGGGTCAAGGCCGCATGCATGGGTGACTTTGCATAACATCTAGGCCTGTTTTATAAGGGAGATGTGGTTCGTTGATTGTTCATGCTGTGTACTTCAGAAAAAACTCACAAATGCAGTGTAAGTGCACATGCTTGCCACATATGTAATCACACAAGCAGTCAGCTTATAATTATTCCTTTAAACCCTATATTGCACATTTGGTTACATCATACTGCACTCTGTGTGCAGAAAAGATAGTCTCCGTGGGCTTGCCCTCAGAAGGGTGTTTGTTGGTCGAGAATGCTGACTATTTCAAATTTGTTAATGAGTGGGCACGGATTCAGTTTTGGAGTCAGGGCTTGGACAGAAATGAAAATATGGTACATTGAAGGCATGTATATGCTAAAAGTAATCTCAAATAAAAAAAAGTAGGGTTTAAAGGGTTTTAATTAACATAACAGAATAAGTCGAAATTTTGTTGTCGCAGACCCCTACTTACTTAGCACTGTCAGAGTGCCGGCACTGCTTGGTCCAATTGTCCTACCGTCACTGAGGTTAGCCCTACAAGTATACTCTCCTGTGTCTTGCAGGTCTACTCTTTCTATGAGAAGTTGTAGGTTTCCTGTGCTGTCGGTGACACGGGAGAGTATTGGCTCGTCGTTGTGTAGCCATTCAAATGTTACTTGACCAGTAGCCCTGTGTGTGTGTGTGTGTGTGTGTGTGTGTGTGTGTGTGTGTGTGTGTGTGTGTGTGTGTGTGTGTGTGTGTGTGTGTGTGTGTGTGTGTGTGTGTGTGTGTGTGTGTGTGTGTGTGTGTGTGTGTGTGTGTGTGTGTGTGTGTGTGTGTGTGTGTGTGTGTGTGTGTGTGTGTGTGCATTGAGGCATTAAAGTGTGACAAGCATTTAGTATCGGTCCCAGACCCAAACCAACCCCATTCCAGATCACATAAAAAACAATATGAATGGGTCTAACATGGAAATGAGACTAGCAAACATTGTGATCACACACTTAATGAATATGCTCAGTAGTAGCTAGTATTATATCCTGCCTCTAGCCTCGCTCCCAGGCCGCAGTTTTGGACTCCAGACCTTAGCGTAAGCGAAACTAATGTCTTGACCGGTAACAAACTCGCTTTCAAGTTTAGTGCGTACATATTTGAATATCGCCCCCTCCGCCCCTATTTCCACCTCGCATCCACTCACATGACGAATGCTCCTAGGCCTTCCCCGTTTTTTGCCGGTCTTCCGCTTCCGTATATTATTGTGAACGCAAACGGAAGGTAAACATGGGAGAGGCCTGGGAACGAGGCTATCCTACCTCCACTTGTACATTATTTCATCTAAGTGGTGTAAGTATTAGCATGTCCATGCACTATACACATACCCTAATATAGAACATAGTCTCCGAAACTCTTGTCCTTCAAATTTACCCTCATCATTAGTGTTTGGGACGATTCTAATAACTGGTGTGTGTGTGTGTGTGTGTGTGTGTGTGTGTGTGTGTGTGTGTGTGTATGTGTGTGTGTGTGTGTGTGTGTGTGTGTGTATGTGTGTGTGTGTGTGTGTGCATGTGAGGGGGTTAAAGAGGATGGTGGCAGGAGAAGGGAGGAGAGAGGATGGAAAAATGGGAGAAGAGAAAGAAAAGGACATCAATTTGTATGCTAACTTTATAGCTACATACCCAGGCTCTTGTACACAACCATTTATCATTTTTAATACTCAAGATGTTCACCTGACATGCAGAGAGGTATGAAGCTATACAGCTTAATTTGTATTCACGATTACGGGATGAGCATTACTATGTATGTCCCCCTCCATATCCGCATACTGTAAGTGACCAAATACTGGAGGTGGTGAAACCCAGGACTACTTTAACTACATTCCGTGGCTGAGAGAAGCTGTCACAGTACCACTACATTAGCATACACCAGACATATTAAGTTTTACAGCTCATGCACGGTAACTTTGATATATCAATATTCACATAGTAATCTTGTGAATCTTATCAACGAGTGCACAGAAAAGGTCGCTGGTGTCTAAAACTCAGCTAAGTTCAGACTCATTAATGAACCACATCTCTCTGAGCCGTTGCTAATTTCAGTGTGGTGTGGAAATTTCCATTGGTGTGGTTTAGCTTATCAAAATTTAGTACTTGGCAGCCTACAACGCCTTTGTCAGTTTTATATAGTTACCCACTATGTTTCGGCCATCTGATTCAGCCGAAATCTCTTTTATAACTACATTCTTTGGCCGAGAGAAGCTGTACACCAACATTTAAAAATGGTTGCTGGTGTGTCAACTAAAACATAGGCTACATTGGTGTTATACAAAGTTACCCACTGCACAGAGCAATGTCTCATCAGCGGTGCTGGCAAAAACTTTCCCTTTGACTGCATTCTTTGGCTGAGGGAAGCTGTATCGCAACATTTATAAATGGGGGCTGATGTGTCAACAATAAACACAGTAGCTTTGATATCATTATATTGTTTCTTTGTCAAAGAGTGAATGAA
Organism: Agelas oroides; assembly: GCA_949130485.1. NCBI lineage: Eukaryota > Metazoa > Porifera > Demospongiae > Agelasida > Agelasidae > Agelas > Agelas oroides. Next base: position 10,949,136 of record OX422183.1, on the reverse strand, counting down.
AAAGTTGTCTTCGTTGTTTGTTCGTAGCTAGGTATGTCAGTGCTCACGATCTCTTTAGCTATGCACATTCTTTGGCTGAAGGCAAGAGTACTGCAACATTTATGGATGAGATCATCACGTAGCAAGCATGCCGTCGCTTTGATGTCAATAATTGCTAGTTATTTGATAAATTAACCGCAGACTTTTGTCTGTTATGGGCTAGCCAAGACAATTAGATGAAGTAGTAATTTGTATTTGGTTTGTACGTATTTATTGGGGTTTTGGTGTCATTTAACTTTGAAGAATAAGTTCGCCTATAGCTCATTCTCCTTTTCTTTCTATCACTAAATATTAAGAATAGGTGTATTAGTTGATAGCCTATATGTGTAATAGAGCTCTTGAGAACAAATCTTTCTCTTATCGCTAAACTTTCCAGTTATGTATTATAGTTTATTGAGCCATTAAATAGACTATATGACCTTTCACCTCCACCCCTTTTTTCTCAGCCCTATGCCAGCATGACTAGAGACCCCCCACATTGTCTTGCAGCACGGCGTCTCTGTGGCGACACATGGTGTGATTCGATCAAAAGACCTCCTGGCTAGCTTAAATCAGGCGACATATTTCATACCTTCATACTTTCCGAGATGTATTATTCTGATAAGAGAGAAACATTGTAGCTACATAAGAAGTACCAGAGGATGAATACTGCAGGAGATGATGCGATTCATTTTGGTCGCAGATTCACGATGTAATTTGATCGCAGAGTGATGTATGCACTAATTGTCCTACAAGTGCAGAGCTAAATCCCATATGGAGAGCGAAAATCTGATTTCTACATGCAAACAAGTGACAGACCACTATGGGACATACTTGTTTACTGGCTGGCTTCTAAGTATTCCCAATTTGTCAACACACGTGTTTTTTAAATTTTATTATTTTTAGCAATTCTTGGTGGCTACAACTCAAGAAAGGGTTTTTGTAGAGCTGAGTCCTTTGACTTCCCCTTCATGATGATTAGTCAGCAAAGTTGACTGTACACAGCCTTGTCGCCCTCCCCCATAACTTAAAAGTATGAAAACAATGCTTATTATCGTATGTGTGTGTTATTACTGCAACTCTTTGACAGCTTATCATTGCCAACTATTGCATGACAGCTTGCTATTATAAGGAACAGACTAACAGACTGCAACTATCAAGTGGGTGAAGACGATTTAACGTTTGAAAAGACAATCTTTAAGGATAAAACAACAGTAGTATTGACACTTATTACAAGAACAGGATGTTGCAAACGCTGCCAAATCTCTCTCAGACTTCTTCAATGCTTCAGGGCAGGGTGACACAGATCAAGGGTAGCATCGCTAGGTACAGTAGCAGAAGAGCCAAGATGCAAACTGATTACTGCTGTGTTCTGGAAGGTACAATGCATAAATCCACTGGTACTGTGCCAAACGTGTCACAATGCATTTGAGTCTGTTGGCTCCACTTAATATTCAAAAGTTGATGCAATGAATATTGACATGAAGTCAAGCTTGCATGTTAATATTTTCGTGGTTTTGGCTGACATGCTTAAACTGTGTAAACACTTTCTGTGAAAGTTGTTACTGTAAACAGCGTGGTGCACACCACTAAGTAACTTTATGTAGCACAACGTGTCTCTAATGCCATTTTTGTGTTTTGTTCTTTTTCTTTGCTGGCATGCTTAAACTGTGTAATCGTTCCCTGAGAAAGTTGTTACTGCATAGAAACTGTATCCAGCGTAGTGTACACTATATAGTATCTTGAAAAACAATTTAGTGAGCTTGTCAATACCACGGACGTAGATGGACAAGTGTACCTCGACCTTTTCAAAATTCTAGTGAGCCTATAGCAACTATGGACTTAGACAGAACATTGTTGGCTCCAAGAGTATGTTGGATTTCTTTTCACACATACTACAAAGTGGCAAAGCCGCAAGCAGTAGTAGGGGGAGAAAGATTTAACGTATTTGGTTAGACATTATCTTTGTACTCGTTAACTACTTAACGAGCTCCAAGTTCCCCCACGTCTTGATAATAAGGGAGGAATAACCTGTTGCTATGGCAACAACTACCAACTAATTTTAAAGAGCAACAACATTGCCTCGCAGGTGTACCATTCATGGTAACAATTGTAGCGAGCTTGTAGCAACCCTGTAATAAACAGGTAGCAACCTTTTGATTGACTATCATCCTTGGCTCCACATAGCTAAGAGGTAGTGGAGATTCAGAGAAAATCCAACTCCTAGCTCCTGGACCATCTGTTCTTGTACAAACCACTAACTTTGATGTCAAGTGGTTCATTCTCTTAGCTCCACATGCAGTGCCGCCATGGTAACATTATGTTTACTGATAATACTAAAGTACACTGTACCTATAGAGCACACACACGCCCTGTGTAAACTATAAATAATATTAATGACATATAAACAAACTTCCTTATCAAATTAGAGAAAGGGGTCGAGGGACGAGGGCCTGGGATCCCATTGACCACACTTGGGATTGCACAGCACACTAGTCAAAATAAACGATTCATACACCCACCTAGTATAGCTCTTCCCATACAACAAGCAGGGCTCAACCAATATTATAGTTCCCTCTTCCTGGCAGTCCCTTGTCATGTATATTTCAGTGCTGCAATACAGTTTGTGTGTAAACAACTGTGTCAAGTTACTGTGAACTCTTGCACATGTACACAACAACACCAAGGACAGATGCATGGTAGACTGGGATTGATGGCTGTTCCTTGGGCTATGCCCTCAGGCTCAGGTGGTTGTTGATTGTAAACTCTACAGTGGCAGTATTTGCAAGCTATGCACATACACACCAGATGATCCAAGGTGTGGTGTGTACATAAATATTGTTTTTTTTGCTGATATGCCTAAAATGTGGAAATATTCGCTGAGAAAGTTGTTAGAGTGTATGTTTTAGTGTACATTGCGTAGTACCTTGTGAAAACGATTTGGCGAGCTTGCGATCACCATGGACTTGAATGGACAAGCTCATTATAATAATTCTAGTGAGCTCGTACTAGCCAAAGACTTTGATGGATAAGTGGTCCCATTCTCTTTGTCCTGACAGTGTACAGAACGCTTGTATGCTTGTGGTAACAATTGTTTAGTCAATACTAACATACAATGTACGTACGTAAATGTTAGAAATTGATACATATGATGAGAACTTTTTCCATTTTTGCTGATATGCTTAAAATGTGGAAATGTTCGCTGAGAAAGTTGTTAGAGCGTATGTTTTAGTGTACATTGCGTAGTACCTTGTGAAAACGATTCAGTAAGCTTGCAATCATCATGGACTTGAATGGACAAGCACATTATAATAATTCTAGTGAGCTCGTAGTAGCCAAAGACTTTGATGTCAAGTGGTCCCCTTCTCTTCGTTCTGACAGTGTACAGAATGCTTGTATGCTTGTGGTAGCAAATGTTTACAGTCAACACTAAAACATAATGTACTTACAGGTCACACATATGTACTATGTAAACTATAAATAACCTAATTGGCATATAAACAAACGCCTTATCAGATTTAGAAAAGGTTTTTGGAGGGAATTACAGGCCTGGAAAAAGTTCAGGAAAACATTGGCAAAGCTTGTGACTGCAAAGAGGTCTAGCCAAAATAGATTGTTATCACCTACTCTACACGAGTGGGAGACAACTTGTTGTTGCCAACAAACTCTCTGAAGATTATGAATCAAGAAGCAGTAATAACACAAGAGGGGGGTGTAACGCGATCCAAAGGATGGCGGGCCACGAAAACACCCTCCTTGAAGGAACAGCAGACAGACGGGAGACAGTTCCCCAGACTCCACAAATAAACTGTACCACATGCATTGCAAGCTGACCATTTGTGGTGAAACATAAAAGCAAATGGCGTCCATTATGCATAAGTGAGAAAGATGTTTAGGCTTTGCTTGTTGTCTACTCTCGTGCAATAAACGTGTTGCTCTCTCCATGTCTATGGGAAACCTACTGCAGTGACTGCACCCCCCTTCTAGCACAGACTATACCGTTTCATGAGGCTTGCTGATCCATGGCTGAAACCAACTAACCAAATCCACCCCCCTGGTCAACATCCGTTGGTAATTTCTGACATGTGTATGAGTATCAACAGTAAAACAGCACTTAGTTGTTTATTGTATTCATTTGAGAAAAGAGCCAGGGGGCACGAAGCTGTCTTGCTTTAAAAGGCAGTTTTTTAAGCATTGAATAATCGCTGTTGCTTTTGCTGACATGTGTACCAAAAGTCGAATGGAGCTTAGCTTGTTCCCACACTGTTTGCTGTCCAAAAGCTGGAGGGGGCATTAGGCTACAGTAGTAGAGATCTAAGTTTGAAGGCTTGGATAATACTGGCACATGTAGCCAAGCTAATTCCCATGCTGTTTGCTTTAAAAGCCAGTTTTTTAAGGATTGAATAATCGCTGTTGCTTTTGCTGACATGTGTACCAAAAGTCACATGGAGCTTAGCTAGTTCCCACACTGTTTGCTGTCCAAAAGCTGGAGGGGGCATTAGGCTACAGTAGTAGAGATCTAAGTTTGAAGGCTTGGATAATACTGGCACATGTAGCCAAGCTAATTCCCATGCTGTTTGCTTTAAAAGCCAGTTTTTTAAGGATTGAATAATCGCTGTTGCTTTTGCTGACATGTGTACCAAAAGTCACATGGAGCTTAGCTAGTTCCCACACTGTTTGCTGTCCAAAAGCTGGAGGGGGCATTAGGCTACAGTAGTAGAGATCTAAGTTTGAAGGCTTGGATAATACTGGCACATGTAGCCAAGCTAATTCCCATGCCGTTTGCTTACTAAAAGACTGGACATGACTGTTGCTTGGACTGACAGACAGCATGGAAGAACTTTCGAAAGCTTGGGTAATTACTGTTGCTGACACATGTTACAATAGTCAAATATAGCTCAACTCATTTCTATGCATGCTGTTTATATGCTGTATGCAAATAAAAACTCTTTCAAGATTCTGCCTTTAGAGGATAAAAATTCTAATTCTGTGATTCATGCAACAGATTATGTTTATTCTTACATTACTTAAGTGGGTGACTAATTCCTGTTAGACTGATGCTATTATGCATGTGAAGATAATATTACTTGTATATTGTGTGGTTTCTGTTTAAACCGCACCCCATGACGTTTCCAGCAACATCAGAGTCCAGTGCTAATGGTGGTAAAATAACTTGAGAATTAGCCTGAGAGGCACTGGTCAGAACTGACTATTACAATCAGCGTAGGTAGAGCCCCCAAGCAGGATGTACAAATGGCTGAGAGGAAATGAAACAAGTGTTTGCTGCAACTTGGCAGGCAGAAACGGTAGCTTTAAAGCAAAGGGCGTTGCTTCATTGGAATTTGCTACCTTGCAAAACACTACACGTACAAACACACAAACGGTTTCGTTTGCTGACTTTGGGCATTACGTAGGAAAGGAGTAGGATTCACGCCCACACACAACCGTTTTGGGATAAGAATTTGGATGAAGTGAACCACAACAAACAAACATAATTGGATTTCTTGCTAGACTGCACATAAACTCAATTACAAATACCACGTCAGCTGAGGCTATACTAACTAGTCATGTACGTATATAACTACATAATGTTAGTTACAGTATAGTACTCAATAATGTTCCACACCTCATCACCAATATAACACATGTATGAAAGGTATTTAGCTTTCCAGACAGTCGCTGGTACGAACACATGCTATGTAACATCTATATTTGGAAATATCTGGTGTGGCAAAAATATAGAAGTGTCTGATAGCGCAAGGTTTTCCCATCTACCTACACCTTGCCATGCGTCCAATCAGATTAATTTATTGGATGAAAGGCATTGGCAAGTTATGCTGGCAAAGCATACCTCCCCAGCGCGGCAGTATAAATACGCTGCCATACTAGGCTGTTGAGGTTGTTTGAGCCTATTAGCACTAAGGGTTTGTTTTATCTCTTGGTAGACACAGCCACGCTCCGAGACTTTCACGTGCCCCAGCCTTCATACTGCAAATGATTGAACGCTTGTAGCATGAGTGAGTCTGAGAATGAAGCTTGGCAGTAGGTGAGAATTTGCAATCGCTACTTGGTTGTTGTTTTTTTGCATTTATGTGATTTTCCCAGTTAGCTACGCACACACACGTCTAATTCTCCTCTAATTCTTGTAGGTATACATCTTAGAAGAAAATACAATTAATTGGGTGTAACTGAGCTACGTATGTATACTTGATGAAATAGGAAAACTTCGTTAAACACCATTTAACTAGAGATGCACTGTTCTCAGTGAAGTCATAAATTGCACATACATGTTTAATTGGGAGAGGGGGAGGGGGGAGGGGGGAGGAAGGATAACAGAGGATGGGAAGGAGAGGAACTACGGGGAGGGGGGAAGGCGGGGAGGGGGGGAGAGGGGGAGGGGGGAGGAAGGATAACAGAGGATGGGAGGGAGAGGAACTACGGGGAGGGGGGAGGATATTAATTTATCAGCTCATTTAAAATAATAGGCTATAGATCTCTTCGGTGCCAACATACAAACCGTTAAAGCAACAGTTTTATCACTGTTTACATCAAAAAACTTTGACAACAAAACTAAAGACTCTTCAGCGCAAAGCAAATCATTGGACGCATGTATTCATATATAATTGCTTCACGAGAGTCTTATCAGCATTGCTGGCATAGACTATATAGTGTAATATCGCAAAAAAACTTAGTGTTTACATTGACAACAAAGACATTCCTCGTGTACAAAGGAAAGAAAGATCTGATAGTGGACCTGCAGAATAAACTCACCTGGCAATGTGTGACCCAGGCATGCGCTAATCAATAAGTATGCAAAATATTATTAATCTGTAGTGTACTGTAAACACAGCCCATGTTGTTTACATACAAACATACAATTTACGTAAATAGAGGTCTGTTACCTATGACGCTTGACACTTAAATAGACCGTATATATATATATATACGTGGGCTAGAAGGTATGTGTGTTGTTTTTCCTATTTCATCAAATATGAGTAGCTCGGTTACACCCAATTAATTCTATTTTGTTCTAAGATATACACCTACAAGAATTAGAGGAGAATTAGACGTGTGTGTGTGTGCATAGCTAACTGGGAAAATCACATAACACATACACGCATGGTCAGTTGGTAGGTACAACATGCCCAGTACTCCTACAATTCCCGGCACTGCTTAAAAATTATTTGGTCAGAGCTCATCCGGCATCTTTCTTCCTCCTCCCACATGGCCTGGGTACGAGGCTATATAGATCAGGGCACTGCCTCTAGATACAAATTACTTTTATAACAGCTTATCTGTGGGGTATTGTCTATACCTTTGATGGTCATGCATATCACTGAAAACAAATCCAAGAGATTTTTGTTATGTATAGGAATTCTTAGCAACTAACCACAAAAAGAAAGATATAGTTGTATGTAGATGTGTTCTGGAACTAAAAACTTGATTGAAGTAGAAATTAGGACCCACATTACAAAGCATACCTAGAGATACTACAAGTTACATACCACGATTGAATTTCAGACATCACCCCACATCTAGCTTGCGTGTACAAAATACAATAAATAAGCTATGTGGCTTCGCCCCCACAATGGCTTGTGTTCAGTAGTTATGTTCGCTATGTTGTGTTGACGTCTTTAGTCTCATAACAAATCATGTGTGAATTATACTCGGTATGTAGAGTACGCAGATGAAATATTGCATCATGATCTAAATACGTATGCGTGTTAATTGAAGCCCACATCAAAAGTGCATCAAACGGCTCCACCCTTCATAGGTAGCATAGCCCAAGTTCCATTTCAAGTAATACCGGCTTCTCCTGACTAGACTGTAAATTAACATCAAGTTTTCGTTTTCAAGCAAGCAGTTTTGTTGTCAAGTGTTCACTGTCGAGTGTTCATTGTCAACATCCTGGGGAGTGGTTGTCAGCAGTTTACAATTCTATTTCAGTGTACAGTTATAAGAGTGCCAATAGTCACATCCAATCAGATTGCAGAGGCTTTTAAAATCTTAATCTTTGATGAACTCATGCTACAGAAGCATTAAAACTGCTCTGGGATCATAACCGCACTTGTGGTACTTGAGCTTCATTCACCACAGACCACAATTGAGCTTGTTCACCCACACACCCCTAACCCTTATCCCACAAATGTAACCAGGAAGCCTCCCTAGTCACACATGAGCACGACCCTGCCCTACGAGGAGGCAGCAACAGCCAGAGGAGGGAGCCTCAAGACCATTGTAACTCTGAGTGCATCTAGACTCTACATATTTCAGAGGAGGGAGCCTCAAGACCATTGTAACTCTGAGTGCATCTAGACTCTACATATTTATGGACAAGGACATCCCATGACATCACAACCTAACCATAACACCGCAATGGCCAGGCACCATAATTGCTACAAATTTAGACGGGATTGGTGATTTCAACTTGAAAGCAAAACAAATTGCAGGATACAAATAACTGTGAAACTGGTACATCTGCTGAGTTGACAAATTTTCAAACATAGAGGACAATTCGAGCAACAACAACCGGACAAAATGGAAAAGATCGATTCCAAATCAGTTGCTGATGATGGGGTCAAACCTAGGCTGTTGATTCCAGCACAATCCTCATTGAGTCAAGACTTTGATCGGCAACAGCGTCGTAATACTGTAATTTAATGTTATCACAAGTTGCAAATGCTGCCAAGAACAGCGTACGATAACAGACACAACATTTTAAACGGAAAAAAGCAGTTACAATAGCAAACTGAAGTTAAATAAGCAGTAAATTTAATAATGGGTTAATGGTGATCACGGTAATGAAGTAATGAGGTGTAAATTAACATGGTGTAGTATGACATAATAAAATTAAGATACTCAATCGAAATACGATGCCACAATGCGGCCCACTAAAAGAGCGTTAGCTAAATGTTTATTGGGAGCTGTGTAAGTAAGTGGTGGTAACCGTTGCAAGAAATTGAAACCATGAGAGAATCAAGAGCACATCCTTTTTTTTTAATATGCGCCCTTGTAGAATGTAAAGGCACATTTGATGGTAAGAGGCAAACAAGAAGGAAAGCACGAAAGTGAAGTCAAACTGCTGATCAATACCTCTCTCAGGCAAGATGAACAAAAAGCACGATACAATTTAGCAGCACTACACCTGTGTATGTACTTGATTGACATTTCAAGCATGCAGGTGGGTATTGGATAAGATACGCAAAAGAAATATGTGAACAAAACAGAACCCAACATAACCTTGCATTCTTAAAATATTTATCACGGAAGACTCCATCATAACTCCCCCAAGTGGACGAGATTCATAACATGCAACTGTACACACATCTGACACAAGTCGTGGTGGGAGTGGACAGATATAGAACACAAGTGCATAATTTGCATACATGAACGTTTGTCCTATCACAGCCTTTGGTAAAAGACTCCCCCATACTGCACACATGGGCGTCACCTTGATTTCTTTACTGCTGTCCTTTGAAGACAACTGTATCAGTGATCCAAATGCTATTTCGCTTATTCACTTCCACCAATCAAATGACAAACATTGCACGTTCAAAAACAATGATACGGTATACTCACATAGAGAGAAAATATTCATTCGTAGGTTTGACACCTAGCACATTTTAAGTGAGCAATTAAAAACAGAATGAAGTCACTTCTTTTGTTTTGGTTTGGGAGATGATATAACAGCAGCAGTTCATTACGCTGCACACTCCAGCAATCACAAACAGTTTGTGGTTTAAACCGCTCTTAAGTCAAGAAGGTTTCACAGAAAACAAAATGATCACGTCACTCTTGTACAAATTAACACATTTAACTAAACAACTAGTCGCTAATCAGCACTCGCAAGGGGTGTGCAATGTCAATTGTGCACAACTTAACACATAATCAGATTTACTAATCATCTTTGAGATTATCTGCAACTTTCTTCCCCATGTAAACTCTACAACTGTGTTGCTACATGTACAAGAGCCATTAAGATGTAGAGTGGCTGATTTTGCTGGGAAATTAAATACCAATTTTTATAGTTGTGTTACTGTACTCATGCGTTGTTAAGCACATTTCGCTGGTTTGTGTCAGTTACAGGAACACTATAAGAGGTTTTCAAGAAGGAACTGGAAAATATTCTTATACGTAACTCACTGGGTTATAATACAAAATGAAGGCAACACGTATGTTTTCAGTCTTTACAGCAAGGGCTTATCAATCCACTCTTGGTTTTAGTTAAGACTACAGGCAATCTAATATACGTAGCTGACGAGGGCTTCTATAATCCAAAAATGACCTAACCTTTTTTTTAGTTGTACAATTGTTCAATGATTGTTCATAAACATTAACTCGGATTTGTTTCATTTTCAGCATAAGTGGTATTTCCCAATACAAGCTTTCTGCTCAAAACCAACCGTCCTACCTCTTAATGTAATCTCTTGTGGTGACATTGATTTCCTGTCAGAGCCCACAAACCAGCCACAATGTTTGGGGACTCCCCTGATCAGTGTATACCACTACCCCACCCTGCGGGAAGACTTTGGTCTCTGTGTAGTAATTCCAAATTACACTCCCTAAGGTGAGGCTAATTTACAACAGACGCATTTATATCTTTGGTTTCTTAGCCTCGTTTTCAGCATGAGAACTCCACACGAGAGCTCCATGTACGAGAGTCTGGGAATGTGGCTATTACTTACGGTCCTGCCTTAGCTAAAGACTGCAAGCCTGTTTCATTTTCATATTATAACCCACTCCACTAAGTGGCGTTTCCCAGTTCTGTTTAAAACCAACCACCCATATCCAAATCTCCCTTGTAGCAATATCGATTTCCTTTCAGAATCCACTGAATAAACACACCAGTATTTGGGCCTTTGGTGTCTGAGTACCACAAAAAAAAAAATCTTAGAGAAAAATTCAATTCTTTGTGTGCTAGTTCTACAAACAGCCCCTGGAATAAGCATATGTCCTGCTTTAGCTCAAGACTGCAAACATGTTTCATTCAGTTTCATATTATAAACCAGTTAGCTATAAGCGGTATTTTCCAGTTCCGTTTGAAATCAACATGGACTTCCTTTCAGCACTGACAAACACACCTACCTAGTGTCAATGTTTGGGGCTCCGCATGTAGTTGTACCGTAAACAGACCTGGAATGAATCCGGCTCTAGTTGTAAACCGTAAACATGTTTAGTTTTACACAGCTATGAAACTGATATTTCCTAGCATAAACCACCTTTCATCCAAATGCCCTTTGAAGTACTTTCCAGCATAAACCAACATCCAAACATTGATTTCCTTTGAAAACCCACAAACAAACAAGCCCTGAAGCAATATTCGGCCTTCTTGTAAACAATCCCTTGGGGGGATGTTTGGGCCTTTGCCTGTGTGCCCCCTGGATTGGGTGCCTGTGTACCAAAACAATATTCCCTAACGCAAGTTCTCCACCATTGAATATCCGACCTCACCTGATCTGGGTAACAGAAGGTGAATTTTGTAAGATAACACGGCAAAGCACATGACAGATATATACCCTAGGGGCCTTGGTGGGGAGGATATCAGGTTTCAAGTGACCTGGGGTTAAGTAGGTAGGTTGTCTCCAGTTCCGAGTGCCAAGTGTTTCCTATGAATACCTCAGTAATCCAATTACTGGGCTTAGTAGTTTAAGTGAATCTGATTAACTGACATTGATCTTAGCAAGAGATTCCGACACACAAGAGTGCTGTCTCCTTGATCCACTAAACTCTCTGTCGCTGTGTACACTGTGCACAGGCAGGCCCTCTGAGCGTCCCTTATCACCAGAGAAAGAGTATCTGTACACCTCCCTGTTTCTCTATCAACATGTGCGTGTGCCTCCCTCATTCTTGGCTCTCAATATAGTAGATTGTAGAGCACTGTGGGGCAAGCCTCAGCTACATGTAGGAGCGTTTGCAGAGCAGCACTGTTGGAGCGTTTGCAGAGCAGTGCTGGACTGAGTGTTTGGCTAGCTAAATTTCATCAGTGCAGTTCTAAACCACAACACACAAACGTAATTCACATAGTCACAGGAGAGTGCTGGGTTGGTATCGAGTGAATACTGTCATTGACCTGTCATCAATCAATCATCAGAACAGCTTGAGAAAGTCTTACTTACAGGCAGTGGTACATGCTGTGTTGGTAAATTACAGTGATAAGGACCTACAGAGCAACACGTGTAAATAACAAAGAAAATCCACTGTTCAAACTCGAAAGTTTATCAGAATTTTAAACCAAGAACAGGAACGAATAGGCACATCTTTCAGAAATCTGCAGCAAGATTAGAGCTTTCTTTTTAGTCCTTAATTGTCTACTTATGTACATCAGTCTTGCTTAATTAGCAGAACCCACAAACATAGCACCATCAAATTACCAATATACCACAAATATTGAACACCATGCCCACAAGCAATCAGTTTCACATGACGTATGCAATGTTGCAAAATCTTTTGCCGAAATACTGCAACATTTTAACAACTCAGCACTGTTTTCCATCTGCAGCACTTTCTTGTGTACAGGATTAGGACAACATAAACATTTTTCAAACAGTTTCAGAAATAGTAACTCCCTTTCTCGTAGGCGGTAAAGTTATTTCAGTATTCAATTTTTGCAAGAAATGACAACTCCCTTTTTCGTAGGCGGTAAAGTTATTTCAGTATTCAAGAAATGACAACTCCCTTTCTCGTAGGCGGTAAAGTTATTTCAGTATTCAATTTTTGCAAGAAATGACAACTCCCTTTTTCGTAGGCGGTAAAGTTATTTCAGTATTCAAGAAATGACAACTCCCTTTCTTGTAGGCGGTAAAGTTATTTCAGTATTCAATTTTTGCAAGAAATGACAATTCCCTTTTTCGTAGGCGGTAAAGATTTGTTTTTTATTTCAGTATTTCAAAATACACAAAATAACGCTCTGCTTTCAGATAATGCAAACCACAGGGACTATTCTAGTAAGCTGCAAACAAGAGTATAAACATTGGCTGCATTGGATGCGTACGTACATGGTCTTTAAATCATTTAGCCACAATATTGCAATATTACCACCCAATCAGCACAACTCCTGTCGTTTAGAATTTAAGGTATTTCCTTGTTTACTAACAAAATGCACAAATTAGCTCTCATTTTCCAGGTAAGGCAGCGTACAGGGACTATTCTATTACATTACAAAGAACAACACAAAGAGAGTTGCAGAAATGGTGACTACCTCCACTAACTAATTAATAAACAATTCAAAGTTTGTAGACGAATTAGCCATCGGCTTCCAGATATAGCAACCCAGGGGAACTCTTTCTATTAGGTACAAAATACCGGTACCTAAAGTTGCTGAAGTGGCGACTGCTTTCTTTGTTATGGTGCACAGGCCTTAACAAAGCACAAACTTTGTAAGATACATAAATAAATATTAACCATCAGGTTGCGGATAAGGCAGCCCAAGGGAGTTTTTGTATTACGTTGAAAATGAGACACAGTGACAAACTTCCTTATTAAGCTGCAAAGCTGCATTGCCCCAGGGACTATTCTGCCATGCACAGACTTGAAGAATGTGGCTTATGCGTAGGTACATAATACCACAAGTGACCACAGGAAGTTATAAGAAATGTAAACGTCATAATTGGTCAAATTGAATGAAAAATAATGCAATTAGAAGAGAGTGTCAGACTCATTGTCTGGGCATGTTAATTTTTATAGTGGATTATTACTTGGGAGATTTTTCATCACCCACAGTACGCCTACAAATCATTGCACAAGATTTTCATCACCCACGGTACGCCCACAAATCATTGCACAAGATTTTTCATCACCCACAGTACGCCCACAAATCATTGCATAAACCACAAGCTCCTAGATCCCTCTGCAGCCCATTGTGGTGTTTTCCTCTTGTCACAGCAGTGTTTGTGTAGAGGGTTGTCAGCTTCATAGTTTGAGTAGAAAGGAAGCTTAGCCCACCATTACATCCTGAAAGTCTTTGAATAAACGTAACATCTGTACGTGTCTTGAGGTTGTGTCTCCCCATACACTGGACATGCGCCTGCGTGCGTGCGTCTGCTTGCGTCCGCATGCATCTGTGTTCGCATGTTGGCAGCCTTCCAACAATAAAGTCTAACTTTTGATAGCATGTACTGCCACAACTATAATACATGTAGGCCTCATAAGTGGGGAATTCCCTTCAGTTTGAGTAAAAAGGATCCTTTCGTAGCTGCCCTGGCTGGACAAATGTCTGCATAATTTGTAATTACGAGCGGTTACCCACCTCTGGTGAGGGTTGGCTTTGGCTACAGCTTATAGTGGCTACGAAGAAAAAATTAATGCCTATTGGAATGCTATGTAGCTGGTGCTTAGCCCGACACTTCATAACAACAGTCCTGGCTGGACGAATGTCTGCAATGACAATATGTATAGTTACTTACCTGCCTCTGTCATTGGCTGTAAAAACAATAATTAACTTATTGTTGCCATTGCAATTACAAGAATTGAAAAACACTTATACCTTATTGTTCCATAACAGCTGCTTAAATAACAGTGTAAATCAAATAAAACGAGTAAGGACACATTTTATCTTTTACAGCATAGATATCTATGGTTACGGTATGCCCTGCTTGTAGAAATGATTTTCATAAGCAAAAAAGACAACCGACTAAGTTGCATAAAGATCCCGGATTCGCTACCTCTTTGTATGGATAAAGCCAGCCACCTGGCTGTTTTTGAAATAGCAGTTGCCATCTTTCTCTCACCCTACCACAGCTGATAAGGCTTGATATAATTTGCATCCTGCGCAGGGGGTGACTCTATACCAGTAGGCCTTGAAGATGTGGTTCATGTTATACATGTTTCATTCACACGTCAAGAGACCCATCACTTGAGGCTTGTTTAGATTGTAACACGCGCTAGTTTCACATGTAGACCATAATATTTACTATAGCCACACAGGCGGAGCATGCAGTTAGCCCGGCTACCATCCGGGCAAACTACGTGCTCCGCCTGTGGTGAAATAGTAAATATTATGGTCTACTCCTGGGGCTACAAACCCGCGACCAAGACTCACGTATTTCACTGTAGCTAGTCCAGAACGAAAATGTTTCACATGCGCCACAAGCAGCAGGTTAGCGTAATGAATGCACGAAACAGCTGACAATATACCATTTTCAGTAAATTCACAACTAAATTGATTTAATATGCATTTCAATGTATTGTAGATATACTACATACTATAGCTAGTGCAGCTGTAACTCACGCTGTGCAAAGGAACAGGGAAAAAGGCACAAGAGGCAGATTAGGAGCGTCTTCCGGAGACTTGCAGCTGCCATTCCTTGACATGAAATGCCGCCCGATTCAGTCACACACTCAACAATGTTCGGCAGAGAGCTCTTGATTCAAGCAACTAAATGGGTCTTGCAGAACTTTTAATAAACCTATTCAGCTAGTCTGACTAGTCTGTCACCGTACCACAGCGTCTTGACACTTGCTTTTATAGTTCACGTGTCTTGTAAACGATGCAATGAACCTTTATAACTAGTAATTAAGAAAGCTGCTTCCGGTAGGTGTGGTAGGCCGTAAACATACCGGCAAATGCGCGCGCCACTTAGCGTTTCCAAACAAGGTCTGGTACAACAACAACAAAAGTTTGT
This sequence comes from Agelas oroides, assembly GCA_949130485.1. NCBI lineage: Eukaryota > Metazoa > Porifera > Demospongiae > Agelasida > Agelasidae > Agelas > Agelas oroides. The sequence goes on along the minus strand of OX422183.1, from coordinate 10,933,498 downwards.
TTTCCTTTCAAAATTACAACTGTATATGTGCAATGGAATATTGCTGTGTATATTAAAACCTGTTAACACAAATTCAAAATATCTAGCTGCTAGAAATGGAAAAAGTATCTAATTCGAGTAAAAATATACCTGAAAAACACTAGCTGGCTGCGTACACAAAGCAGTACTAAGTATTATAAAGCAAATGTTCAAACAACTGAAGTCAGAATGTGCATAAAAGTGAGAGTGGCAAGGGTCTAAAAGTCAAAGGTCAAAGGTCTGTTTATATCATGCAGCGGTATGTCAGATGAAGTCATGTATATCCTGTGCGAGTGGAGGATTTTGTAGCAAACCAGTGCTGTTAAGTGACGGGGATGCCCTACTGCCAAACCCATGAGAAGTGTCCAGGCCAGCCGTCCTTCAAATTGTAAGGTTGTGTGTTGTTTTAGGGGTGGGGGAGGGACTAAATTGGCTGGGTCAGACGTCGGTTGCATTGGAGGGGACAGGGTAAATTAGACTTTCGCGTGTACTTTGGAGGCTCGTTGTTTTCGTCTGGAGGGAGTGCATCGACTGGGGTGGGAGGGAGAGAGAGAAGGACGGAGGGAGAGAGAGGGGAGGGAGAGGGGAGGGAGAGGGGAGGGAGGGAGAGGAAAATCAAGTATAATACCTTTGAGCATACCAGAAACACCAAATGGTTCCTATAACTAAGGAGTCGAAACAGTTCCTAACTATCATACGTATATCTAGTGTTCAATGGGAAAATCTTGTATATAGATACGTGCACTTTAGAAGTCACATGAGAATTCATTCCAGTATGTATAGGAAATTAAATCATTCAAATCTGGCTTCCACTAGATTAGATTCTCAAAAACTTCCAGGAATCCAATTTATTCCGCTGGATTGTATCTACCGCTGTAATGGAAGCACATTTTCCAAGAAAAGCACTACCCACGCACAGAGGTCTCTTCGCCTCAGGGAGTGTTGCTTGCAATACTAAATCACCATAGGCTTTCCCAGAAGTGTATAGGCTTCAGGAAGTTCGATCGTCTCAGCATCGTTCTGTCTGCCAGCGACTATTGTCCATACTTGTTTTGATAAGAAGATGGTTTGGGTGCACTACAATGCCTCTGCAGTGACTTTATAAGTGTTGTTTTGATAAGAACACTTCCTGGTGCACTGAACAGACTCGTTCTGCCAGTGACTTTGCCGTTTTAACTAAGAACGCTTCGTGGTGTTAGTATAGCCTTGAACCCAGGCTTTCCGTTCCAGATTTTGTCTTGCATTTTTCTCCAAAGCTGCGAGACAAAATCCAGAACGGAAAGCCTGGGTTCAAGGCTAGTGTTTAGTACTACTGCCTCTTTCGTAAATTGGGTTCACTCGAAAATAATTAGTGTAGCTACCTTCTGCATAATTGGATTAACAGAAATCGCAAGAATTCAATTTCTTCCGCTAGATTGGACCTACCGTTCTATTAGAATAATGACGGTATATATCTGAAGCCACACCCTCAGCTACACAGCACACTGTTAGTCTCGTCCCCAGACCCCACCCTCTCATGAGGAGAAACGGTCTGGCGAACCAAGTCGAATTTCTTGGGCTAGCGCACACTTTTGTGACAGTGTCACCTAGCAACGTTTTACACAAAACCTACTCAAAAAAGGTACGCATGCTCGAGTAGAGATAAAAATTTTCACTGATGTAATGGAAGTGCTACGTACCAATCTCGCAAACCATTGATCCTTACCACTTCTTGGGAACAAGGCCAAGAAATTTGACCTCATTTACCAGACTGTTTCTCGCCATGAGGCACCCGTGGGCTGGGCACAAGACTAGTACTATGTAGTTGCCTCAACGATACAGTATACTGAAAATATCACAACTTTGTTGCTGTTTGTATTGTTATGCGCCTTTCAATCAGGGTTCCCGCTGGGCCTTTAGCGGACGGTTTTGCACCATTCGGTTAATTGCAGCACCATTTGGATGTGGTGAATTTAGGTAAGAGCACCATTTGGATCACTTCCTAAATCCTGCCCACAGCAGTTACTAACCTGGCTTCCCACTTAACATTTCACAGAGTGTAGAGAGGGCGTTTCATACGTACTATGCACATTTGGAAGTAGATTTCTAGCGAGAACCCTGCTTTCAATGTTATGCCCCAACTACCCCCCTATTGGGCAGTTGATGGGGATTATATGGGGGTTGACTGAAGACAGTGCCCCAATAGTCGGGAATATGATTACCTCAGACTGCATAGTTAAACTGTATTTGTCAAATCCCCAGTAATCTCCCATCTTTTTCAAGGGAATTTGATTACAGGATCTGCCCCACTATATATAGGGGTAATTGATGTTTTAATTAGTCCAATCCCCACCTTGTCCCACTATAGCCCTATTTGGGGGGGTGGGACATAACATTGATAGGTACATTACGAGTGTGCAGCACAATTAAGTAACAATACCAAAGGTAGCAAACAAGTAATTTTGGTATTGCTACGTATATACGTAGCTACTATGTGGGGCGATAATTATTTTTATCATGCACAATCAGGCGTGGCACACATGATTTGTACGTAACACATGATATGGATTAATTGTAGTAAAATGGGTTTTTGCAAATTGTGCATACCTATATATAAGGCTCCCCCGTTGACTCCCCATTCGCGTGAGTTAGTCGTACGATAAATATAAATAGCCGTATTTTTACTACACAAGTCACGCAAGAATCCGTATCAGGTACTACAAGTCACGTGCGTGTGTCTGAACGTGCAATGAAATCGAAGGTTCGTATGATAAAATCATTATCACCATAGTACCAAGCTATGCCGGAAAAAATATCACTCGTTTGTTGCTGTTGGCATTGTTACTCATGCTGCACACTCGCAACAATACAGACGGCAACAAACTCATGATATTTTCCGGTATAGCTTTGTACTATGGTGATACTTATCTTGGCACCCGAGTAATGAACATACATCTGTTACCAACATTACACTGTCTGACTCACGTCTTGAGGGGAGGGAGACACACTGTAGGAGTAACGTGGACAGTTGGCCTCGGACTCATCAGTTTCATTAGCAGTGCTTCCGTGACTGCTGCTGGACTCAAACCTAAACTTGAGATCAGTTGGACTGTCGACGGGCCTGGATGGAGACATGGTCGGAGGCACGGTCAAAGATGTAGGGGCCATGGGCAGACAAGGTTTCATGGGAGAGCGAGGGGTCATTGGAGAACGAGGGGTCGTAGGAGGATGAGGGGTCATGGGGGAGTGAGGGGTCATGGGGGGACGAGGGGTGAGTGGACTTTGGTGGAGGAAGACTGAGTTTTGTCTTGCAATTCTGTGGATTGAGAAGGAGGGAAATCAGTTTGTGTGCAGATTGACATTGTCAAGATTATTAATTTGCCAATGCAAAAATTTTATGGCTGTGATGATAAATAAAATTACACAGATACAGTCAAAATCATTGCGTGAGCCTGAATGAACCTAGCTCACACTAAAAATACTGTTCATCTATATCACTTCATATGTACAAGGCCTGCACCAGGTGTTTTGAGTTGTTGCAGCCACAGACCTGTGACATTCATCTACACAAAACATCTGCATGTCCCATATGGACAATAAGCAAGAATTTATACTCAGCTTCTAGCTTGACTTCATCAATAACAGTAGACAGTGACAAAGCTTGCCGTTAAGCTGCATGTTGTTCGTACTCAGCGACAATTTTAGAAAATGAGAAAGACAGCTGCATAAAGAGATGCTACCATGGAGATGCTTCTACTTGCCATATATGGATGAGGCCAGCCATCTGGCTGCCAAGGCCTAGTATGGCTGAAACGTGTCCTGAGAAGTAGAGAAGTAGGGGGTTTTGGATAACACCTAGGCCTGCTTTGTCAGGAAGACGTGGTTTATCAATTGTTCGTGCATTGTTAAGCAGCAATGAACCCAGCAGTGTGCTGCTCGCTCAGGCTCGTCCAATGATGATGAAGCATCTGCCAAGTTAACCTCATGCTAGCGTCATTCCCAGACCTGAAACATAGATGACCTAATAGAGGATCAAGGTATCTATATAGGCACATAAACACTGGGTACGATGGAAGGCCAGTGTAAAACTGAATATCTGAATCGCTTCCTTCAAACCGCTTTAGGCAGAAACGCTGTGACAACAATGTTCGTAATTCATCTTCAAGTCGACCTCATCTGGCACGTATGTGGTACAGTGTATCTAGTATAACTAATATCGGGCAATGCTGAAAGTGGTTTGTGCTGGGGGTCTATGGTTTGGGTCTGAGACAAGCCTTATACAGCTGTACTTGCTCAAAGATGTACAAAGAAATGTACTTTTTAACCCCTATTAACCCACATTACCTCTTTCACCCTAATACAAACCAGCTATCTTACTTTTAATGTGGAGCTATTCCAAAGTATTTTTCAAAGCTCTAAAGCCCTATTGGTCAATATATTATACACAACCATATGCGCATATGCGCCATTGCTCTAACAACACCCTAAATTAACCCTAACCTAACCAATCGGATTAGAGCTTTGAAACACACTTCGGAACTATAGTCAATGTGTGTTTATCTTTAACCCCTCTTAACCCATAATTATGTCATGTGACCAAGCTACCTTTGTTTGAACCCTCTACCAACCACCTCTGACCAACTATTTGACCAAAACTGATTGGAAAATGTTGAAGATTAGCTATTATGTGCTCAAACGTAATACACGTTGGTGAGAACCATTTGTTTTGACTGTCAGTCATCAACACTTGGTACATCCCTGAATGTTCTGTCTGCGAAATCACTGTGTGCTCTCAACTAACCAGCTAACTACCACAGCAAAAAATTCAAAGATTGGTGTTACAAGTTGAAGGTTCTCAAACAGTCCTGCGTGTGTTTCAACCTATTTGGGTTATCGTAGAATATGTTTTGTGAATATGGCAGCCAACCAAAGCACGGTCCTCATTTAGTGCATTTTTATGCAATTATTAAACCATCTAAATGTCACAGCTTAAAATGCAGAGGTTAATGATACAAGGGTGTTAGTACAAGTTGGTGAGAACCACTTGTTTTGACTGTCAGTCATCAACACTTGGTACATCCCTCACTGGTACATCTGTCACTAGTGTGAATGTTCTGTCTGCAAAATCACTGTGTTGGAATGTCATGCCCTCAACTAACCAGCTAACTACCACGGCAAAAAATTCAAAGATTGGTGTTACAAGTTGAAGGTTTTCAAACAGTCCTGTGCGTGTTTCAACCTATTTGGGTTATCGTAGAATATGTTTTGTGAATACGGCAGCCAACCAAAGCACGGTCCTCATTTAGTGCATTTTTATGCAATTATTAAACCATCTAAATGTCACAGCTTAAAATGCAGGGTTTAATAGTACAAGTGGAAGAGTTTTTAAACGGATTATTGAGTTGCATGCCGAAGGCAGCAAGGTGCCCTTAATATCATACAATTTGTTTGGGAAATCTGCTTCGTGATTACCATAGATAATCAGCGCATGGCTTCCAACTGGTGCATTTTTATGAGATCGGTTAAACCAAATGTGGCAGTCTTGGATAAAAGTTGAACAATGTTCCGTCACACTTTTCAACAGCATCACCTGTTTGAAATGATGTATTGCAGAGAACTTTTGTAAGAGGTGGAGCCGATACATGCTTTTATCATACCGTAATTCGCTTTTATTTCGTTGTAAAAATATTTTCGTACAAAGAAAACATACGAAAATATTTTACGTGACTATAATTTTACAACGAAAAATTTTCTGCGTTGGTTGGCTCCCTGCTACACACAAGCACTTCCCCAATAGCTGCTGCTGCCCATATATCCTTGTATACATGGTAGCTTTCACAAGCCATCTCTTCGGCACGCGGTGCGATCTCCTCAATTAATGCCCATCACACATGACTTGTAAAATTATTTTCGTCCAATTTGGTCCATGCGAAAATTATTTTACGCGAATATTTTTTTGACGAAAATTTACTAGACGAAAAAAAGCGAATTACGGTACGTCTAACTCATGCTAATATATGGGAGTCAATGGGGAAGCCTTGCAGCTGCATGCAGTTTATAAAAAGCTGTATTTTTTACTACAAGTCACATGAGAATCCACGTCAGTACTACAAGTCATGTGAGAGTCCATATCAGGTACTACAAGTCACGTGCCCTGCGTCTGAATGTGCAATGAAATCGCATTATCTCCATAGTACCAAGCTATACCGGAAAAAAAATATATCACTCGTTTGTTGCCATTGGCATTGTTACTTGTGCTGCGCACTCGTAACAATACAGACGGCAACAAACTTGTGATATTCTCCGGTATAGCTTCGTACTATAGTGATACTTATAATAATTATGTTAGTTGTATCAGATATCCATGTGTCAGTGATGCCAGGTTTCGTACAGGATTTTTCTAGCCGGGAGAAAATGTAGATGCGCGTGCAAAGGGTGCATGCGTGCGTCAGTGCACTAGGGTTTTGTAGACAATAATGAAATTCTGGACATATAGACAAGAATCATCAGATTCACAATAAGCCTATACTTATAAGCTGTACTTTGTTATTGTGTTGTATACCCTATTATAGCTGTGAGGTAATTACGACATCATAATTTTTAAATTTCTGGGAGGGGGGGGGGGGGGGGGGGATTTCTGCTTTTTTGATTTATAATAAGAATTAGATGTTAATAGGCCAAAATACAGAAAAGTGAAAAGCCGGTAGTTGCTGAGAATCAAACCCAGGACTTAAGCTCTCAGTGCATGCCATGCTCTGCCACCGAGCTATGGCAACCAGACCACCACACACCCTCACGACTGTACGTACTGCACAGGTGGTACTGAATGCTTCAGTTGCACACCGGCTTGTCCAGTTGTCATGGCAGAGCACTGGAGCCTCAAACCAAGTGTTCGATTCCTGATGAATGCCGTCTTTTCACTTCCCTCTATTTTGCCTCACAAACTTCACAGTCACTTTATTTCCAGCATAAAGAGATTGGCAGCCAATCATTAACAAGCACATCTGTCGCTAGTCACAGTGTGCTGTCTACAAGCCTAATCTAGCACATTTTTGTGCCACAAACTAAACTGGCAGACACCCAGCAAAGATCCATGATAGGTCAAAGGCCTGAAACAGTCTTGCATTCAGACTATTTGGGTTATCATGCTTTGTCTCTCGAGAGAATAACAAGTGATCGCATAACAACACGAGAAAGGAATTTTTACATGTGAGAATTGAGATTCCCCTAAAGCCCCAAGACATGAATAATAAATTTGGAAACCACAAAATGACATTTATTTGTGTATAAAATTATATCTTGGCATACAAACTCGTTAGTATTAATTTACAGGTAGGTGTCATGTTTCATACATGTGCAGAAATGTCCACACTTGTGGCAGCTTGTTTACTGTTAGGATTGACTCGTGCTACAAGCGGCCAACGCAGATCCCTGGCAGAATTCAAACATTGTAGAGGGCGTGCAATTACGTCATCACATCATAGCCACCATCTTGATGGGCAAAATGGACAGTTTTTAATTGGACTTAAGTACTAGCGCATCGAACTCTCCACGCTAGCAATGATCCTACAAGTAGCATTCCTTTCTTGTACAGGTATGTTACGAAACTAGATCTCTGCATAACATAAAGTTAAGCTAAATGCATGCTCCGTACCTCGAAGCGAGCTCGTAGAATAGGCCTTGCCATAAAATTTCGCTATTCATTGCCTCTCAAGATGGCAGCACATATACGGAAGCATGCAGGAATATGCAGAAATTGCCTGCCAATGACGTTACATGCACACCCTCTATTCTGTGGCAGATTTTGGTCACATTACCGTAAAATTGGGATATTAAGCACCGGTGCCTATTTTCAAAATTAGCAGCCAGAATGGGTGCTTATTTTCGAGGGGTGCTTATTTTCATGGGGTGCTAATATGTAATTTTCTGGTAGCGTGCAGTTGTGTGGGAACGGATTAGCTGGGGCCTAGAGGTTCTTTTTCTGGAAATTTCTGTCCAACTTTTCTACAACCAGAGATACAGTCAGCAATCGATCGATTGTTGCCAACCCCCACCCACCAACGTAAAGCTTGGAACCAACGAATCCATGAGAGGTTTTTGCTAATTCCTGGATATGTTTTGTCAAGAGGCCTTGCCTAAATTTTGGTTTGTATTCCGTGTCAATAGCTTGCTTACAATCAGAGATAGACACTGGCAAAATTTAGCCGCTACGTTTGAATCGGCAAATTCACTTCCGTTTGCGCGGTAACGGGTACCTTTTCATGTTGGGTGCCTATTTTTGTATGGGTGCTTATAAACGCGATGTGGTTGTTGTAATCGAAATGGGTGCCTATATTCATGGGGTGCTTATTTTGTGTGGGTGCTTATTATCCCATATCTAAAGTACGTAATGCAGAACTTCCATTAAGGGCAAGTTTCATACATGGTGTACAGACACATGAGGTATTCATGCAGCTACACAGCACATATGAACCTGGCTCTTAACGATAGTTGTATGGTGTCCTCCCTTGTTCCTTGAGCTAGCCTCGTTCTCAGGCCCGAAAAAGGAGGAGGAGAAAGGGCCTGGTTTCAGCTGCTCGCACATGCACTTAATTACCTCTGATTTAAACACGTGTTGATCAGTGGGAGGGTGCTAGTGACACCTTCAAAGTCGCATGGTTGATTGCATGACGTCGCTATTCACCGTATCAAACCAGCCTAGCCATTTAGCTAGCTAGCCCATTGTTCTGTGGCAGATTTCGATCACATTATACTGCATCCAAAGTAGTGCAGAACTTCCATTAAGGGCAAGTTTCATACATGAGGTATTCATGCAGCTACACAGCACATATGAACCCGGCTCTTAACGGTAGTTGTATGGTGTCCTCCAACGAGGTTAACCCTGAGCACAAAGCCATTTAACAAAGGTAACCTAAAACTAGAACTCTCCAGCCACATTGTGTGGTTTACACTTTAAATACTCTACAGAATACTGTTTGAATTCTACCCAAGGCTGCCCACATGAGCAATATGTAGGAATAACAGTGTACCATTTCGTGTTGGTGCTCTCCCCCAATCCTCCCCAAGTCGTTGGACACCACAACCATACAACATTATAGGTACACATACACACATATATTAGGCTCGTTCCCAGGCCTCCCCCATTTTTTGTTCTTCGGTTTGCATTTAGTATAATACACGGAAGCGGAAGAGCGGCGAAAAACAGGGAAGGCCTGGGAACACTTATCATGTGACGTGGATGTGAGGTGGATGTGAGGTGGACGTGGGGGGGGGGGGGGGGGGGGGCGGTGCACCTCGTGTCCACCAGACATTATTCACGTGGTAAGTGTTCCCAGGCCTTCCCTGTTTTTCGCCACTCTTCCACTTCCATGTATTACTGAACACAAACCGAAGAACAAAAACGGAGGAGGCCTGGGAACAAGGCTACACACATGTAACAGTCTTGTGTAGAAATTGAAGATTATTCCTTCACGTATTTTAATCATATATCGTCACACTCAAAAGTGGTGTGTCACTGAATTTTCATTAAGGGTGGAGCTCATACGTACATGCAGATCCTTCAGATATTCATGCATATATGAAGAGTGAATGAGCCTCGCTGTTAACGGAAGTTTAGTGATACAGCGCTTTGAACGCAGAGATGTGATCGAAATATACAACAGAACAATCTTAATTCAGTTTCTGCACAGAACTGTCATGCCATTAGTTTTAAGTGTATGTTACTTACATTTCATGAGTGGAGTCCAGTGTTTTCTCATCGGCTGTGGTAGCTGCTGTGGAAATGAAAATGAAAACACAAAAGATGTTGAATGTTGTTTTGAGAACCACAAAGGTAAAGGGGGGGAACATTAAGTAAGCTGATGGTGTACCAGATAGCATAATGGCAATTGTGGCAGTCCTGGGTAGAAATCCAACATTATTCCATTGTGTATTTCGATTGCGTTACCACGTTTGAAGCACTGTAGCATAGAACGTTCATTAAAGGCAGGGCTCATATGCACTGCGTAGATGCACGAATAACTGACAAGTCTACACAGCGAGTATGAGCCCCGCCCTTAATAGAAGTTCTGCGCTACAGGACTTCGAACACAGTAACACAATCAAAATACGCAATGGAAAAATGTTCCATTTCTACCTGGGACTGCCACAATTGTGAATTTGAACTGTTTCTTTCGTTGCACAAACTGACCAACTTTTGCACCTTAATTTTCATAAATGTGTGAATCTCATGTTGCATGAGAACAGTACCAGCTTTTCAGTCTAGAGATTTGTAACATAAACCCACAATCATCTACACCAGCCCGGCTACCTGGCTGTCTTTCATTTACACTGCTGGCGCTACTGGTCAACTCGGGTTGCTACACGAAACAGTACTAGTGAGATCCAATCAGCCACAATATCTGTATACAGTAACATTAACGGTCTCATGTACATTCTTATACACTCCTTCCATAGCATCTGATTTCCATGGTATTACACTCTACTGGAGGTCAAGTGAAGAGGTTATCTGTTACCAACTTGAATTTGGAAAAACCTTGACGTTTTGACTGAATGCTCCAGTCATCGTCAGGCGCCGGATGACGACTGGAGCATTCAGTCGAAATATCAATGCTTTTCCAAGCTCAGTTAAGTTGGTAACATTTAACCTTCTTCTTCAATTATGCAGGAGCCAACTGAGAAGCCTCTGGAGGTCAAATACTAAGCATGGAACTCAGTAATGATCTGTTTGGTGTGTTGACGTGAGTAACATGAATGTGCTGTACAGTGAGTCTTTGGAACAGCCAAACAAGGAGCGTTTATGAGAGGCACTTCTTGTCATTAAACTTCTCATGATTACTGTGATTGCGCAATGTTCCAATGTAAAAACACGGGAGCTGGATACCCCAGTATAACAGACAATTTAGGACTTTTCCAACAGCAGAACAACAACAATAATGACAACAACAACAATAATGACAACAACAACAATAATGACAACAACAACAAAACAGTTACACAATAAAGTGTTTTCAGGAAATGGTGATTATGCATTGTTAATATGTATGTATTATGTACTCCACTAATGAAATGACGGTTTTTATATAATATTATAATACATGTGACATCACTTCTACAAACGACATAATACGAGCCACACCCTAACGAAAGTTTAGCAACAAAGCACTTCAAATACAGTCAAACACGTGGCGGAATAACGTTTGATTTCTATAACGTGTGATATCAGAGTGGTTTGTTTGCACCTGCTTGTGGTGTCAACAACATGATAGCATAAACAAACCAATGAACCACATCTTCCCATAGGCATATTATAACATGTTACCTAGGCAACACGTAAACAACCAGTGAACCAGACGTATCGTCTCAGTAAAAGGCAGGCATCATATAACATGTTACCTAGGTAACACGTAAAATTACAGATCTCTCCTGTGAAGTGTACTGAAGTTTCAGGTTCTCTGTAAAAATTTGAAAGTGGCCAACGTATGCGCAAAACTACTTTCAGTTTTGAGGTGTGTTGTGACGACAAGAGTGCTGGAGAACAGTTAAAACCTGCTCGCCAATTGTGCTAAACTTTATGCGACTTGGACCTTTGAACTCACAAAGCACACAAAAGGAACCATGGAGAAATCTTGTACATGTGTGAATGGATTTCAATTTTTCACGTACAGCCTACCTGACAATCTCAGTATTTCAGTTGTGTTCAAATTTGAACACACAGTCTCTTCACAGTATCTTATTATAAACTGAATGAGATATGATCGTGTTAAGGCACACGTTAGTTGATCACACTAAGGGAACAATGATCGTGTTAAGGCACACGTTAGTTGATCACACTAAGGGAACAATGATCGTGTTAAGGCACACGTTAGTTGATCACATTAAGGGAACGCAATGAAACAAAGTGTTTGGCTTGCAACTGTTCCTGGAGCTACTGGTCAGCTTTGGGCGCTAATCTGTACTGACCAACACCAGGTTGAAACAGCTATCCACAGTTGTACTCAGGCTTAAAAACAAACGATTTGTGATGCCATAAAGAGCCATTTTAGCTGACCTTCCAAGAACAGAACTGAACAGATACACAGTTGTCTTAACAGCAGATCAAGTTACTTCGAGATTGTATACACCATATATTACTACAGTTTTTATGTGACTTTTTTCACTTGAAATACACTTCGTATCACAGTGGTTTGTTTATGCTCAAGCAAGTATACTTACGGTGTCAACTATATGATAGCTTAAACAATCAACAAACACACTTCGTATCACAGTGGTTTGTTTATGCTCAAGCAAGTATACTTACGGTGTCAACTATATGATAGCTTAAACAATCAACAAACACACTTCGTATCACAGTGGTTTGTTTATGCTCAAGCTATGTATACTTACAGTGTCAACTATATGATAGCTTAAACAATCAACAAACACACTTCGTATCACAGTGGTTTGTTTATGCTCAAGCAAGTATACTTACGGTGTCAACTATATGATAGCTTAAACAATCAACAAACACACTTCGTATCACAGTGGTTTGTTTATGCTCAAGCTATGTATACTCACGGTGTCAACTATATGATAGCATAAACAATCAACAAACAGTACATATCTTCTCGGTAAAATGCAGGCATCATATAACATGTTACCTAGGCAACACATAAAATTAAACAGAGTAGGCCGTGTGTTCTTTGTGACAGAACATGGAAATTTTGAAAACACTGTACAAGAGATCTTCACACTAGCTGTAGCTAGCCTCGTTCCCAGGCCCCCTCGCCCAGCTTCCCATCGCTTGCAGTACTACAAGCGATGGGAAGCTGGGCGAGGGCCTGGGAACAAGGCTAAGCTGTAGCTCTACGGACATCATGAAAGATCTGTTACCTCAGTAATGCAACAATTTCACATAATGCTGTTTAGGTAACAGGTTATATAATAGTTGTACCGCTCCCTGTGGGGTGTTCATTTTACATATTGGTGTTTGGCAGACACCAATCTGTAAAATATTTACTATGTAAAATGACCGCTCCCCAGGGAGGGATTAACTATTACTTGAATAACTCAGGCATGCATTAATGAATTTGTTTTCCTGCGAAAGCTAATATGAACCAGCTCAGCAATCGCGGGAACTTCTAAGAACAGAACAGAGTAGAGGTGCCTAGTAGAGGACTACAGGGCCTCTTATCCACAGCGTGCTTTCTTGAAACTGGACTCCAATTATGTTATTTGTAGTTGCCTGAAGAAGGCCACTTAGAACGGTGAGGCAAAACTGTGGACTGCTCAATAGAATTCATGGCATGACATCACAGGCATGTGTTTACACATTGGAAGCCATGAACTCACCCAATGAAACTCATCACCAGGACAGTCCCCATCTTCTCCTAATCAAATAAAACCCATTACCTTGGCAACACATAAACACTTTTGCTGATATCTATCTCCTAGTCAGTTACCTAGGCAACACAAAAGAATGATGCTCATATCCAAACTGGTGTTGCCTAGGTAAAATCCCTGGGGGAGCAGTCTTGCCAATTTGTATCAGGTGTACTCCAACATAAGCTGATGAGAGGAATACCAAACGTTGAAAATATCTTTCAGAAAGAAGCAAGAAGAAAGCTTTCGGCAAGCTCTATAGACTGTAACCAGTTCGCTTTTCCAGTTCCGTTTGTGTATTCAGAAGTTACACACATTTTAATTCTTTCCAATACAAATTTCCATTGAATCGCAAAGGCACTGGTTTGTACTGCACTGATTTGTAAGATATCAGGTGAACTATGGCATGACTTTCCAATGGTTATATTGGAAGCCATTCTGCAGAACAATTAAGCTGTTTAAAAAGATCAACCTTCCAGAATTGCTTGTACAGTAGAACCCCTCTATAACAGGCACCATCAGCAATCAATAAACCTTTTGTCCGTTATAGCGAGGTGTCCCTAACTCAGGGGCTTCCAGTAAATTTCCAGTAGGCGTGGTACTGCATAATCGGGCTGTTGAGCACAGTGTGGCCACATTTTCAGAGCTTCCTCTTGCTGTACGCTGGTGGGGAAGGCTAAGCAGAGGCTAGTACTATCAGTAACAGCACTAATCTAATGTCAAGCTGTTCATTCCAGCAGTGATGGTTGACAAGTGTCAGGGTCATTAAGTATCGTTTGTGTATAACTGGGAGTGCAAATTAAAGCGTCCATTATACAAAGTAGCAGGGTTGCTTAAGTGAATAGAAGGACAGTCGGGACTTTCAGAAGTATCCGTTACATAGTGAATGTCTACCATTGAGGGGTGTCCACTAAAAGGGTTCCACTGTATTGGCAGCGGGTAATCCAGACCAGTGTCTACCATTGAGGGGTGTCCACTAAAAGGGTTCCACTGTATCGGCAGTGGGTAATCCAGACCAGTGTTTACACTGAAGTTAATTCAGTGAAGAGTTCACGATCCCCACCAAATTCAACCACACGTTAAAATCATAAAAACCAATGAATCACATCTTCCTGTTAAAGGCAGGGGTATATAGGAGTGAACAATGCACAGGATGTATGTGTGTACAGTGCGTACAAGTGGCCTGGCTTCGGCATAGCCTCATGTCTAGGGCTTCCCACTATCCAGTCTCGTGCCCAGCCCATCTGCGCCTCCCGATTAGAAATAGTCTGGTGAACGAAGTTGAATTTCTTGGGTTTGTTCCCAAAAAGTGGTAAGGACCAATGAGATTGTGAGATTGGTAAGTATTATGTAGCACTTCCCATACAAGAGAAATTAAGTTTTGCCTCTCCACTTGGGTATTCAAATATGTTTTGAGTAGGTTTGGCACAAAATTTTGAATGATGCTAGGTTACACTGTCACAAGAGTGTTCACTAGCCCAAGAAATTCGACTTGGCACACCAGACTGTTTCTCCTCATGAGAGGGTGGGGTCTGGAGACAAGACTAATTTTAACCACTTGCAGAATGCAAAAAAAATTGAGGCAAAGGCGTTGAAGCATTCGTCACGATAAAATGTCTACCTAAACAGACACCAAGTAGACATTGTCCATGTCATAAATGCCCTCAGGCCTTCCCTTCAGTTTTTGTAAGTGATCAAAAACTTGTCCTGCGGATGAGCCTAGCTTCGTTGCTAAGTTACCGCTATACATCACAATCGTTTCCAAGGGTTCTGATATGTATCACTAGGAAGGTTGCAGGATGGTTTGATACAAACCCTCTTGTAGTGCGATACACCTGACCTCCCACCCACCTACATCCTTTGTGAGCATGCCGCCATAATGTGTAGGAAGTACACCTGATAGTATGATGGACAACATCCCGGGACTAAGCTGCCGAATCCGCAAGGAACTCTCTCCAGGGAGACACCTTCGAAGTAGACATTGCTTTGCTGACAGCTGCGAGTTCGAGGGGATGACAGTGTGACGGTACGGTGCGTGTTAGATAAACCGGCCAGGCTTGTATGCCACACCCACAACATGTTACGTGTGCGGCTTGCGAGTGCAGCGAATTCAAAAATCGCTATTCGCAAAAAATTTAGTCTCTCAAAAATTTTGCGCTATACAGTAGGCAGATAGATGGGTAGATTGGTAGGTAGAATACGTATGTGTGCACAGGTATGTTACATATTTACACTTTTGAAATATCATACTATCAGGTGTACTTCCTACACATTATGGCGGCATGCTCACAAAGGATGTAGGTGGGTGGGAGGTCAGGTGTATCGCACTACAAGAGGGTTTGTATCAAACCATCCTGCAACCTTCCTAGTGATATATATCAGAACCCTTGGAAACGATTGTGATGTATAGCGGTAACTTGAAAACTTAGCAACGAAGCTAGGCTCATCCGCAGGACAAGTTTTTGATCACTTACAAAAACTGAAGGGAAGGCCTGAGGGCATTTATGACATGGACAATGTCTACTTGGTGTCTGTTTAGGTAGACATTTTATCGTGATGAATGCTTCAACGCCTTTGCCTCAATTTTTTTTGCATTCTGCAAGTGGTTAAAATTAGTCTTGTCTCCAGACCCCACCCTCTCATGAGGAGAAACAGTCGGGGTAGAGTGTGGTAGAGTGAGGTAGAGTCGGGGTAGAGTGTGGTAGAGTGAGGTAGAGTCGGGTCTAGCCAGGGTAGAGTGTGGTATAGTGAGGTAGAGTCGGGTCGAGACAGGGTAGAGTGTGGTAGAGTGAGGTAGAGTCCGGGTAGAGTGTGGTAGAGTGAGATACAGTCGGGTCGAAACAGGGTAGAGTGTGGTAGAGAGAGGTAGAGTCGGGCCGAGCCAGGGTAGAGTGTGGTAGAGTGAGGCAGAGTAGGGTAGAGACAGGGTAGAGTGAGGTAGAGTGAGGAACCTCAAGCTCCAGCCAAGTCTCGAGATGCATGTGCCGGCTCTCAGATTTATGTTGCTGCACTCAATCTGCTGACTGGTGCTGCTGGTAACCGGTCTCCTGAAGAGCTAAGACAGGCACAACTAAACGATCAAGATGTCAAGCCTGTGCTAGAGTGGTTGGAGAGAAGCAGTCACAGACCTCCATGGGAGGAGATTGCTCCACACAGTGACAACACCAAAGTCTACTGTGCTCAGTGGCAGAGTCTCCGACTTTATAATGGTGTGTTGTATCGCCTCTGGGAGACTCCGTCTGGGGATGCCATTGTCAAGCAGCTGATACTTCCCAAATCACTAAGGTCTGAAGTTTTACAACAGCTACACAATACCCAAACGGCTGGACACTTGGGAGTTGCCAAGACCCTGAGTCGTGTCAGGGAAAGATTCTACTGGGTCCAGTGCCAACAAGATGTCCGAGAATGGTGCCGCAATTGTGATCTTTGTGCTCAAAAACGAGGACCACAGAAAAAGATCAAAGCACCAATGGCAAAGTACAATGTTGGCTCGCCTATGGAGCGCATTGCCATAGATGTGCTGGGACCACTGCCAATCACAGAAACCGGAAACAAGTACATTCTGATTGTCGCAGATTACTTCACCAAGTGAGTCGAAGCATACCCAATGCCCAATCAGGAAGCCACCACAGTAGCTGAGCTACTTGTGAGAGAGTTCGTATGTCGGTTTGGTGTGCCCCTGCTAATACATTCCGACCAAGGTCGAAACTTTGAGTCACAATTATTTTCTGAAATGTGTCGGCTGCTGGGCATTAAAAAGACAAGAACCACTCCATACCACCCACAATCAGACGGTATGGTTGAACGTTTCAACCGGACATTGGAAGCACAACTGTCAAAGTTTGCTGATCACAACCAAAAGGATTGGGATGAACACATTCCCTTCCTTCTAATGGCGTATCGTTCAGCCTCTTGTGACACAACTAGTTGTTCACCTGCAAGAATGATGCTGGGAAGAGAGCTGAAAATGCCAATAGACCTAATGTTTGGCAGGCCTGAAGACGAGCCACCTCAGACTGCAACCGACTATGCAAGTGTGTTGCAGGAACAACTTGAGAGAGTTCATGAGTTTGCTCGTGGACACATGCAACTCATGTCAAATAGAATGAAACAGCGATACGACTCACTGCTAGAATATCAGCCATTAGAAGCTGGAGAAGCTGTGTGGCTACACAATCCCCAGAGAAAGAAAGGCCTAACTCCAAAGTTGCAACGCCCATGGCAAGGTCCCTATATCGTCACCAAACGAATCAATGATTTGGTTTACAGAATTCAATTGGGACCAAAAGCTAAACCAAAAGTTGTGCACAGAAATCGACTGTGGCGCTACAGTGGTATAAATGCTCCTACATGGTACCATGCACCTGAACAAGAGCAAAGCACCTCACCTGTTGGAATGACAAATTCTGAAACTCCAACAGCTACTTCCAATACACCCGAGCGAGAGCAAAGTGCCTCACCTGCCGAAACTCCGACTACTTCCAATGAACTTCCAATCAAACCACTCAGACGGAGTGATCGAAGTAGACATCCACCCGTCCGATATGGAACTTGATCCAGACATTTCCATGATATCTGTTTAGACCCCCCTATGTGGTATTTAAGGGGAGGAGAGTGTAACAGAATTCCATTCCATTGTCTTTAATTGTTTGTGCTGTTTTAGCTGTTTCATGGCGCTAATCATTGTCTCATCATTAATACATTATGCACCTGGCATATTTCTGTCTGACCTCTGTGTGTGTATAAAAAGCCATGATTTATATCATGTATGAGGGTCTCCATTAAATTTATGCTGGTGAAAGTCCATCTCCGCGAGTCAGCTTCTCGCTACGCTCGGACGAACTCACTGGAAACAGTACAGTATGTATGTACGTATGTATGTATGTATGTATGTACGTATGTACGTATGTACGTATGTATGTATGTACGTATGTACGTATGTATGTATGTACGTATGTATGTACGTATGTATGTATGTACGTATGTATGTATGTACGTATGTATGTACGTATGTATGTACTATGTATGTACGTATGTGTGTATGTATGTATGTACGTATGTATGTATGTATGTATGTACGTATGTATGTATGCATGTATGTATGTATGTATGTATGTATGTATGTATGTATGTACGTATGCATGTATGTATGTACGTATGTATGTATGTATGTATGTACGTATGTATGTATGTATGTATGTACGTATGTATGTATGTATGTATGTGTGTGTGTATGTATGTATGTATGTATGTATGTACGTATGTATGTATGTATGTATGTATGTACGTATGCATGTATGTATGTATGTATGTACGTATGCATGTATGCATGTATGTATGTATGTATGTACGTATGCATGTATGTATGTATGTATGTACGTATGCATGTATGTATGTATGTATGTACGTATGCATGTATGTATGTATGTATGTACGCATGTATGTATGTATGTATGTATGTATGTACGCATGCATGTATGTATGTATGTATGTATGCATGTATGTATGTATGTATGTATGTATGCATGTATGTATGTATGCATGTATGTATGTATGTATGTATGCATGTATGTATGTATGTATGTATGCATGTATGTATGTATGCATGTATGTATGTACGTATGTATGCATGTATGTATGTATGTATGTATGTATGTATGCATGTATGTATGTATGTATGTATGTACGCATGCATGTATGTATGTATGTATGTATGCATGTATGTATGTATGTATGTATGTATGCATGTATGTATGTATGCATGTATGTATGTATGTATGTATGTATGTATGCATGTATGTATGTATGTATGTATGTATGCATGTATGTATGTATGCATGTATGTATGTATGTATGTATGCATGTATGTATGTATGCATGTATGTATGTACGTATGTATGCATGTATGTATGTATGTATGTATGTATGTATGTATGTATGTATGTACAATGGTTTCAGTGTTCCTAGTGTTCACTATACTGCGTGCATTTTTATTGAGACGATGGTTTGTTCCTATCCTCATGGAAGCACATGCATAGCTACGTGGCGCACGGGGTATGTGTTCTACAGAGTTTAACTAGGTACGGGTTAGTTGCATACACTGGAGAGTTATACGTACATTATTCAATAGTGAGCATGATGTGAAAGCTCTGTGTAGGAATGAACAGTTTTAGAGAGATAGAGTGAACAGTTTTAGAGAGATAGAAAGAAAAATCCACAGGGATTCAGCTGGAAACCAAACCCAGCAGGATCTACTGGACCCACGGCAGAATCTGCCTGCCAAGAACTACTGTAACAGAAGAATGATTCTAGCAGCATATTTAGCCCTGAAAATAGCCTCTCAGTAAATTTCATTTCAAACTTTTTCCAGCAGCATATTTGGCCCCAGATAAGTTCTTCTGCACACAAATTAAGCCTGGTCTTTCTCTATAAGTAGGTAGTATATGCTAACATCCTGTAAGCAACATCACATGTGAGGAAGGGGGACGAGAGGGGGTGGATAGTTTGGTCTTTTGATGATCGTGTCCGCAAAAACAGAAACCACTTAAGGAACAAATTTCAACAAACAAGTGTCATCAATCGCCATAACAACACTAAATTTAGTAATAACAATTCCAGGACATTCGTCTGAGCATGCAGGAAGCCATGTCCTTACCAAAACACTTCTTCAGGAAATGGCAATTGTAACGAGCCAATGTTTTGACTACATACATTCCTCCCATTAGCCACGTGTAGTCCATGTAATAGCTCTTATCCGATCCTGGTTCCAAGGCCATGTATGAAAGGTACAGGCTGGCCTGGGAATGAGGATTACAAGCATCTAAGCTATGTTACACAATGTCTGCAGTGCAGGACTGGTGTAACACTACCCGAAGTATCATGGCTTCACCGCAGCTCCACTGGAATGCAGTGCAATTCGTAACATGCATGCTGACAAAACACACCTTAATTCTTAACCCAGTTTCATTCCCAAGGCTCCCCCACACCAGAATCGTGATGGTGGGAAGAGCCTGGTATCTTTTCTCACATGAGCATGACGTAGTCGGCCAGTAATCTCCTGAAGATTACCAGTGTGCTCAAAATGTTGTAAATACGCCTGAAGAATATTACCAAAGTGTGGTCGAAATAAAGAGAATTTAGATGTTTTGAGGCACAAATAGAGAAGTGAAAAGGGTGGCAGTCGCCTGGGAATCAATTCCAAGTTGTGCAGCCGGTGCTCTGCCACTGAGCTACGACAATCGGACAACCACCAGCCCTCACAATCCTCTATATGTACTGCACAGGTGGGACTCAGTCACACACCCAGCAGCCACTCAGTATGTGCTGTTAGAACTCCTTTAGGGGTTGACCGGAAATTCTGCAAGGATGACAGTGCATGGCGGCTGTTGCAGCTGGCAGTAGAAAAGCCCTGGTCAATGCTAGGTGGGCCATTGTTCTGCTTTCTTGCACAAATGGGCCTAGAAAACACTCCTTTTGCCTTGTAGGGGCTCCATTTCTGACATTTTATCAGTCCGGAGGAGCACTCTCTGGTCAGAGGGCCCTGACTATTGAACGCTTGCTAATGAGTGGGTGTGGTCAAGGTCATGAACTTGTAAAGGACATGTGGAAGGAGCTGTGGCTCAAGTTTCCAGGGCTAACTCACAGCAGAAGTGGAAATACAGGTGAAAAAAGGCGTGACTAGTCTAAACAAGACCTCTAGAAAATACAATTCAGTAGTTAAAGGGTTATTAACTTAATGAACACCTATATAGCTACTGTCAGTAATTTTAGCCAGTAGTGTAAGCAATCAAAGAGACTATGATAGGCTTTTAGCATTACCGTAGCAACTGTCTTGAACTGATTGGGACGTCAATTAACTAATAGACACTATGAAATCTGATACTACTGTACGAGGAGGCGCTTGTCACACAATACTAATGTACTAGTTGAGTTAAACAACACTACTGCATGTGCAAACATGTAACCAGCATTATCTGATAGCTAGAGGACATGTCTTCTTGTGACACAGTTTCAAATGATGTGTGCAGAGTAACTACCCTACCGGATACCTTATTAACCAAATACTAAGCTGCCATTTTGGATACAGTGGTTTTAGAGTGAATAGTGTAAAACTAGCCTCGTTCCCAGGCCCCGCCCAGCTTTCCATCGCTTTCAGTCGGAAAAGCGGGAGAGGGCCTGGTATATTTTCTCATGTGAGTGATGTCAGGATAGAAAGGATGGTAGAAAGGGTTTAATTGTGCGTGGGCGCAATGGACCTAGAACAGCGAAAAGAGCCAAGGTACCAGCTAACTTACCACACGTATCTAGCTAGCAGGGGGCGACTGTCTTACACACCAAGCGTTGAGCGTGTAGTCGGTTTAAAATACGTGAAACGCAGGCTGCAAAATTTCACCATTTTCCGATTACGTCATGCTCATGTGAGAAAAGATACCAGGCTCTCCAACGGCTTTTCCGTACTACAAGCGACGGAAAGCTGGGCGGGGCCTGGGAACGAGGCTAGTGTAAAACCAAAAGTGAATCAGCTGATTGTTATCTTAAGCAGTTCATAGACCCTCCCTCCTAAAAAGACTTTCCACCTTTTCCCCTTTGGGCTTCCTTTGATTTTGGTTTGCTTGTTGCAAGTCTTACAAAAAATGACCGTATCAACAATGGTTTTTGATGAGCATTGGACAGGTATAGTGTTTGGTTCATGAACTCATAACATTCTGGTTCTCGGGAACGGACTGGATTGGAACCAGCTGAACTATATGCAACCTTGGAGACCCAAGTCCATCACACTCCGTTGTCTCCCAGCGCTATGGTAACCTTAATTGGCCAACGGTGAAAGTTCAGTGAGTGAGAATCACTTGGATTTTTGCTGAGGTGCCTAGGCTTAGTACTTGTCTTCCGCTCCTCTGCTCAAGTGGCCAGCTTAGTGTCAGACTAGTATTCAGAAAGTCTTGAGATTCAATTCCCAGCTGGATCTGGATTTTATCATTGCGGATTCTGAATCATATCTCACACCAATCGAAGAGGAAGGTTATCTGTTACCAACTTGGAGCTTGGAAAATAATTTTGCCGACGTTCCTACTAAATGCTCCTGTCATTATCAGGGATGATAACTGATGACGACTGGAGCATTCAGTTGGAACATCAGCAAGTTATTTTCCAAGCTCAAGTTGGTAACAGATAACCTTCCTCTTCATTCATGCAGGAGCCAACTGAGAAGCCACTGAAAGTTTATCTCACTCTGTCGGTGAACCATCATTTCATTCACAAACACCATAATGTTATCAAGTGTCTTCAATGATTGAGTAAAACTGGCTACAGCCTCCTTGAAGTACGCAACTCTGAGCCAATTAACTTGTGTCCGCTTCATGTGATGAAAACTGATACTGTGTGTGAGGAGACGCTTGTACTGTGTACGCAGCTAGTGCGTGTGCACGTGGTGCCATCGCCTCTCATGGGGTTACCCGATATTAAGAGAGCGTGTGCGCAAACACAATATCAAGTGTACATTGTAACAAAAGATGGTGTATCTGTCAGTAGCTAATATTCATTTGGGTTATGCTATGTTGATTATTCTCTTGAGCCAACCCCCTCTTCAAAAACAAGAAAAAGAGTTTGGTGAATTGAATATAAATACAACGTACAAGCCTTGTCCTACTGCACCATATATTACCATAGTCTCGCGAAAGAGCGCCCATGGGCGGAGCACCTTACAAGTCTGCCAAAGAGGGGGGTGGACGCTCTTTTGAATGTTTCTGCATTTAACCACGAAAGAGCGCCCATGTCATGTTTACAGCGACTCAATGCCCTTGAAGGAAATAATTGGACAAACAGTAACGTATAAGGGAGCCAACGGCAGCTTTGAAATCAAGCCCTGACAGCACACATGCAACACTCTGAACGGCACCATGTCACAGTGAGCATGGTGTAGCTCGCAATGCATGCCGCATTAGCTACATCCGTCTACCCAAAGCTGCCCTGAAATAACCTTCGATTAATATGAAGTTTCTTATCTTAGATATGCATAGTGCTTGAAGGCTGTGGTTCTCAACACTCCACGAGTGCGCTCCATTAGCCACGTGAAGCTCACAGCAGGGTGGGTGCTCATTCGAGTAAACTGTGACCCTATACAGGAAATTGCGTCGAAAGTAGGAGGTGGGCGCTCTTCCGTATGGCCCAATCATATTGCAGTAGTGTCACGTTTCATCTCTGTTTTAATACGGTAAGCATCTTTAAAAACCATTTCTACTACTGCACTGTGAGTGCATTGGAAATGCAGCTCTGGAATGCATAAACAAAGATTCGAAAGGCTTCCAGAATCTTATCCTTGCTAGCCTTGTTCCCAGGCCACCCCCAGATTTTATCTCAATACTCGGCAGGTGAATGCACGTCTAACAATCAACTGCACCATGGCACTGCATGAGTATTACAGTCATCAAGGTGTGTCATAGCACGCGCTGCACGCTAATTGGGCGTGGCTTTCATTGCATCCGTTGTTTAGCGCATATCCTCTATTAGGTGCATATTTGCTTACCACTTACACTTATAAGCGCATGAGCTTATTAACCAGTCTACGGTCTCAAACCAACTCCCCTCCACATTGAGGGAGAGGATTTGGTGAATTGAATACCGTATAGCTGGAAATGTTTGCAGGAAGTTAGTTTAAATTTCAGTGTTTTTTTTTGCAAACATTACATTTGTAAACATCTTGTGAGAATACTGCATGGTTACTGGTATGTCTCTGCTATGCTACTTTGCTCCAAACTCAAGCCTGCTTTCCTCTGAGTCTGCCTTCACTGATACTGGAAGCTTGTTGTGAAACCAACAGGAGAATTGCTTGTCTCTGGAGGTGCTGGTTCAACACTGAAATGCTCAAAGATGACGGCATAGGATCATTCCACCATGCTGGAACAATCGGTCCCCAAATCCACTGCCCATATGCAGCTGAAAACACTTACGATTGGGGGGCACATGACTACGTACAACCAAACAGCAACTAGAGGGGTCTGGAGGCATGCCCCCCTCCCAGAAAACGTAGATGCGCTAAGATGGTTTCTGAGGCCATGTTTGGGCCAAAACTTGCTACTACTCTGACAAAACATCTTCACTGCACAATGCTGCGCTGATAGCTTGGGGCATCGATTGAGTCCACAGGTATCGACCTCATTCCCAGGGCTCCTGTTTCATTCGTCCTTGCTCACCTCGCCAACATTGTCACTGTCAGAATCTAGACTAAGGACGAAGACACTCACTCGTCTTGAGTTTGCTTGCTAGCCGCTGTGGGCTTAAAGAAGCTGACTAGGCCACGTGTGCCTCTTCATTGATCGATCATGAATGGCCGAATAATGGTCCTAACGCTGTAAATTTTGTGGGTGCACTGATCCCCCGGATAAAACTTTGTGGGGGCACACACCCCCACTGCCCCCAATTCTGCCACCTATGCTTCCCTTGATGAAGAGGTAACACATAAGCAAACCACAAACTTTAAATCTGCAAACTTTTTTTACTGCGAATCGCAGAAAACAAACATTTCTGGCTATATGGTATACATATAAAGTACAAGCCCTGTCCTACTGCATTGTATAGTGTGGCCCAATCACGTTACAGTATTTTGTCACATGATACATTTTATCAACAATAACAGTTTTGAATACCAGTATGGGAACAAAATGGAAATAATTACAAGGCATGTGAACAATTAGGACACACTCATAGAAGTATTTAATGGAAGACAGATGGGGGCAGAAGAAAATACGTATAGAGGAAAAGAGAGAATGTTTTCGTGAGGATATAATATTGATTAGGACTGTCACATGGTCGGAGTTGTACGTTTATTATTTCCTGTTCTTCTGAATCATTTCGAACATTCTTTCAGGTACCTGATGAAGAACAGCAGAGAATGTTCGAAATGATGTAAAGAAAAAACATACAACTCTAACCACATGGCACAATACACATATGTGGCAGTCCCGTGTAGAAATCGAAGGTTATTCCGTCGCGTATTTCGATCGCATCGCTGCGTTCGAAGCGCCGTATCGCTGAACTTCCGCTAAGGGCGGGGCTCATACGTGCTTCGTAGATGCATGAATATCTAATGAATCCACGAAGCACGTATGAGCCCTGCCCTTAACGGAAGTTCAGCGATACGGCGCTTCGAACGCAGAGATGCGATCGAAATACGCGACGGAATAACCTTCGATTTCTACACGGGACTGCCACATATGTGACAGTTCCGTGTAAATCTTGGAGATTATTTCTGTTCAATTGCATTACTATGTTTAAAGTGCTATGTCGCTGAATTCTGTTAAGGGTACAGACTCACATCATGTGATTCATAGTATTGCTTAATACCTGATGCACCTGTATAGCATGCATGAGTCCTTCCCTTAACTGAAGTTCAGTGATATGGCACTTCAAAATGCCATGATGTAATCAAATTATGCAATGGAGTAATCTTTAATTTCTACCCTGGACTGTCACATTAAGTGATTTTTCTCTAGATGTCATTAAGAGCCTATGGGTCCTTTCAACATGTCATATTTCAGCTTTTGCAGGGACCTTGTGCTTCAAACTTGACCCAATTAAGTTTAAGTTCTCTGGGTCAAGTTTGAAGCAAATCTCCCAAATGCATTGTGCCAAGTGACATCATCAAGTTATACATTGTAAAGTGATGTCGTCGTTTGGAAAGATTTTTCCATACATGTATGTGTGTTTGTGCCACAGCTTTACCACAAATTGGAAGACTTCTTTTGCGACGTAAATGGCTTTTTGCAAAGAGGCAGAAGACTTCTTCTAAATACGTGGAAGACCTCATTTGTATGCACATACTTTTCTGAGACCAGTTTCTAAAACTTTGCTTTGGTTTTCCAGAGCTTCATTAATGTCTTTCAAGGCTTTATTTATGCATCCCAAGCTGTGTTTGTGGCATAGTAACGAAAATGACTTCCAAAACAATAAAGACATAAAATTCACCGACTTCAAAATTAAGTAGTTATTAGAAATTAAATGGCTAAGATGGGAAGGATGGTTATGTACGTATAGCCTCGTACCCCAGGCTTCTGGTGGGCGGGGAGAAAAAGAGCCTGGTATCTACTGTTCGAACATGTGATCAAGCAATAGTGGGAGGGGAATGCATAATACACATTCACGTGATTGATAGTGTGATGTAGCCTCGTTCCCAGGCCTTCCCCGGCTCCAGTTTTTGATCGCTTGCAGTATGCAAAAACGGAGGGAGAAGGCCTGGTGAATCTTACCACGTGATCCGCGGCACTGGCGTCACAGGTCGTCACGCTTATATGTACAGCCATGCTAAGGAGAAGACCGATCTTGCGTTCTGTACTAGCTACGAAGATGAGACAAGCGCTGACGGAGAACAACATCAAGCGTAAAAAACATATCCCAGCTAGAAGGAATAACTCCAAAGGGTTGCCGAACGACATGTGTGAAATATCTGCAGTGACAAAATTTAGCTAACGTAGCGAAAAAGCAGCCGCTTTTGGATTTGCAACGCTTGCAGGGGAACCATCCTTCAGCGGTTCTGCTTCAGACTCGGGTATGTTCTAGAGGTAGGACTTGTCTTTTGGCTGGAACTTGTCTTGTTTCTCTAGCTTCTCTGTAGCTGGAGATATAAATGTGAATATGTCTTCGTGTCTAGAACCTGTGACGTCATGTGTGCCGCGGATCACGTGGTAAGATTCACCAGGCCTTCTCCCTCCGTTTTCATACTGCAAGCGATCAAAAACTGGAGCCGGGGAAGGCCTGGGAACGAGGCTAAGTGTGATGAACATTTTAGCAAGTATACTAGTATGGTACTGCGTACCAAAAGAGCGAAACAACTACACTACAACTAGTGCTACACTGCCCTGATTCGCTATCAGTTCTTGCTAACTTACAGTCTAGGACAAACGGTGATACTTCATATTACACAGACATACCAGGCGGTAGTCGTATAAGCACAAAGTTCCCCCCCCCCCAGCAAACATCCAAAATGGAAGCTACCTGTACTCTGACGGTGTAGCGGTAAGTATATGTTATGACATCACGATTGATAAGACGATAGTTCCCGATTTCCCAAGGTTTCTGGGTTATTATAAGCGCATCCACAAACGGTGGATACCATGCTTTCCTTTTTCCCCACCCCACCTTTCCTTTTTCCACACCACATTAAATCCTACGACCATACTGGTCATGCATGAGAATCACATGACAATTTCATGATCATACATTGTCATCACATGACAACAGTCACATGACAATTTCATGACCATACATGGTTATCACATGGTCATCACATGGTCATCACATGGTCATCACATAGTCATCACACAACTTACAAGGATTGACGTAATATTCTTGTTTGCGGTAGTGAGCCTTGCAGAGGCGGTAGATCACCATGACAACAATAATGATGGTAACGATCATGATAATAATAATTGCAGAGATGACGGCGATCAGAACAATCATCAAGTAGTTGCTCTTATCTGTGAAATTAAGAAGGGAGGGGAGGAGGAGGAGAGAAAGAGGAGTGGGGGAGGGAGAGGAAAGGGAAGGGGAGGAAAGGGGAGGGGAAAGGAGGGAGGGGAGAAGAGGAGATAGGGGTGAAAGAGGAAAGGAAGGAGGGAAGTACTCCTAAAGAACACATTCTCTCTAGCAAACACCTTGTCAAATATGCAATCTAAACTGAATTACATTACTTTACAGCTCTCAGAAATGCAGACACTTCCATATTCCATATAAAAAGCTGGCACACTTTACGTATACAAGTAACACTTTAGCAGTTGCACCTTCTATTTGTGAGGGAGAAAAGGGCAGTATATCACTGCCATAGTTCTCTCAGTCTAAATGCTTTATACTGCACATAAATCAAGTAGCGTATTTTGTGGAAAGAGCAGATATATCTCGAGAACCACATCTCCGTGAATAAGAAAGGCAGGCTTAGTTGTTATGCAAAGTCACACACTGTGCAGGATGCATTTCGATCAATACTAGGCCTCATCAGCTGTGCTGAGATGATCAGGAGATGGGGACTGCTTTCTCATGCATGCATGGTTTTTATATATTATAGTGACTATTCTGTTCACCTGTCTTGAATGTAGCCTCACTGGAGCTGGGTCCAATGCCCGCCATGTTGATGGTAGAGACAGTGAGTGTATATTCTGTATCTTCCTCCAGCCCAGCCAAGGTCTCTTGAATTGTACATCCAGGGATGAAGGAACCATTGAGACGGATTGGAGTGAGGCCGGGGGGACTTGTGAAGTTGAAGAGGACGGCCAGGATGGGTGGTGTTCCACTGTAGGAGAGCTGGACCTCAATGGTGAGGGAGGTGAGGGTGGTAGAGAGGGGGAGGGAATGGAGGGTGGGAGTGCCTGGAAGGTCTGGGGGGGGGGGGGTAGTGGGACAAGGGGAAAGAGGAAGGGAGAGAGGGAGGGGAGGGAGGGAGTAGGGAGAAAAGAGAGAGAGGGGAGGGAGAAGGGGGGGAGGGGGAGGAAGGAGGGGAGGAAGGAGGAGAGGGAGGGAGGGAGGGAGAAGGGGAAGGGGAGGAAGGAGGAGAGGGAGGGAGAAGGGAAGAAAGGGAGGGAGGGGAGGGAGAAGGGGAGGAAGGAGGGAGGGAGAAGGGGAGGAAGGAGGGAGGGAGAAGGGGAGGAAGGAGGGAGGGAGAAGGGAAGAAAGGGAGGGAGGGGAGGGAGAAGGGGAGGAAGGAGAGGGAGGGAGGAGGGAGGAAAGGGAGGGAGGAGGGAGGAAAGGGAGGAAAGGGAGGGAGGGGAGGGAGAAGGGGAGGGAGGGGAGTAAGGAGGGAAGGGAGGGAAGAAGGGAGGGAGGGGAGGGAGGGAGGGAGGAAGGGAGGAGAGGAGGGAGGGAGGGAGGGAGGGAGGGGAGGGAGGGAGCGAGGGGAGGGAGGAAGGGGAGGGAGGAAGGGGAGGAGAAAGGGAGTGTATATAAAATGAAGAGAGATATATTCAGCTATCTGTTTCTCCATCCCCTGGTTACATATTTGGTCTTATACATGCTTCTTTGTGCAAAACACACTGAAACTGTGTTTATATGCTTACTCCCATCCAGCATGCACCAAGCACAACACTTACATAACCTGTTATGAACTGCCTGCACTACCAGCCCCGCCCACAACACTTGTTACGAACAACTGTCTGCACTACCAGCCCCGCCCACCACCACACTTGTTACGAACAACTGTCTGCACTACCAGCCCCGCCCACCACCACACTTGTTACGAACTGTCTGCACTACCAGCCCCGCCCACCACCACACTTGTTACGAACTGTCTGCACTACCAGCCCCGCCCACCACAACACTTGTTACAAACTGTCTGCACTACCAGCCCCGCCCACCACAACACTTACGTAACCTGTTATGAACTGTCTGCACTACCAGCCCCACCCACCAAAACACGTAACCTGTTATGAACTGTCTACACTACCAGCCCCACCCACCAAAACACTTACGTAACCTGTTATGAACTGTCTGCACTACCAGCCCCACCCACCATAACACTGACGTAACCTGTTATGAGCAACTGTCTGTACTACCAGCCCCACCCACCACAACACTTACGTAACCTGTTATGAACAACTGTCTGCACTACCAGCCCCGCCCACCTCAACACTTACGTAACCTGTTATGAACAGCTGTCTGCACTACCAGCCCCACCCACCACAACACTTGCGTAACCGGTTATGAACTGTCTGCACTACCAGCCCCACCCACCTCAACACTTACATAACCTGTTATGAACAACTGTCTGCACTACCAGCCCCACCCACCACAACACTTGCGTAACCGGTTATGAACTGTCTGCACTACCAGCCCCACCCACCTCAACACTTACATAACCTGTTATGAACAACTGTCTGCACTACCAGCCCCGCCCACCTCAACACTTACATAACCTGTTATGAACAACTGTCTGCACTACCAGCCCCACCCACCACCACACTTGCATAACCTGTTATGAACAACTGTCTGCACTACCAGCCCCACCCACCACAACACTTACGTAACCTGTTATGAACAACTGTCACTACCAGCCCCACCCACTAATGCATGCACAAGACCTACGTACAATATTTTCTATCTGCATTCAAATGCACTTTAGTAGTCACTTAAGTGTTGTCTGTAGAATGTTTTGCCGTATAGCGGAAAATTCGGTGGGCATTAAATTTGGCGAAATGCCCCAAAATGTTTGATATTGGCAAACAACTGAATACTCCTTGCAGAACAAATGCAGCTACAAGCTTACTTAGTTGCTCCTGCACGACTGCAGCAGTACTCCCGAACATCATGCCATTCACCACGGCCACCTGAAACTCCAATGTCATTCCAGCAAACTCATCCCTGCTCACAATCCCACTCCATACCAGATTGGAACCAGGACTTTGGGTAACTGGGATCTCTCCCAGAGGATTCCATGATATGGTTCCAGTGTTCCGGAATGAGACCCTGAAGTGGGTGATAGCTCCACCCCCTGTGTAGGCCAGACTCACGGATAGACTGAATGTGGTGTTGCTGACTCTTGTCACTTCCAGGAAGGGAGGGGAGGGGGCTGGAGGGGAACAGAGGGTTAGTCTGCAGTGATTACAACCACCAGTTTAGTCACACACGTTCCATATGTACACTCTCTTACCGTATACCCACAATTTCACAGGCAAAGGTTTTTGGTGTGCAGTAAATTTAGGTTACAACTGTTGATATTAGAGTAAACTACTGCAGAAAAATATTTGTGAATAGCAATGCGGTTCAGACTGCATGCTCACACCCAACCCTCCCTCAGTGAGGGTCAAGTGTTCTCTTAATGTGAAATGAGGTTCAGACTGCATGCTCACACCCAACCCTCCCTCAGTGAGGGTCAAGTGTTCTCTTAATGTGAAATGTACAGCTCTCCATTCATGCGCGAAGGGGTTAAGCAATTGGTTTGTCCGTCTGTTGTTGAAATGTACAGCTCTCCATTCATTTGCAGCGAAGGGGTTAAGCAATTGGTTTGTCCGTCTGTTGTTGAAATGTACAGCTCTCCATTCATTTGCAGCGAAGGGGTTAAGCAATTGGTTTGTCCGTCTGTTTGTTGAAATGTACAGCTCTCCATTCATTTGCAGCTGAGTTCATGCTTAGGGCCATTAAGGACTGGGTCTATTGCTGCTGTATTCAACTTTCTGCCAAATGATAAGGCTTGAAGTAATTGTCTACTGTTGTTCCACCCTTAATACCTATGTCATTTCCTGTCACACCCCCCAACAGATTAGCTGAACATGCGTATCACATCAAGCTTCGGTCATACAAGGCACGAACAAGACTGAACATTTTGTAAGGAACAGTACAAGCCTACAACAAACTCTCAGCACTGAGACAGCCATGGTGATACGTACCACCCACTTCCTGGCTACCATGTATATAATAATGGCCGGGTATTGAGCAGTGCATGCTAAACAGCTGGACCCAGTCCTTAATGTGCCTGAGTGGATGGGCACCGTAATTTTGAATGATCATTTAGTTCCAGCTCATTAATTGTACGCTGCAGTCTCCTGTTGAGAAGTGAAGTGAATCAGCCTTCCAAAGGTGGACCACAATAGCCTTGAACCCAGCTTTAATTTGTTGTCTGCAGCAGAAGGCTTAGTAATTAAAACCTGTCATGTGTATTCAGGTGAACTCTTAGTGCCAGGTTAAAACCACTTTAGCCTTCAGACAGCCACCTGACACCTCTACTCTGCATACTAAAATTTAATGCAGGTCTTCACAAATTGTTTGAGAGAATGGCTGCAGAGTCACAAATCACTCATGCATGCCTAATTGCAAGTGTTGTAGATCTTGACCTATCTGTATGTGTGGGTGGTTTTGGTCTTTTTGACTCATACATACATGTAGTGTTTGCTTTTATGTTCTGTCACTTCGCAATGCATGTGGTGCACTTCACTTGTACGTACATAGAATCTACGGAACTGTCTGCCCTCTGTCTGTCTTTCCTTCAAGGCAAGTGTTTTTGTGGCCCGTCATTCTTGAACCATGTTCTGTGTTACTGTGACTTCATTCACCATCTAGATGGCAGTTTGTTGGCAACAACACACCGTCTCCCACACTCACTCAAGAGTGTTTTTGTGGCCTTAATAAATTTTCACTTGTATTACTGTGCTTGTGTACATGGACGATTATGTTAACTTAAACGAAGACTATGGCAAGCAACAAAATCTGGGTTGAAGCCCAGGGATAACCATGAATCCTCAGCCAAAAATGGACTATGCAGTGGCTGTTTAGTAATGACAAAACTCACCTCCAGCTTGTGTCTGGAATGGGACTGGGTCAGTTGTCCTGGTTCCATCCTGGTTGGAGGCTGAGACAGTCACCCAGTACTCCATTCCAGGAACAGTGTCCACCATCTGTTGAGTCGCATCGCCCTCCAGTTGGTACTGCTGGGCTATTGTCCCATTAGAGAACTGTACTGTGAGTGTCAGGGACTCCGCCGTCTCGTCTGTATGCTGATGAGTCAGAGACCATGTGACTTGCACCTGGGAGCTAGTGGTGTTTGATACCCTCACATTGGATGGAAGGGCTGGGAGGACTGTGTGTTGTGTTGGTAGGTAGGGAAGGAAGGTGTGACAGCAGTGATAACTGCTATGATGTGACATTGTGTGACTTAAAAGCCCAACGATGAATATATATTTTGTGTGCTGCAACATACAAACAGCAACACAGGAACTACCAGAAGTGTAAATTTGCACTTTTTGTATAGTTGAATGGAATTTGTAAAAAAAAAATGATGCATTTATTCCTCATATGATATTATCTAGGTAGGTGTAGGATCCATTTGTAGTTCTGTTTGTGAGACATATTGCTGCTGCAACACAAAGACAGCTGCTACAAACCCAACAGGCTCACACCAGACATTTTCCAGACATAGCATTCATTTATCCCAGAGACTGTGTGGAAGTTCAATACCTTTTCAAATTGGGATATCGAGCACCGGTACCTATTTTCGAAATTAGCAGCCAGAATGGGTGCTTATTTTCTTAATAGGAACCAGCTGCATGGTGAAACAACGGTAAAGCATATGTGCATCTGGCAAATGGCCACATGCACCTTTCATAAATGCATGGCAAAAAATACAAGATAGGGTGGGATTTGAGAGTAACCACAAAACCATGCAGTCACAATAGAGACCACCAACAGTTTACATAACACATGCGTTTGCATTATAAGACCAGTAGCATGACAGGAAGTAGCTCAGTTGTACAAGATTTAGATGGCAATTGCAGCAAGCAGAGACACAGAGCTGAAAATCTAGGTGAGTATTAGAGTGTACATGACAGCATTTCAGTAAGAATGATGGCTGTTTGATGCTGAAAGAAATGCTGTGGACAGTTGCAAAGTGCTGGACTGCGAGACCCAAATTTATCGATGTAGTGATTTCCTCAGGTGGCAATTCCAGCAAGCAGAGACACAGAGCTGAAAATCTAGGTGAGTATTAGAGTGTACATGACAGCATTTCAGTAAGAATGATGGCTGTTTGATGCTGAGAGAAATCCTGTGGCCAGTTGTAATTTGAATCAAAGTGGACTGTGAGGCCCAAATTTATTGATGTAGTGATTTCCTCAGGAAGTAAGCAGGCATTTGAAGAAAAGCAGACATTAACTGTTATTTGTGCATTGAATTTGTATTTGCAAAACGCCATGCTTCACTCAAGCTAGAAAGTCTAATGTCTGTACAATGCGTTTGCATTTGCAGAGAAGAAGTTGTCCACTGAATTTATCAAAAAAAATTGTCTTATGCTTCTGTTGTGCATTAGTAGAGTAAATTTGCTACAGCTATCTAGCCATAGTGCATGCCTCAGGAAATGGTTGGTCACAACATGTCTTTTTTTTGTTTAAAAGTTACCAGCCAAGTGTACAAGATTGATGATATTCAAATTTCAGTTCAGCAATCGTAAATAGTTAGCTAGTAGAGAATGTGGACCATGATGGATTAATTGATAGATGAAAAACTCCCATCAGCACAACTGGTTTCCTGGGGGTCCCCCCACACAGGCTGCAGGTGCTGCACTAAGTTTGCTACGATTAGTCATTAACACTGATATGTTTACAGCCTCGTGCCCAGCCGTCAACGCCTCCCGGTGGTTTGATTTGAATTTCTTGTCACAAAGGTGTGTCCAGCAAACGCATAATTATTTGCTAAGAATGC
Source organism: Agelas oroides (assembly GCA_949130485.1). Lineage (NCBI taxonomy): Eukaryota > Metazoa > Porifera > Demospongiae > Agelasida > Agelasidae > Agelas > Agelas oroides. Next base: position 10,898,977 of record OX422183.1, on the reverse strand, counting down.
AATTATCTGACCTACGTAGCTGTTTTCTGTCTGCTGCTCCATTTGTAGCCTTACCTTGAAGCAGTCAGCAACGTTTCCTAACCATGAAATCTGATGTGCTTTGCATTAAATAGTTACTTCACTTGTCTGAAAAATTGCAGCTATCTGTAGTCTCGTGCCCAGCCGTCCACGCCCCCTGGCGGAGAATGTCTGGTGGCTTGATTTGAATTTCTTGTCATGAACAGTGATTTATTCAGGGCCTTTAGGGGGGGGGGGAAATATCCTAAAGTTTTAAATCTCCCCCCCAAATAATAACCCATTGCTTTTGGCTCTATAGTTACAATGGGTCTGAGAAGCCATCAAATGTGATCCCAGACACCTAGATTTCTTGGGAGCATGCCCCCAGACCCCCCTAGGTGGCTGGCCGCTAAGCGGTCAGCTCAATGTCTTTCAAGCAATTTCCCCCCCTAAACTACATTTGTAGAAAAAACCCTGGTCATAAAGGTGTGTCCAGCGAATGTATAATTATTGTACCAGGAATGCAGTTATCAGACCTTTTCTCTGTTTGCTGCTTGATTTGTTGTGTAGCCTTACCTTCAAGTACTCAGCAATGTTCCCTAACCATCAAAGTATCAATCGCTAGTGAAAGGAGCGGCAAACTTCCTGATCTCAGTCGTCAACCTTGAGCTGAAACAGCTGGCGACATCCTTCCCTCAAACAAACCCACAAACCGCCTGAATTTGTTTGTAAGTAGTTTTGTTGTAGCCCAGTTTTTAAAAGAACAGAGCGCTGATGCATAGAGTTCTCTCTTCAGCGCAAAAATTGCAAACCTCGGAATAAATCGAGGCACTTCGATGACATAGCGACTTTTAATTGTGTGCTCTGCAATTTCATTGCTCATCTCACATTCCAGATGAGGAAGGTGTTAGTGACAAGAAATTCTAATCACAGACGTTCTCTGCTGGGGGGCGTGGACGGCTAGGCACGAGACTAATGTTTATTATCCCCAACCCTGGAAACCATTTACATTTCAAAATGCTTATGTAACACGTCAAATTGTATTGATGGTGTGGCTGTGCTCATAAGGAATGTACATGTACGAGCCTCAGTGAACAGTGCATTACCAGATCACAGCACAGAGAATATGCATGTAGTTAGCAGGGTTTGTACGCAGCTAATCAACTTGGACAAACAAACTTGTGAGTCTGAAGCAAAAGTAAGTCACACGTATGTACAGCTATTCACCATGGTACTGTAGAAGGATCTCTGCTGCCCTTTTAATCCTCTGAGAAGCCTGGTTTGTTATAGTTTTATAGTTTACAGTAGGTGCTCATGTTCCAGCTGCCCCTCAGCCTGGTCATCTTTCATAACCATCTTTAATGCTGTGATTCACACTAAAACACTTACATGATAACTTGTGAGCCATACGCAGCATGGGTATGCTATTGTTTAGTGTACACAGATGAGTGCCTGTACCATATATGGTATGAGAGATCACCACAATACAACTGGTTAGTTGGGGATTGCTCAGGCTTGTCCCAATTACTTAGATGAACTTCTATCTTGTACTTACTACCAGGAGCTTACCAGCTAACCAACCTTACCTACCATACAGAACACTCTCAATGATGGACTTGTTGTTGCTGTTCTTCTTGTGTTTGCTGATGGTGGCTGCACTAGTGCTACATGTACTACTACTTCTGCGCATGACTGCACAGCTACTAGAAAGCTACAGACACTCTCCCAGGTACATAAATACATATATGGCAACACACATTTAAGTAAGACATATATACTCAATCTTATCATACGTCTAACTCACGCTAATGTATGGGAGTCAATGGGGAAGCCTTGCAGCTGCACGCAGTTTATAAAAAGCCGTATTTTTTACTGCAAGTCACGCGAGAATCCGTATCAGTACTGCAAGTCACGCGAGAATCCGTATCAGGTACTACAAGTCACGCGAGAATCCGTATCAGGTACTACAAGTCACGTGCGCTGCGTCTGAACATGCAATGAAATCGAAGGTTCGTATGATAAAATCATTATCACCATAGTACCAAGCTATACCGGAAAAAATATCACTAATTTGTTGCCGTTGGCATTGTTACTCGTGCTGCGCACTTGTAACAATACAGACGGCAACAAACTCGTGATATTTTCCGGTATAGCTTTGTACTATGGTGATAATTATATATTATCAGGGTTATCACACATTGTTAGCCATGTTAACAGGCACGGTCCCAAACAAAGGACTATCATTCGAGCAGTTCAATATATATCACGACGTTGTAGCAGTAATCAGTGATCTTTGAAACACTGGACTTATTATTATTAGCCTTGTTCCTAGGCCCTTGCATAGATTTTCCTTGGCCTCATTCCAGTGGCGTAGCCAGGTCATTGGTATTGGCTGGGCATCTGCAGTATAACAACACTAGCACTCGCGCGCGCTTCGCACGAGATCACATTACATGAGCGGGACGAACATAGTGCTTTGGCCGGGCACGTGCCCGGCCAGGCCCGGCCTTCGCTACGCCACTGCCTCATTCCCAGGTCTTTGCCACCTCCAGCATTTAATCATTTCTAGACTGCAAATACAAAGAGGAAGCCTGGGAGATTTCATCACGTGTAGTGATGTGATTCACATGAGGGGCAGTGCCTAATGATTAGTCTCAAGGCTCTTCTTTTTGGTGTCTTGTCTGAGGACTGGAAGCCAGAGCGTTCACAAGACAGCATCAGTCCAGTTGTTTGGTGATAAATGCACAGTTCGTGAACCATAAACAGTCAGACACTGCCCACATGTGTCTACCCTCTGTCTACCTGATGTCATTACGTGTGACGAGATATCCCAGGCCTCCCCCCTCCATCTTTACATACTGGAAGCAATCAAATACTGGAGACGGTGAAGGCATGGGGAATCAGGGTTCTCGCTAGGCCTTTAGCGGGGCGTCTGTAATCACTGGACTGGACTACTGGACTCTAATTTCAATGCACTAAAAAACATTTTCAACAAGATCAACTGTAGAGTTCTATACTGCATTACCTTGGCATACAAAATTGCAGTAGGCCCTCCTATTCAGTGGTCCTGAACACATTAACAAGCCACTAGAGCCTAGCAATATCGAAGTTCCACCACTGGCATTGTAAATGTGGCTTGGGACTTGTATAATCGACTCCTGTTGGCTTCCTAGGGCGCTGGCAGACTGACTAGAATGTAGGCACCATATTCAAGCACGCTTTGAAACATGCTGTGAGCTCTGTTACACACAAACTACATAAAACTTAGCCTCATAGTACGAACAGCCTAGGTGTGGAGCCCATAGCAGTTACTAACCTGGCTTCCCACTTAACAGTTCAGTAGCTGTGTGTAGAGAGGGTGTTTCATACCTGCCCATTGTAGAGAGGGTGTTTCATACCTGCCTATTGTAGGCTGCTTTTTTTGCAGTTTGGTTGAGGGAATGGCTGCAGAGTACAAGTCACTCATGCATGCCTAATTGAATAATAGCAAGTATCGCCTTTGATGTAGTCTTGCATTATCTAATTTGGCACGCGTGAGTGATCTGCTACTCAGCAACCATTCCTTCAACCAACCTGCAAAGACCTACAATCACTGGACTGGGACTAGTGGACTGGACTGGTGGACTGGACTGATGGACTGACATTTTTGTGCTAAAATCACTTTTGTGCTCTCATATGAGACCTCACTCTCCTGTAGGTTTAGACATAATGCATTTTAATCCTGGACACACTATTCTCTCTGTTTAAACATGAAGTAAATAACTGTAGTGCTACAACAGTAGTGAAGCCTCGCTTTACTTTGTGCTCAGTGTGCAGCATGGTGTGAGGTACGTAGTTTCAGCCTCACATCCAGGTCCCAGTTTTTTTGTCCTTCAATGTTATGGTGCAGACAACCGTCTGAGTACAAGCCTTTAGCAGCCATACTCTCACGACCTTCCGGTGAGTCTGGCTACACGAGACTACTAGTCACTAGCTACATATGACACTTGTAGTTGGATAAATGACTTGTACACTTGCGCTTTGACTACACTACCATAAGTGCCCAATGTGTGTTATCGATCTGCAAGTATAATCAAGTAACCAACCAGAGTCATTCCAAGCAACATCTGTATTGCCAGTGGTAGATGCCTCAAGGCTTGCCATGTAGGCTTTATAGGAATGAGTGTACATGCTTCATGTCATCTAGTTCTTAAACAGTCTTGCCAGAGTCTGTGAAGGAGTGGCTATGTCTCCAAATGCAACTCTACAGGTGAGTTTTCATTAGCGAGCATAAAAAATGATTTTTAAACCAGTCCACCAGTCCAGTCCACCAGTCCAGTCCAGTGATTGTAGACTACCCTGCTTTTTTCTTTCTTTTTTCTCACAAGCATGACATAATTGGCTAATAACCAAACTTTTGAAAAAAAAAAAAAAAAAGCGCGTTGCATGGGTGACAAATTTGGTGTTAATGGCAGTCACCACAAATTGTCTCATGGAAATTGTGGCCTTTTACAAGTTACAATAAAAACCATTGTAGCTTGTGGGGATATGAATTCGTATATCCTAACCCAATTAGCACAGCTCTGACTATACAATACTATTATCATCATACATAGATAATCATCATCACCATTATAATTTCATCACCATTACATCCATAGTCTGTACATCACCATTTGAAGCCTACAAATCAAAGGAACCGCCCTGTGTGTAACCGCGTGGTTGAGAAGTTAGAACCCAGCAGCTGGGAGTTAGAACCCAGCGGCTGGGAAGTTAGAACCCAGAAGTTAGAACCTGGCTGAGTCAGCACAAAATGATAATACACATGTAGAGCACAGAAATGCAAAACAAAGTACAAAATAAAGGGTAATGCTTACAGCTAAAAGGCTAAACTGGGTCCATGAACATATCAATGAAAGTTCTGGATTGACGGCTGGTTGAACAAAGACAGCAGACAGCACCAGTAGCATGAAATGACGGCTTGCGATGGGCTCCAATGGTCCTGGCTTCATGCTGTACTACAAAAGGCGGCACATCTCCCAACAAGGACATTGCACTGGATGGGGACATGCTGGCTGCACAGAGCGAACAAAACCAGCGTCTTCAGTGGTTAAAGACTCACCATTCATTTTCCAGGCTTCAGAAACAAACACAGAACCCAGCAGCAAAATCCTTGTCCGCTGGCTTCAGACCTACAGTATCATTGACAGTACTATGCTGTTCACGCAACACAATCCATTGTTTAAAAGTTGAAACTGCCCACTTTGTGTTCTCTGTATTTTCGGAACATACCTTTTCGAAATAGTCTTCCACCAATAGTATTTCAGCAAAGTGCTTTGCTTTCCTTTAGAAACAGACGGCTTCGTGCACCGCTTCTTTGTAGGTTGAAAATCGCGATTCTCACTCTCAAAACCGCTCGGGTGACTCATCCCATACTTACATATCTCTGGCACCTTCTTATCGACTCCAACGGTTGCCAATGTAGGACAAAACACAAGCGCTTTCTTCTTCCCTGCCGGAGCTATAGCCAGTCAAACTCTGGGATAATTGAATTACGCTGGTGTTCAACCAGTAAAATTGCAGAACGGTTTTGCGTAAGCAGTTTCTGCGCAACTGTCGCTAAGTGCTAGCCTTTGATTTGTATGGCTTCCCTGCTACAAGCCAGATAAACCATGGTTAGTAGAGGCGTACCGCAAACACCCTCGAGAAGTTGTACAAGTAAATCCCGAGGGCGAAGGTTCATCTATAACACAGACCCTACCCCTCCTGCCATACTTAGAGTATCTTAAATTATTTGCATCATCCTGGGGTGAACCTAAGCGAGTCGCTAAAAGGCCAACATGTACACATGTAGATGACCACACATATGTCCAGCCGGAGCATGCCAGCTACTATGGCTACAACGTTAACGAAGCCATACTCAAACCAGCGGGGGAATCACTGCTGTGTATGAGCGGTCTAGCTTGTCATTCATACATGGCGCTTACCGGAAGCAAACCTCAGCAACGTACATTCTGCCATGATTCTGCCGTCTCGCAGCCTGCCTTGTCACGTGGCCGTCAGAATCATAACGTATAGGTTTATCAGTTCCCATGCGTGCTGCAAATGCATTCAACTTGAGCTGTCTTTGTTTCTAGTCTCTTTCTTGTTGACGCTACTGTCTAGGAGTAGCCCTTCGCTCTTGTCCTCACGGCTTACCTTTAGTTGAAGTACACGTCGCCATGGACAATCATGGACAATCGTGGTGAAATATCTGAAATATGCTCATTTGAAATTTACGGTAAGTGGTCGGTCCAAGCAAGCAAGCATACAAACAAACATACACACGCACATGCGCAATGCAGTCGTGCTAGTGTGGGGCTCGCTCAGGCTCACCCCAATAGTAGCTTGTTGGATTCAGGAGATACACAAGCATATCCCATAGCAATCCAAGTAACTCACACAGTGCATTCTTGGTAAAAAAACAAACATGGAAATCCTACAATAATTAGTGAACAGGCAGTGACATCAGGTCCACTTACACCCTCCCTCCTCCTTGTAACTTCATGGATTTACATTACACACATGCACTTCACAGGGTTGAACATAGTGAGATCTTGTCCACCCCCCTGCAAGAAACTGACCCTGGAGGGACTATGACCATGGTGACACCAAGTGGACGTGAATTCACCTGGCAGATCAAGACAAACAAGGAAGACACATGTGTTCAGGAAACCAACTCGGATACTCCAGGACAAATTGTGTTCATGAAGTTCAGCATACCATTGAAGAAGTAACAAAAGACTCACCATTACATCACCATTACATCACCATTACATCACCATTACATCACCATCACGTTACCATTACATCACCATTATGTTACCATTACATTAGCACACCATTACATTCACTTGCACACCATTACATCACCATTACACATTACATCACCATTATACATTACATCACCATTACATCACCATTATACATTACATCACCATTATACATTACATCATCATTACATCATCATTATACATTACCATTATATCCCCATTATACATCACCATACATCACCATTACATCACAATTACTGTACATTACACACTACTGTGCTACCATTACTTCCCCCTTTTCCATTACACTACCATTATATCCTCATTACAGCTATCATGGTGAAAAAAACCCATGGAAATCCTACAATATTGAATAATTATATCCTCGCAAGTTTGTGTAACAGCATTAAAGCGCAAGCAAATAGAGTGCATTGCTAACAGCCTGCCCTTTATTTGCACAAAGACAGCTCTGGCTTTTGCAATAAACTCAGACAGGTTCCAGTCAGCTCCATAATTGAAAACATGTGTACCAATACGTAGCTATGCAGCTTGATACTAGCTCACTGGGTGTGGTCAATGATGTTGATCAAATATCCATGCATGTTCTGCTTTCCTACACAAGTTTACCCCCATTGTTATGCATTCATCTAGTAGGCTAATATATTATGTCATTCACGATACAGTAGCTCCAAACAATCGAGGCAATATCTGTGACCACAAGGTTGTAAGTACATGAAGACTTGTAAAGTTAATATTACCAATTGTGGCACATATTTGTGATTATCATGAACCATATGTGGCAGTCCCGGGTAGACATTTTTCCATTGTGTATTTCAATTGTGTTACAGCATTTGAAGCGATGTAGCGCAGAACTTCCATTAAGGGTGGGGCTCATACACACTGCATAGACATGGCAAGTATTCCTACATCTCGCAGCGTGTATGAGCTCCAACGGAAGTTCTCAGCAGACCTCTCAACTCCCACAGTGCCACCATGAGACTCACAATTTCAGCTGTGGTCTCATGGCGGAGGTTTCATTTGTCATGGTCTACTGTCCATGAGCATGACAGACCAACCTAGTCACACGACAGGAGGCTTTAATCTGGGAATGCTGAAATGTCACAATTTGGTGTCTAAAAGGAAGACTGAAGTTCCGAGAATGCTGAATCACACCACCTCTCACAAATAATAGTCATTCCACAGTGTGGCGGGGCCTAAGATTCCATGATTTTCGGAAAGAAACGCCGCATTGCACAAGTGGAGGGTAGACCTGCCCCCTCTGTAGAGATGCTATTGGCCACACCCACATCTCATGGCAGACTTCAGTTGCAATTTGAGAGGTCTGTAACAGTGCTTCAAACGCAATTGAAATATGCAACGGAATAATGTTCAATTTCTACCCAGGACTGCCACATATACAATGAGCATCTCACATGAACTTCTGTGAGTATACCGTAATGATATAATGTTTTTGCATGAACATTACTTTAGCGAATTTTGCGAGTGCTGACAGCATCACAAAGAAAATTAAACTTGTGGGGGTGCTCTTGGTAGGTGTGGTTAACGGACACGTTGACGTTGAACCAATGAACGTTAGCTGGCTGTTCCAGGAGAAGCAGCGGTAATGGATGTTTCTGGCCTTGTGTAGTATAACAACAGTGAAGATGGCAGAATAAGTTCCATTGTTCTTCAGAAGCTGTTTTCCACAAGGACACTGAGATCGGAGCTGTTGCAACTCACGAAGCAAATGGAGGCGTGAAGCGTGTGTTGGAGAAGCAAGCCAGCCAATAGAGCGCTAAGAAGTGGAAACGATATACCAACTTCTCTGACACCGACAGAACCAAGATTGGCCAATACGCAGCTATTATTGTTACTGCGCACATGCTTGTAAAAATTGAGGGAGGGGCTAAGATAGGTACTGCTCATTGGCAAAGATAAGATCGCAAATTACTTAAATTAGCCAAACGCAAAGCATATAATAGCATTACGGTATATACGTACATAAAAACATACATAGTTTTACGCTAGTTCGGGCCCCCATTGTCAGATAAAGAGCGTATTGAATTTAAAAAAACTCGCCAGATACATATATGCTGAAACCAAGACTCACCAATAATGGAGATCTGGAAGCTTGTCTCATTCTCCCTCCACCGCAGTGGAATAATGCCAAAACTATTCCTGACCACAACTCTATACACCCCCCTGTCACTTCTTGTGACAGGATCAAACTGAAGTGTTGTCCGTCCATCCGGCTTACTGCCATACTGGGTCTGGGTTCGCCCCTCAGGTAAGGCACGGCCATTTCGATACCAGGTCACAGTGGTATTCTCTCGGAACCGGCTTTGGAACTCGACTGTGAAGGTTAAGGGTTGGTTGCTCCTGATCTCATGGAATGGTGGGGGGTGAGAGGTGATGGCAGGGGGGACTGGATGGGGGTGGGGGGAGGAAAATAAGAGGGAGGGGGGAAGAAGGAGGACAAAGGGAAAATTATGGGGATCAAGGAGGGTGGAAAAAATAGGAAAGGGGAAGAAGGAATAGGGAAGGGGAAGGTAAAAAAAAGGGAGGAGGGAGAGGGTGGAGGAAAAGCAAGGGAGGGGTGAGAAAAAAGGGAAAGAGAAGGAGGAAGAGGAGAATGTGGAACAAAAGTTATAGAGTTACTCTCATCAACCATCATTACATCACATATCACAATCATTACATCACTACTCACCAATGACATAGAATTCCACATTCTTCTTCATGGTAAGTCCTCCCAGGTGACCTAGAAACACCTCGCAGGTATAGCTCCCCTCATGAATGAGCCCAACGTTTATGATCTGGTTGTTGCCAAGATTTGTGGCATTTCTCTTCCACGTGATGTATATGAGGGAGGTTTCACTGAAGGTGGTGGTGCAGTTGAGGGTGGTGTTGGAGTGGCGGAGAGCGTACTGCTGTGCTGGGGCTTGAATACTGGAAGGATCTGTGGGGTGTGTGAAATAGTGACTGAACTAGGTCAAAAACCAGCCATTTCCATAGAGCAGATTTGTACAGTTTTACACTCTTTATGACATCATTCCCCTTACAATGGGCAGGAAGGACACAACAGACAATTTTCTATTTACTTGTCTCTTAACAAGGCAGCATGTATGCAGAAATATGGCAGCAGTGATGTCAAATGCACACCCTCTGGAGCTTTTATATGGCAACATTGCTTGTCTGATGATACATACATACGTACCTACGACATTCAGTGGTTGTGAAACATTTTGATCCACCACGGTGCCATTGCTGAGCTCCATCCTGCATGTGTACACACCTTCGTCATCAGAGTCCACACTTTCCAGTAGATTGGTGAAGACAGCTCCAGAACATGTACTGCGGGAGGCAATTACCACACCATTGTGGAGCCACTTCAGGGAGGAGACGGAAGTTGAACTGGAAGAGGAGTTAAAGCATCAGTACATGTCTTAAAAATGACATTTTTTGGAACATTTTTCCATACAAACATACATGCCAGTATGACTTTGCTGGAAATCAGCAGGCTCCTTCAGAAAATTGGAAGGTTTTGTCTGCGAAGTAGATGTCTTTTTTTCAGAAGCAGATCTTAACCCTCCCAAGCCTCTGCTATATAGTCTTGTACCAGCCCACGTGCGCCTCCCGGTAAAAAATGGTCTGGTGAATGCAGTCGAATTTCTTGGGCTTATTACCCAAAAGTGATAAGGACCAATGAGATTGGGAGATCGGTAATTACTACGTAGCACTTCCATTACAGTAAAATTTAGTATCTCTACTCAAGTATCCGTACCTTTTTTGAGCGGGATTGGCGTAAAATTCTTTGAACATTGCTAGGTTACATTGTCGCAAAAAAGTGTGCGCAAGCCCAAGAAATTTGACTTGGTTCACCAGATCGTTTCTCCTCGTGAGAGGGTGGGGTCTGGGGATGAGACTACTTTTGCTTATGCCTTCCTGGCACAGCATTTGTGGCGCAGTCATGGCAGAGTCGTGAAAATGATTTCCAAAGTCTAGCCTCAGTTGTAAAATGTGCTTCTCATAGTTTCTTGTGCAATGGCAAATATAGCCTCCACTCTAAATTCTTATCTAAATTTGATACGTATCTCTCCATTGATCATGCAAAACATTTGTGTTGCATAGTGACAATAAAGTACTACCGTAGATGTAGAAATGTTGGCGATACATTTAATTTGGCGGTTTGGCGATGAGCAACTAAATTGCCAAATTTAAAACCGCCAATATTTTTGTGCACACACAATTTAATAATTACATTGTTAACAATTACGTCATGATGCATTCGAGATCTGCGAGTTGTGAAATTGTGTTTATTGTTAGCAGCTGGTTTAAGTGAGATGGCGCTTTGAATAAACAAGGAACAGGCAGCAGAAATCCTTCATACAATATGGTCAACAACGCTGTCGTGCCTTAGCACAGCAACGGCGTATCTGTCTTTATCATAGTACTATGTATATTTGTTCAGGGCACTCACAACTCCAGCTAGGAACCTGGGGTGAGCACTTTTACAGAGAAGTTCAGCAATGGTTTAAGCAGTGAGTTGCATTTACTAGCTAGGAAAAAGCTGGAGCTGGGACAAACAGCTATGTATGTTCACACAAGAAATGTGTCATGCAAAATGAGGAGCTGGATGGACTGGTACACTTGAGACAATGTTGCAGTTCTGTATCTCCACTAAGCTGGGGCTTATTCAGAAGCGCTGTATCTCAATGTCAGAGGCACAGCATCTGAGGCACTGTAACAGTGCCTAGTTCTAACACCAAGTGTATTGTACCTCTGACATGGCATACAGACAGTGAAAACTAGTTTAGTGGTAGCTACGCTGTTTTACCTGTAGCTGTACTGCAAGAACAAGACACTAGCAAGAAGTTACTCAAAATGGAAAGTGCCACAAATTAATGATTTATTGTGCTTTTCACTTGCGCAATATCTCAGATACAGTCCATGTGACAAAACAATAGCTCTAACTACATGTACGAATACATACGTACAGTATTTCATTGTATGCTTCCTGCAGATAATGCCTGCACAAACTTGATGCAAGTCTTAGAGAGAGAGAAATAAAAATAAAAATCCACAGGGATCCAGCTGGGAATCAAACCTGGGACCTTCCAAATACTATATAGTCGGATGCTCTTACCACTGAGCCACTGGACCCATGACAGAGGAGCAGAAGCAAGTCTGCTTATAACACCAAGAGTTATGAACTCTTGATAACACTGCAGGCTAGAGACCTCAACCAACTCCAGCTGTCTCTCTCTCTCACAGTTGAATACACTGCCTCATCATACGTCTAACTCACGCTAATGTATGGGAGTCAATGGGGAAGCCTTGCAGCTGTGCGTAGTTTATAAAAAGCCATATTTTTTTACTACAAGTCACACAAGAATCCGTATCAGTACTACAAGTCATGCGAGAATCCGTATCAGGTACTACAAGTCATGCGAGAATCCGTATCAGGTACTACAAGTCACGTGTGTACATGCAATGAAGTCGAAGGTTCGTATGATAAAATCATTATCACCATAGTACATGTACCAAGCTATACTGGAAAAATATCACTTGTTTGTTGCCGATGGCATTGTTACTCGTGCTGTGCACTCGTAACAGATGGCAAAAAACTCGTGATATTTTTTTCAGTATAGCTTTGTACTATGGTGATATTTATATACATGTATTATTGCGAATGGAGATATATAATTGAACTGGAGCTGTGGAGGCTGAGGTGGTGAATAGTGAGAGTATCTGCTCAGGCTATGTGCCTGTACAGCCAATGTACACCAGGCTTGTAACCCCGTTCACAGGGAATCTCCCAGTTTTTCATCATATTTAGTACAGCCTAATTATAATTTTGCCCAGACTAGTGAATGTGAACATACGCTTACAGGCTGCATATACCCAGTCTCCATTGTATCCAATCATACATCAGTGATAAAAACATGAAATACGGAGGATTGAACCGCTTTTGTCCATATCAGGTACATGTACAGTATTGTTTTTACAGTGCCATGTTATTGCTGGGTACAACTGCAATTGTTTAACAAAGTAAATGTGCTGCTGATATGACAGACAGACCGACTTATGAACAAAAACTGATTGCTTAATCCCTTCACGTATCCATGTGCTTGGGGTATTCAATAAATTATTCTGCATGTGTATCACGTTATGTGTCACTAACCCTGGTGTGCAGTAGCAGAAGAACTCGATGTTTTGTCCTTGAAAAACATTCATGTTACGGGGTCTCACCACAATACCTGTGTGTGTGTGTATGTGTGTGTGTGGTGGTGGGGGGCAAATGCACTGAATGAACATGGTAACTTAAGTTAAGGTATACACAGGGTAAATTTTTAATCATGTGAGCAAGTTTAAATTCTAGATTGTGTGAACTTCTGGAGTCCTGCCTAGCAGTGGAGCACTTAATGCATCATCTAAACTGCTCTTTCACTTGCGTGTATTATTGCAAGTAACGACAACAACAAAAAAGGAAAGCTAGGAAATGTGGCACATCTACAAGAGTCAGCCAGAGTGTAGCTATGTCAAGAGCGCACAAGAACAGGTGGCCAGAGTAAGAGCATGTAACTCCAATAGAAGCCCGTAGTCCGGGCAAAATTATTGAACCGTACTAAAACTAGGGGAATGTAGAACATTGTGGGGCGAGCATCAGCAAGCAATGTACTACAGCATTGACTGTTGTGTAGCTAAGGCTTTACCAGTGAAGTATCCGATCACAGCACACAGGCCATTCATGCATGGCATGTAGCTAAAACGAGGTTTGTAACTCTTAATACTGTCTACAAAAGTGCTCAATAGCTTAGACAAATTGTCATGGTTGCAGAGAAGAGCTTTTCGTGGTGTAGTACTACCACACAACAGAGCCATTTGTCCTACCAGCACTCAGCTACTCTGGTTGTTGCAGTTATAGGCTAAGTCAGAACACAGTCTGGCATGCATAGTCCTTCAAGACTTGAGGCATCTTTGAGAAATAGTAGAGGGAAGTCCCCATGCATCAGCTATGGAGCAAAATCTCTGCTGCCTACTGAGTTCGGTAAGCTGCCTTTCTACACAACTGTTAGCCCTTGTACATTTACTGAGTAGGTGCTACGCTCCAGCTGCCTATCCTGAATGTTGTCGCCAAAACACAACTGCTATGTCTCGTACAATAGGTGCGCACACACCAGCTGTCATTCCTGGCTATCTTTCATAACTGTCGTCATTCAAGCTAACCCTAGCTTGCTGCCAGAGCATCAACTTGTAGGAAAATCTTCCGCATGCAGCCCACAGCTATCACGTTAATTTACAACATTAAGAATATACGGAGCGACGTATGTCAGAAAATACAAATATATATATATATATATATATATATATATATGAAAAATTGCAATAGAACCCACTAGTGTGGGGCTTGCTCATGCTCGCCCCAAATAGAATACCCCATCACATGCTTAGCAACAATGGCTTACATATGTCTACACACAGCTGCACAGTACATGTTACTATTTTTAGTACAATGTACTCACGGTAAATTCCTCCCGGTTTCAAAGTTACATGCTCTTTCTCTAGCCACTTATTCTTATGCACTCTTGTACATATATAGGCAAGACAGATGGCGCTATTGTGTATGGGTTGCTCAGACAGTAGAGAGTTGCCTTACAATTAGTTCACTGTTGTTCTACATTGTTCAATTCAGGCTCAACCCCACAATGTACTATTACTGTTTTTCATTATCTACCTTCCATTAAAAATTTTATTTTTTGCACTTTGAGGCAAAAATGGGGAGGGGGTATTTTCTTGAATATTCAAGTCTCATACACATGCTCCCGCTTCCTAGCAATGTGACACACAAGATCGACAATCAACAATGACTGGTGCAGATTTCTAGATTTGCTGAATGTGTACTACGGAAATCAGCAGAACCTGTGTTAAGCTGAGAGGCATCGAAACAACCCCCCCCCCCCCCTCCCCTTCTCCCCTCTCCCTTGGTCAAAAGCACTCTCTTTAAATTGTCAGCATCAGTAGGTGTGGTAACTGGGCCCAAAAAGTTATCTCAGGTGGTCTACTATTCTGGAGGACCAGCCCCCAAACATCCTATATAGTTAGTGCACAGAGCACATCAACATAAGGATTTGCTGTAGCCTTGTTCACGGGCTTCACACAATACTGGCCTTGTCACCTACAGTATAAAAGTTCAGTGCACATTTCTCTGTGCAAGCAATGAACATTATTGAGGCCTGGAAACAAGGCTACCCTCATTAAGAGAAATTGTAGAGAGTATATGAGCTGAAGGATTTTGGGAGCTGAGCCATATTTCAAACATTCACAGAAGAGGTACGTAGAACATGCAAGGTCACATATATACATGCATGTACATATCAAATCTTGGAGCTGGTCAAGAAAACTGTTATTGCAAACAGTGGCTGAACTCTGCCCTAAACTTGAGGCAAACTCAATTTCAAGAGGAGAGCAGGAAACAGCATTTTTAGTGTATATAATAGTGTGCTATAATTGTATATTAATTAAGCAACACTAACAGTGTTCTGGTTGAGTTTTGCACAGGGTGCAGGCAGGGTTCAGGCAGGGTTCAGCTTCACAACAGACCTACTAGCAAGTTTTCCTTGATCTGCTTTAATGTATCTTATGTATTTAAGCATTTAAGCATGAACATCACATTTCCCCCCAAAATGCAGGCCTAGATGTTATACAAAGTCATCCACTGTGTCAGATATGTTTCAAGCCACATGACCGGGCAAGGAAGTTGCGATATCTCATGCAAGAAATACAGTCAGGTGTGTGACATGGCCTAGCCTTATCCTATGGTAGCTACATAGGTACAACACTGTCGAAGCATCTTGAAGGCAATATCTCTTCGCACAGATGTCCTTTAAATATTGTTGCTATATGGGCAACTGTAATCATCATGTGTTGCCAATGCGTATGTGCATGTGTGTGCGTGTACATGAACACTCAATGAACACTCAATGAACCATATTCAGGCCTACGTATATATAGTAGTGTGAAAAAGATGTAGGGATGGGGCTTTGCCAATATGTTGACCTTTGCTTTCCTGCATTATCCCTACCTTGTTTGCATACTTTTTGGCATGCCATCCCTACAAGTCTTGTTTCTGTACTTTTTTGATGTTAATCTCAGTTACAGTTAGACCTAAGCCAAAGAAGAATATTTCAAGTGTAACCACAACACCACAACTTGAAACGGCGTTGAGAGTTTTAATAGTAGTGGTTACAGGCATGTAATAATATAGCCAGCTAGAACCTGCTGAAGGGCCAACCACTCTCCGTACCAAACTTTGTGAAACCAATTTCATGATTCAGTTGTCAATCACATGACGACTGACCAGCTGCAGCACAGAAAACTATCATACTGACCATCCTAGCTTTACAGTTCACTAAAGCTGTGAGTAGGCTATTTTTAGTGTAGCTGCAAGTAGGCAGCTGAATGCAACGCCTTACCTACGTGGTGTTCATAAGCCTTGCCCAATGCCGCGGGGGGAAAAGACCATGCCAGCCATGCCCGCTCGCTTCCAGACCAATGACCGTGGTCTTTGGTCTGGGAACGAGACTTCGTGTGTGCATGCATACAAAATTAGAAAATGGCGTCCTAAGCAACGGACAGCAGCCTCAGAGTGTTGTGAATGGCTTTTGTTGACCAGGGTGAATTTGAAGCTATGAAGACACTGAGTGGTCGTAGAGCTCCGCGTTGTGATAAGCATCAGTTTCGTGCTAAAATGACAGTGAGTACTTAAACAGTTTGCGAGATATCGTTGTTTGAACAAAAGTCGTAACAAGAAAGAAAGAAAGAAAGAAAGAAAGAAAGAAAGAAAGAAAGAAAGAAAGAAAGAAAGAAAGAAAGAACACGAAAAATGGCACTTTTGCTATTGCACACTTTTGAGTTTAGCTGTCTTCCGCGTGGTTTTTGGCCACTTATATGAGTCTTGCTGATCACAAAGGCACTCAAAGAGGAGGCCTGGGCGCTTAAATAAGCTTTTAGCGTGTTTGTGGTGAAGTTGTACGGCTTTTGCTTAAGTATTGCATATATTGCGCATCGGCGCCATCCCAACATAGAGAGTCTACCGACTCTCTGATATATGTACTCGGGTTCAAGTGACAGAAGGCTGGGTGGGGCCTGGGAATGAGACTAACAAGACAATGCCGTACCTACTCCGCCCTGTGCATGCCTGCTCTCAATAATATATTAAATTTTGGAGCTGGTCAACTTGGATCTGTTTTTGCAAACAGAAGCTGATCATGAACTCGGTCCTGAACTCCGAGCAAAACTCAATTTTAACAGGAGAGCAGAAAACGGCATTTTTAGTGTTATTATAATTACATTAATTAAACACACTAACAGCATTTTTACTGTATATAAACTATTATAGCGTACTATAATTACATTAAGCACACTAATAGTGTTTTCTACTCTCTCCTGTTGAGTTTTGCACATGCATGGTTCAGGCAGGGTTCAGCTTGTCATAACAGTAAGCTTTCCTTAATCTGGTCTTATGTACATGACCGGGCGAGGAAATTGCAATATCCCATGCAAGAAACACAGGTGCGTGCCATGGCCTAGCCTTATATTGTATGGTAGCTATATAAGTGTAACACTGTCGAAGCATCTTGTCTCTATACACAGCTGAATATTGTTGCTATGGGCAACTGCAATCATCATGTGTTGCCAATGAACATTTTCATTTCCACCGTGATAGCTGTGATTGAAGGCCTGGGAACAAGGCTACATCCTTATGTGTGTGTATGTTCAGGAACACCCAATGAATCATATTCAGGCCTATCTGTAGCCTCGGGTTCAAGCGACGGAAGGCTGGGTGGGGCCTGGGAATGAGGCTAGCCTATATTGATGCTATGCAAAGTTACCCACTGCACAGAACACACTTCAGCAAACGCCAGATCTCATCTGCTGCACTAGGCGAGTGATTGGAACATCAAAACCGTAGTAGTAACATTAAAGAAGGCAGCGTCTAACAGTCCCGTCTCCTAACGCCTACACAGTGTACGCAAATATAATTATCTACCCACCATTGTAAACAATAATTAGATATTCATGTCCTGTGGGCACACAATTGACCACCATTTCAACACACCCATTTCCACCTAGCCGGCTTATCTCGATCATCAGTACACACTATTAAGTGGAAGACACACCATTGGTGCTACACCCAGTTGTACATGTACATGTAAGGTGTTGCCATGGCAACTTCAAAGCTCGAAGCTGATTGGTTGGTTAAGTCATACGACTTAGAGCAATGGTAGTCCATTGAACAACACCCAATTGTACATGAACACTGTTGCCATAGTGATTTTGTAGCTTGAATCTGATTGGTTGGTTAGGTCATATGACCTACAGCAATGGTAGTCCATTGAACAACACCCAATTGTATATGAACACTGTTGCCATAGTGATTTCATAGCTTGAATCTGATTGGTTGGTTTGGTCATATGACTTAGAGCAATGGTACATATTCACATCCCATTGTATACATTTAAAATGCAGCGTTGTATAAGTATAGGCCTGGTATTAACTGCAACAGGTCTGCACAGCGGGTGACTTTGCTAAACATCTAGGCCTGCCATGGAGATGTGGTTCATCAATTGTTCATGCATATTTAGGGTGCTGCAGAGTAATCCAGAGGATGTCTATAACTCAAAGCTTGAATCTGATTGGTTAAATCATGAGACTTTATTAACACCCAACTGTACACAACTATGGTAAACTAGAAGCTTGAATCTGATTGGTTGGCTGCTTAAAATTAAAAACATATATCCCGTCACTGTACTGAATATATTAACGGTAATGTCAAGGCTTGAATCTGATTGGTTGGTTTGATCACGTGACTTAGGACATTAGGTGGGTCACTAGGATAGTCAAAACACTCTTAACAACAGCAGCGTTTGGGAACAAATATTGAACCACATCTTCCTGAAAAGAGACAGTCCTAGATGGCATACAAATTAAGTCACCCATTACGCTGGACGTGTTCCAGCGCTGGGGTATAGCCGTAACACTGAAAGCAGATATGTACCCTTAGCTTGTATGGTTGCTTATTGGTTGTAAACTTATGCTTCACATGAGATTTACATAAATTTTCAAAGCCTGAATGTGATTGGTTGGAAATGTTTTACTGCATAACAAAATGGATTTGTAACAGATGCTACACAGTGATAAGTTATGATTTTTAGTGGCTTCTCAGTTGGCTCCTGCAAAATTGAAGGAAATTGAGTTCTCTGATCAGTAACTTTACATCAGAAACTTTTGTCACTGAATGCTCCAGTCACATCATCAGAAGAAGTGTGAACATTTATGGTCATGCACTACTGAGGATAAATGTCGTTGGAGGTCACAGGTTGGTGAGGATTGCTCCTCCCTCCCTGCCTCCTCATCACTGTTGTCCAGCAACCAGGGACTTCCAGTCCTTCATCGCATTTGAAGCGCTCTTCCAGATATGACAAACCAAGAGTACATAAGAACGGGCAGCTTGAGTAAGAGCGTGTAACTCCAATAGAAGCCCATAGTCCGGTCAAAATTATTGAACCGTACTTAAAATAGAACACCCGGTCACATGCTTAACAACAATGGCTTATGTCTATGCGCAGTACATGTTACTATTCTTAGTACTGGCGGTAAATTCCGACCGGTTTCAAATTTTACAGAGTTACACGTTCTTACACTAGCCACCCGTTCTTATGCACTCTTGATGTACTTATATCCTTACTTGCAGAATGGTTGCTAATTAGGTTCTGTTAGGATAGAGCCGGTGTGCAGGGCTACACAGACCCCAAGATGCAGATTCGTATAAGGACTTTATAGATGCATGCCACAGGTGTAAAGAATGTCAAGTGGATTCTGTATTGGAATGATGCATACCATTACACACAGACCCGAGCCTCGTATTTCAAGTTCACTCATTTCTACTGCACATGGAAAGAGCCTTGGATGAACAGACCCGAGCCTCGTGTTTCAAGCTCATTTCCTTCTACTGCACATGCTACGGAACAGAGCCTGAACTACACAGACCCCAGGATGCAGGAAAAAGGATTCACATAATGATGAAATTTCTTCAGTGATTCATGGCACGGGTGTAAAGTGCACTCTGTATTGAAGTAGTGCATTCAGCTACATTCGATTTCAGCTGGTAACAACAGGTTGCTATGCAGTGAAGCTAAGATTCATGCAGTGAAGTTATAAAGCAAGATTCATGCAAATGAATGATGACCTGTAGATTCATGGCTGGGTGTAAAGAGGTGAAGGTGTGTCTTCATTGATGATGAGGTGTTAAGTAAACTATTAAGTGTCCTCTTATCCTGTTCTCCCTCTGACCCTTTGGCACAGATGAGCTAGTATTCGTGTCTTAGTCTTGTGTCTAGGGAGGGAGGGAGTAGCCTTGGTCCCAGGCCTTCACCATCGTCCAGTTTTTGATCAAAAACAGAGGGAGAAGGCCTGGGAGATTTAGCCACATGCACAATAATGTGACGTAATGGTAGGTAGACAGACGGGGGGGTGTCCAAGGAAAAACCTAGTCTCGTGCCCAGCCCGTGCATGCCTCTCAGCAAGAAACTGTCTGGTGAACGAAGTCAAATTTCTTGGGGTTATTCCCAAAAGTGGTAAGGACCAATGAGATTGTGAGATCAGTAATTATTACGTAGCACTTCCCCTGCAACAGTAAAATTTATTATCCCTACTCGAGTATCCGTACCTTTTTCAAGCAGGTTTGACATAAATTGTTTTGAACGCTGCTAGGTGACCCTGTCGCAAAATTGAGCGCTAGCCCAAGAAACTTGACTTGGTTCACCAGACCATTTCTCCTCGTGAGAGGGTGGGGTCTGGAGACGAGACTAATGTCATGTTTCTCTCACAAGAGGGTAAGAGAAAATGAGGTATGGATTCGAAACTAAACGTAAAGTGCACATGCATGTAGCACAAAACTATTGCATGACTCGATCCTTTGTGAGTACTGTATTTCTTCAATCAGACACCGCGGCTACTATTTATTTCGCTGCTTGTTTTTGTGCGGCTACTACTCGAGGGTGGTGTTTTTTTCTTTGGAAAGCCCACAGACATCAACAACGGCTGGATAAGGTACGTACGAGCGATACAGTGACAGTTGTTAGACACTTGTGGGTGGGCGCTCTTTTGTGAGTGGGTGCTCTTTCACGAGACTACGGTACATTCTCCCAGGCACATACCAACAAATAGAAGAGAAAACGGAACTCAAGTTGCAGGTGGCTACTAATTAAAAATAGAAGAGAAAACGGAACTCATGTTGCAGGTGGCTACGAATTAAAAATAGAAGAGAAAACGGAACTCATGTTGCAGGTGGTTACTAATTAAAAATAGAAGAGAAAACGGAACTCAAGTTGCAGGTGGCTACTAATTAAAAACAGAAGAGAAAACGGAACTCAAGTTGCAGGTGGCTACTAATTACTAATTGAGTGAAAAATAGAAGAGAAAACGGAACACAATAAAATGTTAACCTCGGTCCCAGTGCAAGTGACGAAAAGCTGGTCAGAGGCCTGGGAACGCAGTGACAGAAACCTGGCAACACAGTAACAGAAAACTGGGCAGAAGCCTGGGGACACAGTAACAGAAAACTGGGCAGAAGCCTGGCAACACAGTGACAGAAAACTGGGCAGAAGCCTGGCAACACAGTGACAGAAAACTGGGCAGAAGCCTGGGGACACAGTGACAGAAAACTGGGCAGAAGCCTGGGGACACAGTGAGAGAAAACTGGGCAGAAGCCTGGCAACACAGTGACAGAAAACTGGGCAGAAGCCTGGGGACACAGTGACAGAAACTGGGCAGAAGCCTGGCAACACAGTGACAGAAAACTGGGCAGAAGCCTGGGGACACAGTGAGAGAAAACTGGGCAGAAGCCTGGGGACACAGTGACAGAAAACTGGGCAGAAGCCTGGGGACACAGTGAGAGAAAACTGGGCAGAAGCCTGGGGACACAGTGACAGAAACTGGGCAGAAGCCTGGGGACACAGTGACAGAAAGCTGGGCAGAAGCCTGGGGACACAGTGACAGAAAGCTGGTCAGAAGCCTGGCAACACAGTGACAGAAAACTGGGCAGAAGCCTGGCAACACAGTAACAGAAAACTGCATGGGCAGGAACAAGGCTACCAAATTGCCAAAGGAAATGGTGATGCAACTTCTTCCAAGTGTGACAACAAGTTGCTATGCAGTGATTTCATACCAATTAGCTAATGACTGTGATAATTGGTAAGTTAAACACAACAGGTGGCCACTGATCGAATGAACAACAGCTGGAGATACTTATGGAGAAGGGTACACGCATGCATTGCCAAATGCACCATTGTTCAAAAACAAAGCTACTACAAAACAAACATGGCCTTCAGTCCCTGGCCTTCCTGGGCCTTTCCTAACCTTCACTTGTCTTTTGTGTTCACGTACACTTTATGAAAACATGATTGTGAACATGGACAGTTTGTTAACAAGTTAACAAACAAGCTACTCAGTAACACATGGCCTTTAATCCCTGGTCTTTCCAGGCCTTTCCTAACTTTCACCTGTCTTTTGTGTTCACATACACTTTATGAAAACATGATTGTGAACATGGACAGTTTGTTAACAAGTTAACAAACAAGCTACTCAGTAACACATGGCCTTTAATCCCTGGTCTTTCCAGGCCTTTCCTAACTTTCACCTGTCTTTTGTGTTCACATACACTTTATGAAAACAAGACTGTGAACATGGACAGTTTATTAACAAGTTAAAAAATAATTAAGCTACTCATTCTCTCCCTAGCGGTTTAGCTCAGGACTAAAGTTTATCACACAAACAAAACTGTGCACACAGTTTATTGAACTGCAATGCTTCCTGTTCCCAGACCTTCCCACCATCGAGTTTTGGTAGCAGGCTTTCCCACATAGTTATTAACACCTGCAATGGCTGTGTTGTGCTTTTAGCTAGCTTAGTTGCAGTAGAACAAAAGAATTTTTCGTAGCAACAGAGAGGTGCAAAGTCTTTAGGAAGATGTTCAATTATCTGTTTGGATAAGAATTGAGCACTAGCTGTATCATATGGATGCATAAGAGAAGATGCCTTCGAAGAGCTTCTACCAACCTTTTGAATAAGGTTATATAGCCACCTGACTGTATTTTGTACGTGTATGAGATAGCAGTCCCCATCTCCCAGTCACCCCAGTGTAGCTGGTGAGGCTTGACATTGGCCGAAACGTGTCCTGCGCAGTGGATGACTTTACATAACATCTAAGCCTATTTTTTTAGGGAGATGCGGTTCGTTGATTGTTCATAAATATCTGATGAATCTACGAAGCTCGAAGCACATATGAGTGAACTACAGCAATGCAGTGCATCAAACTCGGTGATATGCTCAAATTACTTAACAGAATAATACTTGTCTATCCAGGACTGCCACAATTAATTGTTTCTCTCGGCTGGCAATTGAATGACTGCTGGTTATTGCTTAGCAACCAAGGACTTGAATATCACAAGTGGAAGTGGAATGAGTGGAGTTGATAATGGAGTATATATGATATAGTAGAGGGTTGCTAGGGGTAACATCTAACTACAATTAGTTGCATTGCAATCACCAAACAAAGCTGCAGTACTCATGAGCTTTCAGCTCATCATCTTAAGGGTTTATTACTACATATGTAGCAGAGTGTTTACTAGCAAAGCCTTTCACTCTGCAAGAGAAATATAGAAATTTGTAACCAATACAACTCCAACTTGTACTACAGTTTTGAAGTGGGAGGATGTAAACAGGAACGTGTGGGGAGAAAGGAGACCCTATATATCAACTGTGGGATCTTGCCAAGCCACTGAAAAGGCTGCATGTGTGCGGGAGTACATTCCAATAAGAAGCCATGTTGCCATAGATACAAGAGAGCCCACTTCCCAGGCGCCTGAGTGGATGATAAAATCTTGAGTGGCCCGCCATTGGATCATCCAACATCCCATGACCACAGTTTACACAAGAACAGTTCAACCTACTTACACTCATCTCTCCCCCCTCCCACAACTCTCAGACACTTTTCATGTTGGTCACACTAGAAAATCATGATCTGGAAGGGAATTTTTCTGGGGGTGGGCTTTGGTCTTTGCAACGGAATTAAGCCCTCGTTTTCTCCGCCTCCTTTCAGTTTCCTCCTCACCACAGCTGAATTCCCTCTTGTAGGCAAGGGCGATAGAAGTTGCCACAATTGCATTAATGGGTATGAACTACCTACCTCCCTTCCTCTCTCTATTCTTTAGGAAACCTCACTACCTCAGCCATGCGTGAAACCTTCCCCTCTTCACTTCCCTTGAAGACCTAAATTTAATTTGCCCAACACACTGAAACTAATTAATTGTGTTGTTTCACTGAATTTATTTTAGCATGAAATATTCAAATCACTAAGGTAATTATTATAAATTGAAAACAAGTTTTTTAAACATGCCTGCAGGCTGCATAACGTATTTTGGTCAAAGCGGTAAGTAATACCCAAACTTCATACAACATCCCCAAGCAGCTACTGACCAGTAGTGGTTCTATTGGCATTTCTGCAGAAATTTATATATAGTTAATTCCAACATGCACTATAGCTCTGAGTTTGAAGTGGAAGAAAGGAAGCAGGGTAAGAGAGGGCAGAAGAAGACAGAGGTTGCCAGAGGGTGTCATAGATACCCCAGGAGGCCAGAAGTGGTAGTGTGCGCTTGGGGAGGGGGGGGGGGGGAAGGAGACCTTTTGAATCAGCTGTGTGATCTTTCCAAATCATGATGCAACAGCTACATCTTATAAAACTTAAAAACAAACCAAAACTAAAATTAGCGTCAGAGTGTAAGGAGCAGCTGTAAACAGGATTGAGTTGCTACACACACACTGAAACCATTCTTTTTCACAATTACAGTGTTTAGGCTCCAACATTCTGCCTCAGTACCACTACTGAAGCCAACTCTTCTGTAGTAAATTGAAAGCCTGTAGCCATCACATTGCAATAAAGTCGGCAACGGATGCAGAAACAGGCGCACACAAACAAAACAGTGTATCACTAAGCATCACAATGTACTACTTCCATAGGTTACCGTAATAGAGGGTAGGTTGATAGAAGCTGTTCTTCAGGACTTTAATGTAGGTAAAATTTTTTCCAAAATCTCCCCAAAGCTTTCTTAATCGTAACAAGTTTCTTGAAAGTCAAAAGTACCATGGCTCTGCATGCATTTCAGAAGCTACCAAACACTTACATTTCCAATTTTCTCTTGGAGACCTAGAAGGCTGGCCATTTCATACATAAATAGCTGGATACTCTTCCAGATCTCCCTACCCACACAAGCAATCTCTCCCATTAACTAGAGTTTCTCTGGATAGAAGGATGTTCCAAGTTATGGGCACCTTAAGTAAAGTTCAGAACATCAACGACAATTGACGTAACAACAGACAATAGAAATAACAAGGTAACACACTTGGAAACCTGGAATGCATGTATGGAACCAAAGTTGACACAGAGACAAGGGGTCTGGTAAAAACGTGTTCCAAGTTGAGGGCACCTTAAAAAGTCCAGAACATCAAAGACAAATGAATTGGCAACACAAAAACTTGAAACAAGGTACCATACAAAATGAAACCAAAGCTGACATAGAAACAAGGGGTGTATTTGTAAATGCATGAAACCAGTTTGCTCATTCGGAACACCTGGATTAGAAAATAAGATTATTACACTATTCACTGTGTATGGTGGTAACTAGGTGACCAATCAAAACACTTAAATCTGGTCATGTGATCTTGCATGCAAGTATCGTCTAGGCCACCATCTGTTGTTTTAGTAATTGCCTCCCCCAAGTCGAATGATTTGTTTGTTTGCCATTTTTCTCTTACTCCATTGTTTCGAGGTTTGTTATAGACATAGAAGGTTGTGTGTGCCTGATCTAGATATGGCAGAGAATGATGCAGTTGAGCAGGGGTAAACAAATTTATTTACATAACTATGAGTCACAGGATTCCACACTTTAACCACCATTCAAAACAAAACTAGGCTGAACTTTTTTTTATTTTTTTATGAAACATAAATATGCTACAGTAAATACTTTGCAATTTTGTCATTGTTGTTCAGATAAACACCTTCTCGACCCATGTGAAAACCTGGCTGTACACAAGTGTGCCGCTACAAGTGCATAGGGGGTAAACCACAAACCACAGGCATGTACATTGACAACAATTTGCACAACAAAACATCTAGACCTGCCTTTACTAGAATTTATATGTAGAAATGTGTAACTCAAAGCTTAAATCTGGTTAGTTGGTTAGGTTGTATGGGACATATTAACACTACCTAGTTGTATGTTTGTTCTCAGGCAATACGAAAACTTTAAATCTTTCATACATCTCCAGGAACCAAGGCTACTGTACATAACAGCTAGCCTCGTTCCCAGGCCTTCCCACTGTCCAGTTTTTGATTGCCTACACAAGGCTAAGAGCTAGCTGAACTTTGTTTTTATAAAGCAAAATAAAACTGCTACATTATATATTTTGCAATTTTGTCATTGTTGTTTAGATGCAGATAAACGCCTTCTCGACCCATGTGAAAACCTGGCTGTACACAAGTGTGCCACTACAAGTGCATAGGGGGTAAACCACAAACCACAGGCATGTACATTGCATTGTACAACAATTTGCACACCAAAACAGACCTGCCTTTACTAGAATTTATATGTAGAAATGTGTAACTCAAAGCTTAAAAGTGATTGGCTGGTTAGGTTGTATAAATGGGATATATTAACAGGCCGAATACGAAAATTTTACTCTTTCATACAATGTATGTACATGCATCACCCGGAACCAAGGCTATAGTAACAGCTAGGTACTGTTGATATATTAAAAAACTCAAATCTTTTGTACATGGCCTTGGAATGAGGATATACAGCTGGTTGTCACGTGCAGTTTGTGGCAGAGTTTAGTTGTATAGATCAATGCATGTAACTAGAAAATGTAGAACATTGTGCGGGCGAGCCTGAGCAAGCAGCTACTACAGCTACACATGAATAGACTAAGCTTCACGCTGAAATCATGAGCTGGATCGTTAGCGTTTATGAGTGCCGTTTATGTACAGGCCTTACCTGAAACGGTCTCAAACAGGCGTGTATAATGTGTATGGTCTGCAAGAAGCCTGCCATTGATGGTCGGTCCATAGCTGCCGTGACAAACAAGAAGTAAGGTGCCATACGTGCTTCAACTTGAGCCATCTCCGCTACGGTTGCCGACACTGCACTCTGGCAGTAGCCCTTGCCCTTCACCTATTGCAGCTACCTATACAAAGTCCACGAGGAGGTTGAATATTCGGGAAATATTTACGGGCATTTAAAATTTACGGTATATGGCCGCAAACAAACAAACATACACACGCATCTTGCAATGCAGTCCCGCTAGTGTGGGGCTCGCTCAGGCTCGCCCCAATAAAGGTAGATAATTAATCTGCAGCAGAATAAAATGTTATAAACACAACTGTGCCAAATATGCTTTATTAAGCAGCAAAATAAACAGCCATATATCGCTATATCACAATATCAAATTGCCCGGCTCCACAACATATATTTATAGTTGCATGCATACTACAAAAATACAACACTGTTCACCCTATATATGTATTACAGCACATACATACAATATTCATTTTCACTGTATCAATAAAGAAAGTCATAAATAGCAATGTAGCTTCCAAAAGAGAAAAAGAAGTGCATAATAAACTGTTACACAAATACAGCTATATTTATATGGTTCATTAATACAAACACCCTATATCACGACATTTCAATATCATTCTATCAATACCAATCAGTGAGTAAGTTACCCCTACCAGACAGTGAGTACTACAATATATTGCTACACTAAAATAATTACACAGACATGAACACATGACGTCTTATGCGCTCTTGACGCAAAGGATCATTCATTAATGGCAATTTGATACCCACAAACTGCTTTTAGTGGACGCATCCCACGTACACCATTGTTTGGTCAGTGAATTTTGAGTCAGCAGGTGTTAGTGTCAAAAGTAACTCAAATCAAAATCATAACAGCAATGAAATTGGGATCAGTAACTTGATCTTTAAACAACCAACATCTGCACACCCCTTCCATGCTTTATTGCGTAACGTTTAGGCTTGTCTGAAAAAAGGCAAGCCTAAACATTAAAAAAAGTCACCCACTGCACAGAACACATTTCGGCCAACACCAGGCCTCATGCAGCAGCTGTGTTGACCAGGAGAAGGGGACTACTCTCTCATGTAGAAAACAAGCTAGGCTCAGCATATAGTCCCCAGGTGTAAACAACATCAAACATAACAAATAGCGTCATATTGAATTACAGCTTTCAAATGTTTAACATCGGCTACACTAAACAACAGACAGTCGTGAATGCACTGTAGATATTCATACAAGCACATCACAGGCGGTACGTGACTGCTGACAACACCAAGGCATATGTCTAAGCAGGGCGGTGGCTTGCTGAGCTGGCTTTAACAAACATATCCTTGGGGGCCTCATTGACATGGGAGAAGTTGGCGATAAGAATACTGGACACACCACTGTGTGATGTTCACTGTTCCTGATATTGTAAACTGGCTATCATACTGCAGACACTACTACTACACACACATAACATAGTCGTGTTCTCAAGCATATTCCCCCTCCATATCAAATTGCAGATCTTCTTATTGACTTGCACAATTGAAAGTTGATGTTGGAAAATGCAGAAACTTGAACAGTATCAAAACCTGGATGGTAGGAAAGCCTGAAAACAAGACTACAAACAACTTTTACAATAAAATGTTGCAACCATAGATCTGTTAAAAGAGGCAACTGAACATTGTATCATAAATTCTGGTGGCAATGCATGATGCTGCACACTTTCAAAATGATCTCTCGAATAAGGTATCAAATCCCATATTTCTAATTGTTTGTGACGGAAAATTGAATTAAGTATTCCAAAGTGTGTACGCATCAGTACCCTAAACATGTTGAAACCTTTGTTGTATGTATGAATGCATGATTGTGACTTGGGGCCATTTGGTTATCACAATAAGGCATTCAGTTACATTGCACTTTGAACCAACAGTCCAAAGTTCGAGTCCCACTGGTTGCTTCCCAGGTGAAGTATTTCTCTATCCCTCCTCCCTTCGGGAGACCAACGGAGCTTCAAGATAAATACCTCTACTTTCATGTATACAACAAAATATGTGCATGGTGAACCATGAATATAATGATAGGCAACTAACACAGTAATCATCTCAGTGTGGTAGCTGACACATCAGCTATCAGTACCCCCACTTCACCAATGATGATGGGGGGGAAAAACCTGTTGCTGTACATATACCACACTGAATGGAAATTTTCAATTTTTCGTCTTGCTGAGATAGCAAGTGTACACAAACTTCGTTATTCGATTAAGAGTATACAATTCCTTATTACTCAAAATGAATGATATTATGGTATTTATTGTGCCATTTTATTTTACTAGACGATGAATCATGATCACAATAAACAAACAACGAAGAAGGATAAAAATGGAGAGAGAATAAAATATACGAGACTTTAGGGGAGTCGATTACTACAACAACAGATGGTGGCCTAGACGATACTTGCATAATCACCTGATCAGATTCAAGTGTTGTGATTGGTCACCTAAAGCCATCACAGGCAGCTGCATGCCAACTTAGTTTTCTATCTTCAAATTCAAGCAATCATACAGATTCCACACACGTCCAAGTACAGTTGTCGTTTTTATTAAAAGCCTTGCCAGTTTCATTCCCATACTGCATACACCCTTATGTGGTCTGGAATTGAAGCTGAGCAGCCTCAATCCAAGGATCCATTTCATTATGTACTACAGACCACTATATGAAACTGGATCTTCCAACTTAGCAAGGAGTGGTATCATTCTCACCAATTTGTAAATATGTTCTAGGGGGTGGAGCTTGCACATAATAAAAAGATTACTCAACACTTTCATTTACAGAGTCATGTATTTATTAAGCCTGCATCTAGGGTAAACTCATGTTGAACTCCTATGTGTATATATTGAACCATGTCGGTGAAGCAGTGAGCCATTTCAGCTAAAGTAAACTAGCACTGGATTCTCAGGTCACTGGAAGCATCTTTGGGTGCAGCTTAAAATTTACAAAAAGTTTGATGCTTTAAAAAAGGCAATACAGTGAATAAAGTCACCTTTCTTGAATTGAAAATGATTTTTTTGGCAAGCATCGAGTTCTAGAAACCTGAAACTCCATAATTGCCTATTTGTGTGATTGATGAGTAACACTCGTGTGATAAAACGGTGCAGAGTAAGGTGAGATAGTGACAGTAGAAGAGAGATCTAAGCAAAAATTGTGAGCAACGATACCAAGTAATCCATTTCCTCTGACCACTATCTGGCAATACGGCAACCGCCTCACTCCCCCACAAAGCCACCGAACCACCATGGACCACAATATACTATACTATCACCCTATCAGAGTTTCTCCCCCCTAAAACACATTTCTACAGTTACTATGAAGTGGTGTGGTGTACTCACTCGAGTAAGGAGTTACTGCCCACAGTACCTTATCGGTGTACACTCTCTCGAGTAGAAGCTGCTGCCCACAATGCCTACTATTGGTATGGGACATACTACACACAGTACCTCACATTGGTGGCTCTTTCAAGTAATGCCCACAATTCCTACTATTGGTAGGTAAAATGTGGTGCCCACAATTCCTACTATTGGTTGGTAAAATGTGGTGCCCACAATTCCTACTATTCCCATGTAGAAAGTAATGCCCACAATTCCTACTATTGGTTGGTAAAATGTGGTGCCCACAATTCCTACTATTGGTGGCTTCCTCATGTAAAAAGTATTGCACAACAACTTTAGTAGCCCACTGCTATGGAGGGTACTGCACACAACACTGAATATTGGTGGTGAATATTAGTGGCTCCTCTGGAGGAAGTGCTGTCCACAACAAGGCATAACCAGAATCACATGCAATGCAAAGGGGTTAACATGTTTCCTATCATCACTTGTTCAAAAAGATTAACACAGGAGAGGGTGTTGACGGGAACTGATGTGAGGCTCTAAGGTGTACCAACTGTTTATGAAGTGGTAATCCCAGAGTCTGAGTTTCAAAGCTTTCCATGGAGGTATACATACATCAATTGCAAAACCCATGCTGGTCAGAGTTTAAGGTTCTAAACACACACACACACACACACACACACACACACATACATACACATACACACACACTGCCCATTGCAGTCACTAGCATACCATTACTATTGAGTGGCTGTATGGGACAAGTTACACTAAACATTCATTCCATGCAAGAGGGATGTTGTTTGTAAATGTACAAATCAAAAGGTATGATTCCAAGGTCACCAGCCTTTTTTTGTTGTTTGTTTGATGTTACTACCTCAAGGTTTGGAAGAGTGGCAAAATAGGTTTTTTTTGGAGTGGGGGACAGGGTCACTTCTTCCTATACACAGTTATGTACACCATCAGGCTAAATTTTTGAAAAGTGCAATGTCCGTTGTAACTCCGTAGTTCTGCAATAGCTGTTCTATAAATATGGTTATAAGAAAAAAATCAACAGTCTCTTGAGCAATAGGTGGGTATTTTACTTAACCATGAATCACTGGCATGCGTTATTCGATAGTGCGTTCATACTATTATCTAATCAAATCTTCTTTTGACGCTTGTTAGTACATGTAGTATACAACACTACTGGTGGCCACTAGAACGTCATTGCTCCCCCTTAGTTAGGCATTTGCTCTGCAGAGTTGTTAGTCGTAGCTCGTTGCAGGTTGCCTACGCGTTGCGCTTGCAGCCTACCGGTATTATGCAGAGAACACAAAGTTTATTATTGCATGCCGCAATATACGCAGTAGATAGCGCTACACAAACTAGCTGTTTCAGCAGTTGTTGCAGCTAATTAAACACACCACCCGAAAACATGGGCACTCACTTTGAGAGTCAGCTGTCCGGAGTAAACAGACAAGCACCAGCGCTGCAATCGCCAGACGATAACTTCTGCTTCCACCCATTGCTACGTACCTGCATCGACGCTCGAATTTAGTACAGCTCACTTTTAAATTGTGTATTTCAATCTTCTAGTTCTTCTACGCCCAGCCCAAAAATTTATTAACACGTGCGTAAGTTTTTTAACCGCACGATATGTAGTCTAGTTCTCAGGCGCAGGACATGGGAACAAGACTGCACAAGCGGCGCGCGAGTTATTTTGACCAATGAAACCTCCATTTATGACACCCGGAAAATTCGAATTTCGGTATGTGAAGGACAAACTGGATTGTAACTCGCACCCGTAGAAACTGTCACATTAACGGGTAATAATTGTGAACACAGCCACAGCTGCATGCAACTAGCTGACAGTTGCATTATGCTATGCTGCACTTCAATTCACTCAGAGAGCATTACAAAAGACAAAAAAAATAATGAACACATCAACGGGGGTGGGAAAAAAATAACTTCCACATTACAAGCAATGTGGCATATTTACTAATAAATGCTACAAAATGATGCATTGTAACAAGTAGATTGCTATGTCTAAACAAGTGTAACCGAGTTGTACTTGAAGGGATGTGTATCTAGAAGAGAGTTTCCCTCATCTGTAGCACTGAGAACCAGGTAACCACCGATTACCTCCAGCATTGTTGAGATAGTGACAAGTAGTTGACTGAAATTAGGTCGTTTCTCAGGCTGTCCATCCCAGCATTGCAGCAGTAGGAAATAGCTAAGTAAATGGAAATTCCATGCTAAAGTGGCAACATTCTTCAATAAAAAATGTACAACTACTTTAAAATGGCTTGCAGCAGCAATTATCCTAGGTATACCCTCAATGGTATAATTTTTTTACTTGAAACGTGCCAATGGCAATGTAGCCTTGTCCCCAGGCCCATTCGAACAGGGCTAATGTAGTTAATTGGGTCTGCTATTATCTCATACTATAATAGGAGGAGGATTTTTCATCATTGTGGGCAAGCCTCTTTCCTTCCAATGTATGCTATGGAGATTGAGATGTTCAAAATACACCACCACAACAGCTTCTAGTTCTGCAAAACAAGTTGGTTGTTTTAACCACAGAGTTGTTACCTTGGTTGCATACAAGCTGGAGAGCCAGTGGTTATGAGAGGTTTACTTTGGTATTGAAGACTAATTGTATAAGGCAACCCAAGAGGTAGTTGCTCAGTTCATCTTACAACCACAATACGCTGACAACCCCCAGAACATCTGTGAAGGAGTCATTACAAATGCAATTCAAAATTGCAGTAAGGAGCTTCCATGCTCTTAATGGTGATTCCCTCACAGATGTTTTGAAGGTTGTCAGTGCGTTGT
This sequence comes from Agelas oroides, assembly GCA_949130485.1. Taxonomy (NCBI): domain Eukaryota; kingdom Metazoa; phylum Porifera; class Demospongiae; order Agelasida; family Agelasidae; genus Agelas; species Agelas oroides. The sequence continues at coordinate 10,865,806 of OX422183.1, read as the reverse complement.
GGTTGTAAGGTAAACTGGGTAGCTGCTTCTCAGGTTGCCTTACGCAATTAGTCTCTATTACCCTCTCATAACCACTGTCTCTCTGGCTAGTCTGCAACCAGGATAACTACTCTGTGGTTACTGAAACAATCAATTTGTTTTTGCAGTGCTAGGATTCCAGGTGTCCTTGTGAATAATATAAACTCACATTCGATTTGTGCAGGCTGAGTTTGGGGGTTTGCTGAGTCGCTCTCCATTATGCAGGAGATGAAGCAGTGCCATTGGACTGATCCCACCATATGGTATCATTCCTCCACTAAACACCTCCCAGCATGTGACTCCAAATGACCACTGCATTAAGAGATGAGGTTGAGTTAACACCAAAAATGTAAGTCATTCCATCTCTCTATTATGCATGCCACCAAAATTTGATACTTTTCCTTCATATAACTGTCAGAGAAGTGAACATACTTACACACACAGCATTCAATGGGACTGCCTATTGTTTCGGTTGTCATGGTAACATTACACTATGGCTTGCATGTTAACAGGGTGTAATTAGTTATAGGTTAGTACCAAACAAACAATTAGCTACCAACCCCCAGCTACAAGGTAAAGGATCGCTACAAACTTTACATCAGTGGGGTTACCTTCTACCTAAAGTGGCCTGGTCAGCATTTGAATGGTAGAAGTCATAACAGGCCATGGTAAATAAATATTTCACCTTAAAGTTCATTGAAATATAACACAGATGGGGCTTAAGGGGTGTCTGTAATCGATCTGGAATATAGACTGAAACAGTGTAATGGAAAATGGAATGAACAATGGAATTTCTGAAATGCACATAGCTACTGTGCTAACTGGGCTGAGCTTATTTACCTAGTGTTCTTGTCTCACCAGTAATCTCCCAATAACATCTCAAGTCTATATTTCAAGCTAGCCTCGTTCCCAGGCTCTGCCCACGCACAAGAGCCTGGGAACGAGGCTACTTTCAAGCATGCTGAGCACTGATGATGGAACACTTGACCCCACCCAGCTTTCTGTTGCATCTTTTGGTTCTTGTTGTGTCTAATGTTGCAAGTTACATGAAGGGAGGCAGCATTGTGTTCATGCTTCAGACTAGCCTGAGAGGATGAACACTGGAGGTTCAAAAGCGATTTGTCATAAACCGTGAATTGAGCTGCTAATTTAAACATTCACGCTAGCTAGTTAATGTGTAGTACTAGTGCCTAAGCTTACTTATTGTGAGGTATTGTGTCAGCAACGACTTGTTCATGGGACTGGTAAGAGCTATTGTAGGTAATTTGACACGGGTAGAGCAGTGCTAGTTTAGATCTTCGTTGCCCATTCCACAAGCATGCTGAGCACTGATGATGGAACACTTGACTCCACCCAGCTTTCTGTTGCATCTTTTGGTTCTTGTTGTGTCTAATGTTGCAAGTTACATGAAGGGAGGCAGCATTGTGTTCATGCTTCAGACTAGCCTGAGAGGATGAACACTGGAGGTTCAAAAGCGATTTGTCATAAACCGTGGATTGAGCTGCTAATCTAAACATTCATGCTAGCTAGTTATGTGTAGTACTAGTACCTAAGCTTACTTATTGTGAGGTATTGTGTCAGCAACGACTTGTTCATGGGACTGGTAAGAGATATTGAAGGTAATCTGACACACATAGGGCAGTTAGTTTTACTGTTTCAATCCACATTCCACTCCAGCGATTAGATATACATAAAGCATGGCAAACATATGGGCCAGATGGTCCAAAACTTGCTCACTATTTTCATGGGCTTCATAGGTACAAGAAATGCAACAAGTATCTATAAAACTAACAGATACTTTCAGATTGATATTGATTCACTCTACTCTTTATCCTAATGCAAGTGCTGTAATGACACATCCTTCAGCTATTTTACAACTCACAACATCACTCTTCTCAGTGAAGATGCCATCCTGAGTGCTCTCTGGTGACATCCATCTCACAGGGAGCTTCAAGTTGGTATCACCCTTTGTCCAGCGGTAGTAGTTTGTGGTGTAGACATCCTCAGCAAGACCAAAGTCAGCCACTTTGATTACTCCATCGGCATCAATCCTACATCATGTGATATAAAGTATAAAGATCATAGAAAGTGATCCAAACAGAGACCAAATGTTGCTAAATTAACAGCTAAAACCAGTGCCTAAAATTTGAGAAATTTATCACTGCCCCTTTCATTCAAGTGGAAAGAAAGTAATATCTGGAGTCACACCACGTGCCATAGACATGTCAGAGCAATGTGCATTGCAAGAAAGGAAATGACATCAAATGGCAGTCCTAATATAATTATTGTTGCAATTTGCAGTGCTATACAGTGGACCAATGCACTGAGTCAAATGTCATGCAAACCTGTGTTTATCACTGCCCAATTACAATTTATCACTGCCCATTTGGGCAGTAATACCCCCACACTGTAGGAACTGGCTAAAACTGACTAAAACTACACACTTAGATTGTAAACGTTCTACCTACATAAAGTGATGTTTTACATTCTCCCCATTCACTCCATAGTTAAGCAGCATCATTTGTGTTAGAGGCAGCTATTCATAGAAAAGCCAATGAGATATTCCTGTAGTAAAAGTGTAGTGGTTATGAACATACATGCAGTTGCGTGCAGCAAGGTCCCTGTGAACAATTTTCTGATCAGCCAAGTACTCCATTCCCTTGGCAATTTGCAGACACATTCCCAGAAGAAGTGTTTGAGCAGAGGAAATCTGTAGTATAATATATTGACAGTGAAGCACATGGTGTACACAACTTTGTAGACTTGGAGTCTCCTATCTGTTGTGATGCAGGTGAAAAACGGAATGGCATTGTAATTTAGATACACAGCATATAGATGCACAGAAGAATATTGGTAGGCTACTAGCATTTCAGATTTCATTATACTCAAAAGTTAGGAAAGCGGCCATCAAAATCACTGCACTCTGTGAACTGCATGTAAAGTACACATGTACATCACCACACATACCATACTCTCCTTTGCCCGTGCATGTAGCACTAAATTCTTTCTTTCCCTTCTGAGATAGTCAAGTACACTACCATTGGCCATGTAAGGCATGACTATGGCAGGTCCCCCGCTGAGATTCTCACACACTCCAATAAGAGTCATCACATTGGGATGCTTAAAAGACACCATCTTCAGAACCTCCTCTTCAAGCTTGTGAATATCATTTGGAGTGACCACACCTTAATGAAAGATGCATGGAACTTCACATTAGTCACTGCATTAAAATATAAATAGGCATACAGGTTCATGTTCATGCTGTTACTGAGATTCTACATACTCTTCTGATGTATACATTCTCTAATTGTATATCTTGATGCTGCTTTACATACACATACAATAGGGTAACTACTGCCTTGGTAGACTATATATAATATAAGTTATATCCAAGACAAAGAGAGCTATGCATGTAATTTAGAATCCTGAGGGACCTGGGATGGACATTGGATATGATGTACCTTTCATTATTTTCACAGCAACAACATTAGTCTCAGCACTCCTATGCCACTTCAGATGAGCCTTGAATACTGAACCAAATTCTCCTAAAATGTAACAAAAGTAAAATAATAACTTTGCTTTGTTTGTGGAGGTGCAATCTTTTCGCACTGACCTTGTCCTATAGTGTTCAGAACTTGGAGCATGCCACTTGGAATGATCATTTTGCTTGGTAGCAGCTCAACCAATTTGACAGACTGTGGATCTACTGGAAGAATTGTATTTATACATACTAAGAATATATCTGATGTGATATTATAAACTACTACATATCAGTGATGATCTCATTCGCACATGGGAGGTTATTAAGCACAAAATGTGGTGTGACTACATTTTATACCTAAAGAGAGATTGAGAAGTTAGAATAAAGTTGGATGCACATGCACAAGTAAAAGGGGAAGGACAAGGGTTAGGAAAGTACATATAGATTTTTAAAGTCAGTCAGAGTAGATTTGTTCATGGATCCAATATAAGCATTATGATGGCCATGCCTTTCCTTGGAGCCTCTCTTGGAAGTTAAGCAAATGCCAAATGAATGGTTCCTTTCATACTAAGTTAATGCAACACATCCCTCAAGTGATCAAATGAAGGCAATAAAACATTTAATACGACAGAGTGAATGCATCTCTTTAACTGGACAATGTATTTATCCACCAAACCTGCTCCTGCTTCGTCTGTGTTTGTTGAACTCAGTTTAGCTCTGTCTATTGATCTCACAGCAACACTTTGTTTCTTCATCTTCCTCCCCCTCCTCCTCCTCCTTCTACCATATACAATTGCAATAACTGCACCAACTAGGAGCAATACGAGGACAGCACAGGCAGGCACAAGTATAGCAGGGAGCACAGTCATGAGATTTCCAGTCACAATTGGGTGTAAAGGTGCTGTGGTTTGGTGTAAAGGTGCTGTCGTTTGGTGTGAAGGAGCTGTACATGGTTGTGAAGTATGTGGGAAAGGGCAATGAAAATATGTATGGCTCATTATTTCGGGCATAGCAAGCAGCATTTAAGGTTACAGGATACCCCTTGCATGCAAGTACTTACCGTAAATTCTAAATTTACGTACACGTTACATTTTCACTTGAAACAGCCGCGATTAGATAATTATGTATTTTTTCAAGCCAAATAGAGTTCAGCAGCTATGTATATATATAAAGAGTTTAATGTCCAAGTACTATAACACAGTGCACGACGGACAGCTTTTTTGGTGGTGCTCTCTGACCTTTAAGGTGCAATTGAAGTACTTATATCAACAGTTAAAATGACTGGGACTATGAGACACAAACTTACCCAAATCTATCTCAGCTTGCAAGGTATTTGACTCAAAACCATACTGATTGGTGACATTCAGCAAAAACTCCACTTGGTAATAAGCAGCAAATTCATTCCTGCTCATGACCCCATTCCATACCAGACTTGAATCAGGACTGGGGGTAGCTGGGATATCTTTCAGAGGGTACCATGAGGTGGTTCCAGTGTTCCGGAATGAGACTCTGAAGTGGGTGATGGCCCCACCCCCCGTGTAGGCCAGACTCACTGAGAGATTAAAGGTCATCCTGTTCAGTCTTGTGAACTCAACAGAGGAGATGTTTGGTTCTGAAATGGAGTAATTAGTCCAAGTCTGGAATAAGTAACAATTAATATCAAAACATTATACATACATGCAGACCCCTGTATTGTAAAGAGGCTTTCCAGCATTAGTTGTACTGCCTGAAGAAGGCCCCTCTGTGTCAAAACTTTGCAAAAAGTGTGATCAACTTTTGTGCCTTCAGTGACTGTTCAGACAGACTATTCGCTCACAAATATTTGTGAAACGTGTGGGTTAGACGAGATTGGAAGCAAGTATTACGACGTACTGTACGCAGTCTCGTGAATGATAGCCCATGGGCAAAGCACAAGTTTGCCAAAGAGGGGGGTGGGTGCTCTTTCAAGTGTTTCCGCATTGAGCTACAAAAGAGCACCAATGTGTATTTTTGGTGACTCAATGTCCTTGAATCCATCATCCCCGCAGAAGTTAACAGCAAACCACTGTAAAAACAACGTAACCAGCCTTTGAAGCTCAAGTCCTGACGGTACAGCAGATTGCAAAAGTCTTGCAACAAGCAAACTGAACTGTGGAAAACCACAATTGAGTTACCACATATGAATCTAATTATCTTTCCCGCCTCAGCGTGCCCTTCCTCTTGGTTCAAACACAGTAAATCAATTGTGGTTTTCCACTGTCAGCTATGCTTGTTGCAAGACTTTTGCAATCTGCTGTACACAACACTAGCAACATGCCACAGTGAGTGTGGTGTAGCTAACGAGCGCAGCCAAAGTAGCCACACATCCATCCACTCAAAGCTAACTAGCAATAACCTTCAGTGAAATCTAATACAAAGTTTCTTACTTCAGATAAGTTATGCATACAGCTTAATAGCCTCGTCCCCAGGCTCTGGGGACGAGGCTAACCGCTTGAGGACGTGCTTCTCAAAACTCCACAAGTGCTTGGTTAGCCACACAAAGCTATTATTTGACCCTATGCAGGAAATTGAACCAAAAGTTGGGGGTGGGCATACTCTTTCGTGAGACAATAGTTTTTAATTTTCTGCTGGAACTACTCAAAATTTTTTAAATTAGGTGCTCTGAGATCGCTTCTGAGGCCATATTTGTACCCAAATGCCACTAGTCCGACTAGAGTACATGGCGGGAGTAATACCGGCATTCGCCATGATACACGTCAGTCGTCACGAGGTGTTTCAGTCACTATAGTCGACCTTGCTTGTGTCGGGCCTGATGAGGTGGGCATCTTATAGACGAATTGACGACCTGGACAAGAACAGTTTCTACTTTGTACTTCACTTTGAAACTAGTTCAGTGATTGCTCACTGCAAAAGCGGTCACAAAGGTCACCACACTTAACAGCTTGAAGGGGGGGCACTATGCAGCAAAATCTCTTCGAGGGGGGGCACGTGCCCCTGGTGCCCCCTGGTTCCGCCGCCTATGTTTTGTGTGAGAGTCTGGTTCTGCGAGACTATTTGTGGAAAGCCAGTACTTTGCCTTTGTTCAGTAAGGAACATTCCAAAACTACCGAGCGATGGGGTTTGATTACGGCAGCTGGATGCTCACTCCGAACTTGCTCACTTGTTTAGTAACAATCTAGGATTGGGATCATGAGCAATGGAGAATGCTTCACTTGCTCTTGGCTCACACTTCTGCTCAATCATGCACACTCAGCAGCAACTTGAGGGGAGCTCCCAGGAACCGAAAACGTGACATACATTTACATTACGTATGGGGCTGACAATGCAACACAACTACCTAGCCTAGCTATGCTTACATCATGATTACCAAGCCTTGCTATGCTTGGCAATTATGTCATTCATACTGCTAGCAATGAGAGGCAATGTTAGAGTGTCCAAACCGTACGTGGTTTGATATACACTGTATTCTGCACACTTACGCCCAGGGGATGTCTGGAATGGGACTGGGTCAGTTGTGTTGGTTCCATCCTGATTGTAGACAGACACAGTCACCCTGTACTCCATTCCAGGGACAGTGTCCACCATCTGTTGAGTTGCATTGCCCTCCAGCTGGTACTGCTGGGCTATCGTCCCGTTGGAGAACAGTACTGTGAGCATCAGGGACTCTGCCCTCTCGTCTGCATGCTGATGAGTCAGAGACCATGTGACTTGCACCTGGGAGCTTGTAGTGTTTGATACTCTCACATTTGAAGGAACAGCAGGGGGAACTGTGCATTGTGTGTGTGTGTGTGTGTGTGTGTGTGTGTGTGTGTGTGTGTGTGTGTGTGTGTGTGTGTGTGTGTGTGTGGGTGGGTGTGTGGGTTGGAGGTGGGTGGGGGTGGGGGTGGACGGGAAAAGGGAGAAAGAAAACTAAAAAAGTTACTTCCACTGCTAATGGCTAATAGCTCCACTCACAACTTCTAGTCACTAACTACACCAACACCAATGTGTAAATAAGAAACATGAAGGAATATAACTGTTGTGTAGAATTTTTTGGGTATATATTTATACACTGATTAGCTACGTATGGGCTATTCTTCCCAGCGGACCAAGGCATCACAGTTTTTTTAACATATGTAGGCAACAGCAGTAAAAAAACAACATCATTATCACTAACTTGGAGGAGCTTCCTACATTACTTGACCAATTAACTTACCTGGGTTGGGTTTTCAAGTAATTGCGGGTGGCTTAGATTATAAACTCCCATTTTGTATTAGGATGTACCCTAATTATTTGTATGGCTAAGATAGTACATTACTTTCCCAGGACCCTAAATCACTAACAACGGTAGTTTGGGTTACAGCATGAGCAATAAAACTTGTATGGTGCTTTTCTTGAAATTTAATCCTTCGTATGTCCCTCATTTCTTGAAGCATCTGGTGATTTACGTACGCAATTAAATTTGTTTGGCTATTAAAGACTTATTCGTACAAATTATTAGAAATTATAAATGAACTTTTTTTTTGGTAGTACTACGTCAAAATCTAAGTGTTTGTTATGGCTTTACTCAGATAGTAGAGTGGTACTAATAAAATTCCTGTACTGTATAGTCAGGATTCTTTTCACTCACATTTTTGACAATTATGATACATTTTGTGTATATATAGTTTGAAACACGGGCAAGTTCAGTTTGGTGGTGACTGGTGAGCAGAGATAAAAAAAACTGGTGAGTATTAGGGTACATTATGAGTTAAAAACAGCATATATTATGAAGCTCTCAAATTAGAAAACAAATTGGTAACCACTTCCTGGAGCATACAGGTATAGCTACACTCACTGTTGATGGTGAGATTCAAGCTAGGGGTCATCTGTCCTGTACTTTGAAGGGAACTACATTACTTGGCCAATTAACTTACCTGGGTAGGGTTTTCAAGTATTTGGGGGTGGCTTAGATTATAACCCCCCATTTTGTATTAGGATGTCCCCATTATTTGTATGGCTAAGATAGTGCATTACTTTCCCAGGACCCTAAATCACTAACAATGGTAGTTTGGGTTACAGCATGAACAATAAAACTTACATGGTGATTTTCTTGAAATTTAATCCTCAATTATGAAGTAGTCAAATTTAAATTGGTAAACACTTATTCCTGATGGTGAGATTCAAGCTAGGGGTCATTTGTCCTGTACTTTGAAGGGAAGGAAATTGAGATCCAGCCAAAGTTCGAAGTACCGGTTAGAAGTTTTTAAAACCTATAGCCACTTATAGCCGCTGGGTTTACAGTGATAAAACAAAAGTGATAAATCAAAATTGATGAAAATGCGATAAGCAAGATATACTAGGAAAACACTGTATCAGTGATCAGTGGTGTAGGAACCGTAGCGGCTTTGGCTGTTACACTTTTTAGCCCGTAATATTAATATTCATAACCCGCTATAAGTTACTTATAGCTCAAGCTACTGAGCCTCGTTCCCTGGGAACATAGCCTTGTAATCTTGGGATGGCCTTGGTAGAGGCTAATGCACTTTGTCAAATGAGTATTGACCACTACTGCAAGAGACGAAAGCTGCGCCACACTACGCGAGGCAAAATCAGACATTCTAATTTTCCGTGGTCTCTACACTTCCAATTTGCTTCCTACACCTATGATCAGTACACATTACTAGTAGTGTCAGAACCAGAACCTTGAAGAATGAAAAGGAGCTAGGATGTGGTTAATAGGCTGGGATGAAAGTGTACACTACTAAATGTCAGAACTTCTATGCAGTCACAGCAGAGCCTGTGATCTTAAACTGAAGTTCCTCATTGCACTAGCGCTTTAATGCATCACTCACCAATAATGGACACCTGAAAACTTGTCTCATTCTCCCTCATTCGCAGTGGAATGATCCCGAAACTATTCCTGACCACGACCCCATACACACCCTTGTCATTTCTTGTGATAGGATCAAACTGAAGAATTGTTCGTCCATCCAGCTCACTGCTATACTGGGTCTGGACTCGCCCCTCGGGTAAAGTGCTGCCATTTTGGTACCATGTCACGGTGGTGTTTTTATGGAACCGGCTTTGGAACTCAACTGTGAGTGTAAAGGGTTGGTTACCCAGGATCTCATGGAAGGATGGAGGGTGAGAGGTGATGGCAGGGGGGACTGGAGGGAGGAGGAGGTAGGGAGGATAGAGAAGAGCAGTCAACCACTGTCAACCCACCATTACATTGCATCATTACATCACCACTCACCAATGACATAGAATCCCACGTTCTTCTTCATGACAAGTCCTCCCAAGTGACCTAGAAACACCTCACACATATAGTTTCCCTCGTGAATGAGCTCAACGTTTATGATCTGATTGCTGACAGGATTTGTGGCATTTCTTATCCACGTGATGAATATCATGGAGGTTTCACTGGTGGTCGTACAGTTGAGGGTGGTGTTGGAGTGGAGGAGTGCATACTGCTGTGCTGGAGCTTGAATACTGGCAGGATCTATGGGGGAAGAAGGAGGAGCTAGAGACTGAACCAGAACACCCTACACTGTATGTAACGAACCAGCCATTTTTGTTAGCCTAAGAGCACTCTGCCCTTAGTTGGAAATAAACACACATTGATGATATGTAGGAGGCACATAAGATGAAGGTAGAAACCAGCACTCACCAAGAATAATAGGGTTCCTAACTTGAGTTCTGACCACTGAGCTACAATTAACAGCCCTAACAATCCTCCAGTCATCGCAACTCTCTATATGTAGAGAAGTCTGCCTGTTTTATCACTCAAGATGGCGGTATGGCATACTGTTTCTGGAGTATGACGTAATGCATGCTCTCTACAACATTATATCTGTACATTCAGTGTATACAATTATAGCAGCATATACAGTGCAGCCTCTTTAATACGGACACCTTTGGGACCAAAATAATTGTCTTCTGATTAGTGAGGTGTCCAAAGTTGGGACTCAGTCAAGTGTCCCGATTAACCAGGTGCCCTTATTTCAGAGGTGTCTTAAGAGAGGTTCCACTGTACACCTTTTCAAAATTTATATATAAACCATCTCTAGTCAGTACTATCAGTGATAAACTATGTTCTTTTTTTAGGTTTCTAGGCATATTTCTAGAGAGGCATAAACCTAGTCAGTGGCGTAGCCAAGCTGGGGCACCCTGGGGCACGTGCCCCTGCAACTAGGGACTGTGCCCCACCAGTGCAGTGTGCCTATCAATAATCTGCGGCAATTGTACTGTTATATCAATCGCCAATCGGGTGGCTAAAAGTCCTTAAAAAGTCTCAAAAATGGAACATTATAGGGTATAATGTAGAGTGTTACGCAGTCTTCTGCACTCTCTTCATCTCGCCATTCGCAAGTTTGCAGCCATCTAGAGTAAGTTAGCAATCATCGGATGACAGGTATATTCGGACACTCAAACGCGGAGGGAAAACTGCGTAAACATTCGGCGATACCACAAGACTGTAGCTGAGGTACGTGGTACCTGGTGTACCAAAAATGACGCCCGCGCATTGTTTCCTGTTGGCGCTAGAAGCGATAAAATGGCCGTCCGAAAAACATCAATATTCGGAAAAGTGTATGTATTTTCAGACACTGTTGTTTGTGCCTTCTCTGAAGCTGCTTTTGGAGAGTTTTAGCATCGATACGATGCCCCAAGACCTCCCCAATTCGCAATATATGTTGGTAGCGGTAGCTGCTTTGAACACTCAGGGGCGCAGCTGAACATGGACCAGTCCGATTCGATCGATATCGGACGGTGAAATTTGTCATTTCTTGCTGTGTTGTCTCCAAACAAGTTGAAGTCTCCACCATATTAGCATCAGTAGAATCTACAGGCTCTTGGCTACATGCTGGTACTTGTCCGGTGTTTGTGCGTTAAGTAGTTCTCGAGATATTGCACGATATCGTTTGAACTCACCTATTTATGCTGCACATAATTCATAAATCAACCAGCGTAGTTTATGGAAAGAAACATGAAATATATTTATATCTCGAGAACTACTCAACGCACAAACTCCGGACAAGTACCAGCATGTAGCCAAGAGCCTGTAGATTCTACTGATGCTAATATGGTGGAGACTTCAACTTGTTTGGAGACAACACAGCAAGAAATGACAAATTTCACCGTCCGATATCGATCGAATCGGACTGGTCCATGTTCAGCTGCGCCCCTGAGTGTTCAAAGTAGCTACCGCTACCAAAATATATTGCGAATTGGGGAGGTCTTGGGGCATCGTATCGATGCTAAAATCTCTCCAAAAGCAGCTTCAGAGAAGGCACAAACAACAGTGTCTGAAAATACATACACTTTTCCGAATATTGATGTTTTTCGGACGGCCATTTTATCGCTTCTAGCGCCAACAGGAAACAATGCGCGGGCGTCATTTTTGGTACACCAGGTACCACGTACCTCAGCTACAGTCTTGTGGTATCGCCGAATGTTTACGCAGTTTTCCCTCCGCGTTTGAGTGTCCGAATATACCTGTCATCCGATGATTGCTAACTTACTCTACACTGCACGCATGTATAGCTACAAATGTACATACTGAAGTCATCGGTCGCCATGAAAGCACTTCCGATTCAGTGATGCCAATCGTCTCAACTAAATAGTCTCTGGACCGACCTGCATGAGAGGGTCTAAATTTCCTAGGAGAGCATCCCCCCATACCCCTCTAGTTGCTTTTGCACAGCTTCACATAGTAGCCCACGGATTTTCAGAAATGCAGTGTGCCCATCCTGTGCCCTGGCATCGTCCGTGTCCTGGCTACGCCCACTGAACCTATAGTATTGAGCAAGTTTAAACAACATTCCGAGGTGCTCCCAGTGACTTGAGAGTTCAATGCTACTTTTTTTAAAATGAATCACTTATTTCACCATCAGGGTTCAAGGCAGATGTGAGCTTAAAGAAATGAATACAGGCACTTGCAATGATCAAGGACAGAGATGTTGGCTATTAAGTATGCCAAATCTTTTTTCACATATACTTCTTACAGTTTTGCGGTATATGCAAAACAAAATCCAACATACTATTGTTTAGATAGCACCTACTTGACGTTAGTGAGCGACACATAACATTATACTACATTAGAAAACAGGGGAGCAAACACGGAGGCCATTTATAGTTTTGTCATTCAGCACCACTTTTTCACGTGTTGTAGCAAACAAATGTTTTATTCACGTAAATTAGATGCATACTCTTGCAACTTGTAACACTCCTTACTAGCCCTCCACATCATCATGGAACTTAAAAATATGCACTTGGATTGGATGTCCACTGCTTTTGGGGGGTGTGTGAGTTATATTCTATATTGCGTGAATCCTTTTCTTCTTGCATCTTGGATGTAAGTCCCCACTCTTGCAACTTGTAACACTCCTTACTAGCCCTCCACATCATCAAAAGTTGAAGCTAAATGCATGCTCCATACCTCAATACATGCTCCCTGCCTTAATGCAAGCTTGTAGAATAGTTTCACATACAACTTTCCTATTCACTTGCTCCTAACATGGCACTATGCATGTGGAAATATTATACAAAAATGTGGCACCAATGATATGAAAACCCTCTATACGACCCAATGTCTCCAGGATATAACATGATATATCTGAAGATACATACATACCCACGACATTCAGGGGTTGTGAGAAATTGCGTTCCACTGTGGTGCCATTGCTGAGCTCCATCCTGCATGTGTACACACCCTCATTGTCAGAGTGCACATTCCACAGTTGATGGGCAAAGGGGGCTCCAGAACACGTGGTCCGGGAGGCAACCACCACACCTTTGTGGAGCCACTTTAGAGAAGAGACGCGAGTCGAACTAGAAAAAGAGGAAACTAAGAGTTGATATAATATAAGTGGAATATAATTATTTTGAATCAATATAAAATGACCTTTTCGCTCAGAACATACATTTGCAGTGCAGCTTCGCCACAAATTGGAAGGGCTTCTCTTCAGAGAATCAGAAGGCTTTTTCATGAAGATGGTTTTTCCCAACCCAGCTTCTTCCAAAGACACGTAAGGCCTCATACATACGCACATACTTTACTGAGAATAAAGAGAAGCTTCTTGTAAGACTTCTGGAGCTGGATTGGTGGTGCAGTAGCGGAAATGGTTTCCAAAGCACAACTTGTCATTTTTAAAGACACGCACCATAGCTTCTTGCAGTGGTGAGATCAGCAACAATACTATTGATGACCAAGGCCACTGTTTCACACGAATGCAGTTTACGTATTATTGTACATGGTTGTAAGTTGCACAGAGTGCTTAGCAAAAAAAATCACAAAATTGGGGTGGACACTAGTCTGAGATGGACACTCACAGGATAGGATAATACAGCACATACAGTTCAATCACTCTTTTTTTTACTCCCCAAAATGCACCCACATTAGCTTACTCTGTATCTAAGATAAAGTCCTCATACAATAATTCATGAATGTCTGAAAAGATAATACCCATTTGAAGCCTTTAAGGAAATGAAGTAAATATGTATTACCGCATTCGCTCTAATTTATGGAACGGCCAAAAATAATTGTATTAGCAAATAAATTAGAGCAGTTTTTCACAAGTCAAAAGCAGTTGAACAGCTACTGAAAAAAGCGACATGAATGATATTAACGCCTCAAAAAACACAGAAGTCTCTCTTGGGTATCTTCTCTACCAAGATCGTCGCCAGCTGTGAAACGTGGCACTGGCTGACCGACAGATTCGCCGTGACCATTATACGCAGCATTGATAACAACAATACCACTGTTGGCCATCTACCTAGAGAATTCAGCCGATTACTCTGACTCACGGAGGAGAAATTGAATGCAAAGTGACTGGAAGGCAACGGCGCTCCCCCCTGTCATTCAAGGCAGATTGGAGATTCCCCGGTGCTACGTAACGCTCCATGGGAAGAAGTTGGTAGTATGAGCGAGAGACATTATAGCAAGAGAAAATAAAGCTGAGTAGCTAGAACTTGCCTGTTCGGTCAATTATAACGGTTATTTATTTCATAAATTCATTCACTCAATGAATTGGAGCGGATTAAAGATTTGCGTTCCAATAATTAGAACATTCCATAAAATTGTTATAACTAATACATATTTACTGCATTTCCATAAAGGATTCAAATGGGCATTATCTTCTCACATCAATGAGCCACATCTCCCTGAAAAATGGCTCCTTTTCAGATTGTGTCTCCACAAATCTAATAGACACTATTAAACTAGGCAGGAGTTTTGAATAATAAACTTGATTTGCACATATCCAGGTGCGGGTTTAAATCTACAGGTGAGAATTACATAGCTATCTAAAAAGGCACCTATCGAGTAGTGTTAGTGCAATACAAGGGGCGAGAAGAACCACATATAAAGCAGGAATCATTCAAGATAGGCATCTGTTCTGTGTATCATGTTATGTGTCACTAACCCCGGTGTGCAGTAGCAGTAGAACTCAATGTTACGTCCTTGAAACACATTCAGGTTTTGAGGTCTTGCTCTCATAACAATACCTGTGTGTGTATTGTGTGTATAGTGTGTGTGTGTGTGTATGTTGGAGGGAGGGACATGGTAACTAGCTACAAGATATAGAAATGCACAGGTGACTGCACGAGTGGCACAAGAAGATTAAATATGTTTACATACTGCAGGCAGCCATTAGACAACTCAGCTGAAAAGAGAGAAGAGGATTTCAGGGAGCACTGTTCACTGTTGACCTGCACTCTGGCAGATTTTCAGTAAAACTGTCACATATGAAACTTGCCATTTGCACTTTTTCACACAGAACTGTAAGAGTGGCCTCACATAATTGCCAGTGCCCTAGTGCAAGGCAAGTAATCATGCAGCATGGAGATGTGAATTGTGCACATATATAACATGACACACAACATACATAACATGTCACATCAACATGTATTATTGCATCATGTTTGTCCATTAAATACTATGGCATGTGAATAATCCCTTTGAAGTTCACTGATCACCTTAAACAAGACAATGCAGACTGTTACCATCAAAGCAATTAATGTCACTTTTGATTGCACTTCATAATACGTAGCCCTGCATAGCCTCATTCCCAGGCTCTTGTGTGTGCACACTGTTCATACATGCCTGGATTTCATGGAATTTGGGAACTCTGGCAAAATCTGCTCCAACACACTAAAAACTGTAACTCAACGAAAAAGGGGGGAAAAGGGTGACTGGTACCATGCAACCACTCATATATACATGCAGGTTTAATCTTCTGCAGTGAATGTATATGCATGTGCAGTGTGTGTATGTATAACAATTCAATGTGGATGTGTTACTAGAGTAACCTGCACAAACAGTGTGTACCATGCAGGCTCTTTTTCCCTCCTTCCCAGGGAAGGACACTACTTTGAATCCATAAAACTCAGGGTCAGAGCAAGCAGTATTTGAGTGGTCAGGACACACAAACAAGAATGGCCTGATGTGAGGGTGCACACATTACACACAACACTACAAGGACCTGGGGGCATGTCCTCAAGAAAATTTTTTGAGAATTTCATACCCTGAGATCAATTCTAAGGCCATTTGAGGGCAAAATGTCACTGAAATCAAACAAATGTGTTAGGTAAGGAAAAGGAGGAAGGCCTGTATGGCAAGACACAAAGTGTTAGTCCTGGTAGATCACTTTGCAGGAAGCCTTGCACTTTTAGTTAATGAAACACCTCATTCTCACTCAATGGATGTCCTACCTGGCCATTCAACATATATTTCGTCAAATGTATGTAGCATCTAACAGTCATGTCTACCTAGGTGCACCATTGTAGTACAAATTGATGTTCTATGTAGTAATAATTATTCATAGCTTTTCAAAGTGATAACAAATGCCATGCCCCTTGGCGAGAAAAACTGCATGGATAGTGCTCTACAGAGGCAGTTGCTGAGTCCTGCTCAGGAAGGTATTATACAAAGGCACATGCCAAGAAACAAAAACAAACAAACAAAAATCAGTCTACTGAGCAACATACGAGCTGTTGACTACTTTACACAAGCACACTGTATATAGCCGAATGAATCATTTCTGCGTTACTCAGTGATAGGTATTTTACAGTGGATAAAAATTTCAATCATGCACCACTCGCCTTAGTACACCGGTACGCTTGCACATACCGCACTATCAGCTTTGCAAAGTGCCACCCAGTCTTTGGTGATCGTGTCTGCCCACTATGCAAATGTAAAATACCATAAACCTTGACAACCTAAACTCCGTTCATCTGAACAATCAATACAAACATATTAGATGACAGTCAGAGCGTTTGGAACCTTGCATCACTTGTTTCATCTCTGCATCATTGTCAACTCTCTTCTTAAAAATTGTTCTACTGTTTGTTAAACTTGTTCATTCTGTATCTTTATCCTCACAGCAATGCATATGAACTTTGAACTTTGAACCTAGCAAATCCCAGCTTTCGCAACATTCCCGGGAAAATTTCAACGTATAACAGGTCTTCTTTCAATAGTTAGTAGCATTACCAGTAGCTGCTAGAGCATCATCACATTTCTGTAATTAGACATTAGTTCTGCAGAGATCGTAGTTGTAGACTATATAGCTTGTTCTAATTTGCCTAAGCGTTGAATTGCCTTTGCAGCCCAATAATATTATGTAAAGAACAGAAAGTTGTATGCAGCAGTATGCGTAGTAGACAGCGCTACACAAACTAGCAGCTGCTTCAGCAGCTACACACATCACCCGAATACATCGACACTCACTTTGAGCTTCGACTTTCCGAAGTAAACAGACAAGCACGAGCGCTGCAATCGCATAATGATAACGGCTGCTTCCACCCATTGCTACCTGTATCCACGCTCGAATCTTGCAATTCAAGTAGTTCCTTGTAGGCCATAGCAGGGAAATACCCTGTTTCTCATCCTGGTGATAAACAGTGTGGGCGGGCGAAGCACAAAGACAAGCCAAGTTGCTACTGTGAAAGTTTCTGTAACAATATTCAGCTGCATGCTATGTGAAAGTTTCTGTAACAATATTCAGCTGCATGCTATGTGAAAGTTTCTGTAACAATATTCAGTGCGGAAGCGGTACATAAATAATTGTATTGTGTTTTGAGAGGTGGAACTATCAGAAAATCTGTGCGGGCGGTAGATGAGAACAGCCTGCTTGGCCATTCTGTTCATGTAGTTGTACTTCTTTTACGCCCCAAATTTATTAACCACGTGCGTAATTTTTTTTTTTTTTGTGGTTTACGGCGCGCGCGTGTACCGGTAGTCTTGTTCCTAGGCGAGCGGTATGAGAACAAGTTTACAACTGGCGCGCGATTTGATCTAGCCAATGATTATTTCTTTTAAGGTTACAGGTACATGTTCATGAATAAAATTAGTATGTCAAAAACTTGCCTGTATAACTTTTCCTACAAAAAAGCTACCGGATTTTTACAACAACCAGTTGCTACAGAGTGCATTCGGCCACAGTTCAGCATAATACTAACTTTGCCACAGTACGCAGTCAAGTGACACTAGGCGGCTGCTCGGTGGATTACGAGTACAAACTTCTACGTCAGTTTACTACGACAGTAGGAGGAACTAGCTGCTATTTATGGCTTAAACAGAGCCAGAGCAACTCACTGCAGGGCCACACAAAGCGTTTTTGCTCATATCTCGGAACAGAACTGAGCGTCAGTGGCTGAAAGGCTACTGAATACTCGAAAAACCGGTACCGAGAGACTTCGAAAACAAACTACGGCGAACTGGAAAATTTTTCTTTCAAAAACGCTTCGTGTGGCCCTGCAGCGATGTCGTACAAATAGATAAAACGCTGGTATACGGCATTCTGTGTGCAACAACGCGAGCGAACTGACGTAGAAATTTGTACTCGTACTCCACCGAGCAGCCGCCTGCTGTCACTCGACTGTGTACCGTAGCGAAGTTAGTACTATGCTGAACTATAGCTGAATGCCCTCTGTAGTGACTGGCTGTTGTAAATATCCAGTAGCTTTTATGTAGGAAAAGTTATACAGGCAAGTTTTTGACATACTAATTTTATTCATGAACTTGTACCCGTAACCTTAAGAACACCCGGGAAATCCGAAGACAAGAGTAGGGCTTAAGCTCGTGTCGTTGCTGTGACAGTGAAGACACGAGCTTAAGTACTGAATATCATCAGCATTGTGTGTTCTCACCATCCAGCCTTGGAAACCAAATGGATTCATAGGCAGTGATGTGTAATGATTATATTACTTGAGCAAAGAAAACAAAGCCATTCATGACACCTGATGTGAAACTCAGATGTCAAAAACCGTGTATCACCAACACAAAAAATATTGTAAGAGGAAGTAATTCTGAAAGTATGTACAGCAGCCATCCTATTTTGCAAAGTTCATTACTTTTGCATAGCTACCCACACACGTCGCCTGGTATTGGCCAAAATATTGTGCATGCAGTAGGTGACAACAACCAGGCCTACATTTTATCATGGAGATGCGGTCCACACATTGCTCATTTACACATGCCAAACTGATTGACGTGTATACACATATGCATACACGCATAATTATATGCATACCAGATACAAATGCACACACGCTGAAGCGTGTACATACCAAACTCATCATCAATACACCATTATAGCGTCTCATAACTATGCTTCTAGTGTGGGTCTTAAACTGGGAGTGAGAGTAGGGTTTATTGTGTACACAACATTGGATGTAGCTGCATGACAAGAAGAAGCTGGGGTCAGCTGAACACTAGTGGTAAAAGGGAAGAAGCAGCAAAAAATTTGCTGAGAAGGGGAGAAGTGTGTGCAGAAGTGAGTTGCTGCCATTGAAGCCAGAGTGTGTCAAGCTGGGATGGCACCTATAGTTTCTCAAAATGCTCTCCAAAAATTGCAAGCACAGAAGCAAGTCTAAGAGCAGAGGGTCCATGCTGCAGAAGGCAGAACAAAAATCAAATGCACTCTCCAAATGCAGTTAATGCAGCAGAACATACCTTCCAAACGACACAAGCTGAGAAAAGAACCTATGAGGGAGCTCTGCAAGAACCGCAGAAAAGGGTCACCATTGTTGAACAAAGTACAAAAGAGAACCAGCAAAAGATGCAAGAGGCCAACATCCAAATAAAACTTCTCCAATGATGGGTGCAAAAGGCTGCACATAGAGCAGAGGAAGCAGAAAGAAGAGCCGAATAAGTCAAGCAGGAATTCAGGGAGACAGAAGGTGATCCTTCATGAGTGGTGAGATTTTATTCACAGATGAAGAGCTGGGGAGAGGAGGCTGGGCTGTTGTTAAAGTCACAAAGTTTCACGCCATCCGTGTGGCGGCTAAACGTCTCTATGAGTAGATAGTGTCCAACTACAATCAGCTTTGGCTCCTATTTAAGCTAGGCATGCACCATGCAGAACACTTAACCAACCATGCATGTGCAGCAGTGTGAGGGGGTGCAGCAACTGTGTGAGCGCACATTATCTTTAGTGGCAGCGCTCACACAGTTGCAGCGCTCACACAGATACAATCTGCACCAGACCTGTACAGCTAGCATGCATGGGGTCTAGCAATTTCACTGGGGTGAGCCAACTGAAAACAATAATTTATTTTGGGCATGTGGCCAGCACACCCATGGGAAAAAAACCCTCTAAAAAACCTCAGTGAGGAAAAAAAAATTGTGAGGGGAAAAAACCAAATGAAAATAACACCCCAGAGGGTACACAGACTTCCTCATAAGCCAATCGATGACTATAAATACAGCATTCCACAGTATCCCAACAATCTTGCATCCCTCCATCTCCAATAAACTATCATGCATTCCCCTGTCTCCAGTAAACTATATTACACCAATCTGAACTATAATCTCACTTGTCTTGCATATACCTCAATCACTAGCAGCCCTTGTCTGCACTACCAGCCCTACCCCCAATGCATGCACAATATCAACAATAGGAGCTTATTTTCCGTCTAATTCATTACATTCAAATGACAGAAAATACCTTTTCATTCATGAAATGAACATCGCAGCCAGAGTTTGCCATTCCCAGTTCATCGGAGCTACTCTCCATGGAGAGCTCATCATTCTCACCAAGTTAATGCTAACCAGTGTCCAACAAGAGCTTGAGAATGAACACACATTCTCACTTAAGTAATTCACCTCCATCAGTCTAGATGTGGCAAGAGCCCTCAAATACCTGCACTTGATGCATCCTACCCCCATCATCCACCATGACATCAGCAGTGCCAATACTATACTGTACAAATTGTGAGGCCAAACCTATGCTGCAAGCTGCATGGATAGCTAGCCCTAGATTTGAGCTGTGTCCAACAGATATTGGAGGTCTGCAATGAGTCCAGTCAAGTTGGCCCCATAGCCTCCCTCTTTAATTATATCAGGTGAAAATGGAAGGTACATCGCCCACTATTCATCTTGACCTTACCCACGAGGCAATGCAGAACTGTGTGCATGCACACCCTCTTGAACTTTGAACTTTGGGATGAAAACCCGACTTTAAAACCATCAAAATCTGTCTGAGTTGCCTTATGGTACATCAAGTATTCAGACAAAATCCAAGTTTTTGACAGCCCTGAACAAAGAACAAATTAGGTGGGATATTATATAAGTTACCAAGGATTTATGGACTTAGTAAACAAACCTGTTCCTCGGCTACACCCTCGGCTTAGTTCATTTAATTTACTGCCATAAGTCCCTGGTTCTGTACTATACTGTATTCTACTGCACTAGGTAACAGAGATGGGCCTTGTACTATTATAGAAGATCATGTTGAAGGATTTGAAGGGCTGGGTATGAGGTTATATACATTATATTCTCCACTTCAGCCCTTGTTTCTGTGGTAACAGGTGGGTATTATTTCCATATACTGACAGAAGTTGTAGATTCTGTTTCATATACCACAGGAAGTTGTAAAATGATGTTTCCTATAAGCTACCTTGTCTACTTTGCATGTTTCCTAATAGCTAACGTACCTTGTTTACAGTGTAAACTACGTTGTGTGTTTAGCAATAACAACAAAGACCAATCAGAGTGGAGAATATAACAGATAAACCACAGCAGACAGGGATTTATAGCCATAAACAACCCTTGCCCTCGGGCTACGCCCCTGGGGCCTTTTGGATGCTGTGCAGTAAACAGACACGTTTGTTAGCGTTACTTTCATCGCTACGCTTATCCAGTTTGTTCATACATCGTTAGTACACGAAAATAAACATAATGGTGATAAATTCTAGCGCAGAAAATTCATGCGGGCGGCTGATGAGAAACTAATAATCAATGAATTGGGGCCTTACATAGGTATAGTTGTAATAACAGTTTTATTGCCAGTACTAGCCTTGTTCCCAGGCCTTCCCAACCGTCCAGTTTTTGGTCCCTCACTGTCTCTTGATCGCACTATTTTTACCAACAGATTTCGCACCTGTAATTCAAACTTTATTGGTTACAACTGTTTGTACAGCACTAGTCATTGTAATTTAAGTCTTATTCCTTTGATCACATTACTATGGGGATTCGTTTGTAACTAAATTGTGTTTTCAGGGCTACTTTATATACTATGATGTTACTTCATAAACTACAACGCTACTTTATAAAGTATGATGCTACTTTATAAAGCTTTAAAGTAGCATCGTACTGTATAAAGTAGTACCATACTTTATAAATTAACACCCTACTTTATCAAGTAGCACCATACTTTATAAAGTAGCACCATACTGTATAAAGTAGCACCATACTGTATAAAGTAGCACCATACTGTATAAAGTAGTACCATACTTTATAAAGTAGCATCGTACTGTATAAAGTAGCATCGTACTGTATAAAGTAGCACCATACTTTATAAAGTAGCATCGTACTGTATAAAGTAGCATCGTAATGTATAAAGTAGCATCGTAATGTATAAAGTAGCATCGTAATGTATAAAGTAGCATCGTAATGTATAAAGTAGCATCGTAATGTATAAAGTAGCATCGTAATGTATAAAGTAGCCCTGAAAACACAATTTAGTTACAGATGGTGCCCCATACATTGCCATTGGTAACCTAATCACTACTCACACTTCTATCCCTCACTTCAGCCACAGTGAACTGGAAGCAATTGTATCAGCTGCTGTACCTTTATAATTTTATGTACCCACATCTTTGCACCCTTCTCGGTGTGTACACCTTATTAATATTACTTTTTATATATCAGTTTTATCACTCGGACTTGTACGTTTCCCAATATAATATTCAAATTTTGTGGTTAATTAAGTTACATTTGTGCAGACCCATAAAAGAGTGTGTCCCAGTCTTCACTAGCTTCGCAATCATTTTCTTCATAGTTTATTGGGATGGCTTCATGGCTGGCGCAATCACATGCAACACTCAGCATTCCAAGCCTACACAAACAAAATTTAGGGTACCCTTTCAATTGACATTTTTGTGTACTAAGCTTGTTGTGGGTAAGTACCTGAGAAGTTTTTCTTTGAAGGGAAGAAAATAAAGGAACATGTTTTTTTCCTGTTCGACACCTTAGTTTTCTCCCAACAGCTTTTCAAGTGGGCAATCTCACTGGTCAGTTTGGAAACCTGCAACTTGAGTTGTGTGTTCATTGCCATGAGTTCTTCACATCTTTTCTCTTTGTCACTCTTCTCCCCCTTCTTTCTTTTTCGGTAGCAAACAGCAAAAGCTTTGTCCTTTTCTCTTTTGCGTTCTTTTGCCAGTTGCTTCTGGCTGAGATAATCCTTGGTTAACATCCAAGCTGTGTGGAAAGGATTCAAGAGGAAGAGGAGAAATGTTAGTGATGTCACAAGGTTCCTTAGGAATGTCTCTCTGCTCTCCACTCCCATCTTTCTGGTCAAGAATCACATGGAACACATCATCCATCTCTGCATTGGTGCTGATATCATGTACAGCTGTCTCTCTACTTTGAAAGGAAGTCTGACAAGCAGCTACCTCCTCTTCCAACTTCTGCTCCAGTTGTAAAGGAGTTGTAGAAGATACTGATGTAGTAGTGGCCTGCTGTGAAGTGGATTGGATGGGAAGGGGATCAATTAAAGTGTTAGGATCAGGTGGAGGAGTACTGTGACCTTCTAGACAGGAAAGGTCAGGAGGGAGATGGATGTAAAGAGGAAGAGGCAAAGGAAGAGGATCAAATACACAAGAGTTAATGGGGATAGGCTGAGATAATCCTTGGTTAACTTCCAGGTCATATGGAAGGCATTTGAGAGGAACAAGAGGAATTATATATTCTGAGATTCCTTAGGAATGTCTCTCTGCTCTCCACTCCCATCTTCCTGGTCAAGAATCGTACGGAGCACATCATCCATCTCTGCATTGGTGCTGACATCATGTACAGCTGTCTCTCTACTTTGAAAAAAAGTCTGACAAGCAGCTACTTCCTCTACCAACTTCTGCTCCAGTTGTAAGGGAGTTGTAGAAGATACTGATGTAGTAGTGGCCTGCTGTGAAGTGGATTGGATGGGAAGGGGATCAATTAAAGTGTTACGATCAGGCTGAGGAGTGCTGTGGCCTTCTAGACAGGAAAGGTCAGGAGGGAGATGGATATAAAGAGGAAGAGGCAAAGGAAGAGAAGTATCAAGTACACCAGGGTCTATGGTCTGATCAGGGATGGGCTGAGACATTCCTTGGTTAACATCCAAGCTCTGTGGGAGTTTCTGTGCATGTGCATAAATTTATACAGAAAAATCTGTAAGCAACTTCAGTCACATAGCAAAGAGTAGTATACAAAGGCAGTTCTGACTGAATCTATGTCACAAACTTCCTCCAACTTCCAAACCATACATATGATTTATTTATATACAGCGATCCAAATGAGGAGACTAAACTTACTAGCCTCATTCCCAGGCTCTCCCCTGTGCCCTGACAAATTTAACATTTTATCAGGGCACAAGGGAGAGCCTGGGAACAAGGCTACAAGCTTATTGCTGTAAAGGGCATTGCAACTCACTCCGAACTTTGACTAGTTAGTATTCATTTAGTGAACTTTCAAGTAAATTAAATGGAATGATGTAATCACAAAGTATACTATATATATTCTCCACTTTACCCTTGTTTCTGTGGTAACAGGTGGGTATTATTTTCCATATACTGACAGGAATTAAGTTGTAGATTCTGTTTCATATACCACAGGAGGTTGTAAAATGATGTTTCCTATAAGCATGGAAGGGAGAAAACAAAAGACTACAATGCAGTTCAAAGACAACAACTGGAAAGCGCCAGCGTACAGCAAGGGAGAGCTCTGGAATGTGCCTTCGTAGCGCTCAATGCATACGTAACGGCACGACTATGCATTGCCACACCTGCTGGAAATATGCCTCCGAAGTAGGGACACCTCTTTACTCAGGACACTTTAGATGGCACCAATGGTGTCTGCATTATAGAGGTTCCATTGTATACCATAATTATATGACACTATTACTCTTAGAATGCTGCGAGTTCAAATTTCCCTTACCCTGGGAGGTTGCTCGGTGTCAAATTCTCAAGTTACCCCCACTCTTTCCCCCTACTAATCCCGTACTAGGGGTACTGGGGGATAGCATTGATAGGTGCATTACAGCGGAATCGCCAGCACATGTATTCCGCGATTTCATCTGCAGATGACGTAATTTAAAATCGGGTAGCAGAAGTGGTGTGAACATGGCCGACACAGAGAACTTCAGCCAGTTCAAACACAATCACATAATGATATGTGTTGGTGTAGCACGTACAAGACTAGGGTACTTGAATTATTTCTGGAAAGAGTTTGGACCGGTTATATGTAAACGGTAAGCTTTTTTCGTGTTGTGCATGGATGTAATAAAGTGATGCTAGGCAGTATGGAGCTTCGAAAAGCACTGTTTGGGTGATAAAGGCGGTGTTTGTTATCATGGCCCATTTTGCTGGAGTTTGTGCTCAATGTATTTTGAGTTGCCCTGGACTGTGTAAGTGCGGAACACGGTAACTCTGCCCACTTTCATATAGAGTAATGAGTGTAAATGCCGTGTACAAAGTTTTATCATGATAGCTATGGGTTAAAGCAAATGGCACCATGGTTGGTTGATGTCACCGCAAGTGACGCAAAGTTAGCACCGCTGTTAGACATGCAGATGAGAAGATCTTGATGTGAATTAGTATATTAGCTTACTGTAGGTAGCTATATAGTTGATAGGCTATTATAAATTGCAAAGAAAAGTCATGTTGTGTCAAAAACAAAATGTGTGATCTAGTTCTTCAACTTTCTTCATTTCAGCACTACTGTCTTCAACTAGTGTACTGGTCTAACTGGTACTCATTAAAAAATTCTCTTTTTTGACGTTTGAGGAGCCTGGCAATTGGATGCAAAATATACTTGCCTAAATTTCTTGTCATTTGCTTTACACTTGGCATGCATATACACTTGGTGTTTACAACAAGGTTTGACATGTTTTCTGTTTTCATTGTTACAGGGTGGAAGGTCTTGACATTGGGTGCTTTGCACAGTCTACAAGCACTGCAAGGGCTTTGACGATGCTTCTGGACTAGCAATCTGATGGAAACCTATTTTACCAATAAACAAATTTGTAACTAGCACCTGCAACCCAGTTTAAATTGGTCTTCTTTGTGTGATGTACATTGCACTTCGAAATAGCTTCATAGAAATATACTTCAAGCACATTGTATGCTACAGGTCATGTCACCAGATATGTTTATTTCATAGCTTCATACCAGTTGTCTGAAAATACTGAAATTATCTATTTGCCATGTTGGAACACAGAAAATGCAGCCCTACTCTGCAAGAGAAGGTCCTAATCTACTACCAGATATCTTCAAATACCACCTGGCCAGGCTGGTTACAGCAAATGGCACCAAAAAAAAAACAGCTCTAATCCATCATGACAGATTTTAGGCATCTGTAAATCAACCTTGCATCGACCGTTTTACACCAGACTTTTTGCGTGAAGAAAGCGATGCTACCAGTGGCTGTGAATGTACGTCTATCCGCGCGTAACTGCTACGCTTACTTCGCTACTGTGCCAAACTCTGAGCGCGTTCCCCATTGGTAAAAAAAAAATCTTTGCTCCGCAAATCTCCGTAAATTCCCGCAACACGCATATGATACGAACTTCCGGTACGCTGGCGATTCCGGCCACTGATTAGCCTAGCCTACTGACAACTTTACTGTCTACGTTTCCTCCATAGTTTTTGTAGGCGTCCTAGGGCACCTATACGGCCAAAAGCTTGCCGGTAGAATGGGATGGTAGTTTTGAACCGTACAGTAGTCTAGTCAACCAGTCCACCGGTCCAGTCCAGCGATTGTAAATGGCCGCCGCTAACGTACAACCATTCACTTTGGGATATAAACTGTCTTACAGACTTACCTGTCTTTACGCGGTTGGTTGGTTGCCATCAGCGGTTCACTTCACTGAGTAGTATCCGGATTTCGGTCCACTGTCCGTTCACGTGTAATTACTTGACACAATGCTATTGCATCGGTTATTGCATCGCCAGATAGCGATTGCGTCGCCATGTAGCGATTGCATCGCCCGATTGCGTCGCCGCGCGACCATTACATCGCCCACAATCGTGTCGTACAAAAACCGAGCTCCTCGCAGTCCATACAAAAACCAAACTCCTCGCAGAACATCCTCGCAGTCTGTACGTCGTACACTGAGAAGTTTTATAAGCTATGGCTGAGCAGAAACAAAGCTACCCCAAGCACTGGAGTAGGAAACTTAAAACAGTTTTTCGCAAATTGGATCTGGACAACGATGGACACCTGACTGAAGAAGATTTGAATCGCTCTCTCAAGCACAAACTAGAAACGTACCCAAGCCTTGATGCTGAAGAACAACGTCAGCAGATGCGCAGTGTTTGGATTGATTTTTACAATGGTGGCCAACAAGTACCGGACGGTTACCGCCTATCAGAAGCACAGTTCCTTCAGAACATGTGGGAGGTAGTGAAGACGCCGGCATTCAAACAACAAGTGAGTGACATGGCGACCAAAACTTTGGAACAGGTAGACCTAGAGAAGAAAGGTTACATTTCTAAAGAAGAGTATGTGAAAATTGCGGGCAAGTTTGTGGGTCTCGACCGTGCTGCTGCTGCATTTGATACCATGGATGTAAAGAAGACGGGGAAGGTAACACATGATGAGCTGCTAGCAGCACTACTGTTCTATTACACTAACATCGATGACGAGGACAATCCTTTGAACTTTATGAAGGGACCATTAGTTGATTAGAATCCAAGATGTGTTCACTATAGGGTTCATGCATTAGTGTCATTGTGTATACATTTATGTATATGCATGATAATGTCAGTACTTGTAGTAGTACCATTGCTGGATTACATATTTTCTGATGGTGCTAACAGTTGTGCAGCATGCAGTTGACAGCCACATAAACCATAGCTATGTGAAGACCTGAGAACCATAGTGCATAGTCTAACTCGAAATCAAGTACTGTAATTGTATGAACTGCACAAAAATGCAGTTAAACTATGATGGACAGACTGGTCTTGTGTTCAAAGGGAGTTGAAATCAACAGTAAGCAGGCACAATGTGCACATGAACATGCAAATTTGCATGCACAAAGTATTGCAAGTTCAAAGTTCATATCTCATGGCCTCATAGGTTATTGGAATACCATGGTGCATGCTGGGCCTACATGGGATATTCACCAGACCCCTTCCCTCCTTCGGTTTATTCTAGTAGAAGGGCAATTGGAACACTGAGAGGGTATTCATTAAAGGTATATGGATGCAAACATTGTCTTTGCTCCTGGGTAGTGTCTTCACTGTTGCTCTCATCTGCACCAATGCTGTTAGCATGCAGTAGCCCATTCCACTCACTCATCTCTCTCTAATGGTCAGGTTCATCACTGTCTAGGTAGGTAGATAGGCTGTGCTTCTGAAGTTTGTTGCTGCTGCTTAGAAACACTTCAATTCACAAGGTGGTACACCCATACTTGGATGGTCAATACATACCTAAGTCAGTAGTGTACGTGGGGCACAATTGCTCACAATCAGCACAAGTATAACAGTGGCGTTTATTATGTGGATGCATTTTGTTGTTCGTGTTACATTTTATTATGTAGGGGAATATAATTCACTCTGGGCGCCTGGGTCACACGGGATTGACTGCATGTGATGCAGCAGTCATTTTCTAAGGGTAGAGCCCTGGAAAGCCACTTGCATCATGCTCATTTTTTTTCCTTTCATGTAGGCCTGACCCTTACATAAGTGCATGGAGGATCTGCAGACTGTCATATTCATATTGGTAGCTAACTGGTTTCTGTCCATCCATGTCACAGCATGTTCTTGAAACGTACAACTTGCAAGAAGGTGGAAAGCCGCCACTATAGTAGCCTCATTTTCAGGCTGTTCCTGCCTCAAGTTTTTGATCGCTTGCAGTACACTAAACGGTCAAATTCAGCACTGGAGTGTGCTAAAGTGGGCATGTTCTGCTGTGCTTCAGAACCAATTAGCACATGCCAGTGCTAATTTCCCTATTAGCACACACAAGAGCTGTATGACACATGCACCACATGTGCTAGTTCATCTTCAGCACACCAACACTAAAACTGTAGCTATGACACACCACTTGTGCTAGTTCCTCATCAGCACACTAACACAACAGCTGCATGGCACACACTTGTGCTAGTTTGTGTATACAATAGATGTTTGTCCATGTATCAGGGTGCCATACAGCTCTTGTGGCTGATGAAAACCTGTTTAATATCCATTTTAATTGTCTAGTTTGGTCAAATACTGTCTATTTCTGTTTCAATATGTGACCAACACATACATAATTTAAATTACAAACACACGAAACTATTTCAAGAATACTTACCTCAAAATGAAAACAAAAATCAGATTATTGATGTATAAATGGAACTGTTTGATACCCATTGTCTTTAGTTTGGTCAAGTACTACCTGAAATTGTTAGTTATAAGTAACTGTAATTACTCTTGGACATCTTCAGTTTTAGGGTTTCCTGGTAGAGGTGTGCACCAGCTGCTTGTTTCCCTGATGAACGTTTGTTTCTATCCATCTGACTTTGTGGAGTTCATTCAACAGTGAGGACAGGAATACAAGACCATCCGCTAGTGATATCATTAGTGAACCACACAATACATAGCTAATACAACATGCATGAACTGTAGAACAAATATAATTTTTTTTTTCTTGCAACTTGCTGTGTACCATGCACAAGTTACACATGACTATACATTTAGTGCATGAATCTTTTTCTGGCAACCTTTTTTTGTAGTAGCTAACTGGTCTCATTCCAGATCTGACATCTCAAACACACATCATTCTAGAATGGACCTGTTGTAAGTTTCTTCCTGTGTATATACAAAGATCCCCATATTATTTAAACCCCCTAGCTAACTTGGCCCCTGGGAGCCAGTGCACATAAGTAAAACTGCCGGAAAAGGTCTGGCATAGTTGCAACTTGATGATGAGAGAGTGGGTGGTGGAGAAGAGGAGGGGGAGGGTGGGATGCCTGACCAAGAGATGGGAGCAGCTATCATGCATAAAAACAGTAAGCTGGCTGGCCTTGATATAGAGTACTGTAAATTTTGGAGAAAAGAACAACTAGTTGAGATTATGCAGTGTTAGGTATACTGCTGACCTAAACAGCTAGAGAAACTACAAGAAGTCACTTTGAATGCTGATCACATCAGTGTAAAACTACAAAACTAGTTCACTAAGTATAATGAATGAACCACAGGACAGTGTCCAGAGGAGGAGAAATCCAAAGCAGGATCAAGTGATGACACCCCTATCCAGCCTACACCATGCTTAAGCACTCACTTCAGCAGTTGAGAAGTTGTGTGTGGGTATAATCCACCAAAATGCAGGCCACTTGCAAACTGTCCTGAGTTGGCAGTAGCTAGCTTTATATATTTCAGTAAGTAATCAGAACATCAAGAACTGTTGCTTCATGCAGGTTCCATAGTAATTGCGCAGCACACTACCACTCGAGAACCTTCACGTCTCTCACTGACATTACTCACATTATCTAGTACCTCACCCTCTGTACTGTACATAAACTGGTCAGAGGGATGCGAGCTAATGAAACTAACATAGGACTAGTGCTGTTTATCACCATGGCGAAATTGATGTCAAATAAACACACAGTACGTATAATTATTACTAAACGTCAGAATAATACAAGTATTGGTGTCATACATGTGATCAGTGATACAATGTTGAACTTGAATCAAAGCAATACACCGAGTAGCAAACTTGATTGCTGGAAGTAAGTGGTAAAGGCCTGAGTGATCACAATGAGTGTAATGATTTAAGCTTCAGTTAGTGAAACAAACAACAGATTGCTAACACGACATTTGCAAGCTAAAGTAAAGTGAACTGCAGACAAAAAAATAGTAGGTTTGTGGCGTGGTTTGATGTTGCTGATGACTATATACAATGAGAACAAAACTTCCCTATGAAAATATATATGATGCAGGACAAGAAAGAAATAGAACTCTAAACTAGTTCCACTCCCTCTCTCTCTCTCTGCGGATTTGGAGACTACATTCACACACAAACACAGTGCTACACATCAGTAGAACAGGAAGGAGTCAAAGGAGGAGGAGGGAAAGGAGAGAGGATGTCACGAGACAGACTGCTGCCTCTCGTGTTGGGTAGAGAGAGTGGCAGAGGCTGTATGGAGAAAGATGTTGACATTACAATATAATCATAGAATAGCCATCATTGTTTTTGCAATGTGTGGCAAGTAGCTAAGTATGGTAGTGGCCGGGTGTGTGTTTTGGAGTTGCAAGTAATATGTGGCAGTTTCATGTAGAATTCTAAGATTATTCTGCTGTGAATTTCAGTCACATCACCGCATTCCAATTTCCATTCAAGGGCAGGGCTCATACACTTTATAGGCTCATTAGATATTCATGCATCTCTGAAGTGTGCATGAGCCCCACCTTTAAGATATGAAATTTGCAATGGAATAATCTTCACCAGATTTTTACATGGGACTGTCACATATGTCAGCAGATACGTGTGTAGCGTACGGTGCCAATTATTGAACGGTACCAATTATCGAATGGAAGAATACGGAAAAATTTCATGCGAATATTGAGTAGTTTTACGTGAATGTGTAGTAAGTGCACGGCTTTTAACTTCCGGTCGATGCATTGCGCACTCAGCAAGACAGTTTGCGCTATTTACCGAGTTCCTTTAACAAGATGGTGGCAGATGCTTCCGATTTTGCGAAAGAACGGCACTGATTGGAGCTTCCATTCGTCTAAACCAGTAGAGAACGTCTAGTATAGTTTTAGCAGGAGCTCTGGGTCTCAGAAACACCTTACTACCTGTGTGTCTGTCCATGGTGAAGGTCCACCTTGCCAAGTCTGCCATATTCTTGTTAGCTGTTAGCTGTTTATAGCTCTAGTCATTGAATACAGTTGTTTGAACAGTTTCAGTGACTGTATGGCATGCTATATTTGCATGAGTCATGTTTGTATTCGTTCAACTCAGCTTTTGTGTAATGCCAGGTGCTAGTGTAGCAGTATGGTGCAGGAGGCATGGTGGTGTTAACTTCTTTCAAGCTAAGAGTTCAGAATCTTGTTGCTGGTCGATAATTAGTATTAGGAAAATGTATGGGCAGTCGATAATTGGTACCGGTGTTCGATAATTGGCACGATAATATGGCATGAAAAAAGTGTTGCTTGCGTGCGTGTGCGCTATCACTCGGCTGAAAGGGGTTAT
Organism: Agelas oroides; assembly: GCA_949130485.1. Lineage (NCBI taxonomy): Eukaryota > Metazoa > Porifera > Demospongiae > Agelasida > Agelasidae > Agelas > Agelas oroides. Next base: position 10,833,710 of record OX422183.1, on the reverse strand, counting down.
TCTAATCGGCGAGAGCCTACTCTATTGTTTGGTGCAAGAACCAAGTTCCTATGTCGTTCCTGGACTGAGATATGAAGGCAAGTACAAGTCGCATTCGATAATTGGCACCGTACACTATATGGTGGCAGATATAATATGTGCCATTGCAGCAGCATGTGGAGAGTATACAAAATGGCAAAATCTAGTCATATAGCTCCAAATGTTCCCCACCTCTGCAGGTAATGTGTAGTGAGGATAGCCAATCTCTGAACCCTCTGAACCATTGATGGTGCTGTTGTAGTCATACCGAGCACTGCCAGGAATGGGGCTGCTTCGAGGCAGCGAGGATGCCATAGTGTAGCAGGGACTTCGAGGAGTGAAGGGGCCATTGCCAAAGTGCAGATCTTGTAAGCTATTTGGCTGACGTTTGACCCTGTTTGTGAGAGTGTGTGTGTGTGTAATGAGAGAGAGAGAGAGCACTATCAAAAGATTTATTATGTTGTAACTATCAATGGTAAAGGCACAGCATGAATGCACTCCTCAAAATTATGACATGCTCTGTGTCAGCTTAGTTGAGGGGAAATAATTAGCAGTGAATCACGTGTAATGGAATGGTACCACTTGTAGTGGTCACATGACCAGATTGTGACACAACTGTATGTTCTCATAGCAAACATCTAACTTGGCTCCTCTGACCTACACTTATTAAAAGCTACAGCATGCAGTCGTTAATAACACATTTGAGCCCTCAACCATGGCTATGTTTACATTTCTACCCTTTCCTGTGTGGTGTTCTATAGGTGTATACATGTATACAGAATACCAGATTGGTCGCTGATGCATTATTGCTTGAATGAGTGGACATTATAAAAAGTACGTCAGTTGCATGAGTAGCTATGTCTGCAATTTTATGAAACGATATCTTACATTTCATGATTTGAGTCGAGTTTCTTCTCATCAGCTGACATCTCTGTGGAAAAAAGGCAGACATCATTTTGTAAACATGTGCACTTTAGTGAAGTGATGTATGTATTTATAAGGTAATGCTATATATGGGAGGGTAAGAGGGATGAAGGGGGAAAGAAAAAGGAAAGGAGTAACAAGAGTGGGAAGGAGAGGCAGAGGAAGATGAGGGAGCATGAAAAGGAAAGAGGAAGAGATTGAAAAGTACTCACGGGCTCCAGCGTAAAATTTGTCTCCGTTTTGCTGGTATTTGTTGCGACAGTAGCAACAGATGGCTACTGTTAAAATCACTCCAATCACCATGACAACAGAACCACCCACTGCAACGGTAATGACAGCCCACATGGGAAAAGATTGAGGAATAGCATCTGGAGGGAGAACGGAAGGATTGGGGGAGGGAGTCGATGTGGTTTCCATGGCATTTGTACAAGAAAGGAATAAAAGAAGCCTCAGCAATATCAATAGGGTGTGGTATCAGAGAGTCGGTAGACTCTCTATGTAGGGATAGGGTGAGGTATTAGTCTAAGAATTGAGCAGAGGGTGGGAAGTAGAGATCTAGAGGGAGAGCAGAGGAGAGGAAGGGAAGAGTTGGAGTGAGGCAAGAAGGAACGGAGCTAGGGGGTACACATACTTGTCCTGTATGTTACTTCATCACTGGGTGGTCCATTTCCAGCATGGTTGACTGTGTATGCCAAAACTGTGTATGCCGTATCTGCCAACAATCCTGTCACTTCAAATTGTACCCGATCATTAGCATCTAAAGGTGTGTTATTCAAAGTCCTTGTGTCCTGGGGACCAGTGATTTGAAGTACAACTTGCAGGAATGGGGGTGTTCCCACTGGAGATAGTTCCGCCTCAATGGTAAGGGAGGAGGAGGTGGAGGAGAGGCAGGAGAGGGTGGGGGCACCTGGAAGAACTGTGTGTGTGTGTGTGTGTGTGTGTGTGCATGTGTGTGTGTGTGTGTGTGTGTGTGTGTGTGTGTGTGTGTGTGTGTGTGTGTGTGTGTGTGTGTGTGTGTGTGTGTGTGTGTGTGTGTGTGTGTGTGTGTGTGTGTGTGTGCATGTGTTTGTGTGTGTGATAACTCAGCATTATATTTTACAAGGTTATGATCACTCATCTGATTCAATGCATTACAAGTTTACAATCATATATCAATCTACACACTCATCTTAATTTCTCTTAATGGGGCAAGTATACACAAGCTATACATACAGTGAAAAGCACTGTATTTGACTTACCTGATTCTTCCTCAGTTTGTATAGAATTTGACTCAAAACCATGTTGATTGGTGACGCTGAGCATAAACTCCACTTGGGAAGAAGCAGCAAACTCATTTTTGCTCACGACTCCACTCCATACCAGATTGGAATTAGGACTGGGGATAGCTGGAATCTCTTCCGGAGGGGTCCATGGTGTGGTTCTAGTTTTCCGGAATGAGACCCTAAAGTGGGTGATAGCCCCACCCCCCGTGTAGGCCAGACTCACAGAGAGGTTAAAGGTTGTCATGTTCAGTCTCGTGACCTCAACAGAGGAGATGCTTGGTTCTGGAATGGCAATGTTAACAGAACAGTTACATACTTGCATTTCCTTCAGTGTGTGTGTGCATTCATCTGTGTGTGTGTGGTGTGTTTGTGCGTGTGAACATTGGTGCGGCAAATTGCTACAGTGGTTTGTGTGCTGTGACAAAATATGAAACCAGTAGTATACTGCTCAGTAGTGTGCTGCTCATTCAGGCTTGCCTCATGATGATCAAGCATCCATGGGGTTCAAATACGTATTAAGGCCAAGACGTGACTACTTGTATGTTATTGAATACCAACAAGTTTGGCAAATTGCCTAATGTATAACATGTTCATATATATGAAAAACAAAATGAAAACATCCAGCCAGTGTCATCAGTTATATCCATTAGCTAATTACGTATCTGTAGTTGCTACTATAGACTTCATAAATGATATTTAAGGTGGCGGGTAAGCTATCAGCACACAAGCGCAATAATTGTTTCTGGTTTACGCCCACCATTGTACCACCAGGCCACAGCTGGCTTTTCTTCTCGAATGAAGCAAACGACTGGAGCAGCTGCTTCAGTAGCTTATCTAAAAGCTGTACTACAAGCGACAAAAGCATGAAGGCCTGAGAAGTTTCAACATTGTTGATCGCTGTACACCAATGGCCACGCCCACCAAGAAGGCCATGGATACATTTTTTTTGCAACGCTTCTTGCATCAGGTAAGCAACTTTAGCAACTCTCTTTACCATAAACAGCTATTCCAGTGGTTAGTCGAGGGGGTAGCATAAAGTATTTGAGACTAACGAATGCTTGGGAGAGTTCGTACCGCGAAACACCACAAAATGTGACTTTGCAATAACAGTTTCAATTCGCCATCCGTTAAGCTTTACAGCTTATGACCAAAACTTTACGTAGCCCCCTCTAGCGACTGTTGAACTTTCTTCACGCCAAGAATGGAGGATGTGGCTCTCGAACCGTGCAATTGAAACGTAACGAAAAATTGTACGACTACTCTCAGTGTTATTTTTTCTGTAGCATGGTATCAGGATTTGTTACACAGATAGTACTTGCCATGCAGTATTTGAATGTCAGGTTTGGCTGTAAGTGATTGCACAACTAGTGAGATGAGACAGTTTATATATGACAGATAATTCATTGTGAAATTATTTACCACCTTAACCCTTTAATTCTGACATGCATGCACAGAGATTGATCGAATGGTTACGAGAGCCGGTAATACAAAATGGTGATTTTTGCATTGTGTTGATTCATTACACTATAATATGTTGTAAACTAGCTGAGTTAAATTCAGGCATTTCTACTGTTGCTGGCATAGTTATATGTAGAAACTCGATAGAAAAAGTACCATGTAGGACATAAACTGTACAGTAGACTTCTATTGGATGTAATAACTAACTTCAAGTGCAAAGCACATAACCTTGTTGATAACTAGAAAATGTAGAACATTGTGGGGGCGATCGAGCCTGAGCAAGCTGATACAGGAACAGGGCTATATATCTAACACATCAAGTCAAGCATCCTCCTACATGCACATCCATTCACCATTCACAGGGGGTTTTAAAAGGGATTTTTTGAAAAAAAAAAATAAGTCAAATGAAAAGACACGCTATCCATATATACACATGCATAACAGTGCCAGGGGCCGAGATAAATCTTTGATGTCGTTTCTCCATGCAGCCAGGGCAGCTATTGTAGCTACACATGCATGGACTAAGCTTCACGCTAAAATCATGAGCTGAGTCTCCGGCGTATATGAGTGCCGTTTATGCACGGACTTTACCTGAAGCGACTTCAACCATTGTCCATAATTTACACCATTGTGAGCAGCCTGCTGTTGAAAGTCCGTAGCTGCACAAACCAGGATTAAGTTGCCATGCGTGCTTCAACTTCAGTCGTCTTCGCTTCAGGTCGCTGACGCTGCACTCTGGCTGTAGCCTTCACCTACTGAGTACCGCCGAATACACGAGGACGTTCAAAGTTTCGTAAAATGTCTTAATAAATTTACGGTATATGGCCGCAAGCAAACCGACAGACATACACACGCACGTGCGCAATGCAGTCCCACTAGTGTGGGGCTTGCTCAGGCTCGCCCCAAATAGTGGAAGATAAGTGTTGGTGCATTTGGCCACTACTGGGTAAAATGTATATTACTTGGAATATATACCCGTATCCAGGTACTTACGTCCAGGAGGTGTCTGGAATGGGACTGGGTCAGTTGTATTGGTTCCATCCTCATTGTAGACAGACACAGTCACCCGGTACTCCATTCCAGGGACAGTGTCCACCATCTGTTGAGTCACATCGCCATCTAGTCGGTACTGCTGGGCTATTGTCCCATTTGAGAACAGTACTGTGAGTGTCAGGGACTCTGCCCTCTCGTCTGCATGCTGATGTGTCAGAGACCATGTGACTTGCACCTGGGAGCCTGTAATGTTTGACACTCTCACGTTTGAAGGAAGGGCAGGAGGGACTGCAGAGGAAGAGGAGACACACAGTGCTTATGATAACTGCCGGTCATCTGACAATTTCTGGGTAAAATAGTCGCGTGACTGACCATATGCTGACTTGTTTGGTGAGAATGTCCGTGGCTAGGCTATAGACAGGTAAAATTAGTAAACTTTTTATAGCAGCTGTGTTCACATTCAATATTCAATGCTGCTCAAGCTGGAATATATTTTATACTTCTCCCATGTTTGTCAAGAATTTGAGCTACAAAGAGACCTCAATCGATTGTTACTGAAACTCCACCCACCAACTTATAGCGTATGAAACTAACGTATTACTGGAAAATTCATGCTAATTCTTGGATACGTAGCTTTGAAGGACATTAACTACACGCTGGTCATTATTTCATGACCATAGCTATCATTCAAAGATACATACTGTATTTCTTCGAATAGATGCTGCCCTCAAATAGTAGCCACGCAATCTGGAGCTCTGAGTGAAATGAACACCCCCCTGACGACGGTCATCGGGCTAGCACTAGAGCTGTTTGTATTGTATGACTCGTTTCCACGGTTGACAGCAGGACTGAGAGGCTGTGCTTACTACTGACAGCATCTAACAGTCATCACTGTATCGCTCGTATGTACCTTATCCAGCCATCGTTGATGTCTACAGGCTTTCCAAAGCAATAAATGCTGCCCTTGAATAGTACCCGCACAAAAACGTGGAGTGAAAAAAAATAGTAGCCGCGGCATCTGATAGAAATACGGTAATAGCAAAATTCAGAAGCCACGGTAAAGGACGATTTAAAAATTGCTGAATCAGCAGTCGTACTTGCGTAAGCACATTGGATCAATTCTCAAGTTTTTCGGATATGAATTTACTATCTTCTGACAATTTGTCAGAATGGTGATACCAGCACCCACAGAAGTGTCACAGTGCCCATGATGGAGGTTTTACAGTAGACTCGATACATAATGAGCAGTTAAGAATGTGTATGTATATTTGTGTGTTTCCATTTCTCATTATGACATCACTGAAAAGTTGACTCACCGACAACTTGTAACTGATAAACACCTGCTGTTGTCATTGAAGTGGTGGGAATGACCTCCAGGGTGTTCTTGATTGTCACCTGGTAGAGTCCTGCATCACTTCTCGAGATCGTTGGAAAGTTCACTACGGTGACTCCTTCATTCTCACTGGTGTAACTGGTCTGGACTTGCTCTACTGGTAGGAGGCTGTTGTTTCTCTGCCAAGTTATCGTAGTGTTCTCAAGAAACCGACTTCGGAACTGAACTGTGAGGTTGAACGTGGTGGGGGTTCCCATCAGTTTGGTGTAGGGGGGAGGGTGTGAGAGGATTACGGGAGGAACTGCAGAGAGGGGGGGGGGGGGGGGGGGGGGGGGGGAGAGTTGGGAGAGACGAAGTGGGGCAAAGAGAGGGAAGATAGGAAAGGTAGGGGAGAGGATAGATGAGGAGAGGAAAGGAAAGGGAAGATAAAGACAGGGAGTCATTTTATTGAATCAGCAGAGGAACTACAGTTGAATCTGGATTATCAAAAACTAACTGTATTCATAAAACCAAAATGTACGTTTGTATATACAAATGTAGACACACAAGAGCCCAACAGTAGTGAAAAGCGTTATCTGACATCTCTGTCACGTTATACCACGAATCTTGCATCCTAAAATTGCTATATACATGTACCACTAGTGCACTTACTGATCACCCTCAGTTGAACTCCCGTTGTACGTGAGAGGCCTACATCTGACAGAAACACTCGGCATGTGTATGTCCCTTCATCCCCAATGGTAATGTTACTGATTATGCCACCAACTTCAGCATCGTTGTTGATGACCTCACCACGAAACCAACTGAATAATGCGTTGGGAAAGTCTGTAGTGCAGTTGAGTATAGCGTTGTTGCCTTCAAATGCGTACTGTATTGGTGGAGCCACGATTCTGTCTGGGTCTAGGTGAGAGGAGTATAGCAGATGCATGGAGGAGGTGTGGAGTGGGTAGGTGTGTGAAGTGAGTGTGAGTGTGTGTGTGTGTATGTGTGTGTGTGTGTGTGTGTGTGTGTGTGTGTGTGTGTGTGTGTGTGTGTGTGTGTGTGTGTGTGTGTGTGTGTGTGTGTGTGTGTGTGCATGCATGCGTGTCATGTTCACAACAAAACAAAATCTAGATTACGTTTATAAAGGTGGAGAAGGGGCAAATGAATAGAAATGAATATTACACTATAATTTGTGTGACTGCATCTTTGGGAAGCTCAGCTAGGTGATTGAAAATGCAACTACTCTTATATGTAGTAGTATTGTGCTTAGATTCACTGTTTTGAGTCGATCAAATGATGAGCATTCACAGCCCTTTAGAGGGTATGCTTAGTCCTTAATGCTTAGAAATTTCATGTGAGGTTAGTGAGTGGAAGCCAGGGTAACATCATGTGGTCATATAGCAACTCAGTTGTGGAGGTACATAGACACACCTTTTGTGGATTGAGGCCCTATACTGGTGATCCTAATAACACCAGAGTTATACCCCAGTTGTGTTGGAATTACCAGTAAATAGTGACCTTGAAAACACCACAGAGCAAAGGTTGGAGCTACATAGCATGGAATTCCCAATATTTTGAAACCACCCACTCTAACCACAATTTGTGATCTTGAAAACACCAGAATGATACCCCAGGACAAAATGTTGTAGCTAACATATCATAAGCAGACAACATGTTGCAGTAAAACTTGTTGGAAATATACCCATGCTAGCAGTAAATAGCTATCTTGATATTTATCCCAGGAACAGAAGGTGCAGCTAACAACAGCAGATAAGGCATTGGAATTACTTTGATTCTGAAAGACCAAATTACTTTAGCTACCATGAGCAAAACAATGGGCCAGACCATGCACAGCCTTTATCTGCTGGTGAGATAGTTACTATACTATATATATGACATATATGAGGTCTAAAAGACTCTTCCACAGTGAGTTGTAATCAATCTCACTATGCATTAGTCCACCACAACCAGTGACAATGTGCACACATGCACCATCACACAAGCCTGTAGCTTTCAAGCACTAGGATACTTCCCAAATCCTGCCCTAAGCAGTAGAAGTGTTCAAAATTTCTAGGGTTAGTAGGTGCATGACCACACATACATGTATACAGCAATTCAACATGGGTCTTAACAAGCGTCTTTGCAAACTCTTCGCTTCGATGCTACAACTTAATTAGTAGAAGCCATTTCATCTCACTTCACACACAATCTCTCTCTCACACTCAGTAGATCCATTGGCCATGGGGATCATAAAGTGCATGAATCACTGTGAAAACTTGCTCATTTGCACTAAGCAGTGTGTTAAATAGTTAAGTTCAACAAATAAAGAATTATATGCACACCTACCAAGAACTCTCAAGTACCCAGCGTTCACTGGTCCCTCTATCTCCCCTCCACTTAGTCGTGCTCTGCAAGAATACTGGCCTGCATGACCAAAACCCACACTGACCAATGAAAGGTGGAAGGTCCTAGCAGTACTTGATGGTGAACTTTGAACCACAGTTTCATTTTGGATCCACTCCAGAGTCGCACCATTGCTGGGTTGGGAAAATGAAGATGAAAGGTCATTGCATTATTAATAATTATCCAAGCATTATAATTATGCATAACCACTTGTTTTCTTTGTTGCTCAAATGCACCTTCTTGGTACTTTACATACTCCACAATCAGCTAAAATTGAAAATTATTTTATTTTGTACAAATTACTGGTATTAGAAATTATATGGTATGTACTATAGCACTGGCATGTGTTGTTTCTATTTTGGTGAGTACATTCATCAATTGCATGAGACATGGTGACATGCATATTCATAGCATACACTGGCATTCCCATAGCAACAAAGTATATGTCATAACATAACTAATTAAAAAGTTAGTGTATGAACGCATGCACAGTATAGCACTGTGTTGGTGATTACATGGTGTGTGTTGATATGAGTGTGTATGTAAAATTCACCTATGTCGGCAGATGCGATCAAAGTCTCCACCAAGAAATGCAGTGGCATTCTCATTTTTGTCAACAGTTACTGTGTGTGTGTGTGTGTGAGAGAGAGAGCATTTAATAACATACGAGGGAGATACGTATGCTTGCATGATTTCACTGTTTAAGCAACAATTTCTGTTGTATACATGTAACCACAGTTACCTAGCTGACATCCCACATGTGAGCGATTGGCGGTAAGAATAATGGAGCCGGCAGCTGGTGACACAATGATCAAAACTAATTCATTTCTTCATTCAAGCATAAAACCAAACTCAAAACTAGTAGGCCAGTTTCCCAGGTGGGGGGAAACAACATTTTGAATGGACCAATGTAAGGGCAATGGGCTGGAATGCTTGGAACTCTAAACCCCAGACATGAAGGCTCTTGAACAAGAGTGATGGAGTGCCATTCTCTTTCCGGTTGATACTTGATCCGTATACAAAGCATATAGTTATGAGCCCTGCTCTTAATGGAAGTTCAGAGATATAGTGCTTCTATTGCAGGGTATATGATGGGCTAATCTTTGATTTCTACATAAGACTGTCACATTTAACAACCTTGATAAGACAATTAGGCAAATACGTGTTAACCTCTTCCACAAGATTCTCTGCCATCAAGGACTACTCATTACAGTAACACTGTTTTATTGACAAAATAATCTTTGATTCCTACAAGAGACTGTCACAAATATTGTACAGTTAGTTACATCAAGAGTGCATAAGAACAGGCGGCTAGAGTAAGAGCGTGTAACTACATGTACATAAAATTCGAAACCAGGCGGCATTTACCATCAGTACTAAAAATAGTAACATGTACTGCGCAGCTGTGCATAGACTAAGCACATGTCATTGACTGGGTGTTCTATTTTTAGTACAGTTCAATAATTTTGCCCGGACTACGGGCTTCTATTGGAGTTACACGCTCTTACTCTAGACGCCCGTTCTTATGCGCTCTTGGTTATGTCAGTTGAATAGAGAATGGAAATATCCTCTCTCCAGAACAAAGTTCATCAATGAATCTTGGAGACTTTGTAGTGTCTGTTATTTCAGACTTTCTACTCTAAGAGATAGCCTCATTCACAGACTTCCCCCTTCTTTATCTGCCGTTTGCATTCACAACTAGAGCACATGCGCGTGGGGTAATAACACACAGAAGCAGAAGAGCAGTGAAAAATGGGGAAGTCCTGGTCTCATTCATCACGTAAGTGGACGAAAAGTGGACATAAGAGGGGAGGGGGTGATATTCGAATATGTATGAACTAAGTTCGAAAGTGAGTTTTATGAACGCAAACAGAAAATAGAAATGGGGGAGGCCTGGGAATCAGGCTAACTATGTAAGAGATGCTCCACTGTAGTATTTCACGCAGTTTGGTCGTAAGTAAACATTTCATTCAGTACTGTATGAGGAAGAGAGGGGGATATTTGGCATGGGATGTTGGGACACATTAAAGGGAGATCATATTTCTTATGCTTTGTGGGGAGGGATGGTGGGTGATGGATGCTGATATGGTTGGTGAGTATAAAGGCAAGCATACCAGTATTAGATATCAACTTTAATTGGGAGAAGTTTTTCATTGTGGGCAAGCCCAAGTAGGCAGTGTCATGCCCTTTTTAAGCAGCAGATTACACTCTATAGAGAAAGGCAGTTCTTTAGTATAGCCAGATGCCAGATGAATGACCACACATGTAGACTAATGCAATGTGAAGCCAATTGTCTTGCTTCTTATGTGCTCACATGGCTGACTGGCCAGGCTGTGCTGAATCTCTCCATGAAAATAGCAACAAAATCTTAGCACTTATCTGGAAGCACCAGTATGGCTTGTCATCCATGTGACAACAATGGTTGTTTGTTAGCCTCGTTCCCAGGCTCTCCCCGCACGAGAACGAAAAATCGAAAGGAAAGGGGAGAGCCTGGTAAAATTTATCACGTGAGAAACGTCATAGGTAGAGAGAACTTAATTACATGTGGGCGAACGAATGAACTCGCCCACGCTGTACGGACAGAATACAGTTGCGATAGCTTTATGGCCGACAGAATGGGACTAGACGGCACTATGCTACATTACCTGGCAGTACGGAAAGCTATGGTGAGCTTACACAGACCCGTACATTCGAAAATCACGATAACCTACTCGCTTACCTGGCAAACTGACCGCTGTACAGCACCCCGGAGAATGGCTTTCAAGGCGCTATTAAACGCCAAGGCGGCCCTTTCCTAGGCTTTGCTCAAGTTTTCTTTGCGCTTATTGTTCGAAAAAAACTGCCAGAACGGGCTCCTACTAAAAACCAGCTACGTGTACTGTCGATTATCGATCAACTACGTGCGTGGGCACATCGACGATCCGCCTACGCTCAATTAAGTCCTCTCTACCCTTCTCTCTACCCCTACGTCACTCACGTGATGAATTATTCCAGGCCCTCTACCGCTTTTCCGTACTGCAAGCGACGGAAAGCTGGGCGGGGCCTGGGAACGAGGCTAGTTGTTTGTATCGTAGAAACAATTTTCACCTCATAGCAACAATTTTTGCAAAGGACAGCTGCACAAAGATGTTCGACAAACTTACACCTCTCGTATGGATAAGACAAGTCACCTGACTGCATTTTGTGCATGAGATAGCAGTCCCCATCTTCCAGTCACCCCAGCACAGATGATGAGGCTTGGTATTCGCCAAAACACATCCTGTGCAGTAAGTGACTCTACTTAACATCTAGGCCTGCCTTTTTTTTCAGTTCATTGGTTGTTCATACATTCCACACACATACTTGAGGCAGCTGCTATCACCGGCCTCTGTTGTCTATGATCAGCCATCTTCCAGGTGTTTGTAGGTGCGTGACCTCACATGCAGACAATGCAGCCATCTGTTCAGTGGCGTAGCTACACCCAGGCATACCGGCCCTGTGCCTATGTAAAATTCGCTGGTGCCCGGATAAAAATAATGTGGAAAGCTAAGGTCAAGGATCAGGTATTAGCATGTGTGATCACAAGTTTCATGCGCACATGAAGTGAGCATACAGGTAAGACTGAAAGAATGGTATATGTGGACGAAAACAGCCTCAGAAGCAATCTCAGAGTGTATAATCTAAACATTTTTCATGGTGGGAGCATGTCCCAGATCCCCTTAGCAGATGTGTGTTACGCACATACTGAGTGTGCCCATGCTGTGCCCACGTAGCTTGCTACACCACTGCATCTGTCCTGCATCAGGTGGCTACTAGACATTAGTGTGTTTTTAGCCTCGTACCCAGGCCACGTCGGAGGAGGGAAAAGTGGCCTGGTATCCACTGTTTGCGATTCCGGAAATGTTCCGCGAACGAGTCAGATTATGGACAAGTTACAAGTGGTTGTTATGTGGAGAAATAACAAAACTAGATGTACGGCTTGCAGTGTGGCAGCTGTATTTACGCGGCGATGGCTTCCATTATCAGAGACACAAGGGCTGACATGACAAGGACTACGCTACAACCACTGCCGGTTCCACCGTCACTGTGCTTGTAGTTGAAAACAAATGGCAGAGTCTCGTAGCAGATGGACTTACCAAATCCCATGGGTAGCCACAGGAATACGTCTTTACCATCGTAGATACATTTGATCACATCCAGCTGCTCTGCTTTCAACGTGAAATCTCCCTTTCCAATACAACAAAGAGCGAACTTGAGCAATTTATCAAAGTCCTCGCTTTTACCTGCCATGTTCACAGGATAAGCTCGAGACGGACGTGCTTCGGAGCTATACGGTAAAGATTAACGGTTCGTAAATGATGGTATACGATACCCCATGAAATCATGGGTTTTTTCGCGCATGCGCAAACAGTGGATACCAGGCCACTTTTCCCTCCTCCTCCCACTTGGCCTGGGTACGAGGCTAGTGTGTTTTATACTCAAACCATGAAGCTAGCAGTGAAATATCAGCCGTCTATGAGCAGCAACATGGCTGTCTTTTATTATGCAATCTGTATACATACTTGAGGCAGTTTAGACCAAGCTCTGTTATCTTCTGCTGTCTGTGAACAGCCTGGCTTGTCTGTCTTCAACAGGCTGTATATATATATACTTGGCAAGGAGAAATTAACAACGGGTGTGTTGCCCTGTTGCAAGTAGTTGCTAGCAGCTTATGGTTCCAACGCCCATTTATAGTTATGATAAACTAAAATAACAACCACTTTTGAAATCACCTCCATGGCGGTGATGAATAGTCGTATGAGCCAGCAGTGGTTTTCGATATAATAACACAAGTACAAGTGGGATGCTAAACCCAATGGGCAGCAGGGAGGTGCACACACGTTATATCAACATTGCTTTGAGCATATAGTCAAGCAATACAAGGGATGTAAGACAACTCAGTGCCCCATTGAATAAACCACTGAAAACAAGATTTTCCTGTATATGTGTGTGTCCATGTGTGTGTGTACATACGTGAACAACCAATGAACCACATCTCCCTGAAAAAGGGCAAACCTAGATGTTATTCAAAGGTGCCCACTGCACAGGACACATTTGCCATGCATGTGTGGTGTATTCACATTGATAAAGTGCATTCACAACTGGTTTTGTCTGTCTGTGCATCTGGCTGAATATGTACAGCTACTCTAGTGTAACCAGAAACATTCAGCGCTAGCCAAGTGATACATGGCGTAGTTTACAGTTGTACTCAATGACTCACACATGCACACATTGGTATGTGGCTTGTGAGCTGTAGTTTTGTCTGGTCGATAATGGAGATTTGATGTTGATGATATTCATAGGGTATCACCATTGCACAAAGCTATACAGCTGTGTCATTGCAATGCTAGTGGGAGAGTACCAGCACCTGCTGGCAGATCATTGTTTCTATGGGATTTTCTCTTTCTACATAGGTAGATAGTGACGTCAATGTTGACATGATAAAATGATGGTTGTAGTATGATGCTTCCCTACCCCCCCCCCCTCAGTTTTCTTGTATGATGCTCCCCTAGCCCCCCCCCCCCTCAGTTTTCTTGTATGATGCTTCCCTAGCCCCTCCCCCCCCCACGTTTTCTTGTATGATGCTCCCCTAGCCCCCCCCCTCAGTTTTCTTGTATGATACCCCCCTAGCCCCCCCTCGGTTTTCTTGTATGATACCCCCCTAGCCCCCCCTCGGTTTTCTTGTATGATACCCCCCTAGCCCCCCACGTTTTCTTGTATGATACCCCCCTAGCCCCCCCTCGGTTTTCTTATATGATACCCCCCTAGCCTCCCCCCCCCCTCAGTTTTCTTATATGATGCCCCCCAGCCCTTCCACCTCAGTTTTCTTGTATGTTTTAAGTGATCAAAAACTGGACATTGGAAAGGTCGCTAGGATTAAATTCATATTATACAGTACACATGCTACATCTGAACACATAATGGTGTGTATGATAGATTGATTATGACTACTGAAAATCATACGTATGCGTCAGCTAGTGGAAAATTGCTTGTGCTGTGAATGTGTACTAGTATTTCAATATCTCACCCTAGCCTCATTCCCATGCAGGCCTGGGAATGAGGCTGCAGGTCAGAGAATGTGGCTCAAGTAACGTTTTGTATGACTTACAATTGCAGCACAAAATTTAGGTTGTAACTGTGCATACTTACAAGGCTTCCTATTCACTAGTAACATTAGCGTGAGTTAGATGTATGATAGTCCAAAATTATGTGTTACATTTTTGCAGATGGTTATCAATCAGTTGGACATGTTGTGTTTGCTCTTCAGAGATTGCCTAAAAAAAAACTTGCCTTCAACGTCAAGTTTTCGATGGCTTCCAGTATGCAAATACAGAGGATGAAGGCCTTGGGGATCTTGTTATGTGAGACGACATCAAGTAGACAGAGGGTAGACACATGGGGGGCAGTGCTCGACAAATTACATCCTGATTGAGTTACTTCATTTTCAATAAAAGCAGTCCAACAAAGAAATGAAGATTCCATTTGTGACACACACACACACACATAATGTAAGTTTGCTGTCTCCGAACATCATTCCTAATCGGTATTTGGCTAGGGTTCAAGGCAAAGGGCACCGAGGCCAGGGAACATTATTTATTATGTCTAGTGTGGTTACAGTGGAACCTCCCTAATAAGAACAATCGTTAGGACCTCAAAATAATAATAATGTTCTTTTTGAGAAACTTAGCAGGACATTCCTGCTTTTCTGTAGTGTGTGTTAGCAATATTGGTGGAAAGGTAGTGCATAGCCTGGTTCCTGGTGCTAAGGGAAGGAGAAAAGGAGCACCTGGTGTCTACTGTGGTGTATGCACATTAATTTCCAAAAATTCTTGGTAAACCGTATCACTGACGGGCATCTACATTACACAAAGTTCCAGGAGACAGCTGATTTCTCCCGTATGAGATATACCTACCACTTACCATGCTCTTTGCAGACGACAAAGAAGCTAGGGAGCAATGAAAGCACTCAGCTCTTCACTTGCACGAACCATGTATGTGTCTGTGTATTTCAGCTAAACGCTATGACATGTGATCAAACAATCTTTCCTTTGAAGTTCACCAATTGCCTCAAATGAAACAATGCAGACCATTGCCATCAGAGCGATGTCATCTCTGACTTCAAATCTGCCTGAATGTGTCTCACAAGGAGCATAGCCCTGGCCCTTCAGCAGGTAAAATGAAATTTTTCATGATTTTAGTGTAACAGAGTAGTATGCAGGTCACCATGGAAACTTGACGCATGCACGAACAGTAGACACCAGGTGGCTGTGTGCTCCTCCCTTCACAAAAAGAGAATGTGTGTGGTGGCTTGCTAGCCTCCTTCCCAGGTCCCACCCAGCTTTTTGTCACTTGCAGTACAGAAAGCAGGGAGAGTCTGGTATCTTTTCTCACGTAATCAGAAAATGGTGAAAAGTTTCAGAATGCGTACTGAGTACGTGCTCAACGCTTGGTGTGTATGACAGTCGCTCCCTGCTAGCTAGATACGTGTGGTAATTAAGTTTGTACCTTGGCTCTTTTTGCTGTTCTAGGCCCATTGCGCCCACGCACAATTAAACCCTTTCTACCATCCTTTCTATCCTGACGTCACTCACGTGAGAAAAGATACCAGGCCCTCTCCCACTTTTCCATACTGCAAGCGATGGAAAGCTGGGAGGGGCCTGGGAACGAGGCTAGCAGCTTGCCTGGGTTATCAAAGACAGTAGACAAACTGCTAAATCTACACACATGGTGTGTGAGCTGCCTGTGACAATGACAATGACAAGCTATGAAGTCAGCAATATGCTGCTACCTTGGGGTATTTCACAATGTATATGTTAACACAGACCGCGTGCTATCTTAAGCTTTGAGAAAATCTTCTGAGTTTTCCGAGCCTAATGCAATGTATGTTTATCCCAACATCAGTATTTTTTAGTTGTTTGCAATACAAACAGAACTGATTGTGAGGGGAACTTTTGATTCAAATGATATTGCATCATCAGCTCATAAATATTCCAATTAAACACAATCCGCTACTTTGAGAGAAAATTTGAAATTCTTCAATGTGCTGCATAAAAGTGCCACATAAAAATGAATGATGCTGCAATCTCATTGGTCGTTATCACATTCTGGTACTAGGGCGAGAAATTTGATTTAGTTCGCCATGCAGACCGTTTCTCACAGGGTCGCTTGTAGTCTGGACAACGGGACTATACACTGCAATGTAAAATTCTTGTAATTGTTCAACATTTAGTTTCAAAAACATTGCCAGGCTAGGGGGGACTCAGCCTGCCGATCATTATCAATCAAATTAACACCACCTCTGCTACCACACGAGGGCTTGTGGCTGAACACAATGTTTTCTTTGCATCATCCCAACATCAGTGTTTTGGACACAAAAAGGAAACCGATTGTGGGGGAAAATTCTGGGTTTGTTAGTCGACATGTGGGTGTCCTTCTACATAAATTTTTTTGCTGAGGTTTTTGTGTGAATGGGCAAACTTGTAATTGTATAAGCAATAAAAGCCACTCACCGAATTTGGTGAAGTTGGTAAAAAGAATGTGCCAATCCCATAAGCTGTGAATTAGCTTTACCTAACCAAAGAGTATCAGTTCTTAGGTACACACACACACACACGCGCACACACACACACACACACACACACACACACACACACACACGCACACGCACACACACACACACACACACACACACACACACACACACACACCAACAATTTAGATTTACTATAACCTCATTAAACAGCGCCTAACTACCACATTTCAAACAATAATTCAATGAGTAACTTAGCAACTATCCAGGAAACACAACATTTTCCAGTGATAACGTGATGTGGGGGAGAGGGTCGAGTTCAGTTCTTGTGGTAAACCGGACTTATCACTAACCCACATTCCAAACGTGACCAGTCAGGGCTCCCACGGGATACCAATTTGCTTGTGGCCCGCTGCTTCCCTTCACATGCACAGTAACTAACTTATTCGGCCTCTGATTTCATTTACGACAGCTGCTTTTATCTGGGTTACAACAGTATACGGTTACATGTATACAGACTTTTAATATTATAGCTCCAAACTCAGCACACTATACACCTGGATCAATCTGTTTAGAGTCACTGTTGTCAGCTGTAGGTAATTACCTCAATGAATTTGTGACAAGTACATGTATGTATTAGCTCTACATAATATGGTGATACACACACACACATGTATACACACACACACATAGACAAAATTGTGAGTTTGCAGGATGAGACAGGTTAAAAATATAGTCCATATTAGCTCTACATATGGTGATATTGACTATATTTAACCTGTAACCTTATCCCGTAAACTCACAATTGTGTCTGTGTGTGTGTATAGGTGTGTATGTGTATTATGTGTGTGTGTATACATGTCTGTCTGTGTGTGTGTGTATACATGTCTGTCTGTGTGTGTGTGTATACATGTCTGTCTGTGTGTGTGTGTGTGTGTGTGTGTGTGTGTGTGTGTGTGTGTGTGTGTGTGTGTGTGTGTGTGTGTGTGTGTGTGTGTGTGTGTGTGTGTGTGTGTGTGTGTGTGTGTGTATGGTAACCGTGGTCTCTCATATGTAGTCCATAATCGAAGCTGCACTGTACATGTATTTAAAAACGTACAGTACTATAATATATTTCGGTGCATATATTATTTCTCAACACATTAAATATACGAATTATACATGTTACATAACACAAGGATCAAAGTGAGTGTTGATGCACTGTTGCTATGGTGAATAGAGGGTTTCCAAGGTGATACAAATAGGTACATTTCCCACACACAGTTCAAAGTCTTCATACCAACATGCATATACCCTGAGGCTAATGAAGCTAAAAAATGGGCTGCAATATTGAAACCCAAGTCTGCTTTGTGTACAAGATTAATTTCATGGATACAAACAGCTATATATACAGCTTTGGCCATGCATGTAGGCTTTTACAAAATGTATACAATGTTTGCATGCGTTTGTGTGTGGTTTGTGTGCATGTATGTATTTGTGTGTGTGTGTGTGCGTGTGTGTGTGCGTGTGTGTGCGTGTGGTTTGTGTGCATGTACGTATGCACTCGTGTGTTTGTGTGTGTGTGCATGTGTGTGTGTGTGTGCACGTGTGTGTGTGTGTGTGTACGTGCGTGTGTGTGTGTGTGTACGTGTGCATGTGTGTGTGGTATGCCGTCACTATCAACTAATCAAATTGAGCTACCTTTAACTCCCCGACCAGTACACATAGCCAGCCATACACATATAGCTACGTAAGTAGCTCCAAGAAGTGTGTAACCTTATCCTACTATAAAATGTAGCGTATGTTGTAGAAGCTTGTCTGTCTGGCACTCCCCAACATTTATACTCTAAACCCAGTTTCACAAAACGGAACTAATGACCAACTACAAACTTTCCCTTACAAGTGCTATTGAAGGTGCTTATTAGGCTCGTTCCCAGGCTCCCCCCGTAGTCAGTCGCCTAGCTCTTTTGTACATTACATGACCTAAAGGCTAGGGAGGAACCTGGAAATGAAGCTAGGCACTTATAGCAGTCAGTCATGCAAATATAATGAAAACCTCAATGTTTGGTGCTGAATGCTGGCTCCATGTGGGAGTTGTACCCTCTTCCTTCAATCCACAAAGGCTGGAGCCTGGAGGGCAAGGGTTGCATTCCCTCCAGCAATACAGTTGAATACCTTCTACATGGGGTAAACTTCCCCCGGTCTTTGAAAATTTCTTCATCCTTACACTCAGGGGTCAATGTGTGGCAGTCCCAGTTACAAACCGAATATTATCATGTCATGTGTTTCGAGTGCATCACCACCAGGATCGAGCTTATGAGCGGTGAAGCCGCAAATGTCACTACGTTCGAAGTGTTGCATCGCTGAACTTTTCTTAACATACACACTTCATAGATGGTATTAGATTTGTGCAACAATGAAACATATATGGACGTTGCCCTTAATGGGATACAGTGCATTGAACACAGGGAAATATTGCCACACCTAGCATTGTTTGTTGTGTGTGGGTTTTAGAATTGACCATGCTGCCCATTCCTCAAATTCAGAATAATTACACGTACTTTGAACAGGATTACAGATTGTGAGAACAGGTGGCTGTCTGGCTATCAAAGCTATGTAGGTGGTAGACCACCAGAGGAGGTCGGACACGGTTGACCTTTGCTCGTTAGGTTGCTAGTGGTAGACCACTGACAGCTTAAGTCAGGGATTCAATATGGGTTTGATTCCCGACAATTACTGGCTTTTCAATTTCCTCTAATTTAACATCTAAAATGTCTATCACCTTTAATATATTAGTGTGTGGGTTTTAGAATCTATAATAATGCCCATTCCTCAAATTATAAATAATATGTGACAATTTTAGCATTGTAGATGTTGTACATTTTGTAATGTACCGGTAGTCGAAAATTGAAAAACGTATCTGATCAATTAATATCAGCTGCAAAACACAAAACTGAACTGAATCTGTGCTTGTTATCATCTATGATCCATCTCTCCCACCCCACTCCCTACTACCTCCTCCTTCTCTCACACTCCCCCCCTCCCTTTCTTACATCAGCTTTTCTTATTCTGTAGCTGATGAAGAACCTTCACCTGAACCATACTCTACTAGATAAAGTACTCTGTCGTTCATCAATGTACTTAAAGCTTTCACCTGCTTACACATTAGTACAATTAAGGTCATTATGTCATCATTATGTCATACTTGTGTGACACGCCTCTGATGAAATTACATTTTCTCAGACTATGAATATCGTACAGTAGCAATCTAATTATACCATGTTAAGTGCGTGCATGTGTGCACTGTGCACGTATGGGTATATTATTGCTTACATGCATGATGCTACCTAACGTTGTTGGTATGAAAGTTGTTTGTGAAACACTCCCAACATTACTCTGCCATAATAGGTTTAAAACTACAACATACCGAATTAATACCATATAGTGGGATTATGTGTGTGTGTGTGTGTGTGTATGTGACACTGCACTTTTAATGTCTTAATAAGCTGACACAGCTTGTTAAGGAAAGCACTAGGAACACTATACGCATGTGCATTGTGCCTCGCGCCATCGCCTATAAGCACACTCACCAACATGAAAACAACACATGCCAGTGCTAGTGCATATGTGACTGGTAGCCTCTGTTCTTGGGCCTCCTCCCCCCCCCCACACACACACACTCTGCTTGTGTAATATTGTCAAAGCAAACTGAAGAATACATGAAAAAGGGAAGCCAGGCTGGTGGACTAGCTTCTGCTTCGCCATCCATCAGCTTTGCTCAGCATTTAATTCTTCCACACCCATTGCTCCACCCATTGCTGCTAAGTGCCCCCAGCACCCTCTTTTAGACTTTCATTGCCAAACAATGTACATGCAACGCCGTCTTCCCCAATCTCATGACCAATATATATTCATGAGTGTCCCAAAACTAGTCGGCATTCCTAAGTGTGCCCAACACATACGTATATGTATGTACATTGTGAGAATAGAGCCCTAATTCAGACCCTCGCGCTAATGTGCTCGGCAATTCTTGAACAACAAACAACAAAATCAAGCTGTTTTAATCAACAATTTCATCGCTGTCAACACTGTTTTCACACATTAAGTTGCCTGTTAGGACATTCCCAATACTAATATCATATCTCCTATCATGCATAGGCCATTTTGCACTTCCTTCAAACTGAACAAATCAAGCTGTTTTAATCAACAATTTCATCGCTGTCAACCTTGTTTTCACACATTAAGTTGCCTGTTGGGACATTCCCAATACTAATATCTCCTATCATGCATAGGCCATTTTGCACTTCCTTCAAACTGAACAAATCAAGCTGTTTTTATCATCACTGTCAACGTTGTTTTCACACATTAAATTGCCTGTTGGGACATTCCCAATACTAATATCTCCTATCATACATACAGTGCTCAAGGTCATTTTGCACTTCCTTCAAAATGAACAATGCAACTGTACGCATACCAACTTATTAAGAGGTAATATGTACTACCGCATTTAGTTCCGAAAGATATAAAGGTTAATTACGCAGTCTGATGTAATTAACTCGCATCCTCCTCGTTTTAGCATACCAGACTCAGATTTCTCAAGGTCAGCAACCTTGAGCAAGACCTCATCAAAAAATGTGTGAAGTTTGACCCAAATGCGTGAGACTCTGTCATGGAACTATACAAAGATGCTAATCCGGTGCTCACAGAGACTGTCTTGTGAAGACAAACCACACCTTAGCCTGGTTCCCAGGAGGACTGGGAATCAAAATGTGCTTTTAGCGAGGGGCATGTCCGCTTTTGTGGGCTTGCGAGAACGAACTAGCGAGAGACATTGAGCTGCAGAGAAAACTCTGTCAAAGTTGTGTGAGATTTTACTTTGACACGTAGCATGCATGACTTCTAGTACCGATATATAAAATTTGATTATATACTAAATTTTCACATGATTTGTATATAGATTCTCACAAGACTAGTTTGCTGTACTGGGTAGGATAACCACAGGGGGGGGAACCTGGAGAGAAATGAGACTTTCCAACAAAAGCTTGGAGGAGTCTATGAAAGATAAGTATACAACAAAAGCTTGGGGAGTCTATGAAAGATAAGTATACAACAAAAGCTTGGAGGAGTCTATGAAAGATAAGTATACAACAAAAGCTTGGGGAGTCTATGAAAGATAAGTATACAACAAAAGCTTGGGGAGTCTATGAAAGATAAGTATACAACAAAAACTGGAGAGTCTGGAATGATACTTTTGCAACAAAAGGCAGGGAGGAGACTGCAAAAGAGGAACACACAATAAAAGCTAAGGAGGGATCTGGGTGCGAGAATTATGCCACAAAATTTGGGAAAGAGCCTGAAATTGAGACTTCAGCAATAAAGCTGGGAAGGAGTCTGGGAACAAGGAGCACACAACAAAAGTAGGAATGTTAGACAATTATCCAGCAAAAGCTGGGCTGGGAAAGTCTGGGAACTAGCTAGACTTCTGCACCAAAGGCTGGGAAGGAGAGCTTGCAAAAGCTGGGAAGAGGATGGGATCCCCAAAATCCTTGTTTGTGTCTGCATCCACAGCTGCTACATGCATACATTAGCACAAGCCATCACACAGACATAACTACACAGTACGGTGCATCTCACTTTATGTAGCTGTGGTTATTGGACATTATTTGTGCAATTATCTAATATCCGCTTTATGTTTCTGCTAGCCAAAGCTTCAGTATTTAATTGCTTCAACATCCAGACAAAAAGACCGCTTTGGTACATCGCCATGCACCATATGTCTCCAGATGGAGGTCCACCTGCTGTCTAGGTGCATCACTGCAGGTGACAAGTTTTTATGTACAAAGCCTTTCCTGATAAATGCTGGGATTAAGAAGACTTGCATAACGATACCAGATTAGAACTAGAACATTGTTGTGACAAGCCTGAGTGAGTCACCTTCTCGGTCTACCAGCAGTGGTGCATAAAAGGTTTGTTCTTAGTGGGGATAGTCACAGAGACTTGAGGATGTGTCAGTTTAGTAAGGTGATAAAGAGTGCTACAACTGATGTGTCAGTTTAGTGATAAAGAACTGTGTGTGACATTACATCAAAGGCACTGGCGGTTCCAGGCCGGGCATTGCCCGGGTAAAATTCTGGTCAATTGTGGTTATTGCTTACGGAAACTTGTAGCGGCTCCGGCGCGCGTGTCACCTGCCCAGGCAACCTGGCAGCTCTGAAACCGCCAATGATCAAAGGCAAGTGTTATAACCTCTTGCAGATGGTTAGTGAGATCTTGAATGTATAGTGGTGAAATTTGTCAATCAATACTGCACACATCATACTCTTCTAGGGTGTGTATCATGCTTTTTCAGCGCTATTTCTCTCTAAATGCAAAAATACCGGTAATTAGTATGTATCAGCATCTAGAAAAGATCTTCGTAGATGATAGTAGCCGCGGTGTCTGACCAAAGAAATACGGTAATTACTCTGTATATCACTACCTTAGAACTGTCTTGATCTAATCTCTGACAATTTCCAAAATGAATTACTAAGTATGGAAGTAAGCAGAAGGCAAGCGTTAGGGCTGTTTATTACAATGCTACCCAAACAACTTTGACCAAAAAAATAAATATAGGTTACTAAAACATATTCAAGTGCAATTGTTAATTGCTGAAAACTTTTGTAGCCAATACCTTCCACCTGTACTTTCTCGCGACCACTTACATTGAATGGATTTGGCTTCTTTCACTCACTAAGCGGTGGCCACTAACATTATTCAATAGTGCAGTGGCCCGGAGGCTACCACCACGAATAGGGAGTGCCACTATCACATCAGCACACCCCCTCAAAGGTCCCAACCAGAGGTGTTCAGTTTCCAAAACTTTGATTATATTTTAATTTGGAAGTGTTAGTGCAACTGCAGTTGGGGGATGAGGGGATGGAGGAGGGAGGGGGGTCGTTTCATAAACCACCTCCAGGAAGGAATATCTGGCAGAATTTTTACTTAGGTAACACCACTGTTGCTTTTCTTGTACTAAGTGTACTTAACTGCATTTCACTCATTTTGTTTAGGTATATCTTTCAATGTTGGCCACCTGCACGTGTTGAGTGCTATACATCCTTTGCCTTCTCCTGTACTTGGTATACATAGCTTCTGTCGATCTGTCCTTAACTGCATTTACAATTTACAAAACAAGTGACCAACAATAATCAAGTCATTATGAGCAAAAATGTGCTTCACTGTGTTTTCGAGGAGTCTCTACCGACTTTTGAATAAGGCCAGCCACCTGACTGCATTCTGTGCATGAGATAGCAGTCCCCATCTCCCGGTCACCCCAGCGCAGCTGATGAGGCCTGGTATTGGCCGAAACGCGTCCTGCGCAGTGGGTGACTTTGCATAACATCTAGGCCTGTTTTATAAGGGAGATGTGGTTCGTTGATTGTTCACTGCATTCACCATTTTACTACACTCTCAAACCAGGTGGCCAGCAATAATTATGCTACAAGAAACCCTTTTCTGGGTATACTTGGTGAGGTACTGCATATTCAGCTTCTGTTTGCCTCTTAATTCACCAGCCTCAAACAGATGGTCAACAATAATCCAATCACTTTTGTCTCTTCCTGTACTTGGCTGGTTACCATGCACACAGACGTGGCTCTTTACACACTTAATTTAACTTCATTACCACAAACCAACCAACATTAAGTCATTATGAGCAAAATGTCTTAACAAGTTACACTCTGAGTGTACTTGAGTTAGCTTCAATTTGTCTGTATTTACCAGTTGACCACACTCTCAAAACAGGTGGCCAATAATTATATTGCACGAGACCAAGTCATATGTGCTAGAGGGCTATACTTTGCCCTTTCTTGTGCTTGGTATTACTGCTTATAGCTTCTGTCTGCCCTTAACTTTAATTGCTTTCACCATTTTACCACAACATGACCAAGAGTAATTGCATTGCAGGAGACCAAGCCATGACAAAATTATTTATGGGTAGAATAAAATGTGTAACATGTACAGTAAACACACACCTGTAACCATTGTACCCTCATTCCCAGGACCTTTGCCCGACTCACAGTAATTTGGTCACTTCCAGTATGCAAATTTGGTGGAGGAAGGCTGGGAGGTCTCATGATATGCAGTGACATCTTGTAAACAGAAGGATAGGCACAACAGGGGATGGCGCCCGACACAGAATCTCAAGATTCTTTCTTGTAATGTCAGTCTAAGGGCTGAAAGCAGGCGCGTTCAGAAAGCAGTTCCAGTATACAGCTATTTGATCAATGGAAACCTCGAATTACTACATGCTGCCTGATGTCCTTGCATGTGACAAGATCTCCCAGGCCTTGTCTTGCATACTAAAAGTAATCAAAAAAGCTGGAGGTAGCAAAAGTCTGGGAACAAGGCTGAAATAAAGGGGACCAAAATTCAGAAAA
Source organism: Agelas oroides (assembly GCA_949130485.1). Taxonomy (NCBI): domain Eukaryota; kingdom Metazoa; phylum Porifera; class Demospongiae; order Agelasida; family Agelasidae; genus Agelas; species Agelas oroides. Next base: position 10,808,393 of record OX422183.1, on the reverse strand, counting down.
TAAACAAAAGCTTTATCGGCTCACCCAATTTCAAGTGTACACATCACTACTTGACTCTAACCACAAGTATTTTTAACTCAGTAGTTATCAGCTTGAGCCTGAGTAGGTCAATACATTCATATCCTATGAATATACCTGGGACAATTAAGCAGACTAAACAGCTGTATGATTTGCATAATGGCCATTGCATAGCCTATACATCATGTGGAGACATCTAAAAACTGTATAGGGTCATTGCTACATCGTCCAATATAGTAAGGTAGGTATTGTCGAGCTAATACCAATACTGTTTCTCCAGTTCTGCTATTCAATATTTCAATTCATCAAATCATATCACCTATGACATCACCCTTAATATTAATTGTGCTAAATTTTGTCATTCTCCACTGAAGATCTACAGATCAAAATGTCTGGATTTTGCTATTAAAGTTTCTTGTCCTATGCTACCTAAACATTCCAACAGCACAAACAGGTATTAATTTTTGGGTCGCCTGCACACATTCCAAGGAAACTGTTATGCAATAGCTAACATTTTGGGGCTCATTCTTCCATTATTACAATAATAACCATCTTTCCACATCAAAAGATCTAGTCGCTACTGCTGGGATACATTGAGCAAGGACCACACAACTGCACATTTCACACCCTATCATGTTTACATTTCGCAACCTTATTCTCACCAGAACTGCAAACATGAGGTAACTCACAGATTGATGCAATAGGGCAGTCACCCTAAAGGCAAGGTCAGCATTGTGCCCAGCTTTTCAAACCCCACTTTTCCAAACAATAACCTAAGTTCATTCCCTAGCATTTGTCATGAGCATAGACATAAATATGTACTGACAAGCAGTAAAGGAGTCTAGATGACACAGTTCTGCTATACTGCAACTGACAAGCAGTAAAGGTGTCTAGATGACACAGTTCTGCTATACTGCAACTGACAAGCAGTAAAGGTGTCTAGATGACACAGTTCTGCTATACTGCAACTGACAAGCAGTAAAGGAGTCTAGATGACACAGTTCTGCTATACTGCAACTGACAAGCAGTAAAGGACTCTAGATGACACAGTTCTGTTATACTGCAACTGAAAAGCAGTAAAGGGCAAGTGAAGGAGGTCAACAGTGAGTCAAATGTGTACACTGCACGTGAGATTTGTATTTTACATGTTGTTTGCATATGTTTGTACGATTTGCATCAATAAAACAACATGCTAAACAGTACTAGAGCAGCACCATATGCTGTCAGAGTACGTTTTGTGCTTTATGACAAGAAACCAAACATGATAACTATCAAATTTGCCTGCCATACCAAAGGGCTTGCCAATTATGCCGCTTTCAGTAGCTATCTCTATACAGCGAACGCGTGCAAACATACATAGAAGTTGAATATGGGGGTGCAATCGTATACATTGTACTATCTTTATTTTCTCAACGTATGTAGTCTGTTCTTTGTCGCTTGCACTCACAGCACTATACATAGTCAATATTGATTTTTAGCTAATTTTCAGTCGTAAACAGACCCCGTAGAAACTCACATTGGCCGTATACGATCGCGACTTGCAGTGCCGTGAAGCAGACGGCTAGTCGGGAGATAGCAGAAAACCCCATCTTCTCTCGAGAGCTTGAAATTCAGAGTTATGTTGCAGTTGCCTTTGACTGTACTGTAGGAAAACGTGGCTTTTAGCCCTCATTGCAAACCGCATGGAATTTTAATTATTGTGGCCATGTGTTAAAAACAATTACGTAACCGGTCAAAAAGTGGGGAGTTCTACAATGACATTATATGCGTTCAGTCTCTAAAAAAATGTCTGCGACATAAGTCTATCATGTTAGTGTGTTAGTGTTAAAGCTATATTGTGCTTCAGTCTACTCTAGCACTGAGGGATTGGAATGGTGACAACTGTGTCTTCATCTCCAGCTGACTGTGGGTCACGGCATGTAGCCAGAGTTGTGAGGGGAGACTGGGAGCCCAGGATGGTCATCTGGTAGAAGAGGTGTTGGAGGGAGCAGGCATTTTCACGGCTGAGTGACCCACCCAGGGTATAGTCTCCTGTAACAGCACTGGGAAAAATAGATGAAGTATATGCGTAAGTGGATGTATGTAACCACATTCCCAGGCACTCATGCGTGGGTGTACAATAGCCTAGGAATAAGAATACAGTGGAACAATGGACACCCCTCAACAGCGGACACCCACGGTATAATGGACAATTCTAGAAGTCCCGACTGTCCTTCCATTCACTTCAATACTTAAAAGCAACCCCTGAATAGCAGACACCCCGCTACTCCTCCGTATAACTGACAGTTTTTGCTGTCCCAACTGTGTATGCAAACAATACTTAACAACCCCGATTTAGTGGACACTCATCAACCTTTTCAGAAAGATTGTCCACATTGCTGCTTGAGTTAACAACTTAATAATAATTAGATTAGTGCTGTTACTCATGTACTAGCCTCTGCTTAGCCTTCCCCACCAGCGTACAGCAAGGGAAAGCTCTGAAAACTTAGCCACGTTGTGCTGAACAGCCCGATTACGCAGTAACACGCCTACCGGAAATATACCAGAAGCCCCTGAGTTAGGGACACCTCGCTATAAGGGACAAAATGTTGGTGGTTCCCGACAGTGTCCATTATAAAGGGGTTCCACTGTACATGTCCTTATAAGAACATACATAATCTAAGAAGATGATAGTTACTATGTAGAGAAAGTAAAAATGCAGGAGGCCTGAGAACGAGGCTGGTGTATTATGCTGCACATTATGTATGGTCTTGAAATGCACATGATTGGTTCCTTGGACTTGGTTAGAGCTGTGGCCTATATGACACTTGGATTTCAGCAAGAATGAAATGACTGGGCTGGATACTGAAGTGCCATGCGTAGTTGAACCACATAGCTCAAGGTACACAATTTAACACCTTCTCATCTGAAATGCAGCCTTTTGCTATACATATAGCCTTCTTCCAGGAAGCTTCAATTACAAGGTGTTTTCATCACCATAGCAACTACTTGGATCAATTTCAGTTCTCATGCTATAAAGTCCAAATTGTAATGAGATAAGTAGCCACTCTCCATTAGCTAGGTAGCTATGGATTGGATAGTGCCACGTTATGTACTGGACACTTCTGGGTAGCTATTATTGGTAGCTACCTGGATTGTGCTATGTTATAAGAAATTTATGTAGCCTCATTCCCAGGCTATTGGCCTGGGAATGAGGCTAGGTAGCTATGTTGACCAAGTAACTGGAGTAGCCGTCGTAATTTTACGCCCTTGAAGAAAAGTGAGTCGCATTCCATTTAACATGTAACTGCTAATTACATACCAAGAAAATGACTTTTTAATGAGCCACTTATTGGCTTCTCATATTCACAGTCTGCAGAGTTAGGTGCTGTTTTAACTCTGTAGTGAGCCATGGCCACCAGCCAGCTTCTACGTTAACGTACCAGTACAATTCCCAGCCCCACCTTCAGTCTTATCTTTAACTAGTTATTGCAACCCCTCCCTCCTCTCCCACGGACCCCCCCCCTACATATATATTAGACTCCACCAACCCAGAGGAGGTCGGACATGGTTGAACTTTACTAATTAAAATGGCGAGGTCATCACTAATTGATTTTCGTATCTCAACAGACTAGCTCTCAGGACTTTTACCGAGAGGAACCCTAGCCTCGTTCCCAGGCTCTCCCGGAACGCGAATTGTACACGCATGGAGAGCCTGGTATCTTTTCATGATGTAATCGAAATAGGACTAAAACAGAAAGGCAATGTTTTGCGCGTTGTTCAACCAACCATACGTTCGGTGTGTATGATATTCACTCCCTGGTAGCTAGATATGTGTAGTAAGTTGCCCGCTACCTTGTTCTGAGTCTTCGGGTATGCCCACGTGCAATTAAGGTCGTTCTACCTCCGTTCTACCTTTGGCGGTGCTTATGTGAGAAAAAATACCAGGCTCTCTCTGCATGCACAAGTTCAATTTCACGTTCCGGAGTGGAGGAGCCTGGGAACGAGGCTAGGGAACCCCAGTTTTTATATCAAGATTCATAGCTGGGTCCAGACATAGAAAAAGCTAAAAAACTTTCAACTTTGCAAAAAAAACTTTCTACCCAACATCAATTAATGATGACCTCAGTTGTTTCGATTAGCAAAGGTCAACCGTGTCCGACCTCCTCTGCCACCAAGCCCCAAGCGTTGCTAAACAATTTCACAATAATAATAATAATCCTGGGTAGTAATCAAACATTATTCCTAAGTGCATTTCAAGTGCATTTCTGCGCTCAAAATGCTCTATTGTTAAACTTTCATCAAGGATTGGGGCTCATACACGTGGAACCCTGCTAAATGGACACCCCTCAACAGTAGACACCCACGATATAACGGACAATTCCGAAAGTCCCGACTGTCCTTCCGTTCACTTCAATACTTAAGCAACCCCTGAATAGCGGACACCCCGCTACTCCGTATAACGGACAGTTTGCACGGTCCCAATTGTAAGCAAACAATACTTAACAACCCCGATTTAGTGGACACTTGTCGACCTTTTACTTGAGATTAGATTAGTGCTGTTACTCGTAGTACTAGCTTCTGCTTAGCCTTCCCTGCCAGCGTACAGCAAAGGAAAGCTCTGAAAATGCAGCCATGTTGTGCTCAACAGCCCGATTACGCAGTACCACACCTACTGGAAATATACCAGAAGCCCCTGAGTTAGGGACACCTCGCTATAAGGGACAAAATGTTGGTTCCCAATGGTGTCCGTTATACAGGGGTTCCACTGTAGATGCATCACACTGGCCTTTGACTAAACCTTGAGCAGACTTTTGAACATGTAATTTTGTACATTAAATTTTAATGTAGGGCCATTTTTTTTGGAGGGGAGGGGGGGGCGGGCACTATCCCTATCTTAGCACCATGGTTACTGGATGTGCTGTATTTGACTTACTTATCTCTGAGCTCAAGCCATGTCAAAGTTGCTGTGGCATAAGAAGCATCGTCCTTCAAATACCTTGAAGAAGAAAACATAACGTACATGATGAATGCACAGATGAGTTCAAAATGATGTAATCATTGAATCACTTAGCCTGGTTGCTCGGTGCCAGGAACCAGGCTATGCATCAATGCATGAGTATTATTTCCTCCAAACACACAGCTAGAACTTTGAACTTTGTCTGCTATTGGAGACTTGCCAATGTAGTGTAGCACCCCAAGCTGACCGCATAGACAGGCAACAAGAAAGTTCAAGCTTAAATTTAATTGTGGGCTTGTTCAGGTTGGGTAACTGTAACCCACCAGAATGGCTGATATATACTCTATACACATTACTATAGCAACCCCATCTACACTCCCCATACCATGGCAATACTCATCACCTTACTACATGCATTTTCATTCAACAAGCCTTCCTACCATCCAGTTTTAAATCCACATGTATTTTGAATGATGAGCCATACTCAAACCCCCCCCCCCCCCCTCCTCTGTCTACCTTTGGTGGGCATAGACATCATTCATGTAATAAAATGTACCAAGCCATTCCCCCTCTGTTTTTCCAAACTGGAATAAAGATCTTGCCTCATGTTGGAAATAAAGAAATTGAGGTGAAAATAGAGGAACATTAAAGTCATTGAGAATCAAACCCAGGATACCTTGGCTTGAGCTGTCAGTGCTCTGCCACTGAGCTACAACAACCAAAACCCTCGAAATGCCTCAGTCGAACATCTGGAAGCCACTTAACATTGCCTGGATCATTCTCATTTATTATATATTTTATGAGCAGAGTCACCAGAAGCAACTAGAGGATGGTCTGGATATTCAGGCACAAAATGGATGAGAATTTTCAAGACCTACTTTTTATCAGCTAAGATACCATCAAGCTTCAACTTCAAACAGGTAGTTACAGTGTAAATACTTCCAACCTGAAGTTTCCTCTTTTCCTACAAACAATCATGGCAACAGATGCTAGACTTACACCAGACTGAGTTCTTCCACTCCCAGGGAGGCCAGAGCAACAGCTGGGTCACTGAGGTGTGTGTGTGTGTGTGTGTGTGTGTGTGTGTGTGTGTGTGTGTGTGTGTGTGTGTGTGTGTGTGTGTGTGTGTGTGTGTGTGTGTGTGTGTGTGTGTGTGTGTGTGTGTGTGTGTGTGTGTGTGTGTGTGTGTGTGTGTGTGTGTGTGTGTGTGTGTGTGGTGAGAAGGGTAACTTGTACGTATGTAGTCAGACCAAGTCTCGTGCATGCATTTATTATATGTCACACACACACATACACAAGTAAATCTAACACAACTTCACGTAGACTTCTCGCATCTCTTGTATCTACACATCTTTCCCTAGCCACACCCATGCAGGGCCACATAGCATTCTCATTTCCAGTTCAAGGCCGGGGGATTTCACTGAGCATTACATCATCAGATTGCTGAGTGCACATGGGCTTGTCCTATCCCCCCCTGGTTCAAGGCTATGCACTAAGAACACTATTTTTGAGTCAACAGTTTTATAAAATGTTCGCCCTTGATCATGACAGGTCATGAGTATCTCTAGCCTCGTTCCCAGGCTTCCCCACTCCGGAACGTGAACATTGAAGTTGTACAGGCAGGGAGAGCCTGATATTTTTTCCCCATGTGTCAGGGTAGAGAGGGAGTAGAGAGACCTTAATTGTGCGTGGGCCATACCCGGGAAAAAGAGCGAAGGTAGCGGGCAACTTACTACATGTATCTAGCTAGTTGGGGGTGAATATCATAACCCGTTGAATGCATAGTTGGTTGAACAAAGCACAAATTGTTGCCTTTCTGTTCTAAAAACTCTTGTCCTATTTCGATTACATCATGATCACATGAGAAAAGATACCAGGCTCTCCCCACGTATACATGTTTGCGTTCCAGAGTGTGGGGGGCCTGGGAACGAGGCTAGTATCGAATGAGTCTCACTCATTTGGGGCAAATACCACTTATTATGAGGTGAGGTTGCTGACCGTGAGGCTGCTGACCTTGAGAGATCCACGTAGTACTGATTTGGATCAGTAGTAATTGTACTATCAACTGTTCATGTGACTTTCATAATATAACTACATGACTGTGCAAGGGGGAGGGGGGGGGGTGGGCATTACATCATCAGATTGCTGAGTGCACATGAGCTTGTCCTATGCACTAGGAATGCCATTTTTGAATCAACAGTTTTACAAACTGTTCGTAACTTACTACACATATCTAGCTATTGGGGGGTGAATATCATACACACGGAGCGTTGAATACATAGTTGGTTGAACAAAGTGCAAAACGTTGCCTTTCTGTTCTAAAAACTCTGGTCCTATTTTGATTACGTCGTGATCACATAAGAAAAGATACCAGGCTCTTCCTACGTATACATGTTTGCGTTCTGGAGCGTGGGGGGCCTGGGAACAAGGCTAGAGTATCTCAGTGTGAATGAGTCTCACTCATTTGGGGCAAATACCACTTATTATGAGGTGAACTCTCGCTCAAGCGAGGCTGCTGACCGTGAGAGGTCCGCGTAGTACTGATTTGGATCACTGACTTTCAGCCCCATAATATAACTACATGACTGTGCAAGATATATTATACTATTAGCTACATATTAGGATTACAAAATTCCCCATAAATCATATGATGATAAGAAAGTTTCCCAAAGTCCTCACTTTAACATTTTGGGCTATCTACCAGAATGCCAGCCTGTTAAATCATGATCTTTTATGGGTATAGGTCGACAGTCTTTTGCCAGTTGCAGCCAATCAATGAAGGGCCTCGGTCCAAAATGGTCAACATGCAACTCCATCATTTAGCAACGTGAGGTGTTGTTATCTTGTTCCCAGCAGAAAAGCTGGGCGGCATGGGAACAAGGCTAGCTTGTTCAAGCAAAGCTGGGTGCCATGGAAAGAATAAGTTTTTAACTTTACTTAAGTTTGCTAGTACAATTTAGAACCAGGCTTTGTATGAGGGTTTTGTGTGTCTGACCTAGCCTCATTCCCAGGTTTACAGTCTGGGAATGAGGCTAGTTTGTTAGTCTATGTCAGGGGATCCCTTGGAACACATACGTCTGGATTTAGTCAGACCATAAATCTTCCTCTCCACCCTCCTCTCTTCCCCCTCCCTTTTCGCTTTCCCCTCCCTTCTCTCCCCCCCTTCCTCCTCACCCTTTACCTTCCTCACCCTCTCTTCACTCCCTCCCTTCACTCCCCTCCCTTCTCTCTCTCTCCCCCTTCCTCCTCACCCTCTTCACCTTCCTCACCCTCCCTTCACTCCCCTCCCTTCACTCCCCTCCCTTCTCTCTCTCTCCCCCTTCCTCCTCACCCTCTTCACCTTCCTCACCCTCCCTTCATTCCCCTCCCTCCCTCTCCCCTTCCTTCTCATTTTTACAAAATGTTCTTACGCATGTTGAGTGAGTGTACTTGTGTTCACCAGACACTGACTGAAAAGAGCATTCCTGTGTGAGTAATTGTGTGTGTGTGTGTGTGTGTGTGTGTGCGCGCGCGTGTGTGTGTGTGTGTGTGTGTGTGTGTGTGTGTGTGTGTGTGTGTGTGTGTGTGTGTGTGTGTGTGTGTGTGTGTGTGTGTGTGTGTGTGTGTGTGTGTGTGTGTGTGTAAATGTGTACATCAACAATCACTGAAACACATCTCCATGAAAAAAGGCGTACAAAGTCACTGATACACATTTCAGCTAATACCAGGCCTCATCATCAGCACGTGTGTGTATGAACAATAAATCAAATCTTCCTGTTTAAAGGCAGGTCTATTAATATACAAGTATCACCATAGTACAAAGCTACGTATACTGGAAAACATCACGAATTTGTTGCCGTCTGTATTTGTTATGAGTGTGCAGCACGAGTTAACAATGCCAACAGCAACAAACGAGTGATATTTTTTCCGGTATAGCTTGGTACCATGATTTTATCATATGAACCTCATTGCACGTTCAGACGCATGCACATGACTTGTAGTACCTGATACGGATTCTCGCGTGACTTGTAGTACTGGTACGGATTCTCACGTGACTTGTAGTATAAAATACGGCTTTTTTATAAACTGCACCCAGCTGCAAGGCTTCCCCATTGACTCCCATACATTAGACGTATGATCCACTGCCCACGACACATTTCAGCCACTTAATACCAGGCCTCATTAGCTATGCTGTGGTGACCATGCATACCATTTGTATAACTATGACATTGTGCATATGTGCATGTGGGGGTGTGCCAGCCATGTGTAACAGGAGACGAAGGTCCGCGGTTCAATTACATCACCTCTCAGGAGGACATACATCATTAATTTTGAAAGAGCCCAGCCTATTATTAAATTACTAACCTCCTAAAGGACAGTTTGTTCTCAGTGCTAGTATTCCAACACACACACACACACATAATCTAAAAGATAACTACCGGTAGTTATGCAAGCCAGACCAAAGTTACACCATAGATAATAGAGCTACGAACAGGGATTGGAAACGGCAATAATTTTACGTCGAATCATCGTTTCGGTCACTTGATCTGACGCACAGTGCATTGGCAGTAGACGACTGTGCGAGAGCGGCGGTTATGTGCGTTTCTTCTTTCCCCCGAAGGTCGAGTGGTTTCTGGCAGACTGCTATTGCGATGGAGGGATATTCACGAGTCCTGAAAATTATCAGCAGGCCTGAAGACGACTAAGACAGATTGATATATCCTCTGCATGAGCTGGAGGCACCTGTTCAGAAAGCTAGAGAAAACTGCACACAATTACTGCAGCTCTATTGTTTTGTCAGCATTACATTGACCTATGTACTACTAATACTGTACCAGCAGACTTTACCTAAACCAGGGTACAGATCTCTCTAGAAAACTACAAGAGTTTTCACATTATTTACACTTTTCAAGGCCTCCCATCGAACAGTGTACTGTATCACAAAGAAATAAGCCACTCAGTTCCATTCTTTGCTAATGGTTTCACTGTATGACAGCTTGCATCATTGGGTAGCCCTGTTTATTTTCCAGAAAAAACTACGAAACTATTATTTTAGCATTTCTACATTGCATAAAAGTCAATTCACAACTGTGCATAGTACAATTTTCTACCAGAATATTGTGGTATATCAGTAAATGCACAAGAACCTCTAGTGCGATGACCCGCGTGGGAGATAATCGATCGTACACCTGTTAGTGGGCACCGCCTTCTAACCGAAGCACCAGAACGAGGATTCAACGTGACGTCATCGGCGTTTTGCCCGAGTTTGCCCGTAAATTTTTTGTCCGTTTCCAATCCCGTTTCAGTGCTCTATTATCTATGGTTACACATGCTTGGTTTTTTCTATGGGGACAGATCTGGGAAAGAAACTTCGATATCTCCAAAACATCACAAAAGTAAACCTCATACATACAATGTAAATTTGCATTGTGATTGTTACATATACGAGTTACCATAAGGTTTACATTGCAAAGTTATCTAAATTGCTTGTTTGAATACTATTTGAATTGAACACAAATGATTGTTCCAATTTGTACATGCACCATGCTAGCCTCATTCCCAGGTGGCCTGGGAATGAGGAAAGCATGTGCAGTGAGGTGGACACCTGAGCAATCACATCACAAATGCATCATCATACTCCATAAACAGTCTATCAACGTCTTTGACAAGGGTGTAGGAATGGGGGGGGGGGGGGGGGGGGGGGGGGGGGCTAGGGGCCTTCACTACTACTGGGGAGGCTTAGCCCCCCCCCTCCTTCACTGTATTTATATAGGTACTCAGATAATCGCCATTTTATGTGCCACGTACTCTTTGTACAGCAACAGGTTGCAAATGAAGCGATTATCGTCTTTTGAATCTCCGATTCAACGTTGGAGAAGAGAGCGCATCCAAAGGCGAGTTTTTCACTAATTAGTGAGCATGGTTTTTCAAAAATTTCGCCACACACTTCGTGCACAGTATCGTTTACCACCACTTAGCCCCCCCTACTAAATACCCTTTCCTACGCCACTGGTCTTAGACCACCTCTCATTTTTTCTGAAGTGAGTTTGAGATGTGTAGCTGATAGACTAACTCCATCTTCTCATTAGTTATTACTATCCCATGTAGAAATTAAAGATTCTTCTGTTGCATATTTTGATCTCATTGCTGTGTTCGTAATGCTGTATCGCTTAACGGTCCCATATGTGCCACATAGATACATCAGATATTTATGCATCTACAAAGCGCATGACCCTCGAAAAACTACTGGAAAGTCATACCACAATTTGCCCCATTGAATGGTCTTCATGTAGATGTTTGTATCTTACAAATTGGTACAGTACAAGTGGAGTGCCTTTGCATTTTTGTTCAATGGAAGTTTGTACAGGAAAAAATTAAAGTGAGCGTAACTTCTGCATACATTGAATGCACAACTGGAAAGTGGTAACACTCAATAGAGCTTGCCGAAAGCTTTCTTCTGGAATATAGATGGTGAACTTTTGCAATGATCATGGTTGCCACTTTATGAAAGAAGTTTTGAATGTCCGGCATTGCTACCTCAAGTGACTAGCCACAATCGTTCACAGGCCTACATCAGACATTCATGCATCTCTATTGAGGAAACCACATAATCACGGACATTAGCCAACTGAAAGAATCTTTGAGAGATGTGTGAGCTCCACCCTTAACAAAGCAGACAAATACATAACAGAATAATCACATTTTATAACGTTCTATTGTGTCCATATTATTAGAGGGGGGCCACTGTCAATATGTACATCTCACCTGGGGATGACATTCAGTTCTTTTAAGAAGTTGATGGAGCCAGCTGAGAGGAGTCCCACCTCAAATGTGCTATCACTGTGGAAGAACAAGGAGGGGGGAGGGGGGAGGGGGGAGGGGGGAGGGGGGAGGGGGGAGGGGGGAGGGGGGAGGGGGGAGGCAGACGATGGTATTAGCATACGTGACAGCATTCTCACACTCCCAGCTTTCATGGTATTTGCCTCATACCCAGGCAGTATTCACAAGCAGGGAATGCTGGAAACAAAACTATCAGTGGCATGCTCTGTGAATTCAGAAAAATATTGTGCTACATTCTGAATAAAGAATATAAACAGACCTCTGCTAGCACAACTGTGCAGCATAATAGGGAGTGAAAGGAAGAGGAGAAGAAAGAGGAGGGAAAGGAGAAGGAGGAGAGGAAGGAGGAGGAGAGGAAAGAGGAGAAGAAAGAGGAGGAGGGAAAGGAGAAGGAGGAGAAGAAGGAGGAGGAGAGGAAGAAGGAGGAGGAGGAAGAGAGGAAGAGAGGAAGGAGGAGGAGAGGAAGAAGGAGGTGGAAGAGGAGGAGAAGGAGGAGAAGGAGGAGGAGAAGGAGGAGGAGGAGGAGGAGGAGGAGGAGGAGGAGGAGGATCGAGGAGGAGGAGGAGGAGGAGGAGGAGAGTTGACGTCTGCTATTAGCACATGTAACTACTGTAGATCAGGAAATTTACGCGGTAAAAGTAATTAGCGTTTTAAATTTTCGTGTTAAAAATATTCAATGTAGCGTGTATATGTATTTTATTTTCACGTGTTTAATTTTCGTCACTCTGGCGCACCGATGAAAATACTTCAATGGCGAAAATTTCCCGATCTACGGTGTAGTGTGTTTTGTATACAAGTATACTAGCCTCACTTTTAGGCTTTCCCAAAACATGGAAAACTGGGTGTGGCCTGGGAATGTGGTTATAAGTATACTATGCCACATTTCAACATGCTAAATACAGCATGAAAATAGATGTCTGTGCGAGAATAACTGTGCCAGTGTTTTAGTGAGTGAAGGAAAAGCAGGATGTAGAAGAGGAGGAGGAGCATGAGAATTGACATCTGCTATTAGCAGATGTAGTAGTATATAAACTATACTGTGCCACATTTAACATGCCAAATGCAGCACGAAAATAGACACCTGTGTTAGAATAACTGTCCTACCTAATCTCTGTGATTGCTGTCGCCATGGCAATGCCACACCTTATATTCCTTTATATATTGTACTGTGCCACATTTAACATATTAAATGCAGCATGAAAGTAGGCGTCAGCTGGCACACAACTGTGCTCCTAATAGTGATTCTGTTGTCATAGCAATAGTAGAGCAATAGTGCTACTTACGTACTTAGTGTAAGAGCTATAGTGGCAGAATTTATTACTATGCTGCACCAAAGAATTAGCGGTTAGTATTTTTTTGGCTGATATTTCACTAGAATCCTATAATCTCATTCCAAGGTCTCCTCTGTTGTTATTCTTTGTTTGAGTTCACGATATCGTATAGTCTCAGAATCAGACCTTGTGTGAGGGTCTGGTACCGAGACTGGATAGAGTAATACATGGGTGGAAGTAGATTTGCTAGCATCGTTCCCAGGCCTTTGCCAATGTCAAGTTTTGTAATCTCTTCCAGTATGCAAAAACGGAGGGGGAAAGCCTGGGAGATTTTGGTGATGTGTGTAGACAGAGAGGGGAGGGGGCAGTGCCCAATGAAAAATCTTGAGGCCCTTCCTGTAAGATCTATGACTGGATATTGCTATGAATAAGCTATGAATATTTGCCACATGACTGGTCAATAGTTAATAAAACAGCACTTACATAAGAGTTGATTGCAGGTCCAGTGTTCCTCTGTCGAAGGCAATTGTGCACTTGAGTTCACTTCCTGTTATTTGTCTGAAGTACATTTGTGAGGTACAAGCAGTGAAGGGAAGTATATAATAGTTCATCAATATGAATATTGCCATGTAGATTACAGCACTGCACACATATGTACAAACACTCATTCCCAGCCCCCCCCCCCCCCCCCCCCGCTTTTACCTTCTGTTTGCGTTCATAATACACAGAAGTGGCAGAACAGCTCTTCTGCTTCCACGTATTGTAAATTCAAATGAAAACTAAAAATGGGGGAGGCTGCCCTGGGAATGAGGCTATAAATATTAGCTTCATTCCACGACTCCAGTTTTTGATTCTTAAAGTATGTATACTGTAACTGATCCAAAAACTGGACTGACTAATCAAGAAACTAGAATAGAGTCAAGAAAGGCCTGGAAACATGCTGTAATGGTGAAAACTGGAGGTGGGTAAGGCCTGGGAACATGCTCTAAGCAATCACAAACTGGAGTCAGGGAGCTGGTGAATGTACTGTAAGTGATCAAAAACTGGAATTGGGAAAGGCATGGAAACTTCCTGTAAGCGATTGAAAACTGGGGTTAGGGAAGACCTGGAAATATACCGTACACAATCAAATGCTGGAGGCAACAAAGGCCTGGGAATGATTGAGGTTAGTCATTCAGGGTGCCTGAGGACAATATTACCAGACTGTCTGTGCTATGAAATATGTGGCAGTCCCGAATAGAAATCGAATATTATTCCATCGCGTATTTCAAGCGTATCACCGAGTTTGATGCGCTGTAGCGCTGAACTTCCGCTAAAGGCGGGGCTCATACGTGCTTCATAGACGTATCAGATATTCATGTGTTTATACATTGCGTATGAGTCCCGCCCTTAGCGGAAGCTCAGCACTACAGCGCGTCAAACTTGGTGATGCGCTCGAAATACGCGACGGAATAATATTCGATTTCTATCCGGGACTGCCACATATGTATATACCTGTGATTCTCAATTGGTTTATTTCATGGTTGAAATATACATCTAGCTTACACAATGGAGCCTTCAGCAAACTTTCCTTCAATGGAACATTCAATGTTGCGGCGACAAGAGCAATCATCAGGACCTGTGTATGTCAATTAATGATTAAACGTCCGTCATATCTTGTTACCTAGGCAACAAAACAGAATGTTGGACATTTCTCTTTTTTGCACAGTAATTAAAACTGCATCATTAATCAATCAATAAAACAATCTCTTCATCAGTGCCTATTAATTAGCTGATTAAGCTGATTGCCAATCAGTTGGTTGGTTGATTGGTTGATTGATTGATTGATTGATTGATTGATTGATTGATTGATTGATTGATTGATTGATTGATTGATTGATTGATTAACCAAATGGATCAGTAAAACAACCATGAAGTCAGTCCCCTACGCACCTCTAAAGCAGTACACCCCAGCATCCTGTGAGTGGTCACACTCCCCCTCTCCCACTCTGCGGCTTGGACACAGTGCCAACACTGACTCTGATCCCCTACATCCAGCATCTGTCAGACCTACTGGTACACTCCCTGCACCAAAGCGAGCTCCACCATAGGCAATAGCATCTAGGATGAAGGAAAGGAGGGACAGAAAAATGGACGGAGGAATGAATGGAGGAATGAATGGATGGATGAAGGGAGGGAAGGAGAGAGGGGGAGGAGGGAGGGAGAGAGAGAGAGAGAGAAAAGGAAGGAGGGAGGGAAAGAGAGAAAGGGAAGGAGGGAGAGAGAGAGAGAGAAAGAGGGATGGAGGAAAGAAAGGATAAAGAGGGAAATGAAGGGAGAAGATGGGGGGATAGACCGAAGAAGGGGGAGTGGAATGGAGGAAGAGAATTAGTGAAGGAAAGGTGAAGGAGGAGGAGGAAGAATTGAAAGGGACCGGGGAAGAAATGGAGAGGGAGGGGGAGAAGGGATAGAGAGGTATTCCTTGGAGACATGGAGTCAACAATGTGTGTCAAGTGACTTTCGAAAGAAAAGCACCCTTTGCAACAACTTCATTCATAAAAGGGGGGTGGGCTTGTTTTCAAGGGTTGGCCTATTTTCGAGAGATTACGGTACCCTCATATGCAAAGAAAAAATATACAGGGGTTGTCACACCCCAACTAAATTTGTCAATGTGGTTGCTAAGTGATGTGCTTACTAGATGAAGGTAGTCCTAACTGAGTGCACACCACAACTGCATCACGATAGTCCCACCCATTGTCACACACAGTGCTCCAGCGGCCATCCACACACACCTCCACCCTCCCAGCCAACCCAGTAGCATTGTCACCGAGTCGTAGCTGTCCCGTCTGGCACTCATCTGGTATCTCATCATCTTCTGTAATCACAACCAGTGCCATGGAGGGGGAGATGTCCAGGGGAGCACTTGATGAAATGAGACGTAGTTCCACTCCAAACGTCTCATCACCTTCAAGACGGTCATCACTGAGAATCGCAATGGATATCAGGAGTTGGTTTTGAGATATGGGGTCAAAGGTCACAGTCTCATTCACTGGGGTGTAATCCAAAAGACCTGGGTGAGTGATTACAAATAGTGAATATGTATGCTTGCTGTGAGGCTTGGTAGTGGTCTAGTGGTCAAAGTGCTGAGTGCTGGACTTTGAACTGGCTCTTTAGCTCCACTTAGCAGCAGAGATTTATTTATCTTCTGGAGTACATGCACTCAGCTCTACGTACCTCATGAAATTATGAAAATGAAAGTTTTTCATCATGTGTTTCAGAGGGGATGTTAAGCTGTCAGTTAATACTAGCTATGTTATCGGGCTTCTCATTAACCATAGGCATTACATAAACATTAAAAGAATTGTGTTACCGTAGATCGGGAAAATTTTGCTGTTAAAATAATTTCGCGATCGAGACCAACTGCGAAAATTTAACACGTGAAAAAAAACTTATGTGGCAATGATCAATGAATAAGCGTGCATGCATAAGTCCACACTCCCCGAGGTAAATGTCCGATCGACGACTACAGCCAGCAATATCTGGCTCTCCCAATACCAGGTAGTAGACTAAACGCTAGGAACTCTCCAGGCGCTTGTCCATACTGTAACCGTAAACCAATAAAAATGCATGGATTGAATGAAACCACGAAAATTTACCACCGCAAAAATTTTTACGCGAATTATTTTTAGCGTGAAAATTTCCCGATCTACGGTAATTGATGTGAAAGGTTGGAGTGGATGGTTAATGTGTGTGGTGAAGGTGTGTGTATGCATGTTGAGAGCAAAAGAATACTCACCTGTGGCAGTACCATCCACTGTAGTGACCAGGAGAGTAGCTCTGGTCTGTGGCCTTACATTCTGGCCAGATACAAAGAGGTCCACTGAGCCTGAGTCCTCTGTTACCTGGTATATGGTTGCTGTAAACCCAATGACAGTTGCTAGAGAATGAGGGGTGATGAGAGAGGGACAATAAACAATTTGCTAGCTACAAGGCCAGATGCAGCAATCCTAATGCCTGTACCTGTGCACCTAGCTAGTGCTAACTAATTCTGGCTGACTGTAACATACACATGCAGTGTTCATAATTTTTAACCTCTTGTAACTAAATTGAGATAAAATGTATGGTACCAATGAAATCAGCCACTACACTATCCATTCGTGTATTCCTACTTCATGAAACACTCAAGCTGTTAGCCACATGCCTTACGATATCACTAAATATATAGCTAACTCATAAAATTAACTGTGTGGGCACTTACTTTGCTCAATTGTTATCAAGATGTAACGGCGAGAATATCTAATCCTCGACCCATCTCGAGAGTCAAGCTCTAGCCCAGGTATATCAAGGCACAAAATGTATCCCTCAATGTCGGCAGAGATAAGTGGTGCCTGTCTCTGAAAGGTTCTAACTGTTGTTACATTACTTGGCTCGAATACATCAGAGATTGGACCAATGAGCTCATCAGCTGAGGAGACAAGAAAGAAAAATGTGCATTGCCTTCAAATCAATTCATCAGAATCAAGCCCATGAGCTTGTCTATCTCAACCATGATAATTGTTGGTAGACTACATGTTGAATCACACAAGCATGAAATTTGTTGAATCACAGTTTTAAGTTTCAACCAGGCTTTACTTGCTTTCTAGGTGTCACTATAGTCTTGGATAAATTATTCTGACAATTCATCAGAATCATACTCAAGGGATGCCTAGCTATGTACATGACTATAAATATTCTGACAGGGAAATAAAAGAAAGCTAGAATTCTGACCACACATCTTAGCTCCTTATGTACCAGTGGCAGCAGAACGAGGTCGTGTTGGAAACAGCACATCCAGATTCACTCCCCTCTCTTCAGCCTGGTTGTAAGTCAAAGGTTGGATGGTGTAAGGAATCGGACCAAAGTTAGTTCCATTCAACTTTGCAGCAGTTATGGTAAATGTTTCTCCTTCATTCACAACAATCTCTTCTGGAGCAATCTCAAACCACAAAGCAGGTGTGACAGGTGGGGGTGATGGTGATGGTGTGACAGGTGGAGCTGATGGTGATGGTGCGACAGGTGGAACTGATGGTGATGGTCTGACAGCTGGAGGTGATGGTATGACAGGAGGAACTGATGGTGATGGTCTGACAGCTGGAGGTGATGGTATGACAGGAGGAACTGATGGTGATGGTCTGACAGCTGGAGGTGATGGTGATGGTCTGACAGCTGGAGGTGATGGCGATGGTCTGACAGCTGGAGGTGATGGCGATGCAGCTGGAGGTGATGGTGAAGATGTGCCAGCAGAAGTAGTAGATGTGGGTGTCGGTGGTGCCACTGTATAGAGAGAAACACTTTGCACTAAAATTTGTGTGCATGTATTCTGATACAATATACAGGTACTTGCAAAAAGTAACTAATTCAACTTTGTATATTTGTCATGCTTTGTCACAGATAAACAGAGAGATGTAACACCTGGCACGTACGTGCACACATACACACACTCCCACTCCATAACCCACCATCATCGTCCAGTATCAGCACACCAGCATACTGTGGCTCCAGTATCACTCGGGGAGCCTCCTCTTCCTCCTCACGTTGCAATAGCTGAAGTCCCACAAGGAATAATTCATTCTGTTCTGTGATGGCATCATTGACAATTGTTATGTTGACTGTGACATTTCTGCGATCTGCATCCAATTCCAGCAATTCTGATATAGGAATGTAGTCCTGAAAGGCTGCATGGACAGATATTGGCAAATTAATTTAAGGCATTCACTTTCTCCTTTTGTGTAAATATCTTAAAGATATGTTTGTTGTCACAAGGTAGATTCTGAGCAATTAGAGGAAAGCTTTCTGACCTGTTGCTGAATTCACTTCCTGGAAGAGCTGAGTGGATAAGGTGATGAAGACAGTTTCTCCAGCCTCCAGTTGTCCTGACAACACAGCCACTGTGAAAGCGACACTTCCAGCACTCTCACTGACATTCACGAATTCAGTTGTAAAACCTACCACCACTGGGGTGAAAGATTTGCAAAGGTCAACTGTAAGCCATGATTTTCTACAAGAGCGCATAAGAATGGGCAGCTTGAGTAATTGAACCGTACTAAAAATTGAGCACCCAGTCACGTGCTTAGCAACAATGGCTTATGTCTACGCAGCATGTGCAGTACATGTTACTATTTTTAGTACTGGCGGTACGTTCCAACCAGTTTCAAATTTTACAGAGTTACACACTCTTACTGTAGCTGCCCGTTCTTATGCGCTCTTGCTTTCTATCATACTTTACTAGCTGAAGTGTTTCTGAGTTGATCTCAAAAAACAAAGTCCTGAAAATTATCTATAACGTGGAAATTTGATGTAAGGCTCAACTGCTATATAGTTTAATGGCCCTGATTTGTATAATAATTAGCATGCTTTTCACTTTTGTAAAAATCTCAATGTGGTCTTCTAACCGATGTGATCTTACCCACTCATGTGGTACAATAATATTCTGCAATTGAGTCACAAGTGCATGTACCCACATACCTGTGTTGCTCTGAAGGTGATCCTTTATCGGATCTCCAAAGCAATTTCTTCGAACTAATAACCATAACTATTCACTCTAGTTTCCAGGGTTTCTGGCCCTTCATTTCAAGAGATCTTGACAAATAACCAGTGTCTAGTTCCTTGTTACATTCCTACTTGTGCAAGATCAGAGACTGTTCCATACCTTGTGTGACAGCAGAACCAGCACCAGAACCACTGACTGGAGTGGGGGTACCAGAACCACTGACTGAAGAGGTTGGAGCTACAGTATAGAGAAATAATAATTTTAACCCTGTGTAGACTATAGCAGGGGATATAGTCTAAAAGACAACTTGAAGGACACTGCAGATAATAATCTGTGCTTTCTGACTAGCTAATAGTGAGTCTCAATTAAGTAATTCTTCCAGTTGATGCTCTATGGAATTAGCTTGTACTACGGTTTATGCTGTCCTTACGTACTTGCACACAATAATATTCTTTTTTTTTTTGGTCTGTACTAGTTGTGTAAGTAAACTCTTGCCTGGTTCTCAATCACCTTTAACCTTTAGGTGAAGCACATTTTCATTTATTGCAAAGCTAAAGATAAACCCAAATGGGAGAATCTTATAGTTCAGGAAAGAAGTCAATGTACAGATCTATGTAGCAACAGTATTGTTATGCTTGTAATCTCTCAGACAGGATGTGTAGCTACGTAGTGTGGACAATCATGTACACATAGCAAGAAGCAAAATCTGAAACACAAGTTGATTACTGAAGACTACAGTGATTCCAGCAATCAATGGATCAATCAATAGATTGATTAATTAATCTAATGATCAACAGATCGATTAATCAATTAATCAATCAGTCACTCAATCAACCAATCAATCACTCAATCAACTAATCAATCAGTCTAGCTATCTTTCTCACTTACAGCACTGTGGTCCCTCATCACTTTCATCTACACAGTCACTGACACCATCACACTCTTGTTCTGCTGCAATGCACTCACCAGTAGCACACATAAACTGATCTGGCAAGCACTCAAACGCTGGTAGAAAATAGAACTATAAGTTAACACAAGCAGTCTCAAATTAGTCACAGGGTCAAAAATTGATGCTCTCCTTAGATGCTGACTAAGGCAACCATGAGTTATACAGTGTGCAGACCCAAGAGGCAATCTGGAAGAGTTGCTTCTGTCCAAGAAGGAGCACAACTGAACTTGCATGATCAGTGTTAAACCGTTGTTTTGTACATACTACCATTTATATTTCTAAAATATGGCATGGTACAGTGCTGCTGAAACATGGCTAAATCATGGAGGAGTGCATGTATGTGGGCAGGGCAGCGGGGTCTGCACCTTCTACAGGATCTATTCAAGTCATCTCTTACACTGACTCTAACTAGGGGTAACTGCAAAGGCAGTTTTAGCGATCATAATTGGGACTGTTGAGCAGCGTGCATAGCTTTGCATGCTAGCCGAAACGTTGCGCAACGTCTGAAGCGCCTAGAAACTATTCAGATGATAGAACATTCTGATGTGGTCAATTCATGCAAAAAGAGTGGGAACAGCTACTATTTTTTTACCATAAACTATTTTAATATCTATTTTTTTTAGAAAACAATATATTATCAATATATATGTATATGAAAATTTATAGAAAAGTGTCAGTGTCCAATAATATTGTCCCCAGCACCGATGCTGGGGACAATTGGACGCATACTATTATTGCTACTATTGATCACAAGTTATAACATGACATCATTATGCAAGTCTGCCATTAGATCTCCATTGTTTGCAACAGCCCTGAAAGCAACATTCTCTACCACTTCCCCATACCATCCTTTCACTACAGTACAGGCATGTGATGCCAGTTTGCGTAGAGCAAGGGACAATGTGACTTTGCTTTACCATGCAGAGCTAGGCAGTGTGGCCATACTGTACGTGATGGTTAGATAATCAGAAGGTATTTCAACTCTGTTTAAGCACATCTTATAATGGATAGGTAAACATTGAAGTTGAGTAGTAGAACACTACTGTCTATCATGATAGCCTCTTTACATACAGCAAGTCAATAGTCAAACTACATAGCATTGTATACATTGAAAATCTACTGTGACATGCTACTTGTAGCAGCTAGTGTTATATATAATGCTGACCCTCTCACTACGCTCACCCCCAAAGCACTGCACATGCATTCCCCTTGTCTATATGATAGCAACACACCTCGACAGGTAGGTGCACTCCCAGACCATGCTCCAGTAGCTTGACAAGTGCGAGTACTGTCTCCCACTAGGTTGTAGCCGCGATTACAACTGTAGGTGGCTGTCTGTCCAAGCGTTGTTCCAGTGGTATTAACTTGCCCATTGACTGGGTTAGGCAGAGTGCCACACTCCACAGCTGTTGAAAGGAGGAATACATCATGTACACATACCTTATTTGATAGTTGATACCACTCAATAACAACGTACGTACTTTGACAGGTAGGAGCACTCCCAGACCATGCTCCTGTAGCTTGACAAGTGCGAGTACTGTCTCCCACTAGGTTGTAGCCACGATTACAACTGTAGGTGGCTGTCTGTCCAAGTGTTGTTCCAGTGGTATTAACTTGCCCATTGACTGGGTCAGGCAGAGTGCCACAGTCCACAGCTGTTGAAAGGAGGAATACATCATGTACACATACCTTACTTGATAGTTGATACCACTCAATAACAATGTACGTACCTTGACAGGTAGGAGCACTCCCAGACCATGCTCCTGTAGCTTGACAAGTGCGAGTACTATCTCCCACTAGATTGTAGCCGCGATTACAACTGTAGGTGGCTGTCTGTCCAAGTGTTGTTCCAGTGGTATTAACTTGCCCATTGACTGGGTCAGGCAGAGTGCCACAGTCCACAGCTGTTGAAAGGAGGAATACATCATGTACACATACCTTACTTGATAGTTGATACCACTCAATAACAATGTACGTACCTTGACAGGTAGGAGCACTCCCAGACCATGCTCCTGTAGCTTGACAAGTGCGAGTACTATCTCCCACTAGATTGTAGCCGCGATTACAACTGTAGGTGGCTGTCTGTCCAAGTGTTGTTCCAGTGGTATTAACTTGCCCATTGACTGGGTCAGGCAGAGTGCCACAGTCCACAGCTGTTGAAAGGAGGAATACATCATGTACACATACCTTACTTGATAGTTGATACCACTCAATAACAACGTACGTACCTTGACAGGTAGGAGCACTCCCAGACCATGCTCCTGTAGCTTGACAAGTGCGAGTACTATCTCCCACTAGGTTGTAGCCACGATTACAACTGTAGGTGGCTGTCTGTCCAAGTGTTGTTCCAGTGGTATTAACTTGCCCATTGACTGGGTCAGGCAGAGTGCCACAGTCCACAGCTGTTGAAAGGAGGAATACATCATGTACACATACCTTACTTGATAGTTGATACCACTCAATAACAACGTACGTACCTTGACAGGTAAGAGCACTCCCAGACCATGCTCCTGTAGCTTGACAAGTGCGAGTACTATCTCCCACTAGATTGTAGCCGCGATTACAACTGTAGGTGGCTGTCTGTCCAAGTGTTGTTCCAGTGGTATTAACTTGCCCATTGACTGGGTCAGGCAGAGTGCCACAGTCCACAGCTGTTGAAAGGAGGAATACATCATGTACACATACCTTACTTGATAGTTGATACCACTCATTAACAACGTACGTACCTTGACAGGTAGGAGCACTCCCAGACCATGCTCCTGTAGCTTGACAAGTGCGAGTACTATCTCCCACTAGATTGTAGCCGCGATTACAACTGTAGGTGGCTGTCTGTCCAAGTGTTGTTCCAGTGGTATTAACTTGCCCATTGACCGGGTTAGGCAGAGTGCCACAGTCCACAGCTGTTGAAAGGAGGAATACATCATGCATACCTTACTTGATAGTTGATACCACTCAATAACAACGTACGTACCTTGACAGGTAGGTGCACTCCCAGACCATGCTCCTGTAGCTTGACAAGTGCGAGTACTATCTCCCACCAGATTGTGGCCGCGATTACAACTGTAGGTGGCTGTCTGTCCAAGTGTTGTTCCAGTGGTATTAACTTGCCCATTGACTGGGTTAGGCAGAGTGCCACAGTTCACAGCTGTTGAAAGGAATTACCAATAATGTAGCACTGAGTGTAGCAACCAACTAGTTTGCTTCAGTGGAGGAAGTAAGGAAAGAGTCTGGTGGAAAACTTGATCCTAGTACGGATTCATGGCTACATTTGTGCTGCCCTTGGAAAACAGCTAGTAGTTTTAGTTGATGTAGTTAGACATCAAGGTGAATACTGTTTGTCCTCAAGCAAGCATTTAATGCACATATCTTCAGGGAGTGCCATTTCTCTGACATTGCTGGGAGAACTGGTCTGCTTTCATATTTGCTATATACCATAGAGTAGGTATTTAAGTCTCCATGTTTGGGAACATATTCTATATGAATGTACCAGTATGTAACACATTGATATGCCAAGTAGTTTAGTATGCATCATGATATAATTTTAATGGTTGTGTAAACTGAGGCAGAGGAAAACGCTTACCCTTAACTTAACATGAAACTATAGCCTGGGAAATCCTAATGGTGAAACACCATACCAGCCCTTTACCTAATTTTTTTTACCCCCCAACTCCCACAAATACACACCACACATGCTTAGTAAGCAATCAGGAAACCACATGTCACTACAAAACGGCACGCCTAGATGATATGCAAAGTCAGCTGCTGTGCAGAACACATTTTAGCCAATATCAGGTCTCATCAGTTGCAGTGGAGTGACTGGGAGATGGGGATCGACTGCTATTTCACATGCACTCACTCCAGCATGCATCTTTGTATGTGTCCACACACACACACACACACACACACACACACATGCACGCATACAAACATGCATGCCCACAACACATGTGCACACACACTTACTAAAGACAGTCAGCTCTGCAGCACTGGAGGTGACACTACCCAGCACATTAGTGACAACACACGTAAAGTTCCCCTCATCCTCCTCCATAACATTCATCACTGTCAGTGTTGCAGTGGTGGAACCACTGTACTTGACACCATCAGTCAAATTCCCTCCATTCCGCTGCCACTGGTATTCAAGGTTGCTGCCAGTGGCCACTACCATAAATGAGATGTTTGTCCCTGGAACTACATTTAGTTGATTCATGGGATTAGTGGTAATGTCAGGGCCATCAACTGAGTGGAGAAATAAGATAAATGGTTCACATTA
This sequence comes from Agelas oroides, assembly GCA_949130485.1. Taxonomy (NCBI): domain Eukaryota; kingdom Metazoa; phylum Porifera; class Demospongiae; order Agelasida; family Agelasidae; genus Agelas; species Agelas oroides. Next base: position 10,783,616 of record OX422183.1, on the reverse strand, counting down.
TTGTTATATTATGATATACTCACCAACAAGAGATGTACAAAACACACAACACGAGGTAGTAACATGCAAGGCAACAACAACAACAACAACAAATAAAAAAATACTATGCAGTCGAAACCGTGTTGATGATATCTTTGTATGGTGAGAAGCATCCAAATTGTGATCTGTAGTTTCTAATTAGATCGGCACATAGGAAATCCTCTGGATAATATTTCTTTATAAGGTGATCCCCATAGATGGTGTTGTAGCCAATAAAACTATAGCATAGATAAGAGGCATCCAGGAATACACATCAAACCACTGATGAAGGGGAACATATGGCACTGTGAAGTAGCTCTCTTGACCTAAGGTAAACAGCATTAAAGATACTGTAAATCCTGGCAGTGCTGTGCATAATAGCTGTGTGTGAGTTCCATGGCAGATGCCAGACCTTCCTAAGCACTTTATTAAAAGAGACTTCTATAATGCTAATGCTCTTACAGGAGAGTTTCCATAGAGAGGAACCATATAAGGCTAGGCAAAAAGCATAAACCAGCTTGGTCTTCACAAATGGATCAACTCCAGCAAATGTTTGTAGTATGCAGTTTGACCTGCGAACAAGATCCCTACTATGAGAGAACCGAAGAATGTCATCATAATCATCCAGATCATATCGTAAGATATGACCCAAGTGGACTATGGAGTTCAGGAAACAGAGTAAGGTGCCACAAAATGAGAACCTGGTGAAACAATTAATAGATGGTTGTCGCCCAAAGTGAATAAGTTGAGTTGTAGATGGATTAAATCTCAAACCATGAGAGTCAGCAAACTGCTCACAGAGACGTAACATCAATCTGAGAGCAGCTTGAGAGGGAGCAAGAAGAGCCAGATCATCCACGTAGCACACTGCACCCACAAAGTGATGCTTCCAGTGACAACCAACACCTAGCTGCTTTAGCTGGAGCAAGAGCTCATCTATATATACTGTGAACAAAATTGGAGAGAGAACGCCTCCCTTGACGCACACCATTGGTGACAATAAAAGAGTCAGAGAGACTTTGATTCTATCGAACCCTCATATTCTGATTGCAATACCAAGTCATTAACAGACGGACAACGGGAAAAGGGAGGCTCCTATCCAAAAGTCATCTAAAGAGTAGATTATGATCAACAAGATCAAACACTTTGCTCAAGTCCAGAAAGCAACCATAGACAGGTGTTTCATTGCTCAAATACTGTGAGACGACACATTTCACAAAGCCAGTGCACAGTGAAGTGGACATACCCTTCTTAAACCCAAACTGCATGTCCCAGTAAGAAAACACTCAGGGAACTGGGAGAGAATGACCCACTCCAAGATCTTGCTAAGAGATGGTGCAAGTGCAATAGAACGGTAGTTGTTGCTGACAGGGGGGTCTTTTTGACCTTTAGGTATGGGGACTATAAGGCAATTCCGAAGTGATGCGGGAACGTAACCAGTGACATCTTGAGAGCTAAAAAGGTTAGCAGCCCAGAGATTAGAGATAGACAGGTCACCAGACACACCATCAATTGAAGAGACAGACAACTGTCCTTTAGACTTCTTTTTAACCTTCTTAACCTCACTCCTGAAATTTCGTGACATCTCTTAAGTCTGCACACCTCATATTTAAATATACTTTTTGCAGCTTTCTTTATCTAAGTGATAACACCAGCAGGTGGACAACCAGCTTCACACCAAATCCTGTGCCAGAAGTTTGCATGACATTTGAGAAGCTTAGCTGAGTCATTCCAGCCTGCAAGGCGTGTACTATTGAATGAACAAGAACTGGTTGGAAGCTGATTCGTGAGGCAAGTTGAGAGTTGGTCACAGAACTGATCTAGTGCAACATGATGCTCACAACAGCAGGGGTTGCAACAGGAAACAACAGCTTCACATAACTGTGGAAGATGATGCAACACAAATGCACGGTAATTATGTATGTCAAGAGAAGAGACTCTAGCCCAGTTAAATCTAGATGTTTGAGAAGTAGACATAGAAGGAGGAGGTGATAGAGGTGAGGAAGAAGTGTCACAAAAAACTTCAAAGTTAAATCTGTAGTATTCAGAGAGATTTACCCCATGGTCAGACTTGGACACATTATCTATTAGGTGGGCCATAGACATAGAGCATATAACATGATCAGGCCAGGAACACACTGCGCAATCATCTCTCTCATAAGTAAAACCAATTGCACAGTGAAAGTTAAGATCAGCAGCGACAAGAGAGTAATCATCCATGAAATTGTAGAACAGCTGAGCATTGTCCCTGCCTCTGTCAAAATCAACATTAAAGTCACCAGAAAGAAGAACGTGATCAAAGGGAGTCAATAAACCTTCAAGTTCACCAAGTGCGTTAAGGTAAAAGAGGAAGATTGGAAGCCTGTAGGAAGATAGACACAAATAAGTAAGAAGGAGGTACCGAAAGAATCACACAGTTTTATGGCACAGAAACATTTTGAACCAGTAGAAAGGGCTTTCACACAAGGAATTATACAGGATGCCACAGCCATCATAGGCATAGGGACGACCATGTAACAAAGTACCACTATCCATACCAGAAACACCAACTGAAATAAAGTCACTGTTCATAGAATTAAGGTCAGATAGATGATCAGTGAATAGCCAATGTTCTTGAATAAAACAAATGTCGCATGTGTCAAGCAAATCAGGTAGGACACACAACCCACTATTCCACCTTCTGCAATTATATGTAACACATTTCTGGATAATGCTTGACATTATGATGTTTGACCCCTGGCAGAGTCACGATCAACAGGACTACTATCACAAGGAGGAAGAGAGACAGAGTTGGGAGAGGAAGTAGGGAGAGGAGGGTGGGCCAGAAACAGAGCGTGGTGAGAAGCGTCTCTGACGAACTTCAATGGGCAGGTCTTCACGCAAAAATAGCCATTCAACTCTGAATTGTTTGAGCTTACGCTTGGAGGCCAGCACAAGCCTGCGATCCCAAACAGAATCAAGCTTAATAAGGAGAGGGCGTGGTCGCTGAACATCTTCACTTGCACCTTCTGCCTTTCTGCTTTGACCAATCCTAACAAGATCTTTAATGACCACATGCTTGTTTACCAAGAACTCAAGCATTTCATCAATAATACACTTGGATTCTATGAGAGAGTGCTTCTCACTGAGACCAAAATGAATGAGATTTTGCTATCTGCTGACATCAGGCTTCCGTGATGCAATCTCCCTGGACCCAGATGCTTTGGGATTCATCTCACTAAAATTAGACCCAGTGAGTCAAGATCAGCAACTAATTGACAACGTCTCTCAGAACTACGCCGCGCATGATAAGATAGGCCAGCATGTGTCAAAAGGTCACTACAGGACTCCCATAATAATTTCTTTTATGCACAAGATGTGAATGAAATAAACAACGAAACAGCAGTACCAATTAAAATACAAACTCAGGTTCAATATTGCAGCCGCGTTTCCATGCTGAACAACAACAGCTGGAAATTTACACACAGAATTTCATTTTGTGAGTCGTAGTAAGGTCAACATACCTGGAATCCAAGCTCATAGAATTCTTTGTCTTTCACGGTAAACGTTTAGCGCACAGTCCGTTTTGGGAGTCTTCATCCGTTCACTGTCCGTAAAATTGGGGATTTTCCCCATTTCCTGTCGGCATTGCCATCCAATAATCAGTTTATAATTAAGTTAGTTAAGATGTGGCCTGGCGGCCCCATGTGGTGGTCGGAACTTTGAAGATAAGCTTAGATCGACTTAAAAAAAAATAATAAAAATAAAAATAAAAAACAGAGGAGTTTTAGTAGAGTGCTGTAGTGTCAGTAGTTGTGAGTAGTGCGTAATGCCTGCTTGTGAAAGCTAGCTTGTGTCTAGAAGCAGCAGAAAGGCCACAGTGGCCAAGACTGTACTCATTGGGCAGGCCCAGGTCTTGCGATCGTATGCCAAGCCTAGTAGGTGACTGTGGCCTGGTGCTCCGAGTGCTGGGCTGGGCTTTAACTAGAATGCGCAATATATCGTTGGTAGTAGGCTGCAGTACACAAGAAAGCTCCAGAGGAGTTGCGTGTGGAACAGAACCGTGAGTTGTTTAGCGACATAAGGGGGAGAGGTGGGGCTAGTAATGCTTGCTTCCACTCGTGAATGAGCCCCTCCCGTAGACAAGCTGTGAATTTTTTGAAATGTGCATTCATTTTGGTGCAGTCAAAGTTGTCCATTCCAAGAGTAGTGACAAACATGAGTCTAGCCTAACTTTGAGAGTAGCTCTGAACAAAAGCTGGCACAGATTGATTTGAGATACATTGGTGGATAGGACGCTACCTAGAGTGAGTGTGTAGATGCGTCCATCGAGTGGCAATTTTGGGTTCATGAATATATTAATGAGCCACTAAAACCCTTTTTAAAATTAGGCAAAGCAAGATTGCCCTAAAGCAAACCCTAACCCTGAAACTAGGAGTAACCCTGGTCCTGACCGTAACCCAAGTTTATGTTTTCGTTAACCTCCGCCGAAAGACTTCCCCGCCAGTCTCCAAATCTCCCAAACCAACTCCAGTGCATCTGGTCTGAATGCTCTCTGAAGTCTCTACAACAACAGGGGCGAAGTGGTGGGTTGCTGATACAACATCCTCTTCCTTTGCTCAGCCATCTCCGCCTTGACTTTCTGGTGGCAAGGGGGATATATAATGCTGCAAAAATGTCTGAAGAGGTGGCATCCCATATTAATATGTGACCGGATTTCCAAAGGTGATGGCAATTTCATCTGGGTATTTACATCTGTTCTGCTGAGCCTCAATGGTTCTAGAATGGAGGGGACCACCACTAAGCCAAGTGATCTTTTGATTATACTGTTGATAGAAGCATGATGGGAATGACGGCTCTCCTCTTGATACAACTGACGTCATGCACATGCTCTGGGGTTGGAAGCAGCTTCCAATAGAGTGTCTTGTACACAGGGGATTATTGGTGTGTAGCCACCAGTGGTGTAGCCAGGTCACAGATGATGCCCGGGCACTGCACGCATTTGCTTCTGTTTTTTTTGTTTTTTTTTGGGGGGGGGGCGGGCAGGCTGGGGGCATGCTCCCCTAGTAAATTTTTGCATCTTAGAGGTAGCTACTCAGATTGTTCTTGAGACCATTTTTGAAATACCGTCAGTCTTGAATCGGGAGCAGTTCTGAATGGCTTCAGCATACGTGCACGCAGTACAGGTCTTCACCAGTATTAAACGCCAAACGTGCGAACAGTGAGGTTAAGAGAAACTACATCATTGCAAATACAAAAGTACGAAAGTACGATGTTCAACTGTTTTCCGGACGCTGACGCCCGGGCCCAGGCCCGAGTGGGCCCTGGTTTGGCTATGCCACTGGTAGCTACTAGGGATGAATGCAGTTAATAGTTGTTGCCATTAATCCACACAGTAAAAGTGTTCTCTACTGTTTCGTATGGCGTAGATAATGTAAGGCCAGAGGAAGCAATAGCCTCATACCCAGGCTGTTCATAGGAGAATAAACAGCCTGGGTATGAGGCTAGAGGAAGCAATGGGCATCCAATCTGAGAGTATAATTGTTAGTGTCATGGCGTACCAACCCCATGGATGAAACTCTTATCCTCCTTCACCTTCACTAGTAGCTACATCACCCTCACCCTTTGCAGCAACTAAAAGCTAATGATATGCATAGACTTATGATGTGTGCCTACTTCCTTGAGGGTGATAATAAAACACATTGATAAGTAGCACTTCACTCGAAAGGCTTATAGAGCTCAGGTAAAACAGCAGGGGGGAAGGGAGGAGCATTAGAATTGAGAATCAAAAATACCAAATTGACAGCCTAATCCCATGCCAAAATGTACATGATCAGAGGCTGTTCCATAGCCTCATTCCCATCCCTTCACCACTGTTGATATATGTATGCACAAACAGAGGGGGAAGGCCTGGGAGATTTAGGTCACATGCATGGTATGTGATGTAATGATAGGGAGACAGATGGGGGGCAGTGCCCGACGAAGAATCTCGAGGTCCTTCATGTAATAGCTTGTCCAAGAACTTGAGACTGTAATGTTTGAAGACAGCATCAATACAGCTTATTGTTTGGTAGACTTGAGGCTGATAAATGCAAAGTTTGTGAGTTACAACAATTGGGCACTACCCTCATGTCTACCCTCTTCCTACCTGACGTCACGCATGTGATTAAATCCAGGCCTTTCCCCTCTGTTTTTGCATACTACAGGCAATCAAAATCTGGAGGTGGGAACGGCCTGGGAATGAGGCTAGCTGTTCTATACCTCGTGTGAAAGCAGAGCCAGCACCAGAACCGCTGACTGGAGTGGAGGCACCAGAACCGCTGACTGGACACACACACTCACGGGACTAGAATGAAAAGGAGGATAAGCATTGGTGTGTACATAGTTCTAGTACCATGTTATATGTAGCCTGTCAAGAAGCAGAAAAAATCCCTTTCTGTCTCATTCTGATGTGTTGGTTCTCTACACTGCACAAAACATGTGAACTATAAGTCCCATTTCAGTCTAGCTAATGTGTGACACTTCTTGTATGTCTTTCACTAGCCTAAGGTAGAAAAACAAATAGCTTACAAACTATATATTTATGTATGTGTGTTTATGTACAGAAAACCTAGTAATTCTCCTTCGTGTAAAGTATATGTTAAATTTTTTAAGCTACACAGCCATTTTGAATATTATTACCAGATCTGGTCCTCTAATGGGATAGTAGTAGACCAGGCGCTGTCTTACAATCGTTGCCCTAGAAAATGGTGTATGAGAGATTTGGAGTTGACATACTTTTAATGGTGATAGTAAGTGGCTCATAGTAAACCTGAGGAAGGATGATAGTGTGAACAAAAACAAACACTATCAAGAAGTGTATATGCTGCATAATTATTATTATGAATTTATGTGTGTATGGATGTTTTTGAGTGTTGCTTAGCAACCAAATCTTTGAACTTGAATAACATGAAGTGGAATGGGTAGAGGTGATAATGGACATGGTAGCAGGTTGCTATATAGGGGTAACATCCAACAAATAAGTTACAGTCCTAGTATGAGGCTGAAGGGCGTCCCGTCTGGGGAATATATACAACTTATTCGTACATACTTACATAATACATACATACATACATACATACATACATACATACATACATTCATACATAAATACATACATTCATACACACACACACACATGCATGTGTACATGATTGTTGGATGTTGCTTAGCAACCAAACCTAAAAGCACGAAATGGAATGGGTGGAGGTGATAAAAGGTGTGGCAGCAGGTTGCTACGGGTCTCGGTATGTATGTATGTATGTATGTATGTATGTATGTATGTATTTATGTTTGCATGTTTGTTTGCCCCATTGTTGGTATCAAGCACTTGGTAGATTGCAAGGAACTGAAAAACAATTATTACGGATATGATTTTCCCTTCCTTGTAAGCAAAAGGCATTTCATCTTCAGAGCAAGAATGAGGGACTGAACCCAATGTGCAACAATCCTTTTTTGGGAAGTCTGAGGCTAAGGATATGACTATTCCTTTTTCAGTGAGATTTGTTGATTATGGTCATATTATCATGGACCAGCTTCCTCTGTGGTTTTCATACCAGTACCAAAATAACCCCATTGGATACACTACTTCTTGTCACTAAAATAACTGATGTGGCTACAGTTTTGTGAGCTGTGAGAATCCTTGTGGCATTTATCACTACATCATATGTCACACACAAGAAAATAAGTCTCGATCAGAGAGTATATACGTAAGGCCAGCAACAGGTCTCTACAGGCAACTCACTTCATTTCAGTGAGGCTACCAAGTTGACACTAAATTAGCCATCCATGCAAATGGATCACCAAATGCTTGTAGCAGTACTTGCTGTGATGCTAACAGCTACTATTGGCAGCTCAAATGCTGATTCTTGCACAGCTTCTCTACCAGCAGTTGTCATTAGAGGAGAAGATGAGTGTCCAGTTTTAAGAGGAGGTAAAATCATGGATGAGAATGTCTCTGCTTTGCTACAGGAGGTGGTACGCTATAACTATCTAGTTAATTCCTGTGCAAAACTTGCAGAGAAAACACCAAACAGTCCCTCAGGAAACTACTGGATCCTCAACTCCACAGATTCACCAGTCCAAGTGTTTCGTGAAATGGGTGAAGCGTTTCCTGCCAATCTCACTGTTGCCAGAGGCTGGATGAGGGTAGCAAATTTGAACGTGGTTCATCTCAGCTATCCAACCGCCCATGCATTAGTGGTGGAGCATCTCATGGGCCCTGACTACTATTGTGAGTCAGGACTTAATGCTCCTCCATGGAGGAATGTTGTTTATTGTGATGATCCATTGTGGGATGGGCAAGGCTGCAATGGACTCAAGAGTTCATGCTGTGATCCCTTAAACCTCCCGTGTTTCTGCAAGAAGCTTCCTGAACAAACTACTGATGACTTAGAGTTCTGCATCTGTGGGGATGCATCTCGCAACAGTGAAGATACTCCCATTGAACTTGTTGAACTCTACATACAGTAAAAACAGCAGGGCTCAGACAATTTCAAAATTCCCAAAAAGGGTATATATACCCTTATGCACTTTCTTGGAATTTTGAAATGGTCTGAACTCTGCTGGTAACAATTTTCTATTATCTTTTGTATTTTCATAGCAGTGCAAACCCAATGTAGAACAATCCTTTTTTAGAAGTCTGAGGTAACAATCCTTTTTTGGAAATCTGTGGTTAAGGACTACTGCCAAGTTATTGTTACTCCACTCTTACTGACATTATGGTCATATTTTTCAGAAACGACATCATTTGAAATAACCAATGTGACAGCACTTTTCTAAACTATTTTTAGGTTTTTGCTAGATTAGGGGAGACACCTTGTGGCATTTATCACTGTCATACACGAGTTGAAGCATATATAAGGCCAGCAGCAGTTCCCAGCAGCATCTCAGTTTGTTTCAGACTACTAGCTAAGACTCATCTGAGAGCTAGCTATCCATGCAAATGGAATGCCAAATCCTTGTAGCAGTATTTGCTGTGATGCTAACAGCTGCTATTGGCAGCTCCAATGCTGATTCTTGCACAGCTTCTCTACCAGCAGTTGTCATTAGAGGAGAAGATGAGTGTCCAGTTTCAGGGGGTAATACAGCCATGGATGAAATCAGACAGAATGTCTCTACATTGCTGCAGGAGGTTGTACGCTGTAAATACTTGGTTAACTCCTGTGCAAAGTTTGCAAAGCGAATGCCAAACAGTCCCTCAGGAAACTACTGGATCCTCAACTCCACAGAATCACCAGTCCAAGTGTTCTGTGAAATGGGTGAAGTGTTTCCTGCCAATCTCACTGTCACCAAAGGCTGGATGAGGGTAGCAAGTTTGAACATGACAGACCCTAACCAGCAATGCCCAGGTAACTTGCAGCTGTCTTTCACAAACCCTAAACGACTGTGTGGAAGGAGGAGGACTGATCGTGGCTGTGATTCAGTTACATTCCCTACTTATGGAGTTCAGTACCAACAAGTATGTGGGAGAGTCAGGGGTTACCAGGTTGCATCATCAGATGCATTTAGTATTCATGATTGCCAATCTTGCACCACCATTGATCATCCTTACGTTGATGGGATTAGCATAACTCATGGACTCAGTCCAAGGAATCACATATGGACATACGCAGCAGGAACATATGAAAATTATACTGAAGCAAGTACCTGTCCATGCACTGGTAGTGGAGCCCTTCCACCTAATTTTGTGGGCTCTGACTACTACTGTGAGTCAGGACTTAATGCTCCTCCGTGGAGCAATGTTCTCTATTCTGATGACCCATTGTGGGATGGGCAAGATTGCAATGGGCTTGAGGGAACATGCTGTGATCCCCCAAACCTCCCGTGGTTCTGCAAGAAGCTTCCTGAGCCAACTACTGATGACTTAGAGTTCCGCACCTGTGGGGATGCACCTCGCAACAGTGAAGATACTCCCATTGAACTTGTTGAACTCTATATACAGTGAACTGAGATGATGTAGTGTTTCCTTAGGGGTTTAGTACAAAAAACTTTGTTTGAGGCCAAGAGTAGCTTGGCAATGCATATGTGTGGAGCTGCTGTTGTACCAGTTTGTTTACTATTGTTTTAAGTGATCTGATATGACCATTGTTAGCTACTGGAGTGATATAGAATAGCTACGTATACGTAGGCACTTGAATATACTGTCGAGAGTCTCCAGACAGCTGTGAAATAACAAGCTGTACTGAAAGTCTGCATATACCTGTTACAATGGGTGGCTAGAGTAAGAGCGTGTAACTCCAATAGAAGCCCACAGTCCAGTCAAAAATTATTGAACAGTACTAAAAATAGAATACCCGGCATGTGCTTAGCAACAATGGCCTTATATCTATGCGCAGCTGCACAATACGTGTTACTATTTTTAGTACGGTTCAATAATTCCGACCGGTTTCAAATTTACGGAGTTACACGCTCTAACAACTGTGTGGAAGGAGGAGGACTGATCGTGGCTGTGATTCAGTTACATTCCCTACTTATGGAGTTCAGTACCGACAAGTGTGTGGGAGAGTGAGGGGTTATCAGTTTGGATCACCAGATGCATTTTATGATCATGGTAATTGCCGAGGTCCTTGCAACATTAGCAGGTCTTATGTTGATGGTGTTAGTATAACCCATGGTCATAGTCCAAGGAAGCATGTCTGGACGTATGCAGCTGGAAATTACGAAAATCGTCATGAGCTAGCCACCTGTCCATGCACTGGTGGTGGAGCACTCCCTCCATATTTTGTAGGTTTTGACTACTATTGTGAGTCAGGACTTAGTGCTCCTCCATTGAGGAATGTTCTCTATTCTGATGACCCATTGTGGGATGGACAAGATTGCAATGGGCTTGAGGGAACATGCTGTGATCACCCAAACCTCCCGTGGTTCTGCAAGGAGCTTCCTGAGCCAACTACAGATGACTTAGAGTTCCGTCTTTGTGGAGATCATTTTCCCACCAGTGAAGATACTCCCATTGAACTCATTGAACTCTACATACAGTAAACTGTGATGATACTGATAATCCTTTGATGATGTATCATTCATGGGTTTAGCACAATGTACTTAGTAATGAATGTTTGAGACCAAGAGCAGCTTGGCAAAATGTATGCATGGAAATGTTGTAGTACCTATAGGTTAAGCATTGCTGTGTAAGTTGTCTTGTATTTATTGAGTGACCTAGATTTTTTTTAATATGACCATTGTCCAACTGACTATTACCACACAGTTCACTGCTTCATTTTCGTCACGATTACGTGAAATGATCCTTTTTGCCACTCAAAAGTCATCCGTAGAAGGTTTTCCTTTGTTCACTGTTTGTGACACATCACATAATCTCTGTGTGATAATTGGCATAGTTTATGACTTACCCAGTATTAGATGCATAAATATACCAGTTGCTGAAGTCTTCATACAGTCATGAACTAGCAGTGAGTACAACAAACATTATACACTATTTTAATGACAGTTCACCTCCCAATTGCAACCCAACAATATCAGTTGTGTTAAGTGGATGATGAACTCAAAATGATAGTACCTGCATATTCCTGCTTTTGATCACACCATGTGTACACCGTGTAGAAAATACTTTTTGTAAGTACAGCTAGTGCAATATTTGTCAGAGGACTGTAACTTACTAAACCTATTGTAGTCTTCATTTGCTTATGCACAACTATGTATCAACCATCCAAACTCAGTATCTGTTGCATACAGCTTGCTCACACTTAGCCTCGTACCCAGGTCTGCACGCGCAGAAGAGAAAATGAGCCTGAGAACGATGGTTCATACTCACCCCACAATGAAAATCACCTTTCCATATGTAATTCTTGTAACCATTAATTTAAGACTTTACAGTAGAGATATTCTTACTAATACTCTTAGCTGCGCAGTGGCTCATGAATAATTCATATACACTATAGTTACTGCACATACCAGAATGTGATGTGATCTGGTAGTGCATTGTACTCTGTTATATTCTGAGGTTGAGGGGGAGCTATCCAGTAGAAGGTGACAGATGTTACATCAGCAGGAGAATTCTGTGTAGCTGCATTCTGCAGTCCATAGACAAAGGAAAACAGATTACTGTTAGTATGGACAATTGGTTTACCCTTTAACCACTGATGATGCATTTTGGTGTCGTCTGACTTTGGCCGCATGTTATCAGTTGGTGCAATCCGTTTTGAAGATAGGTTTTGCCATAGTAAAAAAAGTGGGATAGGGGGAGGTGGGCGGGCATATTCAACACATGCCATACACATGGCAGCTGCCTTGGCTGTCTGTAGAACAGCCTTGGTCAGCACTGGCTGGACCATTTCTCACCTTGTTAGCACAAATGGGAGCAGAAACCACTCCTCTTCCCATGTAGGGGTACCATTTCCAGATCTGTAGGCATTTTCAGTCAGGTGGAGCATTCGCTGGTCGGAGAGCCCTGACCACTGAAAGCTTGCTAATTACTGGGTGTGGTTAGGGTCATGAACCCACAGAGAATGTGTCAAAGGAGCTTTGGCTCAAGTTTCCAGTGCTAGCTCCAAGCAGAAGTGGAATTACGGACCAAAGAAAGTATCAATAGCCTAAAAAAGACTTCCAGTACGTAAATAGCCTACAGTGGTTGAAGAGTTAGCAGGAGCAACATAGTCGATCAAGCTAAACCATCTCTCACCAGTGATTATCTAGCTCAATAAAAGAGATGCTCTAGACTACATACGCACATGCAACATTACAAGATGAGCATTTGCCAGTGTGCTTACAGGGTATGGTCCTTCTTGTGAGGTAGAGCTTCGGTTGCAGTCCACAGTGTGGTAAGGGTCAGATCTGTTGACAGACCAGGTACCCCAAATGGAGGTGTTAGTAGCAAAGCCATCACTTGTTGACTCTCGAGCCTCTACCAAGTAGCCCTCGAAAAAGGTATCACTTGGTTGGGTAGATGAGAGCCTTACTGTGTGTGTGTGTGTGTGTGTGTGTGTGTGTGTGTGTGTGTGTTTGTTGGATGTTGCTTAGCAACCAAATCTTTGAACTTGAATAACACGGAGTGGAAGGGGTGGAGGTGATAATGGGTGTGGCAGTGGGTTGCTAGGGTTACCATCCAACAAATTAGTCACATTCCCCAGACAGAACAGCATTCGCCCTTCGGACTCATGCTGCTCCGTCTGGGGAATGTAACTATTGTGTGTGTGTGTGTGTGTGTGTGTGTGTGTGTGTGTGTGTGTGTGTGTGTGTGTGTGTGTGTGTGTGTGTGTGTATGTGTGTGTGTGTGTGTGTGTGTGTATCATTGGGGGAGAGAATATGTATGGTGTGCATGTAGGAGGTGGAACGTACATTAACTAGATATGAAGTATGGCACTAGTTATACAATACACATAGTCTAAACAATATGAGCTTCAATACACTTCAGAGTACTGTTTATCATGATGGTCATACCATTCTTCAACTATTCATTAGTGCCATAATTCATTCATTACCTGGCCTATAGGTTCACAAAACAAATGTGTCTGCAGGGTGTTAATATCATTTTATCATCTAAAGAGCTCCTTTCTGCAAGAGTGTTGTTGTTTATGGTTTGGCGGTAATTTCTGTTTCTTGCATGCATCTTTTGTAAAAAAAAAAAAGAACTAGAAATTTTTCTGGTATAATTGTAACCTTTCAAAGTGGAAATGTAAAACACAATATCTTTTCTCAAGTAAATTGTTTTCTATCATGTAAAAACAATGTTAGTTGTAATAGACATTTTAGTTATTTCAGTCAATTTCTGTTTCTTGCAAATTTGTGTACTTTAGGACAACAACTTTTCCATGGCACACAATAGCACTACACTAGAGGATAATGTGATATTACTATAGCTCAATGGAATCAAAATATAAGAAAGAATCACTGTGTGATGACTGAGTAATGCACTTACTCTCGTAGACGGTCCCACACTGGTAAGTGCTCAGGTTAGCTCCTGGTATTCTCAGACGAGTTACTTCATCCACTTGTGCTATTACTGTTATATTGTAGACACAAGGGTCCTGACACACTTGTGGTGGCACGATGCGAGGGGATCCAAAGCTGTTCTCGTGTTCTACAAGCATGTTATAGCAAGATTCCTGCCTAGCCCCATCTCTGTAACCCTCCATAAGGGGAATGTGAAGTATAACAAGCCCAAAGGTTGCAAAAATGGCCCAGGAGACAGCCATCTGTTGGAGATACAAGCCATGTATGGCTAAACATAAATCAAAAAGTAGCATCGCTACTTTTTAGGAAGGAAAGGCTGGGCATAAGCTGAAAATGAGGCTACCTACCCAGGAGCTGCACAAGTTTCTAGTATCCTACAATCATACTTGTTATTCTGTTACTGGATTTCTATGTGTACTGTGTTGTGTTAATTTGTGTAATGTATTGTATAGGGCAAGTAAACCCATAGGAGTAATTACCTTGTGTACAACCGGACTTCCCTTTGGATATTTTGGTTCAATTCAGTTCATGAAGTTGAATATAATAGTCGCATCCTGGCACTTATATTTAAGACTTTACTTTACTAATATCACTATATCCATATCAAAATGGATACGGAGAAAAATGTTAGCAATTTCCAATGAGCTGTGTGGGCGGGCCCCTTACAAGCTGATGTGATGCGTGGGCCATCAATTACCATGCATGCTAATAACGTACTACAAACACCTTGCAATTAGCTTTTCCTTCAGACACACCGACAGGTACGAGTCCTCAGTCCTGGATCTTGGTTGTACATCTAACACTCATGAACACTACGTAGCTCGCACACTTATTCGCAGCCACGCCTCCCAGGATTAGCGCGGGCTCAACTATTTACTGTCAACACATGATTATGCGCATCGACATCCGAGTCATAACAGTTCAAAGTTCATCACTTATGCATGGGTAGCAGTCCCCATCTGTATCTTCTGATCACCGCATCACAGCTGCATGTTGAGACCTGGTATTGGCCGAAACACGAATTCTGCACAGTGGGTGAATTTTGCACAACAACCTTTTTCTCTGGGAGATGTGGTTCTAGTCTGGACCCTAAACCCGTTTGGCTGACCAGAAGGGTCTGCATGGGGTCCAGACTAGTGTGTTTTGTTGATCGTTCATGTACAATAATAACAAAAACATGTTGATGATCAATATTGATTTGCACATGCACACAACCTAAGGCTTGTATCTAGCCTTGATACGTGTACAATTGAAGCTCGTAGCACTGAATTACAAACAAATTATATGGATGATTGATTCTGTGACTGTGGGGATAAAAATTAATCAGCTGATGATATAATATTTAGTCTTGCTGGGTATGATCTTGAGCAGCTGTGAACAGAGAAATAGACAACAGATAGTCAGGAACATGTATATTAGTTTTAAGTCTACGTGAATAAGAGTTTGCTGATTATGGCCACTTCACATGCAATGTTAAGCAGCTACACTCCAGTATTCAGCTAGGTGTAGCCTACTAAGTACATATAGCCTCATTCTCAGACTCCTGCATGGGATCATGGGAATGAGGTTACTGTCACCTGCTAAAGTAGCATTGTATTTGCATGAATTTAGTGGCCTCATTCTCTGCCTCCAGTTTAGCTGATTGCTTAATTATGTTCTGTATACTTTTGTGATTACTTACAGCAGGTTTTTTGCTTCCACATTGTTTTGATTGATTGTGTATGTTTTCACATACTGCAAGTGATCAAAAACTGGAGGTGGGAAAGGCCTGCTGGGAACAAGGCTAGCATTCAGAACCTGGTATCTCAGTGTATGTAGCACCTTATACATATACGTACTTCAGAGCTATACCTATATCTACATATAGATATATACAGTTAAGTTGCAGCCCCTCCCACTTTAAGCAGTCGCCATTTCTAAAGGTGTGTGAAGTGAAGCTAACCTCAAAGCTAATTACTTCCTAGTAGCCAAAATCTTGCATCAGATTGGCTGAGTACACAAACCAGTGAATTGTAGTGTTATATATGCCAAGCACCTCAATTGTTAGCTACATTCCATGGGGCCTTAATTCCTACTCAGCTTCTACATCTAGCTTCATTCTGCCTGCCCATGTGGCTTGAGTATGTGGCTACATTTTTCCAGTCTAGGATCTGTGCAGTCATGTGATCACACTCCATTTCACATGCATATTTAAAAATCATGCATTTTACGTACTAGCTATTAGTACCACTGCAATACCTATGAGTTCCTCAAAGTTCTATGTGTGTTGTTTCCTGGATCTCTTTGCAGGAATAGCAGGTGAAGGCTGTGGTGGATGCAACCATACAGATTCAAGTTAGTCACATGGTCAACAACATTGGCATGTAAATTTACTTCACCGTGCCAAGTGAAACTGGAGACAGGCAATCACTACGGTGCCTGTTACAGTAAGCAACAATATCAATAAACATACATGTCATGGTCAATAGCTACCTTAATTCATGGTGTGCTGTGCATGTAATATAGTTTGATCTTGATTCCCCCCCTCGCTCTTATGTGGGGAGAGCCTAGGAATAAGGCTAATAGTATGTTTTTTCTTTCGAAACACTCTGATTTCAGTCCTAACCATATACATTATTCTAAACATTACGATAACCACCTAAACACCCCAGCATTTCACCACCTGCAAAAAATATTTATTAAAAGACTGCTTGGTTTAATGGCTTGGCTGTATATGTACAGATTTTCAAGAACAGATGGACAGTCAAACAAAATGAATTGTTCCCCTTTTCACACAAACTGTGTGGAGTTAGGTATGATGAGACTATACTTAGTAAACTCTGCTAAGTTGATCTAGCTGCTCACATACGTACCTCAGGTGGTTCATTGATCTTCAGCTCACTGTACAATACTGCTGCCTTGTCACATATCTTGCCCTTCTTCCTCACTTGCTGATGATCTAGCTCTACATACTGCAGCCGCTTCTGTGCTTGAGCCTGCAGATTGAATGCAAATTGTAACATGTACCTGGGTTTTAATGATTTGTTTTGTTTTTTCAGATCTAATGGAACCCACATATGATTACATGCACATGTTCCAGCTTTGTAGAATTTGACTCAAATGTAAATAGTCTATGACGTTAATAATTTTTCTATATAACTTAACTTTCTTCAGAAAGTGATTGCATGTATATTTGCAGCATTAGACTCCTTCAGTTATTAGCCTTGTACCCAAGACGGCTGGGTACGAGGCTAAATGGTTATTGGCTGAGCATGAGGTGCCTATCAAAGTTGGATGACTGAAAGTGTAATTCTATTACTGTTGTTCAAGCTGTCAGTCGACTTGGGGTGCCACACTGAGCTGGTACTAACTAGTCATGAAAAATAAAGCTACACTATTTAGGTACTATCATACACATATACTGTTGCTAGGTTTGGTGTTCTTAGTCATGTAGACTGCATAAAGGGAATCATCTAGCGAACATGTACTGTGTCTTACTGAGGCTGAATCGGGAAGTGTGTCACTCAAGAATTCCTGTGGTGGAACTTCTGGAGGCTGACCGGTGTGCAGGTCCAATTTCATGAAGTCATCCTCTGTTAGATTCTGTGGGGGCAATTCAGGGGCAACACTCTGCCTGTTGTCTGAAGAGTCATCAATGGCAGAAAGGTGAGGAGGCAGATCTGGTTTCTCATAAACAGGACTTGTTGGATTCTTGTGTGACTCTGAGCTGTGAGCTTCTTCATACAGTGGATCTGTAGGCTGTCTCCTTTCAGATGGGTGTCGAGCATTGTCATATGTTGGGTCAGTAACAACATGCTGTCTTGGGGGAGGTGTAGCTTCTTCATACAGTGGACCTGAGTCTCTAGTTTGTGCAGGAGTGGCTTCTTTGTGCAGTGAGTTTGTACGTCTAGTTTCAGGGGGAGTGGCTTCTGCATACAATGGAACTGTACGTCTAGTTTCTGGGGGAGTGGCTTCATCATACAGTGGAACTGTGCGTCTAGTTTCTGGGGGAGTGGCTTCATCATACAATGGAACTGTACGTCTAGTTTCGAGGGGAGTGGCTTCTGCATACAGTACTAGTGCACTTTGATCTTGGTGCTCTGTTTCTGGTGGTGTCCCCTCTTTGTGTGCAGATCCAACGTGGAGTCTTTCCTGGGAAGGAGTAAGGTCTGCATATGTTGGGCCCATTTGACGTTTCATAACTGCATCTTCATAGGACGGAGGAGATGACCTCCTACCCTGTAAATGGTAAAAAAAATATATTATGCAATGGTAAGTAGTTGTCAAGGTAAGCTTATTGTATATTCTGGTTACTATAGTGCACGTTTTGTTGTGCCAAACTTCAATAACTCACATGTAATCTGAATGAAATTTCATCATATTTCAACAGTTACATTGCCAATATACTCATTCATGCACATCACTATGTAGCAATTCATCACTATGTTGACATTCACAAACATGCAGTCCTGCAAAACATGCAAGTGATACAGAAGCCAAACTCTTAATAAAGAGAACAACAACATTAAATCTTCACTCAAAGCAAATCGAGTGGAGATTGCCGGTGTTAATCAACCTACCATTTCAACTTCATTAGCAGAATGTGTTCCAATTTCCCCAGTCATCTCATAGTGCTGCAAGGATGAGTTGCAACAAATAATATAACCTGTTACCTAGGCAACATATAAGAATGTTGCTCATATCTCTCTTCTACAGAGATGTTGCCTAGGTAACAGGTTATATATCCCTCCCTGGGGTGTGGTCTTGCACATTGGTGTTGGGCTACGTCCAGACACAAATGTGTAAAACGACCACCCCCCAGGGAGGGATATAACTATTACTAGTAGAAACTGCACCTCAAAATGCCCAACAGTTTTACCTTAACTTTAACTTATGTAATTAACACTGCAATTAACACTTCAGTTAGCACTTCATTTAAGGAAACCTGTGAACTGTAGTAGCCTCGTTCCCAGATCTTCTCCGCCTCCAGTTCTTGATCGCTTGCAGTATGCAAAAACAGAGGGGGAATGCTTTGGGGTTTCTTACCATGTGTGCCATGGATCACGTGGTAAGAAATCCCAGGCCTTCCCCCTCTGTTTTTGCATACAGCAAGCGATCAAAAACTGGAGGTGGAGAAGGCCTGGGAACAAGGCTAAACTGTAGTGTATATACATGAGGTATACTGACCCCTGTCATTGCTATCCAGCACACTTTCCCATGCTTGTTGGTGAACAGCTCGTAGTATTTGATGTGTTCCTAGATGTTAAACACATTTTCTGGCATGTGATCGACTTGATTTCCATACTCACGATTGAAAGAATAGGATTGTATGTCTATATCAATACATACACTTTTACTTCCTAAGTGGGTACGTAATCTTACACCTAACACGCCCATCTAATATTACATGCTCACAATGTCATGGTGCTAATTGCCAATGATGCGCTGAATGATGTCAGTATCTATACAGCTGGCCTCATACAGTAATATTATGTCTAAAGATTGATTCTTATAACATTCTGAGGAATGGGACCTAATTCCCTTACTGGATCATGATTGAAATGGATGGCTACACCAATACAAGAAAAGTGGAATGTTTTTGATTCTTCAGGTGATTAAGTATGTGATGTGCACCCTATATGGAATTATCCCACCTCATCAATTACATGCTTTACATGCTCACAATATCAGTGTATTAAAAGTTGCCGAACTTTAATTAAGTATTGGATTTCAGACTACTATACACCTGCATAGTTAGATGAGTGTAAAGAGGTGTTTACCATCCAGTAGCTACTTATAGGACTGCATGCCACACAAATGAAGCAAAAATATTTGCTCACTTAACAACATACAAAAGAAGCAACATCACAAGTGAAATCAAGTGACACATGATCTGAAACCCTTTTCACCATATTTGGTGCATGCAGTAAGAAGATACCTGCAAATAAACTGTCAAGAACACATTGCCTGTATACTTTCACTAGTAAAAGACACATCTAAGTCTTCAGAGTAACTCTAGATTGAAAACTTCCCTTCTTGAAAGGATGCTAGGTATTCAAGTGGTTAACCAAATGAAGTGACCAACATTCCATACAAGACCATCACTATGTGTACACAGAAAACATATCAATTTGTGCTATATACTGGGACAGGAAACTTAGTCTGTTACCTGGTCTTTGGTTACTGTGGGAAGGGCTGGGAGTGGTTGCATGGCAATGGAATCCTGACTGAGACTAAGTTCTTGTGTCAGTCCCTCACTGCTATGCTTGGGTGCAGAAAATATAAACTCAACATCTTGTTGCTGAAGGGTAGAGCTTTTCCTGGGGAGTAGATAACAGATGTATAGTGGGGGTCAAAATATCCCTTAGCATTTCCCTAAATTGTTGGCCATTATTATACCTACAGTGGCAGCATCATCCTACTGGTGTGGTTTTGGCCAGACTACTTTTTTTGGTGGTTATGAATAATTTATATCATGTGCATTGCTGAGTTTGCATTTGATTAGCTGTGTACAACAATTACATAGCACTGGTCTCACAGCTCAAGAGTACCACCTAATAGCTGAAATGAAAACTTACACAAATGATCTGCTCCTTTGTACTTTCTACAGCATTACTGAGTTCACTTTCATTTTAGCTTCCATATTCACATGACCCTTCTCTCATAGCTGGAAGTGTTTCTGTTGACAATTCTTTTGTACTTTAGGTAAAACAAAAAGCCCTTGTTTGTGGTATAAAATTTAAAATCCATGCACTAGGATGTAGTAGTATAGTAAGAGGGCCAAAGCTACTGTAAACAGAACTATAGTTTTAGGTTTCACATCATATCTGTGGTTTCTTGGGTGTATACAATATCAGCTTTATATAAACTTACATTGAAAATGAAGTGTTAGTTTCATATTCAGTTATTGTAATATACAGTTAAAGACTTCAGGTATAATTTTTAGGAAAGTGATTGTTTGACTATTATTCAGACTTACGTCTGCAGTGTGAACGTCTGCCTTCCATCTACACTCTCAGTAGAAACAAGTCCATTTTCTGAGCCACTATGTTGTAATTCTATAGAAAATGAAACAATCGTTTTACTGCAGCCTGCAAAAAGAGCCTTCCAAAATCATTCTACATTAGTGAATTGTATGTAATACAAGCATGTAACTTGTCAATAGAGCTAGTGTCTTACTTTTGCTTTTGGGTTGTTGACGCTGATAGATATATATGCATACAACAACGATTATCAGAACAAGAACCACTACTACTGGAAAAACCACTGCCACTGAAGAAGGAAGAAGGAAAATATATAACATCTCATCCAGTTGGCTATGCAAGGAAAGATGTTTTCTCACCTGGGACAATCACAGCTGCATTGACTCCAGCTCTATCTTCAAAAGTTGGAGGGGGTGATGGTAGTGGGGGTGACACAGTTGAGGTGATCCCTATGTCAACATAACATCATACTCATAAAGCATCTGTGGCCACTTTCACATGCATCGTCCCGGATTCAATTTGATTTTTGAGATCCAGCAGCCTGAGAAAAGGATTATCACACTCTAGCTACTTACCTGGAGGCAGGGAAGGTACAGGAGTGGGGGTTAGTGTTGGAGGTTCTGTAATGTCCACTCTTTGACTGTGTACAGTACTTTGCAAATCGATGCCCCCATCACTTTCCAAATCAAACACTGAAACGTCATAAACTCCAGGCTGTAGATTATTCTCCGTGTGAGTGGCAGTCAGTGCCAAGGCAGACCCAGACATCAACTGCCTTGTAACATTTCTGCACAACTCTTCACCAGAATTTTGCTCACTGATGACAATGTGACAGCCTCTCGCATCTGATCCCTCTGCAAAACTACACACAACAGTGATAGTTCCAGGGCCAATAGAAACAGTCACTTCCTGCACATCAAATGTTGCTGTAGGTGTTACATGAGTGTGTGCAGTATGCATGCCACAGTATAGGTAACAGAAGGCTAACATCCTTCAGGCTCGTAACAAAATAACTGTGTTTTCTCCCACATGCGTACAGCACACTACAATCTCTAAATCCAATAAAGCCATGTATTTTTAGTTTGGAATGTAGTTAGTAAGTAAATGGGATTTGATTACAAGAATGCAAAAGATGGCATTCCAATGTGGTGGTTCATTCACCACAGCAATATCTCAGCTTACTTACTGAATTGTATCAATCCAGTGGAGTTTACGCTGCCCTGTACATTGACAGTAATGAGTGTGGCAGTATAGACATTGTTAGGAACAAGGTTAGAGTCGATGGAAACAATGAGTGTTGATGCATCTGTGACCCTGGGTATCAACGGTCCATGCATGACTGCCTCCATGGAAGACACTGGGGTAGTCTCCACCGTGTATACATTGAGACAGTTAGTACTTCCAGCTGATGAGACCTGTACACAAAGAATTAGCATACACATAGCATGCATGTTGGTAGACAGTGAAGGGGCTCAAACTTACCTCCAGAAAACTGAATGTTACAACTGGGTTTTCTAGGGCTTGAAATGAGATATTACTTCTGACATCACTTCCGTTGACACTTTCAGGCTCTGTGAATACGACTCAAAAGTCAATCAACTCAAACTATACTGATTTTAATGTATTCTCATTACCTGTTGTGGGGTCACATGGTTCATAAATTGTGATAGATGCATTACTCTCTCCCACTATGTTTACGGCTGTCACACTGAACTCAATGGGAATACGAACATTGGGAAAGACATGTTCCAATTCAGTTGTTTTGATGCACACTCCAGAGAGGTTAGTGCAGATTCTGTAGTTACTGATGTCTGGCTCAATGTCTGTTATGTCCAGAGACTCTGGAGCTCCCCACAACAGCCTACTGCGAGAAACATCCTGATTGACAATAGTCAAGTTAATGGGGGGATCCAATAAACCTGTACAGAAAGATTGTCCCAGCATCAGGGAGTATCTGAGATAATACTAGTATTAAAGCTACAACACTACCTTGCACTCGGTAAGAGGCAGTGCTACTAAGCACATTACTCCCAGGTATCATTGCTGCAACACACTGCACCACTGAGCCATCATTTTCCGGAGTTGCTGGTATGGTAAGATTTGACTGGAAGCTACCAAAAATGCCCGCCACTGGTTGTGTGAACCTTATTCCGCGGTTGTTTTCCATGCTACTGGGGCTCATGATTATTTCATTATCAACTCGCCAGAGAAGTGTATCTGCACCAGTCACGGAGCAATGAAAAGTGGTTTCCGATCCTTGGCTGGCATTGAAAGCGAGCGGAGTTAGAAAGGCACTGAGATTCTGAGCACATCCACCCTGCGCCCACAGCACTACAACAAAAATCAGGTCCAGAGATAATCCAAGCATCTTCTCCGCGTTCGTATACCCAGTACGATCGACGGCCAGCATGTATCGTTCTCAGAGTCCAGGCCGAGTCTGGGCACAAGACGACAGGAAGTCCAGTGTTCCGCGCTATGATTACGTAATGTGCAGTTAATAGCCTTGCCTCGACCATGCCTCGCATAGTCTCGTGCCCAGACCCCACCCAGCTCACGCGAGAGGGTTGGGTCTGGGCACGAGACTAGCCTCGCAAGCCCGACGGAAGTGGGTCGGGCTTGCGAGACTATAGGGCCTCCTGGGCGTGGGTTAACTATTGTTGCACTATCACTTCAAACAATGGCAATGGCAAATGTGTCATTTGCTGGAATGCCATCATCCATCTCACAGAATCTCTATCGAGCAAAGCTAGCCAGCTCGGTTAGGCACAAACTAGTGTGGGGTATCTATATCTGTATTCAGTGATATGGTCTGTGGAGTCTCAGTTTCGCATGCTTTTACCATGTGCTGCAAATCATTAGGGAGACAGGTTTTGTAACTAGCAACAAAAGCTGGTTGTTATCATTTTGTTGTGGCATCTTTTAATTAGCTAGTGACTGTTAATATGTGCTAATGTGTTATTTGCTGATAACTGTCACACTAGGTGCTAATGTTTCAGTGGCTTCTCTGTTGGCTCCTGCATAAATGCTGATTGCTATATCAGATCATTCAGAGTGTTTTACTGCACCAGATGACATCCTCAGAGGAGTGCTTCCACTGAGATGGAGGACTGGAAGTCCCTGCATGGTTGCTGGACCGCTGTGATGAGGAGGCAGGAAGGGAGGAGCAATTCTCACCGACCTTTGACCTCCAATGTGCATATCCTCAGTAGTGCATGGCTATTCAGTCAAAATGTCGGCAAGTGATTTTCCGAGCTGAAGTTGGTAACAGATAACCTTCTCTACATTTAGGTGCTAATGATAAAACGCTATGGTCTCACCACAAATATATCCTGGTTAACAACTCCCTACATGTCATTGAGGAGGTCCTATATTTCATTGCAAGATCCCCATTACTACCAGGAAATGGGAGGAAATGGGGACCAAGGTCCCCCATAATATGATTTCACATGACCCATATTCCCTGGAATACAATTTCACATGACACTGCATGGGTAAGCATAAATCTGCCTAGGGATCTACACTATTTAAAACCCTTGAGCACTTAGTAGTTTTCTTGAACACAATAAAATCAACCTGTGTAAACATTTGACTACTTTGTAGAACCATTGGGTTCTAACAAGAGCGCATAAGAACGGGCAGCTAGAGTAAGAGCGTGTAATTCCGTAAATTTGAAACCGGTCGGAATTATTGAACCGTACTAAAAATAGTAACACATACTGCGCAGCTGTGCGTATACATAAGCCGTTGTTGCTAAGTACGTGCCGGGTGTTCAATTTATAGCACGGTTCAATAATTTTGACCGGACTGTGGGCTTCTTTTGGAGTTGCATGCTCTTACTCTAGCCGCCCGTTCTTATGCACTCTTGGTTCTAACCATTGGGTTTCTAGATAGCTACTTGGATTCAGTGTCTAACTGCTATATACCAGCCGTACACTGAGAAGTTCAAAATGGGACCTATGTACTTTAGCGAGGATTAGCAGTTTCCTAACTGAACTGTGTGAAAATTGGACCACTTTGTAGAGCCATTACCAGACACCAAACTTTCAAACAGGAAGCTAGGCACCTTCATGTATAGTACTGACAGTTTCCTGTTCAGTTTAATCAACAGTAACCAGCTTCCTGTATGAATATTTGACTATTGTGTATAGACATTTGAGACCTTCAGGATGTTGATTTTTTAGAACCCATCTTGTAGATACCTTGGACTCATAATCTAACAAGAGCCATTTATACCAGACTCACACTGAGACCTTCAAAATTAAACAGTGTAGCTAACAGCTTTTTCCTGAGACCTCAACTAAAAGTACAAAGTCACAAAAAAGTTTTCTCAATGAAAACAAGCACATGTAGGGATGGAACCCTCAAAAACCAACCAAACAAGATAGGAACAACACCACAATACTTTTACACCATCCCTACATCTTGTGCCATTTTGCCGACTATGCATTGTGTTTGTTACTTGTGTGCACAGAAGGGTTGTCTTGGGCATGGAAGCCTGTGGAACGAGCAGTACTGGGTGTGTAGTGCACGTTGTTGTGTATGGAGAGTGTGTTGTGTTGTGGGTGGCTGTAACTTTGTTACGGTTGAGTGTGGCAGGCATGGTTAGCTAGTTTAATATGTACAAGCTGTGGGGTGCAAGATCAGTGCTGAGTCTGTGTGGCATGTTGGAGTGGGTTGCGTATGTTGTGGGCTTTTGTAGCTGCTGGGCATGGCAGGTAAGGGTTGTCTTGTAAGTGAAGGCTGTGGTGTGAGCAGTACTGGGTCGGTCCGTAGTTAACGACACGGTGGTGTGTTTGAAGGGTTTGTGGGGTAGGTAGCTAGTTGTAGGGAGAAAGGTTGTTTGTTGGTTTGTTGAAAGGTGCTTTTCTCTCGAAAGTACGCCCACCCATTAGTGCCACAGTATAAGCTGTTATGTTAAGCAAGAAGCACAGCACAGTGCAAGAGGAGGGACTAACAAATTAAGGCAGACACCATTTGCATCACCACATGCGCAAGTAACAAGGGCTGGACTAACTGCGTGTGAGGTGGGCGTATTTTCGAGAGAAATATCACAACTCTCGAAAATACGCCCACCCCCTTCTTTGAGGAGTCACTTAAGTTCATCGCCCATGGGCGTATTTTTGAGAGATTACGGTATATGTACATGCCTTTCCTCCTCCTATAGCTTAAAATCATACCACTCAAGAGCCAAATTTCAAGTGGGGGTGAAACAAGAGCAAAAATCTGGTAAAGAAAAAGGAGCAGAAGTGGTACAATTATGAGAACACTCTGTACCAGAAATAATGTTATTAGACTTGACACAAGTATTTCATTGGATGAACTGCAGAGTGTATATATATGGGTCATATACTCCTACTATTACAATTATGATAGGTTTTGCATGTACCAGAACAAAATCGAGTTATAGTTAACTGCATATTCTACCTGTACTCAGGTTAGTCTCATTTCACCTACTATTTGTGTCATTTTGCCTACTCACTGAAATATGCACTATGAAAGGATTAGGAAGTCATACACACATGCCGCATGCCGCACTTTCCTTCCCACCAAGGGCCGTGACCAGAACTTCCGGTTATCGCTTTGAATACAATTTGCATCTTATCAAAATTCCATCACACCTCATCTCAGCACTGGAAACTCAGAAGTTTGGACTCTTCAGCAACAGCCACTGAATGGCATGTGGACGTCTATACGAATTAGAGTCATACATGCGAAGACGTACAGATAACAATGATAATTGTAGTGCCGGTTTGGGCCAAAAGTGGCCTCAGAAGCAATCTCAGAGCATCTAATTTGCAAAATTTTCCTGGGGGATAGACCCCTATAGCATGTGCATGCTTACACACGTACACAAATCGTTCACCCCCCCCCCCCCCCCCCCCACAATCTCAAATGCCATAGCAAGGCACACCCTCTCCTCCACACCTCCTCTTCACCACAACCATGCATACACACACCCTCTCCGTGGTCAAATTAAAAATTTGCAAGGTGTTGTAGTGAAAAGTGTCTGCAAACCACATAAACACTCATGTTTTGCAAAAAGTTACAGAAATTAGCATAGATAACTTACTAGTTACTACCTAATTAACAGTTCTTGGTCTACCAACTTCATATGCAGGATTTTCCTCCATGTTGATTTGAAGTGAATGCTGTGGTGGCATTTCACATGCATCATTCCTTGTTACCTCAATTGCACTCAATTCTTTGACATTTGAGTAATACAGTTCTTCACTGTTCGGTGTAGAGTAATACAAACCATCACTGTTCACTGTAGAGTAGTACAGTTCTTCACTGTTTGGTGTAGAGTAGTACAGTTCTTCATGGTTTGTTGTAGAGTAAGGTGCTTGTTCAGCATTCACTGCAGAATAATAATTTACATTGGCCAGTTAGAATGGGTAAATGAAAATCCCATAATGGTGCTATCAGAGGTGTACACACACACACACACACACATACCTACTTGCACACATGCACACGCAAACACACACACAAATACAAAACACACACACACCACAGTGATAAAATGCAGTTTGGTGAGGGATACAAGGTGGAAGTTCATGCTTATTTTAAATTCATGGACAATGTCACAGTCAAAACATAAGTGAATGATACTGGTATGCAGCTGTGTAGGCTGATATATACAGCACTGATTGACTGATTGACAGAATGTCAGTTTACCTTTTCTCTTGCTTCGGAAGTATAAGCACAAGCTGAGAATGACTGTCAGAGCAACAAGAACTATTACTGCACCAACCACTGTTACTAAAGAAAGGAGAGGACAACAAAGCTCATAGAGAATACTTCATGAATAATATTAAGTTGCAAAGGATATGTAACATTCTCATCCTATAGCTATTTGCCTTTATTGTATTTTGTTACTTCAAAGTCATCCTCAGTTACACGTGTGTGCATGACATGTCATGAGATGCCAAATTATATCTGAAAGAAGTTTGTCTTTGCTGCTCTCGCAGGGTTGTCTTGGTATTTTGGAAAAAATGCCAGGAATATAGCCAAATAGGTATTCTGAAAGAAGAGACGGATTTAACTAAAGAAGCTCCTTCACTTTAAAAACATTTGGGTTACTTCAACCATATTTTGGTCATCTCAGTTGCATGCCTGTTGTGTAAGTGAAACATTAGCTATGAACATCATCAAGGGATGCTTACAATTTGAATCAAAGTGTAGTTTAGAAGCTTCTCCCTTTTGTTAGATTAGGATCATCTTGCAGAAAGCCTATAAATCAGCATTTCTGGTAAGGTTTGGTGTTTCTTAGATCCTACACATCCGCCCCTGGAGGAGTTCCTTGGTTGCATGGTTATCCAGGAATGTAGTCAAATAGTTAGCCTTTCTGCAAGAAGATCCTAAGTTAACAAAAAGGAGAAGCGTCCCAACTACACTTAAGCTTTCAATCAATTGGAAGCATCCCTTGAAGTTTGTAAAGTGTCACGTACACAACAGGCATGCAACTGAGATGACCATAATATGGTTGAAGTAAACCAAATGTTTTTACAGTGTTGCTGCATGGACTTTCAAGAAAACTTACTAGTTAAGAATCATTGCTTGGACTTCTGATAATGTGTCATGCTGGTGCAATAGAGATGGCAGGAAAATATGTATTTTTTACAGTGACTTGAAAAATGTTTCTTCACCTGGGATGATCACAGTTATACTGACTCTGCCTTCAGCACCAAAAGTGGGAGGGCCTGATGGTAGTTGGGGTGATACAGTTGAAGTGATTCCTATAAAAATGAAAGGCACTGAAGTGCCAAACCCTCAGCGCAGCAGTGCATGTGATTTTACTTGTGTGTTGACTAGAATCAATCACTGCCTCGTGACTCTCTCATGCTTGCCATGCACATTCTGTTTTCTTCCTGCCTATGCAAAGTTCGCTCACGAATTTCTGACGCTCTTTCACAGGCCTTGTGCAACTTATCTTTAGCACTATCATAGCTTTCTCTCGCAAATTACACTCTGCTTTTCGTTTGGATCGAAAGACATGATCACAGCGCTCACATGTCTTCCATCTTACAAGCACAGCAGCTTTACACTGCGGGCATACCTTTGTTGGAGGCATATTTACCGCCAATGGCGAACTCGCCGCAATGAACGTCTCTCCGCCGCTAGCCACGTGGTCCAGATTCATACGCATGCGCGTTTTCCGCGGAGTAAAAAAATGGCCGACTTATCGTGTAGCCGCATGCCGTACATACAGGAAATGCTCTAGCTTCGCAACGAAGCATTTTCAGAGAAAATCGCTTAAAATTTTCGACCTTCATCTGCCGCCAAGAAGGTTAGTATCGTTTGTGGCACGAATAAACACGTGAAAAGTGAGATGTTGAGTAACAGACACACAGACAGACACACACACACACAGACCAAGTACTGTAACCCTCGCTGCGCATGCGCGCCGAGGGTTAATGAACAGCACTGAAGTGCAGAACCCTCGGCACAAGCTAGATGTGTTTGGTTCTGTTCTTGCCTGTGCAAAGTCTGCTCACATGTTTCAGAAGCTCTCTTACTCACTTTGGGGACTTTGTCTCTCTCTTTCGTCACTAATAACTCTTCCTCAGACAGTAAGGTTTTTCTACGTTTCATTGCGTTCTCAGGCTCCCCAACAGCAGTACACTGTGCTTTCCTTTTCTTCGATGCGAAGGCACGGCCACAGTCACAAACTGACCTCTTCACGTGCACTACGGTATTACACTGTGGGCATTCCTTTCTCAGACGCATAGACCTAATCTACGGTATTACACTGTGAGCATACCTTTCTGAACCTCTCGTAAAAGACAGTCACAAACGTCTATTAGAGTTAGACGGAAAAACCACGTGCTCCAACTCACATGATCACACATTACCGTTACGTACGTGTTACGGAGAGGTATACAGAAACATTGCACGTGAAGAAAATGGCTGACTTAGTCGCGGTAAGTTTATAACGCTTCTAACTTTTGAACTAAGCAGTTTTAGAGAAAACGGCTTTTTAATTTTACTGCATTTTCCGCGCTGTAGCCGCTAATACCTCTCGTTGGACGCCTAAAAGCGCGAGAAGGCAGAATAGAGAAAACGGACACACACAGACACACAGGACAACTACTGTAACCCTCTCGCGCATGCGCGCCGAGGGTTAATAAGAACGACTGCACCAACCACCTAAAATTTATATTCATACGAGCAAAGTAACCACACCCCAAGATGCTCACGGAAGGCTTGGCTCGAACACTTTAGAGTTCAGTGCTATACGTAGGTAAAATCTTTGTTAGTAGGCTTTAGGGGAAAAAGTTCACTGCTACTTAGCTACAAGACCTGAAGTAGAAGGCTTAATAGATCAGGGTCTTGTGCTGCAAATTTAGCTGAAGTAGGAAGACTTAGAGTTTTGTGGCTTCTTAAAAAAGCTTTACCCTCAAGGGAGGAGCCAGACATCACTGTTTATCAAATCGTGAATAGCGAGGCATGCTTCATACTCGCGCGCATTACGCGCGTAATATCAGCCCGAAGCACAGTAGCGCGCTCAATACACGCAATGATTTTATACGTAGGTATATTGAACGTGTGACGTCACATAAGCGCTTCGGGAGTCGCTGTGAGGGGTGACAGTGGTGTAGTTGGTGAAGGGAGAGTTGTCGGTGTACCAAAGTTTCATTCCTGGGGTAAGTGCACCATGCCATTAACGAATATCAACTCAGATTGGATGTCCAACGCTTCCTCTGGCCTGTGTATTATATTAGTTAGTTATATTATATTATATTACGCGGGTCCTTTAAGTTGCATCTTGGGGTGTAACTCACCTGACCATGCACACTATTGTATGCTGTGGTATTGCACATGCACCATTCTAGGTTTGACCTTCCACCAGCAATAGAATGAATCGTCACACCACTACCGGTATATATATATATATATATATATATACTTATACCTGGAGGTAGGGAAGGTACAGGAGTGGGGGTCGGTGTTGGAGGTGTAATGTCCACTCTTTGACTGTGTATAATACTTTGCGAATCGATGCCCCCATCACTTTCCAAATCGAACACTGAAACATCATACACTCCAGGCTGTAGACTGTTCTCCGTGTGAGTAGTAGTCAGTGTCAATACAGACCCAGACATCAACTGCCTTGTAGCATTTCTCTGCACCTCTTCACCAGAATTCTGTTCACTGATGACAATGTGACAGCCTCTCGCATCTGATCCCTCCGCAAAATTACACACAACAGTGATACTTCCAGGGCCAATAGAAACAGTCACTTCTTGCACATCAAATGCATAGGCGTAGGAAGCAAATTTGAAGTGTAGAGGCCATGTTGTACCGCGCGAAGCGCGGCGGGAAAAATGTAAAACAATTTCGCCGCGCGTAGCGCGGCGGCGAATTTTTTCAAAGTGTGCACCTTTAGACTGCAAAATAAAGCCTTTTTTCAAGGGTAGAAGCTTTCAGACCTTCCCAACAGTCCAGTAAAATATTTGAAAAACAGTAAGATTATACGTACTGACTTCGTCGTTGTTCCCAGGAGACCGCCCAGCTTTCGTCGCTTGTAGTAGTAGGTCTCTGTGAAAATGTGCACTAGCCTCGTACCAAGCCATCTCACTGCGAAGATTTTGATTGCTTTGTAGTGTACTTTAAGCGGAAATGTACGCATGTAACTGCATATGAGACTGGTGCAACGAAGAGGCTGCTTGAGCTTAGGCTCGTTCCCAGGGAACGAGGCTAGCTTTAGCTATTATAGTAACTTTAGCAGGTTATGAATATTAATTTGCGCCCTAAAAAGTGTAGCGGCCAAAGCCGCTACGGCCGCTACGGTTCCTACGCCACTGAAATGTTGCTGTGGGTGTTTATAAATGAAAATATGCTGTGCATGTATTGAAACTCACCCATGCTGGCCATAATCGTAGGCTAACACTGGTCTAGTCGTAAAATATGCAGTCAGATTCAATGAAGTGACTTGTGCAATAAATAAATGGAAAAGCTACTAAATTCTAACTAGCTTGTCATGTATAAATGTTACATTTATGGCTCTGTTTTCCTGTTTTCATTCCTGCATATGCCTTATATGGAAGCTTTGCATGATTCCACACTTTGTTCCTTTTATTGTAATTGACTCTCTGTATCCCGATTTTGAATGTGTAACAGGTTTCTTAGCCCAGGAAATTGTAATAATAATTGTTTACATACATGTTATAGTAATGTTGACCCATAAAACACTTCAACCACATTTTTAGGTTGTCTCAGTTGCATCATTGTGATCAAGGAATGCTACCAAATAGGTTTTCTAATTCCATTGAAGAGCTTCCTCTTTAGTTATATTAGCTAGTCTCTTTTTTCAGAAGACCTATTTGGCTATATTCCTGGCATTTTTACCACAACCATGCAACCAAAGAACGTTTCTAGGGACAGATGTTGATGTTTAAAGAAAACAACAAACCTCACAAGAAATGCTGATCTATAGGCTGTGACAGGAGATACTAATTTAACAAAAGGGTTGAAGTAGCCTACAGTGTACAGTTACATGTAGTTTGAAATTGGATTGCTAAGATATAGATATCACTCACAGTTTACCTGCTGTAGGTATAGTTGCATGTGTATAGCTAGCATGTGGTGGTTCATTCATCACAGCAATATCTCAACTTACTTACT
Source organism: Agelas oroides (assembly GCA_949130485.1). NCBI lineage: Eukaryota > Metazoa > Porifera > Demospongiae > Agelasida > Agelasidae > Agelas > Agelas oroides. The sequence continues at coordinate 10,751,082 of OX422183.1, read as the reverse complement.
GAATCGTATCAATCCAGTGGAGTTTACACTGCCCTGCACATTGACAGTAATGAGTGTGGCAGTATAGACATTGTTAGGAACAAGGTTAGAGTCGATGGAAACAATAAGTGTCGATGCACCTGTGACCCTGGGTATCAATGGTCCATGCACAACTGCCTCCATGGAAGACGTTGGGGTGGTCTCCACTGTGTATACATTGAGACAGTTAGTACTTTCAGCTGATGAGACCTGCATGCAAAACATTAGCATATCATATAGCATGCATGTTGGTAGACAGTGAAGAGGATATATTGTTTCGCAAACTTACCTCAGGGAAGCTGAATGTTACAACTGGGTTTTCTAGGGCTTGAAATGAGATATTACTTCTGACATCACTTCCGTTGACACTTTCAGGCTCTGTGAATACAACTCAAAAGTCAATCAACTCAAACTATACTGATTTTAATGTATTCTCATTACCTGTTGTGGGGTCACATGGTTCATAAATTGTGATAGATGCATTACTCTCTCCCACTATGTTTACGGCTGTCACACTGAACTCAATGGGAATACGAACATTGGGAAAGACATGTTCCAATTTGGTTGTGTTGATGCACACTCCAGAGAGGTTAGTGCAGATTCTGTAGTTACTGATGTCTGGCTCAATGTCTGTTATGTCCAGAGACTCTGGAGCTCCCCACAACAGCCTGCTGCGAGAAGCATCCTGATTGACAATAGTCAAGTTAATGGGGGGATCCAGTATACCTGCACAGAAAGACAATTTGCCACTGTATAATGGGTATACTGAAGATATACAGGAATGTCTTAACTCATACCTTGTACTCTGTAAGTGGCGTTGAGACTAAATATATTAGCCCCTACCACTACCACCGCAAGACATTGCACTACGGAGCCATCATTTTCTGGAGTTGCGGGTATGGTAAGATTTGACTGGAAGCTACCGGGGCTCTCTGCCACTGACTCTGAGAACATGATTCCTCGATCTATTAATCTGTTCATACTCGAAAGTACAATATTATCAACTCGCCAGAGAAGTGCAACTGCACCAGTTACGGAGCAATGGAAAGTGGTTACCGATCCTTGGCTGGCATTGACGGCGAGCGGAGTGATTGATGCAGTGGCACTCTGAGCACATCCCCGCTGCGCCAACAGCACTGCAACAAAAATCAGTTTGAGAGATAATCTAAGCATCTTTTCTGCGTTCGTATCCAGTGCGATCGACGGCCGGCAGTAGTATTACCACAACCCATGGGTTCTATGCTGAGTCTGGGGGGCGGCAGGAAACGTATGCCAGGCTCGGCGCTCTGATTACGTAATGTACATGTCTCGACGCGCGCGACTGTGGGCGTGAGTTGTTACTATTGCCACTGACAGGCACACCTCTGTGGTCTACTTCAACAACGTTGTAGCTATCAGTTTTTGTATGGTCTGGTCTAGCAATCATCTAGGTCTGACTGATTCGTTTTTCACCTAGCCTCTTAGCTACCCAGGCTCACCGAGAGCCTGGGTACGAGGCCATATAGCTACTCTAATCCGGCCCAATTCTGTCATTCCGTTTTTCACTAACCAAGTTACCAGTTCAAACAATGGCAATGGCAATGGCAATGGCAAATGTGTCATTTGCTGGAATGCCATTGTCCATGTCACAGTCTCTCTACTGAGCTAACTGGCTAGTTAGGCACAAAGTTTGCAGTCATGGGGTATCTAGATCTGTGTCTGTAGTCAGTGATAGTCTGTGCTCTTAGCTTATGTACCACAAACCATTAGCTATAGGGAGGCCAAGAACACCAGGTGTTGTAGCTAACCTGGTGGTTATTATTAGCTAGTGACTGTGAATATGTGCTAATAAATAATGTTATTACTGGTAACTGTCACACCAGGTACTAATGATAAATGGTGACCTGCTATAGCCTCCAGCTCACCACAAATATATCTGCAGTTTTGCAAACCAGACTAATAGAAACTAGTGACCTGCTAGCTACTGCACTGATTGCAGATGCAAGATTACATTTTAACAATTACTGTTGTCATATAGATAGTAGAGTAATAGGCCATGGTAATAATTACATAGCTGCTTGCCTAAGGATCCACACTAGTTAAAAACCCTTGAGCCCTTAGTTGTTTTTTCTCAGAACCAGTGAAATTAACAGTAGCTAGATACTCATTTAAAAATTTGACTTTGTGGAGCCAGTTTCTAGGTTGTGTAGATAGCTTGGATTCAGTGTCTAACTATTATGTGGAGCCATTACCAACCAGCCTTACACTGAGACCCTCAAAAAGGAAACCAGTGTTTGCAGTTTCCTGGAACCTGTGTGAAAATTAGACTACTTTGTAGAGCCAACACCAGACACTGAGACTTCTCAAACAGAAGGCCGTATCTAATCACTGGACTGGACTGCTGGACTGGATCACTGGACTGACCTTTGAACTTAAATTGTGTGTACCACATGATCTCCACACCATGAACTCATGGTACACATCCATCCATGTGGCTTGTGCATTGTGCACTCATCTACATTCTCTACTACGCAGTGGGATGATTATAACAACATTAGGCTATTAATGTGATTGGGTGGAGCCGAGGTCATGTGAACTGATAAATCCAGTAATCCAGTCCAGCAATCCAGTCTACAATCCAGTCCAATGATTAGACACGACCCAAACAGGAAGCTAGGTGCCTTTTCAAACCAATAGTGCTAACAGTTTTCTGTTCAATGCAATGGCCGACTTGCATAATGACGTCACGTACGAGGGCTGGGGTAAAACTTCAGCAGCTGGCCATAGAGAATGTATGGGGAATTCCAAACGCGTGTTGAGAAGATCCATCAGTTTGCTTCGCGGAAAGAGCGATCGTCTCCATGCGCTAATATTTGCTACCCAAAGAGTTGGTGTATTCATAAGTGAGTCCAATGGCCGTATTGCGTGCAGTGCGCGGCGTTAATTGACTGGAAAGCCGCCGATGGTTCAGCTCATGATGTCTACCAATATGCTATTTCTGGAAAACGGCTAAGACCTCTGTCTTGAAACTATTTGTAAGCCACCTTTTTGTATATATTGTGTACAATATTTCTGTTTTGTGCAATGGTGAGGGTGGGAAGGCATGAATAAGCCAGATTTACAGCTGAATTTGTATGATTTAATTAGTTGCAGCTGCTGGGATACTCTTGTACTTCATGTGGGTATGCAACTTTTTCTTGGAGAGAGTAACCAGAAAGTAGACTGTGTAGCCTCTTTCTCAGGCCCCCACCTGGCTTTCTGTTGCTTGCTGTATGGTGGTAAGGGACAGAAAGCTGGGTGGGCGTGCATGGGAATGAGGCTACTGAGACTGTGTAGCTGAAGGTTTGCAGCAGGGTATCACATGTAGCATTGTTCCCAGACCTTCTCCAAGTCAACGTTCTGATTATTTGCAGCACGGAGAAGGCCTGGGAGATTTTCACATGATTGATATGAATTCGTGACGGAGGCAAAAGGGTCAAGAGATGTCAAGGTCTTTCTGGTAGTTAGTGTCTGTTGTTGTTGTTGTTGTTCAGGGCAAAAGAACGTATGCATGGGTAAAACACATCACTATGAGTGATGTTCAATTTACACATTCCCCTCCATACGCTTTCACAGGGCCATAAATTGATGCTCTCCTTAGATGCCGATGAAGGTGACCATGAACTGTGCAGTGTGCAGACCCAAGAGACAATCCTCAAAGAGCTGCTTCTGTCCAAGAAGGAGCACAACTGAACTTACATTATCAGTGTTATACTGTTGTTCTGTACGTACTACCATTTTAGTCTTATTATATCTCCAAAATATGACATGGTACAATGTAGCTGAACCATGGCTAAATCATGGAGGTGTGCATGTATGTGGGCGGGGCAGCGGGTTCTGCGCCTTCTACAGGATCTATTCAAGTGAAGTAAGTTATCTCTGACGCTGACTCTAACTTGAGGTAGCTGTGAGGGCAGTTGTAGCGATTGTAATTGAGACTCTTGAGCGTGTGCGTAGCTTTGCATGCTAGCCGAAACGTTGCGCAACGTCCGAAGCGCATAGGAACTATTCGGAGGATAGAACATTCTGCTGTGGTCAATGCATGCGAAAAGAGCAGCAACAGCTACTATCGATCACAAGTTATAACGGTGTTTATCAGGTGGGATACAAAATCCCCATACATTCTCTATGGCACGCCGTCGAAGTTTTACCCCAGCCCTCGTACGTGACGTCATTATGCAAGTCGGCCATTGAAATGCGAAAAATGGACCACTTATTATTGTAGAGTGGGTACAGTAGTTTGAGATGTTGCTACAGTAGCTACCTGTGTAAACAATTGACTACTTTGTAGAACCATTGGACTCTAACCATCGGTTTCTATATTGTGTAGAATCTTTGGTCTAACTGCTATGAAGAACCAATACCAGCCTTACACTAAGTACTTCAAAAAGGGACTTATGTACTTCAGCTAGTATTAGCAGTTTCCTGGAACCTAACTGAACTATGTGTGTGAAAATTGGACCACTTTGTAGAGCCATTACCAGACACCAAACTTTCAAACAGGAAGCTAGGCACCTTCATGTATAGTACTGACAGTTTCCTGTACAGTTTATCAACAGTAACCAGCTTCCTGTATGAATATTTGACTATTGTGTAGAGCCATTACCAGTGAAACATTGCATCACTTTTCCAAGTGTTTCATTGGATGAACTGCAGAGTGTTATGGTCATATACTCCTACTATTGCACAAAACTTGCATGATGTACCAGAATAGTCTCATTTTGCCTACTCACTGAAATATGCACTATAAAGGAAGTCATACATTTGTGTGTGTCAGATACACGTGACAAGTATTCTTCTAGAGTAATGGAGTCTGATGAGAACCTCCACTTCAGTTCATCAATCTCCTCAGTCTCTCTGAACAACCTTCCTGGCACGATGGGAGGTGCAGCTCCAGCTGCAAGCTGTCCTATGGTCCCCACTGTTAAGGCCTGTTCTTTCTTTAAATGTTTTGACAATCTTCAATACATTAGGATGAGCCTTCCCAACATTCTTCTTTAGGGATTATACCACCCTTCAACGTGATTGCTTGTCATTGTGTAGCCACTCTCAAATACATTCCAAATGGGTACATGTAGAGGGTAGCTACCCACGTACCCACCAGCCAGGTCTCCTCATAGTGCCCACACTATATACCTCCACCACACACACTCACCTTCCATCCCATCCCACCCCATAGCAATGCACACCCTCTTCTCCACAGCAATGCCATGCATACACACACCCTCTCCTTGGTCAAATTTAAAATTTGTAGTGAAAGGTGTCTGCAAACCACACAAACTCATGTTTTGCAAAATTATTTTTCAAAAGTTACAGAAATTAGCTTACTAGTTACTACCTAATTAACAGTTCTTGGTCTACCAACTTCATACGCAGGGTTTTCCTCCATGTTGATTTGAAACGAATGCTGTGGTGGCATTTCACATGCATCATTCCTTGTTACCTCAATTGCATTCAATTCTTTGACATTTGAGTAATACACTGCTTCTTCACGGTTTGGTGTAGAGTAATACAAACCATCACAGTTTGGTGTAGAGTAATACAATTCTTCATTGTTTGTTGTAGAGTAAGGTGCTTGTTCAGCATTCACTGCAGAATAATAATTTACTTTGGCCAGTTAGAACGGGCAAATGAAATCCCATAATGGTGTTATCAGAGGTACACACACACACACACACACACACCTACTTGCACACATACAAATATACTTGCACACATGCACACGCAAACACACACACACACACACACAAATACAAAACACACACACACCACAGTGATAAAATGCAGTTTGGTGATTGAGGGATGCAAGGTGGAAGTTCATGCTTATTTTAAATTCATGGGACAATGAAAACATAAGTGAATGTATGCAGCCATGTGATTGATAGAATGCGCTGATTGATAGAATGTCAGTTTACCTTTTCTCTTGCTTCGGAAGTATAAGCACAAGCAGAAAATGATTGTCAGAGCAACAAGAACTATTACTGCACCAACCACTGCTACTAAAGAAAGGAGAGCACAACAAAGCTCATAGAGAATATGAATAATATTAAGTTGCAAAGGATATATGACATTCTCATCCTATAGCTATTTGCCTTTATTGTATTTGTTACTTCAAGGTCATCCTCAGTTACACGTGCGTGCATGACATGTCATGAGATGCCAAATTATATCTGAAAGAAGTTTGTCTTGCACATCTGCTGCTCTTGCAGGGTTGTCTTGGTATTTTGGAAAAAATGCCAGGAATGTAGCCAAATAGGTAGCTATTCTGAAAGAAGAGACTGATTTAACTAAAGAAGCTCCTTGATGGACTTGCAAGAAAACTTACTAGTTAGGAAGCATTGCTTGGACTTCTGGTAATGTGTCTAGCCTCATTCCCAGGCCCGTTCGATTTTTGAATGGGCTTATGTGTCATGCTGGTGCAATAGAGATGGCAGGAAAATATGTATTTTTTACAGTGACTTGAAAAATGTTTCTTCACCTGGGATGATCACAGTTATACTGACTCTGCCTTCAGCACCAAAAGTGGGAGGGCCTGATGGTAGTTGGGGTGATACAGTTGAAGTGATTCCTATAAAATAAGAACAACTGCACCAACCATCCTAAAATTTATATTCATACAACAAATTCACCTGACCATGCACACTATTGCATGCTGTGGTATACAGATTGCCATTCTAAGTTTGACCTTCCACCCGCAATATCATGAATCGTCACACCACTCTAGCAACTTACCTGGAGCCAGAGAAGGTGCAGGAGTGGGGGTCAGTGTTGGAGGTTCTGTAATGACCACTCTTTGTTGCAAATCAATGTCCCCATCACTTTCCAAATCAAACACTGAAACATCATACACTCCTGGCTGTAGACTGTTCCCCGTGTGAGTGGCAGTCAGTGCCACACCAACACAGCAAATCAAAACGATGGATCAAGCAGAAACAACACAAGAAAGAGAATGTAGATCAAGAGCTAGAGCTGAAGAAACACCTGAGCAAAGAGAGCAGAGGTTGGCAAGAGCGAAGTAGACCCATGATAGAGTATAGTAGAATCCAGTATAGAGCTAAGTAGAGACATGGTAGAGTGTAGTAGAGTCCAGTAGAGCTAAGTAGAGCCATGATAGAGTGTAGTAGAGTCCAGTAGAGCTAAGTAGACCCATGACAGAGTATAGTAGAATCCAGTAGAGCTAAGTAGAGCCATGGTAGAGTGTAGTAGAGTCCAGTAGAGCTAAGTAGAGCCATGGTAGAGTGTAGTAGAGTCCAGTAGAGCTAAGTAGAGCCATGGTAGAGTGTAGTAGAGTCCAGTAGAGTCCAGTAGAGCTAAGTAGAGCCATGGTAGAGTGTAGTAGAGTCCAGTAGAGCTAAGTAGAGCCATGGTAGAGTGTAGTAGAGTCCAGTAGAGCTAAGTAGAGCCATGCTAGAGTGTAGTGGCTGTGCAAATGGCCGCGTTCTTCGCAAACTCAAAGAAAGAGCACCGTCTTCAACAGTTGAAGAAAACCTACAACAGACTTCAATCGCTCACTCAGGCTCGTGCCACAATGCGTTGCATTCTCTAGTTAGTAAGTAAATGGGATTTGATTACAAGAATGCAAAAGATGGCATTCCAATGTGGTAGTTCATTCACCACAGCAATATCTCAAGTTACTTACTGAATGGTATCAATCCAGTAGAGTTTACACTGCCCTGCACATTGACAGTAATGAGTGTGGCAATATAGACATTATTAGGAATAAGGTTAGAATCAATGGAAACAATTAGCGTTGATGCATCTGTGATGGTGGGTATCAACGGTCCATGCACAACTGCCTCCATGGAAGACATTGGGGTGGTCTCCACTGTGTATACATTGAAACAGTTAGTACTTCCAGCTGATGAGCCCTGCATGCAAAGAATTAGCATACACATAGCATACATGTTGGTAGACAGTGAAGGGGATTCTCAAACTTACCTCCAGAAAACTGAACATTACAACTGGGTTTTCTTGGTCCTGAAATGAGATATTACCTCTGACATCACTTCCATCGACACTTTCAGGCTCTGTGAATACAACTCAAGAGTTAATCAACCCCAAATATATTGACCTAAGTATATTCTCATTTATACCTGTTGTGGGGTCACATGGCTCATAAACTGCAATACTTGCATTACTCTCTCCCACTACGTTCATAGCTTGTCTGAGAACAATACATGCCGGCCGTACATTGGATATGAACGCAGAGAAGATGCTTGGATTATCTCTGGACCTGATTTTTGTTGCAGTGCTGTGGGCGCAGGGTGGGTATGCTCAGAATCTCAGTGCCCTTCCCACTCCGCTTGCTTTTAATGCCAGCCAAGGATCGGAAACCACTTTTCATTGCTCCGTGACTGGTGCAGATACACTTCTCTGGCAAGTTGATAATGAACTACTCCTGGGCGTGAACAACAATCGTGGAATTAGGTTCACACAACCAGTGGCAGTGGCGGGCATTTCTGGTAGTTTCCAGTCAAATCTTACCATACCAGCAACTCCGGAAAATGATGGCTCAGTGGTGCAGTCTGTTACAGCAATGATACCTGGGGACGATGTACTTAGTCGCATTGCCTCTTACCAAGTGCAAGGTAGTCTAACCTCTCTGGAGTGTGCATCAACACAACTGACTTGGAACATGTGTTTTCCAATGTTCGTATTCCCATTGAGTTCAGTGTAACAATTACCAGTGCCGTTGAGTTGTTGTCTTCAAAGCTGCTCACAGTTGATGCATAATGAACACTGGGGATTGGAATGTGAGAAATTACACCATTTGAATGCAGTGTGTAGCTGTGACAACCCATGGGTCCAGGCCGAGTCTGGGCACAAGAAGGAAGTCTAGTGTTCCGTGCTATGATTACGGTAATGTACAGTTAATTAATAGCCTTGCTTCGACCATGGGTCTCCTGGGCATGTGTTAACTATCTTGCCACTGACAGGCACAGCTCGGAGCTCTACCTCAACAACATTGTAGCTATCAGTTTTTGTATGGTCTAATATAGCAATCAGCTAGGTCCTGTTTACTGAGTCATTTTGCTACTCTAAATTGTGACTAATGTTATTCCAACTCCCTGTCCAAACAAGACTGATTCTGTCATTCTATTACTGCACTATCACTTCAAACAATGGCAATGGCAAATGTGTCATTTGCTGGAATGCCATCTATGTCGCAGTCTCTCTATTGAGCAAGCTAGCCAGCTAGTTGGGAACAAACTAGTGTGGAGTACCTATCTATATCTGTAGTCTGTGCTCTCAGTTTCTCATGCTTTTACCATGTGCTACAAATCATTAGCCTTGTGAGGAGGCAGGTTTTGCAACTAGCATCAAAAGCTGGTGGTTATCATTTTGTTGTGCATCTTTTAATTAGCTAGTGACAGTTAATATGTGCTAATGTATTATTTGCTGATAACTGTCACACTAGGTGCTAATGTTTCAGTGGCTTCTCAGTTGGCTCCTGCATAAATGCTGATCAGCTATATCAGACCATTCACAGTGTTCTACTGCACCAGATGACATCCTCAGAGGAATGCTTCAACTGAGATGAAGGACTGGAAGTCCCTGGTTGCTGGACCGCTATGATGGGGAGGCAGGGAGGGAGGAGCAATTCTCACCGACCTTTGACCTCCAATGTATGTATCCTCAGTAGTGGATGGCTATAAATAACAGTGTTTGTTCACACTTCTTCACTTTCGCCCTGATGACGACTGGAGCATTCAGTCGAAACCTCGGCAAGTTATTTTCCGAGCTCAAGTTGGTAGCTAGCTAACAGATAACCTCTTCATTTAGGTGCTAATGATATAACCCTATGGTCTCACCACAAATATATCCTGGTTAACAACTCCCTACATGTCATTGAGGAGGTCCCTATTTTCATTGCAGGATCCCCGTTACTACCAGGAAATGGGAGGAAATGGGGACCCAGGTCCCCCACATTCCCTGGAATATGATTTCACATGACAGTGTATGGGTAAGTATAAATCTGCCTAGGGATCTACACTATTTAAAACCCTTGAGCCCTTAGTAGTTTTCTTGAACACAATAAAATCAACAGTAGCTACCTGTGTAAACTTTTGACTACTTGTAGAACCATTGGGTTTCTAGATTGTGTAGATACTTGGATTCAGTGTCTAACTGCTATATAGCTACCTTACACTGAGAAGTTCAAAAAGGGACCTATGTACTTTAGTGAGGATTAGCAGTTTCCTAACTGAACTGTGTGAAAATTGGACCACTTTGTAGAGGCATTACCAGACACCCAACCTTCAAACAGGAAGCTAGGCACCTATAGTACTAACAGTTTCCTAACAGTTTCCTGTTCAGTTTAATCAACAGTAACCAGCTTCCTGTATGAATATTTGACTATTGTGTAGAGCCAGCATTACCAGACATTCAAAACCTTCAGAAGGAAAGCTACAGCATACTACAGTTAATTTCTAGAACCTGCTTGTAGCTAGACACCTTGGACTCATCATCTAACAAGAACCATTCATACCAGACTCACACTGAGACCTTCAAATACAGTGTATATAGCTAACAGCTTCTTCCTGAGACCTCAACTAAAAATGGATCACTTTTAGAGCCATTACCAGACATCAGGAATTTTCATATAAAGGAAGTCAGGCACCTATAGTGTTAACAGTTTAACAGATAAAATTTTTAGCACTAAAGGTGGGGGTTGAACAAGAGCAAAAATCTGGTATTAGACATTACGTCATTTTCCAAGTATTTCATTGGATGAATTGCAGTTCCAATTCCCAAGAATCTGCTAGCTTATGTGTATGTTGCTTCCTTTCTGAATGTGTCAGTGTCTCAGAGTGGTAAGGGCACAACAAGGGTAGTACCACACAGATTGGTGTACTGTTGATTTCAATCGAGCTGAACAGGAAACTGTTAGCACTGGCCCATGGGTAATTATGTGGTTAAAGGTGTCCTCAAGTTGTCTAATTTTCACACAGACAGACCGTGATTTCAAGGAAACTGTTAGCACTGCAAATTGTCAGGAAACCATTAAGTTTAAGCAGTACTTTTTTGATTTGTAGAGCCATTTCCAGACACCCAAGGAAGCTACGTACCTCAAAGAGTACTAACCAGTTTCCTGTTGATGGAACTCCACACGGAAAACTGTATATATAGAGGAAACTGCAACACAAAATCGTTGGTATTATGTTATAAAAAGTAGGTTGCATCTTCGCTTGAGTTAGTTTCCGTGAAAATCTGAGCTTCAAATGGAGCTGAATTGACTCATCTGGATTTGCTACGTATATGCCTTCCTTCTCAGGTACGTCCTCCTATAGCGTAAAGCCAAATTTCAAGTGGGGGTTGAACAAGAGCAAAAATCTGGTAATGTTATTAGACCTGACACATTACGCCACTTTCCAAGTATTTCATTGGATGAACTGCAGTGTATATATATGGGTCACATACTCCTACTATTAGATATATCAGAATAGTTTAAACAAAATTGAGTTATAGTTAACTGTCTCACACTGTGGTATAAATATACTACCTATACTCAGGTTAGTCTCATTTCGCCTACTATTTGTGTCATTTAATTCACCTACTCACTGAAATTAGGAAGTCATACAGATAATATATGTGTGTCAGATACACGTGACAAGTATTCTTCTAGAATAATGGAGTCTGATGAGAGCCTCTGCTTCAGTTAATCAATCTTGCAGTCTCCCTGAACGACCTTCCTGGCGCAATGGGAAGGTGCACCTTCAGCAGCAAGCTGTGCCATGGTCCTCTGTTAAGGCCTGTTTTTTCTTTAAATGTTTCGACAATCTCGAATACATTAGGATGAGCCTTCCCAACGATCTTCGACTGTTTGTCCTTATGGAGCCACTCTCACTCACATTCCAAAGAGGTAGAGGAAGCTACCTACGAGGCAGGTCTCCTCATAGTGTGTTACGAATTCCTCCAACGTTGGTAATTGTGGCATGTTAGCCTTTACAGCCTCCCATGCCAGTCTCACATACCTCTGTGGTACAAACACCAGGGCTGCTGTCTTCCTTACAAAGCAGCTTAGATTTTGATTTTCTTGGTAGGCAACCCGAAACCTAAGTTCTGAATCTCTCTGTTGAGGCATTGGCAGATGTGGTAATAGTGGGGAAAGACAGCTCTGCAGCTCGGATGATGGCAAGCTCAAAACCTGAAAGCACCAACTCTGCAGCTTGGATGATGGTAAGCTCAAAATCTGAAAGCACCAACTCTGGAACTCTGATGATGGTAAGCCCAAAATCTGAAGGCACCAACTCTGGAACTCTGATGATGGTAAGCCCAAAATCTGAAAGCACCAACTCTGGAGCTCTGATGATGGTAAGCCCAAAATCCGAAAGCACCAACTCTGGAGCTCGGATGATGGTAAGCTCAAAATCTGAAAGCACCAACTCTGGAGCTCTGATGATGGTAAGCTCAAAACCTGAAAGCACCAAGTCTGGAGCTCGGATGATGGCAAGCTCAAAATCTGAAAGCATCAACTCTGGAGCTCTGATGATGGCAAGCTCAAAATCTGAAAGCACCACACTGGGGGATAAGTCCAGGTGCAGCTCTTCTACCTTCTCCTTCAGAAATTCTCTGGTATATCAGGTAGCACACAATATGCAAGTGGGAATTGCTGGCCATTTATGAAAGCCATCAATTTGAAGGTTGGTACTCTCCCTGGCCTTGCATTTAAGTGCTGCAGTAATCTTGCTTGCTTTCAGTTCTGCAGCATCTGCAGGTGATTGTGAGTGTCTCTTGTGTATATTACCACATGTTGTCACTCCCCCACTACAGCTTCGACTCTTTCCACATCTCCAGAATATTCTTCCATCTCAGCCCCTTCGGTTGATCACATACTTGGTACAGCAATGAACGTGCTCCTCTCTGTGTTGTAGTAAACTCCATGTTTTGAGTGAAGTAGCTATCACAAAGCCTTGCCTTTTATACCTATTCTCCCCACAATCACTGCACCTTATTCAAGATTGGAGTGATCTGCAACAGGAATATCTGAAGGCCTCCGTGAGTGCATGAGGGTTGAAGACTCATACATTGAAAAATGCACCCTGTTGTTGCAGTCCCATGGCAGAAACCACATGCCCTGGGCAGCATCTTTTCCGTTGGCAGTATGATATGAACTCTAAGGTCTCTGTGGGAATTATGTAACTTGTCATCGATCTGCTCTTCTGCCTGCTCTGTGTGGCTTAAGAGTAAGAGCATCTGACTAGTAATCCCTGCAGCTGAATCCATAAATGGAAACAAGGTTCACTTTTACCAACTTGAAATTCTGCTGATGCTTCAACTGAATGCTTCAGTTGTCTTTTTTAGGGTGAAATTGAAGAACATGTAAATAAACAACAGTATTCCCTCTCGGGGCAAAACGGCACCGTTCATGAGTTCCTACTATCGCCTCCAACGCATAAAGTTATAAAGGTTGTGATGGTGTTCTCACAACTAAAGAGGAGAAGATTGCATTAAACTGTAATACGTATATTTTATGAATGGTCCTAATGCCCAGTTGTTGGTATTGTTATTATAGAGTGGGGAATACCAAGACTCAGCCTTGCATCAGTATTGATGTACTGTGCTACTGTGTATTTTGTCCATATACAGCAAGTATGTGCTCTGCAGTGGTGAAATTTCTGTCAGTTACAACTGTCTGTATTGTGGTCACTGATGGAGAGTGGAAGAGACAGTCAATGTATCTGAATCCACATCTACCACCAGTGAGTATACCATGTTGTGTTTGTGTATGTGTCATGGTAGAGTTTTCTTTCCCCCCTTAGATGTTGCATTATTACTAAAGAATTGTAGCCTTAGATAAACCAGTTTGCTTTCTGCTATATAATAATGGCTTAATGTATGACTGTGCATACGTAGCATGCATGGCTACATAATTAACCCCCCATCACAACGTGTTTAGCGGATGTCAGCTCTTATTATCTAACTGCGCTGTTCAATAATTGTGTTCCTCAGCGACAATTCGTTAGTTGCAGCATGACCAGACCCTTCCTCTCTGTGAAGGGTGTGGTGTGCAATACTATCTATAGCTGTAGCTTTGGCGAAACATGAACTTGTACTTGTGTGTGCAGACCATGCATATTGCCATCATGCAGTCTTCTCCAATTAAAGTTGGTTCTTGGTCATTAGTGAATAACTAGTGATGAGATACTAGTGATGAAATACTTTACATAAAACAGCTTGAATACAAATTACAACTTTTACTAACTTCATTCAAGTCTCTTATGCGTGGGTGGAACGAGGCTAAACTTCTACCTGAATGTGTCACAAGTGTCTCATTGCTAGGGCAGATCATGTGTTTGTACATGTGATTTGTGCTTCAGCAATGCAGTATACGCCTGCAACAGGTTCCAAAACTGCAGTGTAAACAATATTGCAGATTACCACACATATGACCAAATATGGCAATGATTAGTAGCTTCCGGTGTGGTCAACAAATAATATTCACAATTTTTACAAGGTCATACCACTGATGTCAGCCGATCGTTTTGTGGGGCGTACTTAACAACAGTGTTGCCAATAACCAGTGAGCTTGGGTGAGATAAGAAGACTACAGCGCAATTATAAGAGCTCTGAAACAGGTACACATACTAAATCCTAGTGCTTTGCAGGAAATGAATGATAATATGGGTATAACAGTATTTGCTGATGCAGTGAACCACTGAATGCATAAGCACCTATTCAGTTCAGAACTATTATCACAGTAGTATTGTATACTCTACCATGGCAACCAGGTGTACCAACATGCATCTACCTGTATCTTGATGTGCAGCCATCTCAGGAAACCTATCCAACCAGCTGGTAGATACACGTTGGTACACCTGGTTGCCATGGTAGAGTATACAATACTACTGTGATAATAATTCTGAACTGAATAGGTGCTTATGCATTCAGTGGTTCACAGAGGATTAGATGAACATGAGCACACAAACTAGCCTCATTCCCAGTCTCCCGCCGCTATATATGTAGAGAGAGAGCCTGGGAACAAGGATATATACTACTTTAGTACTGAAACAATGGCGACTGTACATGTGGCTAGTGTAGCTGTCTCTAGGATTGTATGTATAGGTTACTAAACCATAGAAATGGTTAGTGTATATGGGCAAAAGTGGAAGCAGTATCAGTAGATTATATTTTTGTAGTACATATGGTACAGGTATAGGTACAGCTACCTATAGTATAGCTGCCATAATCTTCTAAAATACGTCCATGGGTAATGAACTCAGCAACTCTTCAAAGTGTTTTTTTTTTTTTTTTGAGAGAGAGTTAGGATATTTCAATCCAACCCCCCTTCCCCAACTCACACACAATTAATCTACAGCTTTTATTAATCAGGGCTCTCCTGCCTTCATTTGTTAGTCTCACCACTTTCACAGCGCTGTTTTTCTTCAATGGCTTGTTTGACACAACTGCATGTTCTACAGCATATAAATGGTTTGATGTATGCTCACAGACCTTCCCTGGCCCCAGTTTTTGATACTGCAAAACTTACGAATGGGGCTAGGGTGTACGTTTGAGCGAAAAAGACCATTTGTACATTCATTCAAAGAAGAGGGTGGTCTTGCAACTATTTTTGAGGGTGACTCTAATTTTGGAGATTACAGTACTAGCTATATTTTATTTCAGACCAACAACAGATGGAACAACAGATGGAACAACAAGAGACAACAGACCTCAATGAAGCACAAATTGATAGTGAGTGGCTAGCATGATCAAATAATATACGCGCTTATAGTTGAGTGTAAATTTGAAAAATTGATTATTCCATGATCCTGAAGACAAACAGATGACTGAAGGATGTAATAAGCAGACAAATTGTTTGAATTAATGGGGACAGCGCCATTTCCATGAGGGGGGGAATATGAACTGTGAACTGTTTCTAATTGCATGCATTTTCCTTCGTGGGGTACTAATACCAATGTGTCGTATGATATGCGTTAAACAGTACCATACTGTACACTGCAACACTGTAAAATTGCATACAACATCTAATGTCTACAGTATACTGGTGCAGGTGATTGTAAATCTGGCTCTTGTGCACTTTTCACTGCAGGTACAGGGGAAAATATTACTTCAAAAGGTGAGTGAGTTTATACTCTTTGCAATTTAACCACTGATCAATATCCCCGTCCACTGATCTGCAGATTTTCAAAGGTTTGGCAAGCCTAACCTCCGAGACTTGTGTGAGTATGTTGGGACTGAAATACCAGACATGTGGGAGGAGTTTGGGATATTTGTAGGAGTGAGACGGGGGGATCTGAGAGCCATAAAAGCTGGCCGGCCAAGGGAGACGAATGGCTTTATTCAAGTGTTTGACAAGTGGCACAGCGGAATGACATCAGCTTACACTTGGGAGAAAGTTGCAGAGGCTCTGGAGTCGAGTGATGTCGATGCAAAATGGCTGCAGACAAAGCTCTATATGAAACTTGCAGCAAAAACAGAAGCAGGTATATTTTAGAAAAATCTTATAGCTATATATTTGTTACTGTGTGAACATTATTCCTCCAGCCTGAGTTACTTACTAAGGTCAATAACTATATATCATGAAATCATACATATATGTAGAATTAGCAAAGTTGCTGCGCAAATTATGACACAAAAGTGGCATTGAATCCATGCATGTCTAAGATATATGGTATTCTGAAGTTACTAACCAGTTAGACATGAGATAGGTACTACAGATACAATTGCCATTATGACATGGAACATACATATTAAGTACACACAACTGACTCAGAATATTATGCCATGTGATGCATAATACCATACCTAATGTACCTAATGTACAGCATATACATCAAATTTTCACTGTTGGTACAAAAAGTGAGCATTGAAGTGTAACCTGACTCTTCATACATTTCCACTGCAGCTCCAAGTAAAGATCTTACTCCGGAAGGTATGTGCAAGAGCTTCACTTTAGTCACAAACCAAACAATATCACTTAAATTTCATCCATTGCTCTGCAGATTTTCAAACATTCGGCAAGCCTAACATTCGAGATTTGTGTGAATATGTTGGGGCTGAAATACCAAGCAAGTGGAAGCAATTTGGGAGATTCGTAGGAGTGAGACCAGCAGATTTGGAGGCAATGCAAGCTAGCGAGTCACAATGGCTAAGGGGATGCTTCACTCAAGTGTTTGACCAGTGGCATAATGGAATGACATCAGCTTACACTTGGGAGAAAGTTGCAGAGGCTCTGGAGTCAAGACGCATTGACGAAAAACAGCTGCTGAACGAAATCTACAAAAAACTAAGCAAAAAAATGCCACAACGTTAGCTATTTTGAAGGTAGTACAAACATAAACTGTTTATAATGAATGCAGTCGTATTTTATCCCTAGTATTTTTTGATGGTAGTTCAATGCCACACTGTTTTAAACTATTTGTATAGCAATGTCAAAACACTCACACCTTTAGCTATGAGGATTGCAGGTGAGAGAGTGAGATGAGAAATATACTGCAGAGAATACGTCTTCACACAGTATGGTTATATATGTCCCACCTAGTATAGTTTTGCCTATACAGCAGTTAGGTAAGGTTTAACTGTGATATTTTCCCTCCCTGAGGGCTACAAGGAAACATATGGCTCATAATTCCCTGTCCATGTATTTATACTACACTAAACTACATTGCCATACTATAGTACAGTTTTTATATACAGTTGTGTGTAAGTTACTGTAAACGACGTTTACAATAGTAACAACAAAGGACCAATCAGGTGGGATATATTTACAGCATAGGTGGCCAGGGAAGGCAGGGATTTATGGCTGTTAAGTAAACAAACCTGAGCTTTGGGCTTGGGCTCAGTCTGAAAGTGAAAATAGTATTATGTGGTATTTTGAAGGTGTGTGCGTTCAAAACGATAACAATAACGCAGTGGTTCATTGATTGTTTCAAGTATATATTTGCATGGTACATACCAAATATGGTAATGAAGATGGGATGTACTACAGCAGCTTCCCGATTGGTCAACACAATCATATTCATGATATCTGAGGTCAGCCCTGAATTTTTGCTGTAGCCAATAGCCAGTGAGTGTAGCAGTAACAGTGCAAGAAACTACACTGCAAGTAAAAGAGCTTGATCCAAAGCAGGTACACATGCATCCTATATAGTGCTTGCAGAGAATAGGTGTATTATGTATGCATGGTAA
Organism: Agelas oroides; assembly: GCA_949130485.1. NCBI lineage: Eukaryota > Metazoa > Porifera > Demospongiae > Agelasida > Agelasidae > Agelas > Agelas oroides. The sequence goes on along the minus strand of OX422183.1, from coordinate 10,732,896 downwards.
ATATATAAATAACTAGGGAGATGTTTCATCATTGTGGGGTGAGCCCGAGCAAGCAGCACACTGTTGACTCATAGCTTGTCACTGTACTTGGCAGATCATGCATGTAGCTTTTGCATCAGGGTTTGCCAGTTACTGTCTACTAAGGCTGCTTCATGTGCAAGTCTTAGCTACATGAGACAGCTTCTGAAAGGAGTTGTTTGCAGGATGCAAAGAATAGCTGTCATTTCAGTGTTCTCCCTGAGCAGCTAGTTATTAGAAAGTGTGGCGGTGTTGTAGCCTCAGCACACAGCCTGTCATTGGTATAATCTTTACTTAACTATCAAGTACAGATCCACGAAGATCTGGTTACAACTGCTACATCACAATCAGAAAGTGTAGTAGACTATTTACCCTTGGCAAATTCACAGTAAGTACGCTGCAACTCAAAGAATCTAGAAATAATCTACTAAACGTTGACAGGTATGTACGGTTTGTTTTGTGGGGTGTGGGATAAACAGGGTGGTTGGCGTGCACTGGGTGTACGAGTTGTAGTATATCAGTGTGCATGAGGCTCAACCTGAGCCCAAATCATACCTTACAACTGACAATCCCTCAGAACCTCTGTGAGGGAGGCACTGCAGATGCTTTTGGTGACATATGTTCTGTGGTTACTATATCTGCGAGATCATGCATGATTGGCTCTTTAATGCAAGCAGATGTAACCCCTTCCTCAGCTTAAGCAATTAGCCTCTCATACCAAAATAAACTTCTCATAAGCACTGTCTCCTCATCAGCTTGTCTGGAACCAGGATAAACCACTCAGTGGTTAGAATAACCCATCTTTTTGGAGTGTAGCTACACTATTCTTACTTGAAGCAGCTCAGAGGGAAGTTGTTATGCTGATATAGTGGTAGTCATAATTTCTGCATGCCACTTCTGCGTTCTATGAGAAGCCTTCAGCGAATGAGCCATGTGTATATGTAATGCATAATATGCTGGTGCAGTGGCCACCATAACCGTATCTCTTTGGTTGGATAGGTGTTCCTGAGATGGCCGCAAGTCAAGGTCAGGTAGAGGCACTGTTGGTATACATAATTTTTGATTGCCATGGTAGAGTGTACAAGTAGGCAACACTAATCGCTTCTGTGCGTACACATTTCAGAAACTCAGAAGATTAGATAAGCATGTGCATACATACTAGCCTCACTCTCCTGTGTAGGCGGAGAGCCTTAGTTGGAAGACCTAAGAACGAGGCTACATATACATGCATGCAATGTTTTGTACTGAAGCAATACATGTGGCTAGTATAGCTGTTTCTAGGATTGTATGGGAGACTAAAATATAGAATCAGCTATTTTTACATGTGGTAGTGAGATAAAGTACAGTGTATTAGTTGCATGTGCTGTAGAGTATATATATTCACTTAACTAGTAGTGCATACGGTGCATGTACACAAATAAAACTAACTAGATACTATCTTGTGTTTCAGACCAACAGCAGGTGGAACAACAAGAGAAAACGGACCTCAATGATGCACAAATAGATAGTGAGTAGCTTAAGGCTGGCATGATCAAATAATATTCTTATAGTTGAGTGTAGATTACATTAGCTGTACCAAGACAGACGCATTCTTTTGACAATGTGGAACGTACAGTAATTTAGAAGCCTTCCTTAGTTATTTATGCGATAGCATTGCTCAAACTGTGTTTTTGCGATAGCATTGCTCAAACTGTGTTTTTGCGATAGCATTGCTCAAACTGTGTTTTTGCGATAGCATTGCTCAAACTGTGTTTTTGCGATAGCATTGCTCAAACTGTGTTTTTGCGATAGCATTGCTCAAACTGTGTTTTTGCGATAGCATTGCTCAAACTGTGTTTTTGCGATAGCATTGCTCAAACTGTGTTTTTGCGATAGCATTGCTCAAACTGTGTTTTTGCGATAGCATTGCTCAAACTGTGTTTTTGCGATAGCATTGCTCAAACTGTGTTTTTGCGATAGCATTGCTCAAACTGTGTTTTTGCGATAGCATTGCTCAAACTGTGTTTTTGCGATAGCATTGCTCAAACTGTGTTTTTGCGATAGCATTGCTCAAACTGTGTACTTGCGATAGCATTGCTCAAACTGTGTTTTTGCGATAGCATTGCTCAAACTGTGTTTTTGCGATAGCATTGCTCAAACTGTGTACTTGCGATAGCATTGCTCAAACTGTGTTTTTGCGATAGCATTGCTCAAACTGTGTTTTTGCGATAGCATTGCTCAAACTGTGTTTTTGCGATAGCATTGCTCAAACTGTGTTTTTGCGATAGCATTGCTCAAACTGTGTACTTGCGATAGCATTGCTCAAACTGTGTACTTGCGATAGCATTGCTCAAACTGTGTTTTTGCGATAGCATTGCTCAAACTGTGTTTTTGCAATAGCATTGCTTAAACTGTGTTTTTGCAATAGCATTGCTTAAACTGTGTTGTTAGCTGAAACACATCAACCAAATTTAATCACAGGCATTGTTCCTAACATCAAAAGATATATATGTCCTGATAGAGACCAAAGTAGCTCTATTCTCCATGTTTCCAGTAATATTCTCCACCGCTTGATACGGTCAACAACTCAGATATGACAGAGACCAGGCATATACAGACTTTGAACATACTTATAATGCATTCACTTTGAGAATGTCTGTGTAAGTGTGACAATCATAGATCAACATAGAGATAGAAGATCCAATTGAAGTCAAAATAATTGTAAGATGGGAAATGGTTAACTTTGTTGTTAGCTGAAACAGATCAATCAAATTTAATCACAGGCATTGTTCCTAGGGGAAAAGGAATATGAGGCTAACATTGGTTTGGTTGCTGGGTGTTTATACTAAACTATAATTATATGGGTAAAAGTTTTATTTGAAGTCACAGAGTAGCCTTGTTCCAAGGCCCTTGCCACCAATGAAAAATACAAACATTAGGGTAAAGGGAGAGCCTGGGAATGAGGCTACCACATGCAGAGACCACAAACAATACAAAATACTATGTTGTTAAAACAGATCAACTGGTAATGCAACCATGCATTCCATGCATGCCATCATCAGCCACACCTTTCCCAGAGTTTGGTTGCTGGACATCAGCAATGAATAATGGACACTAATAGTTCACAGCTATATAGCTGTGTGTCACCTCTAGTTTTGTTCCACTCCATGATTTGTGTCAGTACCAGGTACATGTCCTGTATTGAAGTAAACAGAGAACCTTTCAACTGCTAACACACTTTTTGCTTGTTCCATGCACTAGGAGCTGATGAAGCACAGGATTGTGTTGGTAGGTTTTGCACTTTGCAAACAAAGAGTCATACACACAAACTTCCCCTATTGTTACCCAGGCTTTCCATATACCATCCTAGCTACTACATGTAGACATTCAACAAGCAACAAGTTTTATGATAAATACCTTTAGAAACTCTTGATATAGTTACGTATAGTAGGATTGGATATATATATTACTTCTTACATGCAGAGCTTCGCTGCTTGATAAATGATTTAAAGCCAGTGGCAGCAAACTGGAAGACATTGGGGATAGAACTGGAGGTTCCAATGGAAGAGTTGAGGGCAATTGGTGCTCTATTCACTGGGGAAGACGGCAAGGCGCAGGCATGCCTCCAAAAAGTTGTAGATCACTGGCTCGAAAACTCAACAAGGCCACCCACAGGGGAAGTCGTCAAGGAAGTCCTTGAAGCAGTGGGGCACAGACGCCAAGCAAATGAGTTACCCGAAGGTTTGTCATTGGTGGAGTTAGAACATAAAATAAAATTACACTAATAATTAATACATGCAGTTTCACCCACTTTTTAAGCATATATATAATATTGTGACAAAGAGTCTATATTGGTCATCAAATTGGAGGAGCTTTGCATTAGTAATGGCCAAATTCTCTTCTGCATATTTTGAATGATCAGCTATCAAAGCTCTCAGAATCTCAGCTGGTCCTATATAGCAACAGTGGAACCCTGCTTAGTGGACACCCCTCAATAGTGATATAATGAACACTTTCTGAAAGTCCTTCCTGTTCTTTCATTCACTTCAGCAACCCCTGAATAGCAGACATCCCACTACTCTGTATAACAGAAACTTTTTGCATTCCCTATTGTACACAAACAGTACTTAACAAGCCAGATTAGCAGACACTCATCAACCTTTTTCGCAAGATTGCCCACATTGCTGCTTGAGTTAACAGCTTGACATTAGTGCTGTTACTCATAGTACTAGCCTTCTGGTTTGCCTTCTCTGCCAGTGTATACATAGTGTATATAAGTATGTATAGCAAGGGAAAGCTCTAAAAACCTGGCTGCATTGTGCTGAACAGCCCAATTATGCATACCACACCTACCAGAAATGTACCAGAAGCCCCTGCATGATTTAGGAACACCTCATTCATTCCTGATGGTGTCAGCTATAGAGGGGTTCCACTGTAGTAGTTGTTGAATGAGTGTATTGAAATCTCTAGACCTTTTAATGCCATTATACACAATGTCATGTACTTGATGTGCAGAAGTGGTGGATGTGCCCTTTCAGTCACTGTAAAGGTATGTACATGTACCCAACTCGTTTTACAGACCTGCTGTCGGCCCCAGACCTCAACAGCCCCAAGAAACTAAAACTTGTTATGCAAGAGTTGAGACAAGTTGCAGCACAGTACCATGCTGTTGGAATACAGTTGAGTATCTCACCAGGCACGATCAGGGAGTTTGAAGTTGAAGCTGGTGGCCACGATGTAAGGCGGTACCTTCGTGAAGTCCTCATCCAATGGCTAGGAATGCCGGGTGATCACACACCAGATATTCTTGTGGAGAGCTTGAAAGAGATTGGCTATAGAAAGCTAGCAGACAAGTTGAAGGGAGAATATGAGAGTAGGTTGTGTGTGTGTGTGTGTGTGTGTGTGTGTGTGTGTGTGTGTGTGTGTGTGTGTGTGTGTGTGTGTGTGTGTGTGTGTGTGTGTGTGTGTGTGTGTGTGTGTGTGTGTGTGTGTGTGTGTGTGTGTGTGTGTGTGTGTGTGTGTGTGTGTGTGTGTGTGGTATGCATGTGGGCAGTCATGCATGAGTGTGATTAGCTACACAATAGCATTCACATGAGGTAATGTATCTGGAAATCAGCTGGACAGCTGTAGGTATGGCATGTGCACATCCTCCAAAATACACAAAGTAATGTTTGACCCAGATATTGACGTGATTGATTGTGTTTACTAACAGCTACCTGATGTTCAGGTACATTGCTGCATACGACAAATTCCCCAGACTGTCTGGGTCACTCTCACTAGTTTATCTCCTTGTTCCTCACAGGAAAGAAAATTGTTGTTACAAAAAAAGGGGGTAAATAAATACCTCATGTTCAAAGTATCAAGAAACTTATTAAGAGGAACGGACTGGTAGCAAGATTGTTTTTTGTTTGGAGACATTTGGTCAACTATTTTTTATACTGATGTGCAATATTGTATTATGTACACATATCATAGTCATATGTCAATTACCCCATGTCTCCTCATGGCTCCTTCTCACGAGATCAATTCTCAACTGTCATCAGATCAACTGTCACCAGGTCAGCTTGATGTCACGGTGTCAACTCTCATAAGATAATTGCCAAGCAAGATCACCTTACAACCCCAGTTACCAGATCTAACAGGTCACAACAGGCAATCCACATGTCAACCTCATTACCCTAGAAAATTACACCTGCGAAAAAAAAACTGGTGTGCTATTTGGGTGAAACTGGTGTGCCAAATAAGCACAGAGTGTGCTATTGTATATCTTTAACACACTAAACGGTCAAATCCAGCACTGGAGTGTGCTAAAATGGCATGTTCTGCTGTGCTACATAACATATTAACACATGCAAGCACTAATTTCCCTATTAGCACCCTCGGTTTGACACACCACATGTGCTAGTTCCTCATCACCAAAACTGTATGACACACTACATGTGCTAGTTCCTCATCACCAAAACTGTATGACACACCACGTGTGCTAGTTTCTCATCATGATCAGCACACTAACACAACAACTGCATGGGACACACTTGTGATAGTTTGTGTATATGATCAGACTCAGATGCTTGTCATGCAATGGAAATATTGGTATAATATGTGATTGATTGTGATTGTACACACCAAATGGAACTGTTTGATACCCATTTTGTATAGTTTGGTCAAGTATTAGCTGTTTTGGGCCTGAAATTGTTAGTTACAAGTAACCAATATGTACAAGTGGTAAAATCACAACCGTACCTAGACTCTTTTTGAACCACTCGTACCAAAATGAAAACAAACATCAGATTATGAATGTACACACCAAATGGAACTGTTTGATACGCATTTTGTATAGTTTGGTCAAGTATTAGCTGTTTCGGACCTGAAATTGTTAGTTACAAGTAACCGATACGTTGATAAAACCACAATCGTACCCACACAATTTTCAGAACACTTACTCCAAAATGAAAACAAACATCAGATTATGAATGTACACACCAAATGGAACTGTTTGATACCCATTTTGTCTGGTTTGGTCAAGTATTATCTGTTTCATGGATGATATTGTTAGTTACAACTAACCGATATGTACAAGTGGTTAACCACAACCGTACCCAGACAATTTTCAGAACACTTACTCCAAAATGCAAACAAACATCAGATTATGAATGTACACATCAAATGGAACTGTTTGATACCCATTTTGTATAGTTTGGTCAAGTGTTAGCTGTTTCGGGCCTGAAATTGTTAGTTACAAGTAACCGATATGTACAAGTGGTAAAATCACAACCGCACCTACACTCTTTTTGAACCACTCATACCAAAATGAAAACAAACATCAGATTATGGATGTACACATCAAATGGAACTGTTTGATACCCATTTTATATAGTTTGGTCAAGTATTAGCTGTTTCGGGCCTGAAATTGTTAGTTACAACTAACCGATACGTTGGTAAAACTACAATCGTACCCACACAATTTTCAAAACACTTACTCCAAAATGAAAAAAAACATCAGTTTATGAATGTACACACCAAATGGAACTGTTTGATACCCATTTTGTCTGGTTTGGTCAAGTATTGTCTGTTTCATGGATGATATTGTTAGTTACATGCAACTAACCGATATGTACAAGTGGTAAAACCACAACCACACCCAGACAATTTTCAGAAAACTTACTCCAAAATGAAAACAAACATCAGATTATGAATGTACACACCAAATGGAACTGTTTGATACCCATTTGGTATAGTTTGGTCAAGTATTAGCTGTTTCGGGCCTGAAATTGTTAGTTACAAGTAACCGATATGTACAAGTGGTAAAATCACAACCGCACCTACACTCTTTTTGAACCACTCATACCAAAATGAAAACAAACATCAGATTATGAATGTACACATCAAAGGAACTGTTTGATACCCATTTTGTATAGTTTGGTCAAGTATTAGCTGTTTCGGGCCTGAAATTGTTAGTTACAACTAACCGATACGTTGGTTAAACCACAATCGTACCCACACAATTTTCAGAACACTTACTCCAAAATGAAAAAAAGCATCAGTTTATGAATGTACACACCAAATGGAACTGTTTGATACCCATTCTGTCTGGTTTGGTCAAGTATTGTCTGTTTCATGGATGATATTGTTAGTTACAACTAACCGATATGTGCAAGTGGTAAAACCACAACCGTACCCAGACAATTTTCAGAACACTTACTCCAAAATGCAAACAAACATCAGATTATGAATGTATACACCAAATGGAATTGTTTGATACCCATTTTGTATAGTTTGGTCAAGTATTAGCTGTTTCGGGCCTGAAATTGTTAGTTACAAGTAACCGATATGTACAAGTGGTAAAACCACAACCGCACCAAGACTCTTTTTGAACCACTCATACCAAAATGAAAACAAACATCAGATTATGAATGTACACATAAAATGGAACTGTTTGATACCCATTTTGTATAGTTTGGTCAAGTGTTAGCTGTTTCGGGCCTGAAATTGTTAGTTACAAGTAACCGATATGTACAAGTGGTAAAACCACAACCGCACCAAGACTCTTTTTGAACCACTCATACCAAAATGAAAACAAACATCAGATTATGAATGTACACATCAAATGGAACTGTTTGATACCCATTTTGTATAGTTTGGTCAAATATTAGCTATTTCGGGCCTGAAATTGTTAGTTACAACTAACCGATACGTTGGTAAAACCACAATCGTACCCACACAATTTTCAGAACACTTACTCCAAAATGAAAACAAACATCAGATTATGAATGTACACACCAAATGGAAGTGTTTGATACCCATTCTGTCTGGTTTGGTCAAGTATTGTCTGTTTCATGGATGATATTGTTAGTTACAACTAACCGATATGTACAAGTGGTAAAACCACAACCGTACCCAGACAATTTTCAGAACACTTACTCCAAAATGCAAACAAACATCAGATTATGCATGTATACACCAAATGGAATTGTTTGATACCCATTTTGTATAGTTTGGTCAAGTATTAGCTGTTTCGGACCTGAAATTGTTAGTTACAAGTAACCGATATGTACAAGTGGTAAAACCACAACCGCACCAAGACTCTTTTTGAACCACTCATACCAAAATGAAAACAAACATCAGATTATGAATGTACACATCAAATGGAACTGTTTGATACCCATTTTGTATAGTTTGGTCAAGTATTAGCTGTTTCGGGCCTGAAATTGTTAGTTACAAGTAACCGATATGTACAAGTGGTAAAACCGCAACCGCACCAAGACTCTTTTTGAACCACTCATACCAAAATGAAAACAAACATCAGATTATGAATGTACACATCAAATGGAACTGTTTGATACCCATTTTGTATAGTTTGGTCAAGTATTAGCTGTTTCGGGCCTGAAATTGTTAGTTACAACTAACCGATACCTTGGTAAAACCACAATCGTACCCACACAATTTTCAGAACACTTACTCCAAAATGGAAACAAACATCAGATTATGAATGTACACACCAAATGGAACTGTTTGATACCCATTTTGTCTGGTTTGGTCAAGTATTGTCTGTTTCATGGATGATATTGTTAGTTACAACTAACCGATATGTACAAGTGGTAAAATCACAACCGCACCTACACTCTTTTTGAACCACTCATACCAAAATGAAAACAAACATCAGATTATGAATGTACACATCAAATGGAACTGTTTGATACACATTTTGTATAGTTTGGTCAAGTATTAGCTGTTTCGGGCCTGAAATTGTTAGTTACAACTAACCGATACGTTGGTAAAACCACAATCGTACCCACACAATTTTCAGAACACTTACTCCAAAATGGAAACAAACATCAGATTATGAATGTACACACCAAATGGGACTGTTTGATACCCATTCTGTCTGGTTTGGTCAAGTATTGTCTGTTTCATTGATGATATTGTTAGTTACAACTAACCGATATGTACAAGTGGTTAACCACAACCGTACCCAGACAATTTTCAGAACACTTACTCCAAAATGCAAACAAACATCAGATTATGAATGTATACACCAAATGGAATTGTTTGATACCCATTTTGTATAGTTTGGTCAAGTGTTAGCTGTTTCGGGCCTGAAATTGTTAGTTACAAGTAACCGATATGTACAAGTGGTAAAACCACAACCGCACCAAGACTCTTTTTGAACCACTCATACCAAAATGAAAACAAACATCAGATTATGAATGTACACATCAAATGGAACTGTTTGATACCCATTTTGTATAGTTTGGTCAAGTATTAGCTGTTTCGGGCGTGAAATTGTTAGTTACAACTAACCGATACGTTGGTAAAACCACAATCGTACCCACACAATTTTCAGACAACTTATCCCAAAATGAAAACAAACATCAGATTATGAATGTACACATCAAATGGAACTATTTGATACCCATTCTGTCTGGTTTGGTCAAGTATTGTCTGTTTCATGGATGATATTGTTAGTTACAACTAACCGATATGTACAAGTGGTTAACCACAACCGTACCCAGACAATTTTCAGAACACTTACTCCAAAATGCAAACAAACATCAGATTATGAATGTATACACCAAATGGAATTGTTTGATACCCATTTTGTATAGTTTGGTCAAGTGTTAGCTGTTTCGGGCCTGAAATTGTTAGTTACAAGTAACCGATATGTACAAGTGGTAAAACCACAACCGCACCAAGACTCTTTTTGAACCACTCATACCAAAATGAAAACAAACATCAGATTATGAATGTACACATCAAATGGAACTGTTTGATACCCATTTTGTATAGTTTGGTCAAGTATTAGCTGTTTCGGGCCTGAAATTGTTAGTTACTACTAACCGATACGTTGGTAAAACCACAATCGTACCCACACAATTTTCAGACAACTTACCCCAAAATGAAAACAAACATCAGATTATGAATGTACACATCAAATGGAACTATTTGATACCCATTTTGTCTGGTTTGGTCAAGTATTGTCTGTTTCATGGATGATATTGTTAGTTGCAAGTAACCGATATGTTCAAGTGGTAAAACTACAACCGCACCCAGACAATTTTCAGAACACTTACTCCAAAATGAAAACAAACATCAGATTATGAATGTACACATCAAATGGAACTGTTTGATACCCATTTTGTATAGTTTGGTCAAGTGTTAGCTGTTTCGGGCCTGAAATTGTTAGTTACAAGTAACCGATATGTACAAGTGGTAAAATCACAACCGCACCTACACTCTTTTTGAACCACTCATACCAAAATGAAAACAAACATCAGATTATGAATGTACACATCAAATGGAACTGTTTGATACCCATTTTGTATAGTTTGGTCAAGTATTAGCTGTTTCGGGCCTGAAATTGTTAGTTACAACTAACCGATACGTTGGTAAAACCACAATCGTACCCACACAATTTTCAGACAACTTACCCCAAAATGAAAACAAACATCAGATTATGAATGTACACATCAAATGGAACTATTTGATACCCATTCTGTCTGGTTTGGTCAAGTATTGTCTGTTTCATGGATGATATTGTTAGTTACAACTAACCGATATGTACAAGTGGTAAAACCACAACCGTACCCAGACAATTTTCAGAACACTTACTCCAAAATGAAAACAAACATCAGATTATGAATGTACACACCAAATGGGACTGTTTGATACCCATTTGGTATAGTTTGGTCAAGTATTAGCTGTTTCGGGCCTGAAATTGTTAGTTACAAGTAACCGTTATGTACAAGTGGTAAAATCACAACTGTACCTAGAGTATTTTTGAACCACTCATACCAAAATGAAAACAAACATCAGATTATGAAGGTACACATCAAATGGAACTGTTTGATACCCATTTTGTATAGTTTGGTCAAGTATTAGCTGTTTCGGGCCTGAAATTGTTAGTTACAACTAACCGATACGTTGGTAAAACCACAATCGTACCCACACAATTTTCAGACAACTTACCCCAAAATGAAAACAAACATCAGATTATGAATGTACACATCAAATGGAACTATTTGATACCCATTCTGTCTGGTTTGGTCAAGTATTGTCTGTTTCATGGATGATATTGTTAGTTACAACTAACCGATATGTACAAGTGGTAAAACCACAACCGTACCCAGACAATTTTCAGAACACTTACTCCAAAATGAAAACAAACATCAGATTATGAATGTACACACCAAATGGGACTGTTTGATACCCATTTGGTATAGTTTGGTCAAGTATTAGCTGTTTCGGGCCTGAAATTGTTAGTTACAAGTAACCGTTATGTACAAGTGGTAAAATCACAACTGTACCTAGAGTATTTTTGAACCACTCATACCAAAATGAAAACAAACATCAGATTATGAAGGTACACATCAAATGGAACTGTTTGATACCCATTTTGTATAGTTTGGTCAAGTATTAGCTGTTTCGGGCCTGAAATTGTTAGTTACAACTAACTGATACGTTGGTAAAACCACAATCGTACCCACACAATTTTCAGAACACTTACTCCAAAATGAAAACAAACATCAGATTATGAATGTACACACCAAATGGAACTGTTTGATACCCATTTGGTATAGTTTGGTCAAGTATTAGCTGTTTCGGGCCTGAAGTTGTTAGTTACAAGTAACCGTTATGTACAAGTGGTAAAATCACAACTGTACCTAGAGTATTTTTGAACCACTCATACCAAAATGAAAACAAACATCAGATTATGAAGGTACACATCAAATGGAACTGTTTGATACCCATTTTGTATAGTTTGGTCAAGTAGTAGCTGTTTCAGGCCTGATTCATATTACATACATGAGCATACATGATCATGCAATAACTTTTCCAACTCCTGTAGCTTTAGTATAGAGAGAACAACCAGCATGACAGGTAGTAGCGTGTATGTAGAGTCTGTTTTGTTACAGAAACTTATACGTAGAAGTACAGGAGCCAGCCTCGCAAACAGGGTGGGGCTAATAATGACAGGGGCGTGGCTCAGTCCTTGTACGCGTGCGCAACATGGCACGCGCCATTTCGCATTTTCTCACTTCGATCGTACACTTCAAGTTCGTCTTCTTTGATATGATCCGTTCGTGAAAATTCCGCCAGCAACAAAATGGTACCTGAGCTTAGTGGAGGAGAGGGCTTACATGTTCGATGTCCCACGGGAGCGAATGTCTTTCGGTGACAAGGAGTGCGGAGCGGTTACATCGCTGAGACTTCACACCACCGTGGTAAGAAGTGGCTGAAAGTCAATGAATTTATAAATGTACTTTTTTTTTACTACATATAAAATAGCTAAAGTAGCTATTTCCGCGTAAGGAAACATATAGCTAGCTATAGAGTTGTACTGCAGTAGTAAAGTCGCTAAAGAAATATTGTTGAATGTGTCATTTCTTTCTTTCTACCTTATACCTCCCTGCTTGTTCCCTTCACATCCTTCCACCAACTACCAGACTAGCTAGACCAGTTAGTCTTCCTCTATACTGATCTTGTCTGAGAGATCGTGGTGGTGATAGGTACACAGAGTGAGTCTGCGGCCTTCCCAAAGACATGTTCTGAATGGAGGTTCTGGAGGCTGTATATGCACAGAGAGGAAAGGTACGAGATAGGGAGAACAAAAGCTTTTATTTAAAAGCCCCAGATGATTAATTCACATCACTTGTATATCCATACACAGGACCTTTGTCTCCAGGCTATTAATGCCTCATTGTTCAGAAGTACCCAGGCCACCAAGGTTCAATCTCCACGCTGCCCTGCAAGTGGTTTAAACTGCTGGTAAGTAAGCTTGTACTATATACTTATTACAACTGCAGTTGTCTGAATTTGCATTTAGGTCTTCCTCCTTAATTTGTTCTGCACTGGATTGGGGGTGGGGGGAGCCATAGTACATTTCTTAATGAGGTGCGGAGAACATAAGTTGTACACAAGGCCTTGTATTTTCTGAAATGTACCTGCTGAGTGGATGACTCTTCTGGTTGGGAATTGTCCAGTGCTTGCGTTTTTGTACTCTTAAATTTGCAAACCTAGTTTGTATCATGACCATCTTCCACTATACCTTCCAGGCCTGTTTACTTCTCCTCACTACACCAACTGACTACAGAGGCCCCAGCTGCTTGAAGAGGCTCATAGCCAAGTGAGTGGTTACAATGTTTAATACATCTAGCCTTATCCCTGGTGATTACGTTCAGGGATTTCCATGTATGCATGAATAACAACAAACAAGATGAGCCTTTCTGAGATGCTGACTGTGTGATTTCTTCACATACCCCGGTAGAGGAATTGCATTTGAAATGATAGCTGCCACACTTTCGAAATATTTTCAGTACACATGCTGCCATGTTGGAAGGCAATTGAAGGAAAGCAATTATACAAAAATTACATTTCTACAGACCTGTTTCGGGCGTTTAACTTCAACTTTAGACTATGCAAAGGGTTAGTGAAGACATTTAACACTCCTCTGTGAGAAATGAATGCTACTGGTAGGAGCATTGCTAGGGCGGGAAGTTCAATGCGCTAGTATGATAATCACTACTGTTTTGTCCTCCAAGATGCCCCACATGACTTGTATAATGGAATAATAGAATGATTGCAGTTCCTCTATCGCATGACCTGACTAGTATATGAATAATTATTGCATGTGCTATTCTTTCACAGATGGATGTTAACAATTGAACTCAACTAACTGATTGATAGGTACATAAAATGTATATTATATGCATAGTTGAATGCCATTTTTGTATGTATAGAGTATATTGACACATTTTTATACAATGTAGTACTTCAATCACATACGTATTTGTATAAAATGCTGTAACGTAAGTTATAGCATAACTATTGTTTGCTTGTTTTAGTATATTCATGTTTTCAACTCAGTGTATGTCACAATTATATTTTGCTTACAGTCAAGTGTTTCATTGGAAATTCCATGTAAAAGCTCCACCCACTAAGTGAGGGGTCAGCTGCATGTCAGTTGACACACTGCTAATTTTGCACACCAATTTTGACACATTGGTAGAATAACACACTTGTTATTTAGCACACTTGCTGAATAGCACACTACTAATTTGGCACACTGTCCAGTTAGCACATGTGTAGTTTTGACACACCTAAAAATTTGACATGCGTGTAGGTGTGTCAAAACTGGAGACATCACTTTTGACACACTTTTTGTGTCAGATTAGCACACTTTCTTTTTTCTGTGAAAGGACCAATCAGGTGGGATATATTTACAGCATAGGTGGCCAGGGAAGGCAGGGATTTATGGCTGTTAAGTAAACAAACCTGAGCTTTGGGCTTGGGCTCAGTCTGAAAGTGAAAATAGTATTATGTGGTATTTTGAAGGTGTGTGCGTTCAAAACGATAACAATAACGCAGTGGTTCATTGATTGTTTCAAGTATATATTTGCATGGTACATACCAAATATGGTAATGAAGATGGGATGTACTACAGCAGCTTCCCGATTGGTCAACACAATCATATTCATGATATCTGAGGTCAGCCCTGAATTTTTGCTGTAGCCAATAGCCAGTGAGTGTAGCAGTAACAGTGCAAGAAACTACACTGCAAGTAAAAGAGCTTGATCCAAAGCAGGTACACATGCATCCTATATAGTGCTTGCAGAGAATAGGTGTATTATGTATGCATGGTAAATATATAAATAACTAGGGAGATGTTTCATCATTGTGGGGTGAGCCCGAGCAAGCAGCACACTGTTGACTCATAGCTTGTCACTGTACTTGGCAGATCATGCATGTAGCTTTTGCATCAGGGTTTGCCAGTTACTGTCTACTAAGGCTGCTTCATGTGCAAGTCTTAGCTACATGAGACAGCTTCTGAAAGGAGTTGTTTGCAGGATGCAAAGAATAGCTGTCATTTCAGTGTTCTCCCTGAGCAGCTAGTTATTAGAAAGTGTGGCGGTGTTGTAGCCTCAGCACACAGCCTGTCATTGGTATAATCTTTACTTAACTATCAAGTACAGATCCACGAAGATCTGGTTACAACTGCTACATCACAATCAGAAAGTGTAGTAGACTATTTACCCTTGGCAAATTCACAGTAAGTACGCTGCAACTCAAAGAATCTAGAAATAATCTACTAAACGTTGACAGGTATGTACGGTTTGTTTTGTGGGGTGTGGGATAAACAGGGTGGTTGGCGTGCACTGGGTGTACGAGTTGTAGTATATCAGTGTGCATGAGGCTCAACCTGAGCCCAAATCATACCTTACAACTGACAATCCCTCAGAACCTCTGTGAGGGAGGCACTGCAGATGCTTTTGGTGACATATGTTCTGTGGTTACTATATCTGCGAGATCATGCATGATTGGCTCTTTAATGCAAGCAGATGTAACCCCTTCCTCAGCTTAAGCAATTAGCCTCTCATACCAAAATAAACTTCTCATAAGCACTGTCTCCTCATCAGCTTGTCTGGAACCAGGATAAACCACTCAGTGGTTAGAATAACCCATCTTTTTGGAGTGTAGCTACACTATTCTTACTTGAAGCAGCTCAGAGGGAAGTTGTTATGCTGATATAGTGGTAGTCATAATTTCTGCATGCCACTTCTGCGTTCTATGAGAAGCCTTCAGCGAATGAGCCATGTGTATATGTAATGCATAATATGCTGGTGCAGTGGCCACCATAACCGTATCTCTTTGGTTGGATAGGTGTTCCTGAGATGGCCGCAAGTCAAGGTCAGGTAGAGGCACTGTTGGTATACATAATTTTTGATTGCCATGGTAGAGTGTACAAGTAGGCAACACTAATCGCTTCTGTGCGTACACATTTCAGAAACTCAGAAGATTAGATAAGCATGTGCATACATACTAGCCTCACTCTCCTGTGTAGGCGGAGAGCCTTAGTTGGAAGACCTAAGAACGAGGCTACATATACATGCATGCAATGTTTTGTACTGAAGCAATACATGTGGCTAGTATAGCTGTTTCTAGGATTGTATGGGAGACTAAAATATAGAATCAGCTATTTTTACATGTGGTAGTGAGATAAAGTACAGTGTATTAGTTGCATGTGCTGTAGAGTATATATATTCACTTAACTAGTAGTGCATACGGTGCATGTACACAAATAAAACTAACTAGATACTATCTTGTGTTTCAGACCAACAGCAGGTGGAACAACAAGAGAAAACGGACCTCAATGATGCACAAATAGATAGTGAGTAGCTTAAGGCTGGCATGATCAAATAATATTCTTATAGTTGAGTGTAGATTACATTAGCTGTACCAAGACAGACGCATTCTTTTGACAATGTGGAACGTACAGTAATTTAGAAGCCTTCCTTAGTTATTTATGCGATAGCATTGCTCAAACTGTGTTTTTGCGATAGCATTGCTCAAACTGTGTTTTTGCGATAGCATTGCTCAAACTGTGTTTTTGCGATAGCATTGCTCAAACTGTGTTTTTGCGATAGCATTGCTCAAACTGTGTTTTTGCGATAGCATTGCTCAAACTGTGTTTTTGCGATAGCATTGCTCAAACTGTGTTTTTGCGATAGCATTGCTCAAACTGTGTTTTTGCGATAGCATTGCTCAAACTGTGTTTTTGCGATAGCATTGCTCAAACTGTGTTTTTGCGATAGCATTGCTCAAACTGTGTTTTTGCGATAGCATTGCTCAAACTGTGTTTTTGCGATAGCATTGCTCAAACTGTGTTTTTGCGATAGCATTGCTCAAACTGTGTTTTTGCGATAGCATTGCTCAAACTGTGTACTTGCGATAGCATTGCTCAAACTGTGTTTTTGCGATAGCATTGCTCAAACTGTGTTTTTGCGATAGCATTGCTCAAACTGTGTACTTGCGATAGCATTGCTCAAACTGTGTTTTTGCGATAGCATTGCTCAAACTGTGTTTTTGCGATAGCATTGCTCAAACTGTGTTTTTGCGATAGCATTGCTCAAACTGTGTTTTTGCGATAGCATTGCTCAAACTGTGTACTTGCGATAGCATTGCTCAAACTGTGTACTTGCGATAGCATTGCTCAAACTGTGTTTTTGCGATAGCATTGCTCAAACTGTGTTTTTGCAATAGCATTGCTTAAACTGTGTTTTTGCAATAGCATTGCTTAAACTGTGTTGTTAGCTGAAACACATCAACCAAATTTAATCACAGGCATTGTTCCTAACATCAAAAGATATATATGTCCTGATAGAGACCAAAGTAGCTCTATTCTCCATGTTTCCAGTAATATTCTCCACCGCTTGATACGGTCAACAACTCAGATATGACAGAGACCAGGCATATACAGACTTTGAACATACTTATAATGCATTCACTTTGAGAATGTCTGTGTAAGTGTGACAATCATAGATCAACATAGAGATAGAAGATCCAATTGAAGTCAAAATAATTGTAAGATGGGAAATGGTTAACTTTGTTGTTAGCTGAAACAGATCAATCAAATTTAATCACAGGCATTGTTCCTAGGGGAAAAGGAATATGAGGCTAACATTGGTTTGGTTGCTGGGTGTTTATACTAAACTATAATTATATGGGTAAAAGTTTTATTTGAAGTCACAGAGTAGCCTTGTTCCAAGGCCCTTGCCACCAATGAAAAATACAAACATTAGGGTAAAGGGAGAGCCTGGGAATGAGGCTACCACATGCAGAGACCACAAACAATACAAAATACTATGTTGTTAAAACAGATCAACTGGTAATGCAACCATGCATTCCATGCATGCCATCATCAGCCACACCTTTCCCAGAGTTTGGTTGCTGGACATCAGCAATGAATAATGGACACTAATAGTTCACAGCTATATAGCTGTGTGTCACCTCTAGTTTTGTTCCACTCCATGATTTGTGTCAGTACCAGGTACATGTCCTGTATTGAAGTAAACAGAGAACCTTTCAACTGCTAACACACTTTTTGCTTGTTCCATGCACTAGGAGCTGATGAAGCACAGGATTGTGTTGGTAGGTTTTGCACTTTGCAAACAAAGAGTCATACACACAAACTTCCCCTATTGTTACCCAGGCTTTCCATATACCATCCTAGCTACTACATGTAGACATTCAACAAGCAACAAGTTTTATGATAAATACCTTTAGAAACTCTTGATATAGTTACGTATAGTAGGATTGGATATATATATTACTTCTTACATGCAGAGCTTCGCTGCTTGATAAATGATTTAAAGCCAGTGGCAGCAAACTGGAAGACATTGGGGATAGAACTGGAGGTTCCAATGGAAGAGTTGAGGGCAATTGGTGCTCTATTCACTGGGGAAGACGGCAAGGCGCAGGCATGCCTCCAAAAAGTTGTAGATCACTGGCTCGAAAACTCAACAAGGCCACCCACAGGGGAAGTCGTCAAGGAAGTCCTTGAAGCAGTGGGGCACAGACGCCAAGCAAATGAGTTACCCGAAGGTTTGTCATTGGTGGAGTTAGAACATAAAATAAAATTACACTAATAATTAATACATGCAGTTTCACCCACTTTTTAAGCATATATATAATATTGTGACAAAGAGTCTATATTGGTCATCAAATTGGAGGAGCTTTGCATTAGTAATGGCCAAATTCTCTTCTGCATATTTTGAATGATCAGCTATCAAAGCTCTCAGAATCTCAGCTGGTCCTATATAGCAACAGTGGAACCCTGCTTAGTGGACACCCCTCAATAGTGATATAATGAACACTTTCTGAAAGTCCTTCCTGTTCTTTCATTCACTTCAGCAACCCCTGAATAGCAGACATCCCACTACTCTGTATAACAGAAACTTTTTGCATTCCCTATTGTACACAAACAGTACTTAACAAGCCAGATTAGCAGACACTCATCAACCTTTTTCGCAAGATTGCCCACATTGCTGCTTGAGTTAACAGCTTGACATTAGTGCTGTTACTCATAGTACTAGCCTTCTGGTTTGCCTTCTCTGCCAGTGTATACATAGTGTATATAAGTATGTATAGCAAGGGAAAGCTCTAAAAACCTGGCTGCATTGTGCTGAACAGCCCAATTATGCATACCACACCTACCAGAAATGTACCAGAAGCCCCTGCATGATTTAGGAACACCTCATTCATTCCTGATGGTGTCAGCTATAGAGGGGTTCCACTGTAGTAGTTGTTGAATGAGTGTATTGAAATCTCTAGACCTTTTAATGCCATTATACACAATGTCATGTACTTGATGTGCAGAAGTGGTGGATGTGCCCTTTCAGTCACTGTAAAGGTATGTACATGTACCCAACTCGTTTTACAGACCTGCTGTCGGCCCCAGACCTCAACAGCCCCAAGAAACTAAAACTTGTTATGCAAGAGTTGAGACAAGTTGCAGCACAGTACCATGCTGTTGGAATACAGTTGAGTATCTCACCAGGCACGATCAGGGAGTTTGAAGTTGAAGCTGGTGGCCACGATGTAAGGCGGTACCTTCGTGAAGTCCTCATCCAATGGCTAGGAATGCCGGGTGATCACACACCAGATATTCTTGTGGAGAGCTTGAAAGAGATTGGCTATAGAAAGCTAGCAGACAAGTTGAAGGGAGAATATGAGAGTAGGTTGTGTGTGTGTGTGTGTGTGTGTGTGTGTGTGTGTGTGTGTGTGTGTGTGTGTGTGTGTGTGTGTGTGTGTGTGTGTGTGTGTGTGTGTGTGTGTGTGTGTGTGTGTGTGTGTGTGTGTGTGTGTGTGTGTGTGTGTGTGTGTGTGTGTGTGTGTGGTATGCATGTGGGCAGTCATGCATGAGTGTGATTAGCTACACAATAGCATTCACATGAGGTAATGTATCTGGAAATCAGCTGGACAGCTGTAGGTATGGCATGTGCACATCCTCCAAAATACACAAAGTAATGTTTGACCCAGATATTGACGTGATTGATTGTGTTTACTAACAGCTACCTGATGTTCAGGTACATTGCTGCATACGACAAATTCCCCAGACTGTCTGGGTCACTCTCACTAGTTTATCTCCTTGTTCCTCACAGGAAAGAAAATTGTTGTTACAAAAAAAGGGGGTAAATAAATACCTCATGTTCAAAGTATCAAGAAACTTATTAAGAGGAACGGACTGGTAGCAAGATTGTTTTTTGTTTGGAGACATTTGGTCAACTATTTTTTATACTGATGTGCAATATTGTATTATGTACACATATCATAGTCATATGTCAATTACCCCATGTCTCCTCATGGCTCCTTCTCACGAGATCAATTCTCAACTGTCATCAGATCAACTGTCACCAGGTCAGCTTGATGTCACGGTGTCAACTCTCATAAGATAATTGCCAAGCAAGATCACCTTACAACCCCAGTTACCAGATCTAACAGGTCACAACAGGCAATCCACATGTCAACCTCATTACCCTAGAAAATTACACCTGCGACAGCATAGCAATGAAATTTTATACTCCATAAGCGAAAATGTGATTGATATTGGTGATAGGCTTGTGGACATTATTCCAAATTTTCCCCTGAGTTATGCCATAGATGTCACTCTACCATCAAGGGGTAGTCACTTATATGTCCCGTGTAGAAGCATTTGTGACTGGGATCAAAATTGAATCGAGTGATCAAAGCCCTTTTTGGGGGTCGATCAAGGGATCAAGGTGGCCTCCGAGCTGCTAAAATCAACGGATCAAGAATGGGCGGTTGCAATTTGATCTTTGACCCTTGAAAATCAAGCAATCAAGAGCCTCAGAAGGGAACGATCAAGCGATCAAGCACACTTTTTGCCAATCAAAAATTTTGATCGCGGTCGCAAACACTTCAACAGGCAACATATAAGTGACTACCCCTTGACTATCTATGGTTTAATATGCTCACTTGGTCTGATTATGCTGTCATTTTGTGCATTTCTAGACTGATGATCAATATAAAACCAACAAACCAATGCATACACACAATGACAACTCACTGGCCAAAGAATGGAATACTGTAACACCATTTATACAGTATCCTGCATGTAGTTGTTCAAGAAATCATAATGCCGGCATTCCACCATATTTCATGTGGCTTTACAAGTTAGTGACCCAAGCCTACTCTACACACTGTCACTCATGCAGTCATTCCTGTGCAGTGCAGTGGGTAACTTCTATGCCTGACATGCCTGATGTCCTTGTCTGTAGGCGTGGGTGGACTGTACTCGGTTTGGATCAGTTTGCTGGATCCACGACCTGAATGTCAAAGCTTTTTCTGTTAGCCTCGTCCTTCCCAACTGTCCAGTTTTTGGTCGCTACAGTGTAATAATGGCATACTTGCAAGCGAACAAAAACTGGAGGCGGGAACGGCCTGGGAACGAGGCTATTTTTCTGTCTGACGAAACACTTCGACGAAAGATTGAGTCTAGACTCAGACTCTAGCTCCAGGACCAGAGGTATGTGAGCTGGTAGAAGCCAAACGATTCCAGTCTAGGAAGGTGTTCATCTGTTGCCAAGCGTAAGTTACGATCGTGCATGCATTGCTCTAGGCATAACTTTCCGCTCTTGTAGTAGTAGCAAGATTGATTTGAGGTTTTTGTGACGTGCTTTGCGGAATTTCGTCAGCCGGATATCTGCAGTATTGTCTCAGGTATTCATTGTTGAGTATCTGTCTTTCACCCACAGTCATTCTCACAATTGTGGTCAGATGGTCTCCAGAAATTTAACCTTAGCTAGCAACCTCCCAAATGGGGGGTTTCCAGATGAGAAGGAAGAGGAGGAGGAGGAGGAGGAGGAGGAGGAGTGGATGGATTCTCCTCATGTTGTTGGCCCCAGTATCCATCGTCCCAAGGACCCAAGATCGAGGCACAAATACAACATCTTATCCCGTCTCTTCTTCTGGTGAGAGCGACTGCAACATTACGAGTTAATAATTATACCAACTTGATGTTTATCTTCATGAGTAGGATGTTCAGAGGCTGGGCGACCAGATTGTATTAGTAAATGAATGTCATTCATCTTCACGCGCACACACACACACACACACACACATGCACGCACGCACACACACTGAGTTCGAGCCACCACAGTTTACATGACAACAGTACCCAAAATTAAATAAGCCTTACAGCTTTGTAAGTAACATGTAGTGATTAACAGCCAACTATCATAAACCCCATCTATGACATCATGAGAAAAATCAGTCACTTGTAGAAGAAAAGAGGGAGACTAGCTAAAAAGAAGAATCTAGTAGCATCCATTGCCTTCGGGAAAGATAAGTTATACAAATACAATCCTAGCATTGTTAATGCTTTAATTTTACTAGTCTGTATAGAGTTCAACGTAAATAGGTAGGTATTCTTGATTCTAGGTCACTGGTTTATAGTCAATATTATCAGCCACTTGAAGCATGTGTAAGATCACATGTAGTGAGCCTACATGTACTAAGCCCACATGCAGCATGTCTCAATCAACTGCCAGAGTAAGCTGGACTCCATATGGGAGTGGCTCCTCCCTTTCTGTAGCCGATCACAGGTCGGGAGTTTAAAGGAGCCGAAACCTGTGATTGTGCAATGATCAGTCTGGGAACTCCCCTGATGACCAGCAGAACAAAACCGTGAAACAGACTACTCACTACTCTGACACAAACCAATCTAGCACACAGCATTTATTCTTTATACTATATCACACACAAACAAGCTCCTCCATAAGAAAAGAAAACCAAATATCTTATTTTCACTGACTCAAAGTGCAATGGACACGTTCCCTGCCACCCTCCTTAATAGGAAGACTCTCAAACACATACACACACACACACACACACACACACACACACACTAGCTGGGTAGATCCACTGTTCTGGCTAGGTCTCTGTCGTAGCCTCAACCAGTCTGACTTGTACGCTCACCCCAGCGAGGCTGACTCTGAAAAATTACTGAACAAGTTCAACAAGTGAGCTAGATGATAACTCAGTAAAGGTCAAAGGTTAATGCTTAACCCTTTATACCCGAATGACGACTATAGTCGTCATGAATATAGGTATGTACGTTAATTCCGAATGACGACTATAGTCGTCATGGCCACTATCGAGCAGTTAGTGCTCTATACCCCGCGGCTACGTAGTATATAGTTAGTATGTGCAACAGGAAGTCGAATAAAGCATAATTAGCTGGGCCGTCCTATAGGGCTTTCCCCGGAAATCGCGTTTGAAGTTTACCGTTCGATCGTGTTGTACTTAGTACTGCCACAGAACAGCTGGTTTCCCACGCGCTACTGGTCCTACCGAATTTGTTCTCGCTAATCATCTAAACAACAGCTAGTGAAAACGTACCTTCGCTGGAAGTTTTGCCACGGATTTCCAGTCATTTTCCAATACATAGCGAATACCCGCGCTTCCACCGCTGTATCTTATTCGGACTTCACTGCCAACTCGTATGACTACTTCCCGAGTAAAGCAGGTTTGTTTTCAACCAAGGTAGTTGACAAGATATAACGCAATGAATCAACATAGTACAAAATCGCCATTTTTTCTCTTGCTTCTCATGTCCATCGGGTGTAAAGGTTAATAGCAGCATAGAGATGTGCAAAGTGGCATGGTGCTGTCTTCATATGTTCTTACCCCCACCCCCCTCATTTTCTACAAGAACCATTATCTGTATAGCTCATTGTATATTCTGCTCACATAACCACTTAGCCACTCCATTTCACATCCTTACCTTTCTTCCATACATGTAATTTAATATTTTCTCCTACTGTGTCTCATAAGCCTTTTCTGGCTGGTTGTGTATACAAGTGACACAAAAATAAAAATTTTGATTGATTGATTCAAGAGCGCATAAGAACCGGCCACTAGAGGAAGAGCGTGTAACTCCGTAAATTTGAAACCGGTCGGAATTATTGAACCGTACTAAAAATAGTAACACGTACTGCGCAGCTGCGCGTAGACGTAAGCCATTGTTGCTAAGCACGTTCCGGGTGTTCTATTTTTAGTATGGTTCAATAATTTGACCGGACTGTGGGCTTCTATTGGAGTTACATAGCCGCGCGTTCTTATGCGCTCTTGTGCAAAGTTGATTGATATGTGGCATATGTGCCATTTCTCTTGCGTATTATTGCATTGCTGTGTTCGAAGCACTCTATCACAGAGCGTCTGTCAAGTGTGGGACTCATGCACGCTTCACAGGTGCATGAGTATCTGATACCTGCATGAAGTGTGTATGAGCCCCGCCCTCAGTGGAAGTTCACCATCAAACATGGTGATGCAAACAATGTGTGTGACGGAATAATATTCAGTTTCTATCAATGTGTTTCAGTTTCTATCCAGTAGTGCAACGTGTGTTGTTTCTTTCCCAGGTATTGGGCAGTAGAGCAGCAGAGAAAGAAACGTGGTCAGAATGCCCGGCTGTTGGTGGCCATTTCCAAGTGTCTCTCATGGAGGCTGTTAGTGCAGGCAGTATTGCAAGTCACGGAGGTGTGCCTGTGTGTATGTGTATGTGTGTGTGTGTGTGTGTGTGTGTGTGTGCGTGTGTGCATACGTGCGTGTGTGTGTGTGAATATGGGTGTGCATGAGAGTTAACACATATATGCATGTATATGAAAAAGCCAAGAACAGTCAACAATCAAACAACAATCCATCTCCCTAAAAAGGTAATGAGTCTAATTACCACATTCCAGGAGTTTCTCATTACAGTAAAAAGTCACTTGTACAAACCTCAGTTAGCCTAAGGGGGAATATGAGGGTAGGTCTTGTGTGTGTTTGTATCCGAATTCCAAAAATGGCTGGAGAGCTTCAAAGCCTATAATTGGGGCGAGCCTGAGCGAGCCCCAACAATACTCACGTTGTGAAAAATTTGAAAATACACGTGTAGCTATTTCCCGGCAGTCTCACAGCCCAACGTAAATCTAAGGGTAGTTGATATGGAACCATCGTGTTCTCGAAGTGAAGCTTCGGGGTTGTCGATATGGCACCGTCTTGTTCTCGAAGTGACCCGCGAAGGACCCTGCAAACAACGGAGGAGAAAAGGAAACGTAGAATCGAACGTGACAGAGCGCGCCGCGCTGCTGAAACATCAGAACAAAAAGAACACAGACTGGTAAGCCTAGGACAAAAGATAGATTGCTGAGGTAGTCTCGCGAGACTGTAGCCTCGTTCCCAGGCCCCACCTAGCTTTCCGTCGCTTGCAGTACAGAAAAGCTGCAGAAAGCTGGGCGGGGGCTGGGAACGAGGCTAAGACTAGACTACTGCTGAGTAGCTTCGTCTTCTCTCCTGGGAACGAGGCTAACTGCTGAGGTACCAGAGATCAGACCAACGACAGATGGGTGCAAATACAGCGGCAACGTGCCGCCTACTTCGGTTACATAAGTGCAAAAGCAATAACCAACCAGATTGTTGCTCTTCTCTCCTTCATGCCACTGCTGGCTCAGGCTCGCCCCACAATGCAACGCATTCTGCTAGTGTATTACAGCTGATTCGTTCCCACACAGCTGTACGCTACCACATGCGTTTATTAGCACCCCATGAATATAAGCACCCCACGATTATAAGCACCCGTTCTGGCTGCTAATTTCAAAAATAGGCACCGGTGCTTGATATCCTGATTTTACGGTATTTTACTGTCCATTAAATGGAAAGTAATCATTGAAACAGTATACTTCACTTGCTGCAGTTCCGTTTGAATGTTGCGTATTCCATGAGTTTCCTTGGAAACTATGGTCAGCAAGGGAGGACTCACGCAAACTGTTGAGATTTGGAAGCAAAGCACCATGTTTGCATGTGTCCTCCCTTAAAAAACAGTTCCTGGGAAACCTCGATCACACAATACACATGACGTTCAAACGGAACTGCAACCCGCGGTATCTGAACGTTTCACTTATACAGTTATCTAAACACCTGCGCAGTAGGCCACAGGGACCAAAACCCGTGGTCATGCGATGACTGGAAGGGGTACTCCCCTGAAGACCAGTGCTTTTTTGAGCATATATCTCCCAAAACAATACCCACCTTGCCATAACTGCCCCACCCATTTAAGTCATAACTGCCCCACCCATTTAGGCCATAAATGTGCCACCCATTTAAGTCAGAAATGTGCCACCATTTAAGTCACAAATGCCCCACCCATTTAAGCCATGAATGCCCCATCCCCATATCCCATTACCGTATTTCCTTGATTTCTTCCCGCCCTTGAATTGACCCCGCACACGCGAGCACTCGCTTGAGCTGAACAAAATTAACCCTGCCCTCGAATAGTTCCCGCACGGTTACGCAGCCACACTCATTGCTGGCAACGAGGACAATTCAGATCACTTGTCTACCTGGTCTGTACTCATGCACTGTACTGCACTGTACGTACCTAGTATTTGTGCCGTACAAAGACGTCAGTCGCATGCATTTCGATGGCACACGCGCGACTGGAGCGCACGCCGGACTAGGCTGAAGTTAGTTGAACCCACCCTCGTTTTGTTCCCGCCCTCGTATTGTACCCGCGGGTAAGTACGGTCTGAAATTAATAGTACCCGCGGGAAGTAATCAAGGAAATACGGTACATTTTAACTTCACACTTTATGTATGTGCAGAAGATCTTCACATGATGAACATCGATGTGCCAGCTGGTGTTGGGTACTCCCCCACTCTATACTGTAATTTATCGTTTGGCTGAGAATTAAGTTTGTGACCACAAAATTACTTGGGTACATGTTGTTACCTAACATCAAGAGTTTAATATCTGAATATTTCTCAGAAATGCGAGCTTCCTAGCAAGTGACCTATGACTGCTATATTACTAGAAATGCAGTCAGGTACGGGGTGTCTCTACAGTGGAACCTCCCTTAACGGGGCAGTCAGGTGGGGGGTGTCTCTACAGTGGAACCTCCCTTAACAGGGCAGTCAGGTGGGGGGTGTCTCTACAGTGGAACCTCCCTTAACCAACACCTCCCAATAGCAGTCACCTCGCTTACCCAGCCTCTTGACGTGGTCCAATTGAAGCGCCATTAATACATTATTTAATAATACTCCCAAGTGCGGACACCTCGCTATTCCATAAAGCGGACAGGTTTTTCAGTCCCTCTAGTACCTGGACTGTACACAACTCACTCGATAATGCGGACGCTGGCATGCCTCTCACACAAGATTGTCTGGCACCGCTGATTGACTCAACAACTGGACATTATACTAACACTGGTATGCATAGTTCTAGCCATCCTACAGCAAGGGAGAACTCTCGAACATGCCTTCATAGTGTGTGTCTCCAAGAATCTTTTAATTAATGTGCATGCACACACACACACATGCACACACACACACACACACACACACACACACAGGTGGCATTGTTGGTAAGTCAGTCCGTGATACTGGGGTATCTCACCAACTACTTTAGTTTTGAGGAGCCTACACCAGAACAGACTAGAGATGCCTACCTCTTTGCCGCAGGTGAGTTGCAGAGTCCTGTTCCACCACCAGATTGGAACATAGATAAATAGATACAGTGGAACCCATTTTAAAAGACACCCCTGAGATAACGACACCTGGTTAATCAGGACAAGTGACCGAGTCCCAACTTCATATAAATACCGTATCAGACGCCACGGCTACTAATTTTCCTATGGTGTAATTTGTTGTGTTAGACCAGTGGATGAAAGCTGAGTAGGATCCTGGGAATTAGGCTAGTTCATGAACCATTTGGTGAAAGTGTTATTTTCCTTTAGGTCTTGTGCTGTTAGCACTGCTGGTAGTGGTGGTCCATGGCCATGGTTTCCTCATTGGGAAGAACATGGGTATGCTTGCCAGGATTGCTGCAACAGCTGCCATATACCAGAAGGTAGGAGCTGGTTGCTCAAACAAGAAGTGAGGGAGGGAGGGAGGGAGGGAGAAGTAAAGAAGAGGGGAAAAATGAGGGGAGGATGAGAAAGGAAAAAGGAGGGAGGAAGAGAGAATGTGGCAAGATTACTTATATGCTAATTTCCCGATAGCCTTCGATTCCCGGAAGCCTAGGCTCCTGATTGAGAAACTGGTTGTAAAGGCAGTTCAAGAGACCTTTCTGTGACACTGTAGGCCAGGCAGAGTTGACAGTTTACACAACTTTTCTGTCATCATCACAGGTGCTGACTCTGAGTCAGGTGACCATTAGTCAGATCTCTATTGGTCATGTGGTCAACCTTGCCTCCAATGATGTGCAGAGGTTGGACTTGGTGAGGAGCATCAGCTGAGTTCATTGTGCTCTAACCTTCATCTTGTCATCTCCCCTTCTTCGCTCCCTTCCCTCCTCCCTTCCTCCTCCATCCATCTCCTCCTCCTCGATCCCTCTCTTCCCCTCTTTCCCCTCTTTCTCCCTCTCTCCCCTCTTCCCTCCCTCTCCTCCTCCCCTCCTCCCTCCCTTCCTTTCTTCCTCCCTCCCTTCCCTCCTTCCTTCTCCCTTCCTTCCCTCCTCCTTTCCTTCTCTCCTCCCTCCCCCCCCCCCCCCCTCTTCTCCCTTTCTCCCCTTATTCTCCTCCCTTCGCCTACTCACTGATTTTTTTTCTCACTTCCTTTCCTTCATCTCTTTTTCTCCCCTCTCTCCCCCCCCTCAGACCTTCCTGTTTGGCCACTATCTCTGGATAGGCCCAGTTCACCTGGTAGTCTTCACATACTTGTTGTATGCGGAGGTTGGGTGGATTGCGTTCCTGGCCACTGCTTTTGTTTTGCTGCAGATTCCCCTGCAGATTTGCTTTGCCAGAGTGTTTGCACATCTCAGGTCGTCAATAATGTAGAATTGTGTAATGAGTTTTCTTATTTCTTCCCTTCTCCCTCCTCTTTTAGCCTCCTCCTTCTCCCTCCTCCTTCTCCCTCTTCTTTTAGCCTCCTCTTCTAGCCTCCTCTTTTAGCCTCCTCCTTCTCCCTCCTCCTTCTCCCTCCTCTTTTAGCCTCCTCTTTTAGCCTCCTCTTTCAGCCTCCTCTTTTAGCCTCCTCCTTCTCCCTCCTCTTTCAGCCTCCTCCCTCCTCTTTCAGCCTCCTCCCTCCTCTTTCAGCCTTCTCACTCCTCTTTCAGCCTCCTTCTCTCTCCTCTTTCATCTTTCTCCTTCTTCTCCCTTCTTGCTCCTTCACTTCACCGTTCTTACCTTCCTCCTTCCCCTTCTTCCCTTCTCTTCCTCCCTTCTTTTCAAGCACAATCTTTTTTACTTTGCCCTTCTCTCCTTCCCACCCCCTCGCCCCTCCCCCACCTCCTTCTTCACTTCACTCTCCCCACCTACTTCTGTTTCCCTCCTCCTCTTCTCCTTTATCATTCTTTCTCACTCTCTCCGCTCTTCTCTCATCTCAGGTTTAAGTCGGCACGAGTGACAGACCAGCGTGTGCGTGTCATGAACGAGGTCATTTCCGGCATCAGGGTGATCAAGATGTACGCCTGGGAGCATGCCTTTAGGAAGGTTGTTTCTAAGCTCAGAAGGTAGGGTGCATAATTATACTTATATACCACATTACATCATTTTCTAAGTATTTCATTGGATGGAGAGTGGAGGGTGCATACATGTACATACTGATATAGGACTGCCAATTAGCCTTGTTCCCATAAGTTCCCCATTTTTTGCTCTTTGGTTTGTATTTACAAGTGGAAGAGCGGCTAAAAATGTGGAAGGCTTCAGATATCTTCTCCCTCCCTCTTCCCTACATCTCCTACCCCCTTTATCCAACTTCTGCCCTCTCCATCCCTCTTTCTCTCCCTCCCTCTCTCCCTCCCATCCCTCCATCCCACAATCTTCCCCATACATGTATATAATCTGGATGAACTAAACCTCCACTTCTAGGAAAGAATCACTAATAATTTTCCGAGGAGCACTCATTCGGGCCTGCAACTATGCCTACTTCACTGTCAGTATTGTGACTGTCATGTTCATGTTGTTCACCACCTACGTAAAAACGGGAGGACAGCTGACGCCCAAGCAGATATTTACCACCCTCTCCCTCCTGATGATACTCCGCTTGACTTCCATCCACTTTTTAGTCCAAGGCCTACTTGGCATCAACGAAGGCAAAGTGGCTTCTGCTCGCATCACAGTAAGTATCTGTGGATGATACAATGTACTGTAGCCTGGGATTTATGTAGCCTTGTTTCCAGGCCTCCCCCGTTTTCTGCACGCATCACAGTAAGTATCTGTGGATGATACAGTGTACTGTAGCCTGGGGTTTATGTAGCCTTGTTTCCAGGCCTCCCCCGTTTTCTGCTCGCATCACAGTAAGTATCTGTGGATGATACAATGTACTGTAGCCTGGGGTTTATGTAGCCTTGTTTCCAGGCCTCCCCCGTTTTCTGCTCGCATCACAGTAAGTATCTGTGGATGATACAATGTACTGTAGCCTGGGATTTATGTAGCCTTGTTTCCAGGCCTCCCCCGTTTTCTGCTCGCATCACAGTAAGTATCTGTGGATGATACAATGTACTGTAGCCTGGGGTTTATGTAGCCTTGTTTCCAGGCCTCCCCCGTTTTCGTTCTTCGGTTTGCGTTCAGTATAATACATGGAAGCGGAAGAGCGCGAAAAACAGGGAAGGCTTGGGAACACCTATCACGTGAATAACATCAGGTGGACGAGAGGTAGAGAAGGGGGGGGGGGGGGGGGGGTGCCCCACTACAAGTACGGGCACAATAGCGAGTTTCTTACCTGTCAAGTGGAGTACTTGCGATCTTGTGAATGTCTGGGGTCTTGCCTGGTAATAGAGCGCTCAATGATGAAGTGCAGTACGTTGTTTCATGTATTTGAATGAGGACCTCTCCCCCCCTACATCCACCTCACATCCACCTGACGTCATTCATGTGATAGGTGTTCCCAGGCCTTCCCCAGTTTTTGCGCTCTTCCGCTTCCATGTATTATACTGAACATAAACTGAAGAACAAACTACGCCTACTTTCCTAGAAGAAAAACGGGGGAGGCCTGGAAACAAGGCTAAGATTTATGGTCACCTGACTCCAAGGGCAGAGCCTGAGGACAAAGGTGGCTATTGCGAAATCCCTGGGTACCATGCATTATGTGTTACACTAACCTGATTGGTCCTTGTTGTTGTTAGTATACTTACAAGATGGTTTACACTGTAAACAAGGTATGTAGCTTAAGAAATGTCACTTTACAACTTTCTGTGGTACATGAAACAGAATCTACAAGTTTCAAAGGCAGAGGCTACCGCACACATTACCAAATGTTGAAAGACTGAATTATCACATGAATGAGGCTGCTCATGGTCATTGGGGAGGTGGGGGGAGGTAGACAGTTCTACTGCATCAATAATATGGCATATGTATACCTGCTGTTTTACTCTCTACATTTTCAGGCGTTTTTCGCTAATAGGGCCTGTACTCAAGAAATTGAAATGATGAGCACTATGCGCATTAAAACAGGGCGCTATTAGCCTGCAAGAATTTTAACATATACGGTACTTGGATACGGGCGTTTGTGGAGTCCAATCTGCGTGTTTACTAGCCTGCAAGTATTGCAAGCAGCAGCCGCTAGTGGGCTATCTTATAATGTTTTATAAGACAGTTAGTGGGTAAGTGGGTCTGTCGTGGAAATAGAGGCCCAACCCATGAAAGGCGGGTCACTTGGGATGTCGGCATTACTGTAAGCAGAATTTCTGTATTTCTTCGATCAGACATCACCCTTGACTAGTCACCACCCCTGACTATTACTGTAGTAGCTGCATAATTGTAAGCTCTGAGCAAAAAAAAAACCCTGCCATTGAATAGTAGCTGTGGCTGGAAACACATGTATAAACCATTGCATGTGTATAGACAATTATCACTGTGTTCTACAACTGGTTATCATCGCTGACAGCAGGACTGAGAGGATGCATGTACTACTTCAAACTCTAGACGTACGTATCAGTCACCACATTGAGGCTAGCTGCTGCTCGAAGCTAGATGAGTGTACTACTTCCAGCTCTAGACGTACGTATCAGTCACCACATTGAGGCTAGCTGCTGCTCGAAGCTAGATGAGTGTACTACTTCAAGCTCTAGACGTACGTATCAG